>JAXCHB010000035.1:2760000-4025000 GCA_036926305.1 Uropetala carovei
AACGCCTTCTCTAAATATAAAAAAAATCTACCGGCGCTTTCGAAAAAAAAAAACAACTCGGCGAGAGAAAAGATTTTTTCCGGAGGAATAATTAAACTTCCCATTAATGTCCCCCACCGTCCAGCTCGACTTGGCACACGCGGAATGGAGCGAATGGGTTGAAGGCACTTGGGCCTAATTAGTCACCTTGATAGGGATTGAGCTGTGTGAGGGGGAAGAGGGGTAGCAAAGGCGGCTGCACTCTCCACGAGAGCTTGCGGATGTGGAGAGAGAGAGAGAAGTTCTCCACTCCAACCGCCATTAACCCTTTCGAGTAGGGGGTGGCGCATAGGTTCAATTGCTTAGATCCGGGGTTCCCAAACTTTTTGAAGTCACGGAACCCTTATATTCAAATATTTTCTCTCGCGTAACCCTAACTAAGAGGTGATAAGCCAAATCGCAATAAAATTAACTTTAAAATCACTGTATTGTTTATTTGCATAGATTATGTATCTTATAGCATACAGTTTACAAGTGAGGCTCATATTTCCTGCTGTAAATAAGAGAAGGAAGAACGTACCGAGACTTTCTCTGTCTATCACGGAAACCCGTTTAGCATTTGCGGATCCCTTGGGTTCCGCGGAACACAGTTTGGGAAACCCTGGCTTAGATGGTAGGAAATACTGCAGCCTAAAGTCCCGCGTATTTACGAATCAGCGGGAATGTCATTCAGGGTTTACGATGACGGCAACACCCTATGGCACTGGTATTCAAAGCGTGGTACCAATACCAAAAGTGGTACCAACAAAATCTTGGTATTATCTTTAGTTAACTCATCCACTTCACCTTCCACACTAACTAAATTGCTTAAACCATTTGGCAAATGTACAAAGTAAGTACACTTATCCACTTCGGCACCACAATTATTTTGATTCCGTTTTCTTCAGGACAATTTCTTTTCTACGAACAAATGTGGGGGTACAAAGTAGATTATGACATTCTCCAAGGGTTAGGTACAGTGGTGGACATAAAAACTGCACACCCTTGCGAGCGCTCCACCGAAATTTCAGTGAACCACTAGTCTCGAACGAGCTGTCACGCGATATGGCAACAGAGATGGTAGAGGAGGGGGTGAAGGGTCTTCTTCCTCTCCCTCCCCCCACTTAGAGAAGGGTTTACGGTTCTCTCCTAGCTCTAAAGGATCGGATATTTTCCCTCAAGATAATGGTTTTGAATTCAGTAGCGCTTACTTTCCCCATTGCGGTAACACGTGAATGAGTGTCAGATATAATTCTTTTCATTTCAAAATTAGTTAGAATCGAGACATGAACTCAGGAGTTTAACATACGGACGTCAAAAAGAACGATGTTTATTTTTCCATTCAAGATTAAATTAATTAAATTCCGAGTTAGCGTAAATATTTATTAGGAATCGAAAGGAATACACATTTCAACGCCTTAACAGTGAGAAATGTTTAGTTGCGACTACTTCACGTATTATTTCATTGCTTCGACGCCCAATATCTGTTTATGAATGCTATAAGTTGAATTTGAACAATATCTTTATTCATTTACATAGGAGGAGAATTTTGGTCAGTTATATGACGGGATGCCTAGCACTTAGAGAAGCAATTTTAAAAAATAACAAAGTATAGAAAACTACGAAAAACGTAACATTTCAGGAATTAAGTGAGAAACTATTAAATTTAAGTTTATGAATTATGTGTAACCAAAAGTTAAGTAAATAACTTTAATAAACGAAACATTTTTTTAAACGATAAAATTACTAGCATTCTTAAATAGGAATTACCGTATTTACTCGTGTACCCCGCGCACATTTTTCCCGAAACGCCGGGGAAAAAAGGGGGTGCGCGTCTTACACGAGGATTTCTGATCAGGTTACATAAATTGTGAGTATCGATAGTAAATTCTCTGCAATATGATTGCATCTACGTTTATTTTCGTAATTCTACGAAGTATACGCGTATTTATGCGACCAAGCAAACGTGTAAGTTACGCCAACGCTGCAAAAACTCGCAAAAGTCGGCGGAAAGAATACGCCGACTAACTGATAGCTATAGTTCAATGACTACTGAGTGTTTGCCATTTAGGTTCAAGTTCGGTCCTTTTCCCTCATCCACTTCAAGGAATTCCGAATGGTGAAATTTTGTTGCGAATGAAAGATTTCACCGTTCGAAAGGAAGAAGGAAATCCACATCTCAAGTGTTTGGACTTGTTTGTTCCTAACCTTCCAATATTTACTCAGGAGACGATACGCAAAAAAAACTCCATCCGCGTAGGGAAGTTCTATTGCTTTTGTGTCCTTGAACGATCAAAACCTTGAATATTTACTTCTTTTTATATTTTAAATGAAATTATAACAACCTAACTAAACTTTTTTTAAAAAGAACTCCATTTGATCTGTGGACAATAACGTCGTTGGAGCAAAACCACAAGAACCTCCTTTTCTGTGGAAGCCCTGCATGTGGTAAATAAGAGCCACCTTGAGAAAAACTTGAGATAACTCTATGTTCTTCCAAGAAATATTGCTTCCATTATCCATGAGTACACTTTTCGCCACTCACCCCCCATTGCTTGCTACCTGCAACCTTTCTACCCATCTACGAACTCTTGTCGGCATCTCCCACCGGCTCCCATACCCGTCTCCACCCCTTTATCCTAACCCACTCCTGCCTAGCCTTCCAAA
Source organism: Uropetala carovei (assembly GCA_036926305.1). Lineage (NCBI taxonomy): Eukaryota > Metazoa > Arthropoda > Insecta > Odonata > Petaluridae > Uropetala > Uropetala carovei. The sequence goes on from JAXCHB010000035.1 coordinate 2,762,686, forward strand.
AAAGATTCCTATTGCGCTATTGTAAACTTATTCTTTCATTTTGCCTATCTGAGTGATTGTAATCCCGACATATAACTGAGAAGAATCCTCAAAAGATCTTTCGTGTATAGAAAAACTATAAATAAATGCTTTGTAAAATAGCATAAAGATATTGTTCAAATTCAACTAATAGCTTTCAAAAACAGATATGTATTTGGCGTCGAAGCAACGAAATAATGCATTAAGTAGTAGTGGTAAATAACATTTTTTCATTGTTAAGGCGTTAGAATGTGTATTCTTTTCGATTCTTATAGCCGCGTTTACACGAATCGAGAAAGCGGTCGTGAATTCTCGAACGACTAATCACGAAGTTTCTCGCCCCATATAAACACTCCCTTGAATGGAAAAATAAACATCGTTCTTTTTGACGTCCGTATGTTAAACTCCTGAGTTCATGTCTCGATTCTAACTAATTTTGAAATGAAAAGAATCTGACACTCATTCACGTGTTACCGCAATGGAGAAAGTAAGCGCTACTGAATTCAAAACCATTATCTTGAGGGAAAATATCCGATCCTTTAGAGCTAGGAGAGAACCGTAAACCGTTCTCTAAGTGGGGGGAGGGAGAGGAAGAAGACCCTTCACCCCCTCCTCTACCATCTCTGTTGCCATATCGCGTGACAGCTCGTTCGAGACTAGTGGTTCACTGAAATTTCGGTGGAGCGCTCGCAAGGGTGTGCAGTTTTTATGTCCACCACTGTACATGCAAAAAAGTTCTGCCCTATGGCATTGATGCATTAATAGGTAATGATGATTATTGTAGTAACTCTGAAAAACGAATATCATCTTCCTCTTAATTTAAAATAGCACCATGATTCCAATATTATCAGTAACTTGAAGGAATGCCGACAGTTGGTGCAACATGTGGGCATTAATCCGATATTTACTAAACAAATTTAGTATAATAGTTTTTAAACTAGCAGTAGTAATAGTAATGAATAGAGAGTTATAGTCTAATGAGAAAGGATTGGTGAATTGCCTCCTCTCACTGCGGCTACTAATTATTTCCCAAATTTTACATCTATCCAACCTTGGATAGACATAAAATTTTAGAAGCAGCAAATTTTACATCTATCCAACCTTGGATAGATATAAAATTTTAGAAGCAGCAAAAATAAACAATAGCGTATCCCCTTATTGCTCAAATAATTTAAAAACTTGGAATATATGTAAAAACTATTAGCCACATAAACTGCTCGTCATATTCTGCCGTTGACGCAAGACATCTAAATTGTACTTTAAATTACGTCATCAGAGACGATACATCTTTAAATGGGTAGTCCTAACTGGAATGAGACTTACTAAGCGGGACACATTTAAGGCTAAAGAAATAATTAACGACTCCTTCCAAAATAGAATTTAAAAAAATTGCTATGCATTACAGAACCAAAAACTTCCCGACGATACACCCAATTAAGGTCGCGAATAGCAAAAGAGGTCCAAAAAAAGGTAAATCCGCAAAACATTTTCTCCGAAGGATTTTTTTTTTAAAGCTCCCTCATCAATTTTATAAGCAAGCACAATGTAAACGCAATAAAGTGATTCTTTTTATTTTTAAAAACCGTACCCGAAAGGCTTAGTCGCGGGGGAAATTGCAAAAACACAACTCGAACGCGTTAAAACCGAGCATCATTTGCGCGAAAAAGTTTTCCGGGGATGGGATGAGAAAATTTTGAAAAATAAATCGACACGAAAAACACACGCGGCGGTGTGATATTTCGCGAGCGTGTTAGTGCGAGCGTTAGTGAGTGGGAGGGATGTTCGGGAAGATTAATAGCGTCAGTAGGGAGAAAGGGGAACGAGAGAGATCGACGCAACGATTAATCATCTTCATTAGAGTACATTTTATACATAAATCTCTGGATTAACCTGAAATCTCTGGGAAATAACGTATAACTTGAATCACAAAAAAAACTATTAGCGTATGAAGAATTAGCGCTTCGAAATAAACATTTTAAAAAGCAAAAAAAAAAATTTAATGCAGCAAATACACCAGGATACGAAAGAAATGAATCAATATTCCACTCGATTATGCACTTCCATCGAAAACGCCACAGAAATGGCCAAGTCAAATTTTCGGTTTTAACTAATGGCCAATGGCGACAGAAAATACCAAGGAAACTAAATGAATACGCATTGTTAACAGTAAAACGCATGCTGGAAGGCGGTAAAAATTAAGCACCTCCTATCTAGACGAAGCATCACGCTTGGGTAAGCTGGAAACGAATGAGAAATTGGCTTTATGCAATAATTAGCGGTTAATTAGACGAACGACGCGCTCTCTTCTGGAGTCTTATTGCCGCCTTGATTTTCCTTTAGCCTTCAAACACTGAAACTCGCTATTACACCGGATTAAATCTTGGTAATAAGTTATCCTTTACACCAATCTTGATTTTTTACAGTATTTTGCCCACTCTTGTAGAATAATACCGCGACAAAAGTAATTTTTACTTGCTTTCCCGCGTGTTTGAAGAGCAACCTATATCTTTCAGAATACATAAACGGAAACACACAAAGAAAAACGTTTTCGGAATACATCCGTATCGTAGGATTTAAAAGCTCATTTTACCGAGTAAAAAAGAAACTTGTCAAGTGTATAGTTAAAGGAAGAGACGTATTTAGTTTTGAGAAGAATCGAGCGCGTTGAGGGGAAAGAGAAAGGGTGTGGCGAGCACAAAAGGAGGTAAGGGGGGGGGGGAGAAGGGGAGGAGAGAGAGTACTTATACAGCCGAGGAACTGGTAAGGGGGAGTGGGAGAGGGAGAGAGAGGGGAAGAGAGAGGGAGGGAGAGGGAGAGATAAAGAGGGAGAGAGATAGAGAGAGCGAGAGGGAGGGAGAGAGGAGAGGAGAGAGAGAGAGAGAGAGGGAGGGAGGGAGAGGGAGGGAGGGAGAGGGAGGGAGGGAGAGGGAGAGAGACAGAGGGAGGGAGAGAGACAGAGGGAGGGAGGAGGAAGGGAGAGAGAGGAAGGGAGAGAGAGGAAGGGAGAGAGAGGAAGGGAGAGAGAGGGAGGGAGGGAGAGGGAGAGAGAGGGAGGGAGAGACAGGGAGAGACAGGGAGAGAGAGAGCGAGGGAGGGAGGGAGAGGGAGAGAGGGGGAGAGAGAGGGGGAGAGAGAGGGGGAGAGAGAGGGGGAGAGAGAGGGGGAGAGAGAGGGGGAGAGAGAGAGGGGAGAGAGAGAGAGGGGAGAGAGAGGGGAGAGAGAGAGAGGGGAGAGAGAGAGGGGGGAGAGAGAGTGGGAGAGAGAGGGGGAGAGAGAGCGAGGGAGAGGGAAGAGCACAATGAGGGACGGGAGGGAGGGAGAGGGAAGGGTCGAGTGGGCGCGGTTTAGAGCAATGGCGGCTCGCCCCACTTTTTTTGCGAGCGAGAGCGAAAGAGGAGGAGGGTCGGAGAAAAAGTAAGAAGAGGAAGCGAGGGAGTTGAAGAGGGGAGTGAGAGAGAGAGAGGGAAGGAGAGGACACATCCCCCACCTCTCTCTCTCTCTTTCCCCCTCCTCCATCGCTATGACCCAAGTACGTAAATTCATTCGTTCCCGTATACCTCCCCTCTCGCTACTATCGCGATTCCCATTTCTCCACCAATTCGGCCTTCGAAAAAGAAAAGAGGAAAAAAATCACTCTTCGACTAGTTCGTGCGTGTTTGCATTGCTGCAGGGTTTTCAAAGCACGAATCTGCGAACCATTACCAGTTCGAAGGGCTCGGCGAGGAAAATATTAAGCACTCGAAGCAGGACCAGCTGAAATGCATCGATGACGTGGAACGAAACGCTCTCCTGTTAGAGAAACGGATTTATTATTAGCCTCGGCTGCTTTTACGTCACGAGCTTACGAATGTTCTGCGCCCAAGATTTTTTTCGTTCGATTTAATTTCACGAGTGAGGAACTCGGGAAAACCCTGAGTTACTATTATACACTTATAACCTTATAAGCCTCCATCTTTTCCTTCCTTTTTCTTTGCGTTTCCAATGCTTTTTTTTCTCTATCACTATCGTCAGCGCCGTAATTAGGGCGGGGCAAGCGGGGCATCTGTCCCGGGAACAACTAAGCAAGGGGCGCAAAAAGAAACAAATAGTAACTAAATAAACTAGAGGAAACAATTTCTTGATGGGGGAGATGGCGCATATTTAGTAGTTAGCCCCGGCCGCTAAAATATCTAGTTACGGGGCTGACTATCGTCATTAAGAGTTTTCATGGAAGAGAAGTTTGTCATTTTACTACGGGACTAGTTTCGATTTTTTTTCCTATCCATCTCGTCAAGATTTAAAAAAAAAGATTACGAAATAGAGCCAATTATTTCATCGCACGATGCTTAAGACCGTTTCCAAGTGACGTTACGAGTGAGGTGAATAAATAAGAAGTTGTGCTTCATCGGCAAACATCAAAGGAGTAATGAAACCTCTTCTCGTCCTCAGAGATAACTTTAATAGATTTTCCGCAATACCCTTCAAATGCTGCTGACAGAAAAAGAAAAATGGCAGTTTAATGAAGCGTTACAAATTTAACCCAACTGTCCTTGGTCACGAAGACAAATCGAGCCGTGCTGACGTCAAATCGCCCGTGACAAATTTTATGGAGTAAAAAGTTCACGTATGCAGGTCCAAAATATAAATAAAATATATTAAATTGGATAAAAACAATGAGGTAAATGGCGGAAAACTTATTTTAATTTTAGTGGAATGAATAATACTCTCGATCAGTAGATAACAATCAATTTTAAATTTTTTTTCAACTATTAACAACTTCTCTAACAATAAAGCATACATTTTCAATCACATAAATTACATATTCCAAAAAAATAAGAAAAATAACGAATGTATGAAATTAAAGTTTAAAATTGGAAAAATCTAGATTACAACAATATTAATTAGTATTGAAATTGATTGATATTTTTACGTCGTTCGATATACAAACTATCCCCCAAATTAACGCTCACGGACAAAGTGGCAAGCGAATGTTTCTCCATCCAATTAGCGAGGATGACCGTCGTGCAATAACTGCTGCCATCTCGGTAGCACGGATTTCGCTGGAAGCTTTAACTGGTCGTGCTATGAAAATGGTGAACTGACTTTATCAGAGCGAGCACCAAGATGATACTAACCCTCCAAAACCATCGGCCAATCCGATTAACAACAGGGGAAAGGCAAATCAGCCAACCTGTTATATAAGGCTGCCTTATCTTTAATAAGATGTGCTAATCGAGAGTATAACGCCTAGTTTATTTATATTTAAGTACTATTTTAGTGCAAAACAGAAGTCAAGCGCTATAAATTCTTTCAAAGCCCTTTCTGTGAAACGAGAGATGGTTATTCCGTTACACGTGAGGCTGAGATAGCTTGCATGGTAAATTACATTAACAGAGCCGTGAAACCTATATTATGGGTTCGCCCCCTACGTCGAATTAGTTGAAAAATGTACGATGCGCAAAGTCTAAAACATAAACGGAAGAAAATTTTCTGATGCAAAAATCTAAACAAAATAATATTACAAGATTTTATTCAAGGAAATACCAAGAACTGCTAGGCAGTTACATCGAAAGAGTGATACCCAGATTATTAGGACATATACAATATACAGTTAACATTTGAATATTACCATATTTTATAAATTGGCATTAAATAAACCGCAATTAATATAATAGAGATGTATTGCCGCCAAAAATAACCCGCATCAGTAAAGGAATGACTAAATCGAATAATGTCTTTAATTTCTCAGTTATTTATATTCTTAGGTGTACAAACACATCAAATGTATTAGTTGTGTCATATATGTACTACGGAATTATAAGGGATGCGATTAATGTACGAAAACAATGGACATCTTTTGATAGGTCCTTAACGTTACTGCGCCAAAAATGTTTGCGCATTCCGTTAGACTATGAAAGTTACTAACAAATTTACGTACGTGATACTCTCAGACATTACATATTAAGCGTGAAACCTCACTAAATCAACCCCGAAGACCAAAAATAAACATTACATTTATCAAAACCTCCACTCTCAGAAATTCATTTTTTTTAAACTACGCAAACGGAAAAACATCTTCGAGTAAGGAAAAATTCTAGTTACAAACCATAGGGTCATCGTGCTTCGACCGAGTGCCCACGCGTGCGCACAAACTTCGTCCAAAAAAACCCCTTCGTACTAAAAATAAAACATGACAAACACAGAACGACAACCACTCGACTGCTAAAGCATAAAAACCGATACACGTCCCTCTCCGTCCTCCATTACAAGTTTCAAAGGACAGACATTCCTCAAAAAGATGACGGGAGGGAGATAAAAAAGCAAGAAGATCGCGCTAGCCGTCATCAGGGATCCTCCTCTGGCGCGCGCACTCGCCCGTCAAACAAGCGTTCGTCCTTGGAACCAGAGGGGCCGGAGGCTGTTGGCCAAGGCTAGGGAGGGAGGGAGAGAGAGAACCAGGAGGCCACGAAACAGGATGAACCTAACCAACACACTCGCAACACACGGTGAAAGGCCCAGGCGGAGATTAACATCGAGACGGTGTCCAATGTCAAACCCCCCCCTCCCCCCCCGCCCCAAGACCCTTCCTCCTTCCCGACCAACCCCTCGTATCAAACCCCTTTCTCCCCTCTCGCCCCCACAATCCCTCTCCCCTCCCACGAAGGCGCCTGCTCTCCCGTCGTCACGCAAGACCGCCCATTAAAGCAGCTTATGTTTTCCCGGCTTAAAAGAAGAAAAAAAAAACATGATTCGATAAACCAAATGAGGAATTATTGCGTCTTTCGCGACGGGGTCAACGTATCTTCAACCTCCTTCGCTTTTTCGTGAAATTCAGTAGGTACGTTTTATTCATAATTTAACATAAAGCAAGTTTGCCAATTTGGAGCAAAATAGTGACGAAATAGATTAAGAAAATTTTTTAAAAATACGTAATATGAATTAATAAATTTATAATTGAATACACAATAACAAAAATAATGAATAGACAATGAGGTGGACGGGTGAGGAAATGGTGATGAGGAAAATGTTTTAAATGCCCCACGATCGTTTAAAATTATATCGAGGTGATATTTTATAAAGTACTAATTAGAAAACGTTAATTCGCACTCTTCGTTATTCACGGGAGAGAAATTTGCATCCCCTTACAAAGTTTTTTTTCGAAGACCGTCAATATGCACGATGTTGTTTTCAAATTGATCGGCATTCTTAATAGCACCTCACTTTCAAGGTCTGACGACTCGTGTACTAATGGTATTTAAATATTAAGCTTACAATCCCACTGCTGTTCCAAAGTTGATGCATTACCTGCACCCAAAATTGGACTTAATTCTCAAAGTTAAATTAAATTGCGAATGTCGATATTTCCAACATTTTAAAATGCGTATTTTCCACCGCAAACACTGTCGGAAAAGAGCAATTGAATTTTATTCTATTCCGTTTAGGCGACTGGATAAACGTTGACAAGCTCTGTTTAAAGAAAAAAACTATTAGTTTCATTCACCACATACAATGTTACTCGATCGTTAGTTCGTCAGCTGTAATCTACTTTTTAAATCTTTTAATAATACTGAGCGTTCGGAAAAATACGCTCCGAAAGGCATTAAAAGACTCGAGAGACAGCCAAGACACTAAAAAGGATTAAAGAAGAACCCTCTTTCCAAATGCTATTTTCCTTTTTTTAACGACTTTCTTCACACATCAAACCATGTATGAACACATAGTACATACACGATAAAACTTTGAAAACGACGTTAATATGCCTCCAATATTCTAAGAAACAGCAAACTTTGAGACACAAATTGGAAATAAACTCTCCAAGGCTATTATGATTTTTCTTCTCAAGGATTTTAAAAAAATTATCGAGACTGACGATTATTCATTAGTAAAATTCAACATGAGCGGACGAAAGCCGAATGAATTTTATTAGCAAGCACTGGTATGAATTTCTTATGTAGCTTAAGCTTAATGCACGCAGGTTTTGCGCGCGTTTGTTGTTTAAGCAAAATATGCTTCTTTCAGTCATAATATCCACTGGCCCAAGTTTTATTCACCGTTTGGTATTTTATCAAAATATTCAAGAGTTGAACCCTTTATAAAGCTTATATCATAAATTTATTCGTGGAAGTAAAACCCAAGAGAATTGATTAGCTTTGGCAGCTCCATCATGGATTAAGAATTTGAGGGATTCCCTTAAATTATTTTTAATATGGATTCTGGTTGAAGTCTGTTGACTCAAAACCAATAACAGCTTTCGAAGAATGACGAAAAAAATTCAGGAAATGGTGGAACTTCCTTAAAGCTCAGGATGAAATATGTACAGCAAAACCTCGTTATCGCGAAATAAGTTTATACAAAACGCTAGTTTATGCGAATACATCAGTACGTATTTGTCACCATAACGACCTCGTTATGAGGAATCTCGTTATTACAACCCTGAAAATGTAATCCTAATGAAGTTTGCATGAATACATTTGACTATATTCATATGTATTTTTGAGAAGCCGAATAAAATGGCATTTCGAAAACCTTCTAAGCGTTGATAAATATTGTCAACTCTTAAATACGCCTACCACCCATGCACTAGAGATAATTTTTCATATATATATATATATTTGTGTCACTATTCGAAGAGCTTAAATGAAGAAAAGGCTCCTTTATGGCGATTCTCTTGTGAATCGACCTAATTTTATATCTAAACACCTTGTTCTACTCTTGCGTTTATTATACTCGATTTATCAAGAATAAAGACACTAAATATACTGCACCACAGTCCTGTACAATTTCTCCATTTCACTTAATATATTTAACATTAAAAACCAGTTATCAATATTATATCTTATCAGTGTGAATGAATGCTGACAATTTTCCAGCAGTCATTAATCAATAAAAAATTCCATTTTGATAACGAATTAACGTAAAACGGATACGAATATTCATATCGACGAACATCGACCTCTCCCATTCATTCCCATATCTTTTTTTTTTGCGTTCGCCGTCGTCCTCCCCTTTCCCGTCCCTGCTCTCCTGAACGGAAAGGTCGCCATTAAAGCCATAAAAGGGATTAAAAACGAATTACGACATTTAGTGCGGGAGAGAGAGAGAGAGAATACATACGGAGGCGAACGATGCAAAAAAAAAAACAAACGCTCTTTGCAACCACGAATTACTTCCATGTCTAGTTATATAGCCTTACGAGTTAATATTTCCCTCTCGACTGCTAACAGTCTACTCTTTAAGGAAAATGGGTCAAGGAAGTTGTTTAGATCAATTCTGCTACGTTCGCACGCCAAATCTATCTGCTAGTTTTGTCCGAAGGAGCTGAAATAAGTTATAGGTGAAAAATCTCTCCAATTTACATGATAAAACAAAATAATTTCCATTTATGCAGCGGTGATATTAACTTTGAAAAGAAAATGCTATCGGCAGATAGTTACGTAATAAGATCGCTAATACTCCAGTATCTCTTTTTTTAGTTTTTTCTCATTATTAACATTTACGTATATTATAATGTTGTTACACATATTTCTATTAGTTTAAGTACTTAATCAGTTAATAGAAATTAATTTTACGTAAGAATGACGAGATGTTAAGAACTCCAACAACTCATTCGCTTATCACTTAAAGAAAACATAAAACGGCGTCTTCCGAGAAAGTGGTAACACGCGTGGAGTTTGCGTAAAACATATAAATTATACCTGAGCATATAAATAAAAGGATATCCCCCCGAATTAAATTAAAGCATTAAAATTACGCGTAATCCATACATTACGGAATAAAAGATAGAATTTCTGATTAAATAAAGCCAACTAATTTATAATCGGTCAAACTTTAAAACATTCACGCCCGTCGGAATAACTTCATAAACGCCGCAAATTCGTGGACACCCACACCTTTTTCCGCCATCGACGAAGGAAGAAAGAAAAACCGAAATAACTTACAGCGCTGTTAGAGGAAAACATTCGATCTTCATTACGACCGAAGCGATAAGAAAAAAACGAAACAAACTGAGACGCATTTTCTCTCCGAGACGAAAAATGGAAACTTCGAAAATATATGAATAAAAACAGTCGGGAGAGGGTAAAACGCGTCGAAAAATCCTTCCCATCGGCCAGCGCGCGGCTCTTCCGACACCTCCGCCGAGCCTCGCTTTCATTTTTTCCTACCATCTTCCTTTCCCCAGCCATTCTTAACAATCAGGGCGGACACCCTTAACGCCCATTGGAGCACACCAAGATGCGCTGCCGGAAAAAAACAAAAAACACACGACCGAGGCGGGAAGCGAGGAAAGCGAGAAAAGGAGAGAAAAGGGTGGAAAGAGAGAAGGGAGACGAGAGGGGGGAAGAAAGGAAGAGAGATAATTGAGGTGCGGAAGAGAGAGAGAGAGAGATATACGAAATGAGACGCTATAAACCACACGGCGGGGAGTGTGAGCCCGCAATAAAAACATTGTTACTAAAAAGCAACTGCATGCCAGCGCACCCGACGGCGGAGAAACCAAACTAAGATATGAAACGAGAGAGACGATACTCCGGGGCACCGAAAACCGGTCGACTTAGCAGGTTGATGACGGTTACCCGCAGCCATAAGGTCGCGGGTTCGTGTCCTGCTGATTTATTTTTCCTTCTGCATCGGGTACAACGGCTTGGCTGTTGCTACGACCTTGAATGCGTTTCGTTATATAGAAACGCGAAAAGTTCAGTAAAATATAGGATATAAAAAAACATGGAATCTACAATCTGTGGACACCACTGATGGCGGTTGCCTGGTAACAAATGCATATACTGTTTTTCATCGCTATTGGAGACAAACGATTAAGTACTTACTATTCTTCCAAAGCACTTATTTTGTGATTTCGTCTTTAACCATAAGACGAACTCGATAAGTCTCTACAGCATTGCTTCTCAACCTTTTATGCTCCACGGCACACCTTCATGCATGCTTAAGAACATCGCGGCACACCATACCACCCCTAATTAATTTCACTGCGTAAATACTCATTTTTAAGGATAAAAACTAGCGTAACAAGTAAAAGTCGCAGTTATATTAGATTGTTACGATTGGAAAAACAATAATTGTATAATTTTACTGTACATTAAATACATGCATAATTTAAAAATTAAATATCATCGGAGTATGCGGCACACTAGTCACTTCCTCGCGGCACACTAAAGTGTCGCGGCACACCGGTTGAGAACCACTGCTCTATAGCACCGTGACAAACAGCAAGAATGAAATGCGAACTTTTATTTCGAAGGAAATAGAGTCAACATTTATTCCTATCTCACAAATGTCGCGAACAACCTCAGAGACTTGAGAATGAAAGATTATATTAATCCCGCCGAGGCAATAACACTGACGGACCATTTATTCCGCTCCGCAACATCGAACGTTTAGGAAAAAGGTTCGTATTTAAAAATAAACAAAAAGGTTCGTATTTAAAAATAAACAATGTGAGAGAAAAATGCGCAATGCGCGCATCCATATAATTGGGCCCTGTTATGCAATAAAGTAACTACCCAATCGAGAGTAACCAACCAGCCTTCCAGCTTATGAAAATTTATTGCCTTGCAGGGATATTTCGTTATCACGGCGCTAGCTGGGAAACGCCAGCGCCTGAATGGCGCATATTTTCTACAAAAAAAAATAGCGGATGTGCGTCGTGGTAACATTTCTCGATTTTTTTTACGGAAGCATTAGTTCGATTAAGCTGAGATTGCGTATATCACATAATTTCCGATACATTATATCTACAACAACCGGCACAGAATCTCGCCGTATATTTTAACGAGTAATTCGTGACACAAATCTTTCATTTAACAATTATCAACATTTCTTACGGAAAATTTCAATAACTTGTTATTTTTAAGGCACGATAGAAGTGAATCTTCTCCATTCGAATTTCAGGAAAAGGCGACTGATATTTGTATTGCAAAACCTTCAAATCTTAGAACGACAGTTTAATCAAACATGGATATAAACGTGAAAAAAATCTCCTAGTAGTCAAAACTTCGAGGAATAAACGATTGGTTTAAAGAGGCTATAAGTTTTTCAAAATCAAAACATGCCGTTAAAAACGACAACCCATATCACACCGCATTTTCGTCGCTCCGATTAAACGAAGTCTCTCGGATAGAGAACATATCTGCCTAAATGTTCTTTTAAAGATTTTTTTTTAAGAGCTTTAAAATTCAATTCGAAGTTCGTAAATGCCGTAAATCGTCGAAACTAACCTATAAAACAACTTTTCAGTCGCGTAACCTTAGTCCAAAAACCGTAAACCCTGATCCACTAAAAAAAAAAAAAGCTCGAGGCAGGCGAATGTCGTAAAAAATCCCCACGCGTACATGGCACCAGCTGCATGCATATGAAAAAAAAACTACTCATATACTATACGGCTAAAGGGTGTCCACGTTGGATAATATACGATGGAGGAGGAGGCTAAAGTGGATTGAGGAGGCAGATACACACGACGGCGGGATAGAGAGAAGTTGAAGTAGCGCTAGTGTGCATTTCGCTGTCAAACAACACTAGGAATCCCGATAACCCACTTTAGGAGAGAGAACTCTTGAGGTCACGCGTCAAAGGCTCGGGAAAAAGGTTGTAAACTGGGAGTTCGTAATGGCCGCGATGCGAAGACTAGGGCAGAAGGAGCTAACGTCTAATAGGATAGGCGTTACGAGAAAAAGAAGGATATTTCCGAAAGATCCTGATTCTCGCGACGACATGACTGAATGATGAGAAACGGTTCTCCACCTTGGCAGAGGATAACATGAGATCCTGGCACTCAATGCCCCTTCCGAACATTTGATTAACATCGCCCAATTTATACTGCTTGGCGTTGGGAAGGCGTTAACTTGGCGTTCTGTCAATTTAATCTTCCACAACAAAGGAGATCTTTTCTTCGTTTTGAACAATAAGCGAACGAAAGACTCACCTTGGCAATGAAATTTCCGAAGGTGACTTGCACGTGAAACTGCAGAATAGACTAATGCTTATGCGATTTTCAAAAACGCGATGATATCGGTATCGAATCAAGTTTTCCGTAAATCCTTCAAAGAAGAGCCAGGAAACTTATAAATCGACTCTGACTTATAAAAGCAATCGCTACAGATAACCTCTGGGCAAAAGACGCAAACAAAATTCAGCTCTATCATTTATCGATGGAGAAGTTTTCCTGGATGCTGCAACTTTTAATGCGTCATATAAAAATTACCTTATCCGTAAGAAAGAGGAAACATCGTGAGAAAATGTATTTTATTGTGAAATATGTCGTTCAAAAAATCGATCTCAATGACCAGTCATGGATACTGGGGCAAAACAAAAAAACGATTAATTCCCTTGACATAAAACATATCCACAAAATGCTTTCCAAGAATACTATGTATTCCATACCACCTTGCAACTTTTTAACGAAAAACTTGAAGCGATAATTAAAACACCCACAAGATTATTAAACTTTCATTGGGTTCGCTTTAAAACAAAGAATGAAGATGTACTGGAAAAATAAAGGTCAGCCTCTTTGAAAGCCGAGAACATTTGATAAATAAGCTTAAATACAAACGCTTTCCAGCGGTTATTTTAGATTTTTTGTACGACTTGCGCGTTTTCAAATTTATGTAGGCAGGAATAATCTTGTGCTTTAGAGTTCGTGATGGAGGCTACGTCGACGAAATGAGAGATGTCGAGGGATTAACAAGTCTTTCCATAGTCTTTGCGAAGATTAATGCCTGATGACGAAACTCGTGTGCGAGGATGTTCCCGAAAGGAAAATCGTTAATTCCCATTCAATGGAGAAAATCTTTGAATTAATCACTTTTTCTTAACATAAACCTATATGAAGGCAGACTAGCTACTTCTTTCCATCTAGTGGAAACTCTTGTCATTTAGGCTGGATGACGTAAGCAGTTGCCATCTAAGAAACTACAATAAATACTACAACACGCAGGAACGCTAGATAAATTTCGATGTCGCAGGAAATTATACAAAACATATTTTTAACCAGGAACGCAGTTCAAAACGAATGACGAAAAATATAACAACACGGAAGAATATTTCCAAACATGTGCGCGCAGTTATCAGTTCGCTTTACTATTTCAAGTCGCAATCGAGTTTGAGCGCCCGTGAGAAAGATCGGTAAACTAAATAAGGCGACCATATTTACGGCTGGCGCAATACTTGGACTGTGCAATCAACGTAGACATCGATAAATTTGAAAATCAGTTGTATTGACGGATGGTCGCTAATAAAAACCTCATTCGACACGTCTGACATCCAGGCCGCGATAATTTCTCCGTGTATCGAGCTCTGCGGTGCCGATAACGAGAGAATGATAACACCCTCTAATAAAACGCGAACGCTAACCGCGGAGCCAGCTCAACGACTCCAAAAGAAGAAACGATAGCAGCGCCGGTGCAGTCTGCCGGAAAATCATTACGCCACCGGGCAGAGAGGTATCCATAACCCTGGGATCGATAGTTCCTTTTTACACCACCACCACCCCCCCACCCCTCTCCCCCGCTCCGTTACAATGAGAATTGGGTTTTCGCCTTACGGGGATAAACTCCAAATTGGGTTACAAGCCGACGCCGGCCGCGTTCCAAAAAGTCGAACGTTATGATGCTAATAAAACAAAAGTCAGAGCGTTCTGGTCGTCGGATGCGAGAAATATCGATTAAAACCCGTACAGTACTCATTAACAGAAGACCAATAGCGAGACAGTTAATCGGCCTAGATTCAACAGGTAAGGATGGATGGATGGAGAGATAGTTCGGGTTTTAGAGAACTCCGAATCGAACGGGAAGCTACAATATAGATAGGACGGATGGGATCCAGTCGCGATGTTTATTTTTCCTAATCAAAGGGTGAAAACGGACGCGGATATAATTCGGAGAGGACGTTCAGGCGGTAATCCTCGCATCTCGTTCTACGAGCGGAAGAGAGAAAGTCGTGCACCGTTCGGACATGCAGTGAATACCTTACAGCAATGTTTTACACAGTAAGGGTAGGGACCCATTATTGGCTCGCAAAGCTCATAATAAAAACAAAACCAGATACAATGCATTGTAAATTACTACGAACCTAATGTTTCCCTTATATATATATATCGCCATGGACGTCCACAACACAAGTAAGTGTCCACTGGCTCCCTCCTATCCCTCTCAACTACTAGTTGCAATCCTATATATATATCTCATCATCATAGGTTGTCTGTCCATTGACAGGTCCGTGATTATTCTAGGTTAAACTTGGTTCTCCATATACTCCTATATATATATATATTTAGGGCAACTAGGTGTTGAAGGAAACCCAGTGAACACTTACCGGAAGTAGAGCCGCCGGGGTGTTGGAGAGACACATTTGTGTTGTGTCTCTCATGTGCTGACGGAGGGATCATCCCGAAAGCTCTAACCTCTACAAATGTGTCTCTCCAACATCCCAGCGGCTCTACTTCCGGTAAGTGTTCACTGGGTTTCCTTCAACACCTAGTTGCCCTAAATATCCTTACTTACCTTTCCTCTTCCGTAGATCTCATTCGAATTCGCTCATTATTTGAATTTATTCAGCGAGCAGGGGGCTGGCCCCCTAGTATTAAAATATAAATGTTTTAAGTATACACTGATTTTTATTGCGATTTCACGAAAACTCAAATCATAATATTCTTTTCTTTCCCTTCTACTGGGTCGCGAGACGATCAGTTTGAAAAAAATACCGCTTTACAGAACGAGAATAATAATGCGTAGGTGTGAAAGTATGCATCTTTTTGTAATTTAATCATCATCGGTATTTCGTGAATTTACTCGATCTCCGTACATGCAGGAAACGCGAAGCTTATCGTTCACACATAACATTACGAACGATTGGTTCCCGCAAAGGCTCGAAGCGCCGAGAAAGCATTAAGCGAGAAACGTGAGCGGGTATAATCCAACGTCAAGACGGAAGGATTTATTCTAAGAAAAATTCTTCCTCCCTCGGCGGCTTAAGAGGCAGAATACGACGCGTCAAGTAAAAAAAAATTCCCATTTCACGAAGTGACGCGAGATCGTGGAAGAATGCCGCATATCGTCTAACCAAGGAGTCCACAAAGTGCGGCCCGCGTAAGATTTAGTATCATAATGTTAATATTGAACAATGTTTAGGTCAGGTTAATTTCGTAAATCATCAAGTGAAAATTATAAGAGGGTGCAAAAAGCTAAGGTTAACCAAACGCATTACTTTTAGCAGATTTACACTCCTGAAAATTGTTATACTTATACCTTTTCAAACTCGCAATATCTATTCAACACAGGGTCGTTAGGATTACAGATGTAAACTTAGAATCTATTTTACTAGCATTGAGAAACCTTGAGAAGTTAGTACATAAAAAATTGTAACAGTGTATTTATTAATGATTCCAATTTAAAAATATTCCAAGTGCGATATTATATTTGTGAAGTATTGATAAATAAAAATGGTTTAAGTTGATATCTAAAAATTTTTAAATTTACATTATTCAGCTTTTAACAGAGTGCGGCCCACATATAAGCATTAACCATAAAATGCGGGTCGCGGGTGTAAAAAGTTTGTGTACTGCTGGTCTAACCTCTTGAACTCAAATTTTCTAACTGAAATTTCTACATACTATCTATTTTTGCTCGATTTCCAATTAAGTTCATATATTTGCCGTCCGACAGTTTCTCCTCGCTCGTTAAATATCAAATTCTAAAACGCAAGCGCGACTAGTCGAAGAAAAAATTTAAAGTTTACGTCGCGGCTTTTAAGACACCGAAAGATTAAGCAACGGAAATAACCACCGGCAATCTTCGGCTCAAAATTTTTTTATTCCCTTATTTTTTTAAGCGCACGTCTATTATGAGACGAAGAAAAATTTTTAAAAAAACACTCCTGTTATCGGCGACCGATGAATGAACTTAATAAAGCACGTTTTTAAGTGCGGAGCGAGATAAAAATTCCGTCTTTTGGAATTGTCCCCTTTACGATACGTTCAAAATACTGGGAAATAACTTCCAGTGATTTTTCCCGCTCTCCACGGCCACTGCGATTTTCTAAAAAAAATACCTACCGAAGCTCGGCCGAATCCTCTTTCTGGCTTATCCCTTCTCTTTCTAGTAAGAGAAAACGAGGAGAAACTTAATGCGACATCGGGCGTCGCGAACGAGCCGACATAGGCCTTTTAACAGCAACTTAACGAGGGAATAAAAAACGGCTCTTTTATTTTCGGCGGTTTTCGACATTATTATTGTTTTCGAGGGGGAAAAAATCAAAGCCACACGCATAGAGATGCCACACGCGCAAAAACCACCGCTAATTTTAGGAAGCGAGCAAGCGCACCGCACACAATCGAATCCGAGATGAAACGCGCCTCTTTTCACGATCCTTCCCCGCTTTCTCGCTGTTCTGCGGCCCCGGCCGAACGTTAATTAATTCGTGGCTGAGCACTTATTAACCACTTCTAACATCGCTGTTTAATCGGAGTAAATGAAATGCGCGCAAACAGTGTGAGGAGACATTCTCTCTCTCTCCCCCTCCCCCTCTCTCTCTCCCCCCCACTCTATCTCAAGCACACCGGTAATGAACCTTGTCGTTGTTGCCGACAAAGAGGAAGAAGGGATAAGAGGACTTCGTCAAAAGAATTTTGTAGACGCCGTGCAAATAGAAAGAATTGAGGACAGAAAAAAACAGTGAGTGCAATGGCGACAGAATTTCAAACGAACGTTCGAGAAAGGATTTTATTTTTAAAAATTATTTTTTTAATTGCCTCATATGCAGTACGTAGCGGCTTTAAACCAAAGTAATTTCAACGATAACAATGGCTGACACGAAGGACCATGGCCTCGCCACGATTCGAAACCGCAGACCAGACACTCCAACCTTCCTATACAACGAAGGCCGACGTCATGACGCCGCTTTGAAAAAAAAAACAAAAATATTTGATATAGAAATCATGTTTTTGACTGAAATATGCACTTTCAATGTATTCGTACACAAATTACAGTGAAACCGGTGAGAGCCGGAAGCTGTATCAGACGGAAAACTGATACACGCTCACGGAAAGGATATATGTCGAAAATATTGCTTTGTTAAGTGTATGTTGAACCTGTAAAAGACAGGAATAAAATAAAGGGATTTACACAAGGTTACGACGCCTCAAGTAGCTGCATATGTGAATGCATTATTTAGAGATCTCTCTCTATTAAAACTTTGCAAATGAAAGAAGAAAGTCCTGTACAAATTTACATAGAGAGATGAAATTGGCTTGAAATTGTGGTCGAAGCGCAGTAAAGTAACATTGCCCTCAGTTTTACAGTGTAAAGAGCGAAGAAGACGATCTAGAAATCGTCATAAAAGCTTTACGTCTTTCAAACTTATTAAAAGTTTGCCACAGTAATTGGTAAAAATGTAGTTTTTGCTAAAGTTGAGGAATTATTTTGATAATAAGATGAAAACTCATAAAGCGAAACAACTAGAAATGGATACTTTTTTCAAATCATTCCATTATTAACGTTGTTTTTCCAAGTTTTGTTTACTTATGAGTTTTCTATTTATGAAAAACTATTCAAATTATATAACTATTCAAATTATATAGCATTTCAAATTTCAACTGCTCTAGAACATAACATAAAGAAGAAAATATTTAAAAATATTGTGATGACTTCATACGTTTAAATTCACTTTTATATGCCCATTAATTATCTTCGTCAATGACCGCAATAATTTAATATGTTCCTACTTTTATTTTTTTATGGATAATAAAATAAAACCGCGGTTTTTTTCCTAGTTAGAACGACTTTTAACCTTCGAAAGCCGGAAATATAATTTGGTCCTTTGAGGTTTCGTCTTTTAAGGGTTTTACTATAGTATATCTTTCTTCGAATAGAATTTTATATTTACCCTTCCCGTGTCCTAGATGAAATACTTGTTCGCCGCAATCTTCCTACTTTTAAGAGAGCAGACGGGACGCTGCCTTTCATTTGCCCCTCCGAGAGAAAAATAAAAATAACTTAATCTTTTCGAGGTCACCGGCACCCATTATCGCTTTTTTTTTAAATAACGAAACGGCGGCAGTGGAACGGAGGAGACGTGACTCTAAGCATTCACGTACGATAAGAGGGAGAGACGCGAAACGAGAGTTTGATAATGGGAATCGGCTTAATCGAGTATTTTTCGGAGAGACTAAATATACTCCCATTGTTCCTTTTAAAAAAAATAAGTAGGCCACGGCAAAGGTTGCATTGGATCGAACCGAGTGTCGCGATCATAAAATAACATCTACAATTTTAGGGTTATTAAAAAATGGAAACAGCAGTACGGATTTGCGCAATTCCAACCTGTAAACGATTCCGGACAGTTAACCGCTTATCGTAAATAAACGTTTCGTTAAAGTTAACTAACTCGGCGATTATCGCCGCTCTTTATCCCACCAATCGATAAATAGAGCTAATATGCGTTGTACGACGAGTCAGTTTCGAGCCAATGACCGCCCTTTAGAAAAACGTAATGAAAAACTCGATTTATGATACATTTTTGTCGCCACGAAAATATTATATCATCTAATTTGCGCTGTTACCCCAAATGCCATGCGTGAAAAAACTGAATTCTCCGGCATAGAAATGGTTCCTAAAAATCATAATTCGTTTAAATTCGTTAATCCACAGCGACGCTAACGTGCGTCTAGGAACAGACGGATGAATATTAAATAGCCGAAAACTTCCGCCGCATTCCCGCTGAACTCTTCTTTATCCATCTTTCGTAGAAAACCGCTCTCCAAGAATCATTCGCGCAGAAAGACGAAGCTATCTCGTTCGCAGAAGTTATTACTGTTGGAATTCAAGAAAATAAAGACGGTCGCCGTTAGAAAACAACGAACCCCGACATTCCCCATCCATCGAAGGAGCATAACGCTTCCCCTGATTGTGCGCGCATGCGCTCGGAAACGGTTTATCGTCGCTGATTGCCACACTTCGAGTAAAGAGCGGTAAAACATTTAATGCCCTCCGCTTTATCTCGTCTCCATTGGTCGACATCTCAATGCCACCTAATGCAGAGAGAGCCGAGGCAGGATACATTTATAACGACTGCGGGGTATTACCTAGCAGCGTAACGCGTATAACGAGATTATCGCGAGGATAAAGATAATTCGAATATTTCTTAGGTGCATCACTCATCCCCGCTACACCTTAACTCAGTTTCTTTGCATCTCATTCTCGAATAGAGGCCGTGGCCGGAATTTCACAGTTTAATTTAATTTGCATAGGCTTAAAAAAATGTACGTGAAAATAACGATGACCCAGAAGATCTCTTTAAAGCAATTACTTGCAACGATCGTAAAACAACATCTAGTCGTGGAAAGGGTATTTAAGGTAGAAGGAAGAAGGGAAATCATTTGTTCGTGGAACTCTACCTCCCAGCTCACGTTCAAACTGGTCGCGCAGAGCAATTTAAGGACGGAACGAGAGTAATGGTTTGCGAAACAACTTCTTCCGATCGATTCTTCTCCTTCGATTCTTCAGTGCAACCTTCTCTCTCTCTCTCTCTCTCTCTCTCTCTCTTTCGTCAGCCAACATTTCTCAAATGCTTCCGAAAGAAACGAAGGCTTCGAGCGACATGGCTCTCATCGGTGCGCAATCATCGGAGATTTTCCAAAATATCCTTCACTCAAAAAGAAAATGTTCCTCCGACGTAATCTACAGGAATTTAAACTTCTACCGCGAGAGAATGAGACACTCAAAACCTGAACCATAAAATTTTTAATAATTCACGAATACGTGTTTACTCAACTAAGTTATAGCCTTAATCAAGACATATTAGATAGAAACAGATAAATTAAATTGACATTTTAATGCCGTTTATGATGGAATTCGTTGAAATCCATTTCTTCGCCTAATTTTTTTTTTTGGATAACAAGAAAGATTGCCTCCTTGGATAAATTGACGTATTCGCATTGTTAATGGGGCACTCTCGCATAAAAAAATTTTAAATAGACACGGTCGGACTCAGGCTACGCGTATACGCGTTTCAACCGCAAATGGAGTTCGACAGAGAATGACTGAGCTCGTCTTATGTCTGAAAACATTCTATAACAAGCACTTAAAAATTACTTGTAATAGCCACAATAAAGTTATAAAAAACCAGATACGCATTTCCGCTATCAAGCGACTGTCTTCAGTAATAATGAACCGAAAATATATTCTAAAGAATTACCACTGAAGACGGGTGCTTGGTAGCCGAAATATTTATCTGGTATGTGGTTATTTGAGAGTCCTGAGACAATTAATTTTTAAGTGCTTGTCCTTGAACAAATGGAGCTGGTTTTCACTGACGCCACAAATTTTATTTTTACCACCAATGAAATACTATGCAGATAATTCTTCTTGAATCGCATTTCTATTACTTTTTGTTGGTATTAAGGACGCGTTGTTTCTTTTTTAATCATCGACTTCCATCACTCGTTTTTAATAAGATAAACCTTTCTCTTCGTCGCGTGATGGAACGCAGGCTGGAGGCGGTCCCGGAACGGTCGAAGGAACACACCAACGCCATCTAGGATTGCTCCTCCCTCGGTTCTTTTCTTAGAACGGCACGACCAATTCCAGCTGTGGGCGCGAGGGGAAAGTCCGATTCGCTTGGCAGAGGACCTGGGAGCAGGGGAGGAAGGCTAAAAGCGAGGGCGATGTCAATCAACGCTTTAAAGAGCCTTGGCCGAGTGAGTCGTCATTAACCACCTTGCCGCACTTGGTGAGGACTTGGCCATCGACCGATTCATAATGAAGATTTTTTCCTTTCTTTTTTTTTGCAAGTTTAAAAACGTTTCGATTCGACCGACGGCAGCGGTTGGAGTCGATTAAAAAAGAACGAGTCTGTCGAATAAATTTGAGGTAAAAAATATAACGAGTTCCACTTGACATGAAAGTATGTATACCTACTTAATTCGTTGGCAACGCTCTTGCACGTGTAATGGCGGCGATTCTTCCCATCGTCCTTAGAAAGGTTACCTAATGCGCCTCGGGTAGAGAATTTTCCTGTCTTCCTATTATCGCGGCAGTTATGTAAACATTAAGATGGCTTATCTCCTAAACTAAATGAATAATTTTATAATGTCCTAAGTAGAGACATTTCTATAACTTAATAGTTCAAGTATAACAATTTTATAATAACCTCCTCAGAGTTTTCTAATATTTTGACCCACGCAAGTTACGTATATTGAGTTGCATATTGGCAGATCAGTGGGCATAAAAAATTTAACAAGATGGCCTCTGTAGTACCAAATATATATATATATATATATATATATATATATATATATATATATATATATATATATATCATCATCATCATCATCATCAGCCTTTTTCAGTCCACTGACGGACGAAGGCCTCCCCCAGACTCTTCCAGTTTTCCCTGTCAACTGCCTCCCTCCTCCAAGTTTGCCCCAAGAACTTAACAAGCTCTCTGTCCCACCTGTCTTTCGGTCTTCTTTTCGGTCTCTTGATGTTTCTTGGGATCCATTCGATGACACTGGACGTCCAACGCTGGTCATTTCTTCTAGCAGTGTGGCCCGCCCACTGCCATTTTAGCACCTTCGCTCTTTTAATCACGTCACAGACTCCCGTCTTCTTTCTTACCCAGTCGTTCCTCTTGCGGTCTCTTCGGGTGATCCCTAACATGCATCTCTCCATGCTCCTCTGTGTTGTTTGCAGGCGTTGTATCATCCTGGCATTCATGGTCCATGTTTCACAACCATATGTCAGAACAGGCAGAACACATTGGTCATACAGTCTCCTTTTTAGGAAGACTGGAATATTTGATTTAAAGATGTTCGCATTCTTGCCAAAAGCACTCCATGCCATCTTCACTCTCCGGTTAATTTCTCCAAGAAGCGAACCATCAGTAGTGATGAGCTGACCTAAGTAAACATAGCTGGTTACTTCTCCGAGTTCTGCTCCGTTGATATGTATCTTCTCAGAATTTGTGAAGGAGTTGTACATAACCTTTGTTTTATTAAGATTCATCTTAAGTCCAGCTTCGCGGCTTGCTTGCTCAAGCTCTTCAGTTCTTCTACGGAGCTCTTCTGCGCTCCCTGCGAACAGTATGATATCATCTGCAAAGCGCAGGTGACTCAGATATTCTCCATTTACCTTTATGCCTTTTTCCTCCCAGTCTAGCGTTTTGAATACTTCCTCTAGAGCTGCTGTAAATAACTTAGGGGACATAGTATCTCCTTGTCTCACTCCCTTTTCGGCCTTAAAGGCACTCGTCTCTTCATGCAGCTGGACAGATGTTGTCGCATTTTCGTAGATATTCTTGATCAAGGTTATGTACCTTTCTTCTACTCCTTGTTTCTTTAGTGCACGTAACACCGACGAAGTTCGGACAGAGTCGAATGCTTTCTCGTAGTCGATAAAGCACATACATAGAGGTAATTCATACTCGTTAGTCCGACTGATTACCTCTCTCACGACTTGGATGTGGTCCATCGTGCTATACCCACTGCGAAATCCAGCTTGCTCTCTGGGTTGGGCAGAATCAAGATGGTTTTGAAGGCGCATAGTGAGTATTTTGGTGAATATTTTGTAGACTGTTGGCAGTAGGCTGATCGGTCTGTAGTTATTCAAGTCTTCTTTGGAACCTTTCTTGTGCAGAAGGATAATACATGCGTGGTTCCATGTTTCTGGTATCTTTTTCTTCCTCAGACAGGAATTAAAAATCTTAGCGAGAATTGTTTCCGTATGATTACCCATTGCTTTGAATACTTCTGCTGTGATACCATCCATTCCAGATGCTTTTCCATTCTTCATACTTCTGATTGCGTGTCTCACCTCTTCGGGAAGGATATCTGGGACCTCTTCGGTGGGCATGATTCCATCATCATTTACTTCCTCATTTCCTAGAGGATCCTCATACAGCTTGGTGTAAAATTCTTGTACCCGTTTCAGGATTAGTTTCCTACTATGGGTTATGGAGCCGTCTTCTAGCATCAGGGCCACCAGCTGTCTCTTTCCGATCGAGAGATGTTGCTTCATTTTCTTGTAACTTCGATTGTTTTCTATAGCTTTCTCGATTAGCTCATAGTTATATTTTTTCACATCTTCCTTGATGCACTTCCTTATAGTTTTGTTTAGTTCTGCAAAATGGATCATTTCTTTAGGATCATTAGTAATTATCATTTTCCTTCTTTTTTCCATCAGCAGTCTTGTTTTTTCGGTCAACTTTTTCTCTGGCTTTGTTTCAACTGTTCCGCCTATTTCTTCAGCAGTTTCCTTGAGTATCTCTATAAATTGAGATTCAACTTCTTGGTCTTCCAGTGCACTGAATCGATTTTTCAGTTGGAGCTGAAATTCTTCTTTTCGTTCTTTTAGCACCTGCGTGTTGATAATAGACTTAGGCTTCTTCTTTATAAGCTTCTGTCTTTCTAACTTTGAGTTGAATTTTATTCTGCATCTTACCAAGCGATGGTCGCTTCCAGTTTTAAACTGGTTGAGGACGGAACAGTCTTCAGCCAATTGCTTCTTATTGACTAGTATGTAGTCAATTTCGTTTTTGGTACCATTGGGTCCTTTCCAGGTCCATTTTCTATTGGGACTCTTTTTGAAGAAAGTGTTCATTATATATAGACTAGTACATTCAGCAAAGTCTACAAGCCGGTCCCCTCGTTCATTTCTGTCACCATAGCCCCATTTTCCAACTGCGCTGTCGTCTTCCTTTTGTTCTCCTACCTTGGCATTGAAATCACCCATGACCACTTTTAGATGGCAGTTTCCTTTGTCGTGCAGTTCCCCAACTTCTTGGTAGAAATCTTCCACTTCCTCATCCGAGTATGATGATGTTGGCGCGTAAACTTGGACTATTTGAAGTTGATATCTATTATTTATTTGAAGCACTAGTCTAGCTGCCCGCTCGGATGAACTTTCCATTTCCACGATATTATTCTTCAATTTTTTGTGGATGATGAATCCAACTCCTCCTGTTCTTCCTGTGTCAGTTCCCCTGTAATAAAAAATATCTCCACTCTTCAACTCCAATAGGCCTTCACCTTTTCTTCTCACCTCACTAAGCCCTAAAATGTCCCACTTGATCTTCTGCAGTTGTTCTTGGAGCTCTTGAAGTTTATCTTCACTGGACAAAGTCCGGCAGTTAAAGGTAGTTAGGTTGAGGTTAAAGGAATTGGGTAAGGATGAGAAAGAGTGGCAGTGGGCGTTTAACCTCCGGGGATTCTTAGCACCCTCTGCCTTCATGCCTTGTTTCTGACCACTGCCACGGTCAGAGGCAATCCAGCCTCCGGAGAATGAGGGCCGTTTTTTATGGGTGTACATGTCATGGGGGGATTGTGGGCCTTAAAACACCACGCTGGCCCAGAGCGGGTTGGTGAGTACCTCTTTCACTTTGGCCGGAGATATTGCAGAAAGACTTCACAGCATGGTTGAACCTACCAGTGTCCGAGGACACCACTGTTCTTCGCCCTTTAGCCTCCGTTTACACCCTTCCGCCGACTTTGAGGCAGTGAAGTGAGGCAGTTGGAAGGGATATATATATATATATATATATATATGAAAAAAGGATTTAGTAATATTCAGCTAACTCCAATATGATTTGAACATTGAGCTTAACTAATAGAAAATTCCTATTTGTCTTGAGAAACTTCAGGAAATGACAATTTCCTTTTTATTTCTCTTCCGTTTAGTGATAAGCCACTTAATAAGTGTAAATAAATGACGTCACTCACACCATAAAAGGTTGAATATGTTCTTCTTCGACCAACCAATCGGTGCATAACCACTGAAGACGTACCGCAATTAAACCAACGAATTATATACCAAACAACTTCGTGGCAATAAGGAGTAACAAGCGCATCGTACATCTACGATATGAGCTCGGTAACCAATCTTTCGAGTCCCTCCAGACTGATGGAACACGTGATAAGGACGACGCATGGAGGGAAAGAGAGAAAGAAAACCATCCTGACAAAGAAGGAAAACGCACGAAGGACTTTAAAATGTTGATCGGAAAAATTTATCCGTAAGCAGACAGCAGGTGGTCGCCAGGACGCCTAGTGCTGGGAGGCATGGAGGGGGAGATGGGTCGTGTGGGAGAGGAAAGAGTAATTCTTGAATCCTACGTCATACACGAGAGGTCAACAACCCAAGGCATAATAAATCCATCCCGACCAACTCCTCCCCTCCTTCCTTCCCTCCCTCTTCACCCCCCCTACCAACAATCCGTTCCCTACGCCGCATCATCAAACAGACCGTGCACTTAAACAGATACATCTCCTCGAATGGAACAAAACGGGGGAAAGGGAAAAATTCGACGTGTCCCGAAGACCGATCGGAGTGAGAATCCCCATTCCCGAAACACTACGGAATGGAAGGAAGAAAGGGGGAAAGAGAAGAGGGGAATAGGATAAGAGAGGGGGCGGGAGGAAGTCAGATGATGGGGCCATCACGCGTCCCGCATTTCAATTAAATCCCCATAGTATGGTATATCCCTCTCTGTTTTCCTGTGAAAGATCGCAGACCTGGTTTGGGATGGCCTTATACCCTCCTTATGGGTAACCGTATACCGTTCTATCGCCCCGTGAATTTACTACGGTAGATTATGGGAGAGGAATCCTTTATATCTCGCCCGCGGGAGGATTGTACATAGCGCCACATTTCGTTCGTCATTTATTTCTTCTGACGCGTGCGGCGGATGCTTGCAAACCGATTTACGATCGCCATTCGACATTCTTTTCCCTAACACAACGCCATGTTCCATGGCGTTCCGCTGGAGAGAAAAAAAAGTGCCATTCCAACGATTCAAAGGTTCCGTTCATTTGTCCTAAAATCTAGAACAATGAATCATCGTTAATAAGCATTTCTGTCGCGTCGGTTAAATCCAGGAAGTTTTCCGAATTACATTGTCATGCGCTCGGTTTTTCATCAAATTCATTAGTACATCACATTTAATCAAGATAAAAATAACAGGAAATTTAACCCTTTCACTTCTGATGTAGGAAACTATTGGGAACATCAATTTCATTCTTCTTTTCCTAGAAACGATGAATCCATTAGATTAACACCAGGAAACAATAAGTTCTTCTCTAGCATGATTGGCTCACCTGCTGTTATATTAAATCCGATTGAAGTGACTATATTTAGAGTTTCCATTTATCCCATCATCGTGATCCTATCAAAACGCCGAGAAAAATTAAAGATTTTGCTTCCGTGGAAATTGTGACCAGAGCAAAAGGTGGCACACGGCACAAAACTAAAACACCAAATGCAGGACACGGGACGGGTTACGATTTCTAAAAACAGCTGCTAGACCGGCACTTCTCTACAATGAAATCTCGTTAAAACACATCTCCGGTCTACAAGTCTCTCGCATTGTATTATAAATGCCAATGGATACATGGCGGGATCGAAATATGTACTCGTATATTAAAGTGTCCGGCTTACTTTAAAAAAAAAACTCTGTTTTCGAGCCATTAAAACACTATGGAATGGAGTCTAAAAATTCCCCCTTTCCCAACGAATTTCAGACATTAATTACGCAACCCATAATGTAACTTTTTAAATAAATAAGCTACAATGAAACAATACTGTTCCGGATATAAATTTATCCACAATAACAAAAACTATGCAAAGTTCACGTATGTTACACTGAAACATTTTTACATCATTTGCATATAAAATTCAAAGGAGACAAATAAAACGTAAACATGAAAAGTACGACCAGATTTTCCTTTATATCCGTTGCAATTAACCTCTTACCATTGAAAAAAAAAGCTTGTATCCCGTTTTAGTGGAGCAAAATCCACCGCCATGGAAAAGATTAATACAAGAACGCCTCGCGTTCAAAACGAACATCCACATCCGACTTCTTTTCGCATCGGCGAATTAAAAAAAAAAAAAGACCTATCCTAAACACCCACGGGCGTAAAGACGAAACGACGGATGGGCAATAAAACGAGGGAAATGCGGGCGAATGATAGGAAGGATAGATCGATAAGGAAATGGGACGGGGAAATTGTGTAATGGCGGGAAGGGAGCGGAGAATTGAGGGAGGGAGAGGGAACGGGGAAGAGGGAGAGCGAGAGAGGAGGAAGGATCGGAACAAGGCCATCGCTGTGAGATAGGAAGGGAGGGCTATAAACTACATACCCACGCAAGATGAGCGAAGTCGAGTTGCTTATCTTCTCGTAGCCTTGTGCCGTGATATGTGCTGCGAGGTGCTGAGTAAAGATAAGGGGGGCGGGAGAATGTGTGTGCGTGATGCATTTGTAACTTTGAGAACGTGATGTGTACGTACACTAGTGTGCGCGCATCGGTAAAATGAACGAGGTATTTGTTTGGGCGCACGTTCGATATGAAGTTGTGCCTATTTGCGTGAACATATTATTTACACGTTGTGCTGTGCGCGTCATAACGAGGGGACCTGGCCCTTATTGACGCAGAAGTTACAGATTTTAATTTTAAAATGCACCACAATGAGCTTCTTAGTAATATGTATAGCTAGAATATTTTCCATGTCGATAATTGTATCTGCTTAGACATTTCCGCTAGTATATGAAAAATGCTTCCATAAAATAGGTACGTGACATTTTTGCAAAGAAAGGGCTTTTCGAAAGAGGATTATCGAGATCCCTATATGGATACAAATGTAATCAATAAAGTATGTCTATACAACAGCCCTAAAAGATTGGGAAACAAACCAGCCGTCGTAAGTAGTGATTCAACGATATTAGCTTCTAATACAAAAGATTTTTTCAATTCAATCACCACTGATGACGGCTGACCTGCATCCGAAAGGCGCATCTGGTTACCCAGACTTTTTGCGTCTATCGGAGACTGGTAAGACGGATCTTATTTCAACCAATAACAACACACGGACCCCAAATACTCTCGATAAAACTACGTGTTTCTGTGCATATGTACGTGTCATGAATGCGAGAGTAAGTTTTGTGTGTGCAGCCGTGGGCGAAGCGAGTCTCCCTGTACATTCATGTACATTTATGCGCATGTTTCTGTTTACGTGTAAGACTGCCCTTTCCAAAATCCCACGGAGATAATAACAAGGTTGAGCGCAATGGAGGAAATACGGCAGTTCCCATGGGGTGAAACAATGCCTCAAGTTGGAACCGCTTACACGGCCGCGCGAGTCGGTTGGGAACGAACACGACGCCAGGTACCAAGTACATACTGGCCCAAGTTGGAGGAGCGTTTCGCCCTCCTCCTGACGGTGAAAACGAGACGGGAATGGGGATAGAAAGTTAGTCGACCTATTGCTTCGGGTGGAAAGTTTCACGCAGCACAAAAACTCGTGAGATGAAGGGTAAAAAAAATCAATAATCGAGCAAGATTGGAGGATCGAATAGAGATACACACTTCACGCTTAAAACACGGTACATTTTTAAAAACCTAGCTCTAAAAACATGCAGGAAATGGGCCACTCAATCAATATTGACAATTTGAACTCAACTGCATCCTCAAATCGGAAATTAAAAGCAGTGCAGAGTCTACACATTTGCAAAAAATAAACTAATCCAATGAAAAACGATCTCGGCCCGATTCCACGCTCACCACTATATTTCTTGGCGGAACACAAGTACCAATTTCCTATAAAAATACTAGGAGATAACCTCAAGCCAACTTTCCCTGCAATAAACGTCCCGTATCCAAGGATTTAAGCCTTAAGTATGCGCGTGAGGCCTGTATGGCCCCACTAGATATTCGATGCACCATTAGAACATAAACAACTTTATTTAATTTACTTTGTTAAATAATATGTAAATTTATTCCTCTCATACGACATTCCATTATATTTTATAGTAATATAATTCATTACAAAAATAGAATAAACAACATCAACGTTTAACAGAAAAATATAACATGGGGTCAAACACATCCCAGACGCCAACTTAAAGGGTTAAATACCTTCCCTTTCAAAATTCGCATACACCAGACATCCATCCTCCAATGTACACGCTTAACGGACACCCACTCACAAACTCCATCTACCGCAAACGCATAAAATCAACAAAAATATCACCACGTGTTCTTTTTAAGAATTTAGTTTCGGCGAATCACAACTGAAGACAGCAGCAGTCAGGCCGAAATGCGCATCTAGTTTTTCAAAACCTTTTTTTGTGGCTACTGGAGATAACTGACATGAGACTAGCGCTTATATTCTTCAATCATTGATGCTCGAGTGCTTATTTCTAAAGATCGAAGAATGCTTAAGTTGATTCCAAAACATACAAATTTTCGGATGATAAAAAAGCTAAGACCAATTCATAAAAAAGTATTAACCTAATCTTTTTATCTTGTCGATCCCTTACTGTCGCTATTAAGGCCAATTAACGGTAATACAGCCATTTAAACGGCGCCAGAAAGAAATTTCCGCCAAGAGAAATAACACTGGGGCAAAGTTTCCCCCTCATTGGCTTCGATTTCCAACAGGTGAAGCCTAATCATGGCTTATGATTAAAGGGAAATGCGGAATAATGAATGGACTTTTACATGTACTTCCTCCTTGCCATTCTTCGTACCAAGGCCGAGTGCATCGAGTCACGCGAACACTCTGGTCGTTTGCCAAGCAAGGATCCCGGCGCAGAAAATTGACGCGATTCACACATTCGCGAATTCGTGCACACGTTGCTTCATCGAAAACTTCGACGACTCGACCGAAAGCCTTGACCTGAGAGCGATTTTTATCCTAATTACGGAGAGGAAAAAAATGAGCCAAAATGTGAAGCGATGAATAATGAAATGAGCTCCACTTCGACTTTGCGCAAGCTACACGACAATAACCGAGACGACGTTCCGATATCGCGTGATTATTTGGTCAGATCGAAAACAATTACGGGAAACAATTATAGGCCCGATGAACAATTAACTCGGGGACCGTTTTGCTGAACGCAGAAACTTTTGCAATAATATATTTGCCGTTTCTAAACAGAATTTCGCGTTCACACACCCCATTTCTAGGACAGAATGGCCAGATGCCGCGGATAATTTATTTAAAAAAATAATTTCGGATGTAAATTGCTTGGAGAGAACCGCAAATCAACGGGATTTATGCGTGGGCTCGTCGAAAAACATACAAAGGATGTCTAAACGGAAAGAAGATACATGGGATGGCCCAGTAGAACAACAGAAGTGGGGCAAAATAATAAAACGTTAAATAAAAGACGCGGGAGATTTATTTACGACATCCATTTAAATTCGCTACCCGAATTCCTCGTTTCCGCCATTGGCGCAACAAACGCGGCTCTTTTGGCAGAAATTTTAATACTTTTCCGTTAAGGAAAGAAGCTAATCTGCATGGAATGTAGATAGATTTATCATTTTTCAGCCAGGGTTGAGGGTAATGTAAATTAAATTTAAATTAAAGTGGAATTATTAAAGTAAAATGAGGACTGAACGCCTGATATAGCCACGTCGATTTCAATACCTCCGAACAACATTTTGCGCAATTATTCGGACGTTCGTAATTTTCTCTGGGATCCAGCGAATTGTGCTTACAATTAAACATCAAGCGTTTACTTTCCACCAATGGAATCCGACTCTCGTGATAAAATTAAATCATAAGAAGGTTGACTTTTATTTCGATCGGAAATATAGTATCAACAGCGTAAAAGAAAAAGACAAAAAACAGGAGCAAAATAACGTTAAATGTCAAAACATTCTGATGCGCTAAACAACAGTTGGCGCCTCAGTCTTCGACTATATATTTCCATCAAATTAATCAATCGAATGATAAAATTAAATATCGATCCACGAGCGCAGAAGACAATAACTATTTATCAGCAAGGATTACATGACGACCATGGTTCGCGACGTTCTTTAACTCCGGAAACAGAACTGCCAGTTTCGCGCGGGGGTCTGACTGAAGCAGATAGGCTGAGATCGGGGAGAATGGGGTTTTTAGCCGTCGGCGCGCCGTGGGCGGCGGTCGAAGAGTTAATGACGGATGCGGAGCGTACGGTGGGCGGGAAATGAGGATGACTCAAATAGCAAGAGGCAGACGAGAGACGAGACGCGCGGATCTAGGTTAGGGCGACGTTAACGCGGAAGTCCGAAACGCGACGATAACAAGAGACTATAGCGTTTGGGGGGGATTACGTGGGGGGAGGGTAAGGAGAGGGCGTTAAAAGCATCCGTTCATCACTCTCTTAAGCGGTTGGTAGTTTTAAAGAGGCAAAACACAACATGTTATCCTTTATATGACGTCCATTTAGTTGCTATAGCGTGCATGTTCCCAGTACGCCTCGCGATACCTTTTCATAGCAGTTACAGTTAGTTTCTCTCTCTCTCTCTCTCTCTTTCCTTCATCCTCGCACGTTTCCGGAAAATGTAGCGAGTGGCATTTATTTTGAAGCTATGCTGTGTCTCCCGCTCTCACTAATCGCTTTATGGGCCATCGTTATTCCTTTTTTTTTAAAGAGGGCGCTAATGAGACAGTTTCAACAGTACACTGGGGAAAGAAAGCCGCGAGAGAGAGAGAGAGAGGGAGAGATAGAGAGAGGGAGAGATAGAGAGAGGGAGAGATAGACAGCGGGAGAGATAGAGAGAGGGAGAGATAGAGAGAGGGAGAGATAGAGAGAGGGAGAGATAGAGAAACAGCGGTTTCTGTTTTAAACTTACGCATAAAAAATCTCTTCTTTCTGAGAGGAAAATAAAACGTTTGGTGGACGTATAAAAAAACGAGATTTGGGTTGTTACGAGTAACGTCTGCGAAAACTGAAGCGCTTATACCCTTTTGCGAATCCCCTTGTTCTTTGGTCCGGAAAAAAAGACCTATTTATTATACGCTTCCAAAGAAAATGGCTCGTGGTAGGTCTATCTCGTTATCGGGAAATTGCTCCGAATGACCCACTTACTTCACGTTACATTTATTAAAGATAGATGAGCAACAACCTAAGGGAAATAAGTTCTTTGTAATGCAATTTACCACAATTCGAGTAGAAAATGAACCTGAATCAAGGACGATTCCAAAAATATTTTCTGCCATTTCGTCCATTAAATTGGCGGAAATATTTCTCCTTTGACTAGTACAATTTCTCGAAGCGTAACCTTATTTAAACCGAGACTTCTTAATCACTTCCAAAATTACTGTTAACTCCTTATTTAACTAAATCCGCAACTGCTGTGATCAATAAATTGTTTTGCGATACAGAGAATGTGCCTTTAATCCTCTTAGGACCACAGGCTCAAGATTAAACTGGCATTACTGTATTATTATGCTTAGATGGTGAAAAGGAAAATCTGAGAACAACAATCGGCGAACAAAAAGAGTGCTTACTATAAACATAAGTTACTTATGTATTTATGATAAGATCATAAACAAAACTTACTGCATATTACACTGAGCCTCTTAATATCTAGAATTACATAAACGTCCACGCCTCCAGCTAGATAGGTACCCGTAACCATAGTATTCTACGCCGATACCTGATTTATTTACCCGACTCATATAAGAAACCACGCAGAAAATTCCGCACACTAAATAGGATAATAATATATTTCATTGATAATTTCGTGCTTCTAAAATCATACAGCAGAACTCCGCCATAGCGAATGCTGACATAACGAGTTTACAGATACCTATAAGTCTATAACGAACATTCTACGAACAGAATATTTGGAAAGAAAAGAATTCACTGTAAAATTTCACGGATATAACGTGCATTCATATTACTCGTTTTAACGCATATTTTTAGACGGGCGCGTGATAGAACACACAGACCATTTCACTACCTCCGCCATTTCCCACCTGATCGCGTTCGTTTCCCCCCCCCCCCTCCTCGCCCAAAAAAAACCCACATGCGGAAGCCCGCCAAAGTGCAGCACGTGCCTTCGAAGCCGTCACCGCCACACGTCCTCCCCGAATATACTAATCTTTCACGCCCACTCCTGCCTCCCCGAAACCCACCTCCGGGAAAAAAATAAAACATTAAAAGATACGAGTGGGCGTGGAAAATCTGGGTATGCAGACGTGGGGAGGCGGGGGCGGGGCTGTATCCGCGGCGCTGCGGAGGCGGGAGTAGGCGGGAGGCGTCCGGGAGGGAGGTAAAAAGGGGAGGTCACGGTGCTCGTTGCTAGGCGCTGTAGGGAGCAGATAGGTTGCCGAGGTCAGGCCCGCTCGATGGCGGCGTAGGGCGTCGCGGCGCTTCTCCCACTCCCTCCCACTCCCTCCCCCCCTCCCCTCTCTCTCAACCCTCAATCTCCCGCCCCACCCCACCTGTAGTACCGCTGACAAATAGTTCGAAGACGTTCCAAAAGGGGGAGGAAGGTTCGCTCTTCGAAACCGGAAAGGAGAAAGAGGTTGGACATTAGATACGCCAGCGACAAATGCGATGGCGCGCGAGTCTAACCGGCTTCGCAGGGATGTAATCGTTAACCGAGACAACCGGTTGATAAATCCGTTACGAAAAAAAAATTAACGGAGGAGACTGACGCGAGAGAAAAAAACAAAAGTCGGATAAAGGCTAGAACAAATGACGATCGATGGTTCGGATTCGGTTGACATACTCCCCGAGGAGGGTTCATGACCTCACTCAATGACGAACATCTTCTCTGGGTGGAGTCGGGAGCAATTCTATTCCGTCGATCTTCGCAGAAAAAAAATAT
Organism: Uropetala carovei; assembly: GCA_036926305.1. Taxonomy (NCBI): domain Eukaryota; kingdom Metazoa; phylum Arthropoda; class Insecta; order Odonata; family Petaluridae; genus Uropetala; species Uropetala carovei. Next base: position 2,797,290 of record JAXCHB010000035.1, read on the forward strand.
GTTTCCGCTCGCTCGGAAATTAATGGACGGAAATGATGCGAATTGCTTCTGTAACGGTAATGCCTGACTCAACCCTTCTTGCGTTATTACGTATTATTTCAAAAAAAAAAAGAATGCTAATCGTAGAAAAAATTCCACACGATTTGAACTTGTAAGTTTGCAATTAACGTTATAATCCCGCTAATAATAACGGGAAAATAAATCCGATGAGACGATAATAAGAAATTTATCTATATAAACCAAATGAACGCTGGTAATTTAACGTTTTTGTCCTTTGGATAAACATTTTCAAAAAGAAGTTTTTTCCTCGAATAACATTTTCCTCCTGATTGACTCAACATTTTTCTTGTACGAACTTTATCCTTCGGTTTTAAGAATGTAATCTCGCTAAATAGTTAGTAAAAAATCAAATATTGCAGACTTTAAAGTTATATTTTCATTTTATGGGATATTTATACAATATTAATTGGGAATATTATTACCATGAATCAATTTATTGAATTTATAATCACACCAGAGAAACTATAGCACTCAAAAACGTATCTGCGCATCTAAATATATAAAATATAGGTACCTTAAAAAACAATTCGTATAGATGGTCTTCTACACGTGCTATAATGCGCTCTGAATTCTGAAATGAACATGGAACACGGAAGAAAATGCCAACATTTCTTAACCCCAAATGCGCAATTTTAATTTGATACGTTATCTCGCTGCGAGATATAGCGGAACATAGACGATTTAATAAAAAGTCGTGCCCGATAAACCGAGCGAGCTATACTACGAGTCGTAAAGCGTAAATACCGTAATAACACCGGCCGTTTCTTCCCCGGAGAATAATCTGAATAAAAGAAGAGAGGAATAAAAATGAGAAAATATCCGTCCGAAAAACATGGAACGACTATGTCGACTATGACGCCGCCGTCGACTTCAAAAGGAGTTCCATTTTCAAACCTAGAGAGGTTTTTTTTCCTTCGTCCGTGCAATTTCATAATCGCGTTAAAATTCGAATGATAAAAGGCATTTATGTTTTCCTTTCGCATACAGTGCGATAAAGGCATAAGACCGGGAAATGTTATTATGAGAAATAAATTTTTTTTTAGCAATATGGACGTCGAGAAATGATACGAGAAAGGCGCGTAACTTGGTGGACGCAGGCCCACGCAGTGCTTGGGGGCCCCAAGATATTTGGGACCCCGCAAGAATACTTAGAATTTTTCCCGTAATCCGTCGTAAGGTATTCGAGGTAGTTGGGAATGACAGATTTCATCGCTCGAAATGAAGACGAAAACACCCATCTCAAGTGTTTCGAGTTGTTTTGTCCTATCCTTATAACGTTAGAATTATAGGTCTCAATGTATTTTTGGAATTAAAATGTAAAAAAATGATAAAACGGTATAATAATTTCATATATTTTTATATAAATGGGGGCCCCAAAATGAGAAATCTCGGTGTAAAAAAAGGTATTGAGGAAATAAAGATATTTGGGACCAGAAACGAATCATTAAAAATTTCAACTACCTGCCTTCGCAGAGCAGAGATTAGCGTGTCTGCCTCTCAATGCTCGTCTTTACAATAGTTGATATGCCCATCGGAAAATGGGAAGCTATTCATGACCTACTTAGAAATACATAAAAAATGTGTTCGTAGTTTAAAGATTAAAAACGTACTTTTTGCTTACATCAGTCAAATTCTAACATTATCTGTAAAATGGAGTAGCTAAGAAAGTGTGAGCTTGAACCGGCCAAGAGGCAGAAATCAGAATAGAATATTATGAATAACTGTTGGATCATCCCTTATCTAAATTATATCATAAACTAGCATCTAACAACCAGATTACAAAAACAATCATTGTCGTTCCTTTCAAGCCACAGTAACACAAACACATATAGAAGTATAAATTCAGATGCAGGTGACACATTGACAATTAAAAGGAAAACAAAATTTGCTGTGACGTGTACCGATACAATATTTTTTTCATGTCAGGGTTCGATACTACGAATCCACGCTATATACGATTATAAAGCGTGTTTGTTCTAAAGCCAAACACCTCCGACTTTCCAAATTTTGAGCGATCAAACCTTTCCCAAGAAATCAGGACGCGGGCAAAGTTGCACAACGAACCCTGAATACCATCCGAATCATGAAGATTCCACCCGGAATTAACTCGTCCCATTCCACGAAGAAGAAAGGAGGATAACAAGGAATTCGCACTAATTAATGCCGTGGAGTTCCCCGATCTCGTTTGCAATCCCTTTCTCATAATTATCCCTTTCCTTGGGAGTAGGACAAACGCTGAAGAAGACTTCTCTTGTAATCTTCTTTCGAGGAGCAACGATATGGTTCGAGGATTGGCAAGGATGTTGGAAATACAAAGAGGGGAAACTAAAGTTGAGAATGAATACGTAACGAGATTGCCGCTCGCTGGAGAACAACTGAAGGTGATTCAATTAATCCAATGTCTTCTAAAAATAACGAAAGCAAACTCTTAGGCGAAAAATTAGACGGCAGGGTTCTCGTTGCAATTGACAGAAAAAAAGAAAGACTTTAATGAAACGACTATTACACGCTAACCAAACATCGAGCTCAACAAACTAGTGCATATTTTTAGCACCTACTAAAAACATATAATATCAAAATGTTAAGGCTCTCTGGTATGTAAAAACTCTTCCTAAGAGTGCTCGAGCTCACAATACGACCTTATTATAGTCTGTTCACTCTCTAAAGTCTCTTGGCCTTCATAGAGCAAGTAGCCAATCACGAACGTTTCCCCTTCCATCGCCCCTCACAACTTTCGCGCGGGAGGCCAGTTACCCAATCACGAACAGCAGTAGCAAGGAAACGGCGGTAGAAATGGCAACGCAGACCAATGTGAACGCTTCGAAATCAAGTACCCCACTACCTTCCCAAACGAACCGTCTCCTATTGGCCGCTGCTAAATTTTCAAGGCCAATAGACTTTAGGTAGTGAACAGACTATAACGTGTGACGGATGCATAATGGAGAGGGAAAATCTGTATGCTACGATGTAACAGCCTTTTCATCAGGATGAATTTGTATACTGCGACATTAAAATTTTGGAAACAATCGTCGTGACTTAAAATGGTATACAAGAAAGAATACGGAATTTTATTTATTTCCTGCAGTGATCGAAGCCCAGTACCTCGCGCCTCCAAACATGTCAACAAATTACTTTCCAACAGCGTGTTGGAAAACTCCAGTATATTTTGTTACCGAATATAGCAGGTGAAACATTTTATCACGACTTAAATGTATTTCTATGACAAATTCCATTCGATGACCATGTCCTTATTGTTTGGTCTGCGTATATTAAGAATCAAGCAAACCAACTACTACCAAAGTATAATTCGTTAAAATTAACGAATTATACTTTGCGCACCGAGAAGGCTACTTCATATGGACTGGAAAATATAACAATTTTATAAAAAGATTAAATATCGCTAAAGAAGACTAACGAGCAAAGCGACAAAACAATCGTAAGACATCCATCCCAATTTGAAATATTTTACAAATCAGTGGCGGGGTGACTAATTCAAACGAATGTAAGGGAAAAGCTCAAGCCAAATAGTACTACATAGCGAAAAGCAATAACTTACACGGCACGGACCAATATCACGCCTTACCTTAAAACTGGTACGCTCTTTCGGAGGTGTGTGCAGTCGGTTCACCAGAACCGGGTCACGCGCTTTATTAGGAGCCTCGCACAAGGCTCAATTCTCATGTATTGAGATCTAGACAATCTTTTATTACGTATTAATATTATTACATAATAATAATTTAAAAAATTAATTTTGATAATAATTATTTGTCATTTTAAAAAAAGCGCCCCACTGGGTACATAAATAGGCCCCGCACATAATTGACGCGGGCTTCGCAATGTCTCCTGCGCGATTTTGATTGTGCTACATTTTCTATAGTAGTTATTTGCGGGATCCGGACGTGGTTCAAGAAATGGCCTCGGATGAGCAAACGCATCACGTGCGTATGCGCGGGGGGAGGGTGAGAGAGAGAGAGAGGTAGGGAAAAGGTAATAACCACGCCCGCGCACCATCCGGAGAATTGCCAAACGGGACGCCTTCGCTGCCCTCACACGAATTCTAAGTAAAACCCAAAGCTCCTTCTTTTTATTATCATCATCTTAGCAGTCTTGAGGAGAAAAATACGTCGACGAGACGAGGCCATCTTTTTGTTAATGTTCACGACGCTAATGAAAAAATAAAATAAAATGATGAAAAACGACTTCCTTTTAATCCAAGCCGGCTATGAAGGTATTTCCGTTAAAATTTCATTAGAGAGATACACGTAACACAATATCGTTCGAACGCTTAAAAAATGAAAATGGTTCGACTTTAAACTCGAAATGAGACTTTATTTACCGCTTTTTAACATCGTATGCGAGAATTCATTTGGCCTTAAATGGAGAGGTCTTGATTGCCCGGGTTTTTATGAGCCAGCTAAGTAAAACGACGCCGTTATGATGACGAAATACGGGTAAAAACTTGATGAAAATCTCGGGTCAATTTTTCCTTATGGAGCATAAAAATTCTTCGTCACCCGCGTGGAATTAATTTTTCCAAAATTACTGGAGCGAATACGATGAAGCAATGACAAACTAAAAGGTTAACACGGACAAAATTACTCTCGGCTGGGTCAAATGAAGTTGAAACGAAGTTTAAGACAGAGGAACTCAAATTAAACGGGTCGAGCTTAATTACGTGTTCTTCTTCTTCTCCAGAGTAGTTATTCGACTGGGTCCGCTATCTTTGCCAGTGGGATTTGTGAATAAACTTAAAAATCAGCAATAAAAACGAATAGTGGCAATAAATATAATTTAGAGTCAGAAATTATAAATTAAGACCATGAAAATTACTCGTGATTCGTAGATGACGATTATAAGAGAAATTTAAAAAATCGGAGAGCTTTTTATTTGAGGCAAAAAAATAATAATAAAGGGAATAAATATTAGAGAGCTCACAAAATATCACAGAAAAATCCACTGTGCTAATGCATCGAAAATGGCTGAAGAAATATCTACAGCTTCGATTTCACCAAAACAAATTCATTAAATATTTAATACATAAATTAAAAGTTGGCAGATAATGGAGATAGATTTAGGCCTTTGCTTTAAAGTATCTTCCCCCTTTACCCATCCGCTAACAATCACTTCGCCGTGAAACGCATTAAGAGGTAATAAACAACCCCGCATTAATTCCCCCCCCCCCTCCCCCTCCTCACCTGCATGCACACAGCTTTCCCTTTCGGAGTTTCCGCGGAAACTAATCCCGACGCAATCACGCGGATCCTTCAGAAATTAAAGCGCCCTTAAAAGAAAACCCTCCGCAAACCCTAGGCGCCGCCCGAACGGCGTAACTAGGGGATCATTCGATTACGGAATGAACGTGGAGGAAAACTCCCTTTAAAATTCTGGGCGGCAAGTCTAGGACCAAGTTAACCCAAGGGGTCTAGAAGAGGGAAAGGTGGAGGAGAGTGGAGGGAGAAGGGTAAGTTGTGGAGACAAAGGTGAAAAGGTACCTTTTTGGAATAGGAAGTACGAGAGGAGCAAAACGAGGTTTCAGATGACTGAGCGAAGGGAGAAGTGTAGTAAGAAAGGTAGGGCGAAAGAGGAAGAAAAGAGAGGAAAATGAGAAGACAGGAGGGAAAAGAAAAAATGGAAGAAAAGAGAAAGGGGAGGAAAGACAGGGAGAAAAGAGGGAGGGAGAAAAGAGGGAGGAAAGGGAGGGAGAAGGGAGGGAGGAAAGGGAGGGAGAAGGGAGGGAGGAAAGGGAGGGAGAAAAGAGGGAGGAAAGGGAGGGAGAAAAGAGGGAGGAAAGGGAGGAAGAAAAGAGGGAGGAAAGGGAGGGAGAAAAGAGGGAGGAAAGGGAGGGAGAAAAGAGGGAGGAAAGGGAGGGAGAAAAGAGGGAGGAAAGGGAGGGAGAAAAGAGGGAGGAAAGGGAGGGAGAAGGAAGGGAGGAAAGGGAGGGAGAGGAAGGGAGGAAAGGGAGGGAGAAGGGAGGGAGAAAAGAGGGAGGAAAGAGAGGGAAAAGAAAGAAGAGGGAGAAAGGGCAAGAAAGAGTGGGGAGAGGGCGAGAGTGTGGGGAGTGGGTGAGAGAATTGTGAGAGGGGTAGAGAAGGGGGAAAGGAAGAATGGGGGAGGAGAGGAGGGGAAAAAGGGGCGAGAGAGAGAGAGAAAGTGCAAAAGAGGGAGAGAGGGGGAAAAAGAGAGGGATATAGATATAAAGGGTTATGAGGGAGGGGGAAAAAGAGACAAAAATGGTGAAAAGAGAGGAAGATAAGAGGGATGTAGTAAGCTTCAAAAGGTAACCATGGAAAGGTTTCCGAATCTGAACACATCAAAAGGAGGCGTAGAAGAGGGGATTGAACTCCTCTCACGGGTGTAGATTTTTTTTTACAAAAGAAGAGGATGCGAGAGGTCCGCCGACCGATGGATTTTCCAGGAATTCAATTTCCGCGCGTGAAGGGCCATCGTAAATCCTCACATTATATATAATATAATATATTATTTCTCCTCGGAAAAAAAATTATCCGAAATCTGATTTTAACCCGGTCCTCGCGTTCCAACCCTTCCATTTTTGCTTTCGGAAACAGTATGGCGAGGTTATAAAAGATTCGAAAATTATTTTCTCCGGACATGTTCAAATTTGCATTTAATTTTCACGACATGAAACCTATTATTGGAATTGGTCAGAGAATGGCTGGAACAATAATGGACAGTAAATTGAGACATTTACTCGTATTTTACGACAGCGCCGGAAATGGCATCTGAAAATAATTGTTAAACGACTGTAAACTGATATCGTCAAATCAAATTTGAGTAGGAATCCTGACATGATTCAGTCACGGAAATGATCTACACGGACGGACGCCTGAGTTATTTGCGGAAAAGCGAATATTCGTTTACAAAATTAAAAAATCAATTTGTGACGACAAGCGACAAACGGAATATAGTGATTTACTATTGGCCTGATTTTAAAATACCGATACATTTTTATGCCGTAAGTACTTCATAAATAATTGAGACTTTGTTTAGATTTCTAAACTCAATCCTTAAAGAATCCTAACCACGGCATTAAGTTCAATTGTCTATTACGAAAAAGTCCGCCAGTTAAAGACGCACGGGAATAAATATTCAAAAAGACATTAACGAGATTCATCGATCGTAATTCTCTACGCGAAATATTAGACTGAAATAAATAATAAGAAATTTTGATCGACTTGCCCCCTAAAGTATCATGGTTGGAAAAAAAAACTCTAAACAAACTACGAGTAAACGCAACTTACGCGCCGGATATTAACGATGGACGCCGCACCTTTAATCTCGAAAAAAAAAAACGCGTATTCTTCATCTATACACCACGGTAACCCAGCTACTAATTCATCTACAATTCGGCCTCCGCCGGTTACTATAAATGGAGCTGAAAAAAATCCCGGCAATACATCCGCAAGGGAAAAAAACGCGTTGCACCGCACCAACCTCCCCATTACTAACCTAAGACAAACCATAAACACGTCACCTCCTCTGCTTCCCCAACACATTTTATCTCGCCCCGGCCGTGAACAAGAATAAAAAAACATTTCATGAAGACACGTGCACGTGGGTATAAAGAGCAAGATGAAGATGGAGTTAAGGGAGATATAGGGGGCCGTGGAGCGTGGAGTATGAAAGTGATAAACGTGAGGGGGAGAAACGGTGCAGTCAACCCTTCCGGAAATTCATGTGTGGTCAAGTCGAACTATTTGGAATTTCCAAGTTCGGAACGACCCGGCTTCCTCGAGACTGGGAACAATTATGCGCCAAAACTTTGGCAAGAACGCAGCGACGCAGAAAAGTTTGGTACCACGAAGTATTCTCAAGTTGAGAAAAGGCTTAAAAATGCTAAAGTACTGTGATTATGAGGATTCGTAAGAAAAAGTGGAACTTAAAATCAAGTCTGTGCTCAAATTATAGCGTTTTTCTTCTCAAGTATCCGCATGCTAAGGGTAGCAGCGTCACAAGAGGTGAAGGGACGCTAACAATCTAATAAGTATCACTTTAAGTACCTAATTACCTATATCCGCATTAAAGATACGACTCCGTTAGATATTATGTTAAACTGACGTAACAACAGCAGTAACTAGCACTAGTAATAATTAAAAGATTACTTCAGTACTTACTGGTCAATTTATGATACAAAGTACGGTAAAACATTCTTAAATTAAAATAGTAGAATAGCATAAAAATATGAATGGGTCAATAAATATTTTTTGAGAAAATATTTCTAAAAACTTACGCTATACACAATTTGTCGTAAACGAATGTCTATGATATATGATGATATATTGCCCAACAATTTATTCTCTTATGAATATTGGCAAGATGATTGAAATTAAATAATATAATAGAATATTCACGTTAGTAAATCGTAATTTAATTCGCAAAATTTTGGTATACGCAATAAAAATTAAAACTACTCATTCGCATACCTAAGTAATGTTATAGCGCACTTTTAAAATCACTTTAAACAGTAAAGAAAAAGTACAAAGATCTGTGCTCCAAGAAGCCAGAGCATACATACAAACCCAGGAGCGTACATCGCCTTCCGCTATCGATTTCCCTTTAACATCCCCACAGCTCTTTTGAGAGAAACCCCAAAAGAACATCTTCCAGAAATTCACTTGATCAAGAAGATGATGATCCCAATTTTTTTTTGTCCGAACAGTTGGCGACACTGGAGAGAAACCGGTACATACTGAAGCACGAAAGAGAGGGAGGAAAATAAGACGGCTGGAGGGTGAAAAGTGTGCGGATTAGGGTTGAAGGGGAGAGGATGGAAAGGGGAGGCTAGCGTCGAACCGACACACCCTCGCTAAACGACGAATGAATCGGCTGACTGGGGCGTGTTTATGCGCGCGTGTGCATACGAGCGCAAGCGAGAAAGAATGAATCGCGTACAGTTTGAGAAAGTGAGAGAGACGGAGAAGTTAAGGAGGGTTTGGAATTTGAAGGGTGGCGGAATTCCCCTTTCTTTTGTCCCTTTCATCCTATCCTACACGAGAGGGAAGAGGTTGGAAGCTGAAAAGGTCCTCTTTGTCGACACCTCAAATAAATGGCTGAAGAAAAAGTGAACCCCCAAACCATTTTCGTAGGGCATGTATACGACTTGAATAACATGCTTCATATAAACTATCTTATTCGATCTGACTGATTAAATGTCGAATCGGGCGATCAATAAAGAACCGTACCTTTTGTTATAAACTAATGGCTTCAGAAACGCTATTACTAGCTGATGGTAGTAATGTTGATGCCAAAACACCTGACACTAATTGTAAGTTTCTGCCTACGTTTGAAATGGCATTTTCAACATCTTTCGAATTGTTATTATCCTTTTAACTTAAAGGACTTCATATGCAACTCTCGACTTCAGTTGTTGGAAAGAATTTATTCCCTGAAACTATCGATAAAATTAATGGGATATACCTATACAATACGATATTGCTATAAGCAGCATATCTTAATAAATTAAGAGCAAATCACACAGAGTTTAGATTACCTTATCTTATCTTTCGGATAGAAAAATTAATAAGGTCTCCATATAAAAATACAAGCTAACAAATAACCCTTTTCAAAATCATCTATAAAATTATTAAAATATTCTAACTATTATTCGCATATCTTTTCTAATCACTAATTTTTAAGGTAAAATGAAGACAAAAATACAACTCCGCTACTTCGTCAAGCACCAATTAGTCAAGAGAGAAGTCGGTCGGCCGAAAATAACTTGCGTATAAAATAAGCACATCTGAGAAATATATCAACGAGGACACCAAAAGGGAAGGGATTAGAAATGCCGACATAAGACACCGCTGTTTCTTTTTAAGAAATGGATATTAAAACAAACGAAAACGCTGCGAGGGCCTTGGCCAAGAGTTTCGGTTGCCAAAAGAAATGCTGGAGGCAAGGACGGACGCAGAGAGGAAAATAGGACGACCTCGATTACATTGGGAGGAGCACAGAGAAAAGACAACATGACAAATGTTTAGAACTGTATTCAGATAGAAACAATTTGAACGGACGATCATAAATGAGGCTGTGATAAGAGAATCAAAATGAAGTAGTAACAGCATCTTAAAGTAAAATCTGAATATCACTTTTGGTATTTTTACTTTCTCATATACGAAGTATATTGAGAAAGTATTGTTATCGCGAAAAAATTCGGCCTCGAGATTTTGACGGAAATATACGTTTAAGGTGATATTGTCAGCTTTCGGTTTCAGCTGCGTCCGGAACATGATGGAACCGACGTTTCGCGACCGTTGCAGGTAGCTTCTTCGCCCTGAAAAGTGGTTTTCGCAATGCCGTCTGTCTGTCTGTTCGCGGCTCTAGAGCCTAAACGGTACAGCGAAAACGAATGAAATCTCGTTATCGGGCATTTTATAATACAGGGTAGAAGCTATGAAGAAATGGTTAGCATTTCTCAATAATTAAGGGTAGTTTATTCTACGCATTTTAAACAACAATTTCATTTTCACAGAAACGGCTCTAAACGATTTTGATCAAATTTCGTACAGTTACTTGAGTTTACGTCGACAATACCACATGGTTCATATTTCTCAAAAAATGAATATAAGGGTAGGTTATTCTTGGGTAACTTTAATAACAATCGGATTTTCGAAAAAATGGCTCATACGATTTTCATCAATTTTCGTATAGTTATTTAAGTTGATGTTTATAACGATTCTACATAGTTCATATTTTCAAAAGATAACTAAACGACGCATTAGTATATGAGAAAGTATGTGCAATGTATATTGTACCGATTTTTTACTTATGCATTTCTTCTGACGATTACTCTTCCTTTTATACGGGTTAGAGTAAAAATGCCTCCACGCAACCACCCTTAATACTGGAACAATGGCGCACATGACAGTATGATTCCTCTAGCTCTGGGATGGCAAACAGGTTTTCGTCAGCGTGTCAAAAACTATAAAACTTCTGTTATATAGTTTTAGGCGCGCCATGCATTTATGCGGTAATAAATTTAACTTATAATAATACTGATACGGAATTATTCGATATACACATTTAAAAGAGTACAAGTGGCGCTAGTTTGCATATTGATCATTTTCAACCTGATCTACGGCGAAAAGGGAAACGATTATATAAAATTTAAGTTTGGAAAAATACGCAAATTAAAATAAATTGTATTTATATAAGTATTCGTTTGATCTTTATCATTGGACCATTTTTGAAGCAAGAGTTTGGGGTGTAATTTGTTGACTGAATAGCAACACAATCTGCTGAAACTTTGTCAGTCTATTTCTGCGCACGTATTCAGATTTTAGTTCAGATGACTGAGGCCTGGAAAAATACAACATATTTTAAAAAATTACTCCGTGATCGCTAAGTTTTGGCCATCCAATACTATTTCACGGTGTGCCATCTATTTGCCATCCCTGCTCTAGTTTAAAGACGCGATGTGCCCGGATTGTCGCGAAAGGATCATTAAATTGGTGGGCATGGGCACTTGTTCGAGCATTCTTCCTTCTGACGGCTATTCATGGAGAACGCTCTCAGGCAACCCATCAGCTGATTCCAAACGACCTTGAAAACACTTCCTCCATGCCAAACAAGGAAAACGGCTCCGAGCAGAAAATACCTAAATTTGAAATATTTCGTCGTCGTCCGATTGGGTTCCGTAATAATTTCGCAATCGTACAAAATATATAGTATATTTTTAGATATGGCTTCAAAAACGAAACTACCTTATCGAAGGAAAAGTATCACTTACATTGCTCCTCAGTTTATTGCACAAATATATTTGCAATAAAAAACACTTAAAAGTGCAACACTAACGATGAAACTTACCTGTTTTTAATGACGCACCAGTGCGGATGTAACGTTTTTTTTCCAACCCTCGCGTGATGCCTGGTCATAATTTCGCAGCCAGTTCCCAATAAAATCGGACGGAAATAACGGTCGAGCCCAGCAATCTTTCCTCCTTAGCGGACAGATCATCTATTCAGCGTATCTCGTGAATTGCATACGTGGCATTTTTGATGACCCAATAACAAACACGCCCGCTAGAATATATATATAACCATGATATTTTCTCCTAATAAAACCACTAAATGTCACGATCAATAGCCGAACGCCGGGAAACTAATAACAGAAATCCGGCGCGGCCTAAGCATTAACAATCATATCTCGTTATGCTCGCCGAAACAGACCTAATAAAGACCTATCCTCTCATAAAACGCGCTTTAAAGCCTCCATCAAAACAAACATACGACAAAAGGGAGAAAGGCAACCGCTCCCTCGTAAAAAGAAATCCATGGAACTAACTGTAACTCAACGCATCCGAAATACGAAGAAAATTTAAAAAAAGCGAAACACGAAAACAGGACCCACGAAAAAAAGAGGTCGTAACGAAACCAACCCCTGCCACGCTCTATTAGAAAACCCGCCGAGTGAGAAGTGGAAACGGTTACAAAGTATGGAGAAACTATGCCTTTATAAAGCGCTTAGCGGGAGGATGGAAGAGTTTACGACTCGCCGAGGAGCGGCCATGACGGTTGCGCAGCTTGGGGAGTGGGATGGGCCGCCCGTGACGTCATCGAGAAAGGGCGGAATGCTTCGTTATTGGTCCACCGCCACGTGCATCTTTTTAATGGGGCCTCCGCAGAGGGCGCGTGGATAGAATCCCTCAGTCTAAATATGGAAAGACTATGAGAGTGAATCAGTGTTGGAAAAGTTCGGCTATTAGTTAAGAGAGGAAAGGGATGAGGAAGGTAAAAAGAGCGTGGGAGAGAGGGGGCGTGGGAGAGAGGGGGTGTCGGAGAGAGGGGGTGTCGGAGAGGGCGTGTGGGGGGGGTGGGAGAGAAGTGGACGGTTGGGTGGGCAATATACCAACAATCCTCATCCGACCAACTCATGTCCTCGCTCTTCGACTTTTTTTTTTAATTTTAACTCGAACGCATCATTCTTTCTGCCCTCCCGCGGTCCTGCCAAAAACGCCTCAAAGGTTTCCCAGGAAATTCGTCGAACAAAAACGTCGGGAATTTCCCTGCCGAAATAGATACCGCGGATTCGTTTTCCTGGAAATGAGTTCATTTTAGCGTGATTAAGAACGTTTCACGTAGTACATCTGACTCAGCTACAGCTTGATAATATAAGATAGAGAAATTTACTCCCGTCTCGACGCGAATGAATGTAATACAGTCCAACTTCTATAGGTCGAACGTCTTTAACTCGAATTTTCCATAACTCGAAGTGAATTTATTTTACGGAACCATATCTTTTCATGTCATCCTTCTTCTATAACTCATTTTTCTTTGTTTCCCTTGCGGTTCGACTTATAGAATTTCCACTTTACATGTATATTACAAAACGACAGCGTAAATGGAGATTTAAGTTCGCTTTCCTTTAAGAGCACGCCGATTTTTGTGCCTTGACATTTTTAATGACTGAAATAATTTAATATGATTCTCGCGTTCCGTTGGCAATGTACTTGTAAATAATAAGATTCAATGAACTTGTAAATAAGAAGATTCATTTTACTCACGATTTTTTAATACATTCAGCTCCGCCTTCAATCATATTACGTTAATTTTCTCCAACCTGAGTTTTCGCAGCGCTGATTTCCAGTGACGTAACTAGGGCGGGGCAAGCGGGCATCTTCCCCGGGCGCAACTAAGCAAGGGGCGCAAAAAATCCAAATAGTAACTAAATAACCTATAGAAAATAATTTCTTGAAGGGGGTGAGGGCGAATATTTAGTAGTTTGCCCCGGGCGCTAAAATATCTCGTTACGGGGCTGCTGATTTAATTACACTCGCTCAAGTAATTGTGACACTTATTTACTCAACACATAAATTTAAATTGCATATACGCCATCATGACTTGGACGCGCAACGCATTTTAAGTACGTACATAAATGACGGGAGAAAATTCGAAGGTTGTATGAGCAAGTGATTTTTCCCACGATACAAAAAATTTGAGCAACATGGTGGTATTCCCCAAAGCGGCCTTTTCCAAGAACTAACTGCGCAAAATATGTGAAGAGACCTAATCTGATTAACTTTATGCTCTTGTATAGCTAAACAGTCGTTTAGTATCAACGCAATACTAAACATAACAGTAAGTTCTTTAAAAGACAATTATTTATTTTGGCCATTCTCTCGAGGAAGACATAAAAAAAATAACGAATAAAAGCTTACGATGCCCCGCGAATAAAAACGATCCAATTCCGCCGTTTCATCCAAGGTGACTGCGAAAGAGACTGGCCATCTCCAGGCATCTCCATCGCAGCGTTTAATCGGTCTAATACTTTTCCCTCGCCTAAATTCCGAGAAAAAGGAATAAAAGACAAAACGAATCGAATTCGCCGACTTGAGGACTTTTTTTTCTTTTAAGGAGTCGGCAAACGTTAAGAGGGACGCGATGATAAAAAAAAACAAAAGCAACGGAGAGCGTAAAGACCCGGCGAGAAAAGGAAAAATAAAGGGGAAAAAACCCCTTCCCTTTGGGATTGCGTCGAAGTGGAACAAGACGGAAGAGTGGGTGGAAAGAGAAGGGTTGTGGGAACTGGAGGAAGGGAGAGGAAGAATCGGACGCCGCAAATTAGATGGAAGAAGAGAAGACGGAGAGCAAGAAAAGAGAGAGGGCAGAAAATGAGGATAAGAAAGAGATTAGATATAGGGATGTAGATTGATGAAATAAGAAGGAAAATTAAGAGGACGAATTGAGTGAGGAAAGAGGAGTGTCCAAGGAGTACGTGGAAGAGGGAGGGGGAAATGGAGGGAGGAAAGAGGGAGGGGGGAGAGATGAAGGAGAGGGAGGGAGGGAGGGAGGGGGAGAGGGAGGGAGAGAGGGAGGGGGAGAGAGAGGGAGGGAGGGGGAGAGAGAGATGGAGGGGGGAGAGAGAGATGGAGGGGGGAGAGGGAGGGAGGGGGGAGAGAGATGGAGGGGGGAGAGGGAGGGAGGGGGAGAGAGAGATGGAGAGGGAGAGAGGGAGGAAGAGAGGGAGGGGGAGAGAGAGGGAGGGAGGGGGAGAGAGAGGGAGGGGAGAGGGAGGGAGGAGAGAGAGGGAGGGGGGAGAGAGGGAGGGAGTTAGGGAGAGGAGCGGAAAAAAGAATGAAAGAGGGAGGAGAAGATTGAACGAGAGGAAAGATGAAGAGATGAAGGACAGACAAGAGAGAGGGTGAGATATATGTAGGAGGAGGAGGAAGTTGGGAGGGCAAGGATGCGCGGCTAGAAATGGCGTCACGCCCAGAGAAAGAGGCGTTTTCTGCCTCGCCGTCAACTGTCACTCTACTCCCGCGAGAGTTTTTACGATTTTCCCCCCTCTCCCACCAACACCCTCCCCCCCCCCCCCCCCTCGACTATTTTTTTCTCCTCCATCTCCGTGACAGACTTTTGCCAGAAGCAGCCCTCCCTCTCTTTTCTACACGGAGCACCAGGCACAGGCGTTATATACCATAAGAGTGGTCCCTGGGAAAAAATGGTTTTCTTTTTTTCCCTTTCCAGAATCCCCCGCGTGAGGAGATGGGAGGGTGAGGGTGGGAAGGGAGCGGTGAGATGGGAGGGTCGCCGCGAGACGGTGGAGGTCGCTCAGGGAGGAATGTGGAGGGAGTGAAACGACTGGAGGTGGGGATTGGGTTGGTGCGAAAAAGATACACGGCGCCAGCGTTGAGTGATGGCCGGGGGTAGAGCACACGGGGCTCTCTTATCGAAATAAATACGTAAAAAAAAAGAAAAAAGGAAGATAGAGGGAGGGAGGTTTCCCTACGTTTACTCTTTGAAGAGGTTCTCTCTTCGCCATCTTGGGACATGTCGTTCCTCGCCTGCCTGCTCTCTCAAGGGCGTTACGCGCGCAAAATACAGACAAGCTATACACACACACACAAACACATCTGTTAAGTTATCATATCCTGCGAGACATTCGCGGAAGCTTGGAGAGGACGTCGGAGACAGAATGTGTTTAAAAAAAATTTTTCAACCTGCAGGAAATGATTGATTTTCTTGAGGAAGCGTTTGGAAATGCAATCTGTACCAATGCAAAAAAGTCCGGCTATTAAAATTAATGCCGCGAATTTCAAACAGTTCGTCTGTCGAGCTCATAAATGTAAATTTCTGAAATGAATCATCAAGATCGCCTTGAAGCCAATTTAACTCCTGAGAAACACAGATGCGCATTTCAGAATGAAAATTGACGTCCTCGGTGTCAGTCCACCAATATTCTTACTAAAATGGTAGATAGGTGAATTTTGTATTTGAAATTCGCAACTGATTTAAGGTATTAAGGCAACATCTTAATTATCTATTTCTCCTGTTTCGATTATAACGCGAGAAGATTTCGGGAAAGGAAGCGGAGAAAACATTTTTTCGTAATAGAATTTCACATGTCAGATATGAAAAATTTTGACCATACGAGTTTTTTCACATCGGAAGAAAATTTCCAATGGGGATATACCGGGAAATTTACGGATAATGTGAAGTTAAAAAATATAATATTAAAATTGTCACAGTAATTTGGTGAGCATAAATTAATTAATTTCCAAGGACTAAATACATTTCTTTAATAAAATCGTAATCGAATTGTGTGGCATTGATGTTATTTCTACCTTCTATAAGTTGGCGAGCGCCAAAGTATCCTTGACCCCAATCAGGGTAAGAAAAACGATTAACATAGGCACAATGGAAATACAAAACGTTAATTCATAGTCTAAACGCTGTCGGGTTTGTATATTATCGAACCAAAGATATCCGAAGATATTTCAACGGCTTAAACGAAGCGCCTACAAAACATACATGATTTTACAGCATGTTCCCTAAAAAAATATTATTAAAACCAATTCAGCCTCATTTTGGGAATAATTCGCCGAAATTTTCGAACATTTATCGACAAAATGAATTTGTCTCCTGGTTAATACGCGCATTTATCTCTCTGCAAATGACTAGTCCCTTGAAATATTTCCAAATTTAGACGATGAATAAACGTACAAGAAATGCCTTTTCGCAACCAAGTTTCATTGCAAGAAAAACGGGAAAAGACCGAAAAAATTTTCGTGGCTGATCAAAAAAACAAATCCCCTTGAAACTGCGTTTAACTCGGCCGAAGTAAAGCATACGCCATCCTCGCTGGAAAACGGGGTCGACCTACATTATCATATGACATAATTCACGTTTTTATTTCGTGATTCACGCCGGTCTGACGGGCATACACGTTAGACTTCGGCCAGCCCATCGATAATTGGCATCCGTCCAAGCATTTTCCTGGCAAATATTTGATGCAATCAATCGACTTTAAAGCTAACCGATATCATCAGTCGTCGGGACGTGCCTCAATGGCAGAACATTACGGGCTTTATATACTCACAGTATGCCAAATGTGTCCACATGTAAATAAATAGAGAAGAAAATTCCGTCGGGCGTCTCGAAGAACTTCAAACGCTCCTTTCGTGCCTGAAAATAAAATAAAAAGTATAATTAATATTTATTTCGCAAGAGGGACACGAGTAATATCATTTAAACAAGATTTATCAAATGCAAAACATATTTTTAAAGAAAATACCATGAGTTTAAATATATATATCTCCGAGTTCCAACGAAAGCTACTCGGTCCGCTTCCCTATTTCATGTTCCTACTTTCAGAATTACCCTTGCACAACGTTCCGTGCTCTACAGACTGCCCTCCCTTTTAAATTCATTACCACATGTTACTGACCCGTACTTTTTATCTTACGAATCTTTTCTAAAAGAAGCTATGGCATATTTGTTTAAATAGATGAATCAACATTTCTCCGGTCAATGTTTCTGTAAGCCTATGTAAAGTGTTTTTGTTTGTTTTTGTCTTTGTCAACTGTTCAACTATTTATGTTTTTCTTTTTACCTAATTTTATTTTATTTGCTGTTGTTGTGTTCACTTTAAATTGGGGACAATGCCATACGTGGACCTATGAAATAAATAAATATTATCCGTAGGAAATTTTGTAGGACGGATAAAAATTTTTTTCGGAAAATACCTGAAATCAATGAACGAAGAAAATATGCAAGGCGCTAAGTGGACTAAACAAGTATTAGGTATTTATTTATTATTAGATCCAATAACAGCCATAAGTTGACAACTTACACTGGATACGATAACAAATTAAACTCAAGTACTACTAAATAACAGGTAGCAACGAGTAACAACAGATAAAAATTAAACAAAGAGGGGACAAGACGACAGAGTTCATTTAATTAATAAAATAAATTTTGAAATGGGGAAGAAAAGGTCAAGTGAGGGTATTTGGGAGGATAGTGTGTTGAAAGTTTGGGGAATACGATAAAAATTTGATCCTTAGGTAATGGAGAGGCGGTGGTTTGGTTGGTGAAGAAGGTTAGAGTTCCGAGTAAGACGTGTATCGTGTAAAATAACTTTATCGATAAAAATGTGCATTCAAAAATACTCGACTATCGATTGATTTCGACGATTTGACTCCATTCCGAGAAACTTTCATTAACTAATTAAATTCACTTCATTCAAACTCTATACATCATTCGATCACTCGCCAAAAGCCCTATAATTAAAAAAAAGCGGAATTCACCGTTTGGGTGAAACCCTGAAACAAGACGGATATATAGAAAACCTGTTAAGGAGATACAAATCATGACCACACCTCAAACACTGAGACTTGAAAGAGTAAAATCATCTCATGCTGCTTATAAAAGAGAGCTACACTCACGCCACTTAAAAAGAAATACGGCGTGAAAAATGGCCAATTTCGTTACGATCGTTTACATTTGAATTTCCACGGGAGAATTTTAGCGGAGAGAGAGAGAGAGCGAATAAGAAGCAATGAGAAAGGCCTAAGCAAGCAGGAAAGCGGATAGCTTACCAGTTTCTCTCTCAGATGGAGAAACAGGCAATCACTGAGAGAGCTCTCTCGGAAGAAAGCACTTTCATTAAGAGGGCAAAGTAAAAAAGTTTATTTAGCCCGGAATGAAAAGATCAAATCCTTTTTCGGAAGTTTGTTTTTTCACGTTCGTCGATTCGCGAAATGCTACTATACGAAATGAATTATCTGCAATATAAAAAACTGGAAGCTCGACGCCAAAATAAAAAGAGGGAAGATTGAGAAATTTCTCCGTGGGAAACAGCATCTTAGAGTGAAGCTGTTTGTCAACAGGTATAAAAGATGCCAATAATATGTCAACGAGAAAGGTCACAGAATAATAATCGCTCGATATATAAACAGCCGCACTTTCAGTTCAAAAGCATGCGTTGGTTTTCGATAGGAATTTATTTATTTGCTTGATTGAAATGATATGATAACAAGACTGGCTGACTAAAAATAAATAACGTTAGTTATACAATTCCAGAAATCTTTATTCTTGATTGTAACTTCAGTAACGTAAAATTAAAATTGACGTGCACGTGTGTGTGCGTGTAGTTAAACGTTGATTGATTAAATCCTGCAAACAAAAAACATTTGAGATGACAGTCATTTCAAGCACAGAAAGTATCATGACGATAAAATTAAACGATCTTATACAATATATATCCCCGCTTCCTCTGTCGACTAACCACAAACGGGACCAAAAAGAAAAAACTTTTTTTATTCCCATCAACGACACGCATCTTTTCGGACGGGGGAGAAAATGAGGAAGAGAGAGAGAGGCATGTTAACGAAGGAAGCCAACGGTTTCTACGCGTTAAGCCCGGATGCGAAAAAGTTCGCGAATGCGACATGAAAGGGAGAATTTTCCTGTGGGCCCTGAGGGTGTTTACAACCCTCTCCCCTCCTTCCTCACTCCCCCTCCCGGCCGACGTGTCAGATGAGAGAATGGAGAACGGCTTGAGATAGGGCGCACTGAACGCTTTCCAGTACCGTTAGTTGGAACACAAACGGTCGGAGAAGACTATCGCTTTCTCTCTCTCTCTCTCGGGATAGGGAAAGCGGTGGCGTTAAGTGAGAGCTGACTGCTTCGAACCGAGCGCCCGCGGAAGTGAAAACTGCCGGTAAAATTTCGGGTAGACACGAGTGGAAAGAATGGGGATACAGACATAAGACCTTCGCCGTTTTACATCGACGCGTCGGAGGAAAAAGTCGATAATGTCTTTCGTAACGAAAAATACCAACACTCGCCGAGCCTGTGAATTAATGCGAACTTTACACGGGTTTCATTTATTTCTTAGGCGAGTTGAATGGCAATAGAAAATCACAAGCTATCGATAATTACGGGGAAAAACCGAGCGTTTGAAATATGAGTTTCACGGATGACAATTTTCGACGGCTATTTTTTTGGCAAACACGACGTTAAGGCAATCACTTGCAGGCCTTTCTGCACACCCCAACTATAGGCTAAACGAATAATGATGCAGACGCATGCAAAACATATATTTAGATAAAAACGAGACGTTTACCTAAAGAATAGATCGTTTTCTTTTTCCCGAAATAATTTTAGATTAATCGATTTCGATTGGTCGAAATGCTTTTCGATTAATCGAAATCGTCTTCGAAGTCGAAATCTTTATTTAAATTCAAAAATAACGATTACAAGGCTCCATAGTTTCGTTTCCCTAAACCACTATGCATGTAATCTAATGAACAAGAAAAAACGCGCACGGACTGTTCAACTCACGTCAAACTAAGTGTCTCGAATGCATTTTCATTCCGCACCGTATGGATCAATATACCAAAAAGCTCGAAAGTGGCAGAAAAAACGATAAGGGTCACATTTACCTCCTGAATCGGGCGCGAAAGGTCGAAAATTAAACCAATTTCAATAATATGCCAGACCTTAAATTCCCATCACGCTCACCGCACTCACATTCCATCGCGTCCCCCCGACTTTCATTCGCCGGCGCTACTTAACGACGCATGTGAGCGATTAGGAGTCCAAACGTCACGCGAGCGCGATGGAGAAGAATACCTGCGACCCTCAGACGGAAAAGGAGAAGAGAAAAAGTGAGAGAGATAGATAGAGAGAGAAAGAGAGGAAATTTAATTTGCTAGAGAGGTCGCGTCGTAGGACCCAACCACCCGATTCCACATTCCGTTTTTCATCTTCCACACGTGCAAGAGCTGGGCACTAAACATTGTCGACCACGGTACAAACCTAATGCGCGACCCGACCTGATGGTCCTTTTGACTAAAAATAACTCCGCCGGGGAAAAAAAAGGCCAGAGCCGCTGCAAAACAAGTATTTTCCCTTTGAAAAAAATTCAAAGAATTCGTGAGAAATCGCGAAAGGAGTCCCTGGGTTTATTAAACTCGAGTTTCGGGCATAAAAATTCCCCATTTTCGAACCAAATTACACTGTCGAAAGCGAACCGTGATGTTTCAGTTTATATTGACAGAACCCAAATGAGTTGACAATGGCTACATTTTCAAACAGTATAACTAACGACGAGGATATTAGCATAAGAACATCGACAAATACGAACCTTACCCAGATGCAACAGATCAATTGGCTCTGGTAAAATGACACGTTTAAAGAATATGACCATAATGGACAAAAAAGCAATAGACTGACAATGAGCTAAATTAGTTCCCATTTTCCATTAAAAAATGTAAGTCCTACGAATACGATTAAACCACCCATGCTTGGAAGAAGGAACGACATGAATTTCACTAATAGATTTTCTATAGGAAAATATATGAGCTTATAAAATTAGCATAAGAAATTTACGAGGGAAGAATTAAACAAGCAATATATTTTCTAAAAATGGACGGATTAAAGGATATACCTCGCCCGTTTAAAAAAAACCATCATTTCACAGCCCAGTGATAGTTAAGATTGCCACCGCTAGCATCGGCCAACGCTTTTTAAACCCTATAACGGAATTAGGTTGGACCCGGTCCAGTGGTTTCGGAGAATTCAAAAGAGGTCAAACAGAAACACAAAGAGAACCCATAAGGCACACGCTATTTGCGTACCCGACGTCCAAAGGCAGAAACAAAACACAAACGAAAGTTTGAGAGCCGAGGATCGTAAGGGAGAGATAGATAGATAGATAGATAGATAGATAGATAGATAGATAGAAAGAAGGCTGCGGTCTCGTGCGTCGAAACCCGATATCCGTAATCCCTAATTAAAAAAAAAAAGAACCGCCATCCTCTTTGTCGCCGTTAATTTTTTAACGACCACTAAACGTTCCCGACATCGTCCTCTTCCTTGCGGGACGGATCGGGCGCGCTCCAGAAAACAGCGACAAATCGAGGATGAAGGCGGAAAGCGTGATGACCGATTCGACGGCAAGTTGGATGGCGCATTCTCGGAGGAAAAAATCGCGTTTATCAAGGGGTCGAGAGCGAGGCGGCGAATTTTCTCGCGATCGATCCGAGAAAGAAAAATCGTTTACGCGAGAAAAAGTTCTGCAAATTGGGAACGCGATAAAAATTAACCGCTTAGAGCTGGATTTTTTTTAGGTTAGTCTGTTGACTACGACGTCGCGTTTAGATCCAAAACGAAAACATATGGCAATAAATATTTTTCTTGCGGTGTCTGCGACTCTGTCGTATTTTACACCAATTTTAGTAACCACATAAATCGGAGAAAGAAATTTTTAATAAAAGTTAATTGATGCTATTTTCAGTAAGATGCTTTCATAAACTTTAAAAAAGAATCATAATAACACGCAAATATTTTTAAATAGTTTTAAAATTATAATATAATATTTAATAGCAATTAGCATAATGCAAAAGAAGTAAATCGATATTTTATTTGTTAATTCTATTGTTTTACGGTTAAACAAAACTGTGGATTTCTGTTTATGATACATAACTGAAACGCACGACATCACAGCGACAAACTTTATCGGTAGCCGATGTGTTGGAAACTTTTGAAAAAATGAAGCGAAGTTAAAATTAAAGTTAACAGCATAATGAAGATAGGCATTATGCACTCATGTCGCCATATTTATCCACAGTAGCTCATAATCATGATACATAAAGGACTACTCAACGAGCTAAAACAGTAACTTTGACCAATTGTGCCTCCAAAGAGCGAATGTACCACCAAAAAAAACAAACGGTCGCCTATTTTTAGTCGAGGGAATTCGATCATTGGATTCGGGTTTTCGATGCTGAGAACGAAAAACATCAGACTTAGTAACAACGCAATATGGCACCCCCGACTGAATCGCATTTGAATAACAGGCACTGCGAACATCGAAGCCACCGACGAGTGATAAAAATATTCTCGCGTCGCCCCCGGATAATGGGATAAACCGAAAGTGTGACGCGCACGCTAACATCCTGACCTACTTCTCGGGGGTATAAAATGCGACTGATTCACCTCCAGCGCCCTCCGTGCGAGCGTGAGAATAACGCGGACTGCATTCGAAGCGTCGTCGAGATATGCGACAATGGCGCGGCAGAAGCGAGGTCACGAGCAGAACACAAGTGGCGATGGCAGGATAAATAAAAAGGCAGGAATGAAAATATTGGAGATAAGCAACAAGATAGAGCGAGATAACTCAAACTATTTATCATCCGAGACCTATGTCACCTTGGAAGTTCATAATATACCAGTAATTATGACGCCAGCCACGTTTTTTTCCGATCCTCTCAAGTTCTTACAATTCCTTACACATCCAATTATTTCGTCCTCTATTCCGCCTACTTTATTTACAGTATAAGCACCAAATTATCTATACATATTTCCGAATGTTTATTTGTCTCTCATTATGGACGCCCAAATTATTAGACCTAGAACAGTCAATTTAGTACTGTTGTTTGGTCAACCGAGATTAGTCAATGCTGCCAATATAGGGGATTAACATTATTCCATAAGATAACACGTAAAAATAGATTGCGTGGTGTGCAGGCTTTTATTCTTTTGAAGATTTAAATTAAAACTTTCCAAACAGAATTTCATTCATAATAATTGTCTTAATTTGAAGTCACGTCGATTAAAAACATAACCCCGAGAAACGCCGCGTGATTCTGCAAGTTTTTATATATTCCTTCGTACGAACATGCCATGTTAACAACCACTGATATATTAAGGATTCCCAAAACGAATTAAATTATTTATTAAGAATTCTTAAAGACATAACGTGTTTTTTGCAAGGCATGCGAGGGCCGTATCGGAACTATGACCACGATTGCCTTGTCCTCTTACGCTAAGAGAAGAAAACTCATTATTAGCGTTAAATTGAACTCTAGAAACCAATAACAGCTGTTGGCTCCCACGGACGAAGAACAAAACTATCTTGAGTTTAGCGGCGGGGAATCGATATGATAATTTTTTCTCCTCCGATAGTAGGAAATATACGTATACAACGCTTTTGCGGGGCGAAAATTCATTTCGAACGTCTCGCTCGTCATGTTTCGCGAATGAACTTCCTTATTACCTCTGTCTGCCGGCATTTTCTTCGCTTTCAAACCTCTGTTCTGACAGCGTGTCTCCCTACCTAATTCATTAACTTCAAAACTCGGAGTCACGCGAATTCTAAGGCCAGTTCGCATTCCCTTGGAACTCGTTACAGTCCAACGCCTCCGTGCCATCAATCACTACCCTTCGTTCTCGGAGAAAACGAAACGAAAATAAAGGGTTAATGTGAAAGGCGAGAAATATCTTAACAACTTGATAGGAAAACTCGAAATTGAACGAGAAATCGTCGCCTCTCGTCCTCTTTTTGGGCTGACTAATATCACTTTAAGAGCGTTTGAAAAAAATAAATACGCTTATAGCGTTTCTACCTAAGGCTCACTTCATTATTTACCAAAAAATATCATTGGAATATTTTTTCCTTCATTTAATGCTCAGTGCTGAAGTTTAAGTTTCTTTATCTAAAGGGCTAAGCGTAACCCAGTTACACTTGAAAAGAACGAAGAAACTTATTAATAATGGTATCTTATTTTTAATTCCTTTAGTCTTTATATACTTATATTCATTACGACTGAATTTTGCAATACTATCGTTAATACAGTATTTTGTCATAGAATACTGAAAATTAGTTTTATTACACAGTATATCAAACTTACCGAGTTGCGTTGCCAATCCGGAGACTTGCCCTAGTCGCATAACCAATTGCACAAAAGAGATACGGCAAACTCAAAATGACAAAAATCCAGTAAAGCATACTACTTCTAATTCATTTTAAATGCTTTCAGTTTTAGATTTTTACCAACTTGGTTGCTGGCCGCACAAAATACTATAGCGAGTCACGTTTCTTGCGAACTCCTGACACATACATATCTAATCACAATTTTTATCGTTTTCTTATCGGAACCGTACGCGTAAGGCAACTAAAATTCTTAATTAGCGTTCCCATACGTTGTCCATAAGTTCTTTTCCTTCTGGCTATTTGTTTTTCGTTGCCGTTAGCATTAAACTGGCTCTTTTATACATACAAATATTTCTTTTCGTAATTAAGAACTAGAAATTCGACCAAGAAATAAATTCCGGTTTGTTCTGGGCTAGGACCGAAATTATCTTCGCCCAACGGCTTGCACAATAACATCGCGTCTTCCTGGACCGTGAGAATGGGAGATAGGCTCGGCCGTCTTAAATCTATTTATAATTCCCTAACACGCAGTCTCCGCCAGCCTAACACCGTTAGTATTAGGGCGCCGTTCCATCGATCTCAAGAAAAAAAAGACGAACCAAACAGGAATACGAAACATAATATCCGGATGTATATTTACAGGCTCTCCAGGATTGAAAAACTCTTTTAGGTCGACCAAATAAATTCGGTTCCCGGAATAGAGGAGGAAAGGAACATTTTAGATTCCCAAAAAGGCGAGGCAAGTGCTTTCAACAATTAACGCCCATTTCTCCGGAACTTTATCTGTGCATATATACCCTGACCTAAAATGTTATCATTGTGTCGCATTTGGATGCTGATAATCACTTAAATAAATTTATCAGGGGGACGTGATAACGTCATTCTCTCAGAATAATTTTATATGACGTCCATTAGAATCAACCAAGTTTTGCACGGAAAAAACTTCTTAAATTTAGTCGTACGTTTGTAGCGCGCATAGCCGTCAACTTTAGATTCACTTGCTACAGAGACGATATTCATTTTTTATTGTTTCGTCAAGTACATATTTGTAAATTTAAAATAATTTTAACGGAACGTTAAAAGAATTAAAATGTTTATTTACGCGTAGAGACACAATCATCGTTTACGATAGGATTTACACGACAGCGATAATGGAGTTGGATGCCTAACTCGCTCCCTAATCTTTATTCATACCGCTCATCGCAATCCAAAAATAGCTCATAACGTGCATTATCTCCTGGATTGCCTTGTAAACAAAAACATTCGAATCCAGCCGGTATCTAACCATTTCGCTGTAGTGACCAAAACCTTTAGGAGACAACACTCGGAAGAGCGATACATCTCAATCTCATCACGGTTTACCAAAACCCCTCCCCATCACGCGACGTATACGTAAACGAAATCCTTCGCCCAAGATGGGAGGAAAACGCCACCCCCCCCACGTCACACAGAGGCGTATCCTTCCTATCCTCCCGCCCCCAACACACACACACACACACCCCACGGGGAATGCCGGGTAAAAAAAGAACGGACCTCGTCCAGGCCACCTCCTCCCCACCAACTAGGAGAAAAAGGATGGATTGGAAGAAGAGAAAGAGGCGGAGAAGATAAAAGAGTCGACGCAGAGAGAGAGAGAGAGAGAAACCTAAAGTGATTTTCAATGGAAGTGGTCGGGTAGTTGGATGGGCGGGAGAGGGGTGGGGTTGGAGAGGGGGGGGAGGGGGGCGCCATGGTTACGGGGAGCCTCTAGAACTTTGGGTATTGATTTTTGGCGTGCAAGGTTCCCACCCCACCCTTCCCATGCTGCACGCGGAGCGGAGGATGCTGGAAGGAGTGGGAGAGAGAGAGAGAGAGGGCGGGAGGAAGCTCGTTGCTATGGAGCTCGAGAGAAGCGCGAGAGAGAGAGAGAGAGAGATGGGGGGAAGAAGAGGAACAAGGAAGGAGGAGGTTTTCGGAGCATCCTGCGGGACGAGAAAAAAATACACGGCACAATTTCCAGACGCTCCGTCTTTTTCTTCTTTTTTTTACGTATGCATAATACCGGCGTTTCGTCACATGTAGCTCGGATCGAGGCAAACAGACGAAACGTAAGAAGAAGAAAAAAAAGGGTCGCTCGCTTTTCGGCCTCCTTTTATACACACACGACGCCTTAATTGGAAGCCTCTTTTTGCCCGCTCCTTCCAGTTTGTTTTTTCCCTGCCGTCCTTCTTTTTACGAGAGGCGTAGAAAAACAAATGAGAGATCAAACGCGTTCCGAAGACTATCGTTAAGAGGATGAGTTTTAATCGTCCCATTTCCTGCAAGATAAGAGCCGAACAAATAAAATGAGACTGACTGCTTCCTTTTGGTTTTCCGACGGAAATTTACCGCTAATAACGTACGTGTTCGCGCGTATGAATCGATACAAATATAACAGAAACTACAGAGCAGAAAACACGCGGATGAATTACTTTAGTTCTGTAAGTACGCATGCGCGTGCATCTGTATACGTATAGTACACATATGCATACACAGCTGACATCCGAGTACACGAACATCGAGGAAAACATATTCTAACATAACATGGACGGGAAAGAGTATCTTCTTTGTATAATGGACTTTACATACAAATTTATTTATTTTACATCACGACTGCTCTGTCATACGACTATATTATCGACTTAAAAAAAAACTTCAAAAGGACAAATTTAATGACAGAAATGTCAATTTAAAAATAGTCGCGACGAAATCAGTTTTTCTTTTTTCAAGTCCTCGATGACGGTTTAAAAAAAATCAGTCAGATGAAAGGATTCTTTTCGAAATATGTTCGTAATGAAAAAAAAAAACAAAGAGCTGCCTTCGAACAAGTGGTATGGAGGATTCTTTCTTTATTATCCTCACCGGGGAAATCCTTCAAAAACTACAATTGGATATGAACGAAAGTTAAGCAAACGTGACATTAGAATACAATGGGACATGGAAAGCATCCAAAGTAATTGACGTGATTAAAAAATAAAACGCGTATTACCGAAGGCTACTGTTATTCGGACACCAGACATATTCCACATGTCACAATCGTGGGACATTCGACTGACGTTTTTTTATTAGAAATAAAAAGACTCACATGGGAGAATTTTAGCAGCGTTGACGACATAAAATGCGAATATAAAAATTCACCTAGGATATGAAGGCCGAGCGGAGAAACAAAGAAATGCAAAATTCGAGTGACAAACAAACCAGACGGGAAATAAAAACGTCGACGTTAAACAGAAAAATAAAAATGGCGACATGACAAGTTGAAAATACGTATAGGATTAGGTATACTGTTGTCATGCCACAGACAAAAACCTTTTAAATTTGGGAAAAAAATGGAAACGATAATTTTTTCTGCGTCATCACGGCACATAAACGGAAAATTGACAAAAAACAGCGTCTGCAATAAAAATTCAACTACCTACACAAAAAGTCGGAGTAGAAAATTAAGACTTTATCCCTTAAGATAAAGAAAGAAAACACAGAAAGAAAAGGAAAGTTCATTCTTACGACCTTCAAAAGATTAAGAGCTGCGCCGTCACGAATGAATGATTTTACATTTAATGACCCATTTTTTTTAACGATTTCAGAAGAGGGAGGCCGATGGATTGCTCAAAAACTTCCATCAAGGGAGGATGAAACATTTCGCATTAATACGTAATATTCCACTCAAATTTGGTCATGATATAAGCATCGCGAGGCATTTCTTTTATTTTTGCGTGATTTGTAAGCCTGATAATTCTGAAATATTTCCGACGTAAAAAACAACGGCGCCCATATCTCTTGCGTGGAAACCAGGACATTCACGAGTATAAATTTGTAAATCCGAGCATTGCGTCAATATTTACGTCGGTTTAAAGAGAACAAGTATAAAAATCTTTCATCCTTGATTAATCCAATAGAGGGTATTAATATAAATCTTGCCAAAAATGGTAATATGGCGCATAATTCGCCATTTCCCAACTTTCTTTTACTTCCGTTACAGGCTAATAGGACCGCGTTTAATGAAGCAAGATTGTATTTTCTCAGGTCAGCCTCAGGCAAACTCAGCATCGAGTAGTTATCTGAGTGAAAATAGAACACTACTTAGATCCTCAATCGCGGTCTAGTATATTGCATTCCGGAAAAGGTTTAAATATTCCATACATTTTCGTCGATTATATTTTCTTTTGACACTCGGCGGGGGAATTCGAATGAAACAAAAAAAATGCTCCGTGCAAAATTACCTCACCGAAGGAATTAATAATCATTTTGGCGGCTCATAATGTTCCCCATTACGCCCACAAATATAATCGCATATAGTGTTGCGTTAGTCAACTTCTTCCATCTCCTACTGACCCAATTACAGGAATTCTTATCCCGTTTTTATGTAAACCTCTTTCACGTTTTTCCCGTAGAACGTGTTTCGATCTTGGTGCATTACAAAAAAGGATGTTTTCATTATCTTCTACTAATAATAATTGTTTCTTAAATGCTTAATAGTTACCAAATGTAAAGCAGACAATTCAAATTAATTATTTTTTTTTAGCGATCGAGATAAGTTCGGCACAGAAACAAAAAGTAATTTTCCGATGCGGAGAAATTCCAATTTGACAACCGTGAACCAATAAAATACATTTTTGCGCCACGAACGAATTCGCAACAACAATTTCCATTTGCCGCACTCGCGAAAATATATTTAACTTCCCGGCCCTCTCTCTCTCCCGCGCGTAAACAAAGCCTCTCTTTTAACAAACGAGCCAGACAAACCTCGCGAAAAATAAACAAACACTCCGAATGAATTAATAAACTGGACGCTTAAAACTCAGCGGGTAAACAAATCCCGGCGAACGCAACGCTCTTCCACCCCCCCTGCCCCTGAATAATCACCAAGCCCTAAGCCCCACAGGAAAACCCCCCACGAACTGCTCACGAACCCACGACCTCTCGAGTGGAGATACGTACCTACATACATCCATTCGTCAGCCCTTCCATCAGTTCGCTCTGCCACCCCCTTGAGCAGGTAAATAGGCCAAGCCAATATTTCGCTGGACTATCTCTCGGGTCGCGGCTCCCCCTTCTCGTTCCGACTCTCTCTCTCTCTCTCTTTATATTGATTTTCCAGCGAAGGAACAAGGTTCCCGATGCTAGTACGGCCGCACGCGACGGAAGAGGAATGTAGTAAAAACGGCGGACGCCAAGAATGCGCGTTCGGCGGCGATTTTTTTTCACATGACGCTTTACTCGTGAAAGAGATGGGAAAAAACGTATTTCAAGGCCGGGTCGCAAAAATTCCAACAATTGCAAATGAATCGGACAAGTTTGTCGTAAGTAACCTGAGTAAGGAAAACGAGACATTTTCGTCAGAAAACTAATTAGTTATGTACGGTCGAAACTCGACAACTCTCAACTTACAATTACATAAAATTAGAATCATAGACAAATCGGATCGCGGAACCAAATGCATAACACTGCCGGGGTTAAATATAAACTTCGAGATATCGAAAATTTAAGATATCGAATGCTCGAGATATCGAAAATTCGAGCCATCGAACATTCGACTTTTTTTTAGATAATTGCGCTTAATGCAACCTTAAATCGACGACAAAATTTTCTCGCCGAAATAAAACCTACATAAAAACAGTGACGATTATCATTATTATTATTCCCGTTGTGTTGTGGGCCATGCTTGCTAGGAAGGGATTAAGGGATACTAGTAAAAGATCGCTCGTGTGTCTAACGTGAGACTCCAAAACTTAAAGAGGTCACAAGGCGCTAAGACTTGCATGGGGAAGAACGGGAGTGGTCTTGGGATCTGGGTCACGGAGTCAAGTGGAGGAGGCGGTCTGAATCGTCTGAGGGGGCGGACAAGGCAAGCCTTGCGGAGTCTGAGGATTGGGGGGGAGGGGGAGTTAGGAGAGAGGGGAAGGTTAGGGAAGGAGAGGAAGAGGATTAGGTTAGGCAATTTCAATGGATAGGGCGGCGGGTTGATGATGATGGCCTCCGGATGCGAGCGACGGAGACACTTGAGATTCTACTTCCCCCATCTTCTCCATCCAAACGTCTTTCTTTATAAGGAAGAGGCGACGTGTCCAATCGACGCTGAGCCTTACCAACGAAGACTGCATTAAAAGGCACCTCTTAAACACCGCGTGTGGATAGATAAAAAAAAGTGTATCATGGAGCCGTTAACCGACACATCACCGAGCGAAATAGTTGCTTTTTAAAATAAAATCCGCGATACCAGACGGCTACGTGTCGGTAAGTTGTTTATTTTGCTCGATATCAAGCTACGAGATAAAAAATCTTTTTTTCGTCCCGCGATTAAAACTTGGCGGTTTCATCCAGTCCGATTCTACTGATTCGTCGATGACTTCATGATTATTTTTAACAGTAGGTTTCAAAATTCCTTCCCAGATTTTAAATCGCTCTGCCCTTAAATAAACAAATAAATGTTTATCTCATAAATATTAAATGCATACACACACACACATACATACATACATACATATACACACATACAGGGCCGTGCCCAGACATTTTGCCGCCTGAGGCGAGATATAATATTGCGCCCCCTGGCCTCGCCGGCCTTATGAATTTATTTTGATAGGTTTTCATTTTTGTCAAATTTTGGCGCCCCCCTTCGATATATATATATATATCTGGCGACATCGATTCAATTTGAATCTAATTATTTTCAGTGTTTATTTTAATGAATTGGAACACTGATGCATCCACCAAACTAATTAAACTTCAATATTTACACGAAACTTTACGCTGGTTTTAAAAGGTGGCACATATGCTAATGAAACGCCAGATTTTCAAACATAAGAGAGCAATGACGATGTCTGCGACAGTGTTCTTGGAATCACGCATTGGCTACCTAAGTACAATAATTAGTTGGCAAGACTAACAAACACACGTCATCTCTGGGAAATATCAGTGAGAAAGAGAGAAACTCGACTGTTAAAGATTATACGACCAGTTACCTCCCACACCCCTGGGTGCCTTCCTTCCCTTGAAATACGACAGAATGTCCCACGCATAAAATGTTCCATCCTCTAAATGTCTCCATTTTGAAGGTTACAAGCCGCCTTCGCAGGTAATGGGTGTTACGTCATTTTACCCGGAGGGGATACGAAGAAACTAATACTACAAGTGCACAGGCCTTGTACGGCCTGTCGTTTCCAGACTAAATCCATTAACACTACAAGGCGACTGCATAACTGCCATATCTACTGCTTTGAATAACGTTAAGATACGAATGCACACAAACGCAAAACTTTCATTTTTTTTATTAATCCTACTACCCGAGGTGATTTTTTTTTCAAGTCATATATTGCAGTACTTCGAGAATTACCTGCCTTCTAAACTAAAAAAAGAAAAAATATATTATCCGGTGTTGCGTGAAATAACATAGCAAGAACACGGACAGGATAATCGAGTAGGTAACAGTTACGACTGCCTACACTTGCAACGAAAATAATTTCACCGAATCGCATTTTCTCAGGAAAATCATTTGAAAATCAGGAAAAATTTTCTAGATTAGTAAAAAGTCCGGGAAACTGTTGACATAAATCTTATAACTCTCGTTTTGCTTCCGGGGACAAAAACATCAATTCCTTGGACCATTTCCTTAAGAGCGAGGCAGCAAGATGGCGACGGACTTTCTTTTTTGGACTCGGTTCAGGTTACGAGAAATACGCTGCCAAGATCAAGCTATTTCACCTCCATAAGGAAGAATGTTACTAAAAATGTTTTATGCGCTAGAATCGGAGTGCGCTGAGAATCGGCGGAAAAATATCTTGCGTTTTTCTATAGTCTTTCTCCGTCACCGAGGATTTAAAATGAGAATTTTATCATTGTTAATGGAAAATTGAGGACGAGACGGAGCTAGAGGCCTACTTTTGACCTGGTTTCTCGAACGCGAGAACCCCAACTCCGGCAAACATTTTTTTCTCTCGGTACTTAAACCATGGGTGCGACGGGTTAGAAAGTTTGGCAACTAACTTCACCTCTAAACGTCCACCAACTTTTTAAAACGCCACCACTACTTTGACGACAGAATGTCCACCACACCGTATGATTCGGACAGATTTCCGATAAAATAAATCTAGTGACGCATAATGTTTACTTCGGTTAAAAACCTCGGATTTTTATGCTAATTCGGTTTTGCGATAACACATTTATATAACAAAATGAAAATACAAAAAATAAATATCGAGCAGACATGATTCCCTGATATAGATGACGCGGGAAACGCCTGTAGCTATAAAAATGTCGAGTTATTAAGCATCTATTTTCGGCGGTGGCTAATTTGTGCCTGAAATGCTCATCTATCGCACTCGATATCCATGGACATCAGGAGCGTGCAACCCATTAAGAGCATTTTAAGCGGCCCGCGAAGCTTTGGTCTGCAATATTTATTGCGGATAATTTTGTACATTTTAGGATTATATATATCCTGTTGTCGTCATAACACATATCCTGGTGAAGTTTTAACGCTAAAAACTGTTAAAACTTTACGTTTAAAACCACGTCTTGAGTAAGTTCCGATGAAAAATCTCATACGGCCCGCCAACGTATGAATGCGGCCAGCCATGTAAAAACCTGTATGTTTATAATATTCTTTCCAACCACATCCAAAAAAAAAACAAAAGTATCATTTCAACAACAATTGAGTGAGTGGATCACCAACTATCACTTCATCCAAATAACGTTTTCCCTTTTGAACGTATGAGCTAGGTCGTGTTTTGAAGCAAGAATAACCTCCGCTTTAAAGAAATAAGGTCGAATTTCGCAAGCGGATGAGATTTGGAGCGCGTCACTTCGTTGACGACGACGACGGGCGTTTACAAAAATAACCCAATCGTCTTTGACCTTAGCGAAGAACGATAACGATCCCGAAAGAAAAAAAATCTATAAAAGTGGAAGGCGTCCCTCGGAACGAAAGAGAAGTACGACGAAAATAATTTAAAAAAATAAAAATAGGAATGGTCGCCCTCTTTCACGCAGATCCGCGTGATCGCGACGTCGACCAAAACTTTCACCGGCGCTGGACTGGCGCAACTGCCGATATACGAGGACTGCGAGGCTTCCCGGTCGTGTAAAAGCGTCAGCGCGTGTTGAGGGGGGCGCCAGACCCGCTCTATCCACGTCGAGGGAAGGGAATAAGAGGACGTCACCAGGAGATAAAAGGAGGGCAAGAGAAAACATTTAAGGGCATAAAGCTCGAGCCACGCAAAAATTCCCCTCGGTCCTTAACGAACGAAAGAAAAATCGACAATCTTACTTTTTATTAAACGTATATTTTGACAAATTTTCCACAGACCTACACCGTGGTATATTTTTTCCCGCGCAATTGCTGATTTACGCGTATTTTTTCGGGAGACAAACCTAAACAAAATTCTCGATGGAGCTAATTTCTCGGAGGAAGCTTTCAGAAGAAAAAGGTGCCATCAAAATAAGGCGCCGTAAACAACGGACTTCAAGAGACAACATCCCGCATTCATTAACTCGCACAAAAACGAGAGAGATGAAAATCTCCGAGATTAAACGGCGGGTAACTTTTCTTGGCCAGCCAGATTACCTCCCGGAAATATATTCCGTCATTTGCAACGATGCGAACGGTCTGTAACCTACCGAGGCAAAAAGCATACGTGCCAACGGTGCATTTCACTTCTCGGCCCGGATGACGTGACGCATTTTCGTTCGAGTTTCCCGGCGAAAACATGCGAAATCACCGCCCGCCTTTCGCGTTGACTGTTCTGGTAGTTGTTTCTAGGGACATGGCAAGACCACCGATGTTAACTAACCACAATTCTGCAAAACGTTAATTCTAATAAAATTCGAAATTACATCAGGCTTGTTGACTTACAATTAGATGTAGTAGTAGTCACCGCGGAAGCGATAGCTTTATGTTAAACGGTAAAAATCGTAAAAAGAAGTTGTTTCTGATTTTATTACAGTGCAATTCCACAATTTTACACCTTCATTAGTAAATTACAGATTCTAACATATAAGATATTCTTTAAGTCCGGACCCCTAGGGATGGTAGACAATTTTCCTACAGTTAAACATATTTCTAATGTCGGCATTACATATTACGGGAAATAAATTGGTATAATAAGCCATTAGGGTATATTATTTCCTGAAATATGTAAACCGGACAATATTATAAATGCCTTTGTTTACCTATAACAATATATTTACCACGGGTTCAGACTTGTGGGACACCCTGTACTATGGAAATACAGAATTTTTAACGTACTGTAGAAGAAAATCAACGCTACGTCCTTTAACTACAAATACAGATCGTCCTTAGGTTTGGCAATTAATTCTTCCTTGACGTATCCTTACTGTAACTGGCCACAGATTTTGAAAGTTTATATGGACTTTTCGACGTCAAATCTGTTACATAACACCGATTACGCAGAGAGATTCAACGATGATTTAAGAAAAGCGTCTTACAAAGCAGTTAGGTAGCAGTAACTTCCAAAACATAATAAGTACAATACGCCGAAAAACAAGACGGTTCACTGGGAACTTTTGAACATTTATTAAAATTTCATCACCGATGTGCACCTTGAATACCCCTCTTGCATATGCGCACGTAATGCTCGCATACGCGACTTCAATAACTATTAAAAGAGGAAACAAAGAGGCACGCAGACACATGCAAACACGCGGAGTGCGATAAGATAGCGTGACGCTCTCTTTTCTCCTCCGCTAACGGAAGCGAGCTTGAAAAACAAAAGCGACATCGCATGACTGCGAGGGTCGGGTGAATCAAAATTCCTACTTATTCCAACTCATATGGCGGCATAAAGAGCACCTGCGAGAGGAACATTAGCATTTGTCCTTCCTGAAACGAAAACGTCGGATTGAGGGGGTGGAAGGAGAAAAAAAAGGTAAGCGGTTTTCCGAGGGATTAAAACAATGATTGAGTGAATGAGATCCATCCCGAGTCAATCACTACCATCCGCCTCCTCTCTCTCTCCCTTCCTCCAGTGCTATCAGCGATGACGGCGCGCATTCCGCTTCCATTTTTGACGCACGGCAGGCCGTCGATAGCCTCGGAGAATCTTTGGATCGTGTAATTGGCTGACGCTGGTTCAATCGGCGTCTCTTTTTCGGGAGCGGACCGCCGCGCGTTTTACAAATAATTGATCGTTAAGGAGGACGCTTCGGCCGAATTTAGTCTGCGCCTGCCCGCGTCACCTCCGTCTGCCCCCCCCCCCCCCCCCTGCTTGTCAGAATCGCCGAGCTTCGGACTAAATCACCGATTGACGACCCAAATTGATTTCGACGGTGTCTTCTCTGCGATGGAGCGATTTCGTATACTCATGAAAGGACGTTCAGAAAGAATGTTCAGAAAAAAACTCCTTAAGGTTGACCCACTTAGACAATTTATTTATAATATAGTTCTTCCGCATGTCTTGCAGGACTGCTGCTGTACTATATTACTAAGTTAGTGATTCAATTTTTTAAACTTCTTAAAAGAAAAGTGTTTAATTAACAATTAGGTAATTCAAAAGACGGCGTTTCAGTATAGCAGGCACGTCAAAACTGTAAGCCATTTCTTTGCCTTAACTAAACCGTTAGAGATTTTATATACATACATTATTTTACTAGGCAAGACGTTTTCATAATTACTGATTATGAGTCAAAATATAACGCGCATTATAAATTATTGTTTTTAATGGCAAAATACACGTACAATCTTCTATATAGTCTATTTTTTATTTTAGCCCTCATTAAGCAACTATAAACCTAATCTTTAACATTCATTGCTATAGTGCGGCGCTGATGAACCTTCAAGTTTGACATCCCTGCTCTACAAGAACAGTTATCAAATTTCCACTTATCCCATTTCAATTTTCTTCTAATCAGACGTGAAAATTATCCGACGCAGTTTCTGCCTCGTTGCAGATAAAAAAAACTTCACAATAACAGACGATAAGAGCATCTTGAGCGATGGATTACTCCACGACACAAAACCGACCACGAGGAAAACACGCGTTCTAATGTATGCCTATTTAAAAAAACACGCCTATCGAATAAAATTGAAAACAAAAGCAAAAGGACGGCCTCAAAAGGGACTGAAATCCTCGCGAAAGCGAATCTCGCTCGCGTCCGCGGCTTTAACAAGCGCCCTCTTAACGTTACCTGAGTGGCACGGATGACACGTGATCTTCGCCATCTCGCCATATTATCCTCCTCACGCGCGTGAATGCATGCGCAAATATACATCCCGTCACGGTGACGGAGCAAACGCCGCCTCAGCTCCATCCGAGTTTTATGGGAGCGAGAGATAAAAACGCGACCAGACGCGCGCAATTCTCTCCTCAGCCCGGAAACTACCCGACATTTTTTTTATTGGAAAATACGCCGCGACCGGGGATACATACATATATACATACATACATATATACATACAAACATATATACATACATACATACATATATACATACATATATACATACATATATACATACATACATACATATATATATTATATCGTGCAGCTGAAACAGCTCCGAGAGAATCGATTGTGACGCTAGCTGGGTGGACGATTTTGATTGGACGACAAACGGATGGACGTTGCGATGAGCTTTCCTCCGCGAGGGGTGGGAGCAGGTTGTGGGGGAAGGGTGGGGGAGAGCGATCCGGTGGATGCAGAAGAGATTGATTAAATTTCCCCGAATTAAAAAAAAAAAGATTTCCGGGTGCAGCTCGCTGATGTCATTTACTCGCGAAGGGACTGAAAGGTCCGGGGGAAAAAAATTCGAGTATCGGAAATTGGTACGATTATAACAGCGAGTTTTTTTTTTTTGCGAGAGAGACTGGGCTACATAACGAGTTCCAGGAAAAAATGGAAATAACACGCGGCTTTGTTTTGTTTCGATCCCTCTCTCATCTACATATCACGCTGCAATACTAATTTCCGGATCCGTTCTTCTCTACTCGAAAATCGGCCGACAGAAACACACACACACACGGCTGCCAACATCAAAAAAAGGAGAAATTTGCATCAGTTGTTATTTTATTGAACGAAGCGAATTTATATGTCCGTCGAGGTGAACACTGGAATTGTAAACAATTAAAATAATCTATTCATGCCATCAAAATGTAAACGATGAATTCATGGAGACGAAAGTGGTTAGTGGATTTAGATTCAGAACTTAAACAACGACGCCAACAATATGATAATGAAACACTTCTCGACGTTTAGGATCTATAACGACACAAACTAGGTCAAAGGGCGTGATGAACGATAACGCTTTTTCTTTTAAGTAACGGTGACTTAATATCCACGATACGCTGTTTGACGCGTAAGATTTCATCACGAAATCCGGAAAAGGGCGATTTGTTCTTTTACATCTCTTCTTCGAAGCTTAGCGCTCCTTAGGTATTTACTCAGTTCGTGGTAAATGAGCGAGAGCGAGGAACGGAGTTTTACAGCGCTGAGCGGATAAGATAAGGAAAGAGGCGATAAAAAGTTTCAAGGGTAGAGAGAGCTCCCTTACCTAGAAAGCTTATTCGGGACAAGATGCGAAAATAAGTAAAGTGTCCCATTACATGTTTAATTACAGCGTAGAAACTTTTTAAAGGTTTGCTAAATGTGAAAACAGCTATGACGTGAAGGACATTTAGAGACCGTAAAAAGAAATATTTTCGGTTCGACTTTCGATAACAACGTAAAATAAGAAATTCGACCTCCTTTGAGCCAAATGCCCATCTCGGTATATCGAAATAAGTTTCATGAACTCCTGCGCTTATGGAAATCCAACATGAGGAATTTCTCCGTCAGTGGCGGGGATTTCAACATTCTCAGGCCCCTGGCGCTAGACAATTGGAGGCCTTGCAATATAAATACAGTCGAACTTCTATAAGTCGAATTTTTCAGAAGTCGAAGTGAATACTTTTTACAGGACAAGATCTTTTTCGATGTTATTTTTCTTATAACATCGAAAAAGATTTTGTCCTGTAAAAAGTAT
Organism: Uropetala carovei; assembly: GCA_036926305.1. Taxonomy (NCBI): domain Eukaryota; kingdom Metazoa; phylum Arthropoda; class Insecta; order Odonata; family Petaluridae; genus Uropetala; species Uropetala carovei. The sequence goes on from JAXCHB010000035.1 coordinate 2,836,299, forward strand.
TCACTTCGATTTCTGAAAAATTCGACTTATAGATGTATAAGTCGAGTATTTTTTCTTGTTTCGGCTTATAGAAGTTCCACTGTATATAGTAAAACCTCTCCTAACGACCACACCCTTATTTGACTAACTGTATCAATAAATAAACCATCGCAGCGCAAAACATGCATTTTCCTTCATGGATTTTTATATGAGTTATTTAATATTTCTGAGATTATACAGAAAAAAATTTTTCGGGTCCGAGTGCGACCTCCCTTAAATCCGCCACTGTTCTCTGTAGAGTGCCTTATAAATTACGTAATGTTAAGTTGCATTTCTTAAAGGAATTATTTCTTCGGAGGAAAATTCGAAGAATCCACGATAATCACGGTTTCCGGTAATTAAAAATTTGTTATTCCGTGACTTATTCGCTATCAAATTACGATGGAATTACCGAAATTCTTCCAAAATGTGCTTTTATAGAAGAGTTTTGTGATTAATTTTACCATAGATGACCTCCCAGGTGGTAGGAAAAAGAGAACAATAAAAAAATAACCCCAATTCTGAAATTCTTTGACGTCGCTTTAGACTCGATAAAATGTTTACCATCTGTTCTACATCTAGGGTTATATAAGACAATTACGTGTGCTAACATATCCAGTTCTCGAACGAGGACATAACCTCGGGAAGTGCTCAGAATCTCTCACGGCTGTGTTAGAACATGTAACTATGGTTTGTTCACTTTCTTAAGTCTCTTGACCTTCATAGAGCAAGCAGCCAATCACGAACGTTTCCCCTTCCATCGCCCCTCAAAACTTTCGCGCGGGAGGACAGATACCCAATCACGAACAGCAACAGCAAGGAAACGGCGGTAGAAATGGCAACGCAGACCGCTGTGAACGCTTCGAGAGTAACACTGTGTTCCCCCCCACTACCTTCCCAAACGACCGGCTCCTATTGGCTCTTCAAGGTCAAGAGACTTTAGATAGTGAACAGACTATAAAAGTTCAAAATTTCGTATTATTTTAAATATAATCATTATTCCGTCGAATTTCGTAGATCAAATACACCGAATGACATTTGCTGAATATCGTAAATAGCCGAGGGCAAATTATACACACACACACACACATATATATATATATAGCGGATATGAACCACATTCAAAGAGGAGTTCGACACAAAAAAAACTAGATCCTTTAGCAACTCTAGACCCAAAAGGCTACCAGAGGTAGTGCCTCCAGTGACCCAGTTCGCTCGCGCCACCGTAAGAGAGGCGGACAATGTGAGTACTTTTTAATATTCATGATTCCCCGCGACAAACCTTAGGAAAAGGGAATTAACGGAGATGAGGTCCTGGAAAGAGGATTATTTGACTCCCAGAGTTCGTTATGGGAATAACTGAAAAGAAGGGAAAATTCCCATCACGTTTGAGTTTTTCTTGTGGCTAATGTTTCCGAGGGTCGCCTGAGGGCTAAAAACTTAGTTGGGCTCGGCATCAAAGCTTTTACGTTGAGCAGGTTCTGAAGACTTTCTCAAAGCATTCATTTCCTTGAACAAGTTAATATTTCAAATGTTATCTCCGGCTGCTCTACATAATTTCGTAGGAAATGGACGAAAAAATGTTTTTGTTATTAATACTGATAACACGTTATTTTAACCAATAATCTACTTGAAACGCGATATGAAATCATATTTTTTGCCCAGTTTCGTAACTTCTCAAAACTACTTTAAAAGCAAAATTTGGAATGTCTAATTAAACAGGCTCATTAAAAATACCAATAAATTAAGCAAAAATAACCTCGGTAATAAAATTGTTTTAATGGCTAAAGAGGAGTTTGTTGAACTAATCCGAAGAAAGGCAACTTCTTCACTCGCTGATTCGATTTTGAAAAAAATAGGATGTCTTCTTTCATCTTGATACAAAACTGAACGCGCAACGTTCCCACTCGAAAGATAGGGGCAAAATGGCTTTAAGAGGCGACAAATTAATAACAAAAACGACGATGCTTAGCAATGCAATCTACTACGACGTGAGGCACGCGGCTCACGGATTTCTCTTCAATTTCTCCTCTCCGTGTACTCTGTGGGCGCAAGTGCAAACATGTTGTCATAGGCGCCTGTGTAATCTAAAAGTAGAGGCGCTTCACCCCAGTTAGGCAAGTGAGCCTCGCAAGGTTTATTTTTTTTCACTCATTTTTTTTCGAGAGATAACTGGCAGCTGGAGTTCGAAAGTCACCGATAAAAATTTTTCAATTTTCCGACGTCGGCCATTCGACTTCGTGATAGCGAAATTCGTTAAAAATAAAATTCTATAGCAGCTTACAGCCGACTGTGAAAAACCGCCGCTAAGCTTAGCAGCAAGAAAGAATTTAATTTAAAACTTCAGATCGAAGTAAATGCTTAGCGGGATACCAAGTTCACTTTACATGCTCAGATTACGCCTTTTTATATTAATAACGAAAGTAACTTCTATAATAATGAATATGCAAATTTTAGCTAAAATAAACAACTTATAAATTGCCGCCGATGATGTTCATCTTTTAGATGTGAAGCACTCATGGTTCCTCTGCCATTTTACAATAACAACATTAACCTATGAAAAATTACGGAAACCATATTTTCTTTCAACTTTTAGACTTAGGTCACGAATCTGCACACATTAAAATCATAATTTATTTTAAAACTTGACAATATGCTCCGAATGAAAGTCGTCACAAAATGTGAACGAAATAGATTTCTGGGAAAGAAAACTTAAATTTTGCTTTCTTAGCATGCGCAATATCATTGGCAGGTTTTACAATTCAGAACGACTCAAACACATGTACAACTAAAACTAATGTAAAAAGCTCCTTAAACGCTACAACTCTTATTAAAACAAGTTTCTTTTCCGAATTTTAGTATAAGCGACGTGTGGAGAACTTTCGGAAATTTTATAACAGAAAAAATAATTATAGAAAGAATCGAACTTTACTTCTTAAATCCGTCAGGGACAGGATTCGTGGGGTGGAATATAGACAGAATGAGATAAATACAGACAGACATACAGAAGACTTTTTTATTAAAGGGCTGCGAAATCCGAATGGAGGGGAGATGAGGGTTATGCGACGAATCCGCTCTTCTGGGAAATCACTTCGGGGACCGAAATAGCTAAATCCTTTAAAGAGAGAGAGGGAGTGATGGAACAGAGCAGGATTTTTCAACACGTCCAGGTAAAGGATGAAAAAGGAAGCGAAAAACCAGCAGGTAACTTCGTTCTTTTAGACACAACAAATTACTAAGTGCCTGAAAAAAACACTTCAAAGCAAGATCGATAAAACACGCGGATAACTGTACCACTGCTAAAACTGTTAAACGTTCAATGGCGATCATTTAAAACTAATCAGACCTCGTTCATATCCTTACAATACAGTAGTCGAAAGCTTATTTATTTTCTTAGATAATATTATTAATTCTTCTTGTATTTCACAAATCAAACACGAATCAGAATTCCACTTCGTACCGACAACTAAATATCTGGATAACTAGATAAATAGCCCATACATAAAGATACAAGGTCACAAAAATACTTTCATTGACGAGTTGGTATTTCAGTTCTGAAGAAAGAATTCCCGAGAACAGGAGCGGATTTACCGATAAGCGGACTAAGCGGCCGCTTAGGGCCCCGACTCTTCTGGGAGCCCCAAAAATTTAGTTTCATTCATTCAATAATATTATTTTAACGATTAAAATATCAGTAAAAATTGCGCTTGGGTCGCGGTTGCGTTTAAATTATGATTATTCGTTCTGTATCCGCTGTGGCTGCGTTCACTTCAAATTGCAGTAGGGCCCCAAAATTCCGTACCGCTTAGGGCCCCTGAACTTCTAAATCCGCCACTGCCCGAGAAACCGTTCGTGACACAAATTCATATAACTGAATTTTCCCAGCTCTTCTCATTTACCGTTTAATTTATGATTCTCGTCCCATTCAGCGATTTTAAGCGCAATTTCTCTTAAATAAACAACCCACAATTCAACGAAATAACCACGATTACGCGATGGTACCGTTGAGACGTACGAGATATACATATAATATAAAACGATTCGAATAACTGAACCGCGCTTAAGTCACTCAAATGCGTGAAAATAATAAAACCATCAGCGTAGCAACCAATCATCGTTTAGAACAAACTCCTCCAAATAAACCGATAGGAAGAGATACGCTAACAGCTTTTTATAAATAGAGGGTTTTTCTTTTCGATAGAGAAAAAAGAAACGACGCGCTGACTCGAGGAGGAAGACAGGAAAGACGATGATGAACACGCAAACTTCTCAAGAGAGAACTCGACTTCCTTGAAAAACACCCGGCACGAGAAATAGAATCTAACGACTTTCTTCAACACGTCGATCCGCAAAAGACGAGGAAGCGGATCGTGAATGTCACATTGACCCAATTACCCTGTTAGTTTCGGCGGCCATGTTTTTTTATGTCCCGGCGAGGACGAGCTAATCCAACGGCGATAATTAATCGCGCCATCGCCTCGGCAGAGACATTTTCCCGTCTTGCCGAAGGAATAGTAAAAATAAAAAGGTGCTTCGGCTGGTCATCCACACAGCACGTGCAGGGAAAAGAGCACGCGCGGTTCATCGGGGGCCATGACTCCGGAGCGGTCGCTTTATCTCCGGGTGCCATCCTCGCTCTGCCCTCACGTGACCACCTCTCTTTCTCTCTCTCTCTCTCTCTCTCTTAACCACCTCCTCCCCCCTCTCTCTCTAACTCTCATAAATACACACCTCTCTTATGCATACAATGACCCAAAGGTCTCTTGTTTCACAAGTTCACTTCCTTTTAAAAGCGAAATGTCTTTCCTCGGAGACCACTTACCAAGCGGATTCTCTTTCTTTTGAAAAAACGGTCGGAGAAATTATCGCTGCCTTGAGGAGGTATTTTAACGACTCACTCCCGTAATGCGATGCTGAGACAAGATCTCGTTTGATGTGAAAAAGTTCACTTTCACTCCCCAAATGAACCATTTGGCACGCTTTCCGAAATATACATACAATGCCAGATTTTTAGAGACCTTCCCGACGACCGTAGCAATTAAAGATAGTGAACTCCATCGGCGAAATTACAAATTTTTGCTTCTCTCCTTCATAATTTGTTGTTTAATATAATCTCTCGCTCCCCCCTCCCCGCAGCCAGGAACTCTTCGGTATTATAATTCCGATACTGGTGATAAAATACCATGTACGGGCTATAGCTTTTCATGGGGCAGAAATATGGACTCCTAAGGAAAAATTATATAAAATGCATGAAAAGATTCGAAATGTGGATATGGAGAAGAATGCTGAAGATAAAATGGACACATAGGATAAAATGGACACATAGGATAAAAAACAAGGAAGTACTAAGAAGAATATGAAAGTGAATGATTATACAGACTGGATTGGACATTGCCTGAGGAAAGACGTGTTAGAAGGAAAACTGGATGGAAAAAGAGAAAGAGGTAGGAAAAGGTTTCAGCTGATAGAAGATTTGAAAGGGAAAGAGGGCTATCAAGACTTGAAGAAGACTGCGGAAAATAGTAGGTATGTGGAGAACCAGGTTTAACCAAGAATAATCACGGAGTCTACGGAGACTAACTATGATGATGGTGACTGACTGGTGAACTCTTAAACATATTGCAGGAAATTTGTAGTCTATAACATTGTTATGTACGGAATATGCATTTCCATATAACTCATACTTTTTACACGATAAAATATGAAGATCTTACTGCTGAAATCCTGATATTCAGCAAATTGAAGAACACGTTTCTAGCGTAAAAGTTGAACCATTTCACATATCTTATAATCACGGTGAAAAATATTCCATATCCATTTAAAAATTTCGAAACGCTCTTACGTAAAACGACACTGTTAACTTCTGCCAACGATGTTGCTTTAAATTTGACAGCTATAAAGCCATCTTTTGAATTTCGCATTAGTAGGATGCATATGAAATGAAAACATAAAGCTTAAGGCGTGAAACAGACTAAGTCGTTCATAGTCATAGGGTCCCATAATATAGTCTCCACTGCAATTTCTACTGGCACAGATTTAAAAAGATCTTAAAAAAAGGAATAGAATATCAAGTCGATATCTAAAATTTTCGATAAATCGTGAATACTAGTTATAGGGATTGGACCTCGCTCATTACGCTGATCGAAAAGAGGGTTTCCGTCTCACATCACCGCAAAAAAAACAAAAATAAATATATCGACCCGTTCAATTTTGGTGAAAGCGTACACAGGGCCGCGCCAAGGGTGTTTGGCGCCCGGGTCCAAAAAATTCTGCAGCGTCCCCCTCCCCTCCCCGAAAGTGACTAATCCTACAAAAAGACCGCCAATGTCCCCTAGATAAATGTTAGCAAAGATATCTGTTATTATTCGTATTGTGGACACCCTTTAATTTTTAAAAATTTATCGATAACGTTTACAGTTCAACTTTGCTACGTTTGCTTAATATTAGCTTTCAATTGCCAATCGAGTGAATTGCTCAGCTTTATCTCCTCTTAAAAGAATTTCGAAGAAGGGGCAAACTTTAAAATCAATGACAAAAACAAAAATACAAATATCTTGATGGGTAGGCGCCCACGACTAGTTGGCGCGGCCCTGAGCGTACATAAACCTCACGCAAATGAAATCGCCGTTTAAATTTCGAAAAGTTAATTCATCACAATATCATTTACGGAAGAACAACGTTTTATCCTGCCCTGGGAATGTTTTAATAACATACCATGCTTCATTTTGTGCGTTCCCCCAGGTTAATAAAACGATCGGAGAGCTGTAATTAACTTTTCCGCCCCCCCCCCCCCCAACACTTTCCGGCAATCCGAAAACAGTTGCGACACGAAAAAAACAAACACCTCCCATCCTATTTTTCTATGGTTAGTAAATTTTTCGCGCAAAAAAAGTAGATAAAAATAGAAGGAAAATGAACCGGGTTTTAATTAAAACTCGGGCGGTGTAAAGTTTCCGACGAAAATAAAACGGGATAGACGTTAATAAAAAAATGAATTTAAAATGATGTGGCCGGGACGTTAAGGGAGCCGTATCAGAAACATGGGAGCGATTTTTGATTCCCTCCTCCTCCCAAGAGAGAGTAGCGCCGGAGAGACCAAGATGGAAGGGGGGGAAGGGGGGGGGAGGGGAGATTCTGTCTTCGTGTTCCTGTCACGGACAGGAAACAGCGGCTCCCGCGGTAAACTATTTAAGAACCTTAAGAGATAGGGAAAAGCGGGACTTTCAGAGAAACGCTGACACAACCGGTATGACACATACTATAAAGAGGAAAATGACTCCGAACAATGAAAGAGAAATATTACGCAGGTCGCAAAAAAAAAAATAGCGCGCAACTAGTATAGCGATTCGAGGATTAATCGCGACATTTCCGGCCTTCCCGTCTGTCGAAAAAGATAAAGAAAAATCGATTTACGTTGAAATTAAAGCGTCACGATGCGATAGCCTAGGGTTTTAATCTCGATTTCCCTTACGTCGCTATCTCTCTTAAGATTCATTTTCTTGATATATCAACCTCTCTCTCTCTCTCTCGTAAGAGAACGTAAAATAAACATGCACAAGTCCGAAGGGTATTACTCACTCGACGAAGAAGTAAAAAGACGTTGCGCAACGAAATACTTGGCATTCTAGACCCACGTCAGCAATTCTTAAACCGATCCGCATCTGCGCAATAAAATATCGAATCTTTCAAAGGATGCCGCAAGAAGGGGAGCCGCTATAAAAGCACCGTAAATTCCAAAACTGTACACTCTGTAAACGGCGGTAAAGGTATATCATCGAGCAGGAGAGAGACATAAAAAAAAGAAACATCGAGAGCAAAATATGATTAAACGAGACCGAAAAAAAATGAACGTCGAAAATAGACAAAAAACAACAACCTCGGCAAGATCGATTCGAATTCCTAAACAGGAGCATCTTTCATAAATATTTACCCGATTTCGTAAACCGCGCGGATAGTAAACTCGACGGCCCTTTCTCAGAATTCCCTGCGACACTAGCTAGAAGATGAGTAATACATGTATGGATGCACACACCCACAAAGCCACAGATAAATAAATAAAAACAGAAAACCTAACAGACCGAAAGAATCGTGACATTAGTTCCCCCTAACAACTTACCCCTCTTAAATCTTCCCTCGCGTAAAATAAAAAAAAACACACAAACGAAATGAGAATATCCGAAACGATACGTGGCGCGCGAATGCGAACGAAACCCGCATAACTCACCTAGAGAGAGAGAGGACCCGAGAAGCCCATTAGGCAGTTGATGGGACTGGCATGGAAGCGTGGGCGTAGGAGCGGGAAGGGAACCAGCGGGTGGAATATGTGTTTCAAACTGGGACCATTGTTCGTAGGGTACAACGACCCTCTTTCTCTCTTCTCTCCTCTCTCTCTCTCTCTCCCTCCGCCTGCTTAGCCCGGGACCCCCAACCAGTCGGCAATGGTAGATGTGGAAAGGGAAGGAAGATAGGGAGGGAGGGAGGGAGAAGAAATAAAGGTACATATATGTACAGAGGGAGAAAAAGGTAGGCTAAGGAATGAGGGAGGCCCGTGTACGTTCAATGAGTAATGAAATGAATGCCTTTCCTCCAGTAATGGGCGGGGAAAAAAAAGAAAAAGATGGAGGGATTGGGAGGGGGGGGGGGGGGGCTACACCCGAGCGAGCGAAAAAAAAATTCTCCCGCTTTTCTCCGAGGGGAGGGGAGGGGAGGAGGGAGGTTGTCCCTCTAAGCTCGCGACCCACTTTCCCGCCATCGTCGTCATGTGAAAAAATTAAAAAAATAAAATAAAATACATCCCCCGCCCTCTCCTTTAAAAACCATCTCCCACCTCTCCGACTCTATGGCTCCCTGCAAATCCGCTATTTGTTCCATCCCATTCGCGAAAACTGGATTGCATGAAGGATTTCGCAAAATAACCGCGTGGCGAGGAATCGACGCCGTGTTTCGAGCGCGCTAGTCTTTTCACAAAAATCTGATATGCGCGAAAACAAGGGCGGGAGAAATATACAAAAAAAAAAGAACAAGACGAAACCGCGCAGCTCAAGAGAGCGAACGGGATGGAAAACAAAATAAATGAACGCAAAATGAGAGTGACGTGGAAAGGGGCGTTGAGGGGGAGGGAGGGGGAATATGTCAAGGCTTGCGTTAGTGCGGCTCTCGTTTCTTGCGCTACCGAATTGACGAGTCCCGCTCTCTAATGCTCAACTACGGACCATTGGGAGGAAAAACGGAGCGAAAATGGTTGCCAAGGACATTCTGGATGCAGCCCGCGAATGAGCTTTATGTGCATTTCTCGCTTGCGAACAAAAAGGACACCCCAACGGGGAAATTTTAAGCCTTCTTGTCATTTAGGTACTTCGTTTCGATTCGATTAAGCAGGTAATTGTACTCGTTGCCTCGAATGTATGCAACTTTTTCGAGATTTTGGCGAGCGAGCCTACATAAACGCAACGAATTTTTAAAAAATAATTTCAAAGGAGAACGCGTGTAACTGGCTCGGAGAGAGCTACATTAATGTTTTCCCAAACTTGCTGACATTAATTAAATTCGTCAAAACGCGGCTTTACAGCTGAGACTGTATACGTTTGAAATTACTTCGTAAAAATTACCTGAACCTGGAGCCGTTCCTGTCAATTCGATACGTGTGAAAATTGTTCGGCCAAAGATTAGATTTTATGCAATTTCGGTCGCAATTTTGAAAAAAACTATTACACTCTACTTGTACACACATTTCGAAATCGCAGAATTGTAAGAAACACGAACGTCAATTAAAGATGCTGGCACCCAAGAATCTGTTTAATACATTCGTTGCATTTATCCAACACCTGCCAAGTAGTAACTAGCAACTCATTCGTCCGCTGCGATGTTCTAGTTAAAGTCTTAATAAGCGAGAGCACACTTGTTTCGAGAAATGAGGTCGAGTAGAAGAGATTATTTTTTTTTAAGAAGTAACGGGGTTTTCTGAAGATATCAGCGACGGAAAAAAAATGAATCCAAAACTCCTCAAAATCTGCTGAGAAACCGGGCATAAACGTTATTGTTGACTCAAAACCATGATTTATTTGACTATAAGTCAAAGTTAAAAAAAAACACCGATGCCTCAACGGATTTACAACGCTATAACTATCTCGCATCAATCAACTGTGAACTTGCTGCTGTTCACTGCGCTACTCTACTCCCAAGTTTCAACTCCGGAAGTGATATCACCGGCCTCGCCCAAAAAACTTGGAATGGTGCCGGAGCCTAAAGGAGAGATTTTAATTTTGTCTGAGGGCGTATCGCTTATCCTTCCAAGCCCACGGCATCGAGTCGGAATTCAAGAGCAAGAAGGATTAGAAAGAGAGGCGCGGGACTTAAGAAAACAGAAACGGCAGTAACAACGATTAATGTAAACCTTGAAATACTTCAACCAATCGGTTTAAATTAGACCAACCACACTAAATAAGAATACTCGGGCATATAAGCTGAGTTCTATTTAGTTAATACGATTGCACGAAAAATAACTTACGCATTCGTTAAAACTATTGTTAAAACAATTTTCGTCAATTTATTATGGCAAATGAGAAGATTAAATACCTTAGTATAACTTAAATACCTTAGTATAAGTATTTAGACTATAACAAAAGCAACTTCTTTAATTCCCTTGCCTAGATTTAATTTTTATGTTATAATAAAAACCGAGCACATATTTAACGACGCTCTCTATGAAAAACCTTAATTACGCATTCAAATATTTTAGTTCAACGAATTTTCTCTACATATCTCAAGCAATATTAAAATGAATTACCGAGAAATACCATCATCGACGCAAAGAGAATTGCTGCGTTGCAAAAATAAAACTAAATTTATATCCATCGAACTCCCAGCAAAGACAGCGCACATTTTAACTGCGTGGCATAACAACGCTCGGTGAAATGCCACTGAGAAGGGCCGTCTTGTAAATTAGACGAGTGTGTTTTTAAGTTACAGATGTAACTTACACTACTTATTAGATAAGATGCATATCTCCAGCTCGCTAATTTATTTTAGAGAACATTTTTTCGCGAAGAAACATAAAATACATTATTTGACAGAGTTTTGAAAAGATCAATAGGTGATTCGATAAAAATTTAAGCTTCTCAAAAGCAAACCGCCCCCGTCCCACACAATCTTCCTTCACGCAATAAAACACGCAAAAACAAGCAAACATCAACGAGTTAAATTTTTTTTTAAGTTTCATTTTCAAATACATCTTCTTCATAACCCTTAAGTGGAAACTTCCATTTCACACATTCTCTCGACTGCCGCAACACTTCCAACTCCTAACGAAACTCAAAAAGTAAATAAATATCTCTCCCACGAGCAAGGGATCGAGCCGACGATGTATTGCGACGGATAAGCTCTTTAGAAAAAGAAAAAAAAGGAGACCGCGCGAGTCATTTACGCGGTGGGAGAGCTCTGAGGGACCTCGGTAAAAGATATTCGAGCTAGTGATGAAACGTGCGTGGAAAAAAATAGACCCGAAAGGGACGAAGTATGAGATATCCTTTACAGGGTAAGGATGAAGCATAAGCCTTAAAGAGATGGAAAGGATGGTTGGTTGGACTGGAGACGCAACGGATGGATGGACGGAGAGTGGTAAAGCTAGTCTATGGTGTGTACGCCGGGATAGACCATCTGCGCCCACTATAACTCACGAAGGTCTCCCATCCCCAGGACGAGAGAGGGGAAAAAAATACTTAAAAGGTGGTAGATGAAAGAGTCGATGGTGTTGGGTAGGAGGGAGAAGGAGATGGGAGGGGAGGGCGTTGAGGAAAGCGAAAAGAGGCTAAGTACACCAGGAAGAAGTCCTACAAAGATGGCGAGGCTGCTCCAAACGAGAAAGCGAGGTTCATAAGCAGATAGGCGCGCTCGAATGGGGCTATACATACGTAATTTTGCACCGACATGGAGTTCCACGATGGGTAAATAAATATCTTTTTTTTTTGAGAAAGGAATTCACGTCGATTATGCGACGCGTTATCGGATACGTGGTCGAATTTTTTAATTAAAAAAGGTTAAAAACTAGATATAATTTTCCTTTTTTGTACGGAAAAGTTTTTTTGCAATGAAGTTACAAGATTTCGCTAAAAGTTTCGATCACCTTGTTCTCGCTTTGCTAGCCGTAAAAAAAACTTTCCTTTTCATGGCCAGATGTGCAAACTGCGGCTGAAGAAAACGTCTAAGAGATTGCACAATAAAAACCAGAAACATTCTGCAACTGGTATGAAAAAATAAATTTCATAAAAACTTTCCAACCCGTAATCGGAATAATAAAACGTAAAAAAACTCGAGGCGAGAAAAAAAAAGAAAAAAACGATTTTGACGGAAGACTTCGCATGGACTGCCAAATATATCGCGAAGGAGCGCAAACTGAAATCTCTCTCATAAAAACCAATGCTGTAAAGATAGAGAAGAATCTAGATAAAAAAGAAAAAATAATAGAGTATTAACATCGCAAAAATCGACCATATTATTTCGAAATTTTCGAGTGCCGTTTATAAGCAAACGAAGAGATATTGGAAAAAATCTCTAACAAGCATGGAGAATATTGCGCTCTGCGTTCCACCCTTAACTGAAATTTTTTAAGTTTCCTAACTTAAAATTGGACGAACGGCAACCATTAAAAAAACAAAATTTGAAACATCTAATGAATCGAACCCTCAAAATCTTATCCATAATTCATAAAAGCTAGCGAACTGGTAAATTACTTCAGGTCGCGACGGAAAGTGAGTAAGCGAAAATGTAAATGTAAAACGGCGACGATATTACTAACACAACCCTAATAAACGCACACAGGACTGAAAAGCACCAAGTGCACAACCCTGAACGGATGGATATCTTCCAACGACCACATGCACAAACACAGCATACTGAGAGACAATGTAATATATCTGGAAACGATCACATCCGTCAGGCCATAAATCTTCTCGCGGCCGTTAAGGAGACCCCTCATTAAATCTACTCGGACCACAAGCCTGCCATTATGGAGAGAAAGAGAGGAGAGAAATAAGAAAAATTGAGGTTATTCTGTTCTTAAAACGGGGTAAGCCGAAGAGGTATCGGACGAAATCGCGCGGAAGCTGTTGAAAGAACGCTCTTAATGTCGAACTGAACTGAGACCTGTCTCGGGAAAGCGAATATAGTAGGTTCGAAAATGGACATTTTCATAACAAAAAATCAAGAATATAACGCGTGGCGTGAGATATCGGCCAAATCTGTTAACGAAGACAGAGAATTACAAGCAAGACGAATTTCCCATGGCCAGAACTAACATCAAATACAGTTTTACTTTTATAACTCGAATTTTCTACAAGTCGAATATTTTTTCCCTTGAGGTTCGACTTAGAGAAGTTCCACTGTATGTCGAGCTGAGTCAATTGGTAGGAATTAAAAATGTTCATAATTACGGACTTAATCGTCAATTTCTCATTCATTATCCACTTGCACAAATGTGTAATTACATAGCTGACAATAAAAAACTTCTTTAAAGAAAACGGAAATAGCGGTCCGTCACATTAACATCTTTTTCATATTAATGATACAGTTAACGACTACGGCCATAAACGCTTCAGCTAGCCATATGTGACTGCAAATTAGCAGTCGTCAGGGGTAATTAATTCACCCATCGCCGACAATCGATCACCTCTATAAATGATACGCAAACGCTTCACTGTTTTATGGTTATCCGAAACAAACTGCAACAACCTGAACTCTCATTAATTCAAAACTGAACACATTCCAAAACAACAGATCCACATTCCCTGCAAACTCCAACATCAGTGCGCCCAATCTTCAATATCCGAAGTCCATATTCGCATTAACGGGCATGGACTAACTAGACGGACTTATTGATACATGTAACATAACTTTAATGGAACGTAAACTCCCCCAAAAACTTTTTTCAAAGAAGGGTTACGAGAGCGAGATTAAAAGAATTTATCGTAAGAAGAGAGGTGGAGCCGGGGAAAAATAAATAATCCCCGTCTGGCGCGTGTAACGACCCGCGATCCGATTCCGAGAGCGGTAACGGGGCTAATGAGTTTTTGATGTCTACCCAGGCGCTTATACCTGCATCCACCACCCCCCCCCCCCCCCCTACTCCCAAGAACGATGACGATAACAATGGCGCGGAAATGCGCGCGATTAAGGGGAAGATTCTCTTATCCCACGGAGGAAAGAAAGAAGACGGCGGGATGCAATTAAAAAACCCGAGCGAATGCACCTGGACTGGGGAGATATAGTTGGAACGAGTTCCCTCCTTCGGGGCGGAGAGAAAAAAAAACTGTCTTCTTCTTCATGACGGCTCGGAAGAGATTTTTTTCGCACGAGAAAGTAATAGTTGTTTGAGCGAGTTTTTCAAGGGTATTTACTCGCCCTCCGAGACCGAGGATTTCATGAAAAGTTCTAAAAACGACTCTTTTTCCGCCGTGTAGATCTTACGGCTGGATTGCGATATCAAAAGAGCTAACGATTCGGCAATATATCCACGAGTTTTATAACGTAATTTTCCTAAAGTGACGTTATCGCCACGATGCAGACATTGCCGCAAAACTAAATGTTGGAAGCCTTACTCTTACATAACAACCTAATGATTAAAAATTAAGTATAGCTGTTAAAGTTACAAGTATGTTACATACACAATTTTCACGGCGAAAACAAAACAATTTTAAAATAAAAAACGTGATTATTTCGACAAGACGTAAGAGTAGGTCACGCAGTCAAAGGCAACAAATCACGACATTTTATGCTACAATTGAGTAATTTATTCTACTACCACCGCATATGTCAAACATCAAACCCGGTAATACATAAACACGAAAAGATAACCAGAAAACTCATCCAGCACTCCATCACCGTTCTAGACCCGTAATTTGAACATCTGAGGAAACAAACAGAACTAAGGATACGAAGAAATCAACAACGAAAATGGATATGAGATCGACGCACACATTTTTATGGGTCAAAGGTAAACAGCAAACACGACGTACATTTTTCACCGAGGAAAACAAGGAAGAAACGAATCCCTTTCATGATTTAAGAAAAACAGGAAAGATGAAAAATCTAAAAAAAGTACAGCCATTTTATGCACTCCGACCCAGACGCGGAGAGGGAGAGGATTTTGGAAGAGGAAAAAAAAAAGAAAATCGTTTCTCACGTTTCGCGAAACGCTCTATTTTTTCCTGGTGAAAATGAGGAAGTCGGCCCTACGTGAAAACGGCGAATTCGGCTCCGAGAGGGAAAAATGTCCGGGAAGAAAAAACTGGCAACTATCCAGGAACGTTTGGAGATTCCGTCCCGTTTGTGTGTGTATATGGGTGCGGAATTTGCTTACCCCAAAATGAAAATAGAGGAAAAAGGGACCTTTTTTAAAGAAACAGAAAAAATGGCAACAAAGTGAATTTAAGAGTTGATAATTTCCATGGTTATGACCGCGACGATTGAAAGCGATACTAAAACGGCGGCATGAGAAAGGCGATTAAAAAAAGGCATTTTAAATTAGCGTAATATTATACCACTAATTGTTAAAAAGAGTTGACTTCCTAAATAAAAGACAAAAAATAACTACAGAAGAACATATTAAAACTTATGATTTACACAAAACGGCGACTTGAGGTATCTGGAAATTATTTTAACTCGCCGAAGAAATTGAGAATAATTGCGGATAAATCAAAAGTATTCAATATCGAAACAGGCGTTTCCATTAATTGAGACCACATTATAACTAAACCAATCAACATGAAATAAACGTTAAGAAAGGTAAAGCGATCATAATAACCGCAAGAAAAATAAGAAATAAATTTTTAAAATAAGACCTATATTTCTCAAGAGAAAACGCGAGACGAAAATCTATTAAACGAGATTCCTAAAAAACAACGATCAAAGGCTATACAGAACAATAAATACTGCGCATTAGGTAAAATCATTTACGTTAGGAAGCGAGAGATAATTTTGCCTTTACGCTCGCATACCCTGGTTTAGACTCGATTCGGCACGTCAACTACCAACCTACCGAATATATTCGTTTCTTTTTACAATGAAACAAAATGAATCCTTATTTTCGATTACTCCCGGGGAATTGATAGGCTTCCCGTTAAACAGAAAAAAATAAAACCCTGCCCGAAAAAAAATCCAAACATAGGGCCATAAACCGATTCGAAAAAGATCCCCAAATTCGAATCAACATTCGGGAGAGAACCCGTTTCGAAAATTAGTCGGTCTTCTTTTTCACCGCCCTACATATCCAGATAAGAGGTGCCGGACCGTCCGAGCACCTAGAAGTCCAAGTCCGACTCGGCCGCCGGCCAGTTGACCTCAATTCGCCCACTCGCGCCAGCTGAAGTACATGAAGCCATTAACTCACCTTCTCTATCGCAGGCGCCGGAACTGACTCCCGTCTTCATGGAGTAGTAACTCACGGGCAAGAGAACGCAACACAAGGAATTAATTGATTCGGGGAATCCAAAACCCCAGTTGGGATCGCTGCCTCATTCCCCCCAGCCCCTATTAGTATATGGGAGAAAACAGTAGAGCGTGTGACCGCGATACCCGGAAGCAACATGGCGCCGACGTCGATGATAGCATGATTAACGTCGTCCCTAACACGACTCAACTAGCGATTCGTAAAGATGATTCCATTTTGCTTGGTAGAATAGCTTCATCACTAATAAGAGTAACTGTTTATAGACTGTTGGGACGAACAGTTAATGGCGACTACTTCCTATGACGAATACAGAACACACGAGACTCCAACTAATTAATCTGTTATTTCCCGTCGCCCTATTTCCAATTTAAGGTAGCGCACTCCTTTCCAGAGATGATTCATGTTCGCGAAGTTTTACTGAATTATATATTACGATATCTGAGTTTCCGGTGACAGATAATTGTATCTGTTGAACCATAGAAACGTGTACGCAACCGTGGCACTGATGGCCAAAGAAAATTCTTAAAAGAATAGTTTCATATTTCCAGTCAAACTTCTACAATTCGAACGTCTATAACTAGAATTTTCCATAATTCGAAGTGAATTCATTTTGCAAGTCAAAATCTTTTTCACGTTATGTTTCTTCTATAACTCGAATATTTTTTTGTTTCCCTTGAGGTTCGACCTGTAGAAGTTCCACTGTATATAGATGGATGGAAACCGTGATGGTCATAAAACAGTACGGCGAAGTCTTAGCGGGTTTTAACGAATAATAACTTATTATAAAAATATTTCTGATTCACCTATTGCGACTGCGTCCGATCAATCTTAACCTGGAACTCAGATCCCTATGACGTTATAAATCCTTATAAACGTTGCGCAATGAGTCTTTTGTTTCCAAGCTTCGCATCACTTCCTTTTACTTGACTCGTCACGCAAAGAAAAACCGATGAGAAATCGCGATGCTTTTTGACGCCCAGGCGATATTTTCAAAGAAATCGCAATTTCGCGGAAATACATGCGATATATATTTTTTTTCCTAGCTCGACGAGAAAGGGAACGAACCTGCTTCCGACAGCTCTCCCAAAGCGTAACAATGGCTCGATTCATTAACGTCAAATACAGTCACCTAATTCTCCCTTTGCGCGCCTTCGGTGTAGCGAGGATGAATAGTTAATACCATCTCTTCATTATCGCGATTTTATGATCAGTTTAATGCGGTTAATAATGCGGCGCACGGAAACAGCATTAAAAAAATAACATAATTAAAGAGAAACAAATCACAGAAGTACCTAATCGAAAACAATCGCTAAGAGTTTAAATAGTCGAACATTTAAAAGGCCGAAAGAGATACATTTAATATCGTTGTTACGTCTATAGTTGAGGATAATAAGCTAAGACCTGCGCGGATCATGGTGCGCATCTAAGGCAATTTAAACTTCCTCCCTCCTTACCAGCAACAAACCCACCCAAACACTACCCCCGCTTACCATTACTGCTGCCTACACTAATATATAACTTGAGATCTTGCTATGCTTTAGCTTTCACGTCATAAGACATTCAACAAATATATAAACATTTTACATTAAGTATATAATTGTTTATCAGTTGGCAACTCAACCCCCTGGAGTGGCCCGTAACGCATCTCCCCCTCTTTTCCTTTATTTCTTACGGGAATCTAGCTCTCCATTTACGCTGTTTTCATTTGCGTGACGCTTTTCTTAAGAACGCATCTACCGCGTAAACGGATAAACTGGCTGTGCTAAAGAACCCATGTAAAAAAACACGGCAAACGCCACGGAAAAAGGCACACGCGCAAAATTCTCGCAAGGCGGAAGTATAAAGTGAACACGTCTGGTGATCGATGACTCTTTTGCCGCGAGAATCTCGCGAGTGAAGAGAAAAAAAGAGAGGAAGAGGAGGAGGATCGTTCGCTGCTCCTCTACCATCCCTAAAAAAAACAACCCTCTCGCGCAATAAAACTCGTAGCGCATCCCTTCTTCTCCTACCACCAACCAACATAGCGCCAGTATTTCACCCAGTGTTGCCAAACTTGCCGCATCTCCGACCTCCCTCCTCGTTCGGCCTTTGCTTTCCCCCTTTCTCCCCACAAAGACGGAAGGAGAGAGAACCCATAGCTACACACGATCCGTTTAAAGAGGCTTACTGCGCATGCGCCGTCCCATCTCGTCATTTCTCATTTCCCAAGAGTCTCCGCTAGTCTTTTCATGGTGTAGCAGGTCATCTAGCGTGGCGTCTTCGTGCCTTTCAAAATACGACAATTTATGTTCTTCGTGTGGAAATTTCATGTGACGGAGACTTCAGCAGTCTGGCGTATCCTCTTACCACCATCTCTCTCAATTAAAAAAATAAGATTTATTTCCGAAGCCCTGATTGACTGTAATGAACGACCCAATTTTAAATTCTTCAAAAAATTTTATTCTAATATAGATTCTTGAGATAAATTTATGTAGTATTAATCCCACAGATGTAGGATCAACTATAGGTGAACTACAGCTGAGGACGGCTACCCTGTAGCTGAAATATATAATCGTTTTATGGCTACTAAATCGTAAATTATTTTATAACTGTTCAAAAAGTTAAATTTAATTCGTTTTGATTGCCAACTGTATAACTTCGTTACGTTAGCATAAATTAAAAATGCAAACGAGGCCAATGAAGCACACGAAAACCTCGTAACATTAAAAAAATACACTTCTCGAAAATATATCGCGTATTTGTTTTGCCTAACTCAAAAATATATCAGTCCAAACGCAATGAGCAAATATAATCAAAATATTACATGTACATTTCTGTATAAATTTCTTTAACCCTCTCAGTGGCGCACGCACGGGGGGAGGGAGGATCTACCGGGACTGGACATCCTCCCCCTTTGAAAATTGTGTTTTTCTAAACTGTGGAAACATACATCGTTATTTTAAATCTGGGTTCATGGGCGCCGTCAGAAAGGAATAGGTTTGCTCCCTTTGTTTTTAACTTAAATATAATGAACAATGCAATACGCGACACTAATATAACTTGCATACAACTTCTGCGCTTGTCAAAATATTTCGGACATCTCTTCCCCCCTTGAGAGAATCCTGTGTGCGCTACTGAACCCTCTACTGGTGGCGTGAGGTCGTTAGCGACCCCATGAACATTGGTTGTTGTAATTTCCTGACGTTAGGCGTTTCAACACCTTTCAGTCAGTTGGTCTCGAGTTGTTATCAGTTGTGGTTGCCGCGGTCCTCGCTTGTAACCTCACGTAAATAGCGATTGTATTGCGTTAGGGGTCACTTTCGACCCCATCTCATCATTAGCGTAACTTTTTAACTTTCATTTTAGTTTTTTTGATTTTCTGTTTTAGGGTACTAAAGATGTCTCAGGAACGGTGGTCGGCACGAACCGACAATGTAAATTTGGAAGGTTTTGTTCGAGACATTTCGAATGTCTCTAATAGTGACTACAGTGATCTTGATGACGAAGACGACCGGGATTTTATACTTGATAATCGGAAGTCGTGTGAGAAAAAATGGAAGCCGATTCCAGATAATGACGATGATGATATACGAGTAAACACTGCCGTTGATAATATTGTATGCTTCATTAAAGGAAATTAAACCCAAATAAAGTTGTTCTTACTTTTGGAAGGTTTATCACCTTATATCTTCAGCCCCATGTTCCCTACTTGCAATTTTTGTCTTACAAAAATTAAATCTGTGGGATCAATTATTTTTTGTACTGGCTGTATAGTAAATTACTCGAAAACAACAGTATAGTTTATTTTTTTGTTTTATTTAAGAACTATTTTTCCGTATCAGTAGATGGTCAACAAATGTTAATAAGTAATATAAAATTAAAATTATTGCCAGACCCAAATGAAATTTGGTCAAAGTTTTTCTAAAAAAAAGTGTACATTCTTATCCTACAAAAAAAGATTTAGTCATTCGCATTTGAAAAAAATATCATTAATATTATTTAATTAATGGTGTCCTTTTAGACCCCACCTCACCAGGAACGTAATAAAAAAATCGGTACACAAACTTTCTCATATACTAATGCGTCGTTTAGTTATCTTTAGAAAATGAAAATCGTATCAGCCGGTTTTTAGAAAATCCCATTTTTGTTCAAGTTGCCAAAGAAAAAACTAGCCTTATATTCATTCATTGAGAAAAATGAAATATGTAGTATTATTGCAGACGTATACTTAAGTAACTACGAAATTTTATCAAAATCGTTCGAACTGTTTTTGAGAAAATCAAATTATTGCTAAAGTTGCCTACAATAAACTAGCCATATATTCATTTTTTGAGAAATAAGAACTATACAGTATTACTGAAGACGTAAATTTAAGTAACTGTACGAAATTTGATCAAAATCGTTAAAGCCGTTTTTGAGAAAATCGAATTGTTGTTAAAAATTCGTAGAATAAACTTCACTTAATTACTGAGTAATGTAAACCATTTCCTCATAGCCTCTGCTCAGTATGATAAAATGCCTAAGTACGAGATTTCATTCATTTTCGCTCTACCGTTTAGGCTCTAGAGCCAGTAACAGACAGACGGCATCGTGAAAACCACTTTTTCGGATTCAGTGACACCTAAAACCTATATATCCGTAGAAATCTCGAGGTCGGATTTTTTCGCGATAACAATACCTTCTCAATATACTTCGTATATGAGAAAGTAAAAATCGGTAAAACATACATCGTACAAAATTTCTCGTATACTAATGCGTCGTTTAGTTTTCTTTTGAAAAATATGAACTATGTAAAATCGTTATAAACATCAACTTAAATAACTATACGAAATTTGGTCAAAATTGTTCGAGCCATTTTTGAGAGTCAAATTATTGTTCAAGTTGCCTAGAATAAAATAGCCTTATATTCATTTTTTTGAGAAATATGACCTATGTAGTATTATTGATGACGTAAGCTCAAGTAACTGTACGAAATTTGATCAAAATCGTTAGAACCGTTTTTGAGAAAATCAAATTGTTGTTAAAAATGCGTAGAATAAACTTAATTATTGCTCAATGTCCACCATTTCATCATAGCTACTATTCTGTATGAAAAAATGCCTAAGTACAAGATTTAATTCATTTTCGCTCCGCCGTTTAGACTCTAGAGTCAATAACAGACAGACAGACGGCATTGCGAAAACCACTTTTTCGGACTCAGGTACACCTGAAACGTAAATTTCCGTCAAAATCTCGAGGTCGAATTTTTCGCGATTACTGTACTTTCTCAATATACATACTTCGTACATGAGAAAGTAAAACTCACCTCACCAGTAGAGGATTAAAGGGAAACAGAAGCTTACAAACTCGTACTTCACCTCAAACATATTTGAGTTGTATATTTTTTCGATCGAATTACAAGCATGACCACGAAAAATGCTGACAGACCAAGAGACGAATTTTCTCAAATCCTAATAAAATGAAAGTCGACGTTTAACGAAAAAAAATGTAAAATGACTGCCCATACAAATCATTTTCTCTTATTACGCCTCCGTATATTTACAGATTAATTCAAATAACTGTCGTTACTTACACTTACAGACGACGTTTAACATACGTATGCACGATTCCGTGTCCCTGAGCCTTGTCCGGTAAGCTGGATGCGTTCTGGCTCGCTGCTATTACCCAATGACCTCAATTTCAGCCGCCATTACGTAACTATACGCGGTGTCTCTCGGCGCTCCCACAGGCAAGCGTTCTTTCAAGGTGCCACGTAGTCTGAGGGTCCGTTTTTCTCACACCAGCGAATAAATGTGCGATTCTTCGGAAAAAAAAGAGGAAACTAGCCTTTTATAATCCACGCACAACTTAACAACTCATCGCTTTAAGTAAGTTTTCCATCAATTTTCCAACGAACAAACTTTTAACTACTTAGTCCTCTTTCTTGAACAATACGCCAAAAACATAGTCATTCAATTGTAGCAGCGTTTAAGTAACGCCACATGCGATTTGTTTATCTTGGCAACCTACCTTCTTCTGAATATTTTAGCAATATAATAATTGGATTTCATTTTTTTTAAATAATTTTTTAAATTCCAAACAGACGTATATAAATTTCGTAAACATTTAACAAGAACACTCTATAACGTGTTAAAAATAAGAATAATTGGCAAGAAAACAATATCGATTGCAACTCATTGATTTCAATCAGCTCTTTAGCGATTATATTGCTGCCCCCTGCTGACCATAGCTTTCAACGCATTTTGTTCTGGCGATTTTAAACATATTAAACTCTATCAAGCACCGTGGATTAATAACGCGTTTCACATTCAGATTAAATCTCTCCCTTTCCATATATACTATATAGTTTGGAAAAAAATACAATGCATTTATTAAGCAATTAAATGGTAATTATATTTTTTATATTGCGGCTGTATTGCGTGTATTTAAATAAAACGCGGAACACCCGCTACACACAATGGACGAAAAAGAGGAAGAAAAAAATCAAAACTTCCTATGAATAATGGGAAAACGCGACGCATTTAATGAAACCGACGCCTCGAAAGAGATGAGTTTTTTTTAAACAGGTAAATGTATTCGAGACAACGCTGCCGCTTCGGTCTCATTCGGGGAGTTTCAGCGTGAATAAAAAATTACAACCTTTTCGAGGATAAAATAAGAAAAGACTGAGGAAGAAATCTCGACATATTACAATTATCATATCAACTCGCAGAGATCAATTTTAACTAACGCTGAATTCGTACATAAAAACGCTACCAAGGAACATTCATTCATCAGTTTATCTTACAATTAGCGTAGAACTGCTATATCTTGGATTACTTTAACGAGACCAATATGACCGATTTTGACTTATCTGGAACAGATTCCACAATTTTTGTCCAACACTATGTCGATATTGAAAATCATCAAGAATGTGTTTTCCTATTATCCATTATGTTTGTATTAATTTCTACCATTTAATACTTTAAAAATGCGTGAAACGTACAGTGGCAGAAGGGGCTGCGACAAAACATTATTAGTGGTCCCTCTCCCCCTACCCTCGAACCAACAAATTCGATTCGTTCGATTAAAACTGAAACCCAATGTAAAGTCTACAAAGTTGTACTTATTAATTAATTTTCAGGAATATGCTGAAAAGCTTATGCTTTTTAAATTATTGTACAAAAATAATGATTGACTATAAAGTCGTTAAGAAATTAGGAGAAAAATTTGAAATCGTTGAAAAACCTTAATTTCTCTTACACATATACGAACAATTTGAGGGCCCCTAGGCCCGTGGCATTCTGCCACCCTATTGTTACGACAGTGGTGAGATACTCCAAACACCTGTTTTCCACGCTTGAATTCGTGGTTGCTTATCTATCTACCATAATATATTTTGAAGTGTGTGTTTGTTGGTTTGTGTGTTTGTTCATGGAACTCCTCCTAAACGATAAAAGCTAGAATAACCAAATTTGGTACGATTCTTCCTTACATCATAACTTAGTGAATGGTCAAGGTTTGGTCAACCGGGATTAATCAGTGCTGCCAATATAGGGGATTAACATTTTTCCATAAGATAACATGTATGAATCCATTTCTTTACTTGCTCTTCCTTCAAGCATAAAAATACGTAAATATGGACCGATTTTTTTCGTTTTTGCTTTATTCGACGAATAAAACTCTACACTATCTTATTCCTGCGAAGTTTACATGTTACACGGTCGAAGTTTTCAGAAATACGCTATTTGATTCGAAATTTTGTGGATTTTTCGTACCCCTCCCGGGCGTTGCCAAGGCGGCCGTCATTGTTACCTTAGAAAGACGAAAGTTTAGCGTTATTCGCTTCGCACTTTTGTTTAAGCAACGAAACAATCGATGTTTATGGATAGCAACGTAAATAGATACTGATTATTATTCAGGAAGCGTTTATAACGATTGATGAAAGTAAGTGAACCTTCTTTCGTCTATTGAATACTGGAATCTTACATTTTTTGTAAGTGAAATAATTATATTCTACATTATAATGTTTATTAACGTAAATAGGCTCACGTATCTGGTGTACATTTACCAGTCAGTGTTCAATCATGGACAACTGTACGTTGCTTTTTCACGGGTTTCTTGCTTACAAAACATAAATGTAAACATTTCATACGCATTATTACACAAGAAATGAAGCTGGATTTGGCGAAAGTAATATGATAGAAAATAAAATTACCGTTATATCTGAATGCAATACTCTCGGAAACGGATTGTCACAAGCAAATATGATGAATTGTTAAGAAAAGCTAATTGTAAGTTAAAAAGTATCTACTATATATTTTAAAGAGTTTGTATGTTGTGCTGTAGTAGCTTCACTAAATCCGTTGAAATTCAACGGGAAATTCTGCTAGTACTACATTATATCCTTCAAATTCCCAGCATTCATTTGATGGCCCAATTAGTGCATAAATACAATCATGATCGGAGGCGTACTAATCAAAGCCTAAATAAATGTTCAATCCCTAAATTTCTAAGGTTGATTCCTGGTTGGCAAACGCCCACAAGTCAACAATAACGTCACAACCTCAAACCGGGTCGATCCGTTATTCCAAGCAACACGTAAACCATTAAATCCATCTACCGAGGACAAAACCTCGAATTGAAGCTGAACAAGACCCAATGTTTCCCACTCATGAAAGCATACTATATATCCCCCACACGCGGAAGTCGATCCCAAAACAAAAGAGGCGACTTCATAAAGGTAAACATTGGCACGCTCGAGTTAGCCTGGACGAAACACAATGGCTCGGTATTACTTGGACGCAACAAGGTCTCGCGAGGCATACTTTTTGCGACCCTGTCTATCCCCACCAACCCGACACAACCCTCCCGGAAACTTTCTTCTCTCTCATCTCCCCCTTCCTTCTTAACACACCAACACTACCTGACTCTTGCCCTTTGCTTGGTTTATTTCCCTTCCATATACAACAACCCTCGCTCGAGACCTATCCTATTATACCTCCCTCTTCCATTCCTCTCTCTCTATTCGGACAATACCTGTCCTGATACACACACACACACGCAGTCAAAAAACACATGCACACACACACACACTACTTGCCAACCCTCCCCATATATTCCCCTCCCCTTCCCAACAATGCAATTCCCGGCGCAGCGGGGGGAGTGGCAGGGGGGGTGAAGAGGACTAGGTGGCACCTGTCAACGCCGAGAAAACCCTCCCGGCATTGGGTTTCTCTCAAAACTCCCGTCACATGCAGAAGGAAGGGAACTTGGCGAGTGGGATGGGAGAGGGTTTTCCTTCCTTTTCAGGCGGAGTGGCGACAGAAACCGACCTTTACAGGCCTGACGGAATGGATGTAGAGAGGTCAACAAACGGGAAAATTCGATAAGAGAAGAACTTCTTTCTCTTTAAGGGCGAGAGGGGAGGGTGGAAAAATAACCACTTCGACGAACCGGATGCGTGAATTAATAAAAACGAAATCGAGTCCAGTGGTTGCAATGACTATGTAGGTGGAGTTTCCATCTGTTTCCCCCCCCCCCGATAAAGCATGTAATGATTTTAATCGCTTTGCTTCCGGTGGACGTTAACGCGGTTGTCGGATGGGCACACGCCGACGAGAGATCGTTTCGTACTCAATGGCTTGCATCATATATATAACAGGAATGGTCAAAACTTACTTGTCCTCGGAGCCGCGTACGGTAATCTTCGAAAGTTCGAGAACCGCACGACACAAATTCCGTGCTCATAAAATTGAACAGTAAACAACTCGTGTACGAAGAGATTCAGATATATTGCACGACCCTTAGGCATCTCAAAAACGTCTCAGGTCGCCCTACCACACTCGATTCTGCAGCAAACAAAAAGTTGAATGGAAATTTAAAAGAGCAACAAACAAAGTTAAAAGAGCCGCATGTGGCTAGTGAGTCGCGGTTTGGCCACCCCTGATATATAATGTAGATGTGACATGTGGAAACATGGCACTCTCAACGAGAAGTGATTAATATTTAAGTTTAATCAGTAAATACAGACGGCGACTTTAAAAGTCTATTGAAAATAGAAAATTATCAATGTGCGCGAATTATCCCATGGATAAAACCTAGTAAAATATGTATGTTAAAATCCAGTAATTTGTCCATTGCATTTCACAAAGACAACAACAACAAAGCTACTCATGGATATAAACTATATGTATCATTAGGCCGACAATGTATTTCTTTGTTACTGTAAAACGTCATTTGGTAATTTAAACAATGTTTCCCGAAAAGAAGTGCATAGGAATTAATCATACTTTGTGCATAATCCTTACGATTGTAAGATTTAAAAAAAATGCATTCTAAACATTACAAAAAAAGCTCGCCCGCAAAAAGAAAATAAACGTGGTAATGCACTCAACGCCACACGAATCACGCCAACTTCACATTCGTAAATATGTTTAAAAAAATCATGACAAAAACCATCCTGCATTTCGCAATGACGACGAAAGCAAAAAAAGAAAACACGCCCTTGGACCGCAAACACTTAAAAGACACGAAAACAGCTGGATATCCCATTATGTCTTTTTTCTTGCATTAGACACTTTGTATAAACTATGCCATTATTATGGTAATACGAGGCCTTATATATCCGAGAAGGAATGAATTGACGGGTCTGTATGGTTACTCAATAACTCACGCTCGGTATCTGCGCTTCCAAAGGTTATATATTGCACTGGCGCATCGATAAATTTTCTAGCGGCGTGACGTTGAATGGTTACGCGAAAATCAATTTCTACGAAGAGCGAAATTTCATGGGCGATGGGCTTCGAGCGTAATTTAATACGAGAATAAACTATACACGCCGCTATGCGCTCCGAAGGTAGAGAGGTTAGTTGTTTATGGACGCGACGGATAAAGTTGTCAGGAAAATAAAAAAAATCCCACAACAAATTTAATGAATCAAATGCAAAAAAAAGGTTATGACGAAATACGCTTGGTGACACGGCGGTATTTGAGCGGATAAGTTCCCCTGGGCTTCGGAATTTAGCACCCTAATTAAGCTACTGGCATCGTCGGCTGTTTCCTGATAGTATCTTCCTCGCTATGAACAGGTCATATCCTTCGATGAACACACCCACTACTATTCGTCACTGTTGAAGTACGACCAAACATTTTGCAAAATTGAAAAAATAAGTTGCTTAAAGTCGCCAGGTTGAAACTTCTAGAGAAATATATGTCAGGAATATTAAAGAAGTAGGAAATCGGAATTACTAAAGCACCCACTCGTATATAATGATACACGGGAGGATGACTGCAGAACGGAGCGATATAGAGGATCTTTTTTCTTAGTATGACTGGAGACCATAGCATAATATTCTAAATTCTGCAAGTGAGACTTTTTTAAAGGGAATCTGGCACACTGATCCCTCTTCCGCCCACCTGTCTGGTATTCGCAGTGTATTATGTACAGGTAGATGTTAAAGTCTCCGTCGCAGGAAATAATCGTTCATTTTCCCAAAAAAATCACGGAATTCAACAGATGGGCATGAAATAATAATGGACAAAGAAGAAATGGGCGTGTGGGTGAGTCGAAAATTGGAAAGGAAACGGCCTACTGAAAGAAGTTACAGAAGGATATTATGAAAGCGGCAAAGAGGAAACGTTACATTAGATGCATTAAAGGAAGGAATTTGGTACGAGAACTTGAAGAGAAAGTCTTCGTATGACTCAGAATAGGTTGGATGCGCCTGAAACGTACCGGAAGATACGATGAAAATGTACATAGGCATAAAAATGTTCCACAAGCCCAAAACAATTTCCGAAGAGAGAGAAAGTTTTCATCGCCATCACCACGGAAACCGGCGCACCAAAAAAAATCAACACTTCCAAGTTGGCAGCATTTGACAGTTTTTCCGAAAGGCCTTTAAAAAAACTGACCACATTGACGCACAGAGATTCCAAAAAGTCCTTTTGTGGGACAAAGTTTTTCCCTTTTACCCTTAAAACCCAGAAAGAAAAAAGAGGATGGACTTTTTGAAATGGGAAGATATAGACGGGCGGGAGGGTGGTTGGGATGTGCAGCATCTGTAAAGAGGGTGACGGTCATCTTTTACGCCCATGGGAGAGAGAGAGAGACCCAAGAGCCGACCCAGCAGGTGGCCGACGCATTTTAAGTGTGTGCGCGCGCTGTAAAGGAGTCCACACACCCGCGACCAATATTTCTCCCCCCCCTCCCCCGATCTTCCGTTTTAACTCCCCAACCTATGGCTGGCATCCCTCTTTCGAGACGCCTTCGCCCACCCAAACATCTATCAAAAATTATCACCTCGTGAACAATGGTGCCAAGAATCTCGACGCACGAAAAATTTCAAGAATTATAAGAGAGGATGATGATTTCGAGTCACACTGACGGATGCAGAGGCTTGGAATAACGTCTTTGGATTTTCAAAAACATTCTCGTTGAAAGACGTCGGAGTCATCGCGTTTGCTGGAATTTACTCCCATAAGACGTCATCGTGTACTACAATTAAACTCCCCAAAGGTTTAGGCCACGGATCGAAGTAATTTTGTGGCTTTAGTTTTTTACTTGTTCAGCGTTCGACATCGTCGCATCACTTGTTGAGCATCCGAAATCATGCCGCATCATTTGTTAAAACAGAAAAGTAATCGTTTTGTCTTCTTTGGAAAAAAGTGTATGGGCTACAAAAAGATACGACAACATATATTAATCGCTAAAATGGCGAGTGTTAGGTTAGATACACTTCCGCTTGACTATTTAAAACGAAATCACCGCTCGGGTCGACATTTGGACTAGTCGCGATGATCGGCAATCGCGTAAAAAATTTTACCAAATTCGCCAATTTTTGATACCTCGATTTCACAATTTTATATCGGAATTGCGGTTATCAACCAAATCAACACAAAATTCGTCTATTTTGAATCCTGTTACACTGACGTTTATACGCCCTCGATGCTTTTAACGTCGACGATCGAGTTTCAAAACGTCGAGAGTTTACGATAATTGAGAGAATAAACACGAGATGGCATCTTTCCAGCATTCTCATGCATCATTATCCTGCGCTCGATGCGTGTCACTTTTTTCTTTTTGAACCACTCCACTGCGCGAGATAAGCGTCAAAACTACCGTCCTTGATTAAAAGAGACAAAGAAGGACGAGACGGCCAAAACATGAAGTGATATCGTGAGACTGTAAAAATAGTATAACATCGGCGAAACGGTGACACAAAAAGTTAACCGTAAATGCGAAAAACCTTGTAGTGGCAACGAGATAGAGATGGATAAAAAATCATAGCAGGCTATCACACGACCAACGCGGAGCTATAGCGAGAGAGAGAAAGATTTCACGCCTAGGGGACGTGATTTCAAAACTGCCCAACAGGGCAGCAGCCCGTCTGCGGAGAATGCTCTCTCTCTCTCTCTCCCTCTCTCGCGAACAAACACCCTTCCGTCTCCTCATCACCCATTAACACTAATAGGCCAAATTCCTACGGTAATGCGATTCTTCGACCCGGGCAATGAACATACCCCCGCGAAGCGCCGTTCCGAGTAAGACCGCGTTACGTGGCGAAACACTGAAAACATTTTAAAAACAATAAAAACTATTTCATTTTCATCCTCCCGTTGTTGTGCAGCGACAAAAAATGGTTGTGGTTACGAATCTTAATTTAGGCGGTCTTTTAAAAAGCATTATTCGATTAGATCAACTACTCGCGGTTCTCCACTCAACAATCGTTGTCTTTACAGTCCCGAAGGCAAAAAAAAAGTTCTGTTCTCGTATGAAGTCAAGGTTATTAGTCCATATAAACGAAGGAAAGAGCATTCCTACGCCCGGGCTCGAAATACACGAAACGCAAACACACCATCCGCGGGGCGGCGAGAAAAGAGGAATAAATTACCCACACACACGACGTATGGGAGGAACTTCCGCGTTGCACTCCAGATATTTGTTTTTTCTTTTTAATCGAAGTAGAAATCCTCTTTTTAAAACATTTTTTGCGACGGTTACATTTCCAAACTTTTCCGTCGGAATTCCGATCGCGCGAAATAAAAGAAAACAAAACCGAAGCGGACATTTTCGACTTTGCGCGTACTAGAGATTAATAAAAAAACTCGCATTCTCGGTTAATTAAAGGCTTTGAGTTGAAACGAGACGGAAAATGCTAAGTGCATGGAATTAAACAAAGTCTTGACAGACTTTTTTATCAGCTCCGATCATTGTGATTTTTTTTAGAACGACGGAACGTTTTCATCACTATAAATCAGGCGGTCATAGGCTCACATATAATATATATATACACACATACATTATATATATATACACACACACATACATACATACATATACATACATACATATATATACACATACATATATATATATATATCATGAGCGGAAAGGTCACGGGAGAAAACGTCTGAAGTCATCTTATACTTCGAAAAGGAAACTGTTTCATTCGCGAGTATGGTAATTTTTCGCTCGTCGTGGATGAGGTTGCGAATTTTATTCCGTAAAATGCAGGGCCAAAATAAGTCTTCGTCGGGACGATTTCGAGACGCGAAAGCGTCATTTTAAAACGATGGGAACGACTACCTAACATATACATACAGACATACCGACATCACACAGCCACTTCCAACTTTGGAACCGGAATCGCCAGCTGATACCCGACACGCAACGGAGCATAACCACCACAGTAAACGGAGGATACATAGCTTTACGATTAGAAAAACGACGAAAAAGTCTGACAAACGAAGGCCGAAACTGACACACATAAAACTATATATTTTTTTCACTCACTCAAAACGTTTACTTATAAAATAAAAAACACAACCAAAATCCACACCGCAAACAGATGAACATCGACTTACCAAGTCAGCATGAACATACAAGCTTCGTAAGTATCCAAAGAAACACCACGCTATCCAAAAAAAGTCGAACACAGCTTAGCTCCCTCCCTAGAACACTAACTGCATCACAATTTCAACGATCACCAACACGTTAACACCGCCAGGAGGGGTCGCGGGCGACCATATTATTATTTAAAAAAAAAAAACTCCACGAGGCGAAAAATCGATCACTGAACTCAACACAGGCGCACACACGCACCACACGAGTAGAAAGGAAAAAAAGCACAGCCTTTTTAAACACTCTTGCTTCCTACCGCTCTCTCACGTAAACAGATTTCGACGGCGGAGGGAAAGAAGAAAAATAAAACTTTTTTTTCGACAGCGAGCGGAGCGGAGCTTTCGCCCGATACAAACGAATCCACAAACGGGCGACGACTAACTCCGTCTGGTCCGCTGCGAGGAACACGAGAAAGAGAGAGAGGGGAAGGAGAGAGGGGGGGGAGGATATAGAGGGAGGGGAAGGGAGCGATGGAAGGGAGCGGATGAAGGAGTGGGGGGAGGACTGAAGGAGGGGAGAGGGGGGAGGGGGGTGGGGGAAGCAGGATAGGGAAAGAGTGGGAGTGAGGTAGGGAGGTGGGAGAGGGAGAACAGAGGGTTTTCCGAGAAAAGTTAGTCTTCTTCGAAGAATACGGTCGGGCATAGCGGACTGAACCGCTTTCCAGAACCCCCCCCCCCCTCCCCCCATCTCATTCTACCGAGGTATATAAGACGAGGAGGCTAAGGCTAGCCTGGGGAGAGAAAGTAGGATGGTTTGGAATGGTTTGTGGGATAGGCAGAGAGAGCTGTGTCAGCCTGCTACGCACAGCATAGAAAGAAAACTCGGTTGGCTTGAGAAATAGCTCGGAAGCAATACCTTTTCTGTAGAGATGGAAGGAAAAAAAAAGGAGGTAAAGGAGACGACCCTAGGACACATCCCTTTTACACCCCCGCCTTTTTCTTCAAGAAAGACCCTTCTTTATTTCTCACACCACGCTCACCTTCTACCCCCAGGGTCTACCACCCCCCCCCCCCCAGTAAACTCAAGGTTACCAGTAGAGGAGGGGGGAGAGAGAGGAAAAGGATAAGGGAAGAAAAATGGGGGAAGGACCCTTTCCCCCCTCCCCCCCTTAATTTCCAAACCTGCCCCGTAGATGGCGTTGAGAAAAGAAAGAGGGAGAGATGAAGACGAGGAAAAAGAGGTAAACCTCTCCGCCCACGTTAAAAACGCGCGGGAAATGACCTTTTCGCCGGAATATTACCGAAAGAGGGGGAAGGGAGGTAAGGGGGAGGGTAGCGCGTAATGGGGGCGATCGATGAAACCAACGAGCGTTTTACGCGGGTTAAAGTTAGACGTCGTCGAGTTGAAGTGGAGGCGGGCGGGAGGAATGGAGGAGGAGGAAGAAGAAGAAGAGAGGAGTTCTGACGTATGTCGGTCGCAATACGCGCACCACCCCGCAAAAAGGTCGCCAAAGTAAATGACGACGCGGCTATTATTGTTCGGGACGCGCGCTTAGGACTCGTTCATCGGTTCGAGTAGTTAGACGGATCGATCGAATTTTTCGTATCTTTCGATTTGCGACGTGTTTTTCTCGCGGCGACTTTTCCTGGAGACGGGATTAACGTTGTTTCCGTGTATAACTGCTTTAAACAAAGTTTCGGATCTAATGGCATACGCGTTTTTTTCTTAACTTGGGAGGATTGGCTTAAAAGAACTGCTTGGAGCGTTTCCCTGACAACGCGTCTTCATTCATTCGGAAATATGTACTACATGTAAATACTGTAAATGTGCCGACGGTTCGGATGGAATGAATTGCATAGACTTGACTCACTGTATTGACAATTAAAGATGAGTAAACCATAATAATAATAACAGGCCGCCATTATTTAGGGCAAAATTTGGGCCATCATGTCCATTCTTACATATAACCCCGACATGACGAACACAGACACCCATGTCCTTGGCGGGATTCGAAACCGCGACCTTAATATCCGGCGGCAGATACTATAACCACCCATCTACCAGGATCCACATATGTGCCTTCATATACAAGATGGCCATCCTCAGCTGCAGTTCGACGTTTTTATGCTGTCTCTTCTTCGATAAGTTACCGACTTTGCACGTATTTCAAATGCATAACATGGTTCATCAATTGCATATTATTATCATTATTGATAAATTCATTTCGTAAGGACGCTTCCGGAGTAACAAATTAAAATCAAGAAAACAGCTGGTTTTCAGAATTAAAAAAATCTACTTCGTAACCGATACTGGCTTACTCGAAAGTTTTGCTTCGCCAGGATCGTCAATCGGATTCAAAGCAAGAGGTGAACTCGTTAATTCATTATTGAATCGTCCATTTTTTTCGAATATAATAACCTAGCTTTTTCTCTTGTAAATTAAGGTCAATCGCAAACGATGGCGAGATAATGAATACAGGACCGATTCACAAAGCAAACTACCGTGAAGTTCGAGATGGATAAAAACGGACCACGTTCACATTGTAAAAGGAATTTCAGACGGCGTTAACATTTTTGAAAAAAAAATCAACACGTACTAAGCTCCTTTTCTGAAAATCACAAAACAAAAGCGATCTAATATTATTCCAACGCGGGGATAAAGCGGAACGGCAAAAAAAAAAAAAAAATAGAAGACATCATTCCAAAAGTAAAGGGTTAACAAAAAAAAGAGCCGAGCGAAAACCCGCGTGCATTATACTAATAAGCGCGGCAAACAGTCACGAAATCAGTCGTTTCGGGAGTCCATTTCGGACGATTTCCCTCTCTTCTTCCTAAGCCCCGCCATTTGCAGCGAACGATCCTCGCGCTAAAACAAACATAAACACAAAAAAACAGAGGCAGCTCCGAACGAGGGACGGTCCCGAAAAAAAAATCGAACGGAACGTTCTTTGGGATGGGGGAGGAAAATCAACAAACAAAAACGCATCGGTACGACGCTTCCCCCCTCTAACCCCTCGCTCGAAAACCCTTTATAGTACAGCGGAACTTCTGTAACTCGAACCTCGAGGGAAACGAGAAATAATCGACTTACAGTAAAAAAAAACGAGCGATGGAAGAAAAATAACACGAAAAAGATTTGGTCCTGTAAAACAGTGTTTCTCAAAGTGGAAGCCGCGGCCCCATAGGGAGCCGTGAAGCTTTCTTCCGGGAGACTACAGGAAAATAGGCCGATAACAAAGATGCTGAATTAATTTTAATACTAAATAAACAATAATCTGATAAAAATGTTGAATTAATAAAATGTTACCGTAGGTCGAAAGGGGACCTTACAGTTTTTACTATGCCACTGTTCTTTAATCACCATGCTAAAGTAGTAAGGGGAACACCCACGTCAGTCGGTCGAGAATTTTTTTTTGCATCGATTACGAAAAGCCACTTTTAATAATAAAAACACAATTTAATAGAAGACCACTAATTAAGGTTCAGCAGTAATTATTATATGACATTACTAAATCACATCTTAAGTCGATTTTATAAGTTGGGAGGGCCTAGAAATATTTTTATTCATATCGAGGGAGCCTCAGACCTAAAGAGTTTTGGAACCACTGCTGTAAAATGAATTCAATTCGAGTTACAGACGTTCGGCTTATACAAGTTCGACTATATCCAACAAAAAAAAGGCAGATCCGTACACTCGCTTCACACGGACACAAACATACACCTATACTCAAAACAATCTATTCCCCCACACAAACGGACACCGACTTGACTTTTGAAAAGAGACTTGCATAGAAACTGCCGGAAGTATAGATGGATTTTGTAGTAGGCCGAAGGAAGCAGAGAGAGAGAGAGAGAGATCTTGATGTCCCGGCTGCTCTATAGACTCACACATGGCCGAGGCAGGGAGCACCCAACACCACCGTCACCAGCAGGCCAGAACGCCTCTCTCTCTCTCCCTTCCTCCACATCAATCATCCACAACCCTCTCTCTCTCTCTTCCGCCACACTAACCCCCTCTAAAAAGCCCTTCCTACCACCGCCCCCTCTCCCGCCATGCAAAGCAAGGACCCCCGGTAGAACCAGCGCGGGGGAGAGAGAAAGGGGAGAGGGGGCGGAGGAGTGGGATGGGGAGGCGCGGAGCTCTGTAAAGTTCATATCGATCTACAGGCTTGTGTCCCCCCCCCCCCCCCCCCCCCGTGAAAACACGCTTGTATTT
This sequence comes from Uropetala carovei, assembly GCA_036926305.1. Classification (NCBI taxonomy): domain Eukaryota; kingdom Metazoa; phylum Arthropoda; class Insecta; order Odonata; family Petaluridae; genus Uropetala; species Uropetala carovei. The sequence goes on from JAXCHB010000035.1 coordinate 2,871,776, forward strand.
CCCTCTTTTTCTCTCTCTGCGGCACGCCATTTTATGGGTTTATCGGTCGAATCCTCCAGGAGAGAGAAAGGAAAAAAAAAGTGCGACTTCCCTCAGAAAGCTGGTTTAAGGGGTTTCTTTCTTTTTTACACACCTTTTCTGGAAGACTAGGAAAGAAGGTTCTATGACCGTTGCTAGGAGGAGGGGAGAAAAAGATTAATGATTGCCTTAAATGCCGCTTCGCATAGAACGCGAGTTCTAGTTTTATTTATTATTTATGGTACCTACGCTTTGTCCGCGAGGTATTTCGTATGCATTTGAATTTGGCATAAAAAAAATCTTTAAAAAATATATACTACACAATTACAGTCGAACCTCTATAAGTCGAACGTCTATAACACGAATTTTCCATAACCCGAAGTGAATTCATTTTACGGAACAAAATATTATTTATGTTATTTTTCTCCTACGCCTCGAATTTTTATAAGTCGAATATCTTTTTTGTTTCCCTTGAGGTTCGACTTATAGAAGTTCAGCTATATCTGCCAAAAACCGTTCGTATTAATGGGTACGTAAGAGAAAACAGTCGCACATCGAAAAGCGAAGTCACGCAAATTAACCGGACGATATGAAGTTCTTTTCTCCACAGCCTTCAAACGGATTGCGCTCCATATCGAATAATAATAAAAACGAACGTGTCTTTTCTGTTTTCAAAGAAGGTAATTTTGTGCCTCCCATTTGGGTCGGCAAAGAATACACATCTCTTTATTTTCTCCATGTTCAGCGAGCCGCTTCTTTTTATTGGTAGAAGAGAACACATCCGCTCTATAACGACAAGCAGAAAAAGGAAACATTCCTTCCATTTTCCGAGAGAAGAAAATTGTAATCTTCCGCAAAACATTATCGCGATGAGCGCAATGTGGAATACCTGTAAGTCGAACCTCAAAGGAAACAAAAAAATATTCGACTCCTATAAAATTCGAGTTATAGGAGAAAAATAACAAGAAAAAGACTTTATCCTGTAAAATGAATTCACCTCGAGTTGCGGAAAATTCGAGTTAAAGACGTTCGACTTATATACGAATTCGACCGTACTTTTAAAAAGGATACAAAAATTTTACCAGTGGAATAATTACAAACAACGTTAATTCCTAAATACTACACAAGGAAATCACATTAGCGACAAACTATTGGTCATAAAACAATCTCGCGTGCCACGAAACATGTATTTTATTTTTAACGTGCCACATTATTACTCCATAAACATCCCAAGCGAAGTGATCCGACTCTCCCTTGCAAACATACGCAAAATAATATCGAGAGAGAGAGAGAAGAAGACACGCTCGAGAGATTACAAACAAAACACGCCTCGTCCAATATACGTACGTTTAGATGCGCGAGAGGAAAACTACGACAAACTTATAAAAAGCTACAGCTAGAATAATTCGAAATAGCTCGGAAAGAGTGATTTAATTGCGTTATTTATCCTTCATTCGACCGCAGGTCGAATATTCGTCAGCTGTTTGGGATCCTTGCGAAAAGAGACTCACTAATGAGAGAGAAAAGCTAAAAGGCTTCGTCAGAGGAACATAGGCTGCAGGATCCATTTAAATTGCTAGAAAAAAATATGTCGGATGAGACGGTAGATCTTATCAGAAGTCCGAAATATTTCGGAAGGCAGGACTGCGAGGATAAGATTCGCGAGATCGATTGTAAGACGGAGCGATATTATTATTATTCTTATAGTTCTCTGTCCTAGGACAGGTCCTTTATTTAAAATAAAATCTATTTCTATCCTGGTAGAAATACTCTTTAAATTGCTCGTAACTTCTTCCTTCTTTGAATTAATCAATAATTTGAATCCTTTTCCTCTTTTTTTTCCTTCAATTACTTCCTCCAACAAACAATCACTTTTCAGTATATGCCAAAACCAATTAGCCTTCTTCCTCTGCTTTATCACCTGTAGTACTTTTATTTTTTCATCTACTCTCTGTAGCACTTCTTCATTTGTTACCCCATCTGTCCAGCTAATCCTTTCCATCCTTCTCCATACCCACATTTCAAAGCTTTTCAAATATATTTTGTCTATTTTCCGAAGGGTCCATGTCTCTGCTCCATATAATGCTATATGCCATGTAATTCTGTACTCCATACGTAGCATTTCATCAGTTTTTTCTCAAATTCAAATCGTTTCTGCTCCCCAGCTTAAATCTATTCTTATTAAAAGCAGCTTTTGCCATTGCAATCCGTATTCTTATCTCACTTGAGCACTTCGCATCTCGCGATATCGTGCTTCCTAAATATTTGAATTCTTTCACCTGTTCCAGTATTTTTATTTCCAATTCTTATAAGAGGATCGCTTTTTCCTGGGACGATAACAGAACGTAACAGGAAGAGGTAACGTGTGTAAACACGGGAACCTTGGCGCAATGCACCCCCTGCCATCCACAGATAAGGTGGCTTGCTGGGTAGCATGTAGGTAGACGTAGATAGCTCCTAGCCGGTCAAAAAACTTACATCCGAGGCAGGAGAGAGGACGCACGAACACGCTCACGCGTAGACACGCGGGGCCTCTTATGTGCCTTTACGCAACCATCTGAAATTCCGCACGAAACCACCCATCCCCTATCCACCTACCTATCTCTACCTCCGGCACCCAAAACGCGCTATCCTCCCCTTCTCCCGCCTACCCTAAAAACCACACACGCCCCCGGATCGATGTAGTTGCCCAGGAGGGCGTTGGACTTCGTCTGCGTGTGTTCTGGCGTGCGTCTGTGAGTACGTGCGTGCGTGTGCGCGCCAGCTCATAACGCCGTTCCTCCCTCCCAGACTTAAAAAAAACCTCCAACCCTCTTTCTCTCGACATCCCTCGCTCTCATTCTACCTCACGTAACCTCTCTCTCTCTCTCTCCTCCCTGTTCGCCCTCACACTACCTCCCTCTCTATGGAGGACGGTTGGATAACTCCGCTGCGGAATGTTTAAATATACATACATTATGTGTATGTATATGTATATATATGTATATATATATGTGTGTGTGTGTAATATATGTATGTGTTTATACACGTTTCCGAATGTTTGTTTGTTTATCTCATTGTGCACGCCCAAACTATAAGACCTAGAACAACCAAATTTGAAACGGGTCTTACTTACATCTTAAGTTAGCGAATGATGAAGGTTTGGTCAACGAGGATTAGTCAGTGCCGCCAATATGAGGGATTCACATTTTTCCCTAAGACAACACGTAAAAATCGATTGCCTGACGTGCAGGCTTTTATTCTTTCGCAAATCTAAATTACTTAACATGAAGATACAAACTCGGGACAAAAACAGGTATTAAGCTGAAAGAATCAAATTTATGGTTTTTATAAAGACATAATTCGAATCTATGCCGATATTTCGTAAAATTCAGTTTTTAATCATGAAAATATGTATTATATATCTACTCGCAGCAGAAGGAAAAAAATAAGAACACCCACTATCAAATGAATCAATCATTTCGATTACGAATCCTCAAAATATTTTCTAACGCTAGATTTTTTATAAATTAAAATATGAAAAAATTCCAAAATAAAACTTATCAAACAGAAATAATTTTGCATCCATAATAGGTATCTTAATCTGCGATCATGTCGATTTCAAACATAACCCCGGGCTACGCCGGGTAATTTTGCTAGTGCATACACGTATCCGTCTCCTCTCTCTCTCTCCCTTCTTCAATAAAGTCGTTTGTCTGTCTGTCGTCCTCTATCGCTACACAAACCACCGCCCTCTTCGACGCGCCCCGCACCTATCGATGACGTTTTCGCGTCGACAAACAGAGCATCGAAGTTTCCCCGCTCTCCCTCCACCCCTCCGAAAGTCCCTATCGTTTTTTCCCTCTCCTTTTTTTTTTAACGTTATGATCTTCCGCACATAATGTGTCGCGCCAGTGGTCGTTCGATTTTTTCCTTCCTCTCCCACTCTGTTGGACTTCCCCACCTCCTCCGGCGACCCGGACTAATGACTCCCGGAATTTCGTTCCCCCCCGATGCTCTTTTAAATGGCTTATCTCGCTCTCTCGCCCATCCGACGAGCGTTTTATAAACTTTCGATTCCAGAAAATTTATCGCCCCTTCCCAAATGTTGATCGTTTTGCGCTTTTTCAAAAGCGTTCCGGAATTTTGAAAAAAAAGAAGATTACTTATTAAAGGATTTTTTTTACGGCTATTCGACGTGGCTACGCGGGCGGCTAGGTTTCGTTCTGACTTCCCAAAGAATGAATCGAAATCAAATGCTGCCGCCGCTGCTCTTGCGACATTTTCTACTAAATTATAGATGGTGGAGATTATTTCGCCTTTATAAAATTACGATGGGAATTAGGTTTTGATGACCTTTTCGGGGTCTCAACGCTAAACCCCGTTATCTTTACGACCTGCTGATTCCCTCTTGCCTACGCACAAAGGGTATCTAAGAGGTAGTGCAATGAATAGCTGGTCAGTTCAAAATTTTAGGAAGAAAGGTGACTTCCTAGGCCACTTTATACATAATAAAAGTTTCTATTTGTTTTATTTATAATAATAAATAGCGATAAAAAAATCAGATACCAATAAGAGTACGATGATGAATTGTAAATATGCTCGTTGTATTTAGTTTTAATTTTTCAGGATTCGAAAACAAGAGTGCTGTTTGAACATTTTCGGAATTGCACAGCGAATATGCAAGGAAATATACAGATTATACATTGTAATTCTACATTTATTCACACACTATCCCAATCTGGTCTGTACAAAGCTTTTCATTTAAGGATCTCGTACCCAATTCCTTCTTTTAAAGCATATAATATACATTTCCTCTTCCTAACATTCTTCCTTCTATGACTTCTTTCACTACAGTCGGTTCACTAGCTAAAGTCTCTTGGCAGCAGCCAATAGGAGACGGTTTGTTTGGGAAGGTAGTGGGGAGGAACCCAGTCTCACTCCCGCTCTCGAAGAGATCACATCGGCCTGCGTTGCCATTAGAAATTGCTTAGTATATCAGCTGAAGGCGAAAATCCGCAAGAGCTGGCAACGCGCACCGATATCTGCTCTCGCGCACGAAAGTTGTGAGGGGCGATGGAAGGGGAAACGTTCGTGATTGGCTACTTGCTCTATGAAGGCCAAGAGACTTTACATAGTGAACAGACTATAGTAGGCAAGAATATAGAATCATAACAAAATTTACATTGAATCAAGCGGCATTTACACCAAGAGATTTCTCACGCGTTTCAGACCGGAAGGGAGGTGTGGTTATCGTCAACGTCTTAGCATGGCATAATACATAGGCCCAATCGCCTCACTGGTTGTAACCTCACAGACGAATTACCATTATATTAAGTGAGACTATTTTCATGGCTAGCAAAAAAATTGCGTAAAAGAAAACGCATAAGATAACACGCACAAATTTAATCGAGAAGTTCGGAGTGTTTTTGCTACGGTAGCCTATTCAATGAGCCGCCGCGCCGTAAGAAAAAAAAATCAACCCTCTTCCACGCTCCCTCTTTCGCTCACAACACTTTCAACCCACCCTTCGTCGAAATGCCCCGCAACGGTTTGCATCATCGGGTAGGTACTCCCCATTAACAAATACCATATGCAATGCGGATCCACCCGCGTGACGGTGCTACCACCATCTGTCGGAACCCCCAAAAGATGATGAATCGCCGATAACGACGCTGAATTCCAAAAGAAACCGGTGCGACGGCGTCTGATGTTCGATCACCTTTAGACTCTTCGACAAAGCAAAGAAATCAGCTTAGGGGAAAAAAATAAAACACAGGAACAACTACGCCAAGAAGCATCAGGGACGCGCTCGCTATGTGTCGGAGGGCGGGAAGGGGCCTGTAAACCAAGTTCGAAAATTCTAACACGTATTATTTTTTGACGCGTTAAATTTGAAACACTAAAATAACGCGTCGAGTATTTAAAAAAAATATATTATATTCGCGGCGGTCGATTCTCGCTCGATTGTTTTCGCGTAACATTCTGGTACAGGGCTCTTCGACCTCATTTTTTTTCTGATCTACTCCTTTGAGTATTTTTTAAAAATGGTCGCGTATCTCCAAGTGCATTTTAAAATGCCAATGAAATGAATAAAAAAGTATCACTGATCGGCCTGATGAAGATGGAATCATTCATTCCGAAATACTTATCTAGGCAATTAAAAAAAAGGAAGTACACGTGTGTGGTTGTAGCTTGTGTGTTTTCGTGCGTGTATGAACAAAGCGTCCTTGACGTGGAGCAATTTCCTCTAATGCATGCGTGAGTACTTCTCTTTTTATTATTTATTATGGTTATAAGGAGGCATCACCATTATTTATAGATAACTCCTGATGTTATGATTCGCAATTTTGGTGTATTTTTTCCTGTTTCACAAGCACATCCTTACTCTTTACATTACAACCGTTGATAAAGAAATCGTGCACGAAAGCTGAAGCAAGGAAGAAAATTATAATCTCTTACTCTGGGTTAGAAATCCCTCTTATAACACTTACTTTTACAGATTTCTTTCGCACCCAACGTGGAGGGGGGGACTAAAAAAAACAAAGTCTACATTCCGTGGTGATTTCGAACTGACGCCGCCTCCGAGCAACCTTTATCTACAAAATGACCGCCCGCGGTTGGGATAAAGTCCGAATAAAACAAAAAACACGCGAAGCTTCAAAATGGAAAGAGGTCAGAGTGTGTGGTTGATTATTTTTCGCGTGAAAAGGGGGAACTCTGGAAAAGGGTGTTGAGTAGGGACCAAAGGGGATGGGAGGGGGGGGGGAGGGGGGAGGGGAAGCCATTACAATTGTCTCTTATCGCTTTTCGTTTGCATACAATTCCTTATTGGCTTCCCTTGCGAATCTTGACATTTTCTCACTCAATGCCTTCCGTAATCAACTACTTAGCATGTAATCGTTTCATTTCCCTCATTTTTAGGCTGTTTTGTTATGACAATTTCTATTATTGTTAATATTGTTGTATTTTTAATTATTGCATTGTTATATTATTATGTTGCTGTTATACCCATCCATGTAATTGGCCTTTGTGCTGCTTTTGGAACTTTATAATAAACAAACAAACAAATTTGGGAGAGTTTTAGAAGGCGCCAAAAAAAAACCCGCTCTGCAACTACAGGGTCTACGCGTCCACTCCTCTCCCCGTATCTCGTGGCAAACACGTGACCAAACAATGGAGCTTAGGGTCCGCTTTAAAATGACATGTGATAAAGAAGGGCTAGAGAAGGGCGGCCGCTAGATGGCATTGATGTATCGCCAAATGAAAAAAGAAAATAAAATTACAATGGCATGCATAATCGTCGGGGTTAAAGTTCGACTGTTCATTTCTTCAGTAAAGGAATTTTTTTGGAGTCGGAAGATTACTAATCTTACGCAGCGCGCAAATCCGAGTCGCGCTTCGGCAATTAGAAAAAATCTCGATTATCTGTTTCGATTAGGCCAAGGATAGGCACAGGTAATTGAAGGGAACGGGTACTCTGTATTTTTTTTAGTAAGTTTTAGTGTAATTTCTGTCAAATACCGTGCAAATTTATTTACGTAAAAACAAGCCACAAGTCATACATAAAGAGCTGTCGATTAATTAGAAACGGCAAAAGGAATGGAATAAATTAACAAAAAATTACAATAACTTATGTTTTGCAGTGACTATTCTTTCTGACCAACGGATAACAGCTAAGCCCCTACAATATTTACTCATATTTAATGAATCAGTGAAGTCCGTGCCTTATTTATTTTTCATATAAAATTCAAACTACAGTAGAACTTCTATAAGTCAAACTTCTATCACTCGAATTTTCCATAACTCGAAGTGAATTCATTTTACAAGACAAAATATCTTTCATGTTATTTTTCTTCTATAACTCGAATTTTCTACGAGTCGAATACTTTTTTGTTTCCCTTGAGGTTCGACTTATTGTTAGAGAAGTTCCACTGTAGCTTCAAAACGCGCGGACATTAATTCTCACGCAGATAATCTGGGTTCCGCTGTACTTTAAAAAAAAAAACCTCTGTTTCCCTATGTCATATCCATCTAGGCGCATGGCTATCGTCATTCTTTTTTTTTCACGAAGATCGCACCTCCTGGACGAATCCTTCTTGACCCTACAAATCGAATTTCTCTCTCCGTCGTACGTGACGCGACTCGAACGCTCGGACCGGATTTCTGGGAATAAACGAATTTTTTTCCTTCGTTCGGTCTGCGAGAAACGAGATTTCTCCTCCACAGAAACCTCCCTGAATGGTTGTGAATGGGGAGAAAGAGAGAGAGTCGCTAGACGAGTTTTCTTTTTTTTATTCATTAGGATGCAAATAGCGAGAAGTTTTTCGTACCTATATTTTTTCCTGCTTTCCCGTAGGAAATCAAAAGCGTGAAGAAGGAGTTCGAAGCGAGAGTAAGAGCGAAATTGCAAACATATTGTATCCAGACCCAGTCGGATAGAGACGCTGATCTCCGCGACATTACCAAGAAGACCGCAGTTTCCTCTCGATAAAAGGTCGAGAGTCACAAACTCAAATCATGCGTGGGCCACATGATGGTACTGCATTATAAATGCGTGGGCCGAATTAAGGCACCGTGCACAATAATTCCATTCCATACTGTAAAAATCCTTCTGTAAAAACCTATATTCATCGGAATGATAAATAATCTGCGGATATTTTGGAAATGTCGATACACACAAAATTACTCAGATATTTCTTAAAAATGTTTTACAAGAAATGCATTTGAGGTTGGGCTGCTTCATCGTATCATGTATCTTAAATCGCAGTCCGCGGGGACCTCTGCTCTAGGTTCTAGAAGAAATGCGTTCAAAACTCTTCAATCTACGACATATTTCCCTCATATTGAGATATTTAGCAAAAAAAATCTTCCGTAATTGTAAATTTCGTACAAATTTCAGCGACAAAGTTACTGTTATTTCAAATAAAATGTTCACTGATCTTAAGATCCACTACCGACAAGAAAGAACTGCGACAATGACAATGAATTTCAGAGAACGAACTCTTTAATAGGCAAAATATTCAAATGCAAGGGGTAACAAAGCGGAAATAACATATTATTACGATTTCCGTTTGCTTTTCGGGTTAACGACACTTTATGGGAAAAAACATTAAATAATCTTAAAAATGGATTAGCGAGTTAAGCTTATGGCTTGTATCAAATAAATATAACCGTTACCTCTTAAAAAGTCTGACGAAAATCCGTGCGCATTTCTTTTATAAAGTAACCGCGCCAAACGATTATAATACATAGAATATCAAACAGTTCTATGTTTATAGGAGTTATCTGCATTCAGCACCGTAGCAAGGTAATTCAACGTCAGGAGCGACACGTTAAGAATATTCTCCAAAGCTTTGACAGTTATAATGATAATAATGTGATCAATAATTTTATTTTAGTCCAACGAAAGCGAAATATTACATTCATTTTTCATAAAAAATTGAAATCCAAGAATAATATTTTTCCATATATTTGTAACAAAATGTCGACTCGCACGCTGATTTCGTCCCTTCCTTGCTACAGTATACTACCTACATTACCACTTCGATACAAAATATTTAGCTCTCCATGGGTTAATAAGTTTTTCCAACGAGTCAGGAGCGCGTGTGACAATAATGACGCTAGAGTTTATTTCGAAAGAACGACGAGGCCTTGAAACCATTGTCTCCTACGCTGGCAGCACTGTCGCATCCTTGACCTCCAGTTATCGGCAGATTTAAAACCAAGGCGGCGACAATTTCAACAAAGCCGGTGACAACTTATTCGGTCCCCATCCTAATTATTATTTGGTGACAACAAAAATGATGAGTTAATGGGATAAAAATTAATAAATTACCGCAGTTACCTTATGTACAGCAGATGATCCATTTGACTCTTCCAGCGATAAACGAAGAGTTACCAATTAGGATTACCGAACTGTGTATTATCACAAGGTTAATTATAAAGTGAAATCCTCAATTGGTATACTCAACTCTTTTCTGACTACGATAATATTCATGAAAAAAATCGTAACTTTTCCTGCGTCTATCTAAATAAACTTTCGTCAACATTTTACCAAAATGCGACGACATTTTTTCGGCGCGCGTTATTTCCGGGAGGACGCGAAAAAAATAATAAACGAAGCACCTCGTCACTCGAATAAAATACAAAGAAACACGTCGAACGCACCGACTCGTCGACATATAATAGAGACAGACGGAAGGTCTGCTCCACCGCAGCCGATCAATCGAAAAATAAAAGAAACGACGCGGGAAAAAAGGGAATGTTTCCCATCACCTCGATCCTGAAAAAAAAAAACGTACGACCGCTTAATATCCTCGCGCGCGTGTGGGTCAAAGGTATTTCATGGCAAGCATTGGACGTCCAACGGACGTTTTTTCCACACATTTTTTCTCCTACATCGACATCCAACGTGCTTTACATTCTCTGCCAGACTGCGAGCACGTGAATAGCCTCTTCTTGGCAGTAGGAAATAGTTACCGTTATTTCTAATTCAGTTGAAGCAAAGCACTTTACTTCATACACTGCATACGCTTTTAACAGAAAAATTTGCGCTGAGAACAATGTGAGCGTCTTGCGAGAGGACGTGGTACAGTTTGAGCTAACGACTAATCTTCAAAGAAGACAGCATCTAGTTATACAGAGAGATGCCAACAGTAGACCAGGGGACGAAGATTACTCTAACGCAGGGTAATGTAATACAGACAAGTATTCAGAAACTTCCCTAGAGTGGTAAGAAGTTGTCCTTTAGGATATAAGCTGGGGACGACGCATCAAGAGACTCAAAACATTAAGGTTACAAGGGTCACTCTGAGAGGAGAATGATCCTATTCACATACCGTAACCATCTTGGATAAGTCAATTACGTAAAGATATTGTAATAGCCATCATGAAAATTGTTCTTAAATATATGTAATAACTAATGCAGCATAAGGTATTAAGTACCACTTAAGTATATACACGCACAGGGTGGTCCACAAGTTCTAATCGGTTATGCGAAGTAAAAACGAAAAGCAAATCAAAGTAAATTTTAAAAAAATCACTTTAGAAATATTAACTTATTATTCAAACTTAGACGTGTTAGACTGATAGGTAGCGTGCCTGCCTTATAACCCAAATATCGCGGGTTCGAAACCCGTCTTGAAGACAAGCCTTTGGCTTTGCGGGGAAAGCATCATAAAAAAAGTACAAAATATAACACCAACTGTGAGTAAAGCCAATTTTACGTTTACCTCCACCTGATAAAAATACATTCATTAAACGAATGTTATGCACAGTTTACGTAAAACCCTCGTTTTGTTTTTTGCAATACACGTCGCATGGCAGCGGTGATGGAAACGAGACGTAGAGAGGCTTCAACGAGTCACCTTCGAATCCGTCGCGATGAATTGATTGACTGAAGGTCGGCACTGGGGAGGGGGGGAGAGGTAAGGGGCTCCATGCCAAAAAATAAAACGAAATAACCTCTTCGCGTGGCACAAACACCGCCAAGGAGGCAGTGCCGCCGAGAGAGTCGATGGTTTGGAGCGATAGAAACGCGAGTGGGAGCAGAAAAAGAGGGAAGAAAGAGATGAAGGGAAAATTTTCCCTTACCTTCTAATGTAAGGCAGCCACAAATGACTAGGAGATTCGAAGATTAAAGCGGACTGCAGTCACAGAAGTGTGTGCTATTGAGAGAGAGAGGGGGAGGAGAGGGGGGAGAAGGGGGGGGGGGGAGAGAGAGAGAGGGGGAGAGAGGAGAAACACGAACGGGGAGGAACACTTCTCCCACGTAATGTTCGATTAATATCTTCCGCAAAAAGGAGGGAGGGCAAGAAAGGGCAGGAAGAAGGGGAGAGAGGAAAGACGCAGAGAGAGGGGCAAAAAAAAAAGGAAACGAAATTGCGGTCCAGATGCCATGGTGAGATTACATTGCGACCCGTGAGAATCGCGTCAGAGGGCGTAACGGGATCTCCTTTCGCCATGCACTCCGTGTAAAGAGATTCCTTTTATGAAGGAAATACGGCGGAAGAGACGGATTTCGGGAGATTGGAGCCTCCAGATACACAAAATAAAACGCGCTTTTAAAAGACGAGGCGTATTTTTTTTTAATGCAACCTCTTTACGCGAAGGCGGGCTTTTGGTAAGCTGCAGCAGCGTTTCTCGTGAGAGCCCCGTTTTAACGGAACTGAGAAAAAGAAAGACGTAAAAAACGACGATTACGAAAGTATTTTTATTTCATTCGATGTTTGAGAACGATTCTCGATGTTTATAATTTTGATATGGCTGACTCACAGTCGTCTTTCCAATCCGGATAAAAGACAGATTCGTACCTCGTTCCTTTATTAGTCTTTCATCCTCAAACCCAAAGAAATTCGAGCACAATTAAACAATAAATTAGTCCAATATCGAGGCAGTGTATTTATTTTACATTTTCCTATATTCGTTGCTAGGTTACAGAAATAACCCGTAGCGTAATGAAACCAGCAGTAACAATGACAGCCCAGCTTTCCGACACACAATAGGATTCGTAGCCGCGATCTCAGCACTGTAAAGTAGACGCTCCAAATGTCTTTATGAATGAAGTTAGGAAAAAAACAAGGCAACTGTTCTTTTTTTTTTTTCAGTAAACAACAATTTCACCATTTTTTTTCAATTTAGGACAATTTTTTAATCTGAAAGTATGCGAATTAAGGAGGATCATTTCTTTTTTCCTTCTTCTCAAGATGGCATCCCTTAACCGATTCCTTCATCCATTCAATTACCTTGCGAAGCGATGCCTCTCTCTATATTCCTGACCTATTTGCCCACCCCCCCTCCCTCAACACTTCCGGTCGTTCCCGGAACGCTCGCTCCATTCTCCACAGTCTTGGAGATCGTTTGCATTCTTTCCTTGACGACCGATTCCGTGGCCGAAGTTTCCTTCCTAAGCGGAGTTAGTTTCACATCAACGAAGATGCTGCGAACCGAACGCCCAATTTTTCGGCTCTATATATATAAATATATATATATAAATAAATAAATAAATATATATAGTATATATATATTCATATATTCGCTCCAGTCCTCTTTTCGAGAACGAAGATTCCGCCGCGTCATCCAAAAAATAAAGTTTTTAACGGATTATGACGCGATGGGCAATAACAGTCGACGTCAGGTTATTGCATCATCAAAAATTTTTTGGGTCGGCGCGAACGTTTATTATGTAGAACCGGAAACATAAACGCGGGTAAAAAAATATGGGCGGATCGTAAATCGATAGTTTGGCGGAAGATATGAGTAGAAAGTGGCGCAGTTAAACAAGTCGAAGTATCCTTTAGCAAACAAGATGCAGGAAAAGAATTGCTGGGAATGTGAGGATACTGATGACTCGCCAAAATCCATGCATCCCGAAACTATTCGGATAAAAATAACATAAAGTTGTTTAATCCTCCGCTTACCTTCTCTCAAGCTAATTATTTAAATACTAAACTACGCCAGAATAAAAATTTATTTGATTTGAATTTTTCAACAGTCTCTGGTATGTCAGGGCACTGAAGTATCATAAATTGAAAAATTAAGTAGTACCTACCTGTCTTAGGTGTCTCCAAAATTGATAACAATTCGAAGAATTATAGAACTCCTTATTCGAACTACCCATCACTAAAATAATTTTAGGGAAATGTACAAAACGAATATATAAGGAACAGGGGAAGGCGAACAGGACGTAAGGGACACGCAATATAACACAATTCTGATTTTTAAAAGAAGCTCATTCGTCGGAACCTCAAAACCAAACTTACGCAACAAGCAAAAACACAAAATTAAATTTGATAGCTCGTTTTCAAGCCACTCTCCCATAACTAGCAATGAAAAAATATTCTGATGACTCCCTTGCGACATTTACTTAATTCGCTGAGGCGTTTCCCGGAAATTAACCTTAATGCACTCTTCTCAGTATGACCAATGCAAATGCTTATGCGAGAGAAACAAGGGGAAAATAAAGTCTATATGGAGGTAAAAACATTACCGCAAGACGTATTTTCCACGTTTGTAGCAAACGATCCACTCCGGTAACACTCGAACCCGCGACCCCAATAGAGGAGCGAGCACTCACACAGGACTACATAGGTTAACGGCACGCTGCGCTTGGGGGGAAGGGGGGGGAGGGGGGGGGGGAAAGGGAAAAAAAAAAGCTTAGCCTTTGATTTACGGGGGAAAGCAACAAAAGGATGACCTAAAAAAAAAGGTCACAAATCATCTCTCTCTCTCTCGTTTCTTCTATAGAACGAAAGATGGACGAGGAAGGTCCCTTTTTCAGACAATAAAAGTGGGAGAAGCGCAAACATGGTATAAAACCGAGCTTCCTGGGACAAATTTTTAAGGATATTAGTACTTTTATGGAAAATTTCCTTGGAAAATATATTTAGAAAAAGAAATCAAATACCAAGCGTTCTCAATTTTGCATACCCTTAAGGATAAGTTTTTGAATTTGCAAAAAAAACCTCTATTAATGAATCGTATTAGACTTTCATGGTACCTAAAAAGTTTAACGATAGTTCATATACTGTAAACAAATATTCCATAGCATAATTGTAAATGAAAATACAAAAAAATCTAAGAATCGTAGGAAAAAAATAAATCCCCTAAAGACTTAAAGAAAGGACGAATCGGTGCGGTCTTCCTTCCAAGAGAAAATAAATTCGTATTTACGAAGGGTCGACTTGAATAAAGCTCTCTCCAACCTTGAAGGGGCTTCTCGGGAAAGAATTGAGACACTCTTTTCGCGAGTTTCTAAAAAAGAAAAATTGCGAAACGTTCATTCAGCGTATCGGTGTTCTTTCGCGTAATTTAAAAAAAGCACACGGGGGAAAAACTTTATTCGATGAGTTTTCGCTCGATACAATCAACTTTTTCTGATCGAATTATATCCCAATTCCGCTCCGAAATTAACCTCCCCTACATATATATATATACCACCACCCTCGCTTAGCGCCAGTGGAAGTCGGTGAGAAAATCTTCAGTAAATACAACAGCTAGGGGAATTATTCATTCGATTTACCATCACCCCAACATTTGCCAACGCCTGCGAAAAACAAACATCTGGAACTGACCGTATGTAGTTCATTTCAATGCGTGATAATCCTAATGGGAAATTCTATCTTTCTAACGTAATCGAGAATTCGGCTGAAATAGGTTGAACGGTAAATACGACATTACCATGCAGGTGAAAAACGATTAAATCGTATATGCAAGTAAGGTTTCGGACGGACAGACAAACGACTTTATTTAGGGCGAAATTGAGACTGTGAATTCCCTTCTTACATTTAAGGGAGAATATGAGAGAGAAATAATGCGAAATTACCATCGCGTGTTATCTCGGTCGCAATTTAAGCTAACGCTTTTTCAACACGACTCGCCCGTAAATATCGAGGGAAATATTCACGAGCGTCTCACTGCGAGAACTCTTAACATATCCTTAAAATGTACGGATCATCGACTAACACTCGTCGCGACTTCCATATATATCCAGGCGAGAAAAAAAATTTGAATAAGTTTTGCATCGCGTAAAAAAAGAAGAAGAAAAAAAAACAGTTCGAGTCCTCAAAATTCTGGAACACTGCAAGAACGTTTCCCTCCCTCCTTTTCTTAAAGAGAGTTTATAATTCATCGCCCACCGATTTAACCCCACTATCCCAGCCTGTCTTTTCCCGTTCCATTCCCTCCCCCCTCTCTCTCTCTCTCTAAACTCCCCACCACCCAGACAGTAATTTACGCGCAAAAGTCTCTCCCCTCCCCCCTTTACCCGTCGACGAATACCATTTGCGCCAGTCGCGTAGAAACACCGCCCCGCGCGCCGCGTTGCCAATTCTCTCTCCCTCTCTCCAAACACTTTTATCGGAATTATCTCCATCGGCAACCGAGAGGGGGGGAAAAAAGAAAAAAAAAACGCGTTCTAGAATATATTTCTCGTTTTCGTTTTCCTCTTTGGATGCATTCGCAGACAAATCTACTCGCGAGCGGGATAAAATGCGTGTCCCCGATTCGGGACGACGTTATTAGCGAAACGACTTTGTAATGGGTTTTGTATTTCGCATTGGCGAAAATGGAAAGATTACATGGGGGAATATCATCAAGAGTGATCGACGCGAACGTTATATATATATATGTATATATACATATATATATGTATGTATGTATGTATATATATATGTGTGTGTGTATATATATATGTATATATATGTATGTATGTATGTAAGTATATATGTATGTATATATGTATGTGTGTATGTATGTATGTATGTGTGTGTATAACGATATTTGAGTTCGTTTTTTATTGATTAATTATCTCGATAATTAAACACAAAAACTCTAGCCGCGGACTGATAGGATTTTTCATTTATAAAAACTCATCGTGAGGAAATTTATCTTTTGTTTGTAAGTCTATAAGGACTCAACTGCCCTTTATAGTTGACAATTAATCGTCGAAGCGAGTCACTTGTTTAATTCGTGACGACGTGAACTGCCGAAAGTTCGAATTTTTTCGCGTTTAAAAGAGTTTAAATTTAAAGTTTGCTTTATGCAGGAATAGTCTCTACCCTAGCTGCTCGAATAGCGAGATAAGAAGAAATTACGGAAAATATTCGCGATCGAAGACGAGCAGGAGAATTTCGGAGGAGCGATCTGCTTTTACTTAACTTTTTTTTAACTAGCTCATAGACAGCTTCTGACGGCCTTTTACAATGGGCTTAATAACTCGAACAGAGACGAACACAAAAACCACACGCTGGACAGAATTCGAACCCGCGATAGATACAAAGGGATCCAGACCCCCCCAACCACCCGTTTAACCTGCAATGTCCCCGAAACGAAGTAACCACCCGTCTTTCTCATTACACCCAAAATGTTATTTTTGCATAGATTTCTTTATTTTCTGTACGAGAACGGAGCCCTTCGTCCAACTCCTGCAATAGGGGCCCCCGCAGCAGCAGCGTAGCTAGAGGTTTCGGGCCCCTAGGCAAGAATCGCTGATGGGCCCTCTAAGCGGGCCAATACACAACGTAGGGGCCCCTTTTGCTCCTATATGGTAGCTACGCTACTGCCTCGCAGCCTTTAGCCACGCAATCTCCTGTGTGTAGGTATATAAACACGCACACACACATAACACGCATTATGTATACCCAATGGCGCGACAGCTTAACATCCCTTCAAAAACCAATCCTCGCCCCGACCGTGAAAGACTCCTCCGACGACTCCTTTTTTGTTCTCTTTCTCTCCCCCCAACCCCTCATTTCCCCGAAGCGAGATCAAATGAAACCGGCCGGGACAAGAGGAGGAGGCCCTCACGGAACAGACGCATGTGTTTGTGTATGTACGTATGGTCGAGAGCGAGAGAGAGAGAGAGAGACGGGTTCTGGAAGGGTTAATGCGGCAAAAGGCAGCAACAGCACTGTCGGCATCCTCTCCATTCGACCGTTTTTGAGATGGCCGCGATCAGACATAATGACGTCCATTTCTCCCTACCTAACCCCTTTCCACTTTTTCTTTCTTTTTAATCCCTCCAACCCGCTCCACCATCTATAATAAAAACGACCGAACCTTATTGACTTTGCACGGCGAGTGGGAGTAAGAGAAAGGGGGAGAAAAATCAAAGCGCGAACTATCGATTTGGATAGGGACTTGGAAAGGGGGGAGGAGGAAATATAAGGGGGTGTGTTGGCGGAATAAAGAAAAATGGGGGGGAGATGAAAAATTGCGAGGAAGGGGGGCGGAATAAAACTGGAGGGGAGGGAAAAATTGAGAGTGAAGGTGGAGGGGGAAATTAAGTCGGAGTGGGAAGGAGGGGGGAAGTATATATCGCTGCGGAATTAATTGGTTTTTCCTCGTGACGAGGCGGACGCCACGGAAAATTTTTTTTTTCCTCTCCCTCTACCCCCTCCCTCCTGTGTTTTTTCAGCCATATTTTCGAGAGCGTTTTGTTTCCATTCTCCCCTCCTTTCGTTCTCTAGAGGGCGTATTCGCGTGCACTCTTCGTAACACGCATGTCAAACACGGAGGGAGCGAGAGAGAGAGAATGAAGGAAGAGGAGATGAAGAGGGAGTTGAAATTAGCTCTTCCACGGCGTCGCGAGGCAACAACGCGAGACTTGGAGTGTAAGCTCTTTCGCCTCTCTCTCCCCCCTCCCGCACACCCTCACGTACTGCCCTCCTCGATAAATGAAAAAAAAACTACATGACAAGTGTGTGTTTTCGGAGGTGTGCGAAAGAGGTAAACAATGACTCCTCGCGAAAATTAATGCGAAACTAATGAACGATGAACTGCGGGGAATTTTATTTCGTGTAATGTGGCGGGAAATCTAGGACGGATAGGAAAATTTAACGTGTTACTTTTTTCGTTCTTTTCGTGCTTTTCACGCTGATCGAACCTTTGGCGTCACGCTAATGTCGATAGAATCGACGCACAAAATTCCCAGCCCCACCTGGAGGGTACCTATGTAAAGAATGAACTGCGAGGGATTAACGCATCACTGCATTCGCATTTAGCGATAAGACCCGTTTTTCGACAAGCCTTGACATGAATCCGATTGACTCTCGCCGTGAATTTTCCATTAAAAGATCGATCCATAAAAAGAGTACAGAAAAAAAGCAATTGCTCGCAGATATACGCTATGGTTAATGAAAATTCCTTGATTATCGACCGTAATTCAAATTACCTAATGACGCATGAACACGGCTGAATTTCCACCGAAAGCGACCATTTCGCCGTTGAAACTTCCCCAAAAAGTTTGCTTTTTCAATGAGTTGGAGGGAGTTACCTAATTTGCCTATTCGATTCCGATCAAAAGTTCGGTTCGGCTTATCTTTTGCCTTTTGGTGGAGAAAGGCGGCTGATTTTGAGGCACGTTAACCCACGTAAGAAATAAAATTCCCATTGTTATAAAGCATTTTCGCTTGGATGAAGGATTTTCGAAATAATAAGGTTTTTTGCTAGGGACATAACGATTCGTGACGATAACGGCGCGTGCGAGAAACATTTTCCGATGGGAAATTTGCGTGTGAAAAATCTTTTTTTTCGAGTGAAATGAGCAATTTTCAGTATAAAATAAATGCGACGGCGTACTATTCTATATGGAGAAGAATAGGGGGGAAAAAATCAAAATATAATCTCCCTCGGGGTGAGGCAGCATTGCGAACCCGATAA
This sequence comes from Uropetala carovei, assembly GCA_036926305.1. Taxonomy (NCBI): domain Eukaryota; kingdom Metazoa; phylum Arthropoda; class Insecta; order Odonata; family Petaluridae; genus Uropetala; species Uropetala carovei. The sequence goes on from JAXCHB010000035.1 coordinate 2,890,934, forward strand.
AAAATTCTACACCTGCGATTGAAGACGTCATTCGAAAAGAATAAACCCGTGAACGAAATTCACTTGAACGTAATGATACTCTCCCTTATCGGTAAAAAAAAAACGACGTAATATTTCAAAGTCAATTATCAGTAGATAATTAACAAACTGTCCGTAGTACTTCAGTAAGTAAAATAAAAACACTCGTTGCGAACCATAGAGAACGACAATCGGCAACATCCCGCATTCGATGGAATGTCCTACTTCCGATTGAACGGAGACGGCATTTTTCCCGCCGATAATGTCGACCACGACTTTCCTTATTCGATGACGAAAACGCTAACCCCTTCTTTGTTTCCTTAAGAGTCGATCAACAGATGCTTGTCCTTACTTCGCTAAATAATTACGTACTTAGCCAACCAACCCTTTGAACACGCGGGAAGCATCATTGAAAAAATTCAAACAGGATATATATATATATATATATATAATATATATATAGGGAATCCAATCCCCGACCTTTCCACGCTCCCTTCCACCCCCACACCTTCACCCCAGTGTCACTCCCAAATCAGTTGTCTCTCTCTTGTGCTGACGAAGGGATCATCCCGAAAGCTCCAATAACTTCTACAAATGTGTCTCTCCAACACCCCAGCGGCTCTCCTTCCAGTAAGTGCTCACTGGGTTTCCTTCAGCGCCTAGTTGCCCTAAATATCCTCATTTACCTTTCCTCTTCCGTAAGTTTATATATATATATATTTATATATTATGTGTGTGTCTGCGTGTGTGCGTGACTAATTGTAGTACCACATCGTTTTCGGAAAACACAAGAGGATTTTGTAAAACTGGCCAAATCTCTCGCTTTATATTAAAAACAAACAAAGCGTCACGGTCACAGGAATCGGCTATCAATACAATGGATTACGATAAACGCCCACGTGCATGAAAAAAAGGTTACCCAACTGAAATGAAAATCTGTACGTTAATATGTACTTAAGAACGAAAAGAGCCGACGCCCCCCCCCCCCCCCCTCTATCCAACGATACTCGAGACGAGAAAATTTAAAACAAAAAGATACGTTCGATCGCGCGTCGTCACTCCACAAGGCCACGCTGACGGATGGGAGAGGGTGTTCGATAAAGCAAGGCCTCTCATAAGGAAGATGAGGTGGAAGGATGGCGGGAGGGGAGGGAGAGAGGAGGAGGAGGAGGTTAAAGGATGAGATCACGCGTCAACTTGCTTCTCGCAGGAGTTTCCATGGCGACGGATGTGACACAAGAGACGCAAAACGTCGAGTTACAGCTTCAGCCTCTTGAACTAATGGAGCTTATAATTCTTCGCGTGGCCATGAACCTAGCGTCTTGTTAGGACGGAAAACGGCGGGGAATGAGGCGCAAAAGACGTCTTACTAACGTAATTGGATATTCGAGCGAGCCATTTACATTAGATTGACGTGATTTATCAAAGATGCGCGCTATTTCACCGGGGCATTAATAATCCATCGCACGCTTGTATAAATAAACGCACGGATGAATACATACACGTATGTATGTATACACGTGTAGACACACCCGAGTTTCGTGCGTAGCAAATTCATATGCTAAAAAAATCATCCGCGTTCCTCGGGGTTTACGTACGAAATATGTACCACGTGTCTCTGAATAACCCGTCTAGTTTTGTTTTATTAGACGTGCCTTTTGTACAGACTACTTAAAAACTCGAATAAAATGAATGTCGACAATAAACGTGAATAAACAACGACAGGAATACACAAATCGCTTGATATTTATTCGTTTATTTTATGATTATTGTTGTTATTATACGAGAATTTCAACAAACAATAGACACAAAGAGATTTTACTATCCGAAATCGATGAAGCGACGTATTTTTTTCTCATTCAATTTTGAAAAATTGAAAAAAAAACGAACGCGAATCTCCGAAAGGACTAGAGTCGGGAGGAATACGTTACGTTCACAAATGCAAAGGTTCTCTTTGTTGGGCGGCGTCCTCGCGGGGAAATCAAGGTCGCCGCCGCCGCGATCATCAACGCGAAAAACCGCCTCCGTGGCACGATCTCACGAGTTTATCGTCTTTTCCCAGAGATCGAGCCAGCGCAGGATAGCCGTGAAGGTCTCGAACGAGCGCACAAAAAATCGTAATTTTTTTGTTGTTTGATGCGGTCGCTTCATGGGCAGAGTTATCGATTTGAATCGCCGGCATTAATCGATTTAAATCGCCGATAATAATCGATTTTAATAGGCGATAATAATCGATTTAATCGCCGATCGGAATGATCGAGTCGGGATTTTTATTTTCCCCCCGGAAGTTTCCGTCAAAATAATAACAAAAAACTTCACCTGTTTCTTAGCTACAATTAGTTATCTTATGTCGACGTTCCATAGGGAAAATATTATTTCATTCGTCTTCGGTTTCCTTTTTTGTTAAACAACAAATATAATTCCTAAGAAGCGCGATACACTCAATAACCCAGTGTTTTCCAAAGTGTGTGTCGCGGTACGTTGGGATGCCGTAGCTGATTCTTAAAGGGAGACCACGAAAAACTTTTGCAAATAAATTAACAACTTGGAAATGTTGATAGGTCATTATGGCGATAATAGGATTTCCTTTAATAAATCGCGTATGTTGTAGTTTCGGCAATTTGATTCATCCCGACGTTGTGATACACGTACGCGTAAATAAAAAATTTTCCGACGTGGGGCTGCCACAAAATTCTGTTTATCTTTGAAAGAGTTGCCGCGCCTACTAAAAGTTTTGGGAACCAACGTAATAGGCTCTTTAAGGGCATGATCCTCGACCATTTCGACGAAAAACTTTTAAACGGTGCCACACGATAAGCCAAAGCATCGAGCCTTAAGAAACGTGTTTCTTAGTAACGTTTTTTCCACAGAGAAGGTTACAATGACAATTTTTATACGGCACGAACTAAGTTTCGGGCGTCAATCGAGGGATTCTTAACCCTCTCAACAGAACATCATCCCAAACTTTTATGGCCGCGCACAATATACCGGCCTTGAATCCAACGGGCTAGATAAAGAATATGGGCCGAAATCCAGAAAAAACAAAGAATTCTGTTTTCGAATAAGCCGATTTATGAGACAAAGGAAGAACGCGTCAGTCGTAAACATCCTGCGCCTTTAACAAAAAAATTACGACCGTGCGCGGCACGTAAATATCCTCGTCGAACGAAACGAAAAACAACACGCAAGAAGAGCGAAGAGAAAAATTTGTTTAAAAATAAACAAACTCCTGCAAAGATAATACGCGTTAATTTCAATCGAGAGAGGCAAAGCGAGCCTTCTCCGAAAACGACGAGGATTTAGATGACGTAAACGGGGTGACCTGCGCAGTTATCTAAAAAGAGAAAAAAAATCCTATCGGGGTAATAAATCCTCCCACGCCGAATGATCACATGGAAACAATGGAAGAGACCAACCGCGCCCTAAGCGTATCGACGGGAAGGAGATGCGGGGGAGTAGAGGGAGAATGGATTACTCGAGACAACGAATTCCGTCATAGACGACCGTTATTGGTTGAAAGGGAGAAACGAGAAGAAGATGGAAATTGAAGAATATGGATGTAAGGGAGGGAAATCGAAGGACGAAAGAGGGAGATAAGGAGGGAAAGAGGGAGATAAGGAGGGAAAGAGGGAGATGAGGGAAAGAGAGAGATAAGGAGGGAAAGAGGAATAAACACACACGTTTGGTCATGCACGCCCATTCCGTTAATCGCTTTTCGGCGTCGACACTGGGGGAGGGGGGGTGGGAATGCGGGAGTGTCGTGATTATGAATGAGAGATGGCAGCATTGATATAAAGGATGTGCAAGGGAGGAAGGAGTGAGGGCGATAAATAACCGAGGGGGGGACATTTCGAAAAATAAAAACGTTTCGAGCGGCTCTTCCCTCGCCCACGCCATCCCCTTCTGTAGGCTCCTCCCACGCCCCCTTCTCCCCCGCCGCCGTCCCTTTTATCCTTACGCTACTTTTATTTCCATCCCTTCCATCCCACGACCCTACACACTAAAGGGGATGTATCAAGCTGGCGGACGGATCAATATTTCAAGTTACCATTGACAACCAAAGGCGACGTGGAATGTATATTTTGAAAATGCCTAATGTATTTTTTTAAAATGTTTCCTATATTAAACCCGTAGAAATAGAACAATTCCGTGTTTAATTAAGGGAATGAAAATACCACTTAAATAGCATCAGGCGGAGATGAAAATGCGGGCATATGCTGATCCCGTAATTCTCAAAGGGTATAAAATAAACGCTTGCATATTTGATCTCTTTTGATATTCCTTATACCAAGATTATTTTAACTATTTGAACTCCGTGTTTCTTATTTTTTTCCACCATTACTCACCCATTTATCTTTGGGATACACTGATATAAGACAACTTATTTACAGATACGGGGCTTCTGAGACGTAAGAAAATGCAATCGCAAGTAGGCCACAGAAAAATAATATTTCCAAATCCCATGCCTCCCTCACCCTCCAAAACAGGTATCGACTTACACTCGAATACCAAACTGCTGTCGAGTCAGACTCGACTTTTAAGTGCAAAAAGGTTAAAAGGACGTTTTATTAGGACAAAAACTTCGTCGTTTGCATTTTCGATATTATACAGCATACTAGAGGACGTCATTTTGAATCGTAATATGTACTTTCTCTGCAATATCGATATCGACCTTTGGTGGTCAGTTAATTGCGCTACGCAAAATTAAAGTTTGCAGAAACTTTTTAGATACCCAATCATGTGGAAATTAAACCGTCATGCAAACGGGTTTACCCTGCTGACTTCATCGTGACGCAAACTTTTGCGTAACTCTTAACTGCCATTTATTCTGGAGCACTGATTACAGTGTGTATTAAATAAATAATTTAATTACTCCATTTGTGTAAGATCAATAAAGTAACGAAGTGGTACCTTCAATCAGTGGTCCTACCATTCTGTCTAATTTGCTTGAGCAGTCGTGAAGGAGGAGGTCATTAGTTCCGTATAAAAATTCTGTAAATCTTTCTGACAGCGAGCGTGCGAATGAAGAGTCACTGCCATGGCATTATTAACGCCTCGCAAGGCCTGCGCGAAGTACGTACGTGTGCACGATTCACATTTAGCTAGTTATTTTCGACCGATTGATTATAATTTGATCGACTACATCGTACTGACGCCAAAGGGTCACTCAAACACACAACACAAAAAATTCGCAGTTTTTAAAAAATTTCCTTTTTTTTTTAAATCCTAAAGCGGCCTTCCCAAAATTTCCCCAAAATGTCAGCTCGTCCTTGGTGTATCAATTAGTTCACCCGTGCCAACTCTGCGATCCCCTTACCTCCTTTCCAACCTATATCTCTCTCCCCCTGCAAATTAAACTTCTTTCTCCCTAACATCACTCACCCTTACGTCTTTAAAAAAGAAATACAAACCTCTCTCCCCTCTCATCGCTCTTTGTCCATTCCTCTCACCCCCCTCCCCTCCCCCCTCCCCCTTCCACTACCGCAACCAGCAGCATCAACACGCTTCCTTCTCTTCCCTACTACATACACGTTTATCATCCAATCGGAGTCACGGGGTTGTATGCATTAACGAAACTGTAATACTCGGATGGATGGAGGCGTAAGGAGATACCAGTATATGTATAGCATAAGGGAAGGTATAAAACGGTGAACGTTATGCATAGCGAAAGAGAGAAATATTCTTGTAACAAAGCGAAACGTCGATGATATATATATATTTTTTTTTTTTTTCATAGAGAAATGGATGGAAAGGAGAATTTTGAATTCCGCGAGGAAAAGAAACAAGAGGGAAGGGTTTTTTTTACGTATACTGCCTGGTCTTTTATTGACGCATAAAACGGTAAAATACGACGAAGTTCCGACTCGAGGGATTCGTGGGAACGTTTTTGCCAGTATCTTAGACAATCACATTATTCCGGTTGCTACGAAAAAAAGATCGATAGAACCAAAACCAATTTCAATAAAACATGGCAAATTTTTGAAAAGATAAAATGTTTTCGGAAAAAATATATATATTCGTGGATGTGTTTCTTTCCAATGTATGCAGCAGTTTTATCACCCTCGGAAATGGATTTAGAATATAGAAAATAAGACTTTTAAGGCATAGTAGTACACTCGCTAAATAGTTATGTACTACAAAATTATTTACGACAGAAAGATGATATGGGGCGACTCATACGTATGACCTTAGAAATGTTAACTAAATCGCTTTAGCTTTAAAGAAACTACTTTCAGTGCTAATTCATTGATGACTGATTGAAATTAAAACTTCACTCAAGCTATTAAAAGACTTTAACAATTGATTTTAATAACTTTATGTTTCGTTCCATCAATTCATCTCCAACCAAATCGGAGTGTAAACATTGAGAGTTTGCAAGAAAAAACAATATATTGGGATAGATAGTACTAAAATATTCAATGAAGGCTACAAAGGGAGAGAGAATGAAATTCATTCCATCAAAGAGTTCACGCAGCGCTCATGCCCTGAGAGAAAAAAAAATAAAACTTCAAAATATAACGCCCACGCTTTCCGAAATAGCTGCAATATAAATACGCGACATGAAAGGGGGCGTAGCCGCCGTCACGTGATACAAAAAGGATTTATCGCCGCGCGCGCCCTCCCCGACATCTCCTTGGATACAAAAGAAGGCCGAAAACGTTACGTAGCGAATAAAAAAAAGGATGAATAACACCGCGCTTTGAAGTGGGGATGGGATGTGGAAGGGAGAAGAGAAAAAAAAAGTACCCGAAGTGCCAGCAGCGTCCCGCGTGTGCTCAAACCCCCTCCGGCGGTGAAGCAAAGGTAGACAACACATTGCCAATGATATTCCGAACGACGAACAATGGAACTCGCACGCGGAAACTACCGCAACCATTCGGAATCTCATCAGCCCCATTTCATCCTCCCTCACCCAAACGCCTCACCCCCATACTTCTCTTCCCCACCCCCAATGCTACCAGGATCCCGTTCCTCCCCTTAACGGCGCATGCGTCAAGAGATCTCCATGCTGCGACACATTCCTGCTCTTCCATTCGTTCGGTAGCTTTGGTTTTTTTTTTATTATTTTCCATTTCCATCCCTAAAAACACGAAAGGGGGGGGGAGGGAGTTGAGCATAAAACGTTCGGTCCGTGTTAGCGAGGGATTTCGGTGTTTTGGCTTCCGCGGATTTCGCGCCGCGACATGTGCGAGAATGTGACGACGTTCGCCCAGCTAGACATGCACGTGCACACGCGCGTTTCAACTGTCACGCACACACGTAGAACGATAAAAATCAACCTCTCGCGGAAACAAATATAGAGTCGAACTTACGTCTAAAACTCGAAGTTAATCCATTTTACAGGACAAAATCTTTCTCGTGTTATTATTTTCTCTTTAAGTCGGATATATTTTTGTTTCCATTGAGGTTCGACTTATTGTCTCAACTGTAATATTAACGACATGGGGTCATTCTTCGGTCCTTTCCTCGTAGTCTGTAAGTTCTTTTAAGAACAGACCGAAGAAAAGCGTGCCATTTGTAATTGACTATTTTACTTAAATTAATGTGAAATTTTTCTCCTTTATTGTAAAGAATGGCATTATGTGGACAAATCGTGTGTGCAGGACGTATTTTAAAAAATTTTTAAATGCTTTGTGGTTTTAGATTCAACATATGCAAAACCGTGGCTACTGTTGTTGTAGTGTTACCACCGGGTAGTAGCCAATCTGTAAGGTATATATGCATAACAATAATGATTATTATGACATTTTTTCTCACAGTATTGTAATCTTCATTAAAATTTTAAAAAATTTCGATTCCGTTGAAAAATTAAGCTCCTTGGCGAAACGCGATAACTTGTGTTCGCCTAAAATTCCTTCGCAAATCGCAAAATTCTTTTTACTTTCTCCATACGTAGTAACGGGAAAGTATTGTGATCACGAAAAAAATCGACTTCGAGATTTCAACGGAAATACACGTTCTGAGGTCCCGAGAACACGTTTAGACTATTTTCGGAATGATGACTGTGTGTGTATGTGATTGTGGGCGCTCTAACTCAAAAAGTACGTGCCATATCGTTACCGAACTTCATATATAACACTTTAGCATGAGCACAAAGAACTGATTAGTTTTTTGACAATAACGGTTAAACGAAAGTCGAGGTTTCTTTGAAACCCGATTCGGTTTTTGTGATATTTCTCCGTTAGAACATCATTATTGTATATACAATTCTATACAAAAGTTATAGAGAATGTAATTTCCTACAGTTTTTATTTGAAACAATTTTCTATAGGAGTGATTGTTTAGGAGTTATTTATAAATAACCGGTTTTTCGGTTTCCGTTAAATATCTCCTTAAAAACATCGTTATTGGTAATCTTCGTAAGGACCAAAGTTGTAGAGAATAATATTTCGTCCAAGTTTTGTTTGAAACTAATTTTCGTAGAATCATCCATTTCGGATATATTTCGCTTTATCTTAATACCAGTAAACAGCGCCAACACCATGTAGCGGAGAATTCTGTAAACATTCAAAATACACGTAATTTACGGCAACAAGGACGATGGTATTCTTTTACGATACGAAATAATAATTTTGCCTTATAATGCTATTCATAATAATTTAAATATACGGAGAATATGGAGAAAGTCATGTGTTGGCCACATCAGATTTTTTTACTTACTTTCATCGAGATATGCCCTACATTCACTCGCGTTATTTTCCCTTCTCCCCATTTCTGGAGGAGAAAATCCCCTATTTTTTCTCCCTAAATAATTTTTCCAACTTTTTAACAGAGTACGTACATACCTACTCGCATTCGTCTGTCAATGAAAATATCTCGTTTAGCATTTCGTGAAGCAAGTTCTCGTTTCAAAATCCATGCCACGCAAAATATTGACAAAACCATTTTCACTCTTAAATGAAAAAAAAATTAAACGCAAATATTTTTCCCGTCACTCTTTTACATTTAAAATATCGGCGGTAAATGGATTTAAAAAAAAATAATTACGAAACCGCGACCAGGTCGCAACGTTGGCAGAAAAATTCACTAGGAGAAATCCTAGTATAAGACACGCAGCCACGCTTTAGAATGAAAAAAAACGTAAAAAAAAGAATAAGTTCACGTAATGGTTGAGTACATATGATATAAATACAGTGGAACTTCTAAAAGTCGAATCTCAAGAGAAACCAAAATATTTTTCGATATACGGAAAATTCGAGATATAGAAGAAAAACAACAAAAAAGATTTTGTTGTGTAAAATGATTTCACTTCGAGTTATGGAAAATTCGAATTATAGACGTACGAGTTATAGAAGTTCGAATGTATTTAATTTTTTCCGAATAAAATACTAGTAAACAACGAACTGGAAACAAAGGTTCTCGTAGTACTCGAGTACTACTGCTAACGAATTTGCTCAGCCGAAAGAAAAACACCCTTCGCACGTCGCATTATGATTCATCCGGCGAACCAATAACGACACGTATCCAGCCGGATGAAATTACAACGAAATTTCTCTTTGTGACGACAAATTTCACAGCAGAGAGAGAGAGAGACAAAAGAGCCAAACTCCCCTTAATTTTCAGAGCCGCCCGACTGCTAGAACAAAACACGCACGCAAAGCCAGACAAAACCAAATAGGAAGAAAAACGAGGCGCGACGGCATGAACTAAAGAGAGAGAGAGAGAGAGAGAGAAAGAGAGAGAGAAAGAGAGAGAGATATGAACCGGTTGTTGCCACTGATGTAGTATGTGGTAGCGTAGGAAACGGTCGCTTAGGAACAAGAGCGGTACGAAGTCGAGAGGAATGGCCGACAGGGAAAATTAACGAGAGGCAATAACTGGGTCGATCTAAAAACTACCATTCCGTCACGAATGGGGAAGGTGCGTCCATTGTGAACCCGTCAACCGCGAATATCAACCGTCATCCCGATAAATTATGTCGAAGATTCGGTCCGCATAAACGCTTATCGCACGCGAAGAGGACATAATTCGCGTTCCTGTATATATAAAAAAAAACGTCGAGGAAATCTCGCTTTTAAACTATTTGAAAAATCGAAGATTTAGGGTAAGGGGCAGAGAGAGAGAGAGAGATTTGTCTTTCGGAATCTTGAGAGAAAGTGGACAAAAAAACAGCGGAGCGGCACGACGACAAGAATGCCTAGAAATGAGGCCAAGAGAGAAAAATTTCCTTTTTCAGGAAGGAATTCCCGAAGAACAGCAATTACGTCTGATCTTAACATTGATTTGCTGAATGCGGGGTGGATAAGCGCCAGTTTCGAATGTTTCGCCTTGACCAACCATTCCTGCGGAGGAAAAAGCCTAACATATTTAATAAGAAGAAACGAAGGTTGCCACGAGCCAACTACGCCCACGTCGTTTAAAAGCTAATGGAATAAATTCCAATGGAGGACGTGACATCTCCGAAGGAGGCTTAATACTGCAATTTTAGTTTTCGTAGCAGAGTAGACAGTCTTGCATAGTCTTTTCCACAATGATTTAATGTAAAATGAAATTTGATGCAGCAAAAAAAGCTTGAATCCGAAAGTGAAAGTTGGAGAAAGTAATACGATTTCATGACAAAATGTCCGTTTATTCAGCTAGTTTAAAATGCCTACGCTTTATACGCAAAGAGCAAAAGAAAGGAATGCGTGCGCTGAATATTTCAAGAACGAAGTCACCATCACACTTTCCTTTCAGAAATTGCTAGCCGAATCGCTTAAAAAGAAATCGATGCAATATATCAGGCGTCGGCTACCTTTTCTGCAAAGCGGACCACGTTGTCAGTTGCGAATGCTTAGGAGAGCCCCATAAGAAATCACGGGAGCTTCGCCGGGCCGGATTAGCGTTTACATCGGAAGTTACTGTGGTCCCATAGTAATGAAAATCAAGCCTGAAAATTTTAACAACGTTAAGACTTCACTAGAAAAAGTTTTGAGACCATAATTTAACTGAAGAAATTGTTAAGTTTTACAGACCTCTTCTGTATAATATATTCGCGGTTCGTTGATTGGCGATCACTACGGTAATACATAAACAGAACATTTAAAAAAAATACCACGGTTGGAGAAGGTTGATACCAGAAAACCATTTCAACTTATGTCTATTCGTGTGTGTTATAACTTCGACACACCCCCAACGGCTCTCCAACCACGATGTCCACTTATTTCCCTACAACACCTTGTTGCCACCTTTTACCTATCCTCTTCCTCGAGCACACACGCAGGCACACACAGATATAATTATAGGAAAATTTGTAATACGATTAGAAGTGGCAAACCACCAAAAGGAACAAAGACTCAATTAGGAAGAAATACCACAAATTTGTGATCAATACATCTGTTTCGAATTCGAAGCCTTGACACAGATGTACCCGAAAGGCGAACAGAAAACAAAAGCTGTGGAAATGGCGCACCTTAGTGGTTTCCATATTGGGGGTGGCGACTCGCTATGGGGTCGAGAAATGCTTTCATTTGGGATGGTGGTTGTTGCGGTTGAGACGGAATATCTTTATTCTTTTCTTTAAGGACGTATTTAGAATCAAAATTAATTCCGCACAACTAAAATAAAAATTCATTATATTTATAAATTAATATTATCTTTTATATTTGTTGCTTGATGGAGGGAGGTCGCGATAAAAGTAGGCTCCCTTAAGAGGGTGTCGTAGACGGATCAAGTTTTGAGAAACGCCGCATTGTCTCGTTCTGTGTAACTAACTCATGTTATCGTTTAATTCCTATGCGAGAAGCCCCGAATCCCAAGAATTCCGCAATTTATAGTGTTTTTGTTTTTTTTTAGTTAAAATACCCAGCCACGCAAAAAATTGCACCATGAAAGAACTCGTTTAAAAAAAGTCTCGGGTCACATTGTATCCCCGACCGTAAAACGACAAAAAAAATAATAAAAACGTGAAGAATAAAAAGAACGAAACGAAAATGAAACAAAAAAGAAAAGCGCTGCCGTAAGAAGACTGGAAATTGGATGGAGTGTATTAGCAGCGGAGATCGGGGAACTGCGAAGAGAGAGAGATAGAGAGGGAGAGAGGAAAAAGGATGGCTGGAAGAGGAGAAGGATTAGAACAGGAAGAGGAGGTTGAGAGAGAAACGTGGTGCATGAGAGGCACCAAGCACGAAGGGGAGAGACCCCATTGGTGACCGTTTGCATTCTTGCGTGGTGAAGCGAGAATACTTTTCCGGACTCGCACCTTTGAAAACCAAAAAAACCCGCTGAAGCACGCACGAAGACACAAATAACAGGCAGGCGAAGGGTTTTAAGTCACGTACGTACACGCACACACACACGGCGCTCGAAACTTTCCCCTCAGGAGTTGCAGTTCTCTCAACCCTGACTCCTTCCTCATTTCCTTCTCCATTGAACCCTTATAATACCGTTCCACTGGATCACGTGCATCATAGAAAATTTCCAACCTCTCAATCGATGAACACGTTAAAAGTTTTAAAAACGAACGCTTCGTCGTTTTTTTGAAAATTTTGCGGGTGAAAATTTCGGAATCAATTTAACTGATTCCTTAATTTCCCACGAAATTAATACTTTTCGGTAGAAAGGCTAAAAAAAAATACCGATCCTTTCGGTTCTTATATAGTCGGATGAACTGCGTTTCGATGCCATTGTTTCAAGTGAGCAGTGGCGGATTTATGCATTCTGGGGCCCTTGGCGCTAAACAATTGCGACCTCTGGGGCTAAACAATCGTGGTGGGTCCGGCAATCAAAATATGGCGAAACCTCACCTAACTATTACCGCTTTATTCGACCCTTCTTAACGATCGCATTAGTAAATAAAGCATCGCAGAGCAAAAAGGATGAATGTTTCTTAGTCGTTTTTAAAATGAGATATTTAATATCTCTGAGAATACACAGGAAAACATTTTCTATATTAAGGGGAGCCTGGCGCGCTCCAAGCGCGATCCCTCTTAAATCCGCCACTGCAAGTGAGTTCAGAAATGCATTTATGAAAACGGATGGTGCATTTCTTTTGGGTTTTGAAAATGTAATGCCTTTTCGTGAACGAAATAATCACATTTGTTTTGTCTGAATGAGAATCAGAAGGGAGATTTTTCTTTTGATCTCATATAAGAGTAACCATTGCTAAGTATTGTCAAAAACATAAACATTAACTCGACATGTTTTTAAAAAAAAGGTTCCAATTTGACTATCAGTTTAAGGAGCCAAATAGCAAAACGCCGCCTCTCTTATTTCCCTCAAACTCCTCGATCCGCCTGAAGAATAATGGACTGAGGAAGGCAAATAACGAAAAAAGAGATTTTATTAAAACAGAAACGCGACGAGAATTACGTTAGTACGTAAAAAATGAAGGAAGAAAAATATTTTTCTCTCAAATTCCGTTTCCATGGATACCTTCGCGGCATTCACCGTCCTAAAAAAAAATAAGTCCCCTGAGAAGACTCAAGCCGAGTGTGATAGAAGTAATTTATATTCATCAGTTTTATTCGGGCGATTTTATTTGCTCGCTTTCGAATCTAGTTGCTTGCTTGGCATTTAGAGAACTCGCGATTATTTTGGACTCATTCTTAGCTGCAGAATGTTTATATGTATATGCGTATATATGACGAGACAGTTTCGCATCTTTCTTAAATATTAAAATAATACGTTTCAGCATTCTTGGAAAACGATCACGTTGGTCTAAAAAGCGAATTTTTGTAGTATGGAGCGTAGAAGGCAGTGTAAACCATCCTCTCCCTTTTAAACCCTTCCGCTTCAGCAATGATTTTTTTCCCGTTTTTTTTCCAAACTTAATCAAGAATCTGAATATTATTCATCGCTGACTAGGTACCCATTAAACTTCAAGAGCCGGCGAGACCCTCTCCTACCTCTCTGGTTTTATTACCTTTCCTCTTCCTTAAGTTTTTATATAAAAACATGAACAAATTAAGACGATTTTCCTTAACTATTCGCGAATTCGTTCTTAATAATCTTTAATGAGAATTTTCGATGAGACATTTTTTATACTCATTCCTGGAAAAACAAAGCTTACGTCAGAGATTTATTATTATTATTACTTATTATATTAAAACGCTACCTCCACAGTCGACTTTATAAAAAAATATTGTTAATTTTAAAGAAAACTGGCGGCGTGCCAAAGGTAGCCGGAAAAACTCATTTCCAATGAACTGATTATTAGTCACTTGGACCAGGCTGCCTACATCAATATAGTATCACAAACCAGCAGAAAGCGAAATCCCTATCTCATTTTTCCATAGTTGAGGGAGAGGGGGAGAGAGATCACATCTTTTCAATCAAAATTTCAATCTCCTCCTCCTTCGCGATCTAACTCACAGTAAACATTTAATTTTGCGTAATTGAGAAGTGAATAATCGATCGAAAATTTATCGATGAAAAATAACACTTCACGCAATACTACCTCGGCTGAAAAAAAAAATTCATCGACGGCAATAACGGACGAGAACGCGCAAATATTTAGAACATAAATCCCCCCTCCTCCTCCCCCCGCCCTGATACCCGTATAAGCGCGACACAAAAGCACCGCTCTGATGCTGCCCCCTTCCAGCTAGCTGATGATGAGCGAGGAAATTACTCGCGGGGACTATATCCGACATCGATTGGCTCGTCCCCATCTCCAAGAGCTCGCTTCCGCCCCCTGTGTGAGACGGCGACAAAATGGCACAAGCGCTTAAACTGCTAAAAGGGGGAGGGGAAGAGGAGGCGGATTTGGGGGAGAGAGAGATAGAGAGACAGAGAGAAATAGAGAAGGAAGGGTGAGCTGCACACACAAACACACACACACGGTATAACAGCACATCCCTTCCTACACTAACTCAATAGAGAGAGGGTACAAGGCGAGCGAGCGAGGTCGTTGTTCTTCAGCTCTTACGCACGCCCAAGCGCTATTTAAAAGGACGTCCGGAGAGAGAGAGAGAGGTGAATGCGGGCTGAGCGAGAGAGATAAAGGGGAGAGAAAGGGAGGGAGAGAGAGAGAAAGGGAGGGAGAGAGAGAGAGAGAGAACGAGATGAGCTGAGGGAATAAGGGAGAAGAGATTAGAAGAGGGAAGTAGAAAGGATGTGGAACGACGGAGGAAATGAGGGTGGAGAAAAGGGGAGACAGGTGGAGAGAGAGAATGAAGGATGGGAGTAGAGAAGGGAAGGAGAGTGAAGAAAAGAGGGGGGGGAAGTGACATACAGACAGATAAATTGGTTTTAGTTGGGCGAAGTTGAGGCTCTCTTACACCTAAAAACCCAATCGTGAAGTATTTCGCAGTTTTCCATATATAAAATATTAGCGTGTACTTATTTACAGATTACAGTGAAAACTGTGAAAAGGGATTTTAAAAAAAGTAAAAATAAGGAGAGATGGAAAGAGGTAGAAGGGAGGGAAAGAGGGAAATACTGAAAGAGAAGGGAAGAAAGATGAGAGAGAGAGAGAGAGGGAGTGAGAGAGAGAGAGACATGAGAGAGGGGGGAGAGGAGAGAGAATGGGAGTGAGGTGGACGGTGAGCGGATAGAAAAAATCGGTACAATATACATTGTACAAACTTTCTCATATACTAATGAAAATATGAACTATGTAGAATTATTATAAACATCAACTTAAATAAAGAAATTTGATGAAAATCTTAGCCGTTTTTTTTAGAAAATCCAATTGTTGTTAAAGTTACCCAAGAATAAATGAGCCTAATATTTATTCATTTTTTTAAAATGTGAAGTATGAAGTATTATTGCAGACAAAAACTCAAGTAAAGGTACGAAATTTGAGCAAAATCGTTGCAGCCGTTTCTGAGAAAAGCTAATTGTTGTTAAAGTTGCCTAGAAAAAACTGCCCTTAATTGTTGTGCAATTTAAACCATTTCTTCAGAGCTTCTATTCAGCATGATAAAATGCCTAATTACGAGATTTCAATAATTTTCGATCTACCGCTTAGGCAAACAGACAGACCCACAGACAGACAGACGGCATTGCGAAAACCACTTTTTTCGGACTGATGTACACCTAAAAACGTATATTTTCATAAAAATCTCGAGATCGAATTTTTTCGCGATAACAATTCTTTCTCAATGTACTTCGTATATGAGAAAGTAAAAATAACGCAAGTATGTACCAAGGCCGACGTGAGAGGGTGAAGGATACAGAGAGAGAGAGAGGAATGAACAGCGATGGAAAGAGGGAAAAAGTGCAGTGGAAGGGACAGAGAGAAAACAAGGGTGTTGAGGAGAGATAGGGAGACAGGAGAGAGAAATTTAAAGGGGGAAGAAAAGGAGAGGAAATGCAAGAGACAACACAAAAGAGGTAATTGGGAAGGTTATTAGAGGACGGAGGAGAAATGAGGTGAGGAAATGGGAGAAAGGGAAAGAAGATGGAAAAGGGAGGTGGCAGCAAAGCAAGTGGACGGAGTATAAAAAAAATAATGAAGACACGAATTTCAAAATAAAAATGTGAGAAAATTGTGAAGAGATAAATGAGGGAAAAGGGAGAGAGGGAGGGTTCAAAAAGTTTGGAAAAAGAGTATAGAGAGAGAGAGAGAGAAGAAAGGGGTTAGCTAGTAGGATCGTCGTACACAATAAGGGGCGAGGTGAAAGAGAAATGGAGAGGGATAAGGGGGGGAAAGGTAGGGAAAAAAGGGAGCGAGAGAAGTGTAAATTACTTCCCGGGAACCTTTCTTCCTCCTGCTAAACTATTAGGGGAGAGAATGAAAGGAGAAAAAACACAAATGAAAGGTTGTCCTTTTCTATTGTTTTGGACACGCGCACGCACGCATAGAGAGAGGCCTCGACACGGGAGGGGGTGGGGGGGAGAGAGGTCGCATAAAGAAACGTGAACCGCTATCCCGCTAACTTTCGTCCGCCATTTGGACGCGCCACAGGAAAACGGCCGATAACAATTGAATCCGGAAAAAAATGAAGGACAAAAAGATCGCTTTTAACGCGGGGTCGAGCGGTGAACTAGAAAAAAAAGGGGTCGTAACGAGGGACCTCTGAATGTAAAGGGGAAAGTAAAAAAAACAGCGGAAGAGAGGAATTCCGAATATTTCGTACGCATTCTATCGTTTGTTGATGTTGTCGTCTTGTTCGCCGACTACATTATCTTGTACTACGGCTGGAAGCGATTTTTTTGCATGCGTTGAAATTTTTCTGTTCCTACGACACAGAATCCTTTTATAACGTCCATAAAAATATTAATACTATAATATAAAATAGTATGCGATCGACCTCTTTTGAAACCGCCTCAAAATAATTTAAACGGCTTAAACATTTAAACCATGTTTTCCGATAAACCAGCGAACTAATTTTAACTCTCGTTTTCCCTCAACTTTTATATTTCCACTTCGTAGGATAATCTAAATATAAAAAAGAGTCGTAAGAAAAAACTGTCATTATTATTTAGCCAAACAGACTTTGTCAGACGAGTATGAGCGGTTACACGAAACAACGGAATTGTAGTACTAATGCATTATTGGTCACAAAATAGATTTATGAACTACATCCTCCGATAGCCATAAAAATGTTGGGAAAAGTAGATGCACCTATCAACAAATAGCGATTCACAGTGGTACGGAAGTGGATTTTTTTCATGTCCATTGCATGCCCAAATCTCTCCAATCTATTTCTTACACATCCTTAACAATACGAGTAAGTTTTGTTAAAAAAACTAGCATTTTTGAGAAACGAAGAAAGACCCTACTTGTTGTAACTTGATTGAAAGTTTCAAAACGAAACATTTAACTGGGAATCGGACCCTAAATGACGTAACAGGAACAACATTGACGACCATTCGGGTAATTCCCGAACCCAAATCACATCCCCTCCGCCGAAACAGTTCACTGCGCCTCCAGTTTTCGCAATAAATCGAATCTCCTCTCAGGAATAAAAAAAAAACCCTTTCCTACTCTTTTCTTCTTTATTTGGCATAACGCTTCCCCTATTGCCATGTAAAACGGCCACCGTAGAAGCTTGATAAACGGCCCCCAGCAGAACGAGACTTTTTTTTTAACGGGGACGAGAGAGTGAGAGAGAGAAAGGGAAGAGGAAGAAGAGATTCTACAAAAAAAAATCCGGGGGGTTGGACAGACTGCTTCGCCGGCAGTGCGCGTGGGTGGAGTGAGAAAGGGGTTGGGTTGGCAGCGACGTTGTCCCGTTTCACGCTAACGGTGCGGCGGGAGCGGGAGTGTGGGGTATATGCGGGACTTACTACCGGGGGCCTGGAGGAGAAAGGAGGAAGGAAGGTTGAGGCCAGGGGCAAAGAGAGGGGTCTAAAAGGGGCGACGAGTAGTCCTACTCCTGCATGGCATAACGGAGAAGATGGAACCTTAAAAAAAAAAAAAAAAAACTGCGCGGAACGAGGTTGTGTATTCCCAAAGAGAATTCAGTCCACTGTTATTTTCTCGCAAGCGTCCCATAAAAAAAAGAAACACCCAAAACTTTCTCCTCGTTTTTTTTTTGGGAAGCATAATTAAACCCTCTTTTTTCTCCCTCGGCGAAACCATTCCGCACCTCGCGTTTCACTTCGTAAAAATGTGTGTTGAACGACCAATTAGCGTGAGAGTGACGTGGAATTTGCAGGAGGGGGGGAGGTTAAAAACGGTTTACGCGTCGTTCCTTTTTTTTTCGGAAGTTTTTTTTTTTTTATGCGTTCGTCCAGAGAACGTGACTTTTTAAGTTTTTAAAACTTGGTTATTTTCCGTGAGGATTTTTTTTTTAAAGCGCCGCAAAGGGGGAAAAGATAAACGACAGCATACGACCGTCCGCGTAAACCTGGCGAGTCAGTCGCCTTGACCTTCTTGGTCAACGATCAAATGATACGTGTAATTATTCATTCGACCATCGAACACGGAAGAAGGATGGTAAAACTCTCCATCTCGAATGCGATGACGGGACAGTTTCTATTACAAAGAGTTTAAACGTTTACGTCACGATAAACTTTTAAAAGATTCCTAAACTTAAAAATTGTAATTGGATGTTAAAAAATATACGTGTCTTCCGTTTCCAAGGTATGCGAAAGTTATCCAATTGCCGCGTCCTGAACAAAGAATTCACAGATTTGGAAATGTATTAATTTCCGACCAATTAAGCACCGGTCTGTCAATACGTGAAACTCGGTTTAGAAAGTTAAAAGTCGAAATTTTTCGAAAAAACGTTCAACTGGACGTTAACCAGTGCGGCAATATTGAAGCAAGCAAGATTATGTTCGTGAATTTTTATCGCTATTGACAGAATACATACTAATAATTTCACAGAAGACTAGAAGGATAGAACATTTTTTGAAAAGGAACGCTCTGTCTCGTAATAAAAAGCATCTCAAATCTCCGACATTATACAGCCTCGTTGGCGATGGCCTTTCTCTCACTTGAATATTTTACTTCGCTCAGTCGTCATTTGCGGTAACATCGCCGGGAGAAAGTTGGCCACAAAATTTGCATTGTAACAAACTGAAAAGGTTAAGGTGAACAAATAATTTTCAATTCCGTTTAAACTAAAGGAATAAGGACACTGAGTAAAATAACATTTATTTCGCAGCCATCGATCGACTGAGATACTTGTTTCCCTTCACTGGCCAAGCGTTGCTAGGAGACGATATATTTTCTAGGCTGACAAAGAACTTTTTACACGTATAGGTATGTAATAATTCATTCATTCATCGTAATTGGGCACACCCAACTCAATCTGTGCTATCCGAGGCCTATTTCTTCATGTCCTCATACCTAATTCCTTCTTTTAATGTATCTAATATACCTTTCCCCTTCCTACCTTTTTGCCTCTGTCTCAACAAACTTCCTTCTACGACGCCTTTCAGTACACCGTTTCCTTTCAAATTCTGACCCACCCATTTCTTATTTATCTCCCTCATTACTCTAATTAAGTTCCTCTCTTCCCCTACTATATTCAAAACTTCCTCATTCGCTTTCCTCTCATGTCCAACTAATTTTCTCTACTCTACGCCAAACCCACCTCTCAAATGCCTCTAAGGCGCTAGCATCGTATTTTCTCGTTGCCCATGTCTCGCACCCATATAATTCTGCAGTCGACATCAAAGTTCTCACTAAACTTTTTAATATCTATTCAAACTGCCATTCAAAAATTCTCGGAAATGCCTCATTTTCTCTTGCTGTCATTGTCCTGATCTCTTTCCTCCATCCCGAGACAGAATATTACCTAAATAAGTAAAAAATTCCACCTGATCCAGCCTTACCTCATCCACTGTAACATTGACGTGGGTACCTCAAGATTCTCGATTTCTTCTTATTAATTTTCATCCCGAATCTCCTTGCCTTTTTATTCAATAAAAAACATCAAAAAATTAATTTTCTTTACTACATTAATTAAATCACCAATTATTTCGAGAATGAGCGTATCTGAAATTAAAGAAAGAACTTCTTTGTTTTTATTTTGAACATTTAAAATTCGAATAAAATCTCTAAAACACAATCATTTGCTTTCAAGACTGTTTTTCAACGAGGCGAAACTAGGAAATGCCAGTTTCTCTGCAAACATCTGAGAAAAAACTCCTATCTCTAATCATCGAACAGAAACGTTAAAATTAATTAATTGGAACGAAAAGTAGTGATGTGAACAAGACGAGTCTATGTAGCCTAGTTGCGTTACGCAGTGCTAATTCTACGCTTTCGACTTAACCCCCCCCCCCCCCCCCCCTTTCCCTTCCCTTCCTCCCCACACTCGGGGTTGCCAAGGGAAACATGGGAGAGTGGGCGTCTAAATCTGTTGACGTCGAACGAGGAGAAAAGATGTAGGAAGGAAAAGGAGGAGGGTGGGCACCTTCCTCCGGTTGCCTAGCAATGCGAGTATCGATTGAAGGATTCGATTACCGGGTTCCGAGAATATTAGGTCTTTTGCGACGCAATCTCATGCGTCATTGCCCCAAAATATCTGGAGGAAGGTGGCATTCTTTCGAGTAAAAAGAAAAACTTGCAGATAACGCCTTTCGCATATCTCTTGAGCAGGGCCGGTTATATTGAAAAAAAAAAAAGACGACAGCCGTGAAAAGCTATGCGCGAGATTCCAAAGGACTTTATCGAGATGAAAAATATCTCGTCAGATACTGTCGAAGAACGATCTAATAAGGTCACGCGAAGGGAATATCATTCACCAAATCGGAAACGGCGAGAATCAAAAGGATTTCAGCTAGCATAAACGTGAATTACTAAAAATCGCTCGAGGGAGAAATCGGAAATTCACGCGGGAAAAATAAGTAATTAAAATCGATTTTTTTACTACTCGAACGTTTAAGAAACAAAATGATAGTCGGAGAATTTATTTAGATTTACAGAGATCATGGAGTTGGCGCTTCAAGCAACTAGGAAAATGAATACCATCTTCGAGCGATCGCAATTCGATCCATCGACGTTCGACCTATCGAAATCCGGATTATCGATTATCGTGCCATCGACATTCGCCCCTCCGACTCGGGCGGACGACTATAAGGCATAACGGTCTTTTTAACAGTACCGCGACTGCAACAGCCGTCGCGATTCGTTACGCTCCCGTTCCTTTTCCTCCCCTTCCCCCCAATCTCTTATGTCCGCAAGGGAGGACACGGATTCGACGAAATCGCCGTCTACATATTTTCTTTCCAGTCCGATGCAACGACGGACGACTATGACGGGAAATAATAATAAGAAGGAAACAAATGTAGTAGAAAAAAACGAGGAAGGAGAAAGCCTTTTCGTAGGAGGGAGGGAGAGAGAGGACAGGAGGAGTCATGCAAGCAGGAATCCACGGCAGGATAGAAATAAGAGGGGGGAGAGGATGAGGGGAAAGGGGAGCAGCACGGCATCTCTAAAGAGGCCAGCAGCGGCTGTTACGTGCCGCGAGTCTCGCGAGCGATCGAGGGAGAGGAGGAGAACAGGAAGAGAGTGAGTTAGAGAGAGAGAGAGAGGAGAGTGAGAGAGGTGGGGGAAGAGAAGACGGTAAAAGTGCGTTGACCATCAAGAGTAGGAGTAGGAGGATGAGAGGGGAAGGAAGCTAACGGCAATTACCCTGGAGGAGGGAAGGGGTTGAGGGGAATGAGGGGGGGAGAGGGGAAAGGGGTTTATACAACACGAGTAGAATGTGGATGGCTCGGCAGCGAGACGTGAATAGCGAAAGAGAGAGTTCAGCGGGAAGAGAAAGGTAGAAAGAATATAGATCGAGATGTGTTTTTAAAAAAAAAGTACGAGTGTAATTGAAAAGCAAGGAGTGACAGCGGACATTAAAAAAAAAAGCAAATTGCGTGTCTCGGATAGTAAAAAAAAAAAGGTTGGGAAAAACCAGATGCGCGTTTCAGTTGCTAAGCAGCCGTCGTCAGTGGCGGTTAACCGTTAGCAATAAGCCGAAAACGATAATTCTCTTTTCGGTTTAAAAAAATAAATTCAAGACTTCAATTTATAAGCTGAGGTCGTGGCATCAAGGAAATAAATTCTACACGAGCTGCCTTCGTCATATATTCAATCAAAAATTAAAATTTTAGGAAGACGTCAAAAATAATAAAATTACCGATTTTTCCTACCTCTGTGAACAATTTTTATAATTTTTTTTCTAAATAACAACAAAATTCAATATGCAACACGCAACAATAACATACTTTTATCATTCTTTTTAAATAACCAGAACGAAACAAAATTCAATACAGGACATAGAATGTTCAATGAAGTCAATAAGGAACAACGACAAAAACAGACGGAGTAAGCGCGATGGAATGATAGGGGGAAAAACTTCCCAGATAAATGAACCTAGTAATACGATTCGGAACATAACAGAACAGCATGCGGAGAGAAAGCGAACGACAGAAGAAGCTATTGACGGCAGGCATGCCACAGTAATTGCAGCGAAGCAGAAAAGTGCATTTAACCGTAAAGAAAATTACGGAGCGCTGAAAAGGGACAAAAACGAGAAACAACGCATAAACAAGGAAATTAGAAAAAAGATCGAGACAGAGAGAACAAACGCGTACACGCGAGATGATAATAAAAAAAAAGCAAGCGCGTAATGGCATAAAGGGAATCGTAGAACGAAAACAAAGCGGTCATGAGGAAGTAATTGTTGGAGCGAACGGGACGCAAGAGGACGTAGATGGCGCGGACGAACAATGAAAAAAAAAGACGCAACGAAACAAAAAACAAGCGAATTATGTAAAAAAAAAGAAAAAAACAATTCGGAGGCTCGGACTCTTCCCATCGCTCCCCTTCCGCCTCCGTTTCCTGGGAAGAGAATGAGAACCGGAAAGATTTCGGCTGCTGCACCGAGCTTGGTTATGAATAGTGCAGAGGGAATTCGAAGGTCGTAGCCCTTTTGGGAAGGGTGAATGGGTTGCGTGGAAAATTAAGTGGTAGGGAGAGGGGGGACGGAGGGGAGGGGGGGGAGGAGTGGAGAGGGAGGCGGAGGAGGGAGAGGGAGAAGGGAGGCGGAGGGGGGTAAAGGGGGAGGGAGGCGGAGGGAGGCGGAGGGAGTAAAGGGGGAGGGAGGCGGAGAGGGTAGAGGGAGGCGGAGAGGGGTAGAGGAGGGAGGGAGGGGGGAGAGAGGGGAGGGGAAGGAAATAGGACTCGATCGAAGAAGGGCATGGACAGCTTTTTGATTTACGATCGAGTTCGAGATCGGTTTCGACCAGGTTTTTTTTCTAGTAGAGAGAGAGAGAGAGATTAGAATGTTCTCTCTTCTTTTCCGTGAGAGGTAGGAAAACATTTAGATCAGAGGTTCCCAACCATTCCGAACACCAAGTTTTATCCTGGAATATCATGCGAGCACCACTATATTTCTGAAAAAATAGGAATGGTCATGAATAAAATCAAACCAACATCAAAGTTATTCCATTAATTAATTAATGATATTGCATACGTTTAGAAAGAAAGAAGCCGAGCAAATGAAATTATTGGTCCTAATAAATGGAATATTAAGCACCGTAGAAGAGCACCATCTGGCTTTCAAAGAGCACCATCAGCATTTCAAAGAGCACCATCAAGCATCCAATGAGCACAGCGGCGCTCGCGAGCACCAGGTAGAGGAACCCCTGATTTAGATGGAAAACAAAAACGCAAACCTTGATGGTATAAAAGAGGTGAGGTTGGTGGTCTCGAGGGGGCGGCGGAAAGAGAGAGAGAGAGGAAATCATTCTTTTAAAGCACGTAAAAAAGGGAAAGAGAAATAGAGAGAGAGAACACTGCCACTTTTGACGGATTCCGGATAATTTTTCTCCTAAAAAATAAACTGTAGAGAGGGTGGACAGATTTGGCAACTAACTCTGCGAGGTTACTCCAGGAAATTATTCGCTGATTTTTTAGATCGCGAAGTTCAATTTTCTCCATCGCTTTATTTCTGTAAACCAAAGCTCTTTCACGAAGACAAACAGCCCCGATAAATCCACGTAAAAAAGGTTAGGAAATAACCGGATATTTCTCGGATCAAATAGATCGCGTACCCAACGGAAGAAGTAAGTTTGATCGATTAGTCGGTCCTGAAAGATGCCACGAAAGGAGTCGAACTGGTTCGGAAGGCGTTTTTTATTCGAACGGACGCAATTAATTCGTGTCGATTAAATTTGAATGCGTATCCAGAAACGTTTCTTTTTTTTTATTCTCAAATTGGAGAAGCGGATTCGCCGCGAATATACATCCTACAAAAAAAAAAGAATAAAAGCTTCTTTTTCCTTTTCCCGAGAATTCGCAAAAGACCAGAGACGATTTCTGCGACCCGGAGGCGCAAAAGAAAATCGATAAGAACAGACGAAGCAGCGTTTTACTACGCATCCGAGAACAAAGGAGAAAGGAAAAAACACTCACGGGTCAGGAAGCTCACGGCGAGTCCGATACTTCACGCAGAACGGGCACTCACCTGTCGAAAAGAGAAGGAAAAAATTAGATTAAGAAAAAACACATTTACAAAGAACGCCAAAAAAGACAAATTGAAACACGTTGCGGTTACATGGATAAGCTTTCATAAGGCGAAATTACCAATTCAAATGAAACAGAGGTGAATGAGGAAGTGATTTTCTAAGACTGTGAAAATTTAATTATATTAATACGCAGTAAATCCGCTTAATTTTCCGATTAAAATGATCGCGAGTAGCCAAAAGACTTCGCTAAAATCAAAGAACATATTATGAAAGGTTGAAAAATGCACATTTTTTATGAGCTTCTTTAAATTCCAAAATTATTTCATTTACAAAATAAAACTAAGGTAGTTAACATTAATTCGGCTAGCACGTGCATTAGTGATGCTTAACTCGACATAAGATAAACTTCAGAATACATACAAGCATTTTATATTAGGATTATAGTTTTAATTACATGATAAAAAAACAACAAAATAAAATTTCCATCAAATAAAATAGTTTTCGTTTCACTTGTAATTCAGCCGTTGAATTTTTACATTTAAAGTATATTTATCAGAGTTAAAATATTAATTGTCACTAAAGCAATGTTGATGCAACAAGATAAAAACTTTATTGAATAGTTTTCGTTTCACTTTTATTTCATCCGTTGAATGGTGAACTTAAAGTGAACATATTATCATAGTTAAAAGACGAGCTCCCTTAAAAATGACGAGTATATTCTGAAAATCGTCCAAAAATTAATCAATCTTCTTTAAGATACTTCCATTTTCGTGGAAATAATGTCTCTCAGGTGATTTATCGATTAAAGTGCACCGCATTAATTAATTATCCGAGTTAACCCAGTCCGCGTCTTCTTGCTTTAAAATGATCGATCGTTTCGAAAGGTCACACAAGTTACTCTCCGAGATAAGCGAATCCCACTTCTTTATCGGCGGCGAAATGTCTTCCGTCTCCGGATGTGTAAGGACAGCTTGGCAGAAACGCCATGTTCCTACTAGAAGCCGCTTATCACCGTAACTTGATACTCCGTTTGGTTCGAACGAGAACTGCTACTTTGCGCTTACCGAAAGCGGAGAGGTGGAACGGATAAAGCGGATGGTTCGAAGAGGCCCAGAAACCGGTGACGTAAGTTGGAGCGGAAGGTTCCGGGGCGAAATATTATCGGTAAGGACCATGGTAAGGACCCTCTCCCCATTCCTCATCACCCAACAAATTCAATTAAAACTGAAACCCATCGTAAAAGCTACCAAGTTGCACTTGTGAATCAAATATCAGGAGTACCTACGCTAAAAAAAAAAGGTTATGCTTTTTAAATTACTTTGCCCAAAAATAATGACGAACTTAATTTGCTGACGTAATATAAAAAGCGTGTTTTATTTGTTGAGGTTTATTTAGAATTGTAAGCTTAAAATTCTTCATAAGTTTAATACTATAATTTTATGATGTAAAAAGTAATTTACTTAATGATTAATTTAAAAATTTAAACTTTCTAACTTAAACCGTTTGGTCAGAATCTCAATCTGTATATTTTTTTTAGTCACCCACCCACCGATTTCTCAAAATATTTTTTTACCGAGCATCGTAGATAACATACACCGTGCAAATTTTAGCCTTCTATCTCTGTTTACTTGCTATTTTGATGTGATCGACTGTACATACAGACGGACAGACAGAGCGAAAAAGAGAAATCGCTAAAAATATCTTAATTTTCTGTAGATACGGAAATTTTCGAGCTCCCCCTTCCCGGGCTCGAGTCATTTGGCCGCTCACTCCACCGCAAGAAACGGATTTATAACAGCTCGATCTCATACAGAAAAATTTCAATCAGTTCAACAACATGTCTAAATGAATTTGCTAAATCGTCCGTTGTTAACATTTACACGAAAGGGCCATGATTCATCTGACTTTTGAATGGAAGTGGAACCTCGAGGAAAGTCAAGATTCCGTGCTCGTTTTGTGCTTTCTAATCTCATTTGAAGCGAAAATAGCACAATCTTTCTCTCTCTCGCTTTTATCACTTCCTCCGCGACCGCCTCGTCCCACATAATTTTGGTGCGGCTTATTCCAAAAGACCTCATTCTCGATTTATTCTGACCCACACTACGGCGAGTCTCCCGTACCGTATTTAGACGGCGGTCTCCTAATAACATCTGACGTAAGCTCCGTCGGCGATGACGCGACGCTTGTCACGGACTAAGGATTGCGACATGCGCACAGAAATGAACATCTTCTATCGATGTCTGCACAGTGATGCCAAGTCTTTCAATTAGCGTCGGAGATGCTCATATCGATATCGAACAGTTTCATAGGACCCAACGCGATCTGTCCTAGTTATACGACAGGGAACTAGCACGCGCGTAATTGCTGCGCACCAGATTCTTGCGCGGATCGACCTGAGTTAAGAAACGCGAAATTGTCATTACCGCTGAAATTACGTCGAGAACCAGGGAGAAAGAATCAAGTCGCGAGTCGAAATAAAACTCTTTATCGATTATCTTCTGGTTACGTCTTCGTATATGCGATATCGTATCGAATTATCGATATCGATCGTAAATTCGATTTAAAAAAATATATAGCACCTCTCCATGTTCCCATCCTCCCTGAAACTCTCATAATTGCTATTGCCTTTTGAAAAACCCTTATTTCATTTTTTCCTGTAATGTTATCTCTCCCCCTATCGATTATCGCATCGTAAATTCGATTTTAAAAAATATCTATCACGTCTCCATGTTCTCATCCACTCTGAAACACTTATAAATGCTATTATACTCTTTTGGCCCTCTTATTATATGCTTTCCTGTAATGTTATATCTCCTCCTCCCCCATTTACGGACTTCCCTCCATCCTCTCACTCCCCCTCCTCTCGCAACCTGTTCAGAAACCACTCCTAGCATCTCCTCCTAATCACCTTGATTTACTTCCCCTCTCCTTCCGACTACTCCGTCTACCTCCCCCACTTCTCTTCTTTCTACTTAAAGAGTTACTCTCTCAATCCCGTAACCGGATTTCCTAGAGGTTCTAATCTGCGGGCATCTCCTTCGCTCTTTGTCCACGCAACGCTAATAGTAAGCGTCGAAAGCCTTTCTCAAATCTCCCCTTTCTGATCTCTAATCAAATATTCTCTTTCAGATAACCACGCGTTTTGATTAAATTTCTCCATTAAGATCCCAAATGCATTACGTTAACGGGTGGGAATCACTGGCACGTTTAAATCGCGATTAAGAAGTTTCATTACGCGTTGAATTTATTAATCTCCATGGCTTAGAAATTTATACTACTTCAAAAATGTGCATATAAGCATGGGATGCTTTTGGGTGCTAATCCCGACTAAATTACCCAAAAAAACGACAGTAAAAGGTTAAAAATATTATATTTCTCACTGACAGCGTTTATAAAGAAGTAAGCGAGAAATAAAAAAACCGTTTCCAATTTAGCCGTGGATTTAACGATGTCGTATCCTCACCCACGAAACCATTGTCGAGAATCTCAGTTTCGATATGGAGTTGGAAGAGAATAAAAATTCGAAAGGTATTTCGAAAAAAATGCAAGAAAATTGTTTTTTTTTGTATGTACGCGCGGATCTGAGAACTTGATACAGAATAAACGGTACGAGAGAGACGACCCGAAAACCCTACCATCCTTTTCAGCGTTTTTTTTTTACAAAAAAAAATGCTCTTATAGTTTCACTTTGACGTCAGTGCACTTAAATTGAAATTGTGACGAAATCGTAAAAGATAAAGAGCTGAAACTTGGAGTGTATATTTCTGTATTGCTGCCATTTGTTTATCTTTAGACTAGAGTTTTGTAAATAAATGCAGAATCAGATAGAGTCCATTTATTTTATTTTTTATTATCTCCGAAGGTCGAAAATATGGAAAGATGAAATTTCTAGCTTACATTTCCACTTGATGCCACTTACAAACGAGACTCTAGCGACCGAACATGTCGCGGTATATACACATAAAAAATAAGATACGCTAAATCGACATCCAAATTCAGTAGGTATTACGTTAATGGGAGAAATCTTCACAGCGAAATATAACACGAAATATCACTGAATTTAATAGTTGAAGAAAAACTGTGTCCAAATTCATGGACAACACTCCGCTTATTTCTGATTAAATGTGAACAGACTCAAATATCGATGAACCAAAAGCCATCACATTTCGAGTACTAATAACCGAGAGAAATCCGTCAAAAATACACAATCTTATACCGGGATAAAGTTTTCCTCGAAAGTACTGCTCATAAAAGCATGAAAATATTAGTGAATATGCACATATAAGGAGCCACAACTGAAATAGTTTCAATAAGCCTGGGCGACAAAACCAAGACGACGAGTCATCGAGGTATTTTTGCGATATAACGAAACCAGTCGGTTAACCATAGAGATAGAGGGTCGTTCCAAACTTGTAGGAATGATCAACAAGATACGAGATATTAACTTCGTGTAATTCTCTTTGAATGCTATTGGAAGAGTCTCAAGCGGAACATTTCCGCCAATTATAACTCATCGCGGGCTTTGCACCACCTGCCGCTTGACTCCTGTAACGAGTGCGCAAATTCGATCCTCTTTCGTCTTCCGTTTAATCATAATTTACCTGGCGCTTAATTACTCGCGGGCGGTAAAAAAATTAAATTATTTACACAAGTTGGTAATTATCGACTGTGAAATACTTGAGGAACATTTATATTATTACAATTATTTTACGGCGAAACTATATTTTGCGAACCTTTAACATAGGTATAATTTTCGAATGAATAATTAGCCTTATACAATTTTAGACCTATATCGAGCTAAATAATTGGAATAATAGCTGTGTAAATTCGTTGTTCGCAAAACGCAACCCGCGACTCAAGTTGCGACATTTTTATTAATGACAAGGGGGTCAGTGATCACCATGTCACACAGAATTTTAAGTTCCTTTAAATATGTGATTTACTTATCGACCCGTGATGAAATTCTTATAGTGATAACCGAAGAATGACGGAATGTCACTTAATACCAAACCGTTTAAATTACGACGCACAAAACGTAATTCATCGTACAGAAATTTTAACCGGCCCCTCAAAAAAAAAAAATCGATCCGTGCACCAAAGTGCCCCCTCAACAATCCGCCACGCGGAGACACCCTCGCACCAAAAACCCACGGACCGATGACGAGTTTTTTTTTTAAGCGGGACACCTCAACCATGGAACCGGTAATGTTAAATAGCCCCACCCCCCACACACATACAAGGGAGTACGCAGGCGCTGCCTCCTAACCCTCCTCACTCACTCCCCCTCTCAACACACACACCCCCTCCCCTTACACCCTCGCCCCCCCTCCCCACCACCACCCCCTCCGAGACACGCACGCCTCAAAAGAGCCTTTCCCAACACAACGTGTCACACGGACGGCGTCGCCATGGTGCTGCTGCTAGCAGGCTGGTTGGTTGGAGAGAGAGAAAGAGAGAGCAGACGACGGGTCGAAACTCGCAGCAAGGGCAAAAGCTATACTATACACACGGTGTAGTCCCATGGCCTCCTCCTCCTCCAACTCCCTCAGCCGAAGAAACACCTCCCACCCCACCCCCCCCTTAAAAATAAAGGGGGGTTATCTCTTTGAAGAGTTGCCACCGACCAACCTGGGCGTATGGTAAGACGAGGAGGAGGGGTGGTTTGAAGGGAAGAGGGAGGTCAACGACACCACAAAGCTAATGGCACTGCACGAGAGAGAGAGAGAGATGGAATGGGGGAGGTGGAGAGAAGGAAAAAGAAACGCGGTGGGGGGGAGGGGAAGGACCGGGGGTAAAAAAAAGGGTTGGCGCCCGGAAGCGAGCTATTTCCCTAGAACCTCACAAGCATCCATCCATCCCTCCCTCAAACCTCCCCCTTCTTTCTCTGGGGGTGAAACCACCTGGTTTCAGGGGTAGGGAGAACTGCAGCGCCACAGGAGGTAGAGGGGAGAAACAGGGAAGGGAAAACGAACGAAAAAAAATACATAATCCTTCCACTCTCCGCCTCTTCCTCTTATTCCTAAAGTACTCGTACATCATATCGTTCACTTGCAAAGGTTTCTTAGAGAGAGAGAGAGAGTCGTAAATCGCTTCTCCCCCACAAACCCGCCACGAACATTCGCGAATGCATTAGTTCTAAAGAGAGGGAGAGAATTTAGTGGGGAGGAAAAATCACTTCCGGTACACAATTACTTTTTCCGTTCCGTTCGAATCCCGACGGACGCAAAGTAAAAGAAATAAAAATACAGCGGATGACTAGTTTCTTCTTCTTTTTTTTTAAGGCGTAGTAGCGTATAGGGAAACACGAGCTGAGATGCAGGCACGAGATGTTTTATTTTTTTTATATCTCTTAACGTCCCACGCGCGCGTATTTTACCTGATAAATCTTTTCTTCGAGTTTACACCTCGCTCTTTATCCCGTCTTTATCTTCGCTTGCACACGTTGGGCGTGACGAGTAGATCCGTAAGCAGCTAACAAAGATTAGTCGACGACTCAGCGAGTTGATTTTTTTAAATTATTTTTTCTCTACATATACGATATAAGTAAACACTTCGAATGCAGCTGGTTTAAAATGTATCCCTGTAAATATAGCCAATCATGTTATAGGATGCGCTTTTGCGTTCATGATTACTGTCGTTGTTAGGTTCGAAGTAACGTGCCCTCCTTATGTTATTGATATGACGATGAACCAATCATCGTTTAAATCAATGATACCCAAACCAAGGCCCGCGGGCCACATCCGAACCGCAATGAATTTAACAATTAAAGGACATATATTGTTTACCTCTCTACTCCTATATTAAGTCAATACATTTTTTCCAAATCAGATAGAACCTCAAGGGAAACAAAAAATTATTCGACTAAAAGAAAATTCGAATTATAGAAGAAAAATAACACAAAAAAGATCTTTTCCTGTAAAATGAATTCGCTTCGGGTTATGGAAAATTCTAGTTATAGACGTTCGACTGTATCCTAAGCTCCCAATAGTCGTTCTTTTCGCACACATGAGCGGCTCCGTCTATTTCCTTGCCGCGAGTCTTGTCATTATATTCGCCACCTGAAAAAACTATTCGTTTTGTTTCAAATAACAATTCCTTCTGGAACTTTCAACGAATTTCTATGACAGAAATCCCTCTATTTCCTAATGTTGGAATTCCGAGCAGTAAGCGATTCTCGGCATGTTGGAAAGCGAAAAGAGAAAGTAGAGAAGGAATTGATTAAGCGCGTTCCCAAGTTGGAATTGCGAGTCTTAACCCAGAAGAAAGCCAAAGTCCCTTTGGTTTCGCATAACAGATTGCGACACGTGGCCTTAACCCGAAATTTTTTGTTCGACACGTCATTGAAATAAGCAAACGGACGCCACTTTGCTAACGCTCGCTCCATCTTCGTCGCTTCCAAATGCCCCATAAGGAGAAAAACGTCTGCTCCTCTGTAGGTCAGTGTGCCCTTTTCTTCTGTATCCAGCGGCAAACTGAACAACCTTCGTGAAACTCTGCGATTTAAAGGATCGACGAATCGGACCCATCTCCATTATCTGCCATAAAATTACTTTCCCGTCATAGGATGGGTCGAAATTTATCGCACATTTTTATAACCTAAAAGAAAATATCACAAGCCTGCTTCGGTATGGCTTAGCACGGTTCAGAAAGCCACCTTGTACAATTCCAATACCTCAAAAAAAAACATTATTTTACACTCAGAATTTTAACGATTAGTGCTATTCCGTTTTTTTTTTTTTCACGGCCGAAGGTCGTTTCCGTTCCTAAAAGAAGGCACGCCAAACTGTCCTACGGCTCGCGGAGGAAGCAAAAAAAAAACAAGAACGTGTTTCGACATAAGCAGTCCCCCGAAAGGGAGGAAACGAGAGAAATAACTCATGACTTCGGTTTCAACGTACGCAGTGGAACACGATACAGAGTAACGAGAGAGTGAGTTATTTTTTTGCAAGGGTATTTGAAAAGAGGTCTTTAGCAGCACGTGACGCACGTCCCACGGCGAGGAAAGAATGGAGGGAGTTTTGTTTTGTAGAAAAAGAGAAAAGGGACGGTAGAGAGAAAGGGAGATTCAAATAAGTATGGAGAGGAGGAACGACAAGAAGAGAGAGGTTCCTTATTCATTCGTGCTCCGCAGGGATTTTTCTCCAAATTTTCAGTCTGTTATGCGAGGAATTCCAAAAAAAAGAGAACTCTTGTCCCGTTTCAGAAAAGTCGGTAGCTCACTGATATAGCATTGAGGTGTTTTATATATTCATAATAACGAATGCGCGATTGAGTTGCAAAGCTTTATCGATTCATTTGACGATGGGAACCTATTTAATCTTTTAGCCATAAAAATTAATGTTTTTTTTTTTGGAGCAGCGCAAACCAAGGACGCGGCTATTACGCGAGCGTGACTATTGCTAGAGTGAACACGATACGCGAGAGGAAGAGAGATAAAAAGAATGGAGTAAAAAGAGAGGGAAGGGAAAAAGGGAGAGGGAGAGAGAGGCAGGGAGTATGAGGGGGGAAAAAGGCTTCCGAAGGCATTATATTCACATCCTCTCGTGACCTCGAAAGAAGACCGAAAAATGTTTCGCCACCACGCCAAAAATATAAAAAAATACCAGCGCGGTCTCAATGGAAACGCATGACACCATGCGGAGGGGATTATTGCGCGGAAGAATCCAGACTCAGTCATTCGCCTTCGAGAAGATGAGCTTTTAACCCTTAATGTCATCACGGGACTTATACCAGTCAGCAATCTTCATACAGCACATAAGACCTTTATCGAGTGAGATAGACCGAGTCCTGTCGGGAATTCTAATATTAATTAATATTTTTTTTCTAAAAAACGAACAAAATATATTTAAACAAGAGAAATCTGGATTTTGTTCCATCTAAAGACTACGACAGCCTTACTGTCAAAATACGCATCTATTTATTTTGTACACTGAATGATACTGAAACGTAGTAGAGAGCGACTGAGTGAACGTGTGATAACGTGAGTGAATTTTGGTGTCTAGAATTCCCACCCTCCGATTTCTTTTTTTAAATTCTCGAGTGATGAGTGAGTTGGTAAACAGCGTGTCCTGTTTAGAGACCGTAGTTTAAGCATATCAGGACCAGGCGAAGGATCGCTCCCTATAAAACTGTGTACGTTTTCATTCTTTCTAATTTTCTGTCCACAACTATTTTTCTTTGTTTCTTCTTTTCGTCCTAGATAACCTTTTTTTTTTAAATTCTGCTGTTCTCTAAAAGAACTGCGGCTTCTATTTAATAAAGAATACACAGTCGAAATTCTATAAGTAGCGAACGTATATTACTCGAATTTTCCATAACTCGAAGTGAATTAATTTCACAGGACAAAAATCTTTTTCGTGTTATTTTTCTTCCATAACTCGAATTTTCTATAAGTCGAAATTTTGTTTCACTTGAGGTTCGACTTATAGAAGTTCTACTGTATAAACAAATAAGCAAAGAAAAAATGTAGATATTTTAATTCAAACCGACAACGAAAAAAGTAAGTTATTCGAAAAGAAAAAAAACGAAAGACCAAAACGGCGTTATAAAACGAAGCTAGCAAGTACCAAGGTACCGTCAGAGACACAGGTTGAAACGTACGTAGAGGACGGACTAAAAAGAAAAACCGCTTCCAAAGTCCGGGATTCGAACTAGGATCTGCCTATTTCCGGGTACGTATAGTTTTACCTTTAGCGGTATATCAGGGATCGAGGTCTATCCCATTAACGGATTTTTACGCGACGTCAGCGGCCAGTGAATCACGCGTATATCTCTCGGCTTCTTTGAATCGAGAGAGAGAGTGTTCCTCGGGGGCATTGAGATGATGATACCGCAAGAGCACGAAAAATAGAACCCGCTGAACCTCCTCTGCGGGGAGCCACGCGGGAGGTGTGTGACGCGGACTAGCGGTTATCATTAAGAACACATGTGCTGCGGGTTTGTTTATTTTCGTACGCGGGCGAGCATTTTTAGGCGTGATTTTTCGTCGATTCACAGA
This sequence comes from Uropetala carovei, assembly GCA_036926305.1. NCBI lineage: Eukaryota > Metazoa > Arthropoda > Insecta > Odonata > Petaluridae > Uropetala > Uropetala carovei. The sequence continues at coordinate 2,925,735 of JAXCHB010000035.1, forward strand.
CCCGAACGTGAAATTGAAGCCGCGATATGAAGATACTAACTCGATAAGTTTCCATGGCACCGATTTAACAGTGATCTAGGTAACGGTTTCATTGCTACAGGATGTAAACTATCGATATCGACGATCGACTTTTTAAATTTATCATTTCACTTTTAAAAAAAATTGAACATCGGCGCCGGGAGGATGCAAGATATTAGTTGAGATCGATTATTTTTTGCCGTTTTTAATCAAACACCGGCATATATAGGTATAAGTAATACCATAAGTTTGCGTCGATCGCCTGCCTGTAATACTTGTTGAAAATGAAGTGATAAAAAGTGATGATTTTAACAATATATTAATTAGGTACTACACAAAAATGCTGAAGATGGGTTACTAAAACAGAATCATTTGGTTAAATACAATACTTCGAAAGATGCGTGTAATTAAGGCCATCCATATTTGTCTGCATTGTTTTATCTATCAAGCTGACTATATAACCATTGCAATTTGAACTTTATATATAGACATTATCCCGAAGAAGGTTTCTTAAAGGAGATAATCATGCCAAACCTCAGATTTAACATTTACAGAGGAAATTCCCAACATTCTTAAACTCGCGGGCAACCTCCCAAAATTGAATTAACTGAAAAATAGGTAAAATATTTAGGCAAGTCAGTATCTTAATTAAAGAGTAAAATCATTCAGCTGGAAATACTATAGCGTCACCAAATCACCAAATAAAAACTAATTAGTCTTAAAAACCTACGTGAAATTTCAAATCCGATGATTTTTTTGTTTAGGCGAACCTATAGCCATCATCCGCGGAATCTCATAATGTGGTGGAACACAGGGATGGAAACCATCATGTTGATTAACGTAGAAGAGTCGTTTATAGTTCACAAAAACCATTTGCAAATCAACACATTGGAACAATTACGAAAGGTAAAGTACGGAAAGGAATCTACTTTCGGAGAATTACCACTGAAGACGGCTGCTTTGTATTCGAAATGCTGATCGGGTTTTCATAATCTTATTGCGGCTGTTGAGATAAGTACTTGATTCAATCTTTAGATTTTAAAATGTTTATTCTTGAAATATTTTCAACCATAAGACGAGATCAATAAATATCTTGTGAATTAATCACCTGTAGCGTCAAATATGAAGACAATTTAAGGCAGAGACGGGCGTAGCACACTTAGGTTTGCGACAAATGACAACTTGAACTTTTAATTGTAACGTTTTATATTAAAAAATATATTTTATATCACCTTTAGCTTATAAATAAGTATAATAAGTTTTGAGATTTAAAATAGCCTACTCTATACTTTCAATAGGAAGGGGCGTGATTTTCAAACCTTGTCTAGCCCGCAAAAATATCTTGTCCCGGTTCTGATTAACGTTAGAAGTATTAAACGACGTCTGAAAACTAAAAAATATTTCGATTCTTTAAATCAAAACGACCTTTTCGACGGAGAAATTTTATTTTATTTTACATCGCTATTCGAACATTTCTCATACCCCGAGTAGTACCTCCTCGATCTCTCTTCCGTTATAAAAAAATCCGATCAAATGGACGCGAGAAGCGAACTGCAGCGATGCGGCATAAAGAAAGACAAGGAGCGAGGGAAAGAGAGAAAAAAGAAGGATCCTAGAGAAGCTTTATTTTCTCCGACACATCTGTCGCCCCCCCAAAAAAAAAGTACGAGGTCGCACAACACGTAGGTACGATGTTAACTGCCCGGATGCCGGCCAGTTGCTGCTGTTGTTGTTGTTGTTGTTAGTGTTGCTCCAAGCATAAAAAAGAAGAATAAAGTCGACACAAAAAATGACGATAGAAAATCTCGTAAAAGCCTCCTTCCTCCCTTTGGCTTTCGGCTGCAGTTACTGGAAGAGGAAGGAGGAAAACCTAGCATTTAACGACCGTCTCCAGAATTCGCGGACCTCTTTTTTCTTTTGTTTATCATCCACAGATCGATCCGACGGCAAGCAGTCGCAGTAATACGCGTTATACTTACGCGAACGACCGCCATGAGCGATTAATAGGAGGCGACGGCCTTGTATTAAAAAAAAATGAAAAGAAGAAATGAGCGTAAATTTCGAGGGCCATTTTTATGGCGAACGAGGGACGCAAAAAGAAAAACAAAACCCGACGAATTTTCGTGGCGGCGAAGCAATCAAATGAAGCAAAGTGACTTTGAGCGTGATGAAACGAAATATACGAAGCAGAGTTCCCATTCGGAAAATGGAGACAAACTGCAAGGAAAAATAAACGCACGTGCATTATATTAAAAAAAGCCTTCTTATTCATTAAGGGTCTCTTATAGGTCGCTTTTTTCACTATATTATACAAGAGTATTTTCCCATTTATCAGCATGAATGGCTATTGCAGGGCATTCCCGTTAAAACGCCATTCTGGAGATGCATAAATCATTTCGTTATTCCGAAAATTCGTTCAAACAAATTAATATTGAAATTTTTAAGTTTATGATGTTATTACGGAAAATATGGTCCAGATTTCTGCGTTACATTAGGCGAGGGAGGATTTTATTGCATCGAAAAAAAAACTTCAAAATACGAACATATAAAAGTGGAAATTTTCAAATTTACTTCTACTATGATAAGACGGCCAGGGGTATGAGAATCTTTTCGTTGCGGTGAAACGTCTGTTTACGCTATTGGAAGATTTCACTTCAATGCTAGACGAAACGCATTACGAATAACTTTAGTAACGCCGTCTTTACTAAGTGAACGGCAGCGATCGAGCGTGAGTCAGAAGCAGACGCACGAACAGAAGAGAGAGTTCGGAAGGAATCCTTGGAATGAGAGGGGAAAAAAGGCCGAGAAAGAAGGTAAAGAGAGATATGTCCCAAGTCGTGCTTATCGACTCACGGGACGCGGAAATCCTCGACCGTCTCCTCTAAAAAAAAAAAAAAAAAAACAGTCGCTGATTTCCAAAAGGAGGCAACGAGAAGGAACACGGGACGCCACGAAAGAGCCCTTCAAGATCACGACTTTTTTGACGGTCACGAGAGACGAAAATAAAGCGAGAATTGCTGCGAGAGACCGAGGCCGGGATCGAACTCACGACCTAGATCGCGAACGGACAAAAGAGAAAGAAAGTGGCGTAGGATCGAGCGATCGATAGCGGCACGTAACAGCCATTCGATTTTTAAAAAAATTTTTACTGAAGACTCGAGACCGAGTCGAGATTTTTTTCCCCCCCCTAACCTTCCCGAAATGTTCGAGATCCCCTTATCGAAGGATAAAGACGAATAAGGTCCTTGACCGTAAGATGGCTCGAGGAAACGGTGTCGACTCCCTCTATATTATAATCTTTGAGCACGTGCCTCTATCTCAATCTCTCAAGACGGATAAGGAAATCTTCTCGTTCCATACTGGATGTGACCTCGACAGAAGGAGAGGTAGGGAGGGGGAAGAAGCAAAGAGTGGAAGGGACAGAGGTAAAATAAGAGAGATGGGGGGGGAGGAGAGATGAAGGAGTAGAGGTGTAGAGAGAGAGGGGGGGAGATAGATAGGATAGATAGATAGACAGACAGACAGATAGATAGATACACGTCTTTATTCGGGCGAAATTTAGCCCATAAGGTCCATCCTTACATTTAACCCTTCGTCAATATAGATAGTTTCAGTTGAAGTTAGAATACAACATTACAAGAGTACAGAACAGTATAAAAGTCGAACATAATGAGAAATGGTAAGTTTAAGACATTTAAATTTGTGGGGAAAACCTAGATAAGAACATGCTTGTCCTAACTAGTAAAACCCACTCAGGAAAACAGTCACTGAGAAGGGGAGTGTGAAAAACCTGCGAAACCCCTAGATAGTAAATATAAAAGTAAAACATTAAATAGTATGTACAGTAGGAGAAAACTTTAATACAATCACACTGTATACCGTCATCACAATACATATAAAGATATAGACATAATATTTACAAGATATATACAAAAATCTGGCAGGATAAAAGGAAATATAATATATAGAGAGAGGGAGGGAGGGAGGGAGAGAGGGAGGGAGAGAGGGAGGGAGAGAGGGAGGGAGAGAGGGAGGGAGGGAGAGAGAGAGAGAGAGGGAGGGAGAGAGAGAGAGAGAGAGAGGGAGAGAGAGAGAGGGAGAGAGAGAGAGGGAGGGAGAGAGAGAGAGGGAGGGAGAGAGAGAGAGAGGGAGGGAGGGAGAGGGAGGGAGGGAGGGAGAGGGAGGGAGAAACAGAGCAAGGAAGAAGAAAAAGCGAGGGATAAAAAAAGGAGGTGAAAAAAATAACCTGCCTCTCTGCATGACGTCCCCTTGGGGACGACACACACGCACAACGCGCGTCACACACAAACACACGCACTTCTTATACACGACCCATCTTTCATGGCGAGCTTTCTCCAGCAACATGCGAGATGGAGGGAACGATTTAAGAGAGGGGATGGCCCTGCGGTGAATATGTGTGTGCGCGCGCGCCTGTCCGTCAAAGGAAATCGAGGTCAACGCGAAAGAATCATAAAGAGAGACAGAGAGAGGGAGATTGCTGAGCCAACTCAAGCGATAATATTTTTCGTCCTTCTTCACTCGTGAAATGAAAAAGAAAAGCAATTCATCTTCTTCAATCGTTTGCTTCTCGGAAAAAATATATATGTATGTGCGAGTATAAGGCTCGCTTTTTTTCCTCTCTCTCTCTATACGTGTCTCCAAAGCGCCGACTGAATTATTGGAGAGTCGCGTTGCTTACTTTTAAACGCTTGGGAGCGGCGTGGAAGGAGAATGGCGAAGGCAACTTATATTAACATGCGAGGGATACGACGATGCGAAATTACATTATTCAGCAACATCGTAGTGTTCTAATGGTCGGTAGGATACGTTAAAAAAAATTATAAATACTTTACTGCGACATTTTGGCGATAACCTTTGCCGTTTTATTTAGTCTGACGATTTATAGTCAATAAATATTGGTATAACTGATAGCCTTTGATAAATTTATCTATACTCAGAAAAAATACTATACCTACGTATATCGGAAGATTTATTACGTCAAACGAATACACATCACGACGCGATGATAATTAGGAACTTATGTCGCCTCGTTTGGAGATTTCTAGTTTTAATGTTCCAAGCATGAAGTCATTAAAGTCGCCTTATATTGATAGATATACGTATATACCCTCCTTATAGGACGATTATCGATCGTTTTGATTCCGTCAGTGAACGGAAATCAATCTCACTTCTAGATCGAGATAATTACTTTAACGGGAAATCCAACTCTTACTATTACTGTTTCACATAAAACATTAAAATGCTCGTTACTGCTTACGTTTGAGACAGTTCGGGCCTTCAACGCATTTCGCGTATAACTTGTAAACGAACCTTGATTTGGAAAACTTCTTGAAGGAATGCGAACCGGGTGTGGAGAATCATATTTTTTGATAAAAGTTTCGAAGGAATTAAATTTTCGCAACCGTAAATTTGCGCGTGAAAATTTCCTTCGTACCTCACCTTTTTCGTAGATGGGACATTTTTTACGAGACTTTCGAAGGTCCATAGAAACGCCTAGACCATTACGGCCGAACGTTCGACACCGCCCAAAACGCCATGTCGTCCTGCATCCAAGTTTTTTTTTTTAATGAAAGAACGAACTCCTCCTTGTAAAGCGATCAACGGTCGGTGCATTCGTCGGATTCAGGGCCAACGAGGAGGGGAAGGGGTTGCGAGATTTAAAAATGTTATAGCACAAATCCTCTTAGACTCGGTTGCGTACGAGTGACTATCTGAGGTGTATTTATTTCCTAAGAAACGGTTGACAGATACTTTTTTCATCCAAACATTACGAAATATATGTGAGTGAGGAGAGGGACGAGGAAAAAAAAGCGCACACAACGGGAAAAGAAGAGTTTCTGAGAGGCGTAGGGAAGATAACCAAGAAAGCTGAGCCCACTCAACAAAAAAACCAAGATACGCTAAAATTGAGGTCGAGGGTTTTTTTCTCTCTTTTTAATCAATCGAATCGAAATGAGTGTCAACAGGAAAGCGTGCTCTTTTTGCCATTGCGAAACTGAAATGAAGCGTGTTTTCAGAAGATAAAATGAAGAAACGCGTTAGATTTGCGGGGTTCGTCAAGTTAATTGAAAAACGGTTGAACTACTTCCAACTATTAGCCAATTTGTAAACCGGAAATCGCTGTAAACCAAACAGATGTACCTATAACGTTTTAACCTATTTCTATTAGAATATGTAACCCGTGGAACAATCTTTCAGCACGGCGACTTTTATATTCACTTCATTTTTCTCTATGTTATTTAAAAGCAGTGGTTTCTAAAAACATTTACATACAATTTACAGACCGTTTAACCATCCTAATCGTTAAACCAACAATATTCCAGCCCTCAAGTAGCTGGTATGTATCGTCTGCGTTCACGTTCACGATGATTATATTAAGGGTAATTGTAGGTCCTGTAGGTACTATGTTTTTTTATTGAAAATGATATATATCTATGATACAGAAACCGGGTTATGTTATTTCTGGTTAATCTGCCTCTCGGACTGTTATAGGATATTGAAACCGTGGGATGTATAGATTCAGAAAAGTATTTGCGCTGTTTTTCCGCAACGGAGAGTAATAAGAGAGTGATAAAAGTGTCAGACAGCTGTCAGGTATATGAAATTATGAATTTCTGAAAAAATCGCAAAAGCTGTAACAATAAGCGTTGCGCGTGCGTCACGAACCCAACGCGGCCGGGAATGTAAGTACGTTAATGTCACCCGAGAGGCAATTAAGTTATTAGCGACAAAATTACGAGCAGCCTAAGCCGTAGGTGTAATTAATTAAAACGAAACAATTTTCACCTTGTCATTTTTCGTTCATCTCGATCAAAAACAGTATTCCTAACCCGGGAGGGATTTGCGGATACGAATAGACGCAGAGGTCCACCTTAATAGGACATTTGCCGAAGTCGCGACTGAAAGATCGGAGCCGCAATCCTAATTATCGATCTTTTGAAATGAGCTCGGGTTTCCTTGATCCACATCCTGTTGATTTGTGGGCTACCGCCAACGACGCCAATTGCGAGTTAACGGCATTTTTTTATGCTCCGGAACAAATCGATTAGAATAACAAAATCATACGGCAATTCATTGGCATTAAAATATACAGGGTGTACACAAATTATCTTGACAACTTGAATCTGAAATACAAAAATACTACATAAGCAATCTACACATACAGAGTTTTGCATCATCTGTGAGAGAAACTGATAAAGTTTAATTGAGTAAGACATTGGTACGTGTCAGCGGTTATGTGAACCATAACGGCAGGTATCATCTGAACATCAGTCGGGATGGCATTGCCATAGGAGAAGGCACAGTGCGTTGAGTAGTATATCATAACCAAATCAGAGACGCACGCAGGTCCAAAGAAACTTGCGAACAACGTATCATAGGCTTACCTTCAAGGCCATCAATACGTGCTTGGTATGAAAAGTTTAAGGACACAGGAAAGGTGCAGGTCATTCACGTGTATGAGATGAAAATGGAATAAACTCGAGTATCAATTACACATTCTAAGAGTTACAAATGGTGCCCATGTTGAATGTGTTTAATGTTTTCGTTAAATTATATGAGTTTCTCTCACATATGGTGCAAACCACGTATGTGTACAATGTTTCTGTATTTGGTTGTAAAGATAATTTGAGTACACCCTGTATATCAACAAAATAAAGACCTTACTACGATTGCTAACAGAATTAATTTTCAACAAATAATTTTCCATTAGTTACCAAAAGCTAACGCAACATAAATTGCACGACTAACAATCGCTTACCTAACAACTTTAACCTTTCAACTAGATCCTTTACTAATAAAACATTGGGATCGATCTAAAAACGGTGTCTACATAGAATTTTTTTAAAGATAACTTACGCAATCCCACGCATGAAAAAATACCCCCCAACGGGACGCAGAATACGAATATCATACGGGCGTGAACGCGAAGAGGGAGAAAAAAAACGACACCTCTCGACGGAACTGCGTCATTCGCGACCCAAAACACGCGAAACCGTGAATCAAACGGTGTCGACCGACGCACGCGTGCCGCTCGAGATCCAATAACACGGAACGAGATAAGTGCAGGGAAAGTCACGCGAAAAAATGAAAAGAGAGGCGAGAAAATGAAAGAGGGGGGGGAGGGGGGAGGAGAGAGGAGCGAAATCAGCTGTCCTGGTTTCATAACGGGAGTCTTTCGGGTGGGCAGAAGGCGAAATTCACAGTCATCGTCGTCCGCCGCCTCGCACTTTTTATCGCCGACTTGCGAAATAACTGTCAGGCTCATTTGAGCCGTGCGCCCGTCGCAGTTCGCATTATTATTTTTTTTTTGCGGGCGCAAATTTATTTATTTTTTCGACCCGGCTCCAAACCAGAACGGAGAAAGGAAATCAAATGTTTTTTTTATATTTATATCCCAGATCCGAAAAAATTTCTCCGGCGATCCTTTACGGTTAGTTCGATCCTTTTAAAGATAACCGCCGGTGTTCACTTTATTTATTTATATATTTTGGCTGGCAGGTTGCCCGTTGCTACGACACGGAGGGGATGGATTAAAGAGTTGTTGCTTGCCTTATAATCGGACGAGATAGAAATGAGCTTCGGGGTCTACTTTAAGGAACGAAAGGAAAACCTTGAAATTATCTTTTAAAAAAAATTATGAAAACCTCATCCAAGCTTTCCAAAGAGATGATAATCAATGCTTTCAAATCTACACTAATTCCCGAATGCTTTTAAGCCGAATATTTTAATCAGTTCAAATGGCACGTAAGCTCAGAGGTTTTAGATGTTCTGATTAAACAGAAATAAATAGGGATGTTGCTTTTAATTCATTATTTTTACTAAGGTTGAAACGACCCATGGCGATAACTCACCGTAACGGTATAGTAGTATTTTTTCGTAGTAGTATTTTTCGTATAAAGTGTCGCTCTATCGAAATCGATCGATATCGATTAAAATAACAGCCATATATAGACCTTCTTACGACGGAAACCTAGCGAGAGAGCCGATTTTTTTTAACTTATAAGAGAGCTACATGACGATTAACAGAGTTATTCCTGATATTTCGCTACTAAAATTTGCGGAAACCTGGAAAAGAAATCTGATCGTTCTACGGAGGTTATCGTCTCGAATCGCTCGCAGTGCATATCAATAATATTTTTTTCCCTCTGAAAATGAACGTCAATTCCTTTTGAAACATCGACATGCAACGGGTAGGACGACACGCTTCCGTTCAATTGAACCGAACTGCGGGGAAAAAATTAACTCTCTCTCCAGCATTTTATAAATGGCGACGAAACCGATAACAACAAATTAAGCTTCTGCCATTTAAGATCCCTTCTTTATATACAGTGAAACTTCTATAAGTCGAATCTCAAGGGAAAGAAAAATATATTCGACGTATAGAAAATTCGAGTTGTAGAAGAAAAACAACAAGAAAAATATTTTGTCCTGTAAAAATGAATTCACTTCGAGTCATGGAAAATTCGAGTTATAGCTGTTCGACTTATAGAAATTCGACTGTACTTCACTATTCAGGGCGTATAATCGGAATTTGTTTTTAACATATTATCTTTCATTTAAAAAAAATTAAGAAGGGATCGCTTAAACGTACTAATGGACGGTTCTCCAGAAAAGAGGATCGGGACGCAGTTAACACATGCGAGTAAATATTATGCTCTCTGTTAAAAAAAGAGAAAAACTACCCCGCGGCCGCAGTTGCACCTCATCCTACTTTTAAAACAACGCTAACCCTTTCTCTCTCTCTGTGCGCGGCTCTCTCGCTTTGACTCCAAGGTCGTCCTTCCAACCCGACGAGCTTTTTTATGAGCAAAAGGTCGCCGGTACAACATTGTTTACAATCTATCTGGGTTTTAAGGACAGCGTTCCCAAGGGATATTTTTTCCCCCGCATTTATGTCAAAGGCGCGCTTTCGCAAACGAGGAGCAGAAATGTTGAGTGAGGAGAAAGGACGATCAAAACGTATTGAAACGATTCTTTCATTCGCTTCCGTGATTTTTTTTAAATTATTTTTCTAGACTCCGAAACAAGTGATGCGACCCAATTGACATTACTCATTCGGAGGAAGCAAGTAAATTATTTGTAAAACGAGAAGAGATATGATCATTCGGGCCCATGACCTACAGACCTACTAAAACGACACAGGAGGCTACCCTTGCAATTAGGTAAAAACAAGTGAAGCGTTATCCATGAACATGGATAAATTTAGCGAGTTTTTAAAAAACTTTTTAGGTGGTTATACCGTCACACATTCGGACACTAAAGCTTCGTTCGCAAGTGGCAACAATATAGAAATGTACGAGCAAAATTTCAACTTTCCATTTTTTTATACCTTCGGAAATACTAATAATAAAACTTTTTAAATGGGCACCTATCCGACCCTGTAAATTTTTCAAAGTCAAATCCAAAGAAAAACAAATGACAGCAGCACAGAATTCTACCGTCTAAGAACGTGGTGCTCGAACTTTTCGGCCCGAGGGTCACATAATTCAATTACCCACTCTTCGCGGGCCACGCCCAGTCGAAAATAAGAGCTTAAGAACAACTTAAGGAAGATAAGGATTTAGATCTGATTTGTTTTAAATGCTTTTATTTGTTATGAGATTATACAGGTAAACACAAAATGTTTTTATAATTTTCTATTTTCCTTTTATGTTACAGTGTGTCCTTTAATTGTTAAACTCATGGCGGGCCGGATATGGCCCGCGGGCCGTAGTTTGGACACCACTTCTCTATGAAATCATATGTATGCTCGTAACATTAATAAATAAAAAAAATTGCACCAGAAAATTTTCTTCTCGGTAACAGGTAGCACGTTAAATCTAAATTTCCAATGGAAAATTTATTGAGGTAAATACGTATTAACCAAGCATACCATAACGACTACAATAAAACTGATCGCGCGGGACGTAATTTGGCTCAAATGGTAAAAATATTTCACTGAAATCCATTGTACTCAGAAGATCCGCACCTGTAAAACTATTTCTCACGTGGAATGGTCCAGACACTTCGGAGCGAAATCCTGCACAAAAATAACTAAATCCTCTGATTTCGTTAAAATAAAACAACCCACTTTAACCACATTATTCTCTTGCCAGCCGCGTGCATTTTCGCTAGAGCAAACCTCCCACCTTTCCGAGAATGCCAAATACTTTCACACGTTTCGAGATAAATCCCTTCTATTGCGCATGCGCGTTTCCTCGCTCATATGCAGTCGCCGAGTCTTATTATTTTTTTACAACCGAGACGCTGACATATTTTCTCCCTTCATTATATCTACGGACGGTGGATCATATTTATGCGCTGCAAAAGCGCTAGATTTCGCCCGCGACTTTCGAGACGACATGGTGGCTTGTACGCCCAACGCAGGATATAGAATAAATCGCGAGGCGTTACGTAAACAACACACGCCCATACACATGAATGGGTTTTTTGCGCGCGCTTGCGCATGGTTAGCAGGACATTCTGTGAGACATTGCGAACCGCCGTGGACGAACTGTTATTGCCGCAACGATTCACCACTAGGTCGATCTTCGTACATATGCTGAATTAAGAAGGAGTGACAAATAAATTGGAACTTCATTTTCTGATACAACATGAAAAATCGCTTTTCATTTATTGAGGTTTATTCAGAAATTTGAACTCAAAATTTATAGGTTCAGAAATATAATTGCACGGCGAAATTTCACATTTATTTATTGAATAAATCACTTTCTATCTAAAGCCATTTGCTCATAATCTTAATCTGAAATTTGCCAACCACCGATTTATCTAAAAAAAAATAATCTTTGACAGCGTAATAAATGGCATCATAGATCACATACACCCTGCAAATTTCAATCTTCTATCTCTGGCAGTTTACTTGCTATTTAAATTTAATCGATTGCACAAACTGACAGACAAGGCGAAAACATAAGCGGGTTTATAAAATAAACCGCGCTAAAAACAAGCGCTTCACATGTTCAACAAAAACAGTTTAAATCGATAAAAAATTCATCTTTTACGCTGGCAAGATTTTTTTGCATCTAAAAAGTGTTCAAATTATGCTTCGTGAAACATTTCGTATGTGTTTCTCGTGCCATTAAAAAAAATATTCAACAGATTGGAATCTTAGGATCTCGGCCGATGTGAGAGTCCTTACGCGGATCTGCCCTTAGTGTTACATAATGCACGTATATACACCTAGAGGACGCATTATGTAACGAACGCGGATCAAAATTGGGTCGACCTCTTTTAAACTTCTCGCGCTTTCTTCTAGTTCAAAGGCATCCCTGAGTGACTAGGAGCTTCGCACGCTCTTTAACCCGCGACATGGCTCGCGCAAGCGAAAGAGAATAAACGGGAGTACTGTCTTAACAACTCATGAGATTAACAAAGGAAACTCAGTTAATACGAGGCTCGCCAGGAAGTAGATGTCAGATTAATATATTGACACGAAAGAAAGCAGTTATAGCAACTAGCATTTAACATATATTTTGGACACTTACAAGACATCAAAATCATTAAAATTGGATTTTAAAGCTGAAGGTAAATTTTATGTGCATGCAATTTAAATGTATTAAAAGCAGAGCTGCAAACCACTTCAAAATTTGGGAATAGTTCGGTTCGTGGTTCGGTCCTAAATTTTTGGAAGTGGTTCGGTTCATGGTTCGGTTCAGATGGGAATTTTGACAAGTGGTTCGGTTCAACTAAATTAAACATTTGAAATACTATTCAGAAATAATTTATCCAATATAAATATTACACATTCAGTATCAATCTGTAAGTAAATCAATCAGCAGTCATTATTATTTTAAATGAAAGAAGAGTTTATTTAAAGAAAGGAAAAATTTATATTTTAAATATATTACAATCCCATCAGCATCTTCATTTATTTATATTTAAAAATGGTATATTTGATCCTAACATGATTTTTGTTCATTGTTGTTTACATATCAATTAAAAATTCTCTGAATGGATTCAATTCAAATTCATTTACCAACATCATACATAATCAGAAAGAAAATGCGCCTCTAGCTTAAACCGCTTTTGAGATTATCCCTGGATGGACAGACAAACCGAAAACGTAAAAGTGCTTTAAAGAAAAGATTAAAAATCAAGGAAAATTAGTTCCTCAGGCATTTTATTTCTTTTTCTTACCTGTAATACAATTATTTAGAGGAAAAAGATTTATAACAAGGGCCTTACCACCCGTCTCCCAATATTTAACCTCTTTAGTTCTACCACCCGCACTTGCCTTTATTTTCCTTATTCCCACACGCACACCCATTGCCGCATTGATAATTTCCTCCCTCCTCTCTCTGGGTTTCATCCTCTCTCCATATTCCACAAGGCCTTTCTTTTTAGTCCTTCCCCCGTCTTTCCCCAAACCTTCCCGAGATGGTCTTCCGCCTCCAGTCTTTCCTTTCCCCTCCCCCTTTATCACTGTACAACCTACCCCCCGCAGTAACCCTCTGAGATAGGTTCCTCCTTTCCCTCCCCTCCATTCCTTTCCGTCTTACAAACTACCCTCCCTCCCCTCCATACTAAAATTTGGACACCTGCCTGAGTCTGTATTTGGACGTGGTCAACTCTACGTGGCCCTCACAAGAGAAAGAAATTACAAAAATGTGAAAGACTTTGTACATACAAGACACGAATATCAAGGTAAGATTTTGATGAATGAAAAAACATTCACCAAGAATGTGGTGATTAAAGAGCTGTTCAGGTAATTTTTTCTTGAAATATGCATTTCATCTTAACAGCTCGAAGGACTTCGTTTTATGATCTCTAACCTTAGACGACCTATGCAACAACGTTCAGTAAAACACCAGTAAGTTAGAATGTTTATAACTCAGCAACTACAGCACGTAGAAACAAGAGGAATGTGTCATTTTATCCGGAATAAAGAGTAATGTGGTGTAGTCAGGTTTTCATACGTATTTGATTGACCTTTCTAATTTTTAAAAAATATTTTCTTTTTTCATTTTCTCCATTTGAATAACATAGAGATGAGTGCAGCTTATTTTTCATTTGAATTTTAAAATTACTTAGAAACATGGTACGAACTTGAGTCTTGAATGGTTATACGAAGAAAAGAACAAAGTTTATTTTTATTGAAGACAGAATGCGAATCCTGATCGAATTAGCGTAAAAACGCGTTTAGAATCAGAAAAATACGTGATTTTATCAGTTTTATGACAATACCAAGTATAAGCTACCATGACAACTCTCATTGTCGCCGAAGTCCTATGGTCCTATTAGAGAGGTGGTGGTAGCCTCTGGAGGTTTCACTGTACCAGATTTACTAAAGATCTATCAAATACAATATTTCTTATATCCATTTTCAGTAGAAATTCGAGGAGATATTTATCTACTGGGAGGGCATGCGGTTAACGTAATAATTAATCGGAAAAGTCTGCCAAAACCTTTAGTTAACCCTGGTAAAAAACAACTTCACGCCTCCGGTTCATAATCAGCTGGTCTGGAGCATGTGGGCGCCACGGACCAACCTTGGTACAACGGCAAGCATCTGAACGAACATCCTCGGCTTGACGACCAAAGGGACGATCCGGAGCGTCCCGAGGCCCATGGGCAAGCACCTCAACGGCTTGGCCGACCAAAGGGACTGTCCGGAACGTCCCCGAGGTCCTCCCCAACCGGCTTGACCGACCAAGGGAAGGTTCGGACCGACCCCGAGGCCCCACAGGGCCGAAGGGAAGGTCGGGCAGAAATTGGTATCTCCAGACCAGCCTTTTTACAAACTTTCTCTGGTTTAATAAATAATTTACACGAAATTTTCGATGTTTCATTGTGCGGAGAAGGGGTTGATTGAATTAAACCTCTCATTAATTCAATTTAACATTCATTCTCGACGTTTCGACATTGCGAATTATTAAAAATATATAATTAAAATGCTTATCAATTTGCTCTGAGCGAAATTTCCAAAAAAATAAATATATGAAAATACAACACGAGACGATAAGGTCGGGTTTAATGGCCGTTAAATGGAAATGAACGCAACTTTCTTTTCACGAGCATCCTAGCCTTGCGAGAGTGAGAGAGAGAGAACACAATGAATTACAGAGGGAAACGAGGAATGAATGCGATCTGAACCACTCCAAGGCACTCAAGACGAAACGGAGGGGGGAGAAAGGGGGGAGAAAGGGGGAAGGGGGGGAGGGTTCGAAGGCGATTCTGAATGTAAATTAATGGGTCCCGATCAAAACATTAATCGGGGGAAAATGTTTTTATTAACAACCTAAGAACTTTTTTTGGCGTATAAACGGAAAGGAACAAAATCGTTTTCTTCGGATTTCAAGGCGTCCAAAATTTATTGCTGGAACAAGTTTTATGAACTAAATCCAATGTTTCTGCATCGGAAAAAACAGGCAGGCCTCTTCATCGAGGCTATTGGTTTAGTCCAACTGTAAATTATTTTACATAATGTATAATAATTTTTATACGCAGGATTACCAACATTTTTTATCAAAGCGATGGTTTCCGCGAGAGCTATACGAAGAGGAAACACAAACAAATTTCACTGAAATAACATTCACTTTAAGTAACAATTCAGGATGAGACAATCCTATTCCTCTACAAAAAAACAAATCGAGACGTCATATTGTATCACACAAATGCTATACGTATACGTACATACAACTCACACAGTAATAAAACAGTTAACTAAGCCACGTGGTCATTTCAACCGCATACTTCACGGCCTTGATGATAATCAACCACTGGTGTATTACCCTATTTTTCATTGAAATTCATTTATCATCACAAATTCGTCGCTTTGCTTCGAAACGTCCTACACTACATCTCCACGGCAATGATTGCCGCTACCACCACCGTCATTCATTAATCTACTCCTTCTCCTTACCCTGAAATTGACCCCATCGGTGGGTAGCAGGTGTGAGAACGCGCCTAACTATCCCCTATAATGCCCAACTACTACCTAGATTCTCCCATCGTGATTCACAGCAGTACCTACTAGGAGAACATAAAAAAAAGGCAACCACCCCTCCGTCGCCCTATGCAATAATCGACCTATCGAAATTTTCACTCGCGACCGCGCCTTCCGATACAGGGAGGAATTTCGTAATTAGGGAACGAGACCAACGGGACAGGAGTGCCACGCAGGAGGAGAAAAAGCGTGAAAACAAAAAGGAGGGAGAAAGAGAGAGCAATTACGACGATCCTCGACACTGCGTCGTTGTCACGTCTCTCTTATCTCCCAAGCACCGGCAACTAGTACATACATACTCCCATACAGCCTCTTCGGCATTTATCAACGTCGCATCCATAGCAAGCCGAACTTGTCGAGTAAGAGGGATAGGGAGAAAGATGGGGGAAAGAAGGAGACAGAAAGGGGGAGGATAGACGTGCAAAAGCGCTCCCACTCCACCCTCCCTCTCTCTCTTCATTCAAAACCGCCGCATTCCCTTTTGTGTCGACGATGGCGCCGCCGTCGTAATTAGCGAGCTTAAAACCACGTCGACGTATTCCGCGGTGCGTCCGACGCTTCCCTCCGAGTATAAATAAACGCTCGGAGGAGGACTATGGGGGTTGCAAGGGGGTTGGCGGAGGGGTTTGCGGGGGATGGTGGGGGGGGGGGGGGACGATTATTCCAATTAGTTGCCCTAGATGTTACGCGCGGCACTGCAAGAGAAGAGGGAGTTCGCGAAAAGGGCTCAGAAACGCAGAAGACAAAAGACGGCGACGACGTCGGCGAGGCGACCGTTTCCCCCACGCGGGCGGTGCGTGTTTGTCTCTAGGCGACATAATCGAATCGAAACACTTTCCTAAAGGAATTATTCGGGAGAATCAACAGCGGAATTCGGAAGGCGATTGGGTTGAGAGACGGTGGAAGGCTGGCTGTAGGAGGCGAATGAGAGAATCCTCGAGCTCGGGATACTACTAGGTAAAAAAGCCTGATTTCCATGCATAAATATGGAGCAACGTTCCAGAAATACGGCGACATCATTATCAAAAGATAAGTGTCTGAGGAAAGGTCTTTGTTATATACGCCGTGGGGAAAAAACGACACTGATCACGAGGAAAAAAATCTCATAAAAAGCTCTGATCTGGAAATCTTTTTGTATGAGTAACGAACTGATAAAAATAATCCAAATTGGTCCAAGGTTATTTATAACGAGCCACCTGTGAACGATTGTATTATGTTTACGGCACAGTTTTTACGAAGGCTAAGCCAGAATGAAAGATTTATCACGTAGCTGTGAAAAAATTACCCTAAACTCATCATTTAATTACCAGAAAAAATTACTGACCTCGATGACAGCGACATACGAGTATATATATCACAACGTGATTCCGAGTAATCGATTAAAATTATCTAGCTTGAGGAAATGGGATCTTTTTAAAATTCGAAGGATGCAGATTGCAACGAAAGCTTATGTAACCTTTTGGTTACGCGGAGTATATTTCGACGAAAAAAACAATCACGCACGCACGTTTACTCCTCTCGGCTATTAACTCTCGTTTAGAAACGAACGAATGACGCGAGCATATTTTTCCCTTACTTAAAGACATTTCTCGGGGCTTTCCATTCTTGTCTCGCGAGTCGACCGCAGAGACCTTGTCGCGGAGAAAGATGTTTGCGGTCGCAAAGCGCGGCGGCCGCGGGTGCCCTCCAGATCTCGAGAAAAGGTGACGCGAGTTTCCGTAGTTGGGTAATGGCCGGGCGTCTTGAGTCGCTTCACTTTTTTAAATCGAGCAACATGTACCAGTTTTGTGCATCTCCGTTACTTGATACCACCTTATGTCGACTTCCAAAAAGTAAAACGTCGAGGTCACTTATTCCACTGATGCCAAATAAGCTCGCGAGCACCTCTGTGCCCTTTGCCTGCCTGACTGTGCTCTTCCGCGGTGCTTAAAAACTCGTTTCTTTTAACCAACAATTTAATTTGTGCGGTTGATTTCTTTCTAAACCTATCGAAGAACATTAAGAATAACTTAGACGTTGGTTTGAATCAATCCTCTAACGGTCCTATTCCTGTAAAATTATAGTGGTGCTCGCTTTATATTATAGCACACAAATTGGTGCTCGCCATATCGAAAAGGTTGGGAAATATAAACCCAACCGCTTCGTGGTCGTTTGGAGTGCCGCGACGATCATGTGTGTTTTAATTGCCACGTTGTCGCTACGCCCAAGTCGCCATAGTGACGCAGAGATTGAGGATAGGTGAGGACATAGGGAGGAAATGGCACGGTGGTAGGAGGATGGAGGAGGGAAAAGGTTGGGGGGGAAACAGTACCGCTAAAAGCGTTCGCAACTTTCCAATTCGGTCAGCTTTAAAAAAAAAAAAAACGCGAGGTTTCGCCGAAGAGTGAGTCGGCCATATATGTCTTTCGCTTAGACCTTAGTGAACGAACGGAGGAAACTGGGACGGTAAACAAAACGAGGAGATTTCGATAAGAGATTTTTTTACGAAGACTGAAACGAAGTCCGAAAAAACAAGCCGCGATCGACGGATGCGTGGAATCGTGTCTTTTGTTCGGCCGTCGACGACTCCGTTGCTGGAAATGGAAAAAAAGCTTTCTCTTTCTCCAGCGCATAACCCGATTCAATCGAACGACAAGCGAGATGTAATGAAGTTGTGAGTGCGAGCAACAGATAGAGAGACAGAGAGAGAGGGGAATGGATGTTGGATATGCTCAGATTTGGTAGTGTAATGGAACGATGGAAACCGAACCGAGCCGTGTCGACAGTCTGTGCGCACCGCACGTCGATTTTCACTAAAAAAAAAACATTAACTTGGAAAATTTTTAGAAATTAACCCATCGAAAATGGCTCTTTCCCCGGATTACAACGTATTAAAGGGAAGATAAAGCTTAAACTATAAAAGCTATGCGAGATATTGGTTGCATCGCATTGAGAAGGCAATGCGCCTGTTGAAATACAAATACAGAATTAAACATTTACGTTTATACTATGGCGAGCAAGGATTAAGGATTAGCTAAAATGTATAAAGACGACGAGTTATAATTGAATCCGAATGAAAGAAGAATCCCGACGAGAAAATAATTCTATAATTACTCCGATTCGATTTTGCGTTGGAGAAACCGGTTAAAACAAAAAAGAAGGACGCATTGTTTTAGCTTGATTCCAATCTCAGAGGCGAATTTTCTTTAGTATGAGGTTTTTTAAAGGAAGAATTTCCATCGGAGTGGTAACGAGTATAAAGGCCACAATTATACATTTATTGTAATTTAATTAAATGCGAAGCAAAACGAGCTGACATTTAAACAAGTGAGGAAAGAGCTGCTGAAGCATACAGTAGTTTTTAAAAAATTCAGACAGAATGACAAACCGTGAAAACGTCCACGAGACAGAATACTGAATGGATTGGCGAAAAAAAAGAAGTATCTAGTTTAGGAATTAGCGCGGACAAACCGAACGTATAAGCGGATTTTTTTAAACCGCAAAGCTCGTAATAAAACGTATATATCCACATGCTAAGGTAAATCCAGAGCAATTGCGAAATGCGCGAAATAAATTATATTTTTTCCAAACAAGAACGGACTGACTAAGAGAGAGAGAAAGAGAAAGAAAAAGAGACAGTGGCATCCTCCATTTCTGTTTCAAGCACAACGCTGCAGTACAAAACACGAAATAGTACAAAACACGAAATGACCGTGAAAACGAAGCAAAATCTAAAATAGAATCACTCAAAAAAGCCCTCGAATATTTTTCTAAATTCGCAAACTACAGTACTAAACCCATATTTTGTCCACGAAAAGTTTTCGCGACCCCTTCTTCCATAAACCCATTCGCAAATCAAACAGTTTTACTCGCAAATTCGAAAATGTTTTTATAATATTTTTTCTTTAAAAAAAGAAAACACCGCACAACCGACGCGAAGTACGAGGTAAAAATTCAGGTCAAGGGTGTTTGGATAGCGAGGCACCTTCCATTTTTTTTTGTCTCCCTTCGCTTCGCCGGCGACTGATAAAATTTCTCTCCGACGAATTGAAAACAAGCTAAATTTACGGACGGAGAGAATGGCGTATTTGCCGCGAGAGCAGAATTGAAATCGTTGAAATTTGCAAAAGTCCATTTAGCTGATCGAGCAAACGCGGTTGCGAGGATTGGGAAGAGAACGTATTCCTGTACTGTGCAAACTTGTGGGACGCAAAAAAGAAAAAGGACCAGACACACTAGCACTTCCGCCGGGGTCGAGAGCTAGGCCAATAAGGCAATCGATTTTCCGGGGAGTTTTTAAAAATAGCGGGATGATAGAGCGAAGTAAGGCAATGGAAAGTTTATTTTATTTTTTTAATCGCCCGAACGATATTATTTCAGCAAAAGTACTTTTAAAAACAAATGTCAGGTGCACTTAATACTTAGTCGATCAAGAAATCTGCTGTCGTAGACCTACGTTATATGCATGTATGCGCTATGACAAAAAATTCATTAAGCACCTTTCAAAAAAGTGCTGTGCTGAGTATTATTTTCCCTTCTTTTTAGCGCATTTTATTATATATTTATGTTTTCGCTCTGCCTGTCCGTCTGTGCAATCAATTAAATCAAAACAGCAAGTAAACGGTAATAGATACACTGAAATTTGCAGGGTGTATGTAATCTATGATGCAATTTATTACGCTGCTAATGATTTCTTTGGAGAAATCGGTTGGGAGACAGGTGGTAGCTTTAATGTTTTCAAATTAATATTCTGAGCTAATGGCTTCAGCTAGAAAGTTAATATTTTTACATTGATTACGGAATAAATTATTATTGTCATATTATTATTATAATAAATTTAAAATAAATTTTAAGTTTAAAATTATAACAAAACCTCAATAAACAAAAGGCGCTTTTTCATAGTGCGTTAGCAAATTTCTCATTTTTATAAATAATAACTTAATTCTAATTTTTAAAAGTTTGTTTGAATAACCGATAAATACTAATACAATTGATATATCTATGTAAATGAATATATACATATTTTCGCATCTTTTACGCAAGTAGTTTGTCACCTTTTGTAAGCGGCGCGCCGCGGCTATGGCGAATACCTAATAAATAGTAACCTAGTAACCACACCGGCTTGCAAGTACACATTTATTCTAGCATACACATGATTAAAACAGGTAAGTGAAAGTATTAATACACAGGTAAGTGAAAGTATTAATACACACATTCATATATTAAAACTGACGCAGAAATACACATACGCATGAAACAGCTTTCCCAAAAAACCTTTTAGGAGATAAAACTTAATGGTATTTGAGATAGATGTGTGTGTGTGTGTGTGTGTGTGTGTGAGTGTGTATGTGTCCATAAATATAAAGAAAAGTGCGGTCAGAGGGTAACAATAGAATGTTCGAGAGTGAATTACGACTCGGTCATCTCTCTTGGGAATGAGGAAAGTGACTCTCTATTTCTCTCTGCCTCTCTCTCTCTCTCTCCCTCAAATCCTTATTCCCATAACTGGGAAGGCAGAGAAAGGAAGCACTTTCTCACAAAGTTCAAGGGAAAGGGGAAAATGGCAGGAAGGCGAAATAGTAAAAAAAAAAACTGAGAGCTGCGACGACAATGGGGAACCTCCATTACATCGGTGACAGTTTTCTACCGCAGAAATAACATATATACATATATTACGAGTCGCGTTATCAAAATTATAGGTTTTTAAACTATGCAACTTTTATTTCATTTATGTTAAAACGCGGTTGATTAGCTTAACGATAGTTATATCCGATAACAATGGCAATATATATGCACAATGCACACGTATTTTCGTATGTAAATTCATACTAATGTAAAGAGATAGACTGATAATAAGACGCTATTTCTTTTAGCGTAAAGAGATGTGAAAGGAAGATAAAAAGAAAATATTTTTAAAAATAGCGCCAAAAAAAGTATACATGAAAAAAATTCATACTGTCCTTTCCAATTATTATGTTTAATGCTAGCAAGAAACAAAAGCGAGTCGCCGGGCGCAGAAAAATTGCAAACGACTAATTCCCTGGTAAGATTTGCTTTTATTGCAAGAATTTCGTTAGCGTGTGGAGGAATCAAACGAAGTGAGGTGACTTCCGCGACGTTTGCGTGTTTTCCCTTATGTTATTTCCCAAGTATTTTTTACATTTTCACCGCCGGGATAGTATCAAAAGAGAAAGTTAATCGCGAGAGCGAACGGAGTTTAAAAAAAGAAGAAATCAGTAACGGGTTGTTCTCGAAGAAAAAAATTTTGGGTCCGGTGATTAGCGCGCAGGATCGTAATGAAAAAAAAAACTTGGAACAAGGCGGTGGAAAATGTGAGCCGTGACGTCTCCGTCAAGAAAAACACGAGCAAAAAAGGGCTAAGAATGGAATCTAGTTAATGAAGAAATGATAAAATTAAACTCTTCGCCGTCACCTATAAGCGCTTTGGACATGCCGGCGAAATTCCACAATAATTAGAGTTGTTTCTTACTTTTTCCGTTTATTCAATTTTCTTCCAGATGATATATCCCAACGCCGATACTTTCTCTGGCATATTTATGTGGTAAGTTACTCAACTTAAAAATTACTTATTTAAGTTTTTGGCATATATTTAAATAAAAATATGAGACAGCCACACGACAGTAAAACTATTCGCTTCCTTTATCAATGTTTCCCCAAAATAAATATGAAGGTAAGAAACTTTCATTTAATGAATGGCGTTCCGCAGTCCTGCGCCAAAATATCCCGGTTGCCACACGTATTCCGTTACTCAATAAGTAGCTTTGAGAAAGGCAAGTGTATTTGTTTAGCTAACCAAATTCCTAACTCTAATGCACTGTGAGTAAACAAAATGGATTCAGAGAAGTCTGTGAATAATTCACACGGCGTGATTGTGCAAGGAAATCATAAGTCACGAGTAACCTGTCCGAAGATGCTTTAATTGCAGCACCTTTATAACACACAGCGAGCTTTAAGCTTCCTTCTCTGCACAATGTTTGTAACAATAATCAATCTGTGTTGGACACAGGGTTTCCTCTATTCTTTACCACCCAGATTCTTTTTTGTAAATCCAGAAAATCAGGTTGAAACGGTTTTTTTCCTCAACTCACAACCATGGGTTATTAATGAGGCAACTTCTGATTACAAATGCCGTCTTGAGAAGTGATAAATGGTACCGAAAATTACCCTTTCTAAATTTACCCCGTGTCACTTTCAATATATTATCAATTTAGCATTCTTCGGCAAAATTTATTGAAAACATTCTTAACGCCGCAAATACAATAGTGACACATCGTGCATGAATAAAACGATGTTATGTAAAATGTAAACCAAACCTTTTACAACATAAACCATAGCTCTTCAGCGCACATACATACTGACCTTTGACATGCAAGTTATTCAACGTTTAAAAAAACCGTTAAATTAAAGTTTCGACATTGATGAATGTTTTCATCTCGATTTTGACCGTTATAAAAACTCCAGCCGACGCTTAAAAAAAATGAATTTCACGGGTGGTGCCGAGGGCCTCAAATAAAAAATTTATCGTTTTTAATTTATGAAACGCGTCGATAACTCGATACGCATTTTTTTTCTCCGCTAATTTTCTCCCTTTTTTAACGTATCTTAATCCATGCTTCGGGCTATCCGTGGAAAAAATAAAGAAAGTAATAAAACTCAAAGAAGGATAATTAGGACGCGAATCGCGAGTCGAAAAAAAACGCACAGCGGAAAACTTCGACGGAGGACGTCGCAAAAATCTCGTTACGAAACTATTTACCGGAGTAATGAGATATCCCAGAGATTTAGGACTCGCAAGAGAGAAAGAAAAAAATCGTATTTAAAAAAAGATAATCGGAGACGATGAAAAATGAGTCGGAGGCGTGGGTGGAAGGGATTGCGAATTTGGGTTCCAGCAGAGAGAGAGAAGGATAAGACAGAGGGGATAGGAAAAATGAATTGGAGAAAAGGTACCAAGAGCGAAAAATAACGTAAAAAACGTAAAAAAAATCTCTTCGGTTTAGCTTTCACCAGCATTTAACACTCTCCGCATAGACATCGCCAGGAGCGGTTTTACAATTTCTGCGCGATTCGGAAAATTGTACGGTCAACGCAATTTTTTTCGCCCCGACGGAACATTTTTTCGACGATGAATCACGTCTGTGTTAAATTCATGTCGCGGTCGATATTTCCAGCGCAATGTTTTACCGGCGGATTCAGTTGACGTATTCCCAATAGGTAAAACTTTATTCATTCAGCATCCCCAACACATTGATAATTAAGCAAACACTGTTTTTTTTAATTTAAGCAAAGTTTTGTTGGTTTGCAATCTAAATAAACGATTTAATTGCACCTTAGTTATGAAAAATATTTGTTTCATATGCATTATGTAACTATCCAGAAACTCCTATCGTTTTGGAGTTATAAATTCGGATGTATAGGCATCCTTGGGCTCCACCTAGTGCAGATGGCAGTCGGAGAATCCTAATATCTCGTCCACATTTTATGAATTCTTTCAAAAGCACAAGGCTGCGTGGGTCACGATTCACGCCGTTCGAGATACAGAGAGAGAGAGAGACGCCTTCGCGAAACGCCCCCTCTCTCTCGAGGAGGAGGAGGAGGATAAGAAAATATCGCGCAGCCAATACCAATTCAGCGACCGTCGGAATTGCTAGCGACACATGTTACGGCTTAAGTATGTTAAGTTCTATATCTGGACAGTGTTCGTAATGGACAGCCTTTATCAAATCTGGCCATGTACTATGGCGGGGTCAATATTAATATTGACGTGGCCGTTCTAGCCAAAGTTCGACACCCAAAATCTAATCGATTTGGATTGAGTTGGGTTGGACAACGGAAAGTCATACAGGTGGCGTTTAATTCCTAATGCACATATGCTAGTTCGCTGCACATGCGCACACAAACGTAATATCCCGGGAAATCAATTTTGGCCAACATTGTCTGGACGTTACCGATAATGGCCAGCTAATATTTGACATAGTTTATCTCTAATAGATATTTCGGACATAGGCCGGTCGATTTGGCCAATATTGATAACTGCCAGCCAACATGAAAAGTTGTCTCTTTAGGTTTCTGATCTTAACATATACGTACGTATTATGTGTGTATGTACGTGGTATGAAATTATTCCACACATACGGCATGCTCTACGTGAAGTAATGCCGAACTCACAATTTATAGTTTAACCAACCATAATTGTTTTTTTTATAAAATATGATTTTAAAAAGAAACTATCTGAATTTCTCCGGACATAACGAATCTTGAACGTTCGATTTCTCCACGATCTCCAACATCCCCGTCCAACTCTAAACCGCGAAATAGCGTTGCAACTCCCAGCATTCCAGAGAGTCTCGCGAGATCGCAGACGCGAAAGTTGGCACATCCACACTCGCTATTGGAACACACGAGCAACAACGTCTTGGGATCGCAGCATTCCCTTCGCCTCTAACGTCACCCCTTCTTTCCCCTCTCCCGTACTACATCCCATCTCTCTCTCTCTCTCTCTTCCCTGGATACGGCCTTTTGGAATAGAGACGGGCACAAGGTCACGAAGGCGCGGCGGGTGGGCCTATCAGCACCCTGCGGACGGAGGAAGAAAAAGAAACGGAGTAACTTGGTTTTTATTTTTATGGCTCGATTTTTTATTCCCATGAGAGAGAGAGAGAAATCGCGAAAGGGAAAAATAAAATAAAAGGTTCCTCGAAAGCTATAACTCCTCCAGTTTAAAAAGGCCAGACAAGAAAGATTCTTTGTAACAAATCTCTTTCTTCCTCGTACGTTCCTTTCACAACTTGCGTGCTTTCCGTGTTGTGGCGACGAGGAGGAATATTTTAACCCGGTTTTAATTTCTCGAGAAAATTTTATGTTAAAATCCTTCAATTTGCCATACAAGTTACATCAGCGTAATAAACAATATGCTCAGGATCTATCCAATGAATACGATCTAATGTTTAAAAAGAAAAATCTTATAAGAATACTGCTAGCCGGATTAAAATTTCCTTCAGAGTAGGCTAGGAAAATCGTGCAGGATGTAAAAGCGCATGACGTATTTTTCACGTCTTTAGTACTGGGAACTTCATTTGCCACCACGTTTGTACTCTTGTGCTAAATTAATTATATCGAGCCAAAATTCTCTAATTTTTCGCCCAGAGAAGACATTTTTCATTTACCGCACTTAAACTTGGGTTAATGCCCGCGATGAGTGAAATCGGGAGATGAACGCGAAATTCTTATAATAAAGTGGGTTCTGCTTAATGAGATCACTATGGGTTAAATTTTTAATGATTACCTTAAGCGTCCGATGACAAGAAACGGCAAATTTTCTTTTTTGCTTAGTGTGTGTGTATATATAAATACTACGGAAGAGGAAAGGTAAGTAAGGATATTTAGGGCAACTAGGTGTTGAAGGAAACCCAAGTGAACAGTTACCTGAAGGAGAGCCGCTGAAGTGTTGGAGAGACACATTTGTAGAGGTTGGAGCTTTCGGGATGATACCTTCGTCAGCACAAGAGAGACACAATACCTAGTTGCCCTATATATATATATATATATATATATATATATATATATATATATATATATATATATATATATATATATATACAGACACATATATATACACACACATAAGTTTTGGTAGTGTCAATTTATATAATGTATTATGTTGAACATTATATCGTTGCCACCTGGCCTTATGGCCAAACTGTAACCTTGTGCTATAATAATAATAATTACAGTAACCGACTGATAACAATAACCAATGACCTACTATACTATGATTACATTTCCAATCAACTCTTCTTTCACATGATTCAGAAAACACCACGAAATTTTTCTTATATTGCGAAAAGCATTCCTAACATCTGCCCATAATATCCGTGGTTTGAGGCGTTATTTTGTGGAATTTATCCATCTTGGGGAATAGACAAATTGAAAACTTTGTACTTTTTCCACATTTTTTTATTTTAATACACAGAAACGACCATGGTTTCACTACACTACCTGATGATGTCACTGTGTAGTGAAACCTTGGTCGCTTCTGTACATTAAAATAAAAAAGTGTGGAAAAAGTACCAAGTTTTCAATTTTGTTTATTCCCCAATCTGTCCATATAGCTCCTCCATGAGTTAAACAGATGCGGATTTTTTCAAGTAATAGATTTGCTCTTGACAGCCGTATTAAGAATAGGAATGTCGGCGTCGGAGATAAAGAAAAACAGGAACCGCGCCCTATCCATTCTTCCCCCTCAGCGATATTTAAAACTTCATGGCAACCAACGGAAGAAAGAAAGAAGAAGAGAAAGATAGATATGAACGGAAAGAGAAAGGATATCTTTTTGGCATAGCGGTAAGAGTGGCTTTCTTCAATTCCTGCCGCACGCGGAGGGTTCTATGAGAAATGGTTCCCCGTGACCCATAAAATTGGAACCGAAAAAAAAATCCGCTCGGAAAGAAAAATCACGCCATAAATTGGTTGGATCCTTTTCTTCGGACTTTCCTAAGGGCGTCAGACAAAAGCTACACACTTCGTGAAAACGTTCCCATATGAGTGGTTTTCTTACAGGGTCGGCATTTCGGGACGCGGTTCAATAAAATAATTTTCTCGTAAAGTGTCTCTCTTTCTCGCCAAATATCACCAAGGACAAATGGTTTTTTTTAAACAACGGGATTCGAGCGTTTACATTTTCTTGGCACGTCGCGCGAGAAGCCGAATGAATATGCAACGAAGTGAATTAAACTCGAGATTATAGGATAGTTAAGAAAGCTTTATGGGAACGATAGCGCAAGAAAGTGCATCATTTCCGCGAGAGATGCATATTAACGAAGTTACGCAAAAACCAGAATAATAATAAGACTCGGAAAGAAATTAGGAGCGCTAATTATATTCGTCCCTTTCATTCCGCACGCTATCCTACAAATTCGAGTCTCGTGCAAATAATGCTGTCGAAAGCTTCATTCATAGAATCGTCTTTGGAAAAATTTTACGCAATTCCGCTGCTAGGGATCTGCATTAAAAAGGATTCTTTCATTGGAACGATCACGGAAAGCACAAAAAATTATCTGGAAAAAAACAAATGCATATCGAATGTGAGAAGTATTTTTGTATTGTCTTTTTGAGGAAGCAATTTCACTTTCCCTTTCGGCGTTTTGCCCTTGCACGTGCCAGCTGAGTGGGAAAGTTGTCTGGATAATGACCTTTAGAGGAGTTGGGTGAGGAAGGCGATTAATAGAGCGGATTTCGATTACACGAAACGTTTCTTTAATATTCGAATTTTCATGTTTCGACTTTTTTCCAAACAATTTTTGCGCGTCGCGTTTTAATTTTTAAAAAAAATCGAATCGTAAAGAAATCACAGAGCAGACGCGTACTGATCATCGAGGAAGAAAACTCAATTTGCATTTCCCGTCCGAGTGGACTAAAAGCAACGTGAAAAAATAAATTGCGTAAAATAAAGATCTAAAGAGGTATGTCTCGTATGTCACATAAATACCAATAGTCGAAAAATAGTGCGAAACGCTCAAAAATTAAATGTTGTCCACTCTTGAAATTTATGGAAATTAAACGACAGAAATTTGAACCAAGAAATGCAAGAAGATGACATGCTGCGATTCAAGAAGAACGAAGAGGGGAAAGACGCACACTCCACGAGAACATACATACATGCACAGCAGAGGCATTATTTACTAATTGTGTAATCATTTTCAATAACTAATTCTACAACTTTTCTTGGAACCCTGTTTTCATAAGAATAATATTTTTTCTACGAGATATGACGAAATTTCATCTTTTCATAAAAGAAAGGCACACCTACTTGGTTTATACTAACCATTTATATCATTTAACTGCCTTTTGCCCGAAAAGTCCTTAATATCAAACTTCATTAAAACCCACTCAATAGTTTCGGAGATGAAACGCATGCGGGCAGACAAGACATGCCGATAAGGCGTTATTTTTTTACTTTTTGTGAATAACGTCTAAAAAAAACACGGAAAAAATAAATCGGCGAATAAGGAAAGACATTCGGAAATATACGAACGCCAATTGAATTCGACATAAAAAACACTAACTGAGCAAAGCGCGCGACGTTCACGTAAACCATTTCTTTCCCCAGTTATCGCACAAGCATCAAAACATTTACTCCACTCATGAAGATTAAGAGAACACGGTTTTATTATCTTATTTTTAGAAGCCCCTCCAGCGCCGAGAGGAAAGAATTAATCGCGATGGAAACCGAATAGAAGGTGGTGTGGGAGTGGTTTAAAAGAAGAAAAAGAAAAGCAGAAACCTCAAAAAAAAAAAAAAAAATGAGCAGCTTTCGATCTCGCTCCCTCCGGCTTACTGATGAGGCCGGCGAACCTAAAATGGCGTTCGGGCGAAAGTCTCAATCCCGCGGTCGGTGGAGTTTTTTGAGCTCAGCCGGAGATGGGGAGAGGGGGAGAGAAAGAGAGAGAGAGAGAGAGAGAGAGAGAAAGAGGGAGTGAGAGAGAGAAAGAGGGAGTGAGAGAGAGAGACCAGGTTTGTCTGAAAAAATGGAGGATGCCATTTTTGAGGAGGAAAGATAGACGTCTGTCATTTGTTGAGACGAGTACCGTTTCTCACGTTCGTCAGAAATTGTAACACGCGCAGCGAAAGTATGAGGGGTACTTTACGTATTAACGGGTGACCCAAACATTTTCGCAGTAAATTTTAAAGTTGGCTGGGATGGTGTTGTGTTGGCGAACACAAGTAATTTTAATTATTTACTACAAAATTGTTTGGGTCACCCATTAATACGTTAAGTACCGTATCAAGAGATAGTATTTTTTGCTTTGGTCGGAAACGACTTAGTATCTTGGAGAAACGGATGATCGAATTATACTGCATTCGATCTCTCAGGCGCTTCCCGCGCTTAAAAAGAAGCTTCAAGGAGACGAATGAACGAGAAGAATGCTCTTTCTATCTCCCGTTTATCCGGGATCGGATGCAAAGCGACCTTGCAATCTATTTAGTCTCGTTTCCTTTCGTTTTCCGAATTATTATTTTTAATTTCGGCCCTGTCAAAAGGAATTAGCGCTTGATGAACGAATGACAAATTAAAACCGAAGAGAGAGATCCCGCCCAGTAAGAAATCAAAAAGACAATGGAACAAGGCCTTCGCTAAGCATGATTTATTTCGTTTTTTTTTCTTCTTTCGCCTGAAGGCGTTTTCATACGCTTAAAACTGACGTCGCAAATAGATAAAATAGCAAATAACGCAGTAATATTTAACGTTTTTCGTTGTCGGCAAATAAGCTACGGAAATAAAGCGGGAGGTCCTTGTCCGTGTACACTGCTCTTTCGGCAGAACACCTGCTTTAAAAAAAAAGTTTCCGTTGCGCAACGCGTGCGTCACCGACACATATTCGCGCGTCGCCGTCTCACGGTTCCCCGAACGCTCTTTTTGTTTCCAGGTCAATTCTATTACGGCCTTTCGTACTCTCCGATCCTTATCCGGCGGTAATAAGAGGATTTGCAAGTCGTGCATTGTACGAGAGGAGATTTGGCGCAGCTCCAAACGAAAAAAAAGAATAACGTTTAATAACACGGCGGTGACGTCTTCCCACTGCTCTGCTCCTTTGGATGACGTCATCGAGATGCCGACTAGGACAACTTTGGCGATCGAATAGAAAGAAAACAGATTTATATCTATGCACACACACGCAAACGCACGCGCGCGCACGTGACCGGTGAATCGTGACGTGTAAAGAGCTTCTACGACGACGACGTAAGAAAGTCATTGAATGCGAAGTGTAGTCGACGAATAGAAAGATGCTATTACTCTCTCTCTCACTCTATACGCGACCCGAAATTCGACCGCCGTGCATTTTTGGTGCCTAGAGCACGCAATCATTCCATCAATAACCTTCGGCCAAGGCCGCAAACTTAACTCTTACGAGGCTTGGGTTGGGTCGCTAGGAGAGGGCTTAACAATGGGCCATAAATAAGCGCATTAGAGAGAACGGGCTGCGCGCAAGGTTATCCAAGGAAAAAAAAACATTAAGTGGTTTTATGGGTTACGACGTGCTGCATTTTTTACAGCATACTTTTTTCTACTTCAGGATCTAAACCCGTACTGATTACTCTTGTTTAAAAAAATATGATATCGATGCGAAAGGTTAATGAAAGGTTAGCGGCAATATCAATGTCGTCGCAATTGAAACCGTAAAAGGGAATCCAAACCTTTGAATCGCGTCGTAGAGCAAAAGATGACGGATTATCGACACTCTACACACATGTTTGGGAATGAGTTCAAATCAACAGAAAAATTCTGCCATGGTCGAGAATCGAACCAGGGTCTTCCACTTGCCGACAGGATATTCTTACACTGAACTAACCTAAAAAAATTAATTTCCCCGTTTCAGAACGCGGACGTTTTCTTAGGATTCTTAGCAGATAGTAGTATTTAATAGTTTGCTTAGCCCGGCCCAAACTAAGAAAACATCCGAGTTCTGAAACGGTAGAACTAATCTGCTAAGGCAATTAAATGGGAGTATCCACCCGCAAGGTGGAAGATCCGGATTCGATTCCCGTTAACGGCGTAATTTATAACCCGATTTCAATTTATAATCAAAATTCAAGCTTATGCCAATCGCACAGGTACCTTTTACGATACATTCCCTTCATCGATTTTACTCTCTGCATGTTTTGTTTGTTTTATCCCATTATAGAAAGAGAGGCGGATATTTATGAAGTCGGAACATGGAAAAAAATATCGATACTAGTCGCCTGCGATATATCGATATGGCATAATTTATAACCCGATTTCAATTTATAACCAAAATAGCTTATGCCAATCGCATAGGTACCTTTTATGATACATTCTTTCCATCGATTTTACTCTCTATATGTTTTGTTTGCTTTATCCCATTACAGAAAGAGACACGGTTATTTATGAAGTCGGAACATGGAAAAAAAATATCGATACTAGTCGCCTGCGTTACATCGATATGGAAATTCGCTCCGACGGGTATTCCCTAAAATGGACACAATCTTGTTCTCCATTCTCGTAAATCATCCGCGGACCCAATTAAAATTCTCCGAGATTGACGCCCAAGAGATCGTTGGGTGCGCCTGAACCGACCCGGCCGGGGAAAAAAGAACGATCGGTTGGATCGAAAGAAGAAGAAGGAAAAAATGAAACGCGCGCCCCGCTTTCGCCGTCGTAATATTCCACGGGCGCGCGCTCCCCAGGCCGATGGTCCCTTTTTCCCGCGAGGGAGCGGGAAGAGGGGGGGGAGGGGGGGGGGGAGAGAAAAAAAAGCGGTCAAGGTTTACACGTACTAAACCAGCCGACCAATGTGAACAGGACGCGAGCAATCTTTTTAGACGAGGAGGAAAAAAATGTGCCGTTGCAAAGCGAAAAGGCCTTTTCGAATGGGAGAGACCCACTTTTCGAGAGACCCGTGGCTGAGTGTCTCAAAAGCCACGGCACAGATTCGCGACGCCAACACGAGCTGGTCTGCGTACGATAAGATTTTTACTGGGAAAAACACAAAAATATTTTATAAATTTGCGAAGAACGACAGAACGTGTTGAGAGAAAAAGGTAAAAAAATGTCGAAAAAGGTTTTGCATTTCGCACGAATTTAACAAGTACACTAAAATGTGATTAAAAATTATAACAATTTACAGAAACAAGTATTGAGGAAGGAATTGCTGAAATAGGCAGTAAATAGCGGTTATCTCAAACAAGACGGAATACTAAATCAGTTAGCGAATTAAAATGAAGCCTGTGTCTGTTTTCGTTTCGGAAGGGATAGCGCGTCACACAGATGGACAGACAGACAAACGACTTTATTTAGGGCGAAATTGAGACTGTAAAGTCCCTTCTTACATTTAACCCAAACAAACCGAACGCAGAAGAGAATTTTTTTAAATCGCTATAAATAGAATTTACAAGTCATTACGGCCACTAAAATAATCGATCCCGGTTTACAATGATATAAAACCGATTTATACCCCAACATAATGCCTGATGTTTTCCATTTAACCTCACTCACCAAACTAAAAATTCCCAGAATAAAAACAAACAATACCGACCACAAATTAATATTAAAAATAGAAAAAAAATGCATTTCTCAAAATCTAAACCGCACTCGAGAGAAGAAATTTGCCATCAGACCCACTCGTTTATCAAACCATAGGAAATCAACGAAAGAACAGAATATTCATCTCCACCTCAATGGGTGACTAATCTGCATGAAGGTCAACTGCAAAGCAATCTACCGGCCGGTCTTTTACAGGCATCTCGGCTATATTTCAACCTTCGACATTTCGAGTCGATTCTACTCTCACACGCAATGCGAGCACAACGAAAAAAATGAACTACATATACAATTTAAAAAATAAAACAAATATACATATATTACACGGATTTCACCTTTCACTATTCGTAATCGAAACCGCCAAGAGGATCGAGTAAGGTTATGTAACTTTCTCAAGTACTAAATTAGTGCACGCCCAACGATGTTTTCATCCTAAATTTGGCGCTAAAAAAAGAATGTTTTTCAATGAGCTCACGGGTGGAATAGTCCGTGAAAGAAACTCTCGGAGTGATGTAGGAAGATCCAAGGACGAGAGAAATCGACGCGACACAAATATTTTCGACCAGTTGCTTATGTGCGCAAGGGCAAGACGACAGACGACGGAAACGCTTGTTCGTGAATTCTAACTTAAAGCAGGTTCACAAATATGAAAACTAGCTTTATAACGACTGTGTCGATGACGCAATGCTCAAATGTCGCCAAAGCATCAATACGTTATTTACGCTTTAAATATTTAAGATAAAAGACCACCTATTTCGTCATATTCTTCTCCGATTATAATAGTAATTATTTTATGAGAGAAATTTATGCTCCGTTAATAATCACGGGTAGTGGGTTGTCATGTTTAATAATCGGATCTTGGGATAGAAATTCCAAATGCAAAAACTCTCCAGATGGTGGAGCAGCTTTGATTAGAACATTTGTTTTTCGTAGAATGCTCACATATTGCAGTAAAATAATAACGCGAGCTTCAGCAATTGAATGCGGAAATGAACAAGAAAGGCTAAATAATACCACACGCAAAAAAGAACATTCGTTGCCCACTAAAATATATAGGTACTGAATAAAGTAACTCAGATATCAAATAGGTACCGCAACCAAATACCCAGGAAAACAAAGTAATTTAAAAATTGACGTCATCAACCGCGAAGCGCCGTTAAAGCGCCAAACATCCAGGAACGCCTATTAAGTAAATGATATTTGCATAAGTAAAAGTAAAATAATCCATCGAATTCCATCAGATGAACTTGAAACAAAAAATATATACGTAAATCTTAACGTCATAAAAAGGTTGACAATGACGAACGATGTTCCAATTAGAACATAAAATAAACGTTACAAATGAGAACGGCTTAAAATAAGTTTTAAAAAATATAAGTGGTTCCATAAAAGAAACATCGACCTCGCTACATTTTTTTTTGGAATCGGCGGACGGCTAATCAACGATGACGAACGACTTCTTTTGTATCCGAAACGTGCGTCTGGTTTTCCCAACCGTTTTAAATTTATTGTATCTACATTCGTCGAAAATTAAACCTTACAATGACTCAAAGAGTTACATAGATCGTCAATTTCGAACAAGCCATTAGCTACTTTGGCCAATTAATTTACGTGCGCTAGATATAAATATTTTTAAAAAAATAACTAATCTTCAAATAAAAACTCACTTGAAACGGACATGAGTAAGGAAGAATAACTAAACGCGACCTTGGAAACCGGCCAGATCAGACGAGGAATAGTTTCAAGGAATTAAAAGAAAAAAACAATCTCTTTCTCTTGCCGTCTTCGATCATAACAACCGCGACGGAAGTGCCGTTCCGCCACGAACTATAATAGAGCGGAGAAGGGGTTGTCGAGGGATCCCACCCAATAATATCCGGCCCTTCCCTACCAATCCCTTATTCGACGAACGCCCTAAATCTCTCCCCTTCGCGACGTTACGTCCTATCCTGCTCCCCCTCCCCTTCCCAAAATGCTCCCCGCACAAACCCCCTCCGGAGGAGGAACATAACGGTGCGTTCCATTTCCGAATAACGCGCTCGATTCAGTCCTCCCCCTCCCCCCTCTCCTCCCTTTTTACATCCTACCCCACCCACAACTACTACGACTCCCCTCCCCTGAATGGATCACTTCAGGTAATAAACGTCAACGGTGTGAGACGCATCAGCGCGTCTCTAGTGTCGCAGGAGGGACAGGGCACGTGTACGGCACCGCGCTCTTCCTCCTATCTCATAGGGGGAAGGGGGAAAGGATAGGAAAGATATAATAAGAGATGGGAGAGAAAAAATGGGTTGTGAGAAAGGAAAGGAGGGAGGGAGAAGATGGAGGAGGGAGAAGAGGGGGAGGAGGGAGAAGAGGTGGAGGAGGGAGAAGAGGTGGAGGAGGGAGAAGAGGTGGAGGAGGGAGAAGAGGGAGGAGGAAGAAGAGGAAGGAGGAAGAAGAGGAAGGAGATGGAAGAGGAAGGAGGAAGAAGAGGAAGGAGGAAGAAGAGGGAGGAGGAAGAAGAGGGAGGAGGAAGGAGAGGAAGGAGGAAGAAGAGGAAGGAGGAAGAAGAGGAAGAAGAGGAAGGAGGAAGAAGAGGAAGAAGAGGAAGGAGGAAGAAGAGGAAGGAGGAAGAAGAGGGAGGAGGAAGAAGAGGGAGGAGGAAGAAGAGGGAGGAGGAAGAAGAGGGAGGAGGAGGAAGAGGGAGGAAGAAGAGGGAGGAAGAAGAGGGAGGAGGAAGAAGAGGGAGGAGGAAGGAGGAAGAAGAGGAAGGAGGAAGAAGAGGAGGGAGGAAGAAGAGGAATGAGGAAGAAGAGGAAGGAGGAAGAAGAGGAAGGAGGAAGAAGAGGAAGGAGGAAGAAGAGGAAGGAGAAAGAAGAGGATGGAGGAAGAAGAGGATGGAGGAAGAAGAGGATGGAGGAAGAAGAGGAAGGAGGAAGGAGGAAGAAGAGGAAGGAGGAAATAAGGGTGAGAGGGGGAGGAAGAAATAAGGGAGAGGGAGGAAGAAATAAGGGAGAGAGGGAGGAAGAAGAGGGAGGAGGAAATAAGGGAGAGAGGGAGGAGGGATGGAGGATAGGTAGGGAAGGGAGAGGGAGGAGAGAAAAGCAGGAGAGGAAGGTAGGTGAGGAAGGCAGGGGAGGAAGGTAGAATAGGGATAGAGAGATCTGAGGAGAGGGAGGGAGGAGAGGAATAGGCAGGAGCGGAATAGGGAGAGGGAGTGATAGAGGGTGAGAGTGAGAGACGGAGGGAGGAGAGAACAGGAGACTGAGAGGGAGGGAGGAGAGAATAAGAGATCAAGATGAATAATGCGGAGGTAGGGGTAAGATGGATGAAGAGAGGGAGAGAAGAGAGGAGTGAGGAAGAAGACAGAGGAGGAGGGCAAAGGAGGGAGAGAGATGGTGGAGAGAAGAGGGATGAAGGAGAGGAAGGGAGGGGGTGGGGAAAAGAGAGAGAGAGAAGATGGAGTGGGATGGAGGAGGAACAGGAAAGGTGTAGCATGGAGAAGGGGATGGGAGATGGAACATGGTTTGAGAGAGGAGACCATCATCGAGACGGTTACTACGCATTGTTGCAAACGTCGTGAGGAACGCGGGAGGACCTTGAGGCGATGATCGCAAAACGCGACCTTCCTTCCAATCGGGGAAAATCAACGACGTGACGGGCGGAAAAGCGCTTCCATCACGCTTGGGTTAATCGTGTTGGAAAACACTTTCATAAGCAGGACGACTTCTGCATTACCACACTTGGTTTGTGTCTAAATTCATTCCGTGTCCTTATCACATAACTGTGAGCAATAGTGCGCGTTTGTTTTTCGTCAACAACGCGAGAATTGGTCATGGGCATAAAGAAAGTGAAATATAATAACATATCTTAACTTTTCTAAGCTTAAATTATGAGCTTTAATCATGAAAGTTTTCAACATAAAACAAGCTAGTATAAACTGAATAATATTGTCAATCCCAGAAACTGTAAGAATACTGAGTAGCTTTTTTCGTTTAGACTACAAAGCAGCCATCGTCAAAGACAAATCAACGATCATTGATGGGATTTCTTGTTTGAAATACAAGATAAACCTTGGTTCAACAGCTAATAATAATGTTCAAAACCCGTGCATTTTTTACCTCGAGCGCTTTATCTTTTAACTTTTAACCTTGCATATTAATATTTGAGAAAGTAAGCGAGCCTCGAGTTAAAAAATGAATAATGAATGAGAAAGGGAAATCCAAAAAGTGATTCGGAAAAAGACTGATGTATGCGGAGCGTTACTTTAAACGAGGAACTTATTCGACATCGGAGCGTGATCTGTAGCGCGCCTTAATGTCCCGCGTCAACTTAATTTACGAGTCGCTTGGCGATGAAAGGACCCTCCGGAGATTACAATCGACTCCTGTTCGATAGTACGAAGTTCTGAGGCGAGGACAGATCGCAAAAGGAAGTCAAAACGTGAGCCGTTGTGTTGTTGTTCGTTCGATTGCGGCAACTATCGCAGACGACCTTCGTTACGTACATATACGGAAGTCTTGAAAGATCTCAAAGAGAATCGAGTGTAGCCGATTCCCGGTAATATGGAAGCTGGCAGGCGATTTCACGGGCGAAGGGTGACACAGGATTTAGTATTTCTCGAGTTCGACACCACCGTATGGGAAATTCTTTCGGAAACAGGCAATAGGTCAAGATTTTTGAAAACCTAAATTTAGCGTAGAACTGGAAGTTGGAATTGTCTCAAAGAAGCCGTGTTTGCACTTAATCTTGCTATCAACGATGTTTTTACTTTCTCATATATTTTTTTACAGCGTCGCGTGAATTTTTCTTAACGCAAGAGAGGCCATTTTTGCTTAAACCTGTTAATTTGAAAATACTTAAGAGGACGCAATCCAAGTACAATCGAATCTCGAGAAATAGAACGTCTATAAATTTGAATTCTGCATAGACCGAAGAATATATGTTAAACGTGCAAGTTCGCAAATTTCAAAATGCAGCACGATAACTCGGAGTGTCTATAATTAGATGTTATCGTTTTCTTTTCGAGATGCGAGGTGTCGGGATTAGAAGTCACCACCTAATTCTAAGCGCTCATCCTTTACAATTTTCTCTCACAGTTGGATGAATATAGCGAACTGATAATAAACGACAAATACACAAACACGTGTAATACACACATATAAAGCACAATTTTTCTCCTTCTTTATACTCACCCGACCCAATCCGTCCCATCCTATTTCTCCCCCTTCATTTCCTTCCAATTATCCTCCAGTTTTTTTTAAATATAAACAATGCATCTTCATCCCTTTCTCCTCTTGTCTCATTCCTAACACCCTCTCTTCTAATACACCTTTTTAAAGAAACTGCTGCCTCTAAAAAATTCTAACCACCCACTTCTCTCATCCCTCCTGTTAACCTCCCCTATAGTACCATCGTATTTACGCACACCCTTAGAAGACATACGCGCACGCGTGCATACCCACCTTACTTATAAATACATGTTCGAACATACGCTTATTCGGCAATGACATTAACTTTTTTTTTTAAAACTCGAAACTTTCGTTAAGCGAACAAATCGGACTCGTGACGCTATCAATCCGATGTATTCCAACGCGCTGTCGAAGCAACTCCTCTTGTTGTTGAGGATTTGGAAGGGACGATTGAGTAATGGATAGGCGGCTGGTGAAGGGAGAGAGAGGACAAGGGGTTGGGTTGGGCAGCGAGGAATGATTGAACGACCGACCTTTATAGGCTATTGATTGGAGGAAACGCTGGCTAATGCCAAATCACCTCGCTCGCTGGAATAGGAGGAGGAAGAGAAGGGAGGGAGGGAGTTTAGATGGATGTGACTGCGTGAGAGATGGGTATTCTCCGAGGCGAAGCAGCGCCGAAGAAAAGGAGATTTTTTGGTCCATAAAAGGGATTGATGCGACTGGAAGGCAGCGAAGACGGAAGAGTAGTAGGAGAAATAGACAGCGACCGGTTGGAATATTGGGGAAATGTAAGGATATGCGAATACGAACGACGCGAGATATCGTTTCGGGAAGGCAGGAATTTTCGATAGCAATTTCTGAGATGGAAAATATATCATCTCTCCCGGTCTGCGCGTCTTGGGAGAAGTTTCTCAATATGGTTACCGGATACAGCCAGGAGCTGCGCCGATTGTCCAAAGGATCGCCGCAAGTAATAGCATTTCGACGTTGTAATACTCATTTATACATTCTACGTACTGGTTTTGGCAAAATGACAATGAATAACAGTGAACGATGCATAAATTTATGAACCACGGAAGGATGTGGTTGGTGATCTCACAAGTTAATATGGTTATACCAGAGTAATTCGTCTATAATTAATAAAACACAGGATAACCGTTTCTAAGCAATAAATGCTCAACTGGACAAAAAACCTAATCATTGCTGTTGTTTGGAGGTCTCACAAGTTAACATGGTTGCGCCAGAGTAATTGGTCTATAATCAATAAAAAATAGAGTAATAACTTTTAAGTAATAAAACTCTAATTATTGTTCTCCCATTTATTGATAACGAATCCAATCGACAAATATAAGCACCTCCAAAAGCAGTAAAAAATATTAGGAAAACTACTTGCGCATTTCAGCCACCATGCATCAGTGGTATTCACCGACGACAGATTCTAAAAAAAAAGTTGTGAAAATATTTTTAAAAGACGGGATCGATAATATTCCACTGAACGAACGCAACGTTTCCAATTATGAAAATGGTAATTTTACACGAAAAAGTCATTTTACACGAAATTTTCCCATTGATTCAATCAACACTACAACTTCAAAAGCGTTACGTCCTCGCCGGAAAAAATAAAACATCTCCACCGAAAACATTACGTCACGAAAGCTCCATCGCACGATAAATCCGATACGTTGCGACATTCAAAAGACTCGCTCGCCCGCCCGCTTATCGGTAATTCCGACACGCCATGAAATCCGTGGAGATTTCGCGTCGTCGGCCGAAAGCCGATTTCATGTAGGCGCATTCAAAATACCTAGACACGCGAATTTTCAATCGGCACTCTTTCTGCGTCATTAATCAGCGAATGTGTGGCTTCGCGGAACACATCACGCATCGTGATAGGGGATCGGTGCTTTATATATATATATATATATATATATATATATATATATATATATATATATATATATTTTTTTTTTTTTTTGGGCAACTAGGTGTTGAAGGAAACCCAGTGAACACTTACCGGAAGTAGAGCCGCTGGGGTGTTGGAGAGACACATTTCTCGAGGTTAGAGTTGTGTCTCTCTTGTGCTGACGAAGGGATCATCCCGAAAGCTCTAACCTCTACAAATGTGTCTCTCCAACACCCCAGCGGCTCTACTTCCGGTAAGTGTTCACTGGGTTTCCTTCAACACCTAGTTGCCCAAAATATCCTTACTTACCTTTCCTCTTCCTTAGTATTTATATATATATATATATATATATATATATATATATATATATATATATATATATATATATATACATATACATATATATATATATAATTATCGATCGACCGAAAGCGGAGAGCGGCGGAAAGAGAAAACGAGAATCACAAAGTCAAAGCTAATTTAATACCAGCGTTTCGCGGATTCGCTTAAAAATATACAGTAAACAGACGAACTTCATCTCCATCGTTTACGGCACGGATCGATCACTTCACTCGGGCGAACAGTTTCTCTTTATAACGCCCTGTACCTTTTGAAAAAAATCTTATTGCCTTGTTTTCGACTACATCTACTGGGTTCTTTTTAAAAAGATCTTGCTACTATTCAGGCGGGAAAGTTTAGCAAACGGAAAATCAAACGGAAATGGGGAATTTAATTAACTCATTCATTTATCATGGGGACACATTTAGAACTTTCACAACGACATCACTACATTTATGTATGGTGGTGGATGGCGAGGGATGCGACCCATCCAATAGTCCTAAGCAATCCGGTCTCGTAAGCTCAATTCTACTATTTTCATCCGTAACAATCGAGGGTTAAAGAAACATTAACCATTGGAGCAACATATTATACAAAGTAAAAATTTGTCAGAATAACTTTTTAAAGTCTGAAGCTATACAAGTAACCCACAAATACAAGTTATTTTACTAAGATAAAAACAAATATAACTATAATAACTTTATTCAATGAAAACATTATAAAAAGCTTTCAAAAAAATAAGAATAGTATCATAAATAATTGTAACCCATTAGCAATTTTGAACACTAAAAAAAAAAAACAATTATCACGACAAAAGAGTCAACAACTCTTCCTTCACTACAACGACAACGGGAAGCACGAAATTCGTACCCACGGCAAGATTCGAACCTCTATAAAGAGAGACGAACAATCTACCAATACGAAAGGTTTTGCCGGGTTTCCCTTACGTCTTACAATTAGGACAAATTCCAGACATAAACCGAAGAAAACAAAATAACCTAATCACCACATAACCTAACCACCACATGGTTAACCTACATGTATGAAAATTTGCCACCTGAACCCGCCCTGAAGAGGCCTTCAGACTATAACAGAATGTTTTCGGTCAGAAACAACATTTGTAATACTCTTTTGTAAAAATTCAATGTACGGGCCTGATGAGAAAATAAAAACCTTTGAAAACGAAATCTACCAATCGATCTAAAAAAAATCGGATGTGGCCAACACATGACTTTCTCCATATTTGGGGTATAGATATTTAAATTATTATGAATAGCATTATGAGGCAAAATTATCATTTCGTATAGTAAAAGAATACAGTCATCGTTATTGCCGTAAATTAGATTTTGAATATGTTTACAGAATTCACCGCTACATGGTGGCGGCGCTGTATACTGGTATTAAGAAAAAGCAAAATATCTCCGAAATGGATGGTCTACGAAAGTTTGTTTCAAACAAAACTTGGAGGAAATATTATTCTCTACAACTTTGGTTCTCACGAAGATTACCAATAACGATGTTTATAAGGAGAGAGATGACGGAAACCGAAAAACCGATTATTTATAAATAATTCCTAAACAACAACTGCTATGGAAAATTGTTTGAAATAAAAGATGTAGGAAATTATATTTTCTACATTTTTTGTAATGGTCAATGTATACAATAATGACGTATCGCAAAAACCGAATCGGGTTTCGAATAAACCTCGACTTCCGATTAACCGATATTGTACAAAAACTAATCAGTTGTTTGTGCTCATGTTAAAGTGTTATATATGGAATTTGGTAACTATATGGCAAGTACTTTTTGAGTTAGAGCGCCCACAATCACATACATCCTCACACGCGCGCGCGCCATTCCGAAAATAGTCTAAACGTGTTCTACAGACCTCAAAACGTGTGATTCCGTTGAAATCTCGAAGTCGATTTTTTTCGCGATCACAATAGTTTCCCATTACTACGTACGTAGTAAAAATAAGACGTCTATATAAGCTGGGTGGAAAGGAAGAATAATAACTCCATGGGAAATAAAAAAAAGAAGGCTGACGACAACCGCTTGCTAGATGACGGAACAAACGACGAAACGGCAGTGGCGAGATTCTACGTGGGTGAGAGTGCCTCTGCAAAGGCATGATTCACAGAAAAAGGGTTGAGTATTTCTCC
This sequence comes from Uropetala carovei, assembly GCA_036926305.1. NCBI lineage: Eukaryota > Metazoa > Arthropoda > Insecta > Odonata > Petaluridae > Uropetala > Uropetala carovei. Next base: position 2,968,360 of record JAXCHB010000035.1, read on the forward strand.
GAGAGACTTTCCTTTCTCTCTTTCTCTCTCTCTCCTTGATCATCTCCCACTCTCCTGCGCCTGCCGTGAGATCCTCGAGGATGATTCAGAAGACTTGGGAATGCGAGGGCAAGTTTCGTGGATGGGCAAAAGTTTACTCTGAAAGTTCTGTGAGTAAACAAACGATACTGAGGGTCTTTGAGATAGCAGAGCCTTGTTTGATCGGTTTAAGGGGAAAGACAAGAAATGTCCGATCGGCGCAGTGAACTTCCGCCGAATAAGTTTTTCCTATACTATAGAGAAATTGATCGATGCGAAGCGAGTGACGGAAAGGGATTTTTAATGTTATTTTGTGGAAATTACAAATGGCGTCTTGGCGTCGACTATTCGAGTTTCATAAATATCCTGTGCGCTTCCAACCGACTGAAATAACTCGAAGATATCATTTAATCTTTGCATTTTAATCGAAAAGATCATATAAAATACAAATAGAGAGCGTTAGCAAATTGTGCAATCATAGATAGTCGATGGAAAGTATTTGGTGATCATTAACAATAAATGGCCATTTTTTTAACAAACATTAAGACGTTTAACATTAACTTTTGTCCTAAGAATTTCATAAAAAAACTTTTTACTCGAGCTTATGGTTTAAAGCAATAATTCATCGTTTGATTCCATTAGATAGCCCTGTTCACGTGACATCCCAAATCAGTAACATATTTCGATCTCTCATATTTTATAAAAATCACAAATACCAACAAATGCACTGCGGATATTTCCAGCTGCGGAACGACCGAATTATGCGTACGGATAGACAAATACGATCACTCTATATCCGTTTATTCTTTCGAGCGATGCGCATTATAAAACTTCCCAGGACAACTTTTGTTTCGGAAGAAACTAACTTAGTCATCGTGCACGCAATTTATAGGAGGAGGCAGAGGGGGATGTGAAAAATAGCCGTCTTTGAGTTTTATTTTTAAGGGACTCGAGTTCTATTTACGACGACCGCAATGAATGGAGGAGGAAAAATAACGTTCTGTCTGGAGAAGCTATTTATTTGGCAAGGATTCAATTCAATCGACGGAGGGATTTTTATCTTCTGTATCACTGTCCACGGGTAGGCATTAGCGTCGTTGGGAAAGAGAAGAATTTACTTGTTTGGAACTTTTATGAAATCCCACGATCTCGCACGTCTTTCTCATAAAGAAAACCCACCAGCAACTGCACTGGCAATTCCCCATAACGAGTAAAAAAACGGGGGATACTTTGCTCGCTTCTTATAAATGCAGGAAAAAAGGGATCAGGAGAAGCACTCAAATTAATGTTTGACTAAGAGAAAATAATGATTTAAGTTATTTCATCGGAATAAACGCATGAATTCAACATGATTTGCAGGGTAACATGTAGATGTGTAAATGAAATATTATATTTCCATAGGGCGAGGTGATTCGTGTTTTACATGTAATAATGAAAATCTGCCGTGGCCACACGTATTTTATTAAAATAAAGATAATTAACTGTTTGCTGCTCTGGTATTCTCTGATGGCTAAATTTGAGGATCGACGTGAACGCGCACTTTTCATTCAAATTAAAAAAAAAGGCATCATTCGCGTGCACCGAACGTGTAGCTTTCGATTTTTTTACAAACGTATCGTAATTACGAAATAACCAAACTAATCGCTCAAAAAAAGAAAACTCCGAGAGGATAAAATTTTTTAACGCCGGGAAAAAAAACCGCCAAAGCCGCACACGTTAGCGTGTGCATAGCCAAGCACGTGATCCTTTTATTTTTTACATCCGCTCCCACGGGTACCCAGACTCATCACATCCTCCATCTCCCGATCACGAAAAAGAGAGAGAGAAAGTGCAAAAGATAGACGGACAAAGTTTAAAAAAAAACGCTACCTTTTTTTTTCGCGATCTCATCGTAATAATAATCGGCCCTTGAATGGAGAGGAGGAAGAAGGAATGAGTAGGGAGGGGGGAGGGGGGGTTGGTGAAAAAAAAAGATCCAAAGACGTGACGGAAAGCGAGGCAATGAGAGAGGGGAACGAAGAACGTGGGGGTGTTTTATAAGAGGCGGAGAATGAAGATCGCTTGATAAATGTACTTTAATGGTGATAGTGAATAATGCCGTCGTAGACTCCATGCCCTTCACCCTCCTCTCTCTCTCCCCCACCGCACCCTCTTTAAAACCTGCCCAAACGCCCCCTTTTCGACCGTTCTTCCCCTTTTCACCCCGAGGGCCCTCTAGGGAGAGATGTGCGGAGGAGGGGGGGGGGGATGAAATGAAGGGAGCTGGGGAAGAAAGCGGGAGACGCTCAGCTGTTATAGCGCTGGAACGGAAACGTACGATATAGGCTACCATGCATGCCCCTTGAAAAGAAATTTCGGTACTGTAGATATGTTAAAATAATGGCTATTTATTTAGAAATAATATGGTTTTAAAATAAGGGAATAGTGGCAATTTGTAATATAAAACGCAAAATTATCATTATTCGGCATGTCAATAATGGCTATTTATTTAGAAATAAAATGGTTTTAAAATAAGGGAATAGTGGCAATTTTTCATATAAAAAGCAAAATTATCATTATTCGGCATGTCAATAGCTCTGTCTGTCTTCCCTTTAGGTTGTCGTGATAGGAACTTTGCTGTACTTTGGTATAACTGCCAAGAAAGAAAAAAGTTTAAATATTATGTCCTAGACCAGCGTTTCCCAAACGGGGTGCCGCAACTGATTGTTAGAATTTCCACGAAAAACTTTGTTAAACAAACAAACGGAAATGTTGATAGATCAGTAGGGCAATAATCTTTCCCCTAATAGACGGACAATTATGGGGTAAAAATATGAGCGTCCAAAATCTGCGGTAACCGTATTTACGTAAAAATATAAAACCTTTCCTCAATGTGGAGCTTTCACGAAATTCTTTGCAAGGATGTCGCGCCTACAGAAACGTTGGGAACCTCTGATTCAGGGCAAAGCTGCACCACTTAGGATTACACCATAAATGATGCGAAAGAGCCACCCCCAAATTAAATGCGGAATTTTCACAATTTTTAATTAAAATTACGGCCTGTTCACTTTTTAAAAAAATCGATCAACCTTGGTTTGTACCTGTAAAATATCGAAGAGTAAATATCGAGTAACTCCGATATATGTATTAACTATCCAGGAAAAGTCTCAACTAAGAATGCGGCCCGACACTTAACAAAAAAGGATTATTACACACCACTTGCTCTAGATAAAAGACATGATGGGTGCGGCACCAGAGGAGCTTGAGAGACACGGTGCAGAAATAAAAAAGGGAGAGGGAATTTTTTCCCTTAAGAGGAGAGAGCGAGGATAGGTGGGTGGTTGGAAAAGGAGTGATGAACACCGAGCGTGGCATGAGAGGGGGGAAAAAAGAGTTACACGCAAAGGGAGAAGAAGGATGGGGATAAAGCGGCCTCTTTCATAGGGCGCGTGCGCACCATGCGGAACATCCGTCCAGACCTCCCCTAGACCCTAATTAAGCCCGGCGTTAAATTTTCATATCGACCGGCGGATGGGGAAGCGTTGGGGGGGGATGAATGGAAGAGGTGGAAGGAAATGAGAGAAGATAGGTAGTCAGGGAGATTTGAAATGCCGCGAGGCTATAAAGTAAGAAGGGAAGAGAATATAAATAATAACAAGCGATAAAAAAGAAGAGATGCACGTATATACAAGTGAAGGGGTGGATTTAAATTTTCCGTGGGCCATCCGTATGAATGCCCTCAATTTTATTCCTGTGGCGGGAGAAAGTCTTTTTCTCGTACGCTAGAGAGAGAGAGAGAATAAAATAAAAAGAAAGTCGGGAAAAACAAGAGACTATCCGTCATCAAAGGGGATCGCCCAGGGGGAAGTTCGGAGAGAGGGGGGAGGGGGGGGGGGAAATAAGCACGTCGGGCGAATGGCGTATTTTTTCTCCCTTTGGTGTGTGATCAACGCGGATCCTATGCGCCGTCAAAACAGCTACACGCTAACATCTTCGCGTTTTATTTATAATTTTTTGTCCTTGGTCGGTTTATTCCGGAAAAATTAAAAACCCTTAAAGCGAGCTTTAACACTCCTTCACTAATGGCTTCAAGCACATTTTCCCTACTTTGTTTTTATAAGTTTTTTCCTACTTCCAGAATACTTTACACGTAATCTAAACTGTTCGAGATAGACGATGATGTTACGTTATTTTTTTATTTTACCATTACCTGTTGGAAACGAAATTATAAAAAGAATTTTGATAAAAGCATGTTTACGTCGTTACCGTAAAACATAAAAAAAACCACTTTGTTGTTCGGTAGTTAAGGTTACGACCAGGGCATTACGCCTAAGGTCTAAATGTTGGACTTCAAAAAAATAAATAACACAGTACAATTCACAGATACAATATTTAGATTCAGATTGTAACAACGAATAAATTTTTTTATAGTATCAAATACTAAATAAAATGAAAAATATACGTTGCAACGTAGAAGATGTGCCCCTAATGATATGTTACCCTAAGAAATTGCTTAGCTTTCCTATGCGGTAGGGCTGGCCCTTAAACATTGCCGTTGCAGAAGACCTATGACCCTGCCGCGGCTTCACTATTCCATTAGCATCCGATGAAATAATTTAGCGTGCATAACGGGGGTTTACTTCACACGCACACGCTCGCTCGCTCGGGCGAGAAAAGACCGCCACCGTTGAATGAGGTCACCAGCTCACTTAAGATTATTCTCCACTTCGGTAGGAAGCTGAAAGAGGCGAATTACGGCCAATTCGCGTGGCAAAATTAGCGCAGTTTCGTACATAACTACGCGTCCCGCGCTAATGCCTCCCGTTTAACGAGTTAGTTTCACGACACTGTTCATAAAATGCCTTATGGATGATCTGAGCCCTCGCTTAAAGATGGGGGACTGCTGCGCAAGTTTTAAGGCGAGAGAAATGACGAAGGAGCATAACATAGAGAATGAGAATGTTACCCTTTACGATTGTAACATTATGAGATGGAGAAAATTGCTAGAATTACCTGAAATTTTTGTTATGGGAATAACTACGAGAAAGAGACACACACACACGCACACACACACACACATATACCAATGTGTGTGTGTGTGCGCGCGCACGCACACACACACACACATATATATATATACATATACACATACACACATACATACATATACATAAATATATACAGTAAAACCCCGCGATACGTTGTTTCGCATATACGTCGCCAATCAATTAAGAAGCATGTTTCGTTATAAGTTGTGTTGCTTCACATATACGTCGTTTGTGAAATACTAAAAGCAAAATTTCAGAAATTCCAATTGCGGTGCATAAATTATGACTACAACAATAAAAACACTCTATTCGGCTTTTAATTTCATGTTTACTATCATTTATATGAATTAATTTCATGTTTATCAATTCGTGTAAAATCATACTCAGAATAAACATTTGTTGGCCATGTGTTTGATAGATGACGATGGGTTAGGTGGTTCACAAGATACACAGGGGATAAAAAGGACTGTCCCAATTTTAATGACGATGTGTAAAAACCTATTTCTGAGCTTTGTGAACAGTTGTGTCTAACATTTTGTGTGTTTACTTTTGCACTGATATCTCATGAGATATTGGATATACCTACTCTTGATTGCGAATTCTGCTTGAAAAGTACTCTAAAGTGCGTATCAGTGTACGTGTAAGTAAAGAAACAATTTTTGTGTTCCATCACACTATGGACAATTATTTTCGGTGATTTCTGAATTTATTATTGCAATCGGTTACTCGTTGTTACGATTAAATGTATATTAAACCCTAGTAGCAATGAGTGGTAAACACACAGTGGTATGTCCAATGTACTGTATTGATATGTATTATTTGGGAAACAAATGTGTCACAAAATATCCGCCAGGAACGTAACCCCTAACTTTTATCATAGTTCTTATGGTAATCTTTGTTTCGCTATACGTTGTTTCGTTATAAGTAGCATTTTTCAGGAACGCATCTCCGACGTATAGCGAGGTATTACTGTACATTGGTGTGTACTGGGCTTCCTCCAACACCTTGTTGCCACCCACCTTTCCTTTTCCTTAAGCACACACATATAATTATATATATAGTTTTCCATAATGAAGCCTCCAGCTGTCGAGACTTAATTACATATTATACGAAGCCCTATAAATCGAATGCGTTTAACCCGAAGAAAACATTTTCCCACTTCCTTATATAAAGCCGTTCTTTAAAACGAAATCCACTAATTCCGCATTTCGACAACTCTACGTTATTTAGGTTCCAGTTAAGGGAGCTTTCTGCTTTGCTTCCACGAGACAATTTTTTTTTCATTCAGTCAGCACCAAAATTCGTGTACTTTTTCAATTAGGACCTGAATTTAATTCGAAACCTTTCAACAACTTCCTTTTCTTTTTTTTTTTAAATTACTTTCATCATCGGAGTCGGAATGAGAACGGTCCTCAAAAAAAAAAGCCCACCGTTGTAAAAACGCGATCAACTTTTTTTTTATACGCCCGCCCGGGCGAAAAAAACAAGTCTTCCATCTCGAGAACTGACGAGACGTGGGCGTGAAGGATGGCTTTCCGCGAATCGATCGATGCTAACCAGGACTCAAGTCTTTCGAGGGTCATTCCGAATGTGCCAACCGACTCGGGCAAATATACGAAAAGGTCAGGGACGGATTAGAATCATCCGCAGTAGGAAAACTTCGTGAAAAGTTCCAGCTCGCAAAGTCTTCGAGCAATGTTACGAGACTATAGTGATGGATGAAGAGGGTGCGAAGAAACTGGGAAAATTCCTCAAGTTCTAAGCTAGTAAGGGGAAACAATTACGTAACGGAAAAGAATACTGTTTTTGTTTCATCCAGTAGATAACCAGCTCCCAAAATTTATGTACTCAATCCTCCAATGTGACACTTAAACACATGATGCTCATTCGCGCATGCGCAGGACTGTTAATACAATAAGCCAGAGGTGGGCAATCTTTTATGCACGATGGGCCGCATCGGTGGAAGTGAAATTGTCAATGTTTCTGCGGACTGGATTAAAGTGAAATCGGAAGTCACCTAGAGATTCTGGGGCACCATATGAGTGAACACCAAGTTAAAATTAGGTTTTTGTGATTAACATTTCAATATTAAAAATCATGATGGAATTCAGTCTTAGAAATACCTATGCGAAAATATTTTTTTTAAACATTAAAAATAACATTTGATTTCAGATATATTTACTAAAGGGTTCCAATTTATGGCTATATATTTTAACAGATTTTGCTAGACAAAAATAAGATATGCTCGATCAATAAAAAGAAAAAGTATTGAAAACTATGAAACACCGGCAGTGGGCCGCATAAAATTGCTTAGCTTGGACACCCTGAGTATAAGTTTTTAATGTATAATAAAAGTTCTCTAACATATCTCCTGTTCAGCAGAAGTTTACAAATTAAAACATCAAATTTAATTAAGTTAAAAATTTAAACATCACTCATTCACGTCTACGCGACGCTTCAGTAAATCTTTCGCGGCATTCCTTCATTCCTCAAGAAGGAAGGCGGACATTTTATTCACGTCGAGTTTTTAACACGGCTTTCCTAATGTGTTACTTCATTACCCAAAAAAATTACCATATTTCAATTTCCATAAGCCTAACTTGCCCGAACGTCTTTGACAAATCCTTGCACGGAACTAAAAAACGTCACGGGGCGAAACTCTTAGAAGTTGGCCATCGTGTAGCAGATGGTAGATGCGAGGAGACGCGATTACTTGAAAATACATATTTAAGACGACTTACGATTATTTCGATAAAATAACGCAGTCGACAGAGGTTCATGACGATATAGTACAGCGACCATCGTCACGCGCTCACATCACGAACAGAAAAACTGGTTTCTCACAAACCTAACAGTGACAGGAACGTTAAATAATCGAGTCAATAATCAGCCATTACTCTATAGTACAATCATCTTTGTAGAATCGATTCGACAGGATGATCGAATCATAAAACGATTTCTTACGTCACCCAAAAGTGAAACGGTACGTTCGTACGTCCGGGTGTTCTGACTGACCAAACTCTTAATTCCTCGAAATCTGGTAACAATTCTCTCAATCCGTCTCGACTTTTTTCGACTTTTTTTAAATCCCATCGCGAGTTAATTTATGCGGTAAATTATTCCTACCTCGGAGTCGTGTTCTATCCCTCAGACAGATTCAGTATGAATATTCAGTCCGTTGTCTAACTCGACATGTTTCTCTTATCGCATTCTCCTCGCTTCCGGATAGCACACCGCGAACAAATCAACATCTCCTTCGCTTTCTCCCGAATGAAATGCTTGCCTAGACGTCTATGGCGATTTAAAGTTTATTTTTTTGTAGTTGAACAAACAAGTTATAAATTTCGTCGGTAGATGGTAGGGGTTGAGGGGACAGGCTTAACATTGCAGACGGTTGCCATTTACGGCGAAGGCGGCCGGCAAATTTTCATCGCCAAGGGCAGTATAACCTTCCACTGATTTTTGATACCGGTAGTTTCCAGGTGTTGCGAGAGTAAATGACACGCTCCCGGTAGCAATTAAGTATGACTGTGTAACAACTTCGTAGCAGAGGAGAATGTCGGAGAAAAATGGAAGAAAAATTAATAATTTAGAGAGCAATCCTATATCTATGGATTAGGGGAACTCGCGCAAGATCAAGGAATGTTGCAACGGAACTTAATTAACATATATACATCACTAAGTCTGCTGTTTTATATGTACAGTAGAGGTTCTGGTGTATTTTAAAATAATTATCCGATTCCAATCGAAAAAGAACACTCTATGATGATAATTCGAGCCAATGCTTAATTTTGGCTAAATATCCTTTCTTTCGATCACAATGCACGACAATTAAAAGGCCCCAAAACATGCTAGCGGAGGAAAAGAAATTTTACAGCAGACCATCTGCTTGGTACCCGAAACATGAATGATAAATCAAACGGAATAAGGAAAAATTCCCGAATTATCAAAGTTACACAAGCGACTTCGAATCAAATAATATCTTTATTACGTAAGACGGCTTCTGGCAGAGATATTTTCTCCATTATGGATGTCCGCGGAAGACGTTTTGACCTCTAAAGTAATTCCTCCCACGCACGTCCATATCAACGGCGGCGCTGATAACGCCGTTTAGCATAACGCTGACGCAACCCCATAATCGACAACGAGTTACGTATCGACGGGCAACATAACGTTTCGAAAAAAAAATAAGAAAATTCCTGCGTTCAGAATTCCTTCTGAACGAGCTCAATTCATATCTCCTATCATATGAACGATCGAGATAAAGTCGTATAGTAAAAAAATAAGTCGTGAACCTTATCGGCATTTTTAGCTGCATCCACCGGCCGACGTTTGATTCTCATACGAACAAGAACACAGAATTAGCAGTCATACAAGGAATATGTCCTTTTTTCTTTTTGTTATTATTGATTATTCAATTTTTACTTTGTTAATTATTATTACTAATTTTTTACTTTTCAAAATTATTTTTGTTACTATTTCACCGTAAATTGGCAAACTCGCTGTACGTGAAATTATGAACGAACGAATAAATACCACTGAAGACGCTTGATTTGTAGCCAACTACACATGTTTCGATGGGAATTTTTATGCCTCCATCCTTTATCCATATTTTCGTTCTTTCGGGCTCCCTCGATGAATGCTCACAAAAAAAGTAAAAACCCGAGTTTTTTTTTCTTTAACGTCCAAAATGGAACGCGTGTTTATTTTACTCCGCGTCATACCCGTCGCGTCGCAAATTAGGCCGTCGACATTACGGACGAGGAGGAAATCCCGTCGCCGTCCGTTTACGCGTTACGCGACCTCCCATCAAAAATTCTCCGTCCGTTTTTGACCCCGCGAGGGACCTCCGGCGGGAAATTCATCATTGGCGACCCGAACGCAGCGGCGGCGGTTGATGCTCGCATCCCAAGCACGACCTTGACGTTCACTTTGAAGAGCGAGCGGAATAAGATCATATTTTTAAAACGAGACCGCTTATGTAGAAGCGGTTGCTAGGGCCTGGCGACTGTCAAGGACACGGCATCTCCTAGCGATTGCCGGTTTATCGCCGCCGCTTACTGTTGAATACGATATTCGTTTCGGATAAAACTTCCCGGAAGAGTAAAAAAATATGTATATACACACACAGAGTTATGGGAACGAAGAGAGAGAGAGAGAGTTGAATGTCAGAAAAAAATAAAATCCGCTGCAGGAAAAAAGAGAGACGTAAACAGGAACCGTCTTTTTTCTGATAACTCGAAAGCAGGATGGGGGAAAAAAGATTTGAACGGAATTTATGGATTTTTTTTTCTGAAAAGTAGTGGGAAAGCTCGGTGTAAACTGGGACGAATTTATCATTATTTTTCTTAATTGACTGGTGGTATTCCTGAAGCAACCTAATGCGCTAATTTCTTTGGAATCGAGAGATGGGAGTTCCTTCCGGAAAAAAATGTAACACTTTAAACCACGCCCTAATTCTTCTTTTCATTTTTGTAGTTTTCGAAAATCCAATCAATTAAACACACGGAATACGAAAATGTGCCAGATAACGATACAAGTTGACTGCTAAAGACATAAAATGGAAACCTAAACTCGAGCTGGAAATGCACCGTTGGATCAATCAACTTTTTTTATGACGGTGAGATTTAAATAAATTATAACCCGAAAATGAATTATTAATCTTCCATTTGTTTGATGAGAGTGGCGAAATGGGTCATTCCCGTGGCAACGAAATTGTTGGACAAAACAGATTCAACGAACGGGTTAATTACCACCGAGGGCGGATATTTTGTAAAGGAAATTAGCCTAGCAGTTTCATGGACACAGTAATTTTCTAGATCCAGGTACAACTTCAGGTGGATGCCTTAGGTACCGCTGCACTTGATCTCACATCTACAAGAACTGTTCAACTTTATACATATTTATTAATATTTAATGTCCTTACATTTTTTTAATTCTAGTCATTTTAATGTTATGTCCACTGAACAATTATCATAAAATTGATTTTGATATGCCTGAAAATGACAAAATACACCCGAAATACTCAATCTCTCGCCCCCGCGAATATTTAAGCCTGCCCTGCCTAGATAACCTATTGACCTTACAAGCCATCTAAATACTCGTATATTATTTGTATGACAAAACCGATAATCTGAGTTGGACTGTTCACTTTGAACGAAACATACTTTTTAACGCGGATTAAAAAGAAATTACCGACAGATGAGATTGCTCGATTAGCAAATACCGTATTTACCCGACTATAAGATGACCTCTTTACCTTTACAGAAGCTAATTCGGATGAAAAAATGCTTTATAAGACACTATAAAGAAAATGAATTAAACAAAATTATTAGTTAATTTTTTTATTAAAATCTATAAAATGTGTCATCAAAATGTGCGTCGCAAAGATGATGCGATTTAAAGCATGAAGAAGAGTAATAATCACTGTCACTACTTTTTATTTTTTTACTTCATCGCTGGCGAATATAAGATGGCCCATAAACCAAAATCCTCGTCTTATAGTCGAGTAAATACGGTATTATAAACGGCAAAGTGAAAATCTCTCGCTTGATTAGAACATATCCCGGCGACAAGCCTAAGGACATAGAGTTTCAGGATGCGAAACTTTAGGGAAGGGGAAAACTTAGGAACGCTGAAAAAGGTGAAGGAACAAAGAAGGATTACGTTAGGGATTTGGAAACGAGCGAAAAGAAGCCTCACAGGAAATAGAGGGGGGGGGGGGGAAATAATCACGAGTCTCCGAAACCCAAACGGGTCATTAGAGGGAAACCGCGGAAAACATGTCCATGGCTAACCCTAACCCTTTGGCTTTAAAAAAAAAAAAGATTATAAAGATGAAAAAGGCTCTTTTCTTTCGGTATCCAAGGAGAAGTATGTTATTCCAGCAACTGCGTAAATGTATTCGTGAGTGTGAGATCAATTCAAGAATAAACACTTTAATATTTAAAAAAAAAATGGAAAAAGTACTGATCGCAGTTATCTCCAATAGCCACAAAAAGTTATGAAAAATCGTATGCGCATTTCGGATCCAGTAGAAGCTGTCTTCAGTGGTAATTCACCGAAAGTAGAGTCTAGGTTCTTTTCCTGCTGCACTGTAGCAGAAATGCGCATCTGGTTTTTCGTAACCTTCTTTTGGCTATCGGAAATACCCGAGATAAATACCTTTTTCGATTTATTTATGCACATAAGTGCACATTCTCGAATTTTTTCGATAACCCATTAGTGAATTGATTTAAAAATCAAGCAAATGGCAAGAGGCGGGCGTTTGTAAGTATCTCCTACGGAGACTTCACTGGTTCGTAGAGGGACAAAGGAATGGATGGAGCTTGAAATAAAAAATAAAACACCGAACGCGAATTCGTTACCCGCTTTTCACTCAGCCTCTCGAGCGAGCTGGTCCAGGAGGATGCCGAGATGATTAAGCGCCCTTTAAGAGGAGAAAATGAAAAAAAAAGACGGCCACATCGAAATCGTGAGATAGGTCAAACACCATAAACGGATAAACGATAGCTCTCCCCTTATTATTTTTTTTTGAATGCACGATATGCACTTTCCAGCTCGCAAGAGGTGGACTAAGGCATGCTATTATCGAGGCGCCGTTCTTCCTCGTTTCAGCGCGAAGCGTGATTACTCGTGACGCGTCCCTCTTAAGCGTGTATTCGTGATGACGATATGTTTCCCGGAAAATTTCCCGAAAGCTGGATCATCATCCGATGTTTCGTTATGAGGTAGAATTGAAAACGGATGAATCAGGATACGTACGCGGTTAAAATAAAAAAAAGTACCACACAAAAATCTAATGTGGCCTACACATGACTTTCTCCATATTTGGGGTATAGATATTTAAATTATTATGAATGGCATTATAAGGCAAAATTATCATTTAGTATGGTAAAAGAATACAGTCGTCGTTATTGCCGTAAATTAGGTATATTTTGAATATGTTTACAGAATTCACCGCAACATGGTGGTGGCGCTGTATACTGGTATTAAGAAAAAGCAAAATATCTCCAAATGGATGGTTCTACGAAAATTTGTTTCAAACAAAACTTGGAAGAAATACGAGTATTATTCTCTACAATTTTGGTTCTCACGAAGATTACCAATGACGTTTTTAAGGAGATATTTGACGAACACCGAAAAAACCGATTATTTATAAATAATTCCTAAGCAATAACTTCTATGGAAAATTGTTTCAAATGAAAGTTGTAGGAAATTACATTCTCTATAACCTCTGTATAGATTGCATATACAATAATGATGTTTTAACGGAGAAATATCGCAAAACCCGAATCGGGTTTCGAATAAACCTCGACTTCCGGTTAACCGTTTTTGTCCAACAACTAATCAGTTCTTTGTGCTCATGCTTAAGTGTTATATACGAAATTTGGTATTAATATGACAAATACTTTTTGAGTGAGAGCGCCCACAATCACATACATCCACACACACAGACACCCACACATGCATCATTCCGAAAATAGTCTGAACGTGTTCTAGGGACCTCAAAACGTGTATTTCCGTTGAAATCTCGAAGTCGATTTTTTTCGTGATCACAATACTTTCCCATTACTACGTATGGAGAAAGTAAAAAGTCATATTCAAGGCTAAACCCTTTCATAAATCGCTCCTCCTACATTAAATCCAAGTTTTAAAGGCGAAATAATGTAACACTTGTCAAGCTAAAGATGTAGACGGAATTCGATGTTAAAAATGCATTCAGCTAGCACAAATATGCGCATATTAAATGAGGTAGCTATAGTCACTGGTAACCGCAGCCATAGTAATTAAACTTAATACTATCTAAACTGCGAGAAATAATTTCTTCTTTCGTATTCTGGAGTAAGAGTCGGTATTCAAATTAAACTGGTACATTCCCAGAGGCGTGCTTCCGCGTGACATATTCGTATCTCGTTGAAAACGTAGTACATCGTCGATCGCGTGCATCTGTGCCAAAACGCAACTTCACGATCCAAAACCGTGACGAAAACGCATCGCGTACGGTTTTACTCGTTCGCTGACCCCGAAAATGACTCGGAGCGCATCCGCGGCAACAAAATATTTGAAGTCGACTGATCTTTAGAAAGTGGCCCCAATTCACACGTTCGAAGTTAATTCCGAGCGCCACGCCGATCAGCGCATCCGTGCGAGGCTTCAAAACCAAACCTTTCTCGCCTCATTTAGCGCTCTTTTGAGTTGACAACTGCTGCAACGTCAACTGATGGTCAAAAACCCGCCGTTTTTTTTGCCAAAGCGTACGAAAAACAAGATATCCCAAGGAATGGATAAAAAAAAAGCACGCCTGAAACGGGAGATGCCAAACCTACGCTTTGGCTCAAGTTTTCTTTTCGCTTATGAGATTTTTTTTATTGAGAGGTCTTTGGAAGAAACGTTTTTTTTTAATCCGCGAAACCCGGTTCTTCTCACGCAATACGTTCCAAAAAAATCTGATGTGGCCAGCACATGACTTTCTCCATATTTGGGGTATAGATATTTAAATTATTATAAATAATATTACGAGGCAAAATTATTATTTCGTATCGTAAAAGAAGACACGTCCTTGCCGTAAATTACGTATAGTTTGAATGTTTACAGAATTCACCGCTACATGGTGTTGGCGCTGTATACTGGTATTAAGATAAAGCGAAATATATCCGAAATGGATGGTTCTACGAAAATTTGTTTCAAACAAAACTTGGAAGAAATACGAGTATTATTCTCTACAATTTTGGTTCTCACGAAGATTACCAATGACGTTTTTAAGGAGATATTTGACGAACACCGAAAAAACCGATTATTTATAAATAATTCCTAAGCAATAACTTCTATGGAAAATTGTTTCAAATGAAAACTGTAGGAAATTACATTCTCTATAACCTTTGTATAGAATTGTATATACAATAATGAAGTTTTAAAGAAGAAATATCGCAAAAACCGAATCGGGTTTCGAATAAACCTCGACTTCCGGTTATCCGTTATTGTCCAAAAACTAAAGTTCTTTGTGCTCATGTTAAAGTGTTATATATGAAGTTTGGTAACGATATGGCATGTACGTTTTGAGTTAGAGCGCCCACAATAACATACACACACAGACATCATTCCGAAAATAGTCTAAACGTGTTCTAGGGACCTCAAAACATGTATTTCCGTTGAAATCTCGAAGTCGATTTTTTTCATGAATACAATACTTTCCCATTACTACGTATGGAGAAAGTAAAAAACACGCGAAACGAAATGTCTGGTGAGTAAAATTAGTTTCGAAGCTCTCTGTATTTTACGTCTGCGAGGAAAACCGCGCAGAATTCTCCTGTCGGATGTAGGTCAGATAAAGCGGCTCTCTGGATCGAGATTTTCTGAACAAGACGATATCGGAATATATTTGTTCGATCAATATCCACTCAGCTTCCGATAAAAATTGAAACGCTATGTCGCAGCGAACATATAGAGATTACAGGTCCCGATAGGTACTATATAAAGTTCTATTTTCTAAAATATTTTATCTAAAGCGAATCTGATAAAATCTCTTACCTGTTCACATAAATTAACAGGTCAGCGTAAACAACAGCCTTACCACTGAAAATAAAAGAGAAATACGCCGATAATAGTAAAAAAAAAGGCTCGTTAAAAAATATAGTTCTAAACGTAATTAAAGATAAGTTTCGTGGAACGTTTTGATAACGCCACGTAATTCGACATTTTACTAAAACGCGAAAGAAATGTCTCCAGGGAAACTTTGTCCTTGATAAAATGTCATTCTCAGAGCGCTGTCTGTTTATCTAATCAAATCTATTCATCTAGTTGTTTCCCGTATTTGTCGAAAATACGAAATGCCACGTACGTTTAAAGTAAACATCCTCTGGACTTTTGTAGAAGATTACGCTATTAGACCAAAAGTTCTTCCAGAATATAAAGGTGCCAGGTTCCCCCGCAAGTTTCATTCGTCCATATTAAAGATTAGGATACATACAATATCGAAGGCATCATCAGCTAAATGGCAACCATCAGAGAGATAAGTGCGAAACTCGTCCTTTACGTCCCCGAAGCGACGTACATACGTGGTGACGATTACGTCAGACGGATCAAGTGACGTCATCCCCTGCCATTTCGCTTAAGGAGGTTTGCCTGAATCGCAAGTAAAACGTCCGCGTAAGCGATATCCGCCTTTAGAAACGACATCACGTTTTCACTTTTCATCAGAGCGAAATTCAGAACGCTTATCGAGTTTCCAAGTAAAAAGATAACCTATAGAAAACTTACACGAACACTAAAAGAAAAAAAACTTAAGATGGTCGTTGCCAAACGACGCTTTCCCTTTGCGTCTATCAAAACACGGGTTAAGGTTCGTTAAAATTCACTTGTATTGTTTTTCCTTTCATCGTCGTGGTAACTCATTCGCGTAAACTACGCCTCGATGCAACAATATATCTTACCGGATAATGCGAATGCATTGCATCCGACGCCCTTAAGCGACGCACCACAGCCTACGCTCCGAATATTCCGAACGAAAGACCTATCCAAACACGTAATGCGCGCATAAAAACGGATTGTCAACGCATTTGTTTTTCCCCTGCTTCCTAATAAAAAAAAAGCATCCTTCCAACCCTTTGGAAGAAGAAATCTCCAGGAATTCCGGCAGTGCAACAGGAGTGCAGGAGAGAAAAGAATCTGTGCCAAGAGCGAATTGGAATCGAGGAATATCGCGCAGACGAGATACCGATGATCCCCGAGCATTAACTTCGACCGACGAGACCGAGCAAGAACGGTGGTCGGGAGAACTACGATTTAAAAAAAAAACAGAAAACAAAGATGAGATAAAGGTACGGCGGCGTCACTCATACGAATCCGATTTTAACCGTGGGCTGAGAATGAAATCATCTTCCATTAGGAGTTAGCTCTGAATTTAATTGTTTTCTTCGGAGTAAGAGGATGGGAGGAAGGCGTGGGGAGAGCAGGGGAAAGCAAAGTGCAAGGACGCCTCCGAAGATCAACAAAGTTTTACTCGCTCAAAGAAAAATCATCCTGTTTTCGAATAAAAAATGTTTTATTTATTTTTTTTAAAGCGAGAGGAGAAAGGGAAATCTCGGCGGAATGGTGACACACTGCGCTAAAACTGTTTCAGAAACAAACGAATGACTAACCACCGGGAAAATGTTTTTTTCTGACATTCAAGATGTGAACTATTAAAAAAGAAGTACGTCTGCTGGATAACCGAATTCCGTCGGACACTTTTGTGCCCGAATTTACGCGAAAAAGTAAAGGAAAAAGCTAAAATCGGCGATAAATTAGAGGTTTTTATTTAAAGTCATAACCTTTCACGCTTCCGCGAAAAATCGATGAATCAGTCACAGAGCTATGCTGACGAACGGATATCCACATGTTAAAAATTAAAAGTCGTGTGATCCTTTTATTTTTCGGCAGGAATGACTTTTTTTCCTAAATAAAATTTGCATTTTTTCCCCTCAGTCTGTTAATAGGGCTTTAGTATGATGTAAAACTTTTACAATTTTAACATCATTTTCTTCATAACCCAAACATTATTTCACTCTCGCGTCGTAACTTTTAAAATGAGATGCAATCGTATGATTTTTGAAATTTTTTTGATGATTTTCTTCTTTTTTCAGAAAAATAGAAAACATTTCGTTTTGTCAAAAAAATCCCTCGTTTTTTCTCACAAAGGGCGAGGTTACGTACCGCAAACTTACGGACATCCCCGAGTGTAATTGAGCTCCGGACGCTACGAGGACAGCATTACAAGCCGATTATCGTGTCGAGGATGTACGCAGTCTTTAACGTCAATCCCCGAAATGCGATGTGCTTTTGACGTTTCATGGCACACGATAAGCAATGACGTCAATCAACTAAAGACTCATGACACACCGGCCTTTTGTCGTGTATCGGCAAAAATCCACGTTTGGAGGCGTCACTCGCCTGCATCATCCATCTTGAGCTCTTGGCTCACCGGGGACATGTTGATGACGACGCATTTACGTGGTTAATAATAGACTGAAACCGTAGGCCGTTTTTCGAAAACAAAAGTAAATGTTGAATTATTTATCAGGTAAGAGTTTAAGAAACAACGAAGGGGAATTACGTAATGAAAGCGTAGGAAATTATTAACAAAATACTGACAGGAATTAGATGGCGTAAAACTTTAAAGAAACTTACAGATAATGAATGATTATGACTTCAAGTTCATTAACGAGCATTAACCAGCAAAATACGAAAGCTTAAATATATGCTATTGATGCAAGAAGCGCCGGCCAATTTCATCGGATTAGAACTTTGATATCGGAGTTAATCAAATGGTTAGAGCCACGAAAAAATTGGCATCGTAGGGGTGGTATTTATGATAGTTATTTCTTTTTTAAAACTAGGTATCAAAAAATAGATTATTTCCTCAGCGGGAACTCCAAAATTAAAAAAAACTCAAGGACGCATACGAACTCCAGGTTTCCGATTTCCTTCGGCTCCGCAGATAGTATACATTCCATTTTTAAAGTAAGCATACCTAACAACCTTCAGCTACGAATGATAAAGAACTATAAAGGCTGAGCTATAACTTAGCAGTAAAGAAAGCAAATTAAAAGGCGCGCGACGTGTTTTGAACACGAGGCGAGCAAAACAAATAAAGCGTCACACATTCCTCATAACTTACTGAAAGTGTGGTACAAAGATCGTTGTTAAAGCAAGGGAAATAATATGCTGATCCCGATTCCTATAAACAAACAATTCTCCGTCACCTATTGGCTGAGTTATAATTACCTCGGGCCAACAATTACGTAAGAATTGGATGAACACGGCTTAAAAAGACCAGAAGAAAAAAGTGATGATTTTCAAGGATACTTGCAAAAAAAACCAGAGAATAGAACATGAAATTCCTGTATATTTGTGAAGGACGTGACAGTTGAAAGAAAGAAAATAGTTGAAGAGCGTTGAACATGCACTACGTCATTTAATTGTTATTGCCGATGCCTTTTATCGACTATTTTTATACATTTTACACTGCCTTTTGGCAGAATCCACACTCGCACTATGACAACCACACGTGGTCTATATTATTTTCTTTTGTCTAATATTATAAACCGTACGTGATTTATCGAGCTCGTCTCATGGCTTCAATCCAGAAAACGATCATGGCAACTCGTGCGGTCATAAAACGGCCTAAGGAAGAAAAAAAAGATGAGCGTATCATCTACGAAATAACCGGCCAAAGTGGTAATTTACCGGTCGTGTTACTCAACTGTTCTATTACCAAAGGAGTTGCCTTGATAGTCCCTATAAGTGGCACCTAAATATACAGTTCCTCTTACCACAGTGTCGAGCATCAGCTCAATTTGAAAACAATGTACCCTATAATATGAGAGAGGCCAGAGCGCTTTATCAGCGTTCCCTTGTGAGTCACATTAAGCGCTGAACCAGTGCTGTCCAAACTACGGCCCGCGGGCCACATATGGGACGCCGTTAATTTAACGATTAAAGGACGCGATGCAATGCAAAATGATATGCAATATATATATTATACTTCGCATTTTCCTCTTTATTCCATTAAGTTATGCATTAATTTAAATGATAAAATTTACCGAAGAAGTCGAGACTTCGTGGAATTCCATATTAAAATAGGATTTAGGAGTTAGGTGTTGTTAAACTAAACACAACTACACGCAACACAGCTTAAAATAACTGGGTGTTAATTCCTAATGTTATGCAGAGTTAACACAACATTATTTGAAGCTGTGTTTAATTTAACAACGCCTAACCTAATCCTATTTTAAGTAAAACAATATTTATCCCAAAATTAACCCTTTAGTTTCCTTGAAATAATCTTCGACTGTGTTTTCGACGGCGCGAGATCCTCGAGTCGGAATGTTTGGGCACCACATCGTCAAACAATGAAACGCTTTATCAAAGATCTTACCAAAGAGAACGCAACTTGATAATGTTCCTTTAAAAGAGGACGGAATGACAAAAAAAACATCCAAACGGAAACTGGACGTAAACAGCTTCCAACTTCTACCAAGGACAAAAACAAACAAGGCAAAAAATAACGTGCATCGAGGAGCGAAAATAAAAAAAAACACTATCAAATCTTCCTCGAAGACGGCGTTAATCTAACGCACTCCGAGATTTGATTACGTGAGGGAGTAAGATATTTCCTTATCCCTCAGACACTCTTAATAACGAATATTCCCCGCTCGCAAAGAAGGCGATAAATTTGGAGAGGCGATGAGAAAGAGAATGGAGAGAGAGAAAGAGATATGTACACGGAGAGAGGGAGGGAGGAGATATATGGAGAGAGGGAGGGAGAAGGAGATATATGGAGGGAGAGGGAGGAAGAGAGCGTCTGTTTATAGAGGGATTGTAAGAGGTTTTTCGCACTCCGAAAGAACAACCACTTTCATTTTTTCCGGCGCCAGTCATTTTCCGATTCTTTTCCTTTCAGCTTAGTGCTCTCGCGAAAGAAAGGAACGAGAAATTCCACGAGAGAGAGAGAGAAAGAAAGATCGTGCTGGTACCGGTTGAGGATTGCGGGCAAAATTAAGGTGGTGCTGTTTCCCCTCTTATTTTTTGTTTTTACAAAAGAAAAACTCTGCTTTCGCAAAGTAAGTACGATAAGCCGAAACCTGAGATGATCGCGAATGATGAAATCCGAGAACAAGGAAGGTCATGAACTAATAAATACTACATATATCCTTTTATCGAATTGCATAAACCAGTGATGGCGAACCTTTATTGAAATGCTTTTCGCAATAAATCATGCAACTTTAAAAACAGTCTTCTCATGCCAGAACAGTAAAAATATAATAATAATAATGTTAACCATGATTGCAGATGCTTAGAAGTTGCGCGAAGATGTATATAATGTCTGGAGTGTGTCTGCAGGTTTAAGCATCGGAGAAGGCATCCGCCTCCAGCTGTTGTCATCCATATTAATTGTTTAGTATTTATTTTGGCGAATTCGCCATTTCGAGCCCTGCAGTATGGGGTGCGGGCGGACATTAAAAAAAAAGCAAACGACTAGGAAAGTTACTCTATTAGCAACTTTCCAAAGGCATAATGCAAGGACAGCGTGGAATGGCCGAGATTCTTGGCCCTGCAACTAGTTAAACTTCTCCGGGCGTTAGGAGCGACACCCTTGTTGTAAATCATCCACGGGTATTACGAGGCCAGCAGAGTGGCTGGAAATTTCACGGACGGTGACCTTTTGCATGAGATTTATTCTTTGCCTGCCTATTTTCTCTCCCAGTCAAATAGGATCTTTTCTAAACGGTTCACTCTACGTTATGTTAGCGTCACACAAAATATTTAATTCAGAAAGTTGATGCAATGAAAAATATAATGATAACGTTTTTGCCCGACTCTTACGCACTGCTGACTCGAAGGAGATGAATTTATCCCTTCAGTATTTCTACACCGCTCCGTAACTTGAACATTCGTCTTCTCGAAATCTTCAGATTGTATACATTATCGTTACCGCACAACTGACAATTAAAATTTTTGGTGAAAGCGCAATTATGGTTCCTTTTTGTAACGATAAAACAAATTGCGATTTATATGCTAACATGATAATAATTCTCCGTATTTTAAATAAGAACCACGAGCTTTTCAGAAAAAATTACCTAACGTCAGAATATTGACTATCGTCAAATCTTCTCATGTTAATAACACAGAAACTATATCTCTCATAAAGATCGACACTTCACGCTTTTTAAAGTATTTGAAACCGAAACCAAGATGCTTCGTAACTGGACAATTGACTAATTTCATCATTTAATTATTTCGTAATACGGACAATATTTAAACGTTTTGAAAGATGCAAAATTTAGCAATGATTTCTTTTATCTGTGAGGGAAAGGAGAATTTTTATCTTTAATTTTTGTCGGATACAGAACGATAAAATTGTCTTACGTTGCACAGTGAAATTTCGGTGTACCGCAAAATTCGAGTGAACCGGAAAGTGTGCCTTGAAAATTAAATGGTTGCGAAGAACTGAACTAAACCACTGTTTCCCAGTCGTGGTGCCGCTGCTGATTGCCAGGGAGAAATAAATAAATCAGCAATTTCAGTAAAGTCGTTGCGTCATTACGTCAACAACCTTTCCATTAATAAATTGATAATGATGCAGTATCAACAATAACGAGTCCAAACTCTGTGATAGACGTACGGCATTAATATGCAACACGTTTCAAGATGGAAGTGCCTTAAAACTCGTTTATACATTCGAAAATGTGCCCCGCCTACGAATACGATGGGAACCCCTGATATATATTAATCGTCGATTTATTCCCAGTTAAAGAGAATTTCGAAGTAGTGAATTCAGCGTGAACCGTACTCATTTCATTAACTGTTATTTTTAAAAAATGTAGGGACCTCAACGTATCTACAGAAACTCCACCTAAAAAAATATTTTAAGAAAAGACAATTCCACGAGCTGGCGAGTTTATCCGAGCAGACACCTTTTATCTCTCCGATCTAAAAATATCATTCAAAAAAACCTATTTCGAGAGCGCGTGACGTCATTCGGGCGGAGAGCCCAGGAACTCCGAGGGCGAAAGAACTTTCTCTCACTCCCACCTATCGCCTTCGGGGAAGGCCTCCTCCTCGACACTCCTCGCGAGGTGTCGCGCGAGACGTGCATAAAAATCGCGTTTGCGTCGCAACGAAACACCGCTCGGATTCGTGCGAAGAGATTGAAATCGAAGAAACGACTTCGATGTGACGGAGGGATCAGAGGCGTATAATGAAAGAGGTCAGACAGTCGAGCGAACTAACGTACGCCGCACCCCTTTAGGAAAAACGCCACCTATAAAAAAAATGCGCATCGGAAGAACGTTCTTCGCGGGAAAAAATCGGTTGTTTCTATATTGAAAGAAATGTCTCGAAGAGAGACGTGGATCGAAAGTGTTGAAGCGAGGAATCTTGCGAATGAACGACAAAGCAGGGGAACTCTGCAAAGCGGAATGCGGCAAAACATTTCGAAGATTTCGAGCCGACGTGAAAGGAAGCACGCGAGAGGGTGGCGGGGGGAGAATCTCGCCTTGCAAAAAAAAACATATGTTGCTGCGAAAGAATCGCGTACTACTTAACGACTTCCCTTTGTTTTAAGCCTTAAAACGATTTTAATTTCGGGGAATGTATGTCAAAAATATTTCGGAAAAAACGGATTTTTCGGAGTAATAATTCATAGGAGATTATGAGATTCGAAACCAGCGTCACGCGATTACGACAGCCCGATTTATCGAACTGTTTTGAATACTTTTGAAAATCTGGGCTGCCTGAGGTTGATTTTTTTTACTTTGGACGCTAAAACGACCAATTCAGTGATTCCCATGCCACGGAATATTTTAACTCAATTTTTTCCGTATTTTTGCGGTATTGCTAATAAAAAGTACGCGAGAGACGGATACGAATCCAAAGCGAAATCTTCACTGCGCTTAATTTATCCAGAAAAAACGTGCTTAAATGATCGGACACGAATTTCGACGTTCACTCGTTCGAAAGAAGCGAAACGGAATCGATTTGACAAAATAATCTAATGTTAGTCAACATTCGCCTGGGAGAATATCGAAGGGAAGCAGAGGAGGGGGAGAAAAGGAAACCGGGACAGAGAAACTACAATAACGACCTTTAAAAAAAAAACGCGAGTGAAAGTGAAAGGGATAGTAATAAGACAGCATGGATCGGAATCGCAAGGAAAACACGAGAATGTCGGAAATTTTTGTTTTTCCTCTCTCGATATTCCGGAGCTGTTTACAAAACGGCGAGCGTTTTATATACCGTAATTTTCCGTATATAATACGCATTTTTTTCACGAAAAATTGACAAAAATTTGGGATGAGCATTATACGGAGTAACATACACATAAGGCTTTTTCCAGTCAGTAAATTATTGATATTTTAGGATACGCTTGTACTAATAAATCGTATTCGTCATTGCATTACGATAGCACTGCTTTGAATTACATTTTTAACCAATAATAATAATCTACTATAATATATATTGAAGGGTGTGTTTGTTCATGGAACTCCTCCTAAACGATAAAAGCTAGAATAATCAAATTTGGTACGATTCTTCCTTACATCCTAACTTAGTGAATGGTCAAGGTTTGGTCAACCGGGATTAATCAGTGCTTCCAATATAGGGGATTAACATTTTTCCATAAGATAACACGTATGCTTCCATTTCTTGACTTGCAAGGTATTCTTCCTTCAAACTTAAAAATACGTAAATATGGACCGATTTCTTTCGTTTTTGCTTTATTCGACGAATAAAACTATACTATCTTATTCCTGAGAAGTTTACATGTTACACGGTCGAAGTTTTCAGAAATACGTTATTTGTTTCGAAATTTTGGATTTTTCGTACCCCTCCGTGCCAAGGCGGCCGTCATTGTTACCTCCGATTCAATTAGCTTCAATGAAGCTTACAAATAGACGAAAGTTTAGCGTTATTCGATTCGCACTTTCGTTTAAGCAACGAAACGATCGATGTTTATGGATAGCAACGTAAATAGATACTGATTATTATTCAGGAAGCGTTTATTGATGAAAGTAATTGAACCTTCTTTCCTCTATTGAATAATGGAATCTTAAATTTTTGTAAGTAAAATAATTATATTCTACATTATAATTTTTATTAACGTAAATAAGCTCACGTATCTGGTGTTCATTTACCGGAGTCAGTGTTCAATCATGGACAACTGTACGTTGCTTTTTCAAGCCAGAGAAGTAAATATTTCAGCGAGGCATAATTACGCAAGAAATGAAGCTGGATTTGGCGAAAGTAATATGATAGGAAATAAAATTATCGTTATATTTGAATGCAATGGGCATGGAAACGGATTGTTACATGCAAATATGATTAATTGTTAAGAAAAGCTAATTGTAATTTTAAAAGTATCTACTAAGTATATATTTTAAAGAGTTTGTATGTTGTGCTGTAGTAGCTTCACTAAATCCGTTGAAATTCAACGGGAAATTCTGCTAGTAATAATTTAATTACTTCTAGCTGTCGTCATCACTAAACCCTCTGAATGCTTTTTATTACTTTCCTCAAATAGTTCGTCGGCAATCTTGTGTGTCCCTCTCATCGTCTGGGTAAATGACGTCGCCGCAAACGTCTTCTTCGTCCTCTCTATCAACTTCGATGAAATCAGCTTCCCATATGATCCGTATTCAGAATCATGCAATGCGTTTGGTGAGGCTACACTTTTTTTTAAATTTCGAACGGAAGACGAAAATCGACGGTAAGAAACCTTATACATTCTTCTTTAAAACAGTCCACTTACGGTGATTGTAAGACAGTTATTTCTAATTTTAATTTGCAAAAGACTGAATGCCTGCACGTCGAAAGATCGCATTTTACGTGTTATGTTACGGGAAACAGAAATTATCTCCCGGAGTCGAACCCGGGTTTTTTCTCGGGATTTCTTTTGTCACTACCTTTTAATGCGTGATTCATGAATTCCTTTCCAATTTCAAACTCGTACCTACTCGGAAATTACCTTAAATCGCGTCTAGCGAGTGACTGCAAAAGTGTGTAGACAAGAAAGCAATAATCCTACGCCGATAATAATATAGTTATGGTATTAAGACAATTTTCACATTTCACTCGCGAAATGCGCATTGTATATTTGGTGCGTATTATAATCGGAAAATTACGGTAGGTATCGTTCGAGCGAAACGCGTTGTTAAGGCTGCGATCGTTTTAAAAGAATCTTTGGCGAGCCTCTCAAGAGGGGCCAAAATAAGCTCGTTCGGTTATTACGGAAAGAGATTATTTCCGAGCGTGTCTCGGAATCGTCTACGAAAAATCTCAGCGGAGCTATTTTCGAATTCGTGCGCGTCGATGCTTATTTTTTTGGAGGTAGGGTGGGGAGAAGGCATTTGAAAAACGTCAAGTACGCAGAAAAAAAAGACGGCGCGAGAACGAGAGAATTTCTTTCGTCGATCAAAAGGAAAAGAGCATAGAGGAAATTTAAAAAAAAATTAAAAGAGGAAGGGGAAACACTGCGAAACTTGACGGCCAGACGTTCCTTTGGACCGTTAAGGTCCGCCGTCCGTTTGTTACTTGTTTTTTTCTTTTCCGACGAAACCTAGCCAGATGGAAAAAGTAATTGCCTCGCGAATAAACTCGCGTATAAATAGATGAAGGAGAGGGAGGACGGCTGAGAGAGGAAAAATGCACGCCGTTTCTCCTTCGGACTTAATACAGAACCAAGGTCAGTTAATTTAAAAAAATATAAACAAAAGTGGGAAATATGAACAGATGTCGTCATGCGTGTTAGCGATGATAATTATTAGAATGTTATCTTTGAATGACCTGAAATTAAAAATGCATTAACCGATTGAGTCATTCGTTTCAAAACCCTGCGTATGTACTATGTATACGCTGTGTATGTCTGACCAGCTTTCTTCATATGTTCGTATGTAAATTTAGATTTGTATAGCGACCGACGTTTTTTAAAACAAAAAAATAATCTCACGCAGAGAAAAGTAAGGCGAAAGGTCTCGGATACATGCGACGCATAAATTCTACGCGACGACCGCTCCACGACGTTGATAATTAAAACTGACTGCAGAAGACACTTCTGACACCTATTAACTTCCTCTGTTCTTCTTCCTTTCTCTTCTTCGCCTATCCTCAAAAGCTTCAAAGGGCTGAATCCCGTCTTCATACCTTCGACTCCCTCTCCTCTTTACTCCTCTGTGATTCCCCCCCCCCCCCCCCCCCCCCCCCCCCCCGACTACTCCTAGAGAATCAGGACAACGCACTTATCTCTACTGCATCTTTATAGAAATTGCGCCACAAAAAAACGCGAAAGCAATTAACTAACGCAAAAGTTCAATCGACGTAAATGTTTTCTTTATAAAGAGAGACAGAGAGGGAGAGAGAGAAAAAACTCGACCGGCCAATTACAGGAAACGATGCGAGAGGAAATTAAGGGAAAACCCGTCTTTATTTTCGCTATGGAAACGGGATCGACTGATTTTAGTGACTCATTAACAGAGGTAAATAGGGCGAACCGAGTAATTGTGTCGCTCAATTTTAAGCATGAGAAAAACAGATAACTGGCAAAAGATGAGTAAATATAGCGTGAAAACTATCCTCTTCGATTAAAAACAAAACGGCATCCCAATTGCGCAAAAGCGATGATCGATAAAAGAAAAGAGAGCGAGCGAGTAAGTTTTGAAAACATATGTAACTATCGTTTGATAGAAAATAAATAAAATACCTACTTAATTTGTTTCAAATCACCAAGGACAAATAAAAGAATGCCTTCATCATCTTCAAACAGGAACGAAATGCTCATTTACCCAACAACCAATAACGACAATGCTGAGGAACCTGGCAAAAAGTATAAACTGATTTACCTAAAATAGTTAGTAGTCCTTTGCGTCGAACCCTAAAAATCGAACTCGTTCAGACAACTCCTTTGATTAAATTTACGATTTCAAATACGGACGGTAATTGTTTAAAGAAATCGAATGTTTTGGAAAAGAGAAGCTTAACGTAAAAGGAACAGAATGGCGGAAGAGGCACGGCGGTCCCCAAATCCCCTTTCCGGATTCACCCGAGCGGACACTCGTTATATACGATTAATGAAAGAAAAAGTAAACGAAACACACTCCGGATTCAATAACGTCCTAGCACGTATCCCTGAAGTTTCTAAAGCTTGCGTTTCAACCGGTGCGAATTACGCGCTGGTGCGAATCGACGCCTACGGTTAATGAGATTATACTGCGGCGAAGGGATGGAGGGGAGAGGAGGAGACTAAATGTAACGGTCTGTGGACCGCGTGTTTTGGTAATGCATGTTCGATGTGGCGAGTCCACTTCTCTCGAACGAGGAAACAATACCTCGAACACCTTAAATGCAGCCGAGCGAGAGAGAGAGAGATGCGCTTTTAAAATAAATTATGGCTGTAGATCGATGTCAATGACGGAATATATACGTGTGTGTGTTTGTGTGTATATAGAAAAAGTTCGTTAAGATATCGATTCATTTTATAGGCGAATAGAAATATCAGAAACTTCATATAATACTAATTAATAGCAACAACCAATTAACTGGCAGCCATGATATCGACATA
Source organism: Uropetala carovei (assembly GCA_036926305.1). NCBI lineage: Eukaryota > Metazoa > Arthropoda > Insecta > Odonata > Petaluridae > Uropetala > Uropetala carovei. The sequence continues at coordinate 2,996,497 of JAXCHB010000035.1, forward strand.
TTTCCGAACAGAAATCAATTTTTTACTCCAATCACACCTCATTTAAAATGAATTCTCTTGTTTGCTCGTATTATGGTCAACCGATACATTTAATTATTTATTTTGCTATTATGGTTTTGTATTTTATTGTTATTTTAATTTATTGTCTGTTTTGATATTTAGTGTAATTGCCTAGTGCTGTATCTGAACTTATGCTACTAAATAAATAAAAGGCAATATAATTGGTGGTTTGATATGGTGCTAACAAATATGTACAATACCTACTTAGAATATAATCGCGTTTCTAGAATCTTTATTTTGTTTTGAAAATGCTCATATTTAAAAAGATTCCAGGTAGACGGTATAAAAAGAAAAAAATCGTTCTTTTAAATTCGCATACACGAATGACAATAAACCAATCAGTGGTACAATAAATAAAAAAATATTTACATTTTTTCGGAGAGTACCTACATACTTCCCTGAATCGAATACTGCCGAGTGTACGGTTGTTTGTGTTTGTCTTCGTTATCGTTGTTGCTCTGCTCATTGTAAAATGCCGCTAACGGCTTTTTATGAGGTAGTTAACATAAAAAGTTTTAAAAATATATCTTCTCCCCCAGCACATTGGATTGAATAATGGTCATCGATTGAAAGGCCGAAAACAATCAACGTCCACTTCATGACTTCCCATGAAATTCATCCGCCGATTCAACGAGTCATTAAAATATTGCATTTTTTTCAGTTCTATTTTATTAACTATACTCGCGCAGAGGTTTCTTATTTTTTGCAAGGCTTCGATCGCGAATGCGATAATCCGAAGTAACGGCTTTCTGAGCGACTACTTGGAAGTTCATACCATCTGCGCATACGAAAAAAGAAACGTCCATCCATCCATTACCGCCATATGCTTGGACGTGAGAGAGCAAAGAGGCAACGGACGAAAAGATGATGACGGCAACGGAGTCAACAGCCGACAACAACGCCAACTGAATAAGTCGAGGAATAAAAAAAGGCAATTACGTTCACATTTCTTTCGCATGATTTTACATCGCGTACTACTCACTATATGTATCTGTAATGCATATAAAAGAAGTGATTCAGCAGTTTCGACACACAGTAGTAGCGAATAGAACAACTTAAAATGGATTTTTTAAAAATGATTCTTCTAATTGAAAATCAGCTAATATCCATATGAAATTAGAGATGAGTTGGCAACCAGAATGCTAGATGTTTCGGCCCGTGTAGGAGGGGATTTTTTGCCTCCGTTTAAATATACTTGATGAATGCAAAGGAATAATAAAATGGAAGACGATATCATTTTTTTATTCATCGTTTTAAAATATTCGTCTTGTTAAAACATCGATAAATGGAACAGGGGTTATTTTATTTATTCTTTAGCAAATTATACTAAAAACTGATTTCATTATGGCTCTGAAATAACAGTGGGAAGGATGTTGTCGTAAAGCAGAGATTTTTATTGTTTTTCTAAAGAATAAATGGCATAATGTCTCCTATTTATTCATTAATTTTGGATCGCCAAGTTTTGAAAACATATGTAACTATCGTTTGATAGAAAATAAATAAAATGATACCTACTTAATTTGTTTCAAATCACCAAGGACAAATAAAAGAATGCCTTCATCATCTTCAAACAGGAACGAAATTCCAATTTACCCAACAACCAATAACGACAATGCTGAGGAACGTGGCAAAAAGTGTGGGAAAATTTGTTTTTTTCCAAAAATTTCATGTTCTGTTGGAAAATATCCGTGTTACCACGAAAACTACTTTTCAACATTTCGACGGTTATCGTGAACACAATTTGACACCTTTTTTGACAGAATAATGGATAACATAATCTTGGTTCTTTTTTTCAAAAGAGCGCCAATATGCTGACATCCTTGATCATTAGATAACAAGATGTGGAGACACAATCCTATAAACAGGCCTCAACATCCTTCACGCACCTTTTATTCCGGCCGAAAAATAAAACAATCTTGGACAAATCGAGTGAAACGCCATTCGATCCGTTACAATTACACCGACCGGTCGTTGAAATCTCCAACGAACTACGGAAAGCGGCGACTTCAACAGTTGCAGCTATCCTCACCTACCTACCTGACTGAAAGGGTCAATAAACCCATGGCCTTAAAGCAGTCCTCGGTAGGCCGACGAGTGACGAGGGAGAAAGGGAGGAATGGATAGAATGTCACGCCACCTGACCATGAGAACGCGGGTTCAGAACCCGCCTTGGGCACCGAACTTTCCTTATGATTTATTCAACGGTCGACGAACAAAAAAAAAACCGACTTCGATACAACCCGTCCGAAAAAGGAAACGAAAAAAAACTGAACTGCCTTATTACAGGAAAAACATCCTTCCGATAGGGAAAAAGCCGAGAGGAAATGCTTGCTTCCAGGGAGGTCATTTTTTCCGGTGGTTCCACATTCCGATAGATGGAGCGGACGTGGGAAGGGCGGGAGGATAGGAGAGGGAGAAGGAAGGTAGGGCACGACGACGATGGATTTACGCAGATACGTGAGAGCGAATGTGGGCGGACGAATTTCATCTCGCGGGCGTTCCCTCTTCTTTTTTTTCGCGGGCTTGCGGCACGAGAGGGAAAAAGATTGGTGGAAACGTGAGAGTGGGATGGGAAACGCGGTTGAGCGGCCGGAAGTGAGCGGCCGTTGGGATATTCTCGCATAAGGGGTGTGGCATCGGAAGGGTGAGAAAGAGGGGAGGGGAGATGCAAAGATGTAGATATCAGGAGGAAAGGGAGCTCCGAAAAAAATATTTTTTTAATGGAAAAATCACATGGCGTTGCTCGGGATTATGTTTTAAATTGACATGATTGGAAATTAAGACAATTATTATGAAAAATTATTTCTGTTTGAAAAGTTTTATTAGGGAATTTTTTAAAAATTTTCTACAGATATCCATAAAGCAGTGTTTGTGTGTATGTTATTCTATAACTCAGCAATTACAGCACGTAAAATCAAGAGGAAGGTGTCATTTTAACCGGAATAAAAAGTTAAGTGGTGTAGTCGGGTTTTTAAATCGATTTATTTGACTTTTCTAATTTTAAAAAATATTTTCTTTTTTAAATTTCTCCACTTCAATAACATAGGGATGAGTGCAGCTTATTTTTCACCTGAATTTTAAAACTATTTAGAAACATGTTACGAACTTGAGACTTTGATGGCTCTATGCAGGAAAAAAGTTTATTTTTCTTGAAGACAGGATCCTAATCGAATTAGTGTAATAATGCGTTTAGAATCAGAAATAGATGCTATTTTATCAGTTTTATGACAATAATATACCAAAGCAAGCAAGGTGTGGGAGGAGTTTCTGAAAGCGGAACCAGAGTCTTGCGACAGACGTGACTGCAAACGAATAATTAACCGATAATGACCGTGAAGGAATCCGGGTGTCGTGAACGACGGCAATTAGGAAAAAAAAACGAATTCCTGTGCCGCGCGAGAGAAGATATTCAACGGCAGAGAGATTCAAAAAAGGAAAGAAAAATAATTCCTCCTTCGTCATTAATCAGCGGCGGCATGATCTTACCTTAATTACCTTTTCAGATTTCGTAAGAAGTGCAAGGACAAAATGTTTAAACTCGAATCGTTTCGGAGCAATCTGGCCAAATAATTAGTCGCTTAATGAGAGGGAGATGCAAGGCCTTGAAACGGAAGCACGGTTAAGTAGCTGCCATTTTAAGTAGTAAGATTGCGAGTTCTAAAACTCCTGACAGCACGGACGTTTGTACTTTTTTTACTGTTAATGACCTCACTATAACTGGCCTTGTGAGTTGTTTGTAAGATGAGAAGTCTAAAAACTTCAGCACGGAGCCCGACAGTTTACTCAACGTATTATGCACAACACTCTATTGGACAGAGCGCACCCACGTATACGAGGAATAATAAAACATATCACGACGGGACTCGAACTAGAGTTTTATTACGTGAAGTCACCCGAACAAATCGGCGATTACGATGGCGTTGGTATACACACAGAAAACAACTTAATTTTTAGGATGACGGAAGAAAATAGAGTAAATCCTCGATTACCGTGATTCGCAATATCGTGATTTCGCCATAAACGCGATTTTTAACTGTAATAACCATAATTCAATTAAGGCACTCTATCATCTCCATAACGCGGTTCTTACGCGGCTGGTTGAAGAAGCATCTGTTAGGCGGGGAGCAATACATATACTAAGCCAGGGATGACAAATGATTTTTGCGTCGCGTGCGCTCTGAATTAATTGAGAATTAATTAGAAAGACTGTCTGGATCGAGCATCAAATTCAAAAGAATTTGCCGCTCACAGCTAGAATGTTACACAATGAAAATGAAGACTTAAGAAAGGTAAGAGTAAAGAAAAGCCGGACGGGTTGTTTGAGCGTTTTATATTTGTATTGATAGCAGCGTTAATGAATGTATCGTATAATCTCCTGTGCTCCCTAAACGCAACCTGAAAAAAATTTACATCGATCCTTAACGGGAAACCCATTTTCGAATAACGCGATTTCACTTAACGCAGTATTTTTCCGGAACGCTACTATTGCCTTAATCGAAGTATTACCGTAGAGTGAGAAATCCTCCCGAAATCAGATGCGAAGCGCGAGGAGAGCCTAATAAAACAACCGGCACGCCTAAGTCTGCTTGTCGAAGGTCGACGTTTTTCGAAATCCTTTCACAGCTCTTCGGCCGACGGGCGCTTTCAGCGAAATAGCCTTGACCGCACTCGGTGACTCCGGTGCCTTGATAGCTAGAGACACGATAATTTAGCGAACGCGGCGGGAAAATAATGGAACAGCTCCGTTCCCCTATGAAATAATTCTAGATGGCACAACAGTCGAATGGACGATATACCAGCGCGCCACTATCCCGCTCACTCAAAGCGGTATATTATCGTTCGAAATAAATAAATAAATCGATTGTCATAATACAAATAGAGTCGTTTTGTGAAAGGACGAAACTTTGTTTTCGATATGTCCTCTCCAAGCGAGCTCATTGTTTGTGGATCGAGCTGTCAAATATTTGCAAAAGATACGTGCGTGAAAATTGTACTTTCACCAGCAAAAAACGCGAATACTGAAAAAAATACCTACATGATTTTATTCATTATCTGTTTTATCTCTTCTAATTGTAAGTAAGCTATTCTACCCTTTATCTGCAATCTTGCATACTGGCGGGAAAACTCGTGTTAGCTACGCGGGACTCATATGCCTCCTAGCGGTAACTAGTGCATTCATCCATGCTATTCAGTCTCCATCCGTATCATAGTTGCTGTTTCGTTTAATAAACAATATAATTTCCCGCGCCACCCTATATATAGTATTTATACGCTTCCTGAGTTATGACGCATGTATACCTCCTCGCTCGCGGTGGCCTCAGACTAGTTTTTTCCTCTTTCGGCGTAATTTCTGGCATTTATTCAAGGAGAAAGTCTTCGTAAGCTTATCAACGCTAAAGCGGAAGCAGGAGAAAGTCATTGCGGTGGAGGTCGGCAAAAATATTCTTCCCGCCTTCCTTTGTCGCCGGAGAACGAGGCAGGGCATGGACAGACATCTGTCGAAGGTCATAAAATTCTGGAGCAAAAATACAAAGACACGAATGCATATTCTGGGAGACCGTTGTTGTGGAAAGGCCTGGTAACCCAGTAGTTTCACAAAGGAAGTGCAATAAAAAAGGGCCGTCGGAAATACCCTAATTCTAACAAGCTGCTTCGGCAGGCAAAGACACGAGAATCTCAGGAATCCTTAATCCCCCTTCTAAAAGCGAAATCTCATATATATGTATAGCCCGCCTAAATAGAAGACATGGTTTGGCGGAAGGAGAGGAGCGAGTGGACATTTGTAACCTTCTGTTTTCCACTTTCGTTTCGGCGTCTTTTCGCCTGTGCAGCAACTTCGTCGTCTTAGTTTTTAAGCGTCATCATAGAATTGTCATTTTTTCTATTTGTTTGTATTCCCGTAAGTGGAATAAATAATTTGCGCTACGGTCCATTCTGGATGATATGGGAACCGAGTCTCATTTTAATTTACAACATATCATAGATTTACGAACTGGGAACTACATAAATTTGAAAACACATAAACGTTAACCAACGTTTAAAAGCGAAAGATAGGTTTTTCATTACTGTCCTGGCAATATTCGCTTAATTTTCGGATTCTTTAAAAAATGTAAACACAACCTCCTACAAATCCGAACACTCTCGCTACACACAACGAATTAATCACTTACGAGATTAAACAAACATGCTGAGCGTGTATTCAAACAAGCCAGCTTTATAGCTTAAACCAGCAGTATTCAACCTAGGGTAGTACACGAAGACTTTCCGAGTGGTACGCGGGCGCGGAGAGCTTAAATGTTAAAAGTTTTATAATTTACCAGTGAACATAAAAGGGATGCTACCTATACCTATGTAACCCATATAAATGTAACCCATATTAATGATAACAATTTTGGGAGTTACTTTTAAAATATATCAGGGGGTACGAAGTCGTTAAAAATCTTCCAGGGGGTACGCCAGCGAAAAAGGTTGAATACCATTGGCTTAAACGACAAGATCCCATGTTGCGAGGGTAAAAAAGTTCCCTTCCACATCCGAGTAGTTTCTTTATTCACCGGGCACACGTGCGCGACATTTTCCGCTGGCTCCTCATCATCAAGAAACGATCCCCTTCGCCGCCGCCTGAATCCTGAAGAAAATCAAAGTCGTGCCGAAATTTAAACCTTCCCATTACAGCGAAATAGGATATCTTGCGGAAATGTTTATTGCCCGATGGGTCGATGGTCGGCCGCTGAAAAACAAACGCCGCTTACTTATGGCTAGATCAGTCCCGGCCACTACACAGTTAAGGGCAAAGTCCTCCGTACCCATCCCTCCAAACTTCATCGCATCCGCTGATTGTCCTGGTCCTGTGCACTACTCTTTTAGTTTACCTGTATATATTTAAGCACGCCCGCGTACAAAACGACTTCAAATTACATGGCGAAAAACTCCAAATTTCATCTCCACTTCGGCACAAAGTCGGCTTTTAAAAAATCTACATAATTTCACGTATTATATAATATGGTATGCGAATATTTTATTCTTACCCCAAAACTGTGAATGTTTTCTGCATTATCTGGATCACTAAAATAAATTACCAAAGATAAAGTTACTTTAAATCCAACTTTTTCTTTCGATCAACCTTAATATACAATAATGATTTTGAATCAGAAAGAAAAAATTCTATTTGTAAAACCGAAAACTATAGACATTGGACTTCCGATCTCTCATTAGCCGTTAAATGCAACATCAGAAAATGTTAATATTTAGAATTCTAAATATATATGCGGGCGAAACGGGTGGCTGCCCTGTCATCCTTTTATTTGTACATTGCTTCAAAGTGGATAAATCTTGGATAACAATTTATATCGCAGATCTGGCTGGATTGTTGACAGCATTCCTTTTATTTTTCACTATCAATAATGACATGGAGTGAAGAACAAATTAACAGGTTCCTTTCAAGTATCTTTTAAAAAATTTACGAACGGGAGCACGGGAGTGCTTCCTCGCCAGAGGTACCATAATACCGCACCTATATATATATATGTATACAGTCGACCTTCTATAAGTCGAACGTCTATTTCATGTAATTTTTCTTCTCTAACTCGAATTTTCTGTGAGTCTAACATTTTTTGTTTCCCTTAAGGTTCGATTTATGGAAGTTTCACAAAATCCATCAAGTCCGCATGCATAAGCAGAACGTAGAGAATATTTCATCTAACAGCCTCACAGGCTAGAAGGTCGAACATCCACGCGTGGTATTTGACACACGACTTCCGCCAACGCAGAAACCCCCGGTGGACATATATCTAAGGATAGCTGCGGACGCAACAATGAGCAGAAACTTTGACGGATGCACCGCGTTGCGATGGAGGAAATGACGGAATTCCGCCGCACAGGAAAGGGGGAAAACCGACGGAAAGCCTTTTGAAGCTGCAACTCGCTGCATGCTTGCGCAGAGAGAATCGATCAATGTCACGTTCGTCGCGAAGGGAGAGCAATCGAATCGAACTCGAATCGAAAGATTGGCGATGCGGTCTCGATGACAAGCCGCTCATCAAGAGCGGAGGCCAATCTCCCGAGGAAAGAGAAACGCCAAGCATTGTTTCCGGGCCCGGAAGAACAGAGCACTAGGAAATAAACTGGTTTCGTGAAAGATACAGGTGCATCGTATGTTCGCTCGACTATTTCTCTGAAAAAATGTAGTAATGAATGTTTCGGAGAAAATAAATCCTAGAAAGAGTTTAATGTTTGTCTTTAAGCAATTATGTACTTTGAAACCGACTTATGGATGCGGCGAAATCTATAGCGATTTAGCTTGATGCGACAGTGATCTTTTTTTAAATCGAACGTAATTTCTCACGAAAGTTAGAAATAAGAGTAAATATTTTTACAAAGCATAATTAATATAAAACATGAGGTCCTATTTTATTATACTTAATATATACTGTAGAATACCGATTCACCGGAGGTCAAGGGACGAGCCTATTCTGGTTAATGGGATATTGTAGTTAATCGATGTGCTTATTTACACGTACAATAGAAAAACACAAATTAAAGAAGGAAATATTGTTAAAGCAAAGAAAACACAAAGAAAAATTCAATTTAGTATTCTTGTTTAAAGTAAGTTTACGGGACAAATAATAACGTAGTAAACATTGAAAATTAATGGTAAAGTAAATACCGTACATATGTACTACATACGTAATGCAATATAATATCTTCAAAGCTGTAACCTTTAAAAATTTCAGTTAATTGAAATTCCGTTTAATCAATAATTCGTCTAATCCGGACCTTATTGCACTTTAAATCTAATTAAATGTGTTCCTACTTCACTCCTTAATTAAACGAAAACTAAAAAAATAGCACAGACACGACAAAATTCTTGTATAACTAATTACCTTACTTTCACGACACCACTTCTTAGGTCGCAATTAGCAATGTCAGAATTATACATGTAACATTTCAAGATCGACCAAGCGTTGAGATCAGAGCGATAAAAGCTTTTTTTTTAAAAAAAAAAAAGATACGGTTTACAAGATCTCTTTAAGACCTCGTTTAGCTTCCCTCTAAAAGGAAAAAAAAACCTCTATAGAAATAGGTTAATATCGCGAGGTACTTTACTTTTCTTTTTTTTTCGATCTGCAGTAAATTTGGGTTAAAACATCCATGTAGGCAATATTGAAAAAAAAAAACTTCAGATATCTTTTCCGAGTTGGAGGTCGTAGGGATATAAAACGTAAAAGCGAGCGAGAATCCGAGCGATAACAGATGCGAATGAGCCGTAGGCGAGATTCGCGAGAGAGCGCATTCGAGGTTCCCATGCGAAGCGATTTTTACCTCCGCTTTCCCCTCTCTCCCCCCCTCAAGGGCATCTTCCTGTTACAAACGATTTCTCACAGACGAAAATTTTACCTCGCTGACGAATAAAAAGATTTGCTTTATACACTAATGACTTTTCTTCCACCGAATACCACCTGAGATTATACTTTATTCGCTATATTTACTCTTTTTAACGGAAAAAGAGAGACGGATGGAGGTTGAGAGAGAGGGGAGGGATGGAGACCGCGTTCGAACCGTAATCACTTGAAATTTTTTATTAAAATCACAATTTTGAGTAAAGGAAACTTAAAAATGAGAACAATGAAAAAATAAATACGAAACTATTCCATTTAAACTGTAACCTACTTCATGCGATTGTTTCGATTTTTTGGCATATTATAGCCTGAGCTCAATTTTAATATTACTCAATGTGGATCGTTTATTTTATTTTGTATTACATAAAAGACAGTCTAAATAATGTAATAAATTGGGAAAAATATTATTCATGAAATATGACAGACTTGAAACTGTGGGCGTGGGTCAGCGCAATCATTATTACCACATAAGTTTTACTTTTACTCGAACGCCCCCATCCGTAAATATTTATTGAGATATTGTCAAACTACATGTATACTTATTCATCGCTCTGTAAAAATTATTCATAATGGAAAAATAAAAGGGATGCCATCAATGATTCAGCCTTTTCCGCGATATAAATTGATACCCGATATTTATCAACTTCCAAGTAATGCATAGATGGTGATCGGGATAGCGCCCCCAAGTATTTGGCGCCCCGGGCAGCCGCCCGGCTCGCCCATACCTCGGGCCGGCCCTGCATAGGTACATATACTGAGTCTACATCTGCTGAAGCTCCTGCGTTCCACACATACGATGCATGTCACACAGTTATATAGGTACACTAAACCTAACGAAGATTCTTTGGGAATACAATTCTTTAAAACGATATGTTTTACTATGGTTACTTTAAGTTTTTCTCTCAACCCAACAACCTCCTCATAAAACTGGAAAAGACAAAATAAAAAACGAACTCACTTCGTGGCTTGAATTCAACTGATATACAAGACTACACCATTAATGATAAAGCGGTTTACTAAACCAAATTATTCCATAAGATAAAATGTGCTCCTCATCAGTGTTAATTCTCCAATGGTCTATTTTATCCATCTGCGACCCCCTCTTAAGGCAGCCGACCTCATCACGACCCCCCTTAATCCCATCCAATCCATAAATATAAAATTCAGTATTAATTTTAAAATATCACATCTTATTTTATTAGCGAAAAATTCTATTCTATTCTAAAATACACTCGTACGTAACATTTAAAAAAAAAACAAACAAAACAAGCATTCTGTCTTCGTGACCCCGCTGAAAACCTTTCGCGACCTCCATTTTGAGAACCATCAATATACAAACTCCGCGAAAGAACACTCCACATAACTCTCATTATGACACGCATCGTTTATACTTTGTTAACTAACACCCGAGATACAGATTCCGAAACAGGTGAATCCGTCTCTTTTCCATTAAAAAGATTCGATTTCAACCATTCTTAAGCTCACGCGACACCCAGAGCAATCGGACTCGAAAGTGAAGGGAACGTCTAGATCTCTCTTTCTGTCTCTCCTTGCCTACCTTCCAACCCAACATTCTCCACACACGCGCGTTCCGGGCCAAGTGTATTTGTACTTGGCGAAGTGAAAGCTTGGAAAGTTGCGCCAAAGGGCCTTGAAAACGCAACATGAGTGACTAAGGGAGAGAGATATACACAAGACAGGCTCACACGCACACACTCACAGAAGTGGAACCGACCTAACTCTCTCCTTCGGACTTGTGTCGCGACGCACGCTTTGCAGAGAATCGGAATCAACCAGAGACCGTCAATATGGCAGGATCCGTGTCTACTCTTTCGAGAAAAAGATAAACTTAAAAAAGTGGATTTTTGGAAAGGCAAACGTCTAAACAAAAAGTTGACACTGGCCGAAATCGACCTAAGCGGGCCGAAATACGAAAATTTTGTCTATAATAAAAATTCAAGTGCACTTTTGTGGATTTATTAATTACCATCAGCCCCTTAACTAGATATTTCAGCGTCCGGGGCAAACTAATACACATGCGCCCTCTCTCTCCTCAAGAAATTATTTTCTGTAATTTATTTAGTTACTATTTGGATTTTTTGCGCCCCTTGCTTAGTTGCGCCCGCTTGCCCCACCCTAATTACGGCACCGATTACCATAACGAATTTTACTTACACTTTATATGTGACAAAGAATGTAGTGAAAAACAAATTCTATTTACTTATTAAATTTTAATTGTACTTTTGATATAAAAGGAATGAATCAGCTGAGTCACTCCTTGAATCGATCCGGCCGCACAAAATGTGTCGCCGGGCCGTATGCTGTGCACCCCTCGTTTAAAACCATCGGATTACTAATTTATTTTTCATTATTTTCTCAGCCTATTTTGACATTTAATAAAATTTATTACACACGCGTGCATCTTGCACGTGTTACGAGCTCGCTAAAAGTTTTACATCCCTCACCTTTGTTTACTCTCCTGTATGCAATCGAGATATATAATTCCCTCTCCCCCATCTCCGAAACGGAGTTACTAAGAAGGAACCGTCTCAAAATACTTTTTATTAGAGCTGTTAAAATACGGTAAACGCAAATAACAAAAAAAGAAAATTAAAAAAGTAATCGATTAACCGAAAAATTAACCAGGAATCTCCCTCCTGAATAAAATATGACGGCGAAGACTTTTTTTTACGATCTATTATTAAGTCTTCTCACGAACTAGTCTCGAGTCTCTTTTCGATTTAAGTCACCCAGATATCCCTCCCTTCCTCCCCCTCTCTCTCTCTCAGCCGGAAAGTGTACGCAGTACGAAAATAATCCGTCCGCTACAAGTGCCAGGACGATGAACTCCGCTCTTCGACCCAATTAAAAGAACAAAACACAATCCCGCGATGAAAAATAAAGCGTCGACGATTCCTTCTAAAGATAAACGCCGCAGACAAAACTCCGAAACATTCCCAGAGTCTCCGTTTAAAATACGCGATTAAGACGAAGAAGGAAAAATAAACGTTAACTTTTTCGTCGGGAAAGATTAACTATCCTCTTTATTCTCGAGATATTATCGAAGAAGAAGAGGGCGTAATACGCGAAGGACTCCGTTTTACACGCACCGCGGTTTATTTATTTTTATTTTACAATTCCGCTTGCACGCCGCGGACGACAAATAAATTACGCCCTTTACATTCGCTTAACCTGGATTTTTTCGACCGTTTCGAACTTTTTCTTTTCCTTTTCCAGCGAGCCAAAAAAAAAAAAACAGAAGGAAGAACCGTAGGGAATCGGTGCCAAAAAAATTCGTCGATTCGCACCAGAACTGATTGAAAGTTTCTTTCTTTTTTACAAAGAGTACGGAGGAAAAGAGAGAGAGAGAATGAGGCGAGAAAGAAAGGAAAAATGAGAGAGAGAGAGAGATATGTGCCGTAAATACCCGCGTATAGGGGCTCAGAAATGGGATTCGTTCTCTACATAAACGGTATATAATTCTTCTCAAAATCAAAAGATAAAAAAACCTCGGATGAATCAATTGCTGCAAATTTTCTTAAATTCAAGAATACGCTAATTTTATCACGAAACCCCCATAATCATACGCAGAACGAACAATTTATGATTTTAACGAGTGACCAAAATTTTAACGCAAATAGTCCATATCTATATAACGAAAGCACATTTTAAACTTACAAATCAAAATCAGCGAAATTAAAATTACATCGCGGACGAACCATTCATAATTTTAATAAGAGTGCCCAAAATTTTAAAGCAAATGGTGCTTGGCAAATCGGCCCCTGCCTGCTTTCGTTCTAAATTGCTAGAATACATATACGTCCTTTATAGGGGTGAAGTGAATTTTTGTACAACTTTAGACCAAAAACCACCCTGCGGTCTATGCACGGGTGCGTCATATACATGAGTACTTACTGTAGATATATATATATATATATTGAGCGAGATGAGGACACGAAATACGGATCTTAAGGGCTAGAAAAAAAACCGTTGCCAGGAAGCGAAATTTCGGTAAGTTTCTCAAATGTCAAGACTTGTCCTTTAAACTCTGCTCATTTCATTCGCACGGGTAAGTTATTCATCACCTTCGTTATTTATTCTTATGCGGAAACGTTAGTTATCATTGGTTTAAATCGGATGCCATCTGCAACCTTTTCTTCAACCTCCACTTCTTCCAGACAGATAAATCCTTTCATTTTTTATTTTACTACATTTTTTCCTTCGAGTCTTTAACGATGCAGTCACTTCTCGACCGATCCATTTACTGTTCCTCTCTCCCTCTTGTAATTAAAAAATGCGCGAGCTAACATCGGTTTCAAGAAATCGATTCGTTTAAATACGTATGTCGCCTTATCGTCGCAAAAAATCTTTAAAACCAATAAATTAAACTACTGGAGGGCGTATGAACCGTATTTAATTCCTCCAGCACTTTAAGAAAATAATTTTTAACCGCTAATAAAAATCCATAAAGAAGGGCGAAGGAAAACTTGTAATGAAAAAGTGGAATCGATCGGAGCATTTCCTTCCATTTTTTACAAAGCCGCTCCGTGTACACACAAATCATTTTAAACCGAATGGAAACGTTATTTCAGAGCCCCGTTCCGAAGATATAATCTAGATTCGATGATTTAACCCTCGACCTAGATTCGAGTTCTAGCTCTAGGGCACGGACGAGCTTAACTCACGTTTCGAGACGGATTTGGTCCGATCCGGGTCATTGCATGCCGATAAACCGCGCATGCGCGATAAAAAGGCGCACGCTCCGCAGAAATGTCTGCCGCAGAGAATTCAAAAACGATACGAGCGACGACGCCTTAAATCGCAAACTCCTTCACGTTAAAAAATAAAATAAAATCTGTTCTCCAGATTTTTTCAGAAACGATGACGCGAGCTTGAATAGAATTAAATTTCCTTCTGATAATATTACATTTATAAGCGGATTTAAAAAAATGAGGTATCCATTACCTATCGCCACACGTATTCGTCTTTCTAGTGATTATTATCGGTGACTGCTTCATTCGCGTGATTTCCAATACGATAAAAGCTATGTTGAACTTGTTAGCCGGACAGCTTTTACAATGGTTAATCTTCCTTTCTTATGACCTCATTATTTGCTAACACACAGTCGAGCGTCGAATAGTAATTAACCTTCAAATCAACCGAGAAAATACATCCTACGAGTAAACGAAAATTCAAGCTCTACAGGTTACTTATATGAACGATATAATTATCATTAGTAAAAAAATAATACTTAGGAATCTTTCAGTATTGTAGCTTTGTACTAGCAAAAGAGAATAAACAGCAAAAGAAAATTATCGTGTCGACCTTAAATATAAAATCCAACTGACAAAGTATGTCTCTCTGATAACCATAAAAGGTTAGGGAAAACCAGAGGCGCATTTCGGCCGTCGTCACCGGTGATTCAGCGGTAAGATTTTCTAAATCTACCGGTGAATTATCGATGACTATGGCTGCTTTGAAGTTGAAATTCGCATCTGATTTCACCAAAAAATTCTGCGGCTATTGGAGGGATACAGTTTGTCAAAAATCTAATAACGGAGGGATTTTATTTAAACCTATCAGAAGGGGAAGGACGCGCCCCAGCCACAAAATCCACGAGATTCATTTATTTATTCATATAATTCCACATAGAGCGTAAGACATTTTTAGAACGAAATGTTAGAACGAAAGAACCAAACAATAAAATACATAATAATAAATAACAGTAATAAATAACAAAAAGGGAAAAAACAAAGCTAAATAAAAAATACAAAACAAAGAGGGCAAACCATGATTGATGTTTGAAGTGGGAGATAAATGCCCGTAGTGACCGACAGAAAATGTCTGAGTTGGAATAATCACCTTTCACACCCAAATAAGAAGAATTTCGAAGGAAAAGCCGCGCCAGTCTATAAAGACATTTTTTAAAAATCACCCAGACTTCCCGTAAGCGGTGTCCAGGATGTTGGGGAAATTTAGAGGGCGTTTATTAGGAAGTCGGGGAGGGGAGGGGGGGACACCTCCCTCTCTATCTCTCCCCCTTCCTTCTCTTCCCCTTTCGCATCCTGACCAGTACCCTCAATTGCACAAACCCAACCGTTGAGAGGGAGCACATTGGCAGTCATCTCGCAGGCAACCGAGAGTTAGTGTGTGTGTGTGTGCTGCGCTATCTGGGCCGCGACACACTTTCACCCCAACCTTGCCTGCTTAAGAGATGCGGACGGGCAATATCAATAAATTTCGCCTCCGCTGTCACTCGACTGGCTGCTGCCGAGATTTTCAGCCGCAGGCAAAATCGGAATACCGGGCCTACGTCCGCTGGAAAAATATAACGCGCGTTCCTTCTTTCTTTTTATAATTATTCGCCCTGACGCAAGTAAAGAAGAATTCTTATTGGCTAAGGGGGATGACATAGTGGGGATGTTATGTGAGAATTATGACGTGCGCGCGTTCCCTCCATTTCTCCTTCTTTTGCAAATAATCCCGATAAAGTTTTCCAAAGATAACCCAGTGTTTTTATTGATAACTTTCGTAACGAAACAGATGAACTAGCGAAATACTTCAGTAGTTTGATGTAGTTGCGGAAACGATGCTACTTAAGTAAATTTGCCAATTAAAATATTCAATAAAATATTCGCGATATCGACTTTCCGGGCAGAGCTCATTTAAATAAAAGTTGGTATCATTTTACTACTCTGTTGCCCATTAAACTGCGAGAACGCGAGGGTAAAATTACGACGGAATGTCCTATCTAGATGTCAAGTCTCCAAGCTCTAAAAATATACCAGTTTAATGGCTTGAAATTTTTCGTATCTATTCCAATAGCTATCCTACGAGTCTTTAAAAAGAAATCAACGTACTTTTTTATTAAATGTGTTATAAATAAAGGTTCATTTAGGAGTAGATTTGATTCATTAATTTGAAACGATCATTTTTGAATAATAAAAATTAAAAAATACTTCGCTTATTTCTTTTTCTTGGTTTATAAAGACTTCAATATTTGAAACGAACCGTTTCTAAACACAATTTTCTGATTAAACGAAAGATTAAGACTTTTGTACATTGCTAACTGATTCACCACAAATATCTTTTCAAACGTTATAAGGGAAAAATGCAGTATAGTAGACCACTTACCTATCGCCAATAACAGAATTACAATTTGTTAATTTACCTTAGAAACGTATTCAAAAGCTATGACGGAAATCTCGGAATCATATTGGCGAGCCTTCGGCTCGCTTTGGTTTTAAATGAGTTGTCTCCGGTCGCTACCGCGCCCTTCGCCTCGCTGGAACGAAACTAACCCTCCCCGTTGTTCGGTGATCGGGTTGGTAAATGTCGCGACAGGCCTGATCAGTTTTGCGTGAAAGTTATTAAATTCAAGTAAGCGATAATAATGCACTAAACTAATATGTTTCTAAGGTAAATTACCAAATTGTAATTCTGTTATTGGCCAAGAGACGGCGATAGGTAAGTGGCCCAATATACTGCAGTTTAGCCCGTTATACCGTTGAGAAAATGAATTTATTACGTCCATCCCTCGCTTTGCATGCATTCCTGGAAAAGACCGTGTAAAGCGAAACCGCGTAAAGTGGGTGGTCTTCCCGTATGAATTCATTCAGAACCGTGAAATTAATGGTCGCGCAATTCGATAACCGCGCTTAAACCGAAAACGTGTAAAGCGAGGGATGGGCGAATATACAAAGATGCATTAATGGAAGTCGCTTAAAGATTTCAAGAAAAGCCCGATAACTTCTCAAAGCTAGAGGTGTGGACTCAGCGTCCGAGTCACCCCAATACAATTGCGAAACAATTATTTTTATACACACCGATAAGACCGAGAAATCCGCTCAATGGAGAACATTTTTCATTCGAGACGGAATACGAAACGCTTTTTTTTCAATCCTTTGCTTCGACGCGAGGAAAAACCTTTCCTTAATGACAACTTTCACCACTTGCAGAATCTTTTATGCAGACAAGGTCTTAAATAAAAAACACTTTTTTTGTGTGCACGGTTTTTAAATAAATTTCATTGCCGCGCGCAGTTTTTGCGATATTTTTGCACAACTTGCCGGTTTTTGAAAGGATTTAATCAAGGTTTTTTGTGAAAATCTTTGCGCGCCGATCTGACACGCTTTGATGCAGATAACGTCACGCTTCGTAAACCCGTCTTTTTATCTTTGGTTTATTTTTTACGCGATTGGCGAGTATTTATGACTCGGAGTTTAATTTACTGTTACTTTGTATTTAAAACACGAGGCGTACCAGAATACGGTTAATTTCATTTAAACAATCAACAACTGTGAGACAATCCGAAAAAACGACATGAAAAATATATAATGAATGAAATATGTTTCGACGACTCCTTGCATCGGATGTGTAACGCGGTAGGAAAAACTTCGCTATAAAATAGAACGTTACGGGACCACGTTGCGAAATGGTTTCTTAATCCCACGGCCGTAAGAAGTCTAACTTTTAGAATATTTTCAAACATCCCTTTCCCTCGCATATTTTTTTGACGAAGTACATTTTTACTTGTTGGCTTAATGCGAAAATTAAACAACAAAATTATCCCTTAGATAATGAAACTCTCAGAGCTTGGGTTCCCAGCTCTAATATACGAGAATGAAAATAATAAAATAAACCATTAGCTACGAGACGGTTATGCCTTGAATCTGATTCGAGCGGGAGTGGTGCACTTAAAGCAGAAAAAAATAAGCGCAACGCGACTCGTATTTGGAATACATTAACGAGTTTCTTTTTTCCCTTTGATGCGTATCTAAATCGCGACCTAAAAGCAAAGCGAGGGCAAAATGACACATTTTTTTATTATTATTTTTTTTTAAACTGCTCTGCATCCCTTCTCCAAGACTCCCACGCCATCTATCCGCTTCTCTCTCCCCACGCACGCGGAATCCTCTAGGCAAAAATTTCGTCGGATTCGCGGAAATGCTCCCGGTTTCGTGCGGGAAAGGAAAAAAAAACATCCCCATTCTGAAAAGTACCGCAAGAGAAAAAAATCCTGCATGTGACGGATTCCAGGGAGATTTTCCTCAATAACAAGAATATGAGAATACAAGTAAACGCTACATCTTTTCTCTTGGCTGGAATAGCCCTTTTAAAATAAAAAATTCCATTTTCGAGAGTCTAATTTTCGTCTAGGTACGTAAAAAACTATTTTTAACGCATTAAGACCATATAATATAGAGATAAAAAACAAAACCGCAGCGGAGAGATCGGGAAGATAAGATTGCAGACGGAGATAGAGGGTTAAAAAATTAAAAACAAAAAATCGGCAACAGTGCCGTAGGGATACCGTACTGCCCGGCTGCAATGACGGGGGGATGAGGTCCTTTAGGGAACGAGGAAGGCCGAGCCGTTTTGCTGCAGCTCGCTTGCTGCTGCGTTCCGAATGAAAATATCCTTATAGCCTCCCTGAGGCCAGAGGCTATTTTTCCCACGGGCGAAGGAGGACGTGGGGTATATACATAAAAAAAGGACCGTGATGGAAAAAACGACGGACCGAAGCCTTGCCGCTTCGCTGGATCAGAGGATACCGTGGAATCAGCTGCGCTTTGAGTTTTTTTTACCGTACGGGGTCCTTTGGAGGGGGATCTTGGCGAAAAATCTCTTCGGACGTAGCGATAACATCGGAAATCGAGGTAAACGCACACGCACGCCGAAATGCACACGCACGCACTTTATAAAGAGGCCCAACCATCACACACACACTGTCCCTCCCCCTCTATATATATAACTCTTTTTTTCGGGTACGATAGACGGTAATTACCTTCGGCGGATCTAAAAAAAAAACAAGACGGAAAAAAAATGAGTCCTTGTCTTTTTTCTTTCTCTTTCGCATGTTGTGGCGGATGAATCACCGTTCTCGGAATCATTGCGTCGCAAAGCGTGGAGATGTTAGGGTTCGATATGAGTGCGCAGAACGCCACCTGTTTCCGGGGAAACGAAGCAAGGTTATATTATGCACCATTTTTTAGGGGGAGGGGAGGGAGGATTTTACGTACCCCCTTTTCGCGATCGCCCAGTGGGAACGAAAGAGATTTGAGCAACAGTTCGCGACGTTTGCGAACTTATTTATTTTCCGCTCCGATTCTCCTCGGGCTGTTTTCGTTGCCTCGCGGAATCGGAGCCAAGAAGAAATAAACATCCGAGAGATGAGTGGAAATATTGCGCGGCGGATCGGTTCGGTACGTCGCGAATAAATACGTGCGCTTACGTCAGTGTTGCTATAAAGAGATTTGCGGATTCGCAACGAAATCCATCAATATAATAAAAAAAAAGTTCAAAAGACAGCTTTTCGACGAAATTGCTGAAAGAGGGTGAATAGCTGTCGGTGAGTGATTGGTGAGGACAGGGCGCTTTGTATAGACGAAATGCGCATCTGGTTTTTCCATTTTTTTATTGCTGTTAAGAGATACCTGAATTATAAGGCGAAACAAATCGAATCCATCGGTTAGCGGAAAATAAACACAGTCTACGTGTCGAACGTCTATAAGTCCAATTTCCCATAATTCGAAGTGAATTCATTTTAAAAGACAGAATCTTTTTTGAGGTTTGACTTACAGAAGTTCCATTGGATATAACACTATTGAAATTTCTATGAGACTAGACTCAAGATTTATCTATACATAATTTGCCCAGACCAGTGGTTCCCAATGTTTTGTAGGCGCGGCACAAAGATAAACAGAAATTCACGGCACCCTCACCTTGGAACGCTTTTATATTTATACGTACGTATAGCATAGCATTTTAACCAATCCTTTTGGTTGGCAAGACACCATAAGCAATTTATTATAGGGAATTATATTATGGCCCTAACGAACTATCGTTAATTTATTTACTTGGCGAAGTTTTTTTCGCAACACTCCTGAAATAATGAACTAAGACACCCATTTTGAAAAACACTGGGCAAGACATTAGTATAGAAGAGGCTATCTCCTCATCATCTATTACAATCTAGGTATTCGATACTCAAAACCTCGTATGGGTTGCGACATAAACGAACATTTAAAGACCCGCAGTAATTTAAATGAAATAAAAACACGTACTTGTTTCGTTACGCGGCGTGAAATAAAATGCTGTTAAAAAAATACCCGGTTGGTAATTACAACCGCGGCGTGTCGACGCATTTTTTTTGCGACCGACACAGCAAAAACAAAGAGTTAAAAAAAAGCAAACTACGGTGAACGAACCGCTTCGCTCGCAGGCATTCGCTAAGGTAACATGTAAAAAAAAAAAAGAAGGTTCAATTGCGAACACACAGTTACCGCTTTATGGTTTCCGCCGAATCGCTAATTTTTTCCGAAAAAAAAAAACGTAGCTCGTTTCGGAGGAACGCGAGAGGACTGACCGCGGCGCAAAAGTGAGCCAACAATTGCGTCGCCAACGTACCAGAGGGCGAAAAAAAGAGCCAGTTCCCATGGCCGCGCGAGGAAACGAGAGCGTTAAAAAATATCTATATATCCGATTCGATTAAAATTCTCCGTCGTCGAAATTTGAATCCGTTGGAGGGCGCGCGTGAGCCGACGGTCGAAAAAAGTGGTAGGAAATAAATCGATGTCGAATCGATACATGTGGAACAGGAGACGCAAAACGGAAACGTTTATAAAAAATCCATTATCGATCTCACCTTTTCGCTTGTATCTATGACAAAGAACTAAGTAAAAACGGCATCACGTCTTCAAAGCAATCGTCCTTAATAAAACAAAAGACTTCGATTTTCGATAGATATCGATTGATGACTGTAAATCTCGAGATGCGCAATTCAAAAGAGATGAAAATGGACGAACTGCGAAAATCGCGGATGAAAGGCTGTGAATTCTTCTTAAGTCATATTTATTAAACCACTCTCTCTCTCCCTCTCTTTATTTCATATAAACTCAATTTTATCTCAAACCTAAGCCGAAAATACAAAAGTTTTCGGCTTTTGTTTCAGACATCTTGTAATTACTGAATATCGAAAACTGAAGAAAATACAACCTCTTCCAGTTATTGGATATTCGATCCAGTATGTAAGTTTCATTATATATTTATTTATCTGTTTGTTTTTAATCTCAATTCGAATTGTTTATTCTACGCCACAGTCGCGTTTATTTGAACAGTTTAGATTCCATCGCGGTTCCAGCCTAGGGTAACTCATTTGGTGTGGCCACTAATTATTTAACAGACGGTTTTGTAAAAAATATCTAAGGGCGTTCGGTTACAGATATTTTTTCTCCTAAACGACACTCGTACGATGGAGTATTATCGCTTGAGTAAAGCAGACCGTGAAGTTTTAAAGCAAAGCTTACTCGCGTACGCTGGTATTTGAGTTGAAAAACTCTTCATCTAAAAATACGCTTGTTCCCAATACCCTTAGAAACAGGATGAGGGAAGCCATCGACCAAAAAGAAATGCCAAGTGCTGGCTGAAAATGATAAACCACGATTCCACTTTAGAGTTTACGCATAAACTCGCCCATTCTTCGACAGATTAGCAATATATTTTATATATATTAGCAAAATATTTTTTTTACAAACTGAGTCATGGCACACGTCACCCGACTCGGAGCCGACTTTCAATACACTCGCACACAATCTAAAGGAAACTTTTTTTTGTTGGAAGAGAGTAGGAGGAAGGGGTTTACCGATTTCCTATCCTTCATGTTTGTGAGGAAGATCGAGATACGCACAAATCCGGTTACGACTACTACAGGTCACAGCCACCTTATGGGAGGACAGGAAAAGTCTCGGGTGGATAGTTGACAGCAGATTTTTATTTTTACCTGAATAGTCCTTCTGCAGCCAAATCGTGCGATAAACATTGGGCTATCTAAAAAAATGGTATTTTTATTATTCGCCTCGACGTAAAAACTAAGCAATTCCTACGAAACACAAGCATCGAATTTCTTCTTTAAGTGCGGAAAAAAACTGTTAGATCCGTCTGGTACCGAAAACTCGATTTTCGACCTATCGAATGGCGACCTATCGACACGCGATTTTATCGATCCTCTCCATCAGCCTTCCTACCAGGTTCGTACACGCATGGGCTGCTGCCTGGTTTCGTTTCTAGCGCACATAAACAGAGCCGTAGAAACATTTTTTAATGCTGGCATAAACGGGAAAGTAAAAAATCGTCGCGAAAAAACGAGCCCGAGCACATTGACCCTTTTCGCAAACGTAAAATAACACAAATACGGCTGAAAAATCGCGAGAGCCTTTCCTCCCAGATTAAAACCGTACATTCCCCACATATGAACACGAAAAGTTAAGAGTAGCTTGCGTCGTCACGGCATGAAATAAAACGGCCTCAGAAACCCCAAAGGAAAAAAAGACGAGGATACTGCGTGAAAAATTAATTCCGCGAAAGAAACAACAATAACGCCACGGACGGCGCGGGGAGTTGAGCGAAATAATGAAAGAACTTCCGTAATGCCCCAAGAAAAAAACGCTTCCCTCCATTAATATATAAATCGCCATTAAAAAAAACCATGGCATTATTCCCCCCCCCCAGCAACGAGGCATAAAGAGAGAGAGACGGAGAAAAACAAGAGAAATCGCAATTCGAAACGGGAGCGAATCTCCCCCCTCTCTCGCTTCCTTCCCTTGCTCCGCAACGTTCGGCCACAAAATTACATTCGCTAAGGTACGGCACGATTAAGCTCGAACTTACATAAACGGATTCCGACCTGGAAGGAAGTCGTGGAAATTGTAGGAGACGATGAAACTGAAACAAAAGCGGAAAGCGCAGCGCTCGCAGTAATGCCATAGCTTTACTGTATTTACGGTTCGGGCGATGGTTTAAGCATTACGTATTCCTCGGAGTGCTTGCCAGTGAGAATCCACCACCGCGTCCTTCACAAAGGGCAATGAAAACCCAAATCCCGGAGCGAATTATCGCGTGTACCATCTACCCTTGAAGAGAAAGCGCCAAAAGGACGATTTGCATTTTTAACGGTACCTATAGTGTCTTTTTATGGAGGAGTTTCAAGCGAATTTGCCAAATATTCTTCGATATCAGCTAAATGGATCCATCGGTATCACTCAGCAAGGATTAAATTTAGCTTTTATATTAATACACTTCTATATTTTCACATGTTACGGCAATTTAATCCTCTGACATAAGTCATGAATTTTATTTGGAGAATGTTTTTTCTAAATTGATACATAATTATGAACACTTTAGTAAGCTATTTAACAAATATTTAGATCATAAACCATACACTTCCCAATTTATTTCCTATCCACTATTGTGCCTACAGCAGGGATGGCAAATACGTGGTACGCATGCGATTTTACTTGGCGCCCGTAAGCTTGTATTTTCTGTATAAAATATGAAGTTTCTTAGAGTAAATGGCACGCGAAAACAATTCTGACGATTCAAATTAATTTCTTGTCACGCGATACAAAAATCATTTGCCATCCCAGGTCTACAGTATGCCACGGAAGGTACTACACTAATGTAATTGTATGTATAAATTTAAAGGAGCCGATCGCAGTCGTTAATCCTCAATTTTTAAATCAATAAACGGCCGTTTTGATGAGGGGAGGATTCAAAATCCGAGCGAAAGCACACCGTACGATTATGATAAACCGAGAATAAATCAACTTCCTAGGTCTTGAGGAGGGGTAAATGGCGACAGCTAAATAATGATTTTCTGGAGACGTCTCTTATAGTACACACAACAGCTTGCTTTCTTAGTCTCTTTTTGTCTCTCCGGAACAATTGCAAGAAACTCGCACTCGGAGAATACCAGCCTCGCGGGGGAAGAAACACTTTTCCCACCTCTTGATAATGCCGAGAAACTCCTCCCTCCCATTTCTTTTTTTGGCTCTCCCTCTTTTTTTTTCGCTCCCCCCCTACCCAACATCCCTTCTCTCCGTAACCCGAAAAGGCGACGCGAGCGCCGTGCGAACTTTAAAAAAAAAAAAGAGAGAGAAGGATGGAGATAACGCTCTCTTTGCGAGTACGGCGTGGGTAGAATACGAAAACAGGAGGAACGGGCTCGTTCCTCTAGGTTTTTTTTTATCGGTGCTAAAAAAGATTGGGTATTTCTCCTTCGGCGCGAACCCAGGGAAATGAAAGAAAAAAAGAGGCAGGAAAACAATATAAAATGCCATCAGAAAACACAACGCGTCCCAAAATTTTTCCACGACTCCTATAAACGACACGGATACGCCTCTTTTCAGCGCAGCATTGCAGTAATGCAGCACGATATGAATCATGCGCACAATAATCCCTAAGCGACGGACCGCATCGATACACACGCACGCGTAAGATATTCTATTATAGACATAACCAGCCGATACGTCAAAAGCCGATAAATTATGACTGATATTGCGAATCGTTACGAAATGGATTACTATACAGTTCCCCTTACACAAATGAATTATTGGGCCCGTCTATGGCTGAAAACAAATTCATTGTAGCTTTATTTTATAACCTTATGGCTACTGGAGATACCTAAGTACTTATTTTCGATAATAAGGTGCTTATTGTTGAAGCGAATGCATTGACATAAGATATTACTATCTATAACGGATGGTTATACCAAATGCGTAAAACATCTACAAAGTGGCCGTCCTCAGTGGTAATTCAAAGATTAACGACTATAAAACTATTCCGAAATGATTAACATGTACACTCAGTCATATTATGAACGCAGTAATAATATTTTTTACAAGTTTTAATTGATTATTATAAATTATCTTCGAAGATTTTTGAGTTTAAAGCGACATTTTGTCAGAAACGTCACGAAAGAAATTTTTTCTATCATTTAAATCATCTCGCTCTTTTGGAAATGATAGCGCGCTTTCTATGGAAGCGGGCAGATATTATTGCCGGGTCGACGCGATTAACGCCGCGAGTGAATTCAAAAAGAAATTAAGACGTTTCCTTTTTAACCGTTGCGCCCGGAAACCAGATGTATACCAAAAACATTAAGCGTGAAAAGGAAACTCATTTACGATCGTTTTATTTTTTATGTCCATCTCACAAACAACTGGTTCGACTACGGTGAATAAGCAGAAGAAGTTAAGAAGAACGGGTTAGGTATTTCGGCAATTAAAATCCTCTTGGCGTTAAAATATTTTTTTTTAACCGACCGAAATAATTCGCACCCTTAAGCGTTTTAACAGATTCGAACTATAATGAGGCCGACGATTTGTAAATTTAAAAAAATAAGCCGTCCGTTTTTTTAAAATCGTTTAAAAAAAGGAATCCTTCGCTACTTACAAGTCAGGAAACCATATGGCGTCTCGTCTCGTCTATCTGGTAATAATTTTCCAAGAGATGTGGGTACTCACCTGAAATAAACAAAAGAAAAGATATTATTAAAAAACCAAATTTTAGATAACACAATAAAAATCTGAATGGTTGAAAACCAGAAAATTTCAGCATGAAAAAAATCCAATGAAAACACAACTACCAAAACGTACGCCGACTGGCGCACCATTCCATTCCACGGAACTCTATTTCAGTAAGTAAAGTATGGAAAACTACGCAGCTTCCAATCCTCTCGATCCGATGACAAAAAAGAAACTTTGAATTGAATGAAAGAGGTAAAATTTTTTTAAAAAAAGACAAAAAACACGACGGGGATCTTATTTGAGCGCACCTCCCGAGGAAAGTGATTAAATGACAGATCGGATTTTCTTGAAATCTCCCACACGACGACAATAAAAGCGGATGCGAAAAGCTGATTTCGAAGAGACCGAACGTCGTTGTGATGCAACGCAAGCAATTGAAGGCGCGTTTCGTGGCAACCTGTTTCACCTGCCTGGGAGGTCATCGTCGATTATGCAAAACAAAGTTCCGTCGAAATTGTTTCCACCGTTTGTTTCCAACGTGAATGCTGCATGCACAGAGAGAAACCGGAGGATCACGTCGGGCGAAAGAAGAAACCAAATTAATTTCGCACGGAATAGCAAGTAAAATTTGATGCGTGAAAACTCTTCGTTTTCGAAAGACTTTCGCATCGAGAAACGTCCCAAAACATTAAAGTAAGACGTTTTCTCTGAACTCTTTAAAAAGGAAAGTTAGCGGTGTAACTGACGGAAAATTGTTTTATAGCCGTGGCATTTTTAGTAGCTAAAGTACTGTGACATTGTCACTATGGTCTCTCCAGCGTAGAGATAGAATCCACCTTTAAAATTCTAACATCTTAAAACTAATATAATACCAAAGCCTATCCATAAAGAAATCGAAAATGGTTACAATCGTACAGAAAAACCCTAACAGCTTGAAACTCAAAGGCAGATACAAAAGGAGCAAACGAACCTGATTCAAGCCTCTACGAATAAGGACAGGAAAGATTAATCCCTCAACCAATACAGGAAACAGACCGTGTAAAAGAAAAAACGTAAACAGGTTTTATTTTATGATTTTTTTAAGATAAAGACCAAATTATCCACTAAATCTTACAATAAACACTGACATGTACACTCAATGCCCTTGAGGACCAAGGCGTTAGTTGCAGTTAGCGAGAAAAATTTCATCGAAGACATCTCTACTTATAGAACTGCTTCTCTCTCTCTATCACTCTCTGGAAACCCGAATTACCGCGCAAATCCGATTCAAAGACTAAATCGCCGATTGGAAAAGAAAAACCAATAAGAGGAACGGCAAGATGGCGTGCCCCTTTTTTATTTCCGGGCTTCCGCCCTTTTTTATCCGGAGAGTGGGATGACAGAGAGGGTGGAAGGATGGGAGAAAAAAAACAGAAACGGAAAATGACGCGACGTCAATTCTGATACAAAAATATCTAAAACGAGTGGGAAGGAGGAGGAGAGAGGACGCAATCGAACTCAATCGAACGGAAGCACATCACCCTCGACGCGCGCGCGCACACACAAGCACTCGCTGAGGAGGGAGGGAGGGGGAGAGAAAACAACCCCTAACATCCCAGAACCAACGTTTTCCCTCCTCTTCCCCAACCTTCCTATATATCCTCAAAATCTCCCCGTCCTTATCCCGTTCCCCTTACTCCAGCCCCCTTCCCCACCTAATTTTCCCATTCTCTCTCCCCCTTCTCCCCTCCATCTAAACAAATCTTCTCGTTCCATCCAACTTGTTCCTCTTTTTCTCCCCCATCCACGATATAAACCTTCCTCCTTTCCCCATCATTCACCATTCCCCATCCTACCTACCCCACATCTTTATTCCCAGACCATTTCCCTTCTCCTTTTCCCCCAAAAACCTATTCTCCCTGTTTTATCCCGGGTATTCTTCCGTTCTCTCTCCCCTTTATTCCACCCCTCTCTCTTTCCTTCTCTCTCTCTCTTTCTCCCCTCCTCTCTCCCGACGCACACTCGTACACATTCTACCTCGAATTCTTACCTACTTTTTTCCCCCTGAAAAGAAGATGCCAGAACGGATCACTCATCCGTGAAAATAAAGACGCTCGGTTCAAAAGGTGCAACACGAGTGACGGTGAGCGCTATTTTTAAAACGGGCGCGAGCGAAATGTACGGCATGAGACAATGTTATATCCAGGGCCGTCCCTAGCGCATGGCGAATCGGGGCGACCGGCGCCCCGGGCCCAGCGATTTCAGAGGCCCCGGCGGCGCTTCCATACTACCGCAAGGAAAGTCTAAATTTAATTTGACGGTTTTAACGATAACGGGGTCCCGCATAGGTCGATTTGTCCTGGGCCCCGCACCTCTGTTGGGGCGGCCCTGGTTATACCGTTCCTCCTAACGAAATTCCTTGAATCTTTTCTTTTAATTTCCCGGTTTTTCATCCATTAGATTTCCGTAGGTTCCTACTACTTCCCGACCGTAATGATGAGTCGCGTTGGATGTTAACCAATTGAATTGATGGGAGCGTTCGATCATCTCACTTCTCGGAGAGTGACGGCGACTTTGCACCGAGTGGGATGAAGGAAGGATGGCGGCGTGCATAAATTGACGAAAAAAAGAGCATAGAAAGTATAAAAATTTCCCGAAGAACCGGCAACAGAGGAGGCGGAACGACGCGAGAATTCCTTTCAACAGTAACTTTCATTGATAGAGTAAGGAGAACTTTGTAACGCGTAACCTGTTGAGTAATTTTAAAGCATTATAGTCGATCCAACATCAGAAGACTTATGGCCTCGAAAACGGGGCGTACATCAGTTAGCAACAGCCAATAGGAGACTGTTTGTTTGGGAAGGTAGTGGGGTGGAAACCAGTCTCACTCCTGCTCTCGAAGAGATCGCATCGGACTGCGTTGCCGTTTCTACCGCCGTTTCCTTTTTATTTAGAAACTGCGTAGTATATCAGCTGAGCAAGAGCTGGCAGCGCGCACAGATATCTGCTCTCCCGCACGAAAGTTGAGAGGGGCGATGGAAGGGGAAACGTTCGTGATTGGCTACTTGCTCTAAGTAGGCAAAGAGACTTCCGAAGTGGGATCGACTATAATTTCATCTATAGAACATAGGAGACTGGAGCTCAAATTATAATCGGGCCGCATGATGGCATTGCATGAAACCCGCGGGCCGCATTAAGACACCGTACCAAATCTCTCCGGTTAAGAACATTCCACTATATCCCATCTAGGTAGATTCTTTCATATGGAAATGGAAAACAAACTGCGGATAATTTACAAGTGCTGATTCAATACATTTCTTAATTTTTTATTAAGATAATTTAAAAATAATTTATGAGAAGTAATACATTTGAGTTTGGGCTGCATCATAGTAAAAAGTATCTTACTA
Source organism: Uropetala carovei (assembly GCA_036926305.1). Taxonomy (NCBI): domain Eukaryota; kingdom Metazoa; phylum Arthropoda; class Insecta; order Odonata; family Petaluridae; genus Uropetala; species Uropetala carovei. The sequence goes on from JAXCHB010000035.1 coordinate 3,025,645, forward strand.
CGTGGGCTGCATATATGCTTTACGCGGGTAGCATGAGGTCCGCAGAGATCGTGTTTGAGACCCTTGTTACGAGAATCCTTGTCGTGCATTTAGTCATTTATTTATTGGCCATCAATTACCCCAAGTAACTAAGGAAGAATGAAAAAACAGGCTCAAAAATTCCATCGGTGAACATTACATTATTTTACAAATATCAGAATGTTTCCTGGATCTGAAAAAAAAAACTTTCGATTATGGCTACGATTGTCATAATGCTGACTATCCTACTTTTCGAAACGATCGAAAACAATACCACGGTCGACATTGTTGCGTGAAAGGGGATAGATAACCTTCGCATTTCCGGTGACTAACGTTTCGCGGAATGGAAACGACGGAAACGAAACATAAAAAGGAGAGAGAGAGAGAAACGTATTTACATACGTGGAAGAACGCGATTTTTTTTTCAGGGCGATGAAAAAATAAACAGCCGCGTCACCGATGCAGCGTGGAGGACAGAAAAACTCCTCCAAAAATTCACGCTCGGCTTCGCGTGAAAAAGGCGACTCACGAATCGCTGCTTGGACACCACTCGAAAAAATGCTTCCAAATCCTTTATAACAACGACACACGCATTGTAAACCCCCTTACTTAAAGCGAAAGCGCGTCCCACTTGCTTTTTTTATCGCATAATCTATTTTAAAAAATAAAGCGCGTCTCGGATCTAAATTTCGACGAACGGTGAAGAGGAATGAATGCTATATCTCTCTTTTCTTTTTTAACCCAGACGCTTTGAAAAACACCGACTGCGCGTCTCTTTCGCAAAAATAAACTCACAAAAAAAGCAGGCCAGCGCGAAGGAAGGAACGGTGAGGAGAGGAAAAAAACAGAAAAAATCCGGCGATTTTCGGAAATGGAAAAAGTTTAAAGGTTTTTTTATGACGTTGTAAAAACGTGAGGACGAAAGCAGAAATGTAACGCGCGCACACACACACACACACAAACGCACGGAACCCTCAACTGAACGAGGCTGTTTACTTTTGGGCGAGACTTACGCGAATGGACGAAGTGGGTGGGAAACTTTTCCAGCGAATGGAGAGAGAGAGAGAGAGAGAGAGACGCAGAGAGATAACTATAAGAAAGACAAACACCCCTACAGACAAAATGAGAATGGGAGTTGAGGAAGACATAGGAAGACGGAAAAGGGAGATAAAGAAGAGGAAAAAGCGGCGAATAAATGCAGATAAGATAGCGCGAAGAATTGGAGGCGCCGAAGCAGTCGCATTCAGTACAGCTTGAATCGATTGCAAACGTCTCAAACGCATTGAGTTGAGAAGGACGCGAATGAGGCCGTATCGCCAAGAGGGAGGTTGTGTACGACTGTTTTTTGGCATTAAAAAAAAAGCATTCGATGGAAGGTAATGTGACACGTCTACAACGTAAAACACTCAAAATAATAATAATAATAATTAATGTGCAGGCGGGACTTAAAAGTCCCACGTTGATTCGAAATAAAATGTAAATACGCCGAGTTCTAATCCAGATGTCAATAATATTATTCTACGCCAAAGATCAATTGCAACCTATCAAAAGACAGCTATCACCAGCTAAAACAAAAATATAAAGATGTCAAATCGACATATTAATGGTTAAAAATAAAGGGAAAGGTTTTCTATAAAAGTATATTTATCCACCGATGAGCAAGCTATCTTGTTCGATGGACGAGGAAAAGCGATGAAAATGACTACATTAGTTCTTAAAACAACAATCAAAAACGTACAAAACTATATCATGATTATTAAATCTCTTCAGGTATGAAACATTTCAATAAGGAAGCATTTTAACGGATTCAACGTAAACGGACAAAGTGAGGAAAAAAACAATGGCGGTCATGACTGAGAGAGCTTACAAAATTTAACTAATCAATACTTATACCATAAGACATCTACGTGAGAGATCACTTAATAAATATTTGGAGGATTAGAAGGGATCCCTAAAGTATTACAAGACGAAACTAACCGAATCGTCAATATTAACACCATATAAGAATTCTTTCCCTCTTTCCTGACAACGTAACGCAATGGCAAGCTCGCGAAAGTACTTTTTCACGACACACTCTCTCTCTCTTTCCCAAACATCTTCCTTTCCTATCGGACTATACTCCGAATTTCCCACAAAAAAACACCTAGAAATTAAACAAAAAAAAACGACACACTAGTTTTTCGCAGGACGAAACTTTTCCGATGCATTTTCGCAGGTGCACGCGGCAGAAAAGGAACGCGAACAGAGAGAGAGAGAGGCAACGAAACGAAGCAAACAAAACAAAACGAAAAACCTGTGAGAAATTTTCTCCCGGCCTTTCTGGGTCAGAAGGTGGGGAGGACGGGAAAAGGGGGGGGAAGACGAAAACACCATGGGAAGACTTTTCTCAGTAAAAGCTAATAAAATGAAAGAGAGAAGACTGATAGTCGTGGAGAATAAAAGAAGGGAATGGAAACATCGTAGAAAAGGGATAGATAGGACGGGAGAGAAAGATGGGACGTGGGAGGAAGAGAGAAAAGGATGAGAGAGAGAGAGCAGCAAAACGTAGGATGCCTGAGAGAGATGGAGAGAAAGGGGGCGGAAAGTGGAGGGGGGGAATATAAGACTCGCTTCCCGGTTCATTAACCCAACTCTCCTCTGACCAACCTCTTTACTCTCCTTCCCTCCCTCCTATCTCTCTCCTCCACTACCACCAACCTTACTCCCAGCCTACCCTCCTCACTCTTTCGCCTCCTACCCCCTCTCCAAACCCCCCCCCCTCAACCCTATTTAATCCCATCCTCCTTCTCCATCCCCCTTCCCCCTCTCTCCATCTCCTTGCACCGTAAGAAGACTGCGACATCGCGAATCCTCTCCCCCTCCACCTCTCCCTCATCCTCCCGTTAAAACGACGCCCGACCTTACCCGTCAAGTTCCAACACCGTCTTCCCCCTTTTTTCCCCCTCTTCCTTCTTCCCTCTTCTTGTTAAACTTTATTGGAGTTTATGCCCGCCGTCATATCGTGCGTAGCGTACACTAGGCCGTCGTTCTCTTAATGCGGAACATTTAATTTACATGCACGCTAGTGTGTACGTACTTAAGACGAGAGGAGCGTGATGCGGGGAAAATTGGAATAATATGGGGATAAAGGCCTCCTCCTTCCAACAAAGACGCGAAAGTTTATAATGGCTATGCATTATCTGCATTATATATAATATTAAACGGGAAATATTAAAATGTATATGGAAAGTGAGGGAGCAAGAGAGAAGACCGTGAATAGAGACGCTTGAATATAAATGCATTTAATAGTTTAAAAAAAAACAAGAACGCAACACTTTTGTATGCACGCGGTTTAGAAACCTGCCATCACGTGAGAGTGACTTGAACGATGACGGCATATTAATTCCTCATCTCACTACATATTTACATATTATAATTCGCGGAAATGTTTCGTCTCTGTATGCGTTTAATTTTGCGAGGACCCATAAAGTCCTCATGCTACAAAGCGGTTTTGGCAATAGCTGGTTTCTAGATCCTTTTTTCAGTTTCGTAGTTTTTCCGAATAACGTGCGTTCGATTCTCGGAACGGATGTCATCTCCATAAGAAAATACTGCGAATCGGTGCACGACGCATTCAAGTTGCGTTTTTATTTTCGAAGATGACGCAGGAACTCGGCGCTTTGGCGGAAGTAGTAAAGTTTTACTGCTGAAATCATTTGAATTCTCACCGAATAAGCCTGAAAAATGATTTAAAAACAGAAAAAAGGTAAACCATTCAAATCTTTTTAAAAAATAGGAAGCATGACGCTTTTTTTTTACCGACACTGGCTAAGTTAATACTTTTTTTTAGCGATCGCCGGATGGCCACTGAGGAAGCTAGCTACCTTGTAGCTCACATGTCCATCACGTGTCCACCGGAATAAAACGCAAATATAATAGTACCCGTGCTCCGAAATAATACCACCCATTCATATTAATAATCATCTTTCATTCGCCTAGTCATGATGTCATAACCCAACGAGCAGAAATTTTGAACACACCGGGCAGGTACCGGGAGGAAGGCAATTTTTGTATCCGCGCGCATGCATACGAAATGCAAGCGCTCTCGCACACACACACAATGGACACAGGAACGGAAAAGGAAAGAAGGAGCGACCGCTAGGGCTTGAAAATAATTACCTCGTCGCAGTGGGAATCTGCGCTGTATTCGCTTGACCTCTTCTAGAGTACTTGTGTGGGCAATGACAGACGTGGAAAAGCCATTCTGCCTAGCGATGCTGCATTTGGAACATGCCCGTCGGCGCATGTATATGCATGCGTGCGCGCGTGCAGTCATATAAATTTGTCCGGGAACGTACACATACATTTAAATTTCAAGCGGATGAGGACGGCCTAATGAATACGCACACGATGAAAAGACGCGTGTATAGAAATGCGACTTGCGAAAATTCATAAGCACACGCGAAAATTCGCGTTCGCATGGCTCCGTATTGAGTGAAATACAAATGTATGCATGCGAACAAAAATGAATGCGTACAAAATGTACATACATGCATGTGTATAAACAAACTCGTATATTTTCGTACAGTTCTTGGGATTTGATTAGAAACGGAGATAATCTTCGATTTATGGATAGAAAATTGCTCTAGAAAAAAAAACTCCCGACTCCTCGTAAGTCTCTCGGTGTGTCACTTAAAAAAAATGCGCGAAGCATGGAACGAGTATAGCACTACCTTGCGGATGGAGTCGAAGCTAGGTCGTCTTCGCTTCGGTTTGTATTTATTTATTTTTGTAATTTTTTGCGAAGTTAATTTCGCCGTTTCCAGAATATCGTCACTGGACCAAAAGAAATTAGGTCGTCCGCTAGAACGGTACTTAGAAAAAGATAGAAAAACCGCCAAAAATAAATTCTGGAGTGAGCAGAAAACGCGAGTCCCTTGCTCTCAATTTAGTAAGGACTTCAGAAGTAGCAGTCGGCCTTCCGCGAATGGCGTTTCTGTTTTTTTTTTTGCTCTCATCCTTTGCATTTAGTGGGTTATATTTCATTCGTCGAAATAAAAGTATAATCCATGGTAAGAATCGCTCATAAGTCAAATTCAACGAAACGCGCTCGTTTAACCTATTTAAGTCGAGTTACCGAAAAAAATGCAAATCGATAAATTAATATTTCTCCGTAAAACATTATTATTAACACTCTGCAGCTCAATGTTAACTTAAATTAGCTTTGGAGTTTAATACATACCACACTATTATTTTTCCTTCGACCTATCTAAACTTTTTCAATATTTTAGAGATAAAAAGTTTATTTTAAAACCCAGCAATCTGAAGTAGAGATTTTTAAATTGATTCGAGCAGAAGATGGTTAATGATCGTGAAATAAATCTTTGACGACTGACAATATTAGTAATTCAAACGCATCTTTTTCCCGCGCGCAGAAAAAATAACTCTCACTTAGCAGAGTATGCAGGTAAACACTCGCCCATCTTCTTCAAACGTTCAAAAAATAGGTCAGATGAAACTAAATTCAACATGCAATGCGCTATTCTGCGCATCTTGTCAATGCAAAGACGCGCAGGGCTGTAACTAGGGGATGGCCCTTTTATAGGACCTCACCTCCCCCCCCCCCCCCCTGACCGCCATGCTGAATATTATATTTAATATTTATTATTAAAATAAAAATATAAGGCATAGTATGTTTTTGTTTCTAATACAAAGTTACCTTTCTTTCGTATGACCATGGAAAAAATACTTAAAACACTGTTTTCGTATTAATATTTCTATAGAATTTAAAAAAATTTCATGCACCCCTCTAAATCACACTGCCCCCTCCAAAGTTGGTAGGCTTGTTAACTCCTTGAAGACGCGAAATTTATGGCATAAGCGACATTAAGAAACGTAATAAAATATAAATTAATCATCGTTTGATTAGTCTTAACATTGAGCCTATAAAACTAATATAAAATACATCAGCCGCAAAGTAGTCAATAAATGTACTTTCTAAAATGATTTCCCGTGAAACCCAATTCACTTACGACAAGCATGCCACACTTACGCCGAAATCGATTCGATACAATGCCGCGAACATTCCACCGAAAATTTGAAATCGGAGAGAAGGAAGAGGCAGCAATAAAACTCGCCACTTTTTAATCAGAAAAAAATAAAGTTGGAACACAAGTGGTGATCTGATCCGCTGCTACAAAAAACTGAAACGAGGCTCGGGTTGGATCGATCATACTCCATCGTCTAAAACCATCCGAATAGGAAAAAATTATAAATGAATTGTTGTTTGCATCGAATAAATGATATAATAACTCCATTCGATAGGGGTTGCGAAATGAAAAAGATTATGTGATGATACGTAGTTTCTGTTGCAACGTTAGTGAAAATGAAGAAGACATGATCGTGTACAATTCTCTAGTATTACCTATCATTTTTGGTTTGTTTAGCTTCTAGAATTAATAACGATAAGTAATGATGGCTGTTTAGATGGTAACTTTTTATCTATAAAAACTACGACCGAATAGCATTCATTGAAAGAATTGGTGTGGCGACACATTTAAAACCGTCCATTTCTCAATCATTCACCTAAATGTTAAATTTATCGTTCTTTCTTATACACATCTTGTCAGATAGGTCAAGATATACATTTTCGTCGATTTTCATTTTTTCCAGGTGAAAAATGGTGCAAAAATTTAGTCTCAACTTCAATATTAATATTTGGTGGAAATCCGTTCTAAATTAATTTTTCTTTGCGTAAATTCCCAATAAAATAATTTACAATTTTCACAACAGTTATTAAAACAAGACCGGTGGATGGTGATATACCGCTGAAACCGCTCATTTTTAGGCGCGTTTCGCTTGCAGCGTGAGCGCCTGTTATCGTCGGTCGGTCCGTCCGTCCGTCCGCATGTTCGTTCTCGGCTTCTACCTAACGGATTTTCATCAAATTTGATATTAAGGACTTTCAACAAAATATAATAAGAAAATCGCAAAAATGAATCACGTACGCCAATCAGGGGTACCACTTTACTAAGGACAAAAAATTAAATTTTCGTCATATCTCGTAAAGTATTGCTCATATCAATATATTTTTCAAATAAAAGTTGTAGAACTGGTAAAGTAGAGTATTTCCTTTCCTGTACATTTTTATCGTAAGAGTAGCCGTTATCGAGAAAATCAAACAAGAAAGTCTTATATCGAGTTGAACTTACATTAGAAAATTTCTTGCATGGTTACTTCATTGTTGCTAACATAATCTCCCAAACAAACGTTTAATTTCCTTACGTGTGCATGTAATATTATTAAATAGGAAGAAAACTGATTATTTATGATTAAGAAAAGAACTTGAAAACGCAATTTCCCTTACGTACAGGTAAGTATATAATTGCTTTCTAATACTCCATTGCACGAAACGCGCCCATTTGTGATACGCTGTACACTTTCCTAACTTGTTAATAACTCTAGCGGAAATTGAAAAAAGGTATTTTATAGAATTCGTAATTTTACGCTATTAATTAATAATTAATTAACAAAAACGCAACAAGACGATTCGCGAGATCACATTCGCATCTCTCTCTCTCTCTTTCCCTTTTGCACGTCGAATTCATCTAAACCAGCGGCGCGCAACTTTTTATACAGTTGAGTGCTATGGCGAGCCGTATTAGTAGTAACGAGGGACTCGACAGACCGGATTAGAGTTTACATCGGAACTTACTCAGGGGATTATGTGCGATTTTAAAACTGTCATGGTGCAGGTTTCCCCCAAGAGATTTCACTGTGATAATTATCATACTATTCTACACTGTTCCATGGTTTATTAATAGAAAATAATTTTGTCGAGGATTTAGTGTACAAATTAAAAATATTCTCCCATCACCATGGAAAAATAATCAATAATCGCCTCACCAGGGAAGTTTCTAGATCCGCCCTTGTCGCCAGACTATGTGCCCTTGTCGCCAGGCTACGTGTTATGGCAACAATCGAACATAAAATGTACAAAATTATCTGTAATAAATATCTCGGACCATATCTTCACCAAAGCTTCGCGGGCCACATGAAATGCTCCTGCCAGGCCGGATGTGGCCCGCGGGACCGTAGGTTGCACGCCCCCGATCTAAACAGAAGACCTTTTCTTCATAGGCTTCGAGGCAAAAGATATATAAGCTGTTGGAAACTCCAAGCGGGTCGACCTCAGACCGAGACGAACATTTATTTTTTCACCGATAAAAAAGAAACGCAAGTGATTCACCGCAAAGGCGCACAACACCGGGTCAGCGAAACGAGCGCGAGATGGCGCCAAATCCACTGCCGTGGGAGGATCGTTGACCTCGATCGAAAATAAACCTCCTTTGAAAGAGAGAGAGAGAGTGAAAGAGAGAGAGAGAGAGAGAGAGAGAGGGAAAAGAGGGAACAGCGAATATAAACTTCACTTGAGACGCGACATTCTGCAGAATTTATACTGCGAGAAAACCAAAGGAGGAGAAGGAACATGGACATTTTAATCTCTATGAAAATATAGAAGAGAATACTATAGATAGCTCGGCCCATATATCGTAAATGGAGCGAGATATTAATAAGACTAGCAAAATTTCCCGTCGTTGCTCGGGATAGCATGTGAGACCATTAATCATTTAAAAGCATTGACATCGTTGCCATGGTATTTAGCATTTTCCATTGTCACAAACCTATAAAAATATCTTTTTCACGATTAAAAACTAAATTTCACGGTTTAGATTCGAATTCTGTCTTTAAAAAAACAGCAAGTTGATTCTTACAGCTTAATACATGTTTTTGTCCCGAATTTGTATCTTCGTTTAAGTAATTTAAATTTACAAAAGTATAAAATCCTGCACGTCTGCAATCGATTTTTGTGTGTTATCTAACGGGAAAATGTTAATCCCCTATATTGGCATAAATGACTAATCCCGATTGACCAAACCTTGACCATTAACTAAATGAAGACGTAAGTAAGAACCGTACTATATTTGGTTGTTCTAGGTCTTAGAGTTTGGGCGTGCATAATGAGACACACAAACAAACATTCGGAATATATATAGGTATATAAGATATAACACAAAGCTTCAGTGGCGTACCCAGGAATTTGTCAAAGGGGGGAGTTTGAACCCGAACTCGAAAGGGAGGGGGAGTGAATCGAGAGGGGGGGGGGGGGAGTTATGACCCCCAAAATCCCCTCCTGGATACACCACTGCAAAGCTTACATTCTGTTCACTGTTACAAAGTTTGCTGTGAAAGTTAATAAAATTCTCCATCAGTTAAGACACTTAAGACAGAAAGATAAGAGAAATGCTTTCTTCCGAGAAAACCGCTTCAGATCAACTTTAAAAAAAAATGAGACGTGGCTACTCTACGCGTCAAAATCAAGCAAGCATAAAGTACTTTCTTTGCGTTAGATATTGAATTAACGGACAGCTTCTCGATCCCCCGCCGAGGGCGCATTAACACAAAGGATCACGCATAAAACTTTATCTCCTCGGTTTCTGCACGAACCGCATGATAAAGGCACCACGTCGAACAAATCATCGAAGTGAATTTATACGAACGTCGCGCACACGATGAGTTCCACGCACGACACTTGAAGATGTCTTCGGTACTTCATCCCGCGAACCAACGCTTGTCGGGAGAGAGAGAAAGAGAACTAATATAGTCACCTCAATTTGGTGGACAAAATGCAGGAGACCTAAAAAAGGAAAAGTCTGCGCGGCATTTGTGTGAGAACGTTATGCAAGCCAGAATGCTCTTACGTTGCATGCGCGTGGGTGTGTGCGTGCAAAGGAGGTTGGTGGAGAAAGAAGGTGGGGGGTAGGGTCAGCACCCACCCAGGATGCAGGTGGATTATAAAGAAAAGGCACCCCAAAGCAACAAGGACCGGATCTCCGCCGTTACCTAACAACTTACACCTGAAGAGAGAGAGAGAGAGAGAGCACCAATGCACACCGCACGCACCCACGTCGGTGCGACCGGACGAGACCCATGGAGATGAAAGGCTAAGGGAGATAAAGAGAGAGAGAGGGAGAGGACTTCAAAAAGGGCACACAAAAGGAAAAGGGGAGGAGACCCAAAGAAGAGGTGGATTTCAGGGGGGGTGACGCAGTGTATGTGTGCAAGTCTGGGGAGAGAGAAGAAGCTTAAGGGCGAGGGGGGAGAGAGAGTTTGCTTCCCTGACGATAGCAAAAAAGGGATGGCCTATGGGACCACCCTTACTAAAATCTATCCCTCTCCTTACAATCCCTTCCCTCTTCCGACCCTATGTGCCAACAGAGAATCCCACCACCCCTAAGAAACTTTAGCCAGGCTTCTCTTTAAGGCACTCTATACGCCGTTTTGCTATACATATGTAGCTTGGCATGCAGTGTTTAATTTGTAGCCAAATAAGAAAGGGAACACTAACCTTACCTAACGACTCAGAACAAAACAATACATAATGAGATCTTTCTTAATAAACACAAAGCAACTTGGAAAGTGTAAAATAAAAAAAATCTTGTACAAATTAGATGTTGTCCCGCAAGAGGGAGAGAGGGAGGCTGAAATGTACAGACATTCATCAGCCTTTAAATTCTTGTAACTTAAACAATTTTTATTCATAACATTTTAGAAAGTTCCTCTCCAAATAAGTGACGGAACGCCGTTCCCTTGCGTTTCACCCAGAAATTAAACACTGTTCGCTTGTATGTACATCAATGAATTTAGGAAGTGTTTCGTTGTGTTGCGTCGCTTCGCATATAGGCGAAGAGCTTAAAAGCGCCAAATTCCCATCTCCAACACATAAAATCTCGCTGTATGCTGTAATTCCCTCAGTAGTGATTTTAATTTTATGTTTATTATTATTCGTGAAATTTCGTTTCATTTTGCCATTTCATATGGTTTCATTTTCGAATGATCCTGAACGAGGTCGCAGTATTATGCAGTAGTTTCGACTTGAGAATCGTCCCAAGCAGGCGTTTTTTATATGAATTAACTTTTTTATTTCATTTTGTTAGATAAATTTTACATATTATGTCTTACGTACTGTATTATCATTTATTATTTGTGGTGAAAATGGTACAAATGTGTCTCAAAATGTCCGCCAAGAGCATAACCACAACTTTTATCATTGTGTCTATGGAAAATAGGTTTCACTACACGTACTTCCGTTACACGTCAATTTTGTTGGCTTATATTTTCAACGCATTCTGTCTTCTGTACTGTATTATTATTTGAGGTGAAATGGTACAAACTTGACACAAAATGTCCGCCAGGAATGTAACCACAACATTTATCATTATGCCTATGAAAAAATAGATTTTTGCTATACGTAGTCGCAGCTTTCAAGAAGGCATGTCCGACATGTAACGGGAGATTACTGTATTTCCTCCCCCCCTGAGAAATGATTTCTACCCCTCTACTCTTTACCTCCCTCTCACTATGTATCCACGGTAAGCACTCTTCTCCCTTCCCCCAATATCCTCGAGACAGAGAGAGATGAGACATCTTCTCTGCCTTTGAAAGAGAAAGGGAGTTGGTGGGGTAGAGTTGTTTGCAGAAGACTATCGCGTTTCTAAGAGGAGTTGTCTGCGAGTAGGATGAGACAGCAGATGACCAAAGAGCAAAGAGACGGCAGTCAAAATTACGAATGCTTTTTGTATACTATACACACACACACGAACGCACGCACACACACATATATACATTATATATAATAGATATTATAAAAAGAGTAATTCCAGTATTAGTAGGTTCGATCGGACCTGTTCAGATTTCTTGTGGTTCTTTTTTTAAATTGTTTTTAAGCACGAACTGGACGTTTTCAACGCGTCGATTCACGGAATGTTACGTTTTGGTTCGTCATGCTGCCGGATAAATACAGTGCAGTCCCGAAATTTCGAATACACGAAATATGGAATTGCCAAATGGACGGGAATGATTGATCCGAAGATCCTTATGCGACAGGCATAAGCTATGATGATAGGAAACAGGTGAAAAGATCTGCTATGACCGGGAATCGAACCCGGGTCATCCACTAAACACGGGAATTAAGTCTGCTACGGTAGTTCAGTGCTTAATGTGTTTCCTAAAATTTTCAAAGGTTATGTCAAACGATGGTTACCGATATAGCTTACAATAACTGCGCATTATGCTGAATAAGTATTTTGGGGGTTATTTTAGCCTAACTAAGGTGTTTTATGAACGTGTTTATGACCGTCCGTACATATTAGGGCGACCGAATACGAAAGTCACGAGTTTAGTTCGATCGATCGCGACCGCACTGTACATCGATCGAACATTTTTCATGCATCTACCGCGAAGAGTTTCTTCCCTGGCAAGGAAATGTATTTTCGGGAATCTTTTCTTCGTTGCTATCACGGTAAGACAACGAAGTGGATGATGCCTTGGAGACGCGAAGTGGATACCTTGGAGACGTGAAAAGTCATTCCATGCGACTTCACCGAGGAATTTTAAAAAGGGGATTTTTAAGTGTTCAAAAAATCTGGTCAAATATTGTTGAAGTCTAGAAAACTATCGTCAATAACATCTGAATTTATAACAGGCCGATTATTCAACAGATCCGTCGATAAAGTCGATGTCACGAAACAGCTGTTCGATCGATAGGGAACTAATCACTTGTTTCAACTTTGGGTAAAGCGGCGGAAATTTGGGTAGTAACGGAAACTTTCACGTAGGATGACTTCGCTTCCGGGAGAAAATAAAACTCCGTCACTATGCAAACTCGTGAACGAGATACAAAGCCGAACTGCTTAATCGACTAAGTTTAGAACGGTCTTCAAAGGGACGTCGGAAGACGCAATAAAAAATTTTTAAAAATCGCCGTGACATGGGATTTTTAATTCCCCTCTGTCTCTCCCTTTGTCACCCCATTTCCCATCATGCCCTTTATATCTTGATCCGTTCACGCGGATGGTTGAAAAAAGCGGGGATTTAAAATTGAAGAAAAAAAAGATAATCGATTTTATCTTTTTTTATCGCCTTCGGTGTTAAGCGCTATCGTTTTAAACCGTTGCATTATTACGTCAAATGCGAGTCGCGAGCACGATTTTTCTGTTACGCAACAGTAGAAGACGAATAAAAATTAAAGAACCTTTCTTTTAAGGGAAGTTAGAAAGGAGAGAGATAATGAGAGAGTTTGGTTGTGAGACTAGAAAGTCCATACGAACCTACGAAGACTGATGGCGAAATAAGATATCAGAATGAGAAGGCGAGCAAGACAGAAAACAAAAAAGATGAATTTATTTATTTATTTTTCAATAGCTCTTAAACAGCATATATACGGCCTTTTACAAAGAGCTTTTAACAGTAACAAAGACAAACATACAGAGACCTTTGGGTTAGAAGGCAGGCGCTTTGCCTACCAGTCTAACCCGGAATCGATAAAAGGCCTCCGTGAATTGAAGTCACGGAAATAACTCATTCCATTTTCCGGAAGGACGGAACGGTACACGATATTGTGATGAAAAATACACAAAAAATACATATATGAGATAGTAAAGACGAGACATAGAGACAGTATGTACAATTACGAAAATCACGTTATCTCCCGGAGTGAAGTTACAAAATGCAAGGATATAAACGTATACGATAAAAGCGACTTCCCATTACCAGCGATGCAAAAGCATAATATCTATAGGCGATAACATTTAGAGGATTATTTTTATCCGGGGAACGTTATTTTTTTTCGGGATAAAATATCAGGCGCTATGGAATGGGATCGTGTGTGTGTGTGTGTGTATATGTGTGTGTATATGTATATATGTGTATATGTATGTATGTATGTATGTATGTATGTATATATATATATATATATATTACAAAGTCGGAGAAAAGAAAGGAAGCCGCGACTTTTTTTCGATGCTCGACAATCCGTGCACAATTAACCTCTTCGTAAAATAAAATTCCGACGGCGCAGCGCCATTTTATATTTTGTAGATTATAAATTTTTCGCCACCGAAAAAATAATTTACGAGTTAAACTTATGGCTATTATCAAATGCGCTCACAAACTTTTGACTCGCGCGATCATCGTGCGGGGATTACCAACTATAGTACAGACAGACGGCATTATTAATGGCGAAATTGAGACTATATAGTCCCTTCTTACATTTAATGGACCGGTAATTCACACATGGAATGCGCATATGGTTTACCTAATCGTTTTTATGACAACTTGATAAGCTACTTGAGATATTAGTTTCCAAGGTTACTTTTACGTAATATATTTTCATAAAGTATTCGATATCTCTGAGACAAATCACGCCATTAAAAAAAATACGGCGATATTAACGCTAGAATGAAATCGGTGCAAACACACTAAATATAAATTCCGATATCTTTAGTGGTTTTCCGACTCCACAAAGCTTAGCGAAGCGAAAAACCTCGATAAGATAAGAAAGCGAAGAAGTTTCACAAACGGCGGCCATGTGTAGTGTCAACGGCCTTGAATGATCGAAGATCAATCACAGCATTTTTTATCATTACAGACGACGAAAGTGAAATAAAATCACGAGTGCGCATGAAAAGGGATGTTCCCAAAGGATTCCTTCTGGTTTTTCATGCTCGAACGACTTTAGTGTAAACAAAAAATTAGTCGTTCAATTCGCATGAGATTCCTGTAGGCGGTGATTTTGTCTCGGTACCATCCGCGGTTTGCGACGAACAAAAACGCAACGAAAATTTAACGCGGTCGGCTATTCTGGAGGGTAAATGGAAGCAGAAAGGTTTTCGAAGCGTTTACCACGATCGTGAAATTTTATCTCGAAATACCGCAGATACTTGTGTGTTCCGAAGAATCAGGAAGCGAGAACTACATATACGCAGTTTACCTCCGCGGGTGTTTGCTCAATAGCTATATAGGAAGGTTCGCGAGGTGCAGAAATTTTGCAACGACTGTTTTAAAATTAGATCCTATCAGCAAGACTGTCTGGAACGTAACTTTGTTTTATTGTACCATCGAGGGCCGAAACAGCTTAGGATAAAGTATAAATCATAAGAAACTTTCGAACCATAATATCATTTCAGAAAAGTGTACTATAAAGCGAAGAATATGAAGATTTACCGTATATTTTTCAAAAACATTTTTGCGCCTACTATTAATAGAATATATCACGCAACAGAGCGAACATTTTCATGACGTGAAACACATTTTCAATTAATTTTGACCATTGAATTCACGGAAGAATAGCCATTTCGTAATCGGTTCGGGGAAGAACCTGCGTAATTGAGTTATTCAAACACACGAACAAAGTTTATTTTAGCGAAGGTGTTTGGATAAAAAAACGTTCACGTAAGAATTACCTTGAATGTTTTTCGAGCCTCAGTCGTATTATAAAACAATAAACAGCTGCAACGACAAAACAAGATGCCATTACGTTCCCTTTTCGGGGAAATGTCTGATACGAGATCCAATGCGCCGTATATCGATCGTAATACTATGCGTCTGGGAGCGAATTGGACACAAAAAAGGATAGTATTATTGTAGTATAGAGAATTCTATTTCGCGATAGGTTCATCTCACCGAATCCGCCATATCCAAATACTTTTCTTATCGCAATTTCCTCCCTTTAGAAATACATTCCTTATATTCTTGTTTCTTAGAATGACCCATTCTGTTCCACAGTAAAAATTCTATAAGTCGAACCTCAAGGGAAAATAAAAATATTCGACTTACGGAAAATTCAGGTTATAGGAGAAAAATAATATGAAAAAGATTAGTCCTGTAAAATGAATTCCCTTCGACTCAGAAAATTCGAGTTACAGAAGTTAGACTTATGGAAGTTCGACTGCACTTCCATTTGAAAATTATCTATTTAATGGAAAAACATTTACTTGTCAATATAACTAAAAAATAATTACATTTTTTAAATGTTCCGAATGATGTTTACTTAACAGTGCTGACGGTATGGGCAGGTGTATTTTATTATGCGCGGCATTTTTTTTCTATCAACGAGGGTCGAAAAAAATCCAAATAGTAACTAAATAAAATAGAGAAAATAATTCCTTGAAAGGAGAGAGGGCGCATAATTACTCGTTTGCCTCGGTCGCTAAACTATCTAGTTACGGGACTGATTAAGAGAACTAAGCGTGTAAACACCCCTTCAGTATAATGTGCGGTTATACTGGCTGAATGTGACCTTTTTTCCATCCATATTTAAACATTTTATCCTCCATAAAGTTGTTTCTATACCCTATATCAGTAGGGATGCAGTGTAAATACGAATTTAGATGACGCATACGGTTACAGAATTGCTACAGCGTAAGCGAATCATCCGCCGAAACGAACTCAAATCCAACCGTGTTCAAGGGTGAAACGCGATAGGCTTCGAAACAAAACGCAGTCCCCCCCAAACCATCCCGCCTAGACATCCCCATAGGTTGGCAACACTGCGGCAACCCCTACCGTAGTAGGAGGGGATTCCCGCGACGACCATTTGGCGATGGGGTAAACCCTCCTCCCCAACCCCACCCCTCTTCGCTCGCACCCCCTTCCATATTCTTTTTCCTCCCCCTTTTATACATCCTCCCCCCCCCCTCACCACGCATTCTCCCGACCCACAATTCCCCTCTCGCCTCCGACGTCAACGCCAATACAGCCTGAAGCCAAGCAAATCCCATTCCTATGAGATGCGGATGGGAGGGAAAAAAATAATTTCGAAAATAGCGACCTTCTCTCTACATCCCTTTCGAAACTCTCTCTCTCTCCCACCCTCTCACCCCCTTCCTTCCTTCGTCTCCCGCGCAGAAAAGAAGAAGTCCGCTGGCGCAGACGTTTTAGAATGAAAATAAAAATAAAAAAAAGGAGATGGTATTAGGGAGGCAAGAATGCGAGCATGAAAAGACGTTTTTTTCTGCCTCTAGAGATATTATTAGTTTGTCCAGGACCTCTTTCAAGCGCACATATTCGCATTTTTACGTCCAATTTTCGGATCCTGTTTTATTTTGGGAGAGCGATATGCGATTTAAAAAACACGGATTTAAAAATGTTAGCCTCGAAAAAAGTAATTAAAACGTGCAAGTTTTTCCAAACTTTCGAGGGCATGGCAGGTGTCGCAATTTTTAAGCGGTTGAAAATAAAACAGGTGTTGCTGCTAACCCGAGCGCATCAATGAATTCTGAGTGACGAAATTTAATGTAAATAAACAATGTAAGACGCAATTATTAAAGCAAGAAGAGTTATAGAGGAAAATAAACAGCCATAATGAAAATATCCTAATGACCTATTAAAAAATACATTGTACAAATTTTCTCATATACTAATGCGTCGTTTAGTTATCTTTAGAAAACGAAAATCGTATCAGCCGGTTTTTAGAAAATCAAATTTTTGTTAAAGTTGCCGAAGAATAAACTAGCCTTACATTCATTTTTTGAGAAATATGAGCTATAGAAAACGTAAACTCAAGTAACTGTACGAAATTTCATTAAATTCGTTAGAGTCGTTTTTAAGAAAATCAAATTGTTTTTTAAAAATACGTAGAATAAACTTCCTGATCCATCCCCGCATTTAAATTTAACTTCAAAAGAAAAATATAAAACTAAAAACAGAAGTCCATATGAAATGAGCCGATAAATTTTAGGCATTGAAATCTGAATTATTAAAAATGTTATAGTTTGAAAAGAAAGTATGGCTTCTGCTTCCGAATACTTAAGTAAAATTCAATGCTACACCAGAATCAGTGATTCAAGGATTATCACTGGTGACGGTCACATTGTAGTTTCGAATGCTAAATCAGGGGCGTGCAACCTTTTCACGTGGCATTCAAACATGGGAGTTTAGAAGTCGCAAGGACCTTGGCGGGCCGGATAAGATTTTAGATCGAAACTTGCTCAAGAGATTTTACATGATTTTAAATATGAAAATAAAGTTTTAACCATTTTTAACGTTCAAAAATTCACCAGCACGTCTTATTACGACAACATATGTTAAAATATATAATCTTAATATGCAAAAAATTATCTGCAATAAATATTGCAGACCAAATCTTTGCGGGCCGCATAAAATGCTCTAGTGGGCCGGATGCGGTCCGCGGGGCGTAGGTTGAACGTCCCTGAGCTAAATCAAATGTCACATCACTCGACGACGTTATTAACACCGGTTATTTGGTTGCTCGGCGGTTTTCACGACATAAACCATCATTAGCGCGGCTGAAACCGCTACTTTCGATCGTTGTTTTTATTTCTTCTTATGCGCGGTTAAAAAAAACGCCTAACCCTCGACGAACTTCAGCGATTAACGCTATACAAACCTTACGAATAAAAGTAACCAACAAGTTTGATAAGTGAGAACATACTTCCGGGATACAGGACGTCCGCTTGGAAGTCGCCGATTGTTTGCGATGCGATCACCGACAACACATCGGGTCTGCCGAACACACGCAACATTTGAC
The DNA here is from genome assembly GCA_036926305.1 of Uropetala carovei. Taxonomy (NCBI): domain Eukaryota; kingdom Metazoa; phylum Arthropoda; class Insecta; order Odonata; family Petaluridae; genus Uropetala; species Uropetala carovei. Next base: position 3,044,030 of record JAXCHB010000035.1, read on the forward strand.
TAAAAACTCCCGAAACTTAAATAACGCGTTTGTTTTCCTAAAAAAAAAAAGCCTTCGCGATCGTTCGACGTCGCGTTTTCAATTATGCAGGGCCGTGCGCGGGAGGCCTTTTCTCTCGCTGTCCTCAACAGCTAAACTTTCGCGGAGATCATCTATTCCCCCTTTGGACCGGCCGGAAAAGATGCTTACTAACTCAAAAAAAAAAAACTCGGAGGATACGCTCCTTTTTCGTCTACCGACTCGTGGGAAAAAAAACTTACTTAACGAAAAACAAAAAAACGCAGAAATAAAATTTTTCCTGCTCCTCTCCTTATTTTTCATTTTATCCCTTACACAGGTCTAGTCTCGAGGGATCTGAGAGGAAGGAGAAAAAATACAAAGGAGGCAAATGGATCCTCTTATGTTTAAGGTAAAGGGAAGGAGAAAGAAAGGAGGGGAGATTGGAAATACACAGAGAGAGAGAAGGAGAGAGTCTCGGGAGGAATAACTAAGAAACAAACACAACGGCGCCTATGTCAACATGCTCTTTCCCACTCAATAATTAATAGCCTGATTAAGAAACCAAAGAGTCAATAAGGCAAGAAAGAAGACAGAGGGAGAGAGATAGGTTGGCTAAAAAGGCAAACAAAAGGACAAAACAAGGAACCCACTTCGTTCCAAGGATAACGGTACAATTGATGTCCTTAGTAGCGAACTTCCACTGGGGAACGGCAGTGTACGCTCAAATGCATACACAAAAACCGGTAAACAAATACGCGAATAAGTGCACGTAAGCAAACACATTAAGTTCGCCGATGCGCACAACACACAGCCACGCATAAACACTAAAACCTTAGAGAGCTTTGATTCCGTGCATTTAATAACACTAACCTCTCGATACCAATTAATTCGCTCGGGCGCCGTCAGAAGAGAGTTCACGAGGAAAACATTTTTATCGCGGAGTTAATGGCGACGAAGCGGGTCCGAGTGTATATTGCTCTCCGAGTTCGGCCCCGAATTAAAAACAAAGAAAAGAGAGGGAGGATTCGGGGGAAAAACCTTCTGAAGCAATTAAATCTTGCGAGAGTCGAGTCCTAAAGCACTGACGCCTTCGGACGGAAATAGTTCGGTCGGGTAGAGTTAATCGCTCCGAATCTTTTTGATACGGCACCGCCGACGCATCAGCAGCGCCCCCTCCCCCTTCCCTCCCCTCCCGCCCCTATCTCCCCCTCCCCTTTCGACCCTCCCTCCCCCTCCCCAAATCCCCCGAGAGTTCGATCGCGGGACCAAAAATAACTCCCTTAGACTCCGCAAAAAAAAAATAATAATAAAAGTTTTCGATGGAGAAGAAAATATTTAAAACGAAAAAAAAGGGAGGCAGATCGGAAGAAATGAAGCGAGAGGCTTCGAAGAGTGAGGATCGTTCGAATTTAAAGGGGGAGAGAGAGATATTACTCGATTGAGATGCGGGACTTTTTTTGGGGGGAGGGGGGGAGAATCGCTTGAAAGAGTGAAAAAAAATGTTAGCAAGGATAAATTTTATTTTTGCCAAAAACAGCTGCAGTTGGTTTGAGTTATCAGTTTTTGAAGGATACCTACCTAAAAGAAGAACTGTACATAATCGGAATACCAAATAGGTTTTCATTAGCGTTCCAATAAATGTGCAATTTCCGTGATACAGTTTCAGGAGTGCTATACATGTATTTATTAATCAATTTACTTTTATATATATATATATATATATAATGATATTGATATGGATTTATTCGATATAGGTGTCCAAATGCTTGCATATTGATAATGTTCGACCTCACCTATGGTCAAAAGGAAAAAATTACATAGGTAAACATAAAATTGTAAAATTAGGTACGCCAATTAAAATACTGTATCCATTTGTTCGTTGAAATTTGTGGGTCATTTCTGAAGAAGGGTCTTCGAAGTTTAACATGTAATTTGTTGATTGAATAGCAACACAATCTGCTTAAACTTCGCTGGTCAGTATGTTTCTGCTCGCGTATTCAGATTTTAGTTTAAATGGCTAATGCCTGGAATCGAATATCCGAAAAATAACCTACATTTAAAAATTCCTTCATGATCGCGAAGTTTAAGCTTGCTTGCTAAACCTCATGGAGTGCCAAATTTGGCACGCGTACCATCTATTTACTATCCTTGGTATAGTATAGCAATAAGTGCTGCTGAATCGCGGAGGTATGAAGGAAATGTTTACTAAAAGTAGGACCGGCAGGTGACTTACGCCGCATTTTTTGGCTTGCGCATCACCTATTCCCTCGAAATTCCTTTGTTGTTGGGTCAGGTCGGACTTCCGTGTATAATTCCCTCACCGCCAGCACCAAAAAAGAATTAAAGAAAATGGTACACGTAGAGAGCTTATTGATTCATGAATATATGTGGCGCAGACGTCTTCAAGAAAGAGATGTGTCATTATATTCCGAGATTTTATTGATTGAAGAGTGAGGGTCCATGACGCCGATCTCAGAACTGTTTATAATTCCTTACTGAAATTCTCATTTTTTTTCCACGCATTGTAAACAGAGCCTATCAGGCCGCTTGGCCTTATGAAGTTCAATATTATTCCTTGAGATCCATCTGTAACCATATGGAAGACAAAAGGACCTTTTGTATTGTATTCATTAGGCATGAGGATAACATAGGAAAAAAGGCTTAGTTCAGCACTCTTGATTGGTGTATGTATGTCAAAGTCTAGCTGGTGTAGAACGCTTCAAGTATGACTACATCAATACGTGAGGCTTAAAAGAAAACCTGGAATATTGTTTGCTGTCTTTGCGGAAGGAAACATTAAAGAAATTTGGTAAGCATACAAATACAATTTATTCTTTATTTTACTGCATTATAAAGTTTGTAAGGCACGTATATTATTCTTTATTCCGTATTGTTACGTATGCGGGGCCGGATTTATAATAATCACGCGTCCATATTCAAAGCAACCCGACTTCCGTGTTTTCCGTAACAAATGAAGTATTAAACCATACGCAATTAAATGTATGTACTTTAGTTCGCGAAAATTGAGTTTCTCACAGCTGATTAACAGAAACCTTTTTATAAATTCTTTTTGCTGCATGGACAATAAACATCGAATTACTAAAACGCCAACGTCACTTGGTATGTTCCTACTACGTGGGAAATGCATCTGCATTTGAGAAGAAAATACCTAAATAAAAATCGGGAAATTCGGATGTAAGAGAAAATTTAGTTTATTAATTGCGTATTAAGGCATACTGCAATCGCGTTTATTATTTATCGTATTCATTTAGAATGGAGAAGGTTAATTAGCGGAACAACGAAAAAGAGAAGGAAAAAATCAGAAGAACTCAAAAAGAGCAGCAAGAAAATCACCTTTTTTATACAATTTAAAACGCTTAATGACGTGTAAATAAAACTAATTAATTAACAACTAAGGAAAGAGATGCTGAAGCAGACAGTGAACTGCGTTTAATTTTTTTAAACATGTTCATACAGAATATTAAAATTTATATATATAGTATAATTAGTCTAAAATAACATTAATAAAAATTTAGACGGGCAGAAGTACAAACCGAGAAAACATGCACAACGGGACAGATTGGCTAAAAAAAGAAGCATCCATCTACATTCTTTAAGGATGAGTTAGTGCATCAGACAGACGGAGAAACAGACCGCATAAGCTTTAAAAAAAACAAAGAAAACGTTAAAAAGTACAGTGCACATTTATATCAACATTTGCTAAATCAATGTAGAATTAAAAGGTGTCTTGATCTAAATTTCCGCCGGCGGGCCCAGAATTTGAAGTTACGACACCGAACGTAGATCGATCAATGAAAATTGTCTTGTTTTATATAATTCATAAACCCATCTCCAATTCTCTTCATGAGAACTCGATGAAAAATTTTTAATCCCTGGTGAAGGGAATAATTACCCAAGCCCCACATTTTTATCAATGGGATTAGTAGGCAATGTTTTTTCGATTAAATATCTATTAAAACACGCTCCATTAAACTCCCCCATACCTCCTCTTCCAAGCGCTGTCGTGATCAATTAGTTCCTTGATCCAAACGGCTTCAACGACAGCGTGAACTTGCCATTCCTGTCAATTTCGACGCCGGTTGATACTTGCCACACCCGCCATTGTCGTTTGGCGTGGATCGAAGTGAATGCGAGAACGCAGACGCGTTTTGACGGTCTTGGGAAAAATGGGTGGTTGGCGTGTCTCACTACCAATTCGAGGTCAATTTCGGCGTGGGAATGGTCGTATTCGTTATCGTTTATGTGATCGTTGTAAAAGGCCGTAAAATTGTTTTTGATATAATAATAAATTAATAGATGATTGTAATTTAATAAATGAACCATTTTATTATATGATAAAGGTGTAAATTGTGTTCGTAAAGAGTAAACATTGCGTAGCATGCATAGAATCGATTAACAGCGACAAATAACTGTTGTAGGTGAGTTAAATAAAGGGAAGATTGAAATATACATATAAGCGATATAAGTGGAATCGATAAATTAAATCCACGACGCCACCATTACATGGATAATGTTTAGTTAATGAGCTTATCTTACGATTCGTATTTCATAAATGATGCAGATAGTTCCAGTTACAATACAATGGTTTAGCAAAAAATACGTGCGCATCACATAGAACGCAGTCTTCTTGATTATGAGATTACTGTTGTTTCATAAGAAAAAACTCGAATATGTTATTACGGGTATCGGAATCAGTTACGCATTATTCGTCCTAAAACAGTGGCTCTCAACTTTTTTTTGTCTGCGTCACCCCATGTTCAGTCATGCGCGACTCTGTTTAAATTTCCATTACCTTCAAATCACATTTAAAGATAAATTGAGCTTTACCAACCACATAAAGGTAAAAATTATGGCGTTTAAATAAGCACACGTGTTTATTCTCCTGGTTTTATTTATTTTTATAAGCCAAATTATGATACACTGTGAATTTATCAAACATTCGCGTCACCCCTCAATAACCCTCGCATCACCCCGTTTGAGAATTATTGTCATAAAGGATATCACATTGGATCTCCTTTAATTAGCAAGCAAGGGGAGTAAACAAGTGAATAAAAATTATCTAACTTCAAAATATTCACAATGAAGTTGAAAGCTTATTAGGATACAGTAATGAGAAAGGAAGTAAAGACGGTGAGAGAAAATTATCTTGAAGGCGAAATACTATGTAGATCAAGAAGTTGAGAAAAAAATGAGTGATAATTGACCTAAATCAGAACTCTTTCTCACCTTTACTTTCCTTAGGCGAAAATAATAAAAACAAACACCAACGGGAAATTAACTTTCCTAATGCACCACATGCGAAAGATTTCCTTCTCTACAGAGGAAAACGAATGCTCGCTCGCTCATTCGAACCAATTTGACAGCTTTAACAGAAACATTTCCTCAAAAAAACCACGATCGGCGAAAAATTACGCCCGAATCATTCATTCTCCGCATTCTGGCCAAAAAATATTAAAAGGGGAATTTCTCTCCCGAAGCGCACTCGACAAGTACTTATCATTCTTCCTCTTAAAAGTTACGACTAATTACGGAGCGACGGGAGTTTTAATTAAACTTGAGTAATTGCTCGGGTGGATCGAGTTTTTCGGGGGAGAGATGGGGGAGGGGGGGGGGGGGGGGGGGGGGGCAGGAAACCCCTCTCGCGAGGGACAAGCGAAATAAGGCGGGCGAATGTGTAATCCGCGACTCGAAATTGTAGGACGGAAGTTGAGGGAAATATAATACGTCCACCGTCGCGACTGCAAATGGTTTCATTAAATCCTCTCCGGAAAAGCTCCAGAATAATTAGTGGCTCTTTATTTATTTATACGTGTGTGTGTGTATATGTATGTGTGTGTGTGTGTGTATCTCACAGCAAAATGTTACTGGATCAGTCGTTCAAAAAGAGTACCGACTTCAGAAAAGGAATAATTACTTTCAAGAAAAATGCATGGATTATCCTCGGCGAGAAAGAAAGGATATGTACTTAGCTAAAATGTTTGGAATACTATCGGTCTAAATTTCCCGCTATGATCATTTTCTCACTTGCTTGTTATTTTTTGGAAAATAAAGATCACTAACCTTAACGAAAAAAAAACCTTTTAAAAATACTTATCACGGGTATCACTAAACTCATTCAGTTCGTTCTTTTTTTTCTTTCTAAAAAGTACATCTCTAAGGATTGGCAGATAAAGACGACCAAAATTTTCTTTGAACGCCGATAATTCGAACTACACGGGGAAACAGGAAAATTTGTTCTCATAAAACTTGCGTATAAAAATGGAGACTCGAAATGATATACAAAATCGATATTACAAGAAAACGTTTGATGAAAGTCTATCCAACATTTTTTCATTTGTATTTTTACACAAATCGATACAGAAATAACATCCTCTAGATCAGGGGTGCCCATTGCGTCTCCCATGGGCGACCGGTCGCCCTTTAGGAGGGTCTGTGTCGCCCACGCATCCATCCAGGCATTAAGCTTGTTAAATAAATTGGAAAAATATCTCCCAATCACCGTAAAGGTGGTACTTACGTGCCAAGGCACAGAAGACTCGCAGGATCACTCAGTCTTCTGTGCCTTGGCACGTAAGTACCGCCTTTACGGTGATTTGGAGGTATTTTTCCAATTTATTCATCCTGTCTTCACCGTGTCTCGTGAGTTATTCATTTTATTATGCTTATTATCCTGAGTAAGGAGTTCTATTTTCTAATATGAACATAAATCAAAAACCAGAAATGCTCTCACTAATGAACATCTCGAAGACTGTTTACTTCTCTCTGTTCCTAGTTACATGCCCAATTACCATTCACTAGCTGAAGATATACAGTATAAACGTGCCCATAATCGCGCAAATCAAGATTAAATTAAATTAAATTAATCAGTTGTATAATGTCGTTTGATGTATAATGTATAATAAATGCATTTTGCGGTAAATTTGTAGTCTAATTCATTCTTAAAATCCCTTTTTACATATTGAAAAAATAAGTAGCCCACAAGGCAATTACCAGGATGAAAGTAGCCCGTGATATGAAAAAGTTTGGGCACCCCTGCTCTAGATCAATAATTCTCAACTAGGGTGACGCTGGAGTTTTTAAAGTGTGAAGTAAATATTTGAGAAATTCACATCATGTCATATACTATCTTAGAAAAAGTGATGTATACGCGCGCGATTTTTATCCTAATGTGGTAGGGGAAACCAATTTTATCTTTAAAGGTGACATGAAAAAAATGGGACTGAAAATGTGATGACGCAAGCGAAAAAATTCTGATAACCAGTGTTATAGATGCTGAAAATTTAAGTTATGAAAACATTTACACATACACTTGCTAGGCGCGTACTCCACGGCTTAAACAACTCTCACAAGAAGACCTTATACTAATAAGAAGAAAAAAACCTTCAAAACGGTCCCTAACTACCAAGGCTATTATCCGAAAATACTTAATCTTTTACGGCCAAAGTCACTCGGAGACCCGCACCTATAGAACGAACGATCCCACGCGAAAAGAAAAAAAACTATGCAGACGAAATAAATGCAACCTTCCAAGTTTCCAGATCGCTTGATCGAACAACTGTACTGTGCCGAAGGACATTCGTACATTTATAGTGTTCGAAATTACCCGGTACTTTCTCCCATTTGAAACGCTAGAAAACTCGCAGATGGCCTTCCTTGCGAAGATGTTCGAACCAGAAGAGAGTGAGGCGAGAGAGACAGACAGACAAACGACTTTATTTAGGGCGAAATTGAGCCTGTGAAGTCCCTTCTTACATTTAACGAGTTAAATCACAGATTTTCTCATACATATTGATTACAAATTTTGTTAGTTGAACATAGAGAATTACCATAGAATAATGTTAGCTTTGTAGGTTGGAAAAAAACTGTGTAATCACTTCATTTAGCACAGAAAAAAGTCCCACTGCGGAAAAACACCTACGAAGAGGAGGGAGGTGTAAAAAAAACCGTGAAAAATCCCTAAACAGATACAGAAGAAAAAATATTAAGAGATAAAAACTAAGGATTTGAATACCAACAAATAAAAGGAAAGAAGTAACATAGACACACATAGAACAAGAAAATATACATAAAAATACACAAATACTTATACAACAAATACACAATTTTTTAAAAAATAATGTGCAAAATAGGAATAAACATAATTTAAAATACTTATACAACATATACACACAGGAGAGGCGCAGAAGAAATGAGTAAGAAAAAGTAGAGGAGGAAGAGAATGAGAGAAGGGCAAGGGCGAACAGGAACGGGGCAAAAGAAGACATTCCTGCATCCCGCGCAAAATAAAACGAGAAAGTCCGCGAGACTGCGGAGAAAACCGAAAGGCTGGCGAATGTTTTTCACCGGCGGATTTCACAAAAAAAAGTGGCTCTTTATTCGGCCGCCGCACACGAAACGGAAGGAGCGAGTGAGTGAGTGAGAGAGGGAAGCAGGGAGATTGGAAACTCGAAGAGAAAATGGAGCGAATACAACGGGGGAAGGAGGAGAGATAGAGAGAGTGAGAAGGAGGGGAGAGTTTGAGAGTTAAGTGGGGTGGAAGGGTAGAGAGAGAGAGAGGCAAAGAAAAATAAATAAAAGTTGAGATGGAAAGATAAACGACGCCATATTTAAAGAGAGGACCCGAATCGTCCCAGGAGGAAGAGGGGGAATACTAAGGATTGGAGAGAAAAAAAAGGCGAATGAATTGATCCATCCGAAGATCGTATCTCAACGGTTGGGAAGATCGAAAGTAGAAGCTGGACTTTGCCTCTTTTTTTTTCGATGGTGGTTTTTATATAAAAGATTTGCGAGTGGCTCCTCCGCGTCTGGATGCTTTTGAGTGGGAAGGATGTGCTCTTTTGATATGTGTAGACACCTGCGCGCGCACGGACGCGAAATCGAATCCTATAACCTCGAAGTAAAACAAGACCTCGAGTTACTGAAATTCATGACGTAAACGCATTTCAGTGAATTGCCCGCTATTTATTTACATCGAATATTTTTACGTTCGGTGTTTCTTCCTCAGAGTTAAATATATTTCATTAAATAATGTTTGTTCATGTATAATTAAAAAGAATTAGGAATTTTAATATAATTACGAGCTATAAAAATATTTTTGCAAATCTGTATTACATTTCTCCAATCTAAGGAATTTAAAAACGGTACGTATAACATACTGTCGCATATAATTTTAATTCAAGAATCTAACAACAGGGAATATCCATCACAAACGAGCGCGTTAACACATACCGCACACACACACACTTTAGGTTTCCTTGGATTATGACTTACGAATTCAAACAAATGATTTTTAGAGCCGTTCTTAAAAATCGCAAACCCAATTTTGTTCTTTGTTGGAAGATAATTTCAGGAGATAGATTGCAGTTACCATCAGTACGCATTAATGAATCACAGACAAATCTTATCGAGAAAACATCATCGACACCTGAGCTTAATGTTTAAACCTTTTTATTAATCTTCCAGGCATCAAAGACCACGAATATCTTTTGAAAAACGAAGGACTCTCGAAATTCCGAATGCGTCAACAAATCGTCTTTGTTTCCTTCCCGGCAACGAATAAAACGCCTCGAGAAAATATTTCGGAATAAAAAGGGATTTCGATACGCTCCCGCGTTCGTTGGCACCTCTTAGAAAGAGGTTAAAGACCCGTCCGCCAGTTCGATTTCAAAACTGTGCAATCATCCTTCTTTTCTCGGAAAAACGGACCAAACCAACAAGCCTGCCAAGCCTTTTCCGGAGGCGTTCCAAACTTCGCGGAAACTATTTTTATTTTATTTTTTCGCGAAGGAAAAAAAGATTGTCTGTTTCGAAGAGATCGCGTGTGCAAGCTACGCTCACCCGCTCACAAATGAACCGCATGCGTGACCGATGGCATGTCCGTTTGAACTTGTCCGTCTCGCGTACGGACGAAAGACAGGAGATGCATGACAGTGAAGAGAGGATGAGGGTGGGAGGGGGGAGGGAGGAGAGCTAGGCACACTTAGGCGTCATTAACCCCCTAGAGCAGGGATGGCAAATACGTGGCACGCGTGCCAGAAATGGCACGCGTAAGCTTGTATTTCTATATAAAATATGAAGTTTCTTAGAGGAGTAGACTACTGGCACGCGAAAAATATTCTGGTTCACACTACTTTCTTGGCACGCGACTCTAAAATCATTTGCCATCCCTGCCCTAGAGAGAGAGAGACGGAGCATTCGCGGACGGCGGGGAAGTTTGCCAGGGAAGATGATCGCAGCGCTATACGAGAGTCGGGGAGGGGCTCGGTCGATGTTTTCTCTCCGGTCTGTGAGTACAGCACAAGTCTGCCATTAAATGCGCCGGAGTTAAGATCCTTCCGTGGGAATGCGCGCTTGTGCTCCTCATTTGTTACTGTAAAGCGATGACGTAACTAGGGTACGGGGAAGATGCCATTTGCCATAGGCGCCAAAGGTTCCGGCAAAAATGCCAAAAGTTTATTTGCCCATAAATAACTATTGATTTAATACTCGAATGTGAAAGTTATACTTAATAAAAAACGCCACATTTCTTAATAAAAATGCAGCAAAAACAATATTCCACATAACCAAGGTGTTGACAAAAAACTTTGCCATAGGTGCCATATCTCGCAAGTACGTCTCTGCTGTAAAGTACCTACCACATGAATGAACCTATTTTACAGCTTTTTTTTACAGCTGCTAATAAATTAAAAATCGAATAAATAAATAAGCGGTTAAATAAATATGAGTAAATGTATAACGATCAATAAATAACACACGACTAACAAATAAAAATAATACATAATAAAAATAACTTATAAACAAAATAATAAACAGACGAGTGATTAAATAAACAACCAGATTCATATGATCAAAACAAAGAATAACAAATCGAGAAACAAATAAATAAAACCTGGAGATGAAAAGAAAACACAAACATCAAATCGACAATTAAAAAGGGAATTCTTTGCTAAACGACGCAACGCGCTTAAGAACAACGCATCTAGTAATAATCCGTATCCCGGGGTTGGGAAAAAACAGGGACGATGACGAAAGTGGAGCTTGGACGGGACCTGAGGAAGCTGCGTGGCGAGGATGACCTATCAAAATGGAATGGGAGAGGGCAAGGAAAGGGGGAAAAGGACGTAAGAGAAAAGGAGGTCAGCTGCACCGGCGGCTCAACGATATAAGCGACCCCTCCCCATTTATTCCCCTCCCTTCCCTTTCCCTCCCCCCTCTTTACCCCCTTCCTTAACCTCTTACATCTCCACAAGGATTAAAAATCCCCATTGCGGCTCTCCTGAGTGATATATTACCCATCTTGCTTATGATTTAATGCGCCGCGGAATGGATTTATATTCATCGGATAATTGACGGCGATATTCCCGCAGGAGCTCTGGAGAAGGAAGATAATAGGTTTTTATCGATTTATTTATTTTGTTTATAATGATGGATATTTTTAAAAAATGAATGAATGAAGCTAAGCCCTCGGATTTCAGACGATAAATTATTTAAACAACTAATTCTGTCGTAAAAAATGTAAACACCTGCGCCATACAACTGCGATAATGATTGTTAAAGTCAATCGACGATAGTTTATTTTCCAATTATAATTTTTTACATCGACCAAGTACCGGCTGAATACCACCGAGGAGGGTTGCCTTGTAAAAAAAAAAACAACTGATTTATTCAAGAATTTTATTTAAAGGAGTCGCATTATAAGTAAGGGTCACAGATGTGAGCGATTTAAAAATTAATTGATGGAAGATCTGAGAATCCTAGAAAAATTGAAGAGGAATAAAAATTCAACGGAGAATTATCGAGCTCGTTTAATGACTGAAAAAATTCAAGAACAAGTACTTGTCTCAGACATCTCCAAATGCTACAACAAAGTTATAAAAAACAAGTTAGGAAAGTGTACAGCGTTCCACAAATGGACGCGTTTCGTGCAATTGAGTATTTGAAATAAATGACTATATAAACGTTTTTGAAATTGTTCCTTCGTTGAAAATTATTCATGAAAATTATTCATTTCTTTTACGTCCACGTTTATTCCTTCGTTGAAAATTATTCATTTCTTTTCACCTGCAAAACTTTTAGCGTGCATAAGGAAAATAGCGTTTTCAAGTTCTTTTCTTCGTCATAAATAATCCATTTTCTTCCTATTTAAAAATACTGCATGCACACGCAAGGAAATTAAAGGTATTTTGTGAGATTGTTTATGTTAGCAACAATGAAGAAGTAACCATGAAAGAAATTTTATACTCGAATTGAGATTTTTTGTTTGAATTTCTTGATAACGGCTACTCCTACGATAAAAAATTATAGGAAAAGATATACTCTACTAGTTCTACAAGTATTATTTGAAAACCATTTTGATATAACCAATAATTTATGACGGAAAGTTCATTTTTGTCACCGGTAAAGTGGTACCCCTGATTGGCTTACGTGATTAATTTACGAGATTTTCATTTTGTCTTTGACTGTAAGTCCTTAATATCAAATTTCATGAAAATTCTTTCAGTAGAAGCCGAGAACGAACATTCGGACGGACGGACGATCAGACCGAAGCTCATGCTGGAAGCGAAACGCGCCTATAAACAGATGCGCAATTCGGCTAGCTACACAGCAGCCGTCTTCAGTGGAAACACATTACTTAGCTTAGCAGCCGAAATGCGCGTCTGGGTTTTTATAATAAGAATGATTACGTTGCACTGGCATGTTAGCTCTTTTATTAAATCTTGCCATAAAAACTCAACGGAAACTATCAAACAATGACAGTTACAAAAGGGGCGCCAAGAATTAAGTGTCAGACAGTGCGGTAAAAAAGACAACTACAAAAATAAATCAACACACACCTCGTTTGCTTTGGCTCATCTCTCCCGCTCATTTGTTTTTTGGTTTCGTCAGAGAGAGGAGAATTCAGAAACAAAAAAGGGGCCTCTTTAAATACTACACTTTGACGCAGAAAAAATATCGATAATTCGTCGCACAAAAGACTTTCAGTTCTACTTCTCAAACATTAAACACGCCGTCGATTATCATCAAAATATTTTTTCTTCAATTCTAAACAAAGAAAATATAAATTGACTAAATAAAAGGTTATAGTTTTGAATTCTTTCCCCTCTCAGAAAGAGATAAACTTCTCTGGAAGCTAAGCGATTCGCGTCTCGTTAAATCCTGTCTACTTCCGAATGCCACGAGGCGGGCAAATGCGTTGCTTCGTCCGCGTAAACAATACACGTCCCGAAATAACACCTTGGGGGACCTCCTAGGTGTCTCCCCCTCCATCTTGTCTCTCAACCAAAAGCATATAGACGCAAAGAGAGCAAGGGTGATGTCACACTTATAATAAAAAGCGGTTCCTTTTCATCCCGGGCGCAAAGAAAACAATTGAACCCGACTAGCAGGCGGCTGGAAAAGGAGCGGAGACGATTTACCATCATCATGCCCTCCTCTCTATCCCGATTTCAACACCAAAAAAGGCGTCCATTTTAGATACGGCTTCCCTGACCTTGTGAAATTAAATAATCAAGTGGAAGTGAAATAATAGCAGCTTACGGCAGCTGACAGGTTGGACGGAGGCGGTCGGAAAAAATATTTGCCCCAAGGGAATGAGGAGGACTGAGAGAAGTGATGGTTGGTCAGACGAGGGGGAGAAAAAGAGGGAGGTGGGGCCTCGCCATTCAAGCAGAGAGAGAAAGAAGCAAGATGCCCTCATCACGGATGAGGTTGAGGCATCTAGTCAAGTAAGGTTACGTCTCCCATCTTCTTAGCCGGTGCGTCACAAAACGGATTGCCAACCCTCGGGATTTATTTTTTTTGCATCAAATGCGTGCGTCCGCTACCCGTCCTCTCTTTTTCTTAATCGACTGCGTCGTTTTGCCTCGATGCCCGACGAACTTGACCTTAACGGCACTTGCCGCGGGGTGAATCGAAGCTTTCAAAAAGTATGTACGTCGCGACGTGGGCCTTGACTTTTGCGGATCTCAAAGGCGAAAATAAAAAAAATCGCCTAAAGGTTCCAAAAAAAAACACTTGTCAGCGAAGTGCATTCGCGGTACATACTGAATTCCCAACGAATATTTCGTTGCTCTTTTATTTATAGCAACGCAATCATATCGTTTTGACAATCCAATTCTCCCCAATGAAAGAGGCTTTCATGGGTGACCAAGGTAACTCCTTCTGACATAAAGCGGTTGAGTAAACCTGACGCACATTTCAGCCACTTCATGACTACAGTAGTTATCTCAATCAATTGGATTCAAGCCATATGTCTTCAAATCAACCGTAGCTTAAAAAACTTCAATTTTTGGTTCGTGACGTTTTCTTCAATGACGTGACCTTCTCTCCTGCATCAATTTTGATCAGCATGCGAATGTAGACATCTTTTTATTTCTTTAGCAAGCGATTTCCCTCTTGTGACGTCATGCAGAAATAGGGCTTAATATAGTTTTGGAAGAGGAATATGAGATGGCATTGCAAGAAATCTTCTAAGATTAGAAACAACAAATATGCAACCACAAATTGAAGATCTGATTAAAACGAAGTAGCCCAATGCTCAATCAATATATTAAACATTTAATTAACAGTAATTTCAAATATTTCCGCAACAATAAAACCGCACGAATTACGATCATTGTGATATTTTATTTGTGAGAAATCCAGTTCTTATTGTGCATCGCTATCGTTTTTTCTTGGAATTATTATATTATTTTTGCTTCGCGTTTATTTGTGCCGCGCCGATATTTTTCCTGTGTGATATATGCACTGCACAAGAAAAGTTTGGCAACCACTGCTCCACGGTATATAGCCTACGTTACGTGCGCCACGTAACTCAGCATCCCTCATAATTCTTCCCGCCGCAAACCTCGACAAAGGTGACGAAAGAGGCTCCGAATAATTCTCGTTCAAGCTAAAAAGCTCGTGATTCGCGCTTCAAATTCGCGGACTCCTCGCCAGAAAGAAATCAGATTTTTTTTACCTGACGGGGAAGAAGAAGATTATTTCTAGAGGAAGCGTGCTCAAGCCAACTCCGCCTCAACCTTGGCTGCAAAACCGCCTGAACCGGCGCGGGAGGGATATGACCTCGGGGAACGGGGCTCGTTCTCTCGGAGGAGAAACAGGCGACTGGATGTATATCATAAAAACAGAATCGTCTGAGAAAATCCACTTCCGAGCGAAATATAATTCCAAGAGTTTGATGTTTAACTCCGGCTTTCGATGTAGAGTGGAGTGATTAAAAAAAAGTAGAATTTTTCGTCGCATGAAAGAATACGCGGTTTTATTTTTTGGTTATAATATTTAAAATTATATTACTTTAAAAAGTCCTTGAATAAAGTTTTCTCCAAAACTCTTGACTTTGTTTGTGGAAAGGGAAAAACTTCGAGTTATAGAATACCGAACCAAAACTATAAATGAGACATTTTTCAAATCGTGGGAAATTCTTGCAATTAACCTTGGAGACTGCAACAATTTTTCTTTCAGAGTTACAGAGCCTCCGAGTGAGAATATTTCAGCGTCAATTTAGCAATGTTACATTAATTACTGTCAGAAGACGGATTTTATAGCAGAGAGTTTTTATTACATTAGGCGCGCAATAAATACCTAATAAAAGACGCATAAAGAATCGTGGAGGTGACAAAACTGTGTTATACCACGCTTAGTCAAAAAAATATAACGAACTCGGCGACAAAGCGTGACCCGGTTGATATCAAATCTGGATTAACGCTCATAAGTGGAACTATCCCTGAATCGTTTCCACCGTTGTCATAACGATGCGGGACAACAATTCGATATATCGCGAGTGGTGCGGTTAATGCGAAGCTTTAAAGATCGCTTTGCCGCTCTTGCACTCGAATTTCTTCCTCTTTTCTGGTCCCTTTTCAATCCATCAGAACCTCGTACAAGGCGGAGTGCAAACGTACGTACTTAAGCCCCGAAAAAGTGTTCCGTAATTACACGAGGAGCAAATTATAAAGAGCGGAAGGTCTCACGGAGCCGTGAGAAACACAACTCCCATGCGAAGAAGAAGCAAAAATAGAGACGAAGAGAATTTTGTATGGCAGTAAGGCGATTACGTAACAAAGTCGCAATTAATTTTTAAATGGTAGACTATGCGCAATAATCGTTATCCTGAAAACGGCATTGTTAGTCGTACGTAAAAGCAAAACAAAGCGCTTTCGTGAGATGATTTCAAAATCCATCTGATTAGGAATAACCGCGCGTGTCCATAGCAATACCGTAATATAAATACAACCTAATTTCACGTGTCCAATTAATCCACCTGGTAAATATTACATCGATAAAACGATCAAAGTGGACCGTATGGATTAAACGAATCAAGCACGTACATAGCAACGGTATCCAGCAGCAAATAAATCACCGATTCTCCATACGAGTAATCCCAGCAAAAAAAAAAGAAGGCGACGCGTTTCACCGTGCGAATAGAAGGGGTTAGGCGAAAACACACCGAGCAGATCACGATGTTCGCATCCTATCAAGGTCGCGTCCGTCCATCGTTGTGGCTATCTCACAACACGTTTCCATCGGTAAGTCCGTCTGACCGAAGCAAGGTTGCGAAACCCCATTCTCCGACCGCGCGTGAAACGGCAACACAAAAGGGACGCGTCGAGCCAAAACGCGAAAATCCGACGTAGTACGCGAAGAACACAAATTCCTACTCGGCTTTGTGCGACCGTCGCAGACGGAACGAACAAAAAAAATAAATAAATAAATAAAAACGACTAAAAGATTAGCGTGACCGGTAGCGGAAAAAAAAAGAATTGAACGCGTTTATTCCCTCGTTTAAAACGACACGCTTTGTTTCTTACCTCGACGAGCATTATCGCGGGTGGGGAAAATTTAAGAGCCGTGAGCAAAAAGGAAAAGAAAACAATTTTAAAAAACAACAAAAGCGAATAGATAAAAAGGAAACTAAGGGCAAGGGTATAAAAAAATAACATTGCACCTATTCAAGTCATACGAATAATACATATTAATCAAAGAATATCAGCCCTCCTTACTTTCTGACAAAAGTCTTGCTGAATTTTTCAATTTATAACACTGGTTATATAAACATAATGAACAACTAACCAAGGGCTTTTGTGTTTCGGCAAAATTAATACTAATCTTTGTATTTGCCAAATCGTTTGATATTTTACGTAAGCACTTTACCTTATGGCGAATAGGAGACAAGAATTTTTCGTTGTCATTTATGTAGTACAGAACCACCTTTCCTAAATTGTCGCTTTAGATGGCTAAAAAAAAGACGTCCAATCCTTTTAGATGAAGTATTTTTTTCAACTCTGGCTCTCAGTAAACAACAATAATCCTAATGTAGCCCTTCTATAACAACGCTTTAACGCGGTCCTTATGCCTTCGAGTCTAACGAGCAAACCCACTCTAAACGAAACCGTCAAAATTTGCTAATTTTTAGTTAAACTCGAGGGACCGACGTAAGATTCTTTTGTGTAAAAAAAAGAGGGAATTAATAACGACGACGCAAGAACGCACGAATCCGTCGTCGCCTCCCTCGCCCTCGCTGTCCGGGATTCGAGACAGGGAAGCCCGCCCGCGTCCTCGAGAGAGCCGGCTTGTCTGGCAGAACCCCAAGGCCACACGCAAGCTAATGTCGGGGCGAATCGTGTTCGTGGATGCCTAAAGGGAAGCGTGAGGGCGGTGGGACGGACAGGAAGGTGTGGGAGAGAGGCGAAGATATGTAGATATTATAGAGGGAGAGAGAGGGCGTCCCCAGGTGGCAGGAGATATATATATATATATATATATATCTCCTGCCACCTGGGCATATATATATATAGAGAGAGAGAGGGGGGGGAGGGGGGGGGGAGAGAAAGAGACGGAGAAAAAGGGATAAAAAAAGAGGAAGAGGGTTGGGTTGGAGATGGGAGGAGATTATGGAGAAAGGGAACGAGTAAAATAGGGAGGAGGCGGATAGAGATGACGAAGACAGGAGGGAGGAATGGAAATAGAAAGAGAGAGAGAAAAGAACAGGGTAATTGCTAAGCGCCAATTATAACGCGGTTGCCTGCCTATGACTCTCGGCTTGAGATGGGACAGTCGAATCTCAATTATCTATGGTAGCGGCGGAGAAGACGGAGAAAACCGTATCTAAAACTGTGCAGGTTCTCGATTGCGCGGAAAAGTGCAGAGAGAAGCAGGGGAAGAGAGGAAGCAAGGGGCGGATAATCCGAAACAACACGGATGATTCAAAGCACGCAGTTTAGCGGTGGTTATATTTCCTTACTTGGTTTCATGCTTTTGTCACGGTATTTATCTTTACGAAATCGGTACAATATACGTCGCACAAACTTCCTCATATTTGTATGCACCTGGTCTCACTACCCTATATAGTTATTTATTTGTTGAGAAATATGGCTTATGCAGTAGTGTTGTTTATGTTACGATGGTCTACAACTGAATGAATTTCAACGAAAATCGTTATAGCCATTTTTTAATAAATCGACTTTTTGTTCAAAGGAAATTAAACTATCCACTGCTGCGCTATATCATTCTTCTCATCATAATATTTATTCCGAATAATAGTAATCTTAAATACGAAATGACATTTGAATACGTTCAGCCGTTAGCTTCTACAGCCGCACACAAATGCAGGCAGACGGCATGACGAAAACTTCTTTGAGCTCAGAGATTGAGTCGTACGTGGCTTATTACCGCGATTAAATTTAACCGATCGAATAAAACAAAATACGCAGTCGAGAACGTGATTCATTCGTCGCGGCATCTCCATATATGTCATAACAGTAAAGAAAACGATCCAGACGATTCACTTGAAATGACAAATAAAGAACGCAAGAGTAATTAAGAAGGAGAATATATTTCGTTCGCTAATGAGGGAATTTTTTAATATCGCGTCCAAAATATGACTGGTAAGAAAAGAATAAGAGGAATTTTGGAAACTGCTCCGAACAGTAATAATTCCGTGACCTACATCCCGTGGAAAAAAGCCTTTTCGTGAAATCGAAAAAGCGCCATCTGCTACGCGGAATCTTAATTAAAATTAAGAGAATTCCTCAGTTGTAACTTTAACAACTCAGTCCCAACGCTGGAAACACATGAAATTTCAGCAACTCGATATCGTTTTATTTTCCATTCACCTCCCGTTAAAGAAAAACTACCGCATTTGTAAAGACTCAGGAATGCAATTTCGTTTTCAGACGGGCGATTCGTCGTCCTTATTAAGGACGATATAGATTCATGGACTTCGTCTGATATTTTATTACGGAAAGATGAGCCAAGGTAAGCGTTCTGAAAAAGATTCGTTTCATTCGGTGAATGTCGCTAAGTTGATTTTATTCAACTATTATATTTAACGTATCACGTGACATGCAAGCAATTTTTTCCCCATAAACACGAAGAAAAGCTCTATTATCAGTGAAATATCATCTCCATATCCCCAAATGAGTAAAAGTGTATTTTTTTCGATTTAGGGATTGCTTTGGAAGTAACCATGATTTAAATCTATCTGAAATTGAATAGTTTGTTTAATTTAAAATTAATCAAAGTAACACATACCGAAATCATGTATACATATTATCACTCAAATATTTTTCATAAGTTTAAAAATATATCGCAAATGTTTTTAAAATATAACCCAACAACGTAAAAAATGTCATCTTTATCGTAGCTGTAACTTTTGCATGCGCGTACTTTATTTACTACTGAAAACCGATAAGAGGAATATGAATCTTGTTGGTCGCTGCTACATTCAGCACCAAAACTTACTGATGCATAGACGGTGACAGCAGCACATTTTATGAGAAAAATTGATCTTATTTATTTAAAACTGACTGCATTCTACATTTAATGCTGGGATTCTTAACCAATTTTCACCTGTGGACGCCTCAGATCCTCAAATAATACCTATTTATTTAATACGCCTTCATATGGCTCCGGTATAAATTAGAGAGGATTAGGAATGTCTTAATTTAAATTTAATACTTTGTTCATGCATACCCGTCATTTTTATGACAAATTGCACTATTTTATTCAAACTTCCATTGACCCCATGGATCTACCTCATGGAACTCTGGTTAAGAACCCCTGATTTAATGTAATCCTTTGGAGAGCACGTAGCTGGTTTAATACTCTCTTTACAAGCACCGAAACACTAAACCTTGTTCTTGTTCATTTATCCACAACGTATGGAACGCTCTTCGACAATTTGAATCCTATCGATTCCAGCCGTCCGTGGCTCCGTTCCAAGTGCCTCAGAAGGACGATAATCCCTACTCCTTGCATGCACAGACACTTCGCACTTGGAATTATCATCGCTGAAGCGATTCCTCAACGCTAAACAGATTCTTGCTTTCCCTCTACCTTAAAAGTGGCGCAACGACCTTCTTTGAAAAAGGCGAACGATAATTATAACGGCGTTACTTTATGGCTGCGAAAGAGAAACCATGAAACTCGTGGACGGAGTGTTTACGCAATCGGAAAAAAGGCGCCAAAATTCTCCTGTCAAACTGTGTGGAACGTATGCTACAAGCGTTTGGCCGGAGAAAACATATTTGTGCGAGGAATTTATATCAATTTTATTGAGACAATCGAACGTTCCAACAATCGGTTTCCGGAAACATAAAAAGTCGATGTATCGTCATCGCCCTATAGTCATCTACTGTTTTAAGCGTGGCTCAAAAGGCACACGATTCTCTCCAACTTGTGTTGAAACGGCAACTACAAAAGTATATTAGTCTTAAACGAGTGTATCAAGAAAATTGGTAATGACAGTATAGTAAAAATTCTACCCGCAATGAATTTGAATGATATGCAATTAATTTTAATAAATATTAATGGACTGTATTTGTATGTAAATGTATGTATGTATGTATGTATGCATAATTACGCGAAAAAATAATATATACAGCCTAACCCCTATAATTTCATTCTCGAGGGAAGGTTAAAAAAAAGTGGATTATCGAACGTCATTTTAACGCACTTATATTCATACGGTTTAAGGCTAAATTGGATTGTACACAACTATTAATACGAAATACATCAATACAAGCGAAAGAAACAGGTAAAAGATAAACGTCACACCACCTGCCGGAAAACGCAACCGGTAATTATATGTGGACTCCAGGAACTCACCCGGGCAGACAGGAAGAGCTAAAGCCGGTGTCGAAACGGTACCAACTGAAAAGCGAGCTCCGCAATGCTTGATCGCGGAACTTATTTTATTTGAAAAAAATACCAATGGGTACGAAATGCCAACGACCGGACGGAATTGACAGTGCAACAAGTAAAGAAAGAAAAAACATTAGGCGCTTGTACTTTTTCCTTCAGTTATACACCTTCCGTAGGAAATTGTTGTCGAATTTATTCCGACTCTTCGCCGGTCGCAACCGTTGAGAGAAATCAGAGGGCTGGAATGACGCCAGGACCTTGTGGCACTTTAAAGGACTCCGGAAACACCTGCCGTGTATTAAACATGCATGGCGGCGAAGTTGAGAGAGATAGAGAAAGAAAGGGGAGGTGAAAAGAAGAAGGGAAATCCCAGCAATTTTTCAAAGAAGGATGATGGGCTCGGCCGAAATAAGTCTGAGAACTTTGAATGACAGATGGGATGCAACGATTTAATCTGCTGTGTAAATGGAGGCGTTTGTTTTGGTCGAGGCGTCGGAGTTCGGTTTATTTATTTAAAAGTAGAAACGACTATTAGAATCGTACAAAAATGATGGGAACGATGCAACAGACTAGCTTAAATCCCATGGAATTCGGTCGTTAAAATGCTGAGGATAAAGAAATAATATAGCATTTTCATTCAAAAGTGAATTATCGAGCTCGTCTTACGGTTGAAAAAAAATTCAAGGTTAAAAGCACTTCAAAAATACTTGTCTCGGATACTTTTAGAATTTATTTTCGGCGAATTACCACCGAAGACGGTTGTTTTTTTTTTAGCCGAAATGCGCATCTGCTTTCTTTGTGACCTTGTTGTTGCAAGTATTTCTTATGAAATTATTAGATGAGGCCGAGGCTGAAACCTGATGATGGTGATTATTCATCGACACCGGTCGTGTTTATAGTGTTATGTGGAAGAAGTCTTAAGTATTTAAAGCCGCGTGCTGTTGGAATTTTAATTTCCTCGAATTATTTCTAAGTGCTTGATTCTGAACATCGCATCCGGGTAATCCAACTTCGGGGGTAAAAAAATATATTCATCTTAAAGAGTTTTATTGTGACAGCTCGGATTACTTGAATATAAAATATAATGCGCAAAATATTTACTTCTAATACGGGTTCGAGGTAATCCACTTCTGTAAATACAAAAACATAGGTACACATATATGCGCTCATAACACATACCCAAACAAACCCAACCAAATCGCCTTTCAGCAGTTCACTACATGAATTTCCATCCTCTTAGAACTATAATTCAGTCTTATTAATTACGCCAATATTTCTTTTCTTGCCTGGACTCCTTGTGCAACATCCATAACGAAAAGGAACGACATCTTAATAAGTTTATAATGAACAGAAACGCTTCACGACGAGACTATAGAAAAGATGTCGTAAAATTAGGTTCGTATCTTTATTCCTTGTTCGTGGCGCGCGTGTATAGACGCAAAAAGATTTAGCTCTTAAGAATTTACGAGAAGGAGGCGTGCGTTCGGTTGTTAAAAAAAACGATCTTATTTTTTCTCCTCCGATAATTTCCTATCGATAGGCATTCATTTAACACACCTTTCGGAGAGGATCAGTTTTCCGACCAATTAATCCGTCCGTTGATAAAAAGAAAAAAAACGGGCGCGATATATTTTTTTTCATCGGTTCCCGACGCTAACAGGCACCCCGAGAAGAACGAGTGATTTCCTCCGCCGAAAGAAGAGAGGAAATCGGGCAAACCGAATTCCGAAAAAAAAAGAAAAATAGAAGCCTGTTGACGAAAAAAAATACGTAGAGATTTCAATTAATAGAACCAAGGCACGCTTAAAAAAACAAGCGAGTGCATTCATCGAAATCCCGAAGCGAAATAAAGAAAAAAATAACGACGCCCCGCGGCGCAACGAAATAAAAACACGTGTGTGTGATTATATATACAGGGCCGTGTCCAGACATTTTGCCGCCTGAGGCGAAATATAATATGGCGCCCCCTTAATTTTTTTATTAATTGTAAGTACTTTTATTAAATGCTGGTCGAAAACGATAGGGAATAATAAAAATCTATTTATTCAAATCCATAATTTTATTTCAGATCGATCTAAACTTTTGTTTAAATTTATTATCAAGTAAACTTTAAGAAGTTGATTTATTTGTGTGGAACTAAACACGTTTAATTGAAAATTTGAAATCGTGTGATAGGCTTAGACAGGGCTGACTCAAGACATTCGTGCGCCCCAAGCAGATTTCAATTATGGCGCACATAACAGTCATACAAGTTATATGAGGAATAGTTTATTAGTTTAATAGGATGCAATTATTTTGATTTTGTGTGTATTGTTATGATTGATGAAATGAACCGCATTTTCACTTGTTACGGATTCTCTCAATGCTAGACCTTCTTTGAGGAATTTATGTAAAGACCCGGATCGCTTTTTCAGTTCTAATTGAGTCTTATCCTTTTTCTTTTGCGATATTCAGCACCAGATAATTTTTTATGGCCAACCATCGTCCGCCTCGGGCGCGGGCTGGTCTTATGAATTTATTTTGATAGGTTTACATTTTTGTCAAATTTTGACGCCCCCCTTCAAGAGGCGCCTGAGGCGGTTGCCTCGCCGCCTCACCCATCGGCACGGCCCTGTATATATATGTACACACACACGACCCTCTCTTTCTTTACCTTCCGCGTGAATTAATCTGTTAAGTTTAATGTTTCCCGAATCGATCAAGAGTTGAGCATGCAAACGAGAAATTTTGCATGGGATAGATAGAAGGCTCGTGATTCGTTGAAAACTTTTGAGGGCTTTAAAATAGACGCACAGAGAAAAAATCCAATTAGAATCAAGTCGAAAAATACCGACGTATTTCGTTGAAAAAAAAAGGGAAAATGGCAAATTTTCGTTGCGTGGTTAGGAGCGGCTCAAATTTTTGTGAATTTCAACTAGCCGTTGGGAGAGGAACTGGTTAGTTCCTAATGCAGTAGATTCGAGTACTGCCGGAGTCATGGTCTACATCTATATGCAACTCTGCAATTTATCAAATTGATGGGTGGCAGGAGGTGCAATCGCAATAATCTACGTAATAATTTTCTCTCGTAGGCTTGACTCTTCTCTTATGACCTCTTATCGTCCTCGGTAAAAAGGCCCTCTGTCCTACAAACGACCTCAACTATTTTATCGTCACGATCGTGTCTGCCTATGCACATCGGTACCTACTTGAATTATCCCTTCTGCTAGTCCTTCCGAGATATTTCTCCAGAAGCATTAACTTACAGTTTAGTCTGCAGCCCTCCAGTGGTATCTAGTTCAAATCCTTTAATAGTGATGCATGCTTATGTTCATACACTTGTTTACGAATCTGACTGCCCTACGTTGGACTCTTTATAACTCAATTATGTTGACTTCATTCGGATCCCATATAGCTTGAAGAGACCAGTGGTCAAACAAGAGATAAATAGTAATTATTCTGGTCGCACGCGTTAATCTTTATCCCAGAAAAACGCCGCTAAATGCTGTTTAAGAGCGACTTCGGAATTAACAAACATCTGACATCCGTATAAAAGCTGTGTAAATAGCACCTCTCTCTCTCTCTCTCTAACAACCACCTCCGAGAATCTCGAATAAGTTTCGATCTATCGAATCGAAAACATCGCGTGATGTAAATCGATCGAAGTGCCGTCCGCTAATCCCGCCACATCGTTAACAACTCAACCCATTTCCTTCCCCCCATCCACCAACCCAACCCACACACGCACGCACGCGCAACCCCACCCAGCGGCGGATGGAGCACATAAACTCCAGCGCGCGGGATAAACAGGTCACCAACCCACTTCCGTCCATTCCACCCGCAGGAGATAAGAGTGTAGTAGGATGCAGAGGACGAGAGATATGCACCGATACGCTCGCGGAGGACAAGGCAGATAAAACAAATGTATAGGTAATAAAGACTTTCTCGAGACAGGTCTCGAGAGTAAAACGTGTTCCGAAGGGAGTAGTTGACAGGTTAAAAAACAACTGCCTGTCGCTGTGAGGAAAAAAGAAATAATTTCTGGGAGAAAAAGTAATAATAATAATCATAAAACATATAAAAGACAGTGTCCCTTTGTCCTTTTGTCCCTTTGTCATATAATCCTTGTTGAAGCTTAATATCTCGCAAACGACTGAACCGAATTGGATGAAATTTTTAGGATAGCATTATGATATAATAACAAAACGTTTTAATGTATCGGTAATATATAAAAGCCTTATTCTGTCCCTTTGTCCTTTTGTAACTCCCTCTGTCACGCTCTGAAACACAGAAATATACCAGGCAAGAAAGGACTAAGGTCAGATTTTGAAGCACAATAGATACTCGCGGCGAGGGTTTCGAACCTTCGCTCGGATCGAAGGCAACCCTCTCCGCAGGAGGTATGATTTCAGGTCAAAGAAGACTGTCTCAATTTTATTTCAGAATAATCGATCATCCCCGTCATTTTTGACGGGCACTTATAATAATAATAAGAAGAAGAACCTGATAAGAGTTTTTTGGGGCGTCCGGTTTGATTTCCGGGGAGGACATAATCGCACTGGGAGGAGAAATAAGACCACTCCTTCACGAAACCGTGTTTTTTCCCTTGATGTCCGTGACACACCTACGAAAGCTATTCGAATACGTATGGGAGGAGGAGGAGGAAGAGGAGGGTGTGTGAGGATTGCGAAGGATAGGACAGATCGTTTACCTCTCTCTCCTCATCCTACCTTCTTCGCAAAGGTGGAGAGTTGGTTTTGAAGGACACGGGAATAAGACGGAGTAAAAGGAAAGCGGATTGTTACGGACCGTTTGTAAGTATGTATATATTTTGGAATTTCAGATGCGTGGGCCCGGAGATACCGTGCAGATCCCAGAGTTCAAAAAGTGTGGCCATCTTTTCACTTTTATTCTCTTATCAAGTGGGTGGGAAATAAAGCGTAGAAGAGACAATGATGATGTGTCAAACAGATACGAAGCTATATAAAAATGTTTAAGAATCAGTAATTATTAATTGGCTGCGATAATTTGTCCATGATTTAAATGCATACCAAATATTTAAGTTTCAAAATAAATGCTTAGGTTAATCATTACGCATGAAATAAAGTGTATATTCTGCGCCTCTGGCAGAAAAAATATGAACTAAATTACCCAAAATAAAAAATAAATTTAAAATACACCGCAAACTATTAATAACCCACGTAAATCTGGCTAAAATATCAAAAACTAAAGAAAAAGGATAAACTCACAAAGACAGATATTCCAAGTCAAGTACCTAGATCGTCAAAGATTTTATGGCAAACGGTTTGTTTACCGCACGAGCCAACTTAGAGTAAAAAGTGAGCGATAAAAATTGTTTTCTGCGAGATAAAGAGACGGTGAAAAACGCTTTGGAGTTTCTTGTCACCAAAAAATTTAAAAAGAAAAAGAGTAACTCCATGATGCATCGTTACAAAGGCACTCGAGTAAACAACTGATCAGAATTTCGAATTTGACACATTTTGTTAATGTGCCACGAGCGATAACAACGTAGAGAAATTGAACAAGAAGAGGTATCCGGGGAAATAGGACGAACGCTTTTGAAGATACACCAATAAATATATTATCGAATTAAGTCTTTTCCGTTAGTCGGTTAAAGACATAAATCAACTGCAGCAACAAAAGACTTGACCTACGATATATCGACGTTTATGTTCGATAATCCACGAACGGAATAAATCAAGACCAGATTAAAATACATGAAATCTCGCACGTATTTAGGAACGAAAAAGGATTTAATCAACAAGGTCTTGGGAAATAAAAAAAGTCGCCAAGGTGCCAAAAAATAATGCGACGAAAATTAAAAATCGAAAGAATCGACGACGATTTCGATATTACGGCTATTTCGAGTGCGGATTTTATTACGACGTCAACACCATAACCTACTTCTTGCCGCGCCAAGTGCATAAAACTTTTCTATAGCGTATAAAAAAAGGACGAAAAAAGAAACGCCGTTGAAGGCTAAAATATAAAAAAACACCTGCGAAAGAAGAAGAGGGTGTGAACTCGGCATTAAAATGGACGAGAAACGAGTTTGGGTGGGGTCGAAAAAAAAAAGAAACACGCCCGCTTAGAGACATGAAGAATTACTTATTCGAATAAATCCAACCGAAGTAATTCATGCAAATGGATTCGAAGTGAGTGCCGCGGCGCAAAAAGGTAATTGGCGGGGAGCGGAGCCGTGAGCAAATAATTCTTCGGCAGATTAGGGTAAGCGGACAAATCCCGCTTCGCGGCTTAGTCCGAGCGAATGTAAAAAAAATAATAATAACAAACCCGAGTTCGATACAGAAGCGCGCGCACGCTCTAGCGATTTGCAAAAATCGAAACGGATTAAGCTAAACTTTCGAATATTTGCGCAACTGGATTTGAAAACTGGAGGGAAATCGTTTCGTTTCTTGTCATTCCTAATAACCTTCTCTAAGAACGCTATTGTTGCGTCACATATCTCAACCACAGCTTGACAGCGTGCCGATATATTTATATGATAGGAATCGATTATAAAAAATTCTGTGAAAAATACTTGTATGAAGAACTGTTCCCGTCAATTACAGGGCGACTGGAGAAAAAGAATTTCGTACGGGCGATCAAAATTTGAAAAAATCGTTATTATGTACTACCACCATTTCATACCGGATATTATTTTTACATTTGAGGTTAACATGCGAACTGACAGAAAATAAAACGCTTCCATTTTTATGAGACGTTGTGATAAATAGAAACACCACAACATAAAACCACGCTAGGAAACGATACCGCATGATTAACAGTCACGTGACTCTCATATCGCTGTAATGTGAATAATGATCTTAATTATGTTTACCACTAACTTTTTATAAAAAAAAACAATCTGATGTGGCCAACACATGACTTTCTCCATATTTGGGGTATAGATATTTAGATTATTATGAATAGCATTATAAGGCAAAATTATTATTTCGTATCGTAAAAGAATACAGTCGTCCTTATTGCCGTAAATTACGTATATGTATTTTGAATATGTTTACAGAATTCACCGCAACATGGTGGTGGCGCTGTATACTGGAAATTACGAAAAAGTTCAATATCTCCGAAATGGATGGTTCTACGAAAATTTGTTTCATACAAAACTTGGAAGAAATATTATTCTCTATAACTTTGGTCCTTATGAAGATTACCAATAACGATGTTTTTAAGGAGATATTTAACGGAAACCGAAAAACCGGTTATTTATAAATAACTCCTAAACAATAACTCCTATAGAAAATTGTTTCAAATGAAAGTTGTAGGAAATTACATTCTCTATAACCTTTGTATAGAATTGTATATACAATAAGGATTTTTTAACGGAGAAATATCGCAAAAAACGAATCGAGTTTTGAATAAACCTCGACTTCCGGTTAACCGTTATTGTCCAAAAACTAATCAGTTCTTTGTGCTCATGATAAAGTGTTATATATGAAATTTGGTAACGATATGGCAAGTACTTTTTTAGTTAGAGCGCCCACAATCACATACATCCTCACACACACACAGACATTCCGAAAATAGTCTAAACGTGTTCTAGGGACCTCAAAACGTGTATTTCCGTTGAAATCTCGAAGTCGATTTTTTTCGTGAACACAATACTTTCCCATACTACGTATGGAGAAAGTAACAAGCGGAACAGGCTAATTTCTTCGCCAGGTTTTAACACAACGGCCTAAGCCTTTCAAACACAAAACGTACGAATTATTAAGTTTAATTCGACTTTTCTCTATCCAAGTAATACTCTATCAGATCGAAACAAGAAAGTACGCCGCTTGAAAACAATTTCTTATGATAATATTTTTTCTCTTAAAATTATTTCATACTTTATATTGTTTAAGGAACAAAGTCCACGAAGAAAGTGGAGAGCTGGACACGGCAAGGTCCTATTCCTTATTTTTCCCCGACACGCGCCTTGAAAACCGTCGCCGATCTGTGAAAATCTTTCCATGGTGACAAAAGCATTGGTTATGAAATGACTCACCGCCGAAACAACAAAAAAAACCCGCGTTGACCTTTATGACAGCTAAGAAATTCCCACGGTTTTCTGAAAGAGTGGGAGGAGTGTGGTAGAAACGAAAGACATACGCCCAGGCGCATAACGACGCTGCGTTCGCATAGAAAACGCTGAAACGACTCCTGACGCCCACGGCAAAGCGGAAGAAAACAGCTGACTGCGAAAGAGAGACAGAGAGACAGAGAGACGCAAGAACTTTCTCCCCTAGTGAAGAGAATGAAGGAATCAGCGAAACCTTCGACGCCAATCACGTACTGCGATTTTTTTTCTTCTCTCCGCCTCTCCTCACAGAGAGTGGGGGGGGGGGTCTGAAAGTGAAAGATTGGGTCATGCCGGAGAAAAAAAAACACCGTCGATCCCGAACGGATTTCATCTCTCGTTTGTCCCGCTTGGAAGCATAAGCGTGATTGTTTTTGTTTCTATTTTTCTGCGTTCGTGCATTCTCGTTTTTTATCCCTCTCGATTCTCGCACCGAAAAACAGCTTTGTCGAAATTTGAACAGATTAGGAATCGGTATAAGGAAGAAAGAGGACTTCTCATATAAATAATTATTTCAACTCCAATTCGCAATACGAAACACACTTATGTATTTATATCGATGTATGTATTTACACATATGTATGTGTTTCTGTATGAATAAAGTGATATCAAACAAACGGCTATCCACTAAAAATTTAACTATAAGGAAGGGCGAAAAACATTCAATCTACAGCGAGTTCATGTTATGCAAATTAAAAGCGCTTTGTTATGATAACGGAAACAAACGCCCTCTTTGAATAATAGGCGCCAGAATTCGACTGCTTGTTGCATATCACGTAAGCAAGCATTTTAAGTCCGAATGGCACACACGAGCGCGCATTCACATACGTATGCATACATACATATGTAAATATGAACACATAAATAACGTAATATAATACGTATTGACATAAATTGCAGGTATAGCTACATTAGCCGTGGTCCACTTTCCAATTTTCATATTTCCGGATTTGAATGCTACCGTCGTCGGTGTGTGTTCCTCCATGCTATTATTGTTATTCTAAATGTTAAAGGCCGAAAAGCACTGAGTACGAGCTTATTAAAAACATAAAAACATAAATAAATTCATTAACAAATAGCGGTAAAACATTGAGCGATGCAAGAAAAGAAAAATGATTACTAATGAATTCATGGCATTGAAGACAATATTGCTTCAACCACCAAATACGTGTTCTTCATGCCGAGGTTCATTCACAAATCTATTGTCAGCCAAAGATACGAAATATGTATATATTGAACCGAAATAATTACCGAGATAATTAACTCATCCAAAATAATTTTTGAAACCTAATGGGCAGCAGTGGTCCGTTTATACTTCAGCGTGTCGAAAGGAATTTCCCGATTACGTGTTGTCATCGTGCATTAAATATATCTTCGACATCTATCTCTGGCTTTTTGATTTTGTGACACATTCTAGCCTTTCTAGCGATCGTAAATCAAAACTCGAAGCGGCCAAAAAAAAACTAGTAAATATAAATTCTTACACTACGATAAACTCTTGGCATTCACTGCAGGTGCAGAAAGATATGCGATCGCACGCTTTTTTTTTAATATATCGCCAAAATCGCACTACAAAGACGGTGTTTTTTCTTTCGTTGAAGTATGGATCCGGCCGCTATTTCGAGATTTACTGGGAGGATGAGAGCATATCACTTGGAGGTCATTTTTTTCGGTCTCACGCGCGAAATAATTCGTCGCTCTTTCAAAGCGTTCCGAAGGCAAATTAATCACCTGAAAGCTCTTTTTTTGCGCGTTCCAAACTATTCGGAGTAAAAAATTAAATGCAGCCAATATAACTACAAATAATACTGCTGCAAGTAAAATGTCATTAACCCCTTAACTGGGCGCGTCAAAAAATGTCACGCAACTGGTCGCGTGGCATACTGAGTGCGCCGCTGCATTGTGTGGAAAATGCAAACGTAAACAGTAATAATAACGATAGATTCATTCTAAATTTTGTTCATTTAGCCTTTTAATGCATGTTATGATTTACAATTCTCATTGTTGAAGTTATTGTTAGGATTTTCTACATTATATACGAACTAAATTTTCAAGATATATTTAGTACCATATGACATTATATCATTAAAATTTTTTATCATATTATATTTACATAAGCGTCATTTTAGGCACAAAGATGTAAAAATAGAAGAAATAATGCTAAAAAAAATTACGTTGTAGAAAAATTTTAAATTTTACAGGCAAATCGCGATGCGTTTACCATAGCGGAAGCGACGCACATAGCTTTGCGTCTGTTTTACTCCTCAAGAACAATAGCTAAAAGGCTGATAACAACTTGTTCGATTAGTCAGGCAATAAAGATAGGATAGATAAGAGAACAATGTATATGAAGCATTCTTTACAAATTGACAGCATTTTAAAAATATTTGGCGCACTCCGTTCGCCAGCGCGTTAAGCTGGAAATGGGAAAGGACACGTGCAGCAGATTAAATACATGAACAAAATTATTTCAATTTTGTACTTATTCCCCTGTTGTGAAGCATCGAGCTCTTCGGTGAAGCATAAGTTGATTATGTATCCATGATGACGATTTTCGTATATACTTTGTAAATCTCTAATTTTTATAATCCTCTACTCCGATGTTTAATTTATTTCTTCTAAAATTCTAGTTTAACTCCGATCCAATGAAAATTACTCTTATAATAAAATCAACGGAAGAAGCCTTTACTTGGTGGAACTCTATCGTAAATAAAATGACAAAATTACTTGGTATAAGTTCCACTTTATTAAGTGGAACTTATAACCAAGTAATTTTCTCATTTTATTTACTCATAAATTTATGAAAAAAACGATACAACAGAGAAAATATTTATGAATCTACCAGAATTTCGCCGCGTCGGGATTTTCCCTGCCTTCCCGTTGAAAAAATGATAAATCTTCCTGCCTGTTTATTCGTTCATGTACGCGTGAATTAAAAAATCTCCTACAAAAGCAATAGATTCCGAGCCTTTTTTTTTTTAATAGTCCACGAATATCCCAAAACCGAGCCGACGCCTGAAAATAAAAGAGGAGCTTGACAACAATATACGTCCCCGAAAACCGACCTAGCAACCAGGAAGCGAGGGATCGTGAAATGGAAATATTCCTTTAAAAAAAACGCCAATTTTCACCCTCAGAGAAAAAAACAACAACGGAAAAAAAGAAAAAACGTGAGGAGAATCGCCTTCGCCACCTCCCGCAACTCCTAAAATGAACGCGACCGCCACGAGGAGCGCACGGGAAAGAGAAAGAGAGAGGGGAGAGAGGGAGAGAGGGAGAGAGAGAGGGGGGGGGGGGGAGAGAGAGAGAGAGGGGGGGGAGAGAGAGAGAGAGAGAGAGAGAGAGAGAGAGAGAGAGAGAGAGAGAGAGAGAGAGAGAGAGAGAGAGAGCGATGAAGAGAGGGGGAAAAGGCCAGAGAGAGGGAAGGAAGGCAACCAACGGGTCGATGTCGCCATGTGAATGTGCGCGCAGGAGACGAGGGAAAAAAAAGAAGAATAAAAAAAATAAATTCACCGACATTTTGGGGAAAAATGAACTCCTTGGATCCTCCACAAATTATCCGAGCTTTCTTCTTTCCTCTCTCTCTCCTCTCTTTAACACACTCGTATCCTCTCTCTCTCTCTTTCCCCCTAAACCAGGAGTGGGAAAACCGTGGCCCTCGAGAGCTTTTAACGTGGCCCGCGAAGCTTTGGTGAAAAAGCAATCTGTAAAATTTAACACAATTTTACATTACTTTTGGTAAAATTATGACAATAAAACCTCTAGTTTTGAAAATTTTGCCCTGCAATCCTTGTATGTGCTTGTTTTTCACTCATAGATATGATGCCTAAGAATCTAAGCATTTTCAGATTTAAAGTCTAATCTGGCCCTCTTAAGCATTGGCATCTTTCAATGTGGCCCGCTGAAGAATTCGCAAACACCGATGCGGCCCGCCATGCAGAAAAGTTTGCCCACCCCTTCCCTAACCCCAACCTACTACCTCCCACACGCGACCGCGTATAAGAAGAAAGGGGGAAGGAAGCACAAACTCGAACCACGACACCTTAACGCAGCCAATTTGGAAAATGAGTGTAAACGGTTGAGGGTGAGAGAGGACGCAGATAGGGGAAAGAGGGAGGAATGTGTATGGGATAGAATGAGGAGGAAAGAGGAGAGAGAGAGAGGTGAACTGAACTCTTAACGCCACCCCGAGAAGAGTCCTCTTCTCTCCGGCGACGGCTTGCGAAACGGAAGTCCTGAAGGCATGCGACGCTTCAGGTCGATGACACCGGGAGAAGAGAGCGAACGAAAGTATGAAAAAAAAAGTACCTACGCAATGAGTCCTCGTCCTCTTCCACGGATGCGACGCCAAGGAATTAAAAGCTCAGCAAACGGGGGAAAAGAAAAAAATAAAAGAGTGCACATGACGCGCTGTACAACAAGGCACGTACTCGGGAGTCATGAACGCTGGGAAGGAGACTTAAATGTCTCAACTTGTAGCATGTTAACAAGCGACATTCCTGTTCTTTCTTTTAGTCGTCCTTTAATTAAGACGACGAAAGATATTGCATCGATAAGAAGTGAAAACTTTAAAAAAAAAACAGAAAGAAAAAATGGACCCGTGTGTTGATGAAAGTGCTTTTAAGCGTTTCCGTCTCATTGTCAGATGTGGTACCAACGCCCTACGAAAAAAATAGGAAGGGAAGTTCGTTTTCTATCCGTTACTTATTTTTCATCTCTTTTGTTCGCTGTTTTGATATCACAAGGCTACATCATTAATGATGACACGCATGATGTGTTTTCAGCACGTTAAAAATGCGCTTACAGTTTCACTTTTGGCGTCTATCTCGGCACTTTCTTAAATTGAAATTGTAACGAAACCGTAAATGATAACAAGCTGAAACTTGGAGGTAGATTTCTGCACTGCTGCCGTTCGTTTTTCTTTAGATTTCAGTTTTGAAAAAATATGCAGGGTCGGATAAGGGCTCATTAAAAAAAAATAATATCTCCGAATGTATAAAAGACGAAAAGCTGAAACTTTTAGCTAATATTTCCTCGTTAATGCAATTTATTCTTGAAAATTTGAGAAAATCGAACGAAGTCATAATTTATTTTGAGCTTAAAAAATTTCTCATACTGTCAACGAAAACAACCTCCGTGGCTACATAAGTAAAGACGAACTATTACAAATACGAAAATACGTTTAATTTCCTTTCGTCTGCGCACGCAACATAGTAAATGAAAGGATATGGATTATCTACGGCGAATAAATGAACGTAAATTTTCATACTGAAGCTACTTTTAACAGACGAAGCGCTAGTGACCTAGTATAACCACATAGAAATTAAGCTAAATTTACACATATAACAGGTGATCAAATTTCAAATTCTCCTCAGTTCGTCAATTCGGTTAACGGAGGAAATTATTATAAGGAAATGGACACACAAAATGTGAATTTGATAATAAAAGAAAAACGGGCTAATTTTATCGATGTTGGTGGATAAAACACTACTTGTTATTAATTAATCTCTCATCCGCGTAATTTTTCTTTTTGGATAGGATAAAAGATCGGTGAACTGCCGATGAGGAACCATGCCTGGTAGTCGAACGTCACACATAATTTACTCCTAACCTCTTAAGAGTATGGGAATTTGTTACATCATTCGACACGCGCCGTAAACCGCGCTCGTTAATCCCGTTTTAATTATGCAACCATAAAAACGCATGGTCATTTAGTGGTTGCATACATAGCCAACCCATTAAGAGACTTTTACGACAGTTGATGATCATAAATGATAAAGAGGGTTCTTTTTGTGAAAAAATGCGCAGCCTAGATCTGCCTAATTATTTAGTCTAAAGGGACCATTTTAGCTAAACTGTTCCTTACAGAACAAAGAACAACGACAACATATCCTTATTCGTCCGAACATATTTTTGAAGCCTCGTTTACGCGCGGTCCACCCCTCGCAGAACAAAAACAACCCAATTGTTATGTTTACGAGCGTCGAGTGTTCTTTATTCCTCCACTGACATGCTTCCAATCGCCTTCATCCTGACTCACAACTCCTCGAAAAGAATATGGAAATTGAGCGATTAGTCAAACCGAAAACTCTGGTTTTATTTATTTTTTTAGGAAAAATAAGAAGAGCTGCCTGAGTCTGCCGTGAGAAGACCATTAAAACGATGACTTGCTTTTACCTATCCGAGAAAGCACGAGCACTCGAATGATTGATCTGCGACACTCGTGGAACGAGAGGGGATGAGAGATGCACGGCGCTGTAATGACTTGACATAATAGACTCAAGGAGACGCCGAATGGGAAATGTATTTTTGATAAATCCGTTGAACATTTCAGCATCGATCTCTCTCTTCTCTTTGCGTAAATAAATAAAAAATATATTGTTAACCATTAGTTCAAAAGCATACTTAAATTTTCCCTCGCAAAGTAGTTTACTTGGGCACCAATTTCGCTTTCGATTTATATAGAATTACATCGCATTATATAACATATCCTAGTATCACATAGTGTTACGATGCGTAAAATGAATGCGGAACAATAAAGACATGAATATGATTTGAAATTAAAATATCCTTTGAATGAGATCTAAATTGATAATGTATGAATTAATAAGGTATATACATACCTACATACCAATCACGCTGTTCCCTTACGGGGTAAGCAAGCTAAATGCCTCTACCATTCACAATATTTCTCCACACCTTTCTATCCTTACGTACTTCGAACACGTCCATGCATCTTTTCATACATCGTCTTCCATTCCTTCAACTTCTTAATAAGGTATATATTTAAAATAGAAAAAGTTGTGAAAAGAATAGTATATCGAATTTACAACCGTTATATAGGCAGTATACTATACGCTTTAACTTGCAACACAGATAAATTATTGGTCTTGGGTAATATGAAATTCTTTGTTTTTCTTTTAAAGTTACCAATATTTGATCGAATAATGCATAAGTCTGTTTGTCTCGGTCTGTTTATCCTCCTGCCTTTCCTTTTCTCCCGCCTGGATTTTTTTCTAAGCTTTCTAACACCAAAGGATAGGGACCGTATCCGGAGATAATAAACCTTAGACTGGTGTGGGTTTTTGAGTGGGAAGCGAGAGAAAGGAGGAGGGGATATATTGATGGTTACGAAACGTTGTCCGGACCTCTATGAATCTCTCTCTCTCTCTATCTACGAAAACAAGGGGCATACATGAATATTCATGCATCGGACAACGCTCAGGAAAACTTCTTTTGTTCCCGGATATTCCATTGCATTAGAACTCTCTCTAGCCGAAGTTTAAAAACTTCCTTTCTCCCTTCCACCCCTTTTGGCCCTCACCAAGTTCTATGGACGACGATTTTCTCCCTTCTCAAATAACGTCCTTTATTCATGTTGGATGCGCGAGTACTGACTGACGATGAACGTCGATCGTAAAAAAAAAAAGGATATGCGCTTCGCCTCGTTCGAGACCTTGTAGATGCTGGGAAATCCGAGAGAGAAAACTTTTTTAATGACATTGAAGCTATAACGACCCGGGATGAGCGTCATTTCAACAGTAAAATAGGTCCTTGTGATCGCTAATGCCTGAGAACGAAGTGTTTACAAGGCCTTCAAAAAAATTACAGCGATCCGCCTTTTGAGCGTTGTATCGTGCCAAAACAGACGATTTCAAAAACGATAAAAATAACGAAAACAATATTAAGTAATAGTAAATTACTCTGAAAAAGAACATAAAAGACAGGATAAATTAGTGAAGGTTTAATGAGCACTTATGATCTACGGCCTAATAAAACTTATTAGAGAAAGGATTTGGTTACGATATCTGTTCTTGTTATTTATGCTAATGAATTCTAGACTAGCGACCGCTCCGTTAAATTAATGGACGAATGCTGCATATTTTCATGGAAATTGGCCAAGGTCCGCGGTCGGGGCGATTTTTTATGAAAAATCGAGCAAAAGCATTCTGCATTTCGTATGCGCATTATCGTCGCGCAAACGGAAGATCGCGATCGAACGAATCCTTCTACGCGCGAAAAGCACTTTCGTCTGCATAACATCAATTTTTTCCCTCACAATACGCTAGTGAAGAACAAAAATTATCTTGATATTCGGTGAAAATACCTATTTCCCACTGCGAGGGATTAAACATTTCTCCTCAGAGTATCTATAAGTTGACGCTACGTTTTATTATTTTGCAGAACTCGAAATATTAACAACTTCCGTACAAATCAGATTTAGACATTCTTCCACAAGCTACGATTGTTTTCCCAGACCTCAAAACATCGACTGCGTAAAAAAAAAACTTGTCCGAGGGATGGACAAACTTACAATTAGACGAGCGTGAATGAGAAAGAAAAAGAGAGGGAATATATTCACGCAAGCAGTCCGCGTGATGACGTCCTTGAGCGGTACTTAACACGAAGGGATAGCCATAGAGCGGCCTTCACATAGCTCACCTCTCATGCAAGTCATCGCTTGCCTCCTCCCTTCTTAAGTTCTTCCACCCCTCCCCCATCAACCACCTCTTTCTCCTCGCTTTGCTTGCATGGAAACGCGCGATAAAGAAGAAGAAGACCTTCTGGACGATACGCCCTTAAATGCACGTTAGCGCATGCGAGGATATCTCGGACGCGATCAGACAGGAGTGATGCACCCCGATTAGTAATGATATATAAAGATACTCATGTGTAATTGTGTGTGTGTGTGTTGTGTTTAAGCATGTGTGAGCGTATACAAAAGCATTCCTGCACAGTCGTATTAAAGGTTGACCCGAACAATTTTGTAGTAAGTTTTAAAGTTTCTTGGGTTCACCAGCCCAAACCAACACAAAGCCAACGTCAACCAACAGCATCCCAATCCAACTCACGTAATTGTAAACTTTACTAGAAAATTGTTTGGGTCACCCGTTAATACGTTAAGTTGTACCAAAAACGTAATTTTTTACCTGAATTTTAAATTTAATAAACTCTTCCATTGTCTGGCCAGCTTATCCACATTTTTTACTCTTTATAACAAACTTAATTTAGGAAAATAAATCATTTACCTTGAATACATTATGCTAACCGAACAATAATGGTTCCGATTTTAATATTACAGACACTCGCTTACTAGCAACCTTAAAAGCGCGCATAAACAAATTACGTCCTAATAAACTCCGTTTAATGGGAATATTTTTGAAGTAGCACTCAATCCATTTTTTTTAATGCTTACAAATAAATCTCGACATTACCGCAATTTCGTTTCGAAGCTATTCATTCAAAATTGTTTAAACATGCTCACCGCGAATAACTGCACTTTTCTGATATTAAAGAGGTTAACGTCCTGGGAAAGTGGTTTAAATTTTTAATCTTATCTTAAGGTTATCCTTACATTTTTACAACAAATCGTGTCGCTCCGCCGATAAATGTACGTAACATGGCATGAATAAAAGCTTTAAAATTTTTTTTCTCTTCTGCAGTAAAGAAAGCAATCGAGCGTCGTGATTATAGGAAGAAAAATAATTCACCAGAGGGCAACTTAATTTATCGGCCGAAATTACTGGGCACCCGCATCAAACATTAGAATTTCTCGGCGATTGAACTTGGCGTGACGGACTGAAAAAAAATTTGCATATCGGGGTAGAGGCGTGTGACTTATGATCCGAAAATGGAGAGGCCAGAAGAAAAAAAAGAACAACATGACGAACACGAAAGAGAGCGATTAAAAAATACGCCAAGAGCTCGTTTACGGTAACTTTAAAGAAATATAATCTCCCTAATGCTTCCACGAAAGCAACGAAGGGAAGATCTGCAGAGGAGATTGCACTTTTCAAGGTGAAGAATGGAGGCAGACCTGTGGTGGTCACGCAAAAAAAAGAAAGAAACGAAAAATAAAATAAAAAACAACTTGCTTGCTCGCGCGGTCGAACATGGCGAACGAGTTTATTCATCCTGATCCTGTTAAAGTCCCGCCCACGAAAGAAAATCTTCCAATCGAATCATTTTTTTTTACCGTAGGTATTGCGACTCCTACGTCCGACAATTCCGTAGGCATTATAATGCGGAAAATCATGCCTTTTCGGCGAATCGAATCGAATTTATCGAGGAAAAAATTAAAACGAATATTGTCATGTACAAAGTATGTACGTACTAACCGAACAGAAAATTTCTCACTGCGACTGCTTAAAGGTTTTCACAGCTTCTGATGTTGGAATGACAAGGCTCAATTTCGAGGAATCGCAACATATCGACGCGAAGGACGTATTCTGAAGAGGCTGACACAGAAATAAAAAGGTCGACGGACGCAAGGAGTCTGGCGGCATTATTTTTATCATTGTTGCACGGCAACGCTCTCAAAACATCCCCCTTCCATTGACGGCTTTCTTTAATGGCTACCCGTATCACACGAAACCCTTTACCAAGAGATGACGCTCTTGAAACGCATAAAAACCAAAACGATAGAATACATATTCGGAGGAATAACTTGGCGAATAACGATCGATCGAAATAGGTACATTTACGAAAATGTCGGCACTTTATAAAAATAACGAATAAGAACGAATAAAATCCTCAACAGCGCGGGAAGATTATGTTATTATTGCCAACGAAATATGATATACTGAAATAATCCTAAAGTCGACAATGATTAATGTATAAAAATTTATTAATCTCGTCCTATTAGCGAAAAAGTTCGTTATGCGCTTAAAATAAAAAAAATAATTGAAAACAGTACATACTTATCTCAGGTCAATAGTCATAACCAAGTTATAAGAAACCAGATGAGCACACCGGCTACAAAGCAGCTGTCTTCAGCGGTAATTCACCATAAGTAGAATTCTCTTTTAGAATCTACACTTTGTAGCCGAAATGAGCATCTGGTTTTTTCATAACCTTGTAGCGGCTATAGGACATACCTGAGACAAGTACTTTTTTAATCTTTGGATTTTTAAAGTGATTGTTCTTTAATGATACCTGTGATATCCTATAACACATTTCCAATTAAAGGGTAATTAATTAACGCATCATTCATACACCTGTTCGTACCATTGTACGGACGTCTCGCAATATTTCAACCGGCCTCCTTTACCGCCTAAGAAGATTGCTTTCCGATACGTATTACAACTACGCATACAAAATTCCAACGTCAACCTTCTAGCAGAAACTTAATGCGTCCCTTCCACCATAAGGGATACCCAGGCTGCATATACACGTGAAAAAAATGCAAAAAAATTTCCGACGCGGAGTACGATTTTCGGGAATCGTTTTCGGACACCCAAAAGGGATTCCGAGATAATAGAGCAAACACAAAAAAAACGGAAGGGACAGACACACTCAAACAGGCTAACACCACGCCATTTCCTTCCGGGTAAACTTTATCATTATTTTTTACACAACTTTTTTCCATCGCCTTTTCCCAGACTTTTTAAATTAGGAAAAAAACCTTTTTTTCTTCTTCCAATATTCCGAAAACGCATCGCGCGCACGAGAGAAGCGGAACGACAAAGGATAGAGAAAAACTAATTATCCGTTCGAAAAATCCGTGTGAACGACCGTTCATTATACTAGCGGGAAGCTGACGGGAAGGAGGAGGAGGAGGGAGGGAGGGAGGGAGGGAGAGAGAGAGAGGGAGGAGAGGAGGGAGGGGGAGAGGGAAGGCGCGAGGGAGTCGCTCCTAATCCCTTCTCCGCCGGATATGGGTAATGGGCTGCACCAGCACCCTTGAGAAATGAATCCCACCTGCCATTTGGTCTGCAGCGAGGGAGTGGTAAAACGGGACGGTAGGGAAAGAAGGGAGGGAGTGGGAGGGAGGAGGAGAGGGAGGGAGGAGTGGGGAGGAAGAGGAGAGAGGGAGGGAGGAGGGCTGGGGAAGAGGCCGGAGACCGTGGAAGGGGGGGGGCGAGCCAAATGGAGACATCGACCTCTGCATGCTGGTAGAAGAGGGGAAGTACGGGGGTGTGAGAGGAAGGGGGTAGACAACTTGGGGCGGGGATGGAGATGGGAAGTAGGAGGGAGCGTGTGTTATTCCGACCGAAGGGGACTGTGAGTCGTCGTGGTGGTGGTGGTGGTGGTAGGGGGTTGTCAAAAAAAAAATTTAAAGAGAGATCGCCGGAGCATGGGGGGGCCACGGGTCGAGAATAGTAAAGAGTGCCGGAAGATGCAAGGGATGATATATAAAAAACAAAGGAGGAAATCCCCAGGCCGTGCGCGTAATAATAACGCTTGTTTATCCGGCGACGCGAAAGATTTTGTTACTACGTGTCCGGAGAGAGTGAATGGGGTTGGGTGAGGAATTATGCAGTTCGCGGAGAGGTGCCACCGGACGCGTGTACATAATGGTACACTCGTGTTCCTTCTTATCGCCGTGCCGAGGGGGAATTGGTTCAATATTTCGCGCACCGATGTTAATGGAATTGGACGTCTGAAGACGAGGCGCTAACATCGAACGTCAACTTTTTTCCCCTGCGGAACCTAAGAGGTGCCTCGGAATCACTGTACTTGAGGAAGGTCTCATAGCCTAAGGCTAATTTAAATTCAGTCGGCGAGAACAGCTTGTGACTAGTGCCTAATAATGGCAAACGTAACTACCATAGGCATAAAACATTTCCCAGTAAGCCATCAGCGCGTACAAAGTAGCATACATCGGCGGCAATTTACCGTTGTAGTGAATTTATGGACGAACCGAAATCATAATGAATATTGGAACTACCTAATGTCGTTGATCTTACTACGCTGGTTGCCAAAAGTAAATTCGAAAAGATATTTGGCAATTAATTGATTTTTCATGGGTGCCGAATAACAAATTAGAAAAAGGTTTTTATCTTCTGACTGCCTTTGGAAGAAATCGTTAAATTCGGGGTTATTTACCTTAATTATTTCTATGGATTCTTCCGTAATTTTATCTCAATCAAGCTGGATAGACAAGAAACGACACACGTTTTCCCTTGAAACAACCTCATTTAGAACTTCGAGAGAACCATAAAACAGACGATTCATTATTGCAAGTTTGGGATATCGATAGATACACTGCATTCTTACATCGATATACCAAGAATCGATTCATCG
Source organism: Uropetala carovei (assembly GCA_036926305.1). Lineage (NCBI taxonomy): Eukaryota > Metazoa > Arthropoda > Insecta > Odonata > Petaluridae > Uropetala > Uropetala carovei. The sequence goes on from JAXCHB010000035.1 coordinate 3,086,298, forward strand.
GTTCCGAGTTCGCTCTAACTTTTTCCGTAGGAAAACAGACAGACATACATACATACACACAAACGACTTTATTCGGGCGAAAAGGTGATAACTTCAGAAACTAATACATTATCTGCGACAGTTTTTGCAATTATTCAAGCGAAGGATCATCCTGAATAGAGGGAGCAGCGATCTTGTTAACAGTGCTCCAAATTGCTAAAACTTAGGCCGACAGAATTAGTATTTCTCATTCACGCACAAGTTCTGTAAAAAAATAAGGATATTTTGTAAGCTTATAACTTGATAGTCTCTTATACCGCAGTGCGTACGTGCTTATTTTTTTAGTATTTACCTGCCTCATATCGAATAAAGGAGTTAATACGTAATACAGTATTATTTGAGTACCATAACTGTTAACTTAGTATCCTTCTTTAAGAATGTTCACCGCCATCATCCTTACTACATTATCCAATTAAAAGAAATAGTCCCGAAGAATTCGATAAATCGGGAGTCAACGGCGCAGTGGGAAGCGATGCATCGAAATATGATTTCAACAGCAACGGCTTCATATCTGTCTACGATGCCATATCGCATCGAACTAATTGCGTCGAACGACGCCCCCTAAAAATACGGAAGTCGATCGAAAAGTAGCGAGCGGAAAGTATATTGCCCCCGTAAAAACTTCGCCAATGAACACGCGCTACTTAATGGATTATTCCTATTTTTTTTAAGCCGCCCTCGAGTTGAAAAAAAAAAAAGACAACGAAAACTTCCCGACCCACTCCGAACGCAAATGACGTCGTTTCGAAACGCAAACTAGGAAGAAAAATTCGAAACGAAGCGATTTCACAGAAGCAGTAACTCAAATTAAGAGACTCGTCTGGCATATTTTTTTTTCGAACGCGTCGAGTACGTATAATGGCCGTAAAACGAACCACCAATCTAACGGAGTACGTGCGTCCCAACTCTCTCTCTCTCTCTCTCTCCGAGAAAGAGAGGATAGAGCAAAGGAGTAAGAAAGGAAGAAAGAGAGAAACGAGAGAAAAATAATGACTAAGAGAAAGAATAAGAGAGGAGAGTAGGAGAGAGATAAGGAAACAGAGAAAGAGAAAGAGCAAGGAGAGAGAAAGAGAGAAAGAAAGAGAGAAAGAGAGAAAGAAAGAGAGAAAGAGAGAAAGAAAGAGAGAGAGAAAGAGAGAGAGAGAAAGAAAGAGAGAAAGAAAGAGAGAAAGAAAGGGAAAGAGAGAAAGAAAGGGAAAGAAAGAAAGGGAGAAAGAAAAAGAAAGAAAGAAAAAGAAAGAGAGAAAGAAAAAGAAAGAGAGAAAGAAAAAGAAAGAGAGAAAGAAAAAGAAAGAGAGAAAGAAAGAAAGAATGAGAGAGAGAGAGAGAAAGAATGTGAGAGAGAGAGAGAAAGAAAGAATGTGAGAGAGAGAGAAAGAAAGAATGTGAGAGAGAGAGAAAGAAAGAATGAGAGAGAGCGAGAGAAAGTGAAAGAAAAAGTGAGAGAAAAAGTGAGAGAAAGAAAGAAAAAGTCGAAGAGTAAGGGAAAAAGAGTAAAAGAGAAACAGTAAGAGAGGATGGAAGAAAGAGTAAGAGAAGAAATAAAAACAAAAAGAGAAAATAAAGAAAACAGAAAGAGAGGAGAGAAGAAGAAAGAGAAAGAAAAAGCGCGCGGGATCTCGCCTTTCTCGAGACACCGCAGTCCTCACAATCTAGAGAGAGCCGGATTGAAAATAAGCGAAATCAATCTAGTTTCTAGATGAGTAATCTTTCGTTGAGAATCGAAAGAAAGGAGGGGCCCGGACAAAGACGAAAACGCAATAAAAAAAACCTCAACGAACTCATAAACCGTCATCGATCAAACCTTATGCATTTATATTCCGACAATATATTCAACGCCGCCGAATTATTATCACGCGATCTACAAGATCTGCCGACCAAAAAAAAAAAAAAGAATAAACGCGCTGCCAAAAAAAAAAAACGAAGTAGAAGATGATCTCGAATCGAAATGAATAAATAAAGAACGTCATTCGGACGTTATCGCCCGGGCGAGAAAAAAATCAACCGAAGAACTTCGCGGAATATTTATCTAGCGAAAAAATAAAAAAAGACGCGCGAAAGGAAACGTGCGGAGAAAAGCGGATGCTTTTCGCGGACGCGGAATGAGGCGAAAAAAAAATAATAAAAAAGTCCCGGGTTCAGAGCCCTGTGACGTGACGAGTTCCCATCTCCTCCCTTCTTCTCCTTCCCTCCTCCAATTCTCCCACAATCCCTTCGGAAGAAGCGGATTTCATTTATTTTTCCGCTAAAGCGTGAGGACTTTTGTGGCTGTTTCGACCTTATTTAAGTGACTTGTGTGCAAGATGGAAAGCTCCGTATAGGATTGAGTGAAGATGGAGAGAGAGAGAGAGAGAGAAGAGAGAGAGAGGAAAAGGAAAGGTTATACGAGGATCCGCCGTATCCGTAACTCCTTTTTATGATGGCTCTTTGGATGGGGTTCAACGGCTTTGCGGAGACGTGGATATTATAAAAACGTCGCATCCCGATCGCATTCGAAACGCTACTCTCCTCATCTTTCTCTCTCTCTCGCACATGCCCACAAAAATGTTGCCGATAGGCGAAAGGTTCGAAGAGAAAAGAGCTTAAATGAAAAAAAAAACATTTGAGATATTCAGTAGGGCATCTACATCCACAGGCCGCGGATGCTAAAACCGCGGATACAGAAACCTAGGTCATGTGGGATGAGGTTTCGGTTCTTGGATTACGAGACGAATAACAGAATAAATATCACAAAATAACGTATAAATGGCTTATAAAAACATGTTCATCGGTAATATATTGTTGTTAACGATTCAAATTGCACTAACGGTATAGTTCGTAGAACGTTTTCATTCTTTCAAAAAAATATAAAAATAACTTTTATGAAGAAAGCCTTTAACCGATATTCAAACGTTAAAAATAATTTTTCGAAACTAATTCGAAGTTTATACAAAATTTATTTTTAAAATGGTGAACTTTTCCTGTTTTTAGCAAAGAAAAATACGCATGAGAAATTTTACTGTACACATATTTATGGTTCGGCTTAAGAGTTCTTCGACTTAAATTACCTACATAAAATAACTAGCCCATTACCATCACTTCTACACTGCTTACTCGGAAAATATTGATACCATATAAAAGTGAGTATTTTTAGAATTACTTTACTTGCCTCTAGGCAATTAAAACATTCCTAAATTCTAGAAATTGGCCATGTCGTATCAATTACGTAGTTTTCGAAAATGGAACCACTTAATCATTTTAGTAAGGTGTATGGAAATTAATTTTTAAAAACAACTGTAAATAATGATTCGGTATAGTTGGACGACTTATTTTCGGTGCCGGCTGCTTATGTATGTACAATACTTAAAAAATATTACCGCGGATAGCGAGGGATTATCGTGTGTATTTGTGTGTATAAAGTATATCACCGCGCTAATATAAAAAACACGAGACCATTCCATTGAAACAGCAATACTCGCGATGAGAATAGATTGGAACGCAAGGAATTCCTGAAGGCGAAACGTTTCTTTGTTATTTAAATAAAAGGCGGGCGTTCTGTTCAAATCGTGTAATGAAAAAATTGCGAATAAATCCATGGGTAATTTTTTTCGAATGACCGCCTGGAACGCCCTTCAGACATAATTTGCATTGGCAAGGGATTACGCTATGGAAATTTTTTGCCATAAAACTGCCGTTGCGTAAATTCGCAGAAATCTTGAATCCCTGCGAGCATAATTCAAAGAATAACTTCGGAAATTACTCGAACGAAGAACTTACGTGCTCAAGGATAAAAACTTTTTTCTGCCGCTTTCAAGACAAGCCATAAATCAACATGTTACTAGAGCTATCATATAATATCATAACTGAGCAGTTTGAGGAGCGCACAGCAAAATCACAAGGCAGTTGGAATTAAAAACCACGGCCATATCCATTAGCTTTTTTCCTTAAGTTTCCTTAGAATTTTAATTATTTAGACTAAATTCAAATTGAAAGTGGAGAAGAGCTAGTTAGATAATTTCTAAATAAAATTTCAATCCATATGGTGGACTGTATGCCATAACAATGAGACTTACAATTAGTAGTTTGTTGAAACTTGAAAGCACTCGACTCAATATATGTTTTAATAAAAGGCAAAATATCGTATAATTCATAAATATTAAAAATGTATATACTGTTCCGTATCTCTTCCTCATTCCACGATTGTCTCTTTGACACTATCTCCTCCACGGACTTACAGAATCAAAGTGAGGGCCGCAGTGGCCACATGCGACCCGCGGGCCACCTGTTTGAGACCCCTGATTTAGGCGTACGAGGCAGAATCGTCATTAAGGTTTCGTTCGTTACGTTAGATCCTGAATTAACTCGAAGAGGGGTTTTTGCAGCAATGCAACTAAAAGTAAGTGAAATTTAAATGGAATTCGTAAGATCTTAATTCACAATTTGCTTATAAAGTGAAACGCATTTTTGGCACTTCATTATAACTGAGCGTATCAGAGGTTCTGAGCGACATTATGAAGAGAATGAAGAATTGAAGAATGGAATGCAAACGGAAACTATCTGAAAAATTTAATGGATCCGAATTCGACAAATACGTACGCATCGGTGCAAATGAGCGTATGGTTAAATCGAGAATGTATCAGAAAATACGTCGAAACAGTCGCTAGAACCGAGAAATCCAACAGATCATTCTTCCCAGACGCGAGAAGACAGGTCTCTATAGAGGTTTTAGTTAAGAGTTTCTGTCGGTGCAGTGACACCCCCTGCCAAACGCTTCTGGCGGGATTTCACGGTATTGATGTAAATATAAGCGCCACAAGGAAGCGGTCGCGGCACCTGCGAGTCCCTCAACAAGCTTCTAGAAGGCTTATATTTCATCCTTTTCACCAAACGGCGTCACGCATTTGTCATTCGCACCCATAAAAACGTACTCGGGAATCTATCCGCGCTAAATCTTTTACGACAAAACACTATAACAGCGAATAAGCCGAAACCTAGAGCAACAGAATCTTTGCAATTCGCATTTCTATAGAACTGGAAGACGTACGTTTTCGCACGAATTCCAATTTATTACGTCCAGGTTCCAATCTTCCTACTTCCCCCCACGAGCAGAATATTACATGTCTTACAGATTCGCTCCGTGGGTTTTCCGACTGCAATTAATTGATGCACGCATCCGCCGAGTCTCCGTGCACTTTCACTTTCCACTTCGGTCATTTAGATGCGCACGCAAAAGTGTGCCTCTCTACAACGCAGGATTTCATAACATAAGGTTTAAAAAAAAAAACAGTGAGAAATAGCGGGGTCGTGGGGAACTATGATTTTCACCGCCATCTTCAGAGAGAGGGGAAACATTATTTATTTTCAGATACTCAAAGAAAACCGCATTGCGCGCTCGTAATAAAAGACAAACGCTCTCTCTTTCTCTCTCTCGTACCCACTGACCTGGTGCGACTATCCCTCTTTCTCCCATCCACATCTCTTTTTTTTTCTTATTACGAAGAGGAAAAAAGAATCCACTAAAAACAGATGACTGGCGAAATAAAACCGGAGTAACGACGTTTCAAGAGGAGAGAAAATGAACCCGTGACCTTCCCTTTTCCACGTCTGCAAGTTAAAGGACAATGGAGACGTCACACAAAGATATCCCTTCAGGGCTTAGAGATTGTTTGTTTAAAAGAGACTTAACAATGGACGCCTAGGGACTGCGGCGGTGAAAGGACTTTTGCTTCCTCTCCCTCCCTTTTCCGCTCACGTCCCTCGTTCTCTCGCACAGGGGGAGGGGGGAGAGGGGGGGAAGAGAGGTAGGTATAAAAAAATCTCCAAGCCCTCTAATTTCTGCCCGACCGCTCCTAATCCTTCATGTAACGAGCACAGAATGTGCGTCCTTGACCGGGCCGACGACCTCTCGGCACCCGCTAAATGGACTGATCGGATGCGTCCAAGCGCTCGGTCAGAAGAGGGGAAGACAATCTACTCCATTCCATCTCTAATATTGACGGATTTCTCGATGGGCGGTCATCCCTTGTCTTCTTCCTCCTACATTTTCCTACTCAAAACTATTGATCCGACAAAACAACTAATAATCCGGTGACGTAAGAGCAAAAATGTGAGCTCCCGAAATTAAAGGTAATCGTACCCACCACCTGCATAATTCATTTCCCTGCGATTTTGGGTCTTCTTGCATCCTTTTCAGCTAGTATTCTTCGCTTCCCCCACCCCTTAACGACGCAATCGCGGGGACATAGTGATGATAATTTACGCGGGACGGCTGTGTGTCGCCTTCCGTGAGTGAAAGTTTCCATATACATATATGACACCTATCTTCTCGAGGAATCAGAATGATTATTTAACGATAAAAATACAAAACGTCTTCCGCGAAATGGACCCACAAATTTTCGTGGATTTCGGGGAGAGAAAATTCGGCGGTGCGTGTTATTTTTTCCGGTGGCATGAAAATTCCCTAATTTCTTTTTACGTGTTAATGGGATGTCGCTTAATTTAATGACACGTGACATGAAGGAGGCGTTTTGTTTTTATGATTTCAGGAAGTTTTTCTCGTTGGACAATCTCTCTTTTCCATGCAAAAATATAGATAAAATTGTGTTATTATAGTTGGAAACGTAAAAAAATCAGTATATATGTTACCGTTAAAGTATATAATTCAGTTAATGCATAGAATAACTAGTTATATCCTCTCCACTTGCGACAGATGAATTATATCTCGTTTGACTGTTGCGCCGCAAATTGAGAGGATATAACATTGAAAGGATATATTGACGAGCCTTCGGCTCGATATTACTAGTTTCATACAACCATTAATAACCACAAGTGTTACCTAGGTGATATCCAAACAAAAAATGCTTAGAAAATAAAAATGTTACAGCAATAAATCATTTCTTTTAATTATACTTTAAATCAAGGGTTGAGCTAACTTCTCCACATGTCGGGCCACAATGGTGGGCCGGATTAGAGTTTATAATGGTAACTGCACCGAGATTTCTGAGGCATCATGCAAACGAAAATCAATTCTGTGAGAGGTTTTAGGGCTAAAATTTCAATATTAAATGTTGTATTACCATAATTTGAATTAAAAAATATGAATGTTTGTGTTAAATTTTACGGTATTTTTATCAAAAATTCGCGGGCCGCATAAAAAGCTCTCTCGAGGGCCGCAATGGGATTATATTTGTTCAGTGTGGGGCAGGGACGGAAAAAATAGATTTTATCTAGGAGATTGGAAGTCAGTTTCGCAATAAAAAAACAATAATTTTGAAAACTCATTCTACTGTACCTCAATAACCATGAAAAACTCTCGTCTCCAGAACGATTTAGTTGAGACAACAATTTGCATTCGGGCCGCAGTAAGGCATAGAATGGCCCACGGGAGGCCCTCGGGTCGCCATTTTGGCATGCCTGTAATCTAAGCGATCGATCGAAAGCAATAAGACCGAGGACATCTAAAGCAGTCTCTGATAAGCTGGTGTTCTTTTTTTTTTTTAAGCCGTCCTTAAAAACCGATACAAAGTTCGCGTTAGTTTTTCCCTCAGTTTTACGACTGCAATTCGCGGACCGCTTCAGGGCGAAATGATGGCAAAAATAAAAAGGCGGCTTTCGCAAAAGTTGTTCCGCTGGAATCGTCGTAATCGCATCGTTTCGAGAGAACACGTAGTGGTGTAGCCTCTTTAAAATATCGTCGATTCTTCCGTCGCGTTGCAGACGACTCCCCATTATTCTCCCCCAATGAGATAACACCCGCGGCCGAAACCGCTGCTCCGACCCTAAAAAAAAACCCTGCCATTATCAAACGCAAGCAATCGCCGCGAATTGAAAGTGAAGAGGAAAAAAAAACGGAAGACGATCGTCGCAGGCGATAAAACAGAAAAAAAAAACTCTAAAAAACACTTCGTTTCCGAAAAAAGAAGACTTTCGACGGCCGTTCATTTATTTCCCGAATGAAAAAAAAACACATTCCAAACGGAGAGAAAATAGCTAACCGTTCGTCAAAAAATAAACAGCCTTAAAACATTTCCAACTACACGCAATCTTCGGTCTTCTATAACGACGATCGCGCTCTGACGTGAAGAGAAAGAAAGGGAGGAGCCCTAAAAATTCCATCTACGGTCTACGGCCTTGGGTGGAGGAAAGAGGCGATCTACGGAGAGAGAGAGAAAGGCGAATGAAGAGAGGAAAATGGCGGGCGAAAAGGTCGATACAGAAAAAAAGACGTCCAGAGGGCTGGGAGGGGTGAGAAGGTCGGCGTGCGACAGGCTTGTCGATCGCATCCCCTTTTCATTCCTTCCCCGCTCCCTGCGTTCGGTACCGTTCGATACGAAGGCGGTCGATGTTTTCGCCGAGTCGCTCTCCGCACGCGGAGAAAAATCTATTTTTTTTATCGGGTCGCATATGCAGGATAAAGAGACCTCTATAGTTGGAAGTGCTCGGTAAGTTTCCGGGTCTACGAACGGGCGGAACCGTAAGAGAGAGAAAAAAGGCGGGGTATCTTTCATTTTTACACATCTCTAAGTCTCGGGAGAAGTTCAGGCAGATCGTTTTTTCCTCCTGAGGCATAGACGGCGTAAATTTTGATGTCGTTCTGGAGATCGACGAAAATATTTTGGTGTGCCAGGTTGTTTGTGTGTGCTTCTGAATAACACACACATATGGTGGTGGGTGAGGCGGAGAGGCAACCGCCTCAGGCGTCTCTCGAAGGGGGTCGCCAAAATTTGACAAAAATGAAAACCTATCAAAATAAATTCATAAGGCCAGCGAGGCCAGGGGGAGCCATATTATATCTCGCCCCAGGCGGCAAAATGTCTGGGCACGGCCCTGCGTACAGGTGTGTTTACGGGTGACGTAAAGCAGGGGTTCCCAAACTTTGTTAAGCCACGGAACCTTTAGATTCAAATATTTTTTCTCGTGGAACCCTAACTAATTGATGGTAAGCTTAATCGCAATAATATTAACTTTAAAATAATTATATTTATTTATATAGCTTATGTATCTTACAGAATGCAGTTTACCAGTGAGGCTCATGTTTCCTGCTGTAAATAAGAGAAAGAAGAACGTATCGGATCTCTATAATGGAACCCCATTTAGCATCCGCAGAACCCAAGGGTTTGGGAAACCCTGACGTAAAGGAAAGAAACAGCATTTTTATGTATACAAAAATCAAAGTTGACAATCAAACTAAACAATGAGCTCGAGATGGTTAACAAGTCACATGAATGAGTTTTTCTGATAAAAACTGCAGAGCACGAAACCTTAAACCTCAGAAAGAAAAATATCTCATTTTTAAGTGAAACATATAAGCCTGTCACAGCGAAATGGTATATAAGTCAATTTATACGATACGGAAGGTTTTGCGTTGTTCAAACAGAAAATCGGATCATGTAATGCGATGAAAACTACAAAAACGTACTCAGAAAATATCAAATGTCAATTTCTTACGAATAAGAATTGGGTTTTTTCAAAGCTTCTTTCTTTTTGCCAATCAGTTTGTCTTGTACCACTTGCAATCTGAACGGCTCATGCATATTAATCCTTTATAAAGCTTATAAACACTCGTAAAGACAGTGCTGACGATTACGATTTAATCCTTTACCATCTGGACTTGAGAATTTTTCTGTTGATCGAGGAAATGATCTGTTTACATGCGTAAAACGGATTACTGACGAGTAATTCCTCTAACAAAACACGTTTCCTTCGAAAAAAAAACGGTATATATGATTAAGATCATTTTCTCATAACACCCTGTATCATATAATCGTCGGCGGAAGACAAGTTACCGTACAACTGTACAAATCTAGATGAATAATGCATTTAGGATTAGCGTATAAATCCTGATTTCCTCTGGAAATACAACTGTAGACGCGACACCTTATCAGAATCACTCGAAGAATAAAAAAAGACAAACTATACATAAGGTTTAATGACGGTAATGAGGTAGGTCGATTAGATCCAGTTACGGAACCCTGGGAAGATTTTAACCTATCCCGTAACGTACGGCGGGAGATAAATGAGCGTGGGACACCGCCTCGCGTGAAATCCCTTATCACACGCCATTACGCCACGAACGAGCGGCGCGATTCATTTATTTTTTCTATGACGTAAGCGGCAAACGCTCTACTCTGTTGCGCTCGACCGGAGTTGCAAGGAAACAAAAGAGGTTTTTCGCGTTCGAAGGACTATATAGTGCAACCGACGAAACGATGGCACAGCTTTTTTTTATTAAGTGAGAAGAGAGAAAGAGATACAGACAGACAAACAAACAGACGCCTTCATTTGTGAGAAAGTAACCTTGACAAATGAGAGGAAACCGGCAGTGTTTCGTTATCACGAGGAAGCCGAATGGTATATAATTGGTTCACATTCAAACGCATGTAGTGTATCGCACGGCCGCCCATCCTTAAGAAAAATGTTGATAATTTAACCGCATCCCCCTCCGAAAAAAATGAAAAATAATTAACAGTTTTAGTTGGTTGTAAGCTTGTAGTCATCAGTTGCCATTATGAGGTTTTTGCCCGTCCTTTTTCCCGGAAGAAACATTCAGGGAACGTAGTAACATAACTTTTTTTTAAAAAAAAAAGAGAGAATCGTGGAAACGACGCAATGTCGATGTTTTCAAGCGAGGAATCAAGAAGAAAAAAATCTCCCATCGTTCCCAACGGCGATCGAGTGCGGCCGAGTATTTCAGCGGGCGATTCCATCGATTCTCTTATTCTCTTTGTCGGAGAAACTTTGTAAGTGGGGGGTTGGGAGCAAACCTCCCTCCCCCCCCCCCAACTTCACCCCTCCCGCACCGCACCGCTGCAGGGGTTAACAACCTCTCCTCAGCACTTCGCGTGAAAATAATTGGATAAATATATGTATTCCGTTTATCTTTTATGCTCCCCAACGACCGAATAATTTCGATAGCTCTGACTCAACCTTCGCTCGACCTTCCACGTGCTGCTTTGATGCTCGCACGACTATCGTCGCGTCCCGATGCGTCCGTCCAAAGTCCTCATTTCGATTCATCGGCGCGGAGACGATTAAGTTATGGTCCCGTAAAACAAATGGTAAATAGCCAGCTAAATGTTTCAGATTATGCACAGATTGTTGAAAAACGAAGATTTCCTGGTAATCGGTTTCGCCAGGGGAGATTTTTAGTTTCATTATATGGCAAATTAAAACATCCGCAGTGCTTTACTTAAAGATAGAGGTTTTTTTAATCGGGCAAAAAAATAACGGACGACCGCATTATTTTTTTCGAAGATTCTAATATCAACAGTAACACTCTTCGTTGAATATTCTTGCTTAAAATTCCATATGAGATTTCATTATGTAAATTTTCCTATTAATAGAACTCAATAGATAAGTTTTTAGCGTTCAAAACTCACGAAGGAACGAAATCGATTTACGTTATACTTGAGAACATAAAAACATTCGAAAACATGTGTGCTGGAAAAATTAAAAAATTTTCCAAATTATATATGGATCTCCGTAAAATAAATTTACAGGTTCGCCCATCTCTCGTTCAGAAATCACAAAAAGCCCAGTAGCATGTAATAAAGAGCACATTATTCTATCGCTTCCCTCAAGAACATAATTCTTTGACTTGTTAACCTTCACCTGTTCACAACCGAAAACAATCAAAAACTAATACTTGGTTATTTTTTCACGGGATATATCCCCGGAAATTAAAAGTTAGTTGTGGGCAGTCAGCGCAAACGCCAAAGGGCATCGTCGCGCTAACTTATCACTTCCTTGATAGACTTTTTTTTCTCTCTCTCTCTCTCTCTTCCCGTGACGAAGGCGAGGCGCAAATACGGAATATATCGCGCATCCGGATCATTCACCCTCAATATATAGCGCGGGCGCTCTTGGGGGGAGAATAGCCCGCGGTCGCAGTAAAATGGAGAGTGGGAAGAAGGAAAAGGGGTTACCGTTTCCTGCGGAGCAGTTTAGCATCTATCATCCGTCAGATTAACGTCCGGATAGAGTGCGAAGCCATATCGGGCGCAGTGGGAATCATAAAATGCCGTGGAAATGGTCCGCCGTGGGGATGCGCTTTCTAGCCTCGCCACAAGAGTACGGAAGCTCGCCACGCGCAACCGAGAGCGATGACGCGCGATCCATGGAACGGTTACAGAAAAAGTAAAGAAGGATGCGTGCGAACTGCGAATCGAGGACGAAAATGCAAAGTTGGATTATTAACCGCCAACGAATATCAAATGAACTATGCAGGTGGCACGTGCGCCGGTGAAATTGGCCGAGCGAAACGGATGCACTTTCGAATGAAGGACAGCCTTCGACAAGCGGCATTTCAACCTTCTTGCGTTCCGTTAATAATAATTCTGGAAATTCTGCCCGTCGCACCTTTTTTTTAATTACGACAAAATTTTGACACAGTTCGCGACCTGCGATTCGCCATGTTGACGGCCGTTGGCGAAATATGCATTACATAATTCACTCGTCTGTTTTTATCGCTTTATAAATATGTCTTTATTATTCACGCGTCACGGACTGAACTCGCCGTTTTCACTTTGAATCGTCAAAAACCAAACGCATTACGGTGTTAACGTGACAAATCGACCGGTGAAAACAAATGCGAGTCAACTACGAAAAAAGAGCTCGGCGTAGTTCACACCTATTCAATGCCGAGAAAATACTTCTGTTAAACTTTATGGATTTTTTTATTTGATCCGGAAGGAGTTTAACTTCCATACGAAGAAAGATAAAGTTAATACTCAAAATTCCGGCTCCTTATCGTAATTATAACCTTAATTAAACATCGCAACATCTAGATCTGCCAAAATGATTCACTGGTATTTTTAGTAGGAACTACGATACATGTAAATGCATGAAGACGGAAATACGGACGGAAAGCGGCTTTATCAGCTTATCAGTTTTTAATTAAACCCTCTCGGACGCGGAATGCCCCATTTTCCCTTGGAACTTGAGATAAAAATCCAAATAAATTAAAACAAATATAAAACTAAAGTGGTAGGGGAATTTTAAGGCGCAATATTTTTCGAAAAAAAAAACAAAAGAAATGTACTCGCGGTGAACAAGATGAGGAATAATGACGCGATTTAACGAAAAAAATAAACTAATGGAATAAAATGCGACTTTCGAAACATCCGCCGAAAGAGGATTTCTGGAAGGACACATTCATGGGTGATTGAATGTGAACCTCTTTTCCTTAGGTACATAGGTATTTTTGACGCTCTATTTAATTTATTTATTGGCAAGAATTCAGAGACAGCACTGAGCCAATTATACTGAATATCGTAACAACAATAACAAGGACGAACAAGAACGACCATGCCCTCGGCAGGATTCGAACCTGCGGCCCTAGCATTGGGAGCTAGACAACGCTAACCACCCCTCTACTTAAGCAACCGAGAGGGCGTCTTTGCTCCAGCCTTTTAAGGTTCTCACGAATCGTAACTGAAATATCGAACGGAATAGTGCATTTTTACGACCGCTCATTCCACCTAACACGCTTTTTTTTCCCACGAATCGTAATTTACGAGACGGGAAACTTCACTACGCACATCCGGACAAGACTGCGAGAGAGAAGTCCGCGCTCTTTTCCAGTCAGTGCTTGCAGCCATTATAGTAACCAACGCTACTAGGCCACCTGGCTCCCGAACTTGAGGGAGGGAGTGGGCAAGGGTTATAGGACGTATGTACATATTTTGTTAAGGAATGGCTTATAAGAGGAGGAGGAAGGAAGGGAAGTGACACGAGGGTGCAAAAGGGCATAGGACGGAGGAATGGGGAGGCGAAACGAAGGGCAGGGGGGATGTAGAAACTGGATGGGGAGAGATAGAGGGGGGGGGTGGAAAGAGGGCGGCAGGGAGAGAGAGAGAGGCGCATGGTTGGAAAACCGTAGAGTGGGGGAAAGGGCAACGCCCTTAGAGAGTTAACTCAGCTGGGGTCGGGTGGGTAAAAACTGGCGCGACGCAGTGCGAAGAGCAGAAGGGGGGACGAAAAAGGAGAGGGGTAGAAAGGAGGGATAATAAATGCTTTCGTTTAGGCAAGTCGAAGCGTGTCTCGTCTCACACCTAAGCGCGATTCTTGCGTTGCGTTACTATAAACAAACGATCGTATGCAGTCGACCTTTACTTGGTGGCAATCTCAGATCACGGCGTTATGAAAACAGCACAGTAATGAACAACTGGAGCATTGAGAGGTACGAACGTATGTGTAGACGGCCGAAAAGAAAAATAAACATATATAAATGGGCCAGATAGCAAAAAATGACTTGATTTAGGACAAGTTGAGTTTAATTTTCCCAATATCGAGACTAAAACCGATTCTCGCTCAGTAAACTAACACGTTTCCACTTGTTTTACGACTAAGCTCGCTATACATAAATCGCGGCCTTTCATAACGACCCAATTAACTGCGAGAAAGGGCTAACAAAACCGCTCATATAAACGGCTAGATTCGAATAAAATCTACAAGTAATGGCCGCATTACGTACCGCGCATAACTTGTTGATGGCAACACACAGTTCAAAATATAGGACAAAAATTTACTTTTACAAGAACACACTCTGGTATTGTAAATGTAAATTTTTGTCGCGTTGTTTCAAGATGGAATGCCACCAAGTGAAGGCCCGTACGGTTAAGTTTTACTTTTAAAAAAGTTTGAACTGCATGTTGGATATTTAGAGAAGAAGAGAAATAGCGAGGCGGAGTAGAACTAATTCTTTCATTTAGTATAAATTGAAGTTAGTAATACTGCTCCTGACCAAAACATAACATATCAAAAATAACCGCTGTCACGTAACTCATAACGTATCTATTTCAATAAAAAGTTTTTAAAAAACAAGCGATTTAAAAAGACCATAGGAAGATAAAATTCCAACGAACTTACAACTGTCCAAAATATCGATTCGACCGCGAAATTTCCTCCATCAGTGGCGAACCACTTAGCTCTCCCATTCTAAATTATACCGGACGTTAGGATGAAGTCTCTCCTTCGTTTTATGGAATTAGATTTAACATAAAGCACGAGCGACCGAGAAAGAGAGAAGACAGAAACGCATTAAATCACTTCGAGAGCTCGGATATTTACAAGGATTCTCTCTCTCTCTCTCCTTTCTCCTGCTCCCCTTCCCATCGTGGGTGTTTTCCTGCGTGGTCTTTTACTAGGATGGCCCAGTCAGGTCTTTCCTAGGTTTTTACCGCAATTACTCTGTCTTTTTATAGAAATTTTCCGAATATTAATTTGGTGTTTTGCTTGTATGTTTTTCTATTTGTTTTTTTCTGATTCTTTTCTGTGAAATTATTATTACTATTTTATTCTCATTTGTAATTGTTGACGCAGGGTTAAATGTAAGAAGGAACTATATAGACTCAATTTCGCCCTAATAAAGCCGTTTGTCTGTCTCTCTGTCTATCCCCCTTTTCTACTCCTTCCTATCTCCATCTGGAACCCACGAAGGGGAAATTTCTTTCTCCCGGGGGCGTCATAAAACACGCATTCCCTCTCCCAATTTGCATTCTTATTAGGTGCATTCCTTTTTATGCACGGCTACGAGAGAGAGAGAGGGAGAGATATGGCACGCATCACGCGACTCGAGACACTCTCCCTCTCTCTGAGGGGGGAAATAAATGTGAGTAGAGGTAGAAAGGAGGGGAGATATAAGGAGAGACCAAAGAGGAAAGTAGGCCACGGCCTGGCTAACTTCTCCTTCCCCCCCCTCCCCCCCCCCCCCTCTCTCTCTCTCTCTCTCTCGCTGCTTCTTTTGTTGGCTTCATCGGCGCTCTCCGTTGAATGCAATTAGATAATAAAAAGGTTTGTTTCCCTTCCACCCAATCCCCCTTCCTCGCTCCATTCCCGTGAGAGTGCACACGAGAGACCTTTTTTTTTTGCGCAATTGATTTGTTGTTTCTCTCACGTTTTATTTTCTCTCTCATCCATTTTATTCGATGAATGAGCGCGCAGATAAATAAGGTATTGGGAGGCAAAAAATAAATGGAAGCGATAACGGCGTTTGGGGTTTTTTTCCCCCAATTTTTTTTATGGTTGTATTTTTTTACGTTTACTTCTATGAAAAATCGGTCGCAGTGAAGTGATCGCGTTCGCTGAGTTAAAAAAATGAATTTACTAGAAAATATCAATATCGGTAAATGGTTGAAACAACGGTTTGGGATAGATTAAATGCGCAAAAAATCATTTAAAAATCCTGCTTTTAGTGCTAAACTACACATGTAGCGTACTGGATCAAGTCTGAAAAATGGTGAATGAAAAGAGACGATAACTCCTTAACCGCACAAGACCTTGTACGATATATATATATATATATATATATACACGGTACGTATATGCCTTTGTAACATCGACCTCACCGTAGTCTCCAACCCATTTTTAATTAAAAAGAGTCGACTTTTTGTGGATTCAGTAGTCGTCGAGATAGCAAAAATGGAAGGAATTTCTTATTTTTATTTATCTATCGTGGAAGCTCTCTTAAATTCTCAATCAGTTACAAAAAACAGCCTCGGGCTTTTACAATTTACGGTAGCAATTACGGATACTACTAACTTTCATTCCCTAGAGCAAACACGTTTCGACTATGCAACCTTTAGGTAAGCGATTCAGATGAAATCGGCACAATAAAAAATGATGACCCGACAAAAAAAATGGCCAAACATTATTAACCATTATGTACAAAACCGAATGCGAAAATCGTATCCAATATTCGCTTTTTTTAAAAATCTCGAGGCATTTAACACCCGTCAACTTAATGACAACGACCAACCGGCATTTTGCATTTTACCGATATTTTCTCTCGTTTTCATATTCCTGAGAGTTGTCCCTCTGGGCGACAGGAAAAAAAACATGCTAAAATATTCGACCTCTCGCTTTAATAAAATAACACAAAACGCTGCTCGTCTCTTGGGAATCCATCTCTAGTTATGAACCCAACGTCTACCGGAGAGAATTTTTTTTTAAAAGTCGCCGTCGAGACGGAAATAGAAAACAAGAATAATAATAATCGCGGAATGAGATTAACCTCTCTTTCTGGCCGAAAAAAAAAGCTTCCGACGTTGATAAATCCATAAAGGAAGATTAATGAAACTTCTACGGTACAAGGAAGTCCCACACTTTGGGACGGTAGAAAGTCAGAGGCGGAAGGAAAGAAGGCTTGTGTGAACAGGCCGTAGGGGAGATAGGAAGTAGGAAAGGAGAGAGAGAGAGAAAAAATGAGGGGGAGAAAGAAAAAAAGGAGATAGAGAGAGAGATAGAAGGGAGGAATAACGAGAAAACGGTTAGGGAATGTGGAGTAGGAGGAGGGAGGTCTTCCTCCGGGCGGAAGCAATTACTTGGGAGTGAACATTAAAAAAAAAACACTAGACGGAAGAGAAATGGAAGGAATGGAGAATGGGGAGAAATAAAATTTAATTTTTTAAATAAAAAATACAGGATCCGAAAGATTACTCTCTTCTTTCTCCCCTCCCCCCCCCCCCCCCCCAAACCCTCTCTCTCTCTCTCTCTAACTTGTTAGAAAAGTAAATATTTTTCCGTCGAAAAAATTCAAAGAACCAACAAGAATTCCTTTGGACCGAATGAAATGGCGAATTGAAAATGGATTTTCGGCACGAAAGGATGACGGAGAGGCAGAAGAGGGGAGGGAGTAAGTTTGCAGGGAAGTTAGCGCTACAACGCGGAGAGGAAGTGAAGAGCAAACTTTGCTCGGATATCTTATGAATATTTCAACGCGGTGACGGGACGTAAACATATCGCTAAAAAAAAAATAATGATAGAGCATTACGGGAGATCCGGTGGAAGGAGAACGAATTTGTTTCGCGCGCGGGATCGATTGGGGACGCGCCGGGAGACCGGAAGTCCTCGATGGTTCGAAGGATCGAGTTTCTATTGGATACGTCAGGGGGGGATAGTACGACCGACCGTGGAGTAGGACGAAGTTTTTTCGATGGGAACGATTCGAAACGCGGTCGGAAAAGATCGATCTTGCGTCTGGAGAGTCGGAGAAATTCGCTTTAGTATACAGTATTGTGTCTCGGCGAAAAAGAAAAAGATTGATTCTCGCACTCGCGAGGAATAAAAGGATTTCGAAAAGAATGGTGGAAAAAAGAGGTAGCGGCGAAAAAGGGCGATTTCGAAGCAGCAGAAACAACGGCGTTAATTAAGGGCGGCAGATCGTAAAAAATGTTGCCTGTTACGAAAGAAACGAAAACCGACGAAACTTGGCAATATAATTTTTCAAATACATTTTATATACGTCATTTAGAGAGTTGGTCGGCGTACTTCCCAATCGCGGGTTTGATTCCTGCCAAGCATTGTAAAAGGATTTGTCTTTGTTATCGTTTCTTTTACATCTTGTAATAAGCCATTTGATAGCCGTTTTTGAACGAATTATAAATTAAAATTGAAAGTGTAAGAAAATATTTTCGTTACTAACTATAGATTACAACTGAAAGTGCAAAATAATATAAATAAACATTTTCATTACATTAAATGACCTAAAACAATTCAAATGTAAAAATTCGGTTTCCAAATTTCTCTAGGAACTGCAACAAAACGAGGTTTAGCACTTTATTATAATTTTCGTTGGCGATTGACGCGTTCACTTGACCGACCACTTTACTTACTTTCTTCCCGTAATCGAAAGGATTACGTTTTTAAAAAATCCAACATTTACACTACATTAAAATTACTTTGCGGTCGAATCAGGTATTTTAGGAAATAAGAAGGCCGAGCGTTCGGTCTGCGTGATTAAAAAGAAGAAGAAACTATCCCCGATAGTAATAATAATAATAAACTTTGTGACAGGTAAATTTGCTTTCGCAAAAACAATTTCGCAGCGCATGCAAACAAAGAAGAGTGCTATGTTTAATTTAACTTCCGCTGTTTATCCCCGCCGCCGGAGAAAGGGTTTTTTTTAATACCGAACAAACAGCTGAAAGATTAAAAACACTGACGGTAAGTAAATCTCGCGGAATAAACATTCGGTCTTCAAATAGACGTAACATTTTTTTAAAAAGAGTGCCATCACGCTTAAATCACAAAAAAAGAATACAGACTCTGTATCCTCGTTAAAATGAAAACAATATTTTTTTAAGAATTCGTGAACCAATGATGCATTACGAAACTTAACGAATCGAAAACGTGGAAAAAAATGCGCGCTTCGGTTAAAAAAACAAAAGCCACTGCGGCAGAGATTTTCGATTCGAAGGTCGCGCAGAGAAAAAGATGTGAGAGAGATATATAGGAGGAAAGGAACAAAGAAAAATAAAACGCGTTTCGGAGAGGCTTCGATTTAGCAACACGCCATCGCCTTCTCCTCTACGGGATTGCCCTCTCTTTTTTTTTTTGTAAGGCCGCGAACTAACAATGCCACGCGCGATGCTTATCCCGTGGTTTCCATTGTTGCCGTTGCCCCTACCCCTTCCCTCCCCGCACCATTCTCTCTCTCTTAACCTTCCAACGAGGGATACCTTCGCCTCTAGGCTTGAGAGAGAGAGAGACTTGAGAAAGATTGAGTGCTGTGAGTAGCGCTCGCTCTTCTCCTTTCGACTGATTCGTATCGAAACGAGTGCGACCTACTGACGGCACTACTTGCACCAAGCTTAAAAAGGTAACCGCGTATGTCATTTCTCTAGTAGTCAAACCAATCGTTTGTTTCTTCATTTAAGGTAGGACATGGTGGCTCGACGTAACGTAAATACCAAATGGTGCATCTTCGAAGGAAGAAAAAGGAGAAATGCTCTTGGCCGGGTATCGAACCCAGGTTCTCCCCGTATGCCGTGAAGATCATTTAAAGACGATACTCCGTTTTCGAAATGAAGACCCGGGTTCGATTCTCTTGTCAGATACAGAATTTTTATTCCTTCCAATTTATTATCTCGTATACCCGGCCAACCATAGCAAACTTGATCACTTTTCATTCGACCTTACGCAGCCTAAGTACATTATTTTTAAAAAATCGAATTTAAAAATCACCTGCAAACATGTGTTATTCAAAGTCTATAATCTTTTGTTTTATCCTCATTTCTTACGTGCGCATTACACTTTTGATGAAACATTTTTCAAATCAGGGAGAAATACTTGGAGAATACAAACCTTTCAATAAAAAAGGCATAAAATCTGCTCGCATTTCGGTTAGATTATGATCGACATTTCTTAAACGAGTAACTAAGTCGCGTCAATTGAAAAGAAAAATATTTTAATAATAAATAATAATTTTATAATTAAGGAACTTTCTTCTTTTTGGCTACTGCCGCCTTTAGCTAATGTGGTTTTTTTTTTCTTGGAAGAGCAACCCTCTTGGACGACTTTGATATAAATCGCCTCTTCGTCGTTCTATTCGAGATCTGACCTCAAACGATGCATTGAAATACACGTTCTTACATTTTCCTATGCTTTCAAACATCCGCGGTAGTTTTGAATAGACGGTAGTCGTGTCCCGCAATGATCCCATCAAGATGTGTACTATTGAAAAATCGCTGGCAGACGGTTAAGACGGGGGACACAAATAAATTTTAACTTTATTCTTCCAATTGTTGAAGAGGAAAATATCCCCATGGTAGCTACGGGCCTTGCAGTTCGTCTCTCCTTCGTTCCGAGAAGATACGTTTCATGAAAGCTTTCCACTGATACTCCAGACATGCGGAAATGCGGACGGCGCGAAAGATTTTTTTTTCAACTCAAGCATCTCGCTAATTCGTGCATTCTACCGGTTCTACCATTCTCTCTTTCCTCTCTCCTCCTCTTCCCTGGGGAATTTCCACGTCTTCCCCTACATATAAAACCGCCTCGCCTTTCTCCTCGACGAAGGATGCAATAAACTTGAAAATCGTGTTTCGACGTACGCGGCCTGCCATCTTGACGACGTCTTGCGCATCGAATCCGATGCATTTGTCTTAACTCCCCCAGCCTTCCGAAAATGATTCCTCGATCTCGTCTTGCGATGAGAATCCTGCTGATAATTAAGATAACTCAAAAATAATGAGAAACAAGTAAGGAAAGGACTGACGAATCATTAATGGAGATTAAAAAAAATTAAACTCCTAAGGCTGCCTCCCATTACACTCCTTTAGACTGGCCCTGAAATCTTCAACTTCTAACTGCGGGTAGAACCTACGGCCATAAACAATCCCTCAAAATTTGGTTGCACTAACTTGAACGGTGTAGCAGTTCAGTAGAACCTCTATAAGTCGAACCTCAAGGGAAACAAAAATTACACGACTCATAGAAAATTCGAGTTATAGAATAAATATAACATGAAAAAGATTTTGTCCTGTGAAATGATTTCACTTCGAGTTACGGAAAATTCGAGTATTACGCGTTCGAGTTATAGAAGTTCGATTGTAGTTCACCGGACACGGAAGTGTGACGGACGGACTAACAAAACGATTACATGGCAGATTTAAAAAAAAATAAGACCTGCTAAGAATAAAGAAAATATAAAAATAAGGCCCCTAAAAATCATCACGGAAAATATTTTTTAAACAGCATGTTCAATTATTACCATCTTTTACGGACTGTATATAACAACGTCGTTAATTATAAAAGTATATAATGAAATAATATATGTAAATCTTTAAATAACAATTACAGCTTCCCTTCCGCGACCTAGATTAATGTGTATAAAGCGATTCGTTAAGTTAATCAGGATCCTAATGAAGGACTAACGCGCTGAGTGATATTTTCTGTAATTTATCGAGAGGCTAAATGTCTCCAAAACTTCGGAAATTATTCATGTAATTAGCTCAAGAAGTTTATTATGCAAATTTTCGATCTGAATCAAACCCACGTTCCCAGGTCCAATCATTATCATCAACGGAAGCCGGCCAAAGTTAGTTTAGACGCAGCCACTCTAACAATATAATTGAAAGTACATATATATAGGACTTTGACAACATCAACTCCTTCGTTGATAGTCAAATTAAAGTTAACTAAAGAAGCGTTCCCTTCCTAATAAATCAGCATGAAAGAAAGTTCACGGCACCCTTTAAAGTAATTATTTGATTGCTTGGAACAGATGCGATTAAAATAAAACACGAGACTATTTTTATTTTATACATCGCCAGCTTTTTGCAGCACTTCTTCAATTTTCTTAATAACACGGTTAAGCCAGTATTAGTGGGCATCCATGTACTCAGGTAAATCATTGTATACTGAAAATTCATAAACAAAACATACACGCTAAAAAATAAGCACTATATAATTACAATTTTAAAAAGTAAGTACTTCCAAAGGTGTCTCCAATAGCAACAAAAACGTCACGAAAAAACCATATGAACATTCTAGCTATAAAGCAGCCGTCATCGCTGATATTCAACGCTAACATATTATAAAATAATTAGCTAATTCATTATTTTT
Organism: Uropetala carovei; assembly: GCA_036926305.1. Taxonomy (NCBI): domain Eukaryota; kingdom Metazoa; phylum Arthropoda; class Insecta; order Odonata; family Petaluridae; genus Uropetala; species Uropetala carovei. The sequence goes on from JAXCHB010000035.1 coordinate 3,108,660, forward strand.
TACCACCGATTTAATTTCTCTTAAATTAATTTATCCACTAAACACGGCGGAAAGTTGCTAGCAAAAGTAAAAATTGGACTATAACAACAAATATTTCGTCATTAACTAACGAACCACAGGAAACATATTAAGATAAACATTTCGCTTAGCCGAGCGAGGCCGACCTAAAATTTTGTTTTCGTGGAGAACGCGGCCAAATTTAGATCGAATACTCGGCAGTTGGCACCAAGGACAGCGTTGGAGCGAACCTCAGTTTTAAGAGAGAGAGAGATACGGAAGAGGGCATCTGTTCATCTTCTCCGCCATTCCTCTTCCTACGTAACTGCGCTGATGAAGTATCAAAAAAATGAAGAACCACAGATGAAAATCCTCCCTTCCTACACACACACACACAGAGCTTACGTTAAAGGGAGATAGAGGCGCTCGCAAATACACGGCGACGGATCTTTACTCTTCGCTTCTCCTTATTTTCAATGCACGGGTTGTGACCCGTTACTAGGTCGAATAGCTCGTAAAGAAAACGTGATGAGTACTCGTATAGCATACTAGTGAAGGTGTGCTTGCATTCTGCAAGCATTTTCTCTCACCGTAAAGGAAAGAGTATGAGCCGACAAATAATTTTCAAAAGCAACAGTTTACACCTTCTGGTCGATTTACGTGTTATTCCTTATGCTCAACATTGATGTAAAAACAACCCCTAAAATTTATAATTATAAAATATTTATAGGTTTTTAGCATTTCTTAGGAATAACTCACATTTATGCAAAATTTCATTTATGTAGCATCTCTAGAAGTGCATTTATATGAATATCATTGTTTAAATTTATTAATTTTTAACAGCCACAACAATGAATATTACTAAAATTTTCAATGTTATTTATTACCGGAACATTATTTCCTAACACTGCGAAAAATTTCAGCTTCCTGGATCTTCGGAAAGTGTGTAAACATTAGTCAATTTGTTAAATATTTAAGAATTTATTACGTCCGAACGAAGAAATATTTCCAAATTTCTATATTCCCGTTTTCATTATTTGGCAAATTATACACGCAGAAAAAATTTCAGCTTCATAGCGCATTTAGAAGTACCTAAACCATGAGATGTTAGTAAAATTGTTTATAATTTTTACCGGCCAAGAAAATAAACATTGTCGCAATTTTCCAATTATTCCTCCGATTATTTTTCTCGGTTCACCTATGTATTAAATTCCAGCTCTCCAGCTATTGTAGTTTGGGCCAGACATTAGTATCCTCCTATATATATATATCCTATATCGTATATCCTCTGTAAGAAGAGTCGATATAGAATGACAGCCTGCTGAAATACTATATCGAAAATGACGAGCAATGGAGTGCTACTATTAGATGTATGCCAAACTCATGGTATGCGTCGCTTTTTTTAAATAGCGAGTTAACGGAAACTCGAGCTAGAACATTTTTTCTCTTTGCCTTCTCTTCCAATGAGCTGGAAATCACGATCCAACGCGATTAAAAACTTGCTAAAAGTAAAAGCGAGTGCGACGATTTTACTGGAATTGCAAGATGTGGCGCGAAACAAAGATATCGAGTGCTAATGAATGCGGCAATAGTGAGATCACAAGAGGTTTAATGCATGGAAACGATGACGTAAGACATTTTTAACAGGTAACCTCATAGTCAAGAATTATATTTTTCAAAACAAAAACTTATACTCTCGAGCCTTTACAACACTGTCACCTAAAATAGTTTTTCTTCTAATTCAAAACGGATATTTTTCCTAAACATTGTCAAATAAACTCGAATTTATTTATAGATATTGAAGCTGAGGGAGAATAAAATTGTATACGAGATTATCGGGTCATTAAAAATGCTGCTCGTTTTTTAAAATTTATGTAGGAAATTCGAAAAGGAATTAACCCCAATTTTCGATAAAACCTCTTGGTGCTGGAGTTCTTGGCTCCTGATCTCAAGGGTTTCCATGACTACGACGGGGTAAAAAAAAAAAAAATTTCTCAAAGCTTTCGAAAAACTTAATTCGCCTTGAGCAGCTCTTTTGAGCAATTTTTTTATATCCAGGGAACGTAATATGCGAAACTTTTAATTATGTCATTACAGAAGTTTCGCACTGCAGCAACAAGACAACGAACCGCTTTCGTAACAGGCTCTACAAGAGATATCAAAAGGAAAATACGCAGCAAATCGACACTTTTTTTTCGTTAAAATCGAAATGATCGCATAATTCTCGACGAAAACTAAACTGAGGCGTAACTAGGTCAGGGTGTCAAACGATTTGCGCTCAAATTCAACCGATTCTATCGCAAACAACTCATCGCTGAATGTGATTCCCTCATGCAGAACAACTTTCGAGCAAAATATTTTTTTTAACTTTAGCCAGCGGTACTTACCAATTAATTCCAGTTTATGTTGTGCATCGGATGAATGTCCAGGCCCGAAACACGACGGAGAATCCCGCGATCCGTCCGGCAACTGAAAAATAACGAATTTTCAAAGTTATTAATGTTTGCGAATTTATAAATACCATAACATTATAAGGAAATGACTAAGTTTTTTCATCGGTATTGCTAATTTTTAACTTAAATGGGAAATTTTATTTTTTTATTATTGAAAAGGTTTGAATTAGGAGATTTAAATGTATATAATTATGCATCCAGAAAGAAAGCATTAGCGCAAAAAATTTAATTTTGCGTACATTTAAATAAGTATGCGTAGCATTGGAATCGACTTCCTTGCGGTGTTTACGTGATATTAACTGAGCGAAGATTCTTATCTGTCAATTGACAAGCTGAATACACGCTAACCTTACGAATGTTATACTCTAAAGATATAAAATTAACTTTTTTTTATCAATTCCAATTTATAAACCGATCCATTTTGGTTTTATTTGTGCTATGATCTGACTCAAGCTGTTCTGGACACGCCAATATTAACATAGAAGAGAACCAGAAGTAACCTTTTTCAATGAATCGAAACTTATATACGAACAACGTGAACAATATGAATTTGGAAAACGGGAAATATTTTTCAATCTAAATGTATGTATGTTTATATATATGTGTGTGTGTGTATATATATATATGTGTGTGTATATATATGTATGTATGTGTATATATATATATTTTTTTTCAATATGATAATCACAAAATCTATGGTACTTAAAATCCGGCCTCCCTAGCTCCGACCTCAACGGAAAACATAAAACGTTCGATATATAATTAATTCGAGTTATAATAGTTTAATAGAAGGATACCACCGAAAATATATTCGAGCAATCGAAGATTCGAGATACGTTCGTATATGTCCGCCTTACGAGTATGTCGCAATTAGTACAAGCATTAAAATTTTTTTACGTTTTCCCCATTTATAAACGAGAAACGAAAAAGTGGCTTCGCTCAGGCATAACCTGATAGACACAATTCACGGACAAATGAGGATGCAACTTTATAACTCAGAATTCACCAAAAAGCAATAAAATGTTTGCGAAAATCAAATGAGCATTTCGGCCAGGAGGCAGCCATAATCAACGGCAATTCACCGACAGAAAATTCAGACAAATCCTTGAAGCGGATGCAGTTGAATAGATAAAAAAACAATAATAGTACCTATCGCATACTAATTACTATACCAAATCATTTACGAAAATCTGCTCAGCCGAAGTTTTGTTGCTTCATTAGACATCCGTCAAAACTCTTTCATCGCGACCGATCGAGTAAAGAGTCGTCCGATAAAAACTTATCGTTTGATCAAACTGGCAGCAGAGTGCGAAGGAGCTTTGAGGCGAAAAAAAAGTCGTGACGCACTAACCGAGAGAAAGAGACAAAAGAAGTGCGGACGGAAGGGACGGAAGTAAAAAAAAAGACGCAGAGATGAACGACGGATTTAGCCCTCGGAAGAATTCCTTTGAGGATTTCCGAGTAGTTCCAAATACATACATCATTCAAACGCGAGTCACCCTTTTCTTCAAGGTTCTCTACCCCACACTCCCCTTCGTTTGCATCGAGTCACGACGCGGAGGCTTCAAATAAATAAGCGTTTCAACACGGACTCGTGAGTCGACTATCGGGCGAATTATAAACAAAAGCGGTGAGAGAGAGAGAGAGAGAAAGGAGGAAAGAGAGCGAGTTCTCTCTAGGATGGTCGGCAAAGAGCTAACCGTATTCGTCAAACATTTGAAATTATGCCAACAAGAGATCAAATCAGCGTAGCCGACAACCTGAGGATTTCTTCCTTTTGGTAATACAAGAGATACTTCAAAATCCGTTTTGGTCACGTAAACAAATACCATATCTTTATTTGCGATTAAATTTTACTTGAGGATAATTTAAGACTGGATTTAGGTCGATGATCAATTACGATACTGATGTGGCACGTTGCTTTTCGTTACGAGAAAAACAAAATCAGCAATGCAGTAAATTGGGGTTGATGAAGTTCACAATGGTGACGCTACGATCATAAACATTTTCGTGGAAGATTAACAGCTGATTTACTTTTGTACCTTGACAATAGTTGACGCACAAAATAACCGTGTGAGAGGCAGGAATCGAAACTGGGACCTTTATCAATTTTCAAGCATAACAGTTAAGCAAGATTTTGCAAAAAAAAAAACATTTATTTTTAGTCACTCTATTCGTGAATGAAATTGGTTATCGAAAATGAATATTACATAGTATTATTGTTACCGACTGTAAACTGAGCATTGAAAAGGAGATGTGCTTTCTAGACATCACATCACCCAGATTAAAACCCGTCATTCCGAGAATAACCCACGGCGCGGCGGTGAGAATTTCATTTATCGCGGATAACCGAAAATTACACACCTGTGGCGGTAATACAAGTCAAAAGATACGGAAACCGAAATGATGATACCTTTCTTAATCAGACACCGGCCTTAATTGAGATTCGCTGTATCGTTATACATGACAAAATCTCAGGATTGTTTTCGATTCAATTCGATAAATAAAAAAAAAAACAAAACGAAAAATTCTCTTCTTCGGAAGTTTAGATTTCAAATCACAGCGTGGAAAATTTTTTAAAAACACATTCCGCATTCGCGCATCACAACGCGTTTCGGAACAGCGGATAAGAGGAAAGGCGACAAAAACAATAAACGATCGCGACGAAATAAAAAAAATAAAACCCATACGGCGATGTAAAATTACGTCATCGACAAACTTGATAAAAACGCCTCCAAAAGTCTTATTTTTTCAGCGAGATTGGCGAGGAAAATTCTTTCTCTCTCTCTCTCTCTAACCGTGATCGGACGCGAAAATGAAGCCGACTTTTTCGAATCGAAAGGCAACGCGACACCTTGAAACAGAGAGAGAAAAAATAAAACGATCTTCGTTTGTCGGAGACTGACTCGTAAACACGTTCCCCTCTCTCCCTTTCGCCTCGAGCGATAAAGAAAGTTTGTTTTATTTTTCACTCGCTCGGGAAAAGAGAAGCGAAGGAATCCAAATTTTCGCGGAACCGGCCGTATAAAAACGAGAGATAAATGCTAACAAGTCCCGTGGCGTAGCGGGAAAAAAGAGAAGAAGGTGATATCATTTGCACCCTCCCATCCCGAAGTTTGCATTATTCATTCATGCAAGACGGTCGCCAAGCGGCAAACACACACAGAGAGGCGAGAGAGAGAGAGGTTAAGGACATCGATAGAAATGCATATTTAAATACGAGAATTCACAACTCCCTTAAGATTATTTCGAGAAAAAAACGCGAGGACGAATAGGGCGAACTTTCGAACAAAAAACAAACACCTTCAGAGAAGTTTCGGGATTTCATTAAAAGAAAACTTCTCGAACAATAACTCTGAGATAAATACTACGTTAAATCGACATTGTGATGTTTAGCCATTGCTTTTCATATTATTTTGAGTTGAACTTTACGGTTCTACGAAAGTTTACAGTGGTAGAGTGCTGCAGACTGACCGGATGCTTAGAGACCGAATCTATTTCGGCTCATTGGATATTCCTCTTGATCGATACGCCCATTAAGGTATAATACACACAAATGAAAAAGGTTAGCAAATATTGAGATAGCAAAAACATTCAAGGAAGTCGAGTAATAACAGCCTAACAGTGTGGAGGAAGTACACACGTACATACGTACTCAGTGGAGTATATAAACTTTCAGGTTGAAGTTATAAAAATTCCTGTCAGTCGAAATTCCTGTCATTCTATATCCGATACATCGGGAGTTTACTGTACGTTACAAGGTTTCCATGTCCGTTAAGGACATAGAAAAGCTTACTTTGGTCACAACTCTCAACCAAAAACTTTTGAGACAAAATCTTCACTATTGTTTGTTATGGAACGGTGATCATTTATCCATGCGTCGACGAGGCTAGACAAGTCAACTTGTCTTTTCACAATGAGAGATTAAAGGTTGAATTTATGGCCGTAATTTCTAGAAAGAAGAAATGAAATTGAATGCGTATGTGGCTTACCATTACAAAATGCTTCCTCAGACCTATTGCTGCCAATGAAGCCTCTATTTTCATTTCTAAGAGTTACAAACACATGAAATTTTATTTGGTATGATCTTCTTGGAAAATATCAAGAGCTCTGTCAAAATTAATAGTCTAATATTTCATTCTGACGACGTGCATACGTATAATTCAAACAAAAACGCCACTAAAATAATAATTATGCTGTATAGATAAACACAAGAATAAAATTTTACCAAAGTATAATAGAAATGCATGAATATTCTTATCAACTCAAGATTTAAATGTCGAATGTTTTCACAGATCCGTTCTTTTATAATAAAATTAAAATTTACCACGGAAACAACACTATTTATTATTTTCATAAAACCACTTCAATCGGCATTCACCTCCGATTATTTATATCGAAAAGCATCGCAAAGGCTACACGGTGCATCCATCCATAACTGAAACAAAATTGCACTACAACCACGCTTGAAGATAGCTATAGAAAGGCTTCAAACCGCTGACCCATGGAATTACCACGACTCTTCGAAGGAGAAGGAATAAAATCATTTTATTTATAAGCCCGAGAAGAAATAAAGGTAAATTTAAAACCATTATTTGCCTGCATAGCATCACCACATCATCCCGAAATAGGACTATCATTTTCTCATTCCAGGTTTAACGCTGTCCACATGGATTACGAAACGAGTCCTAACTCTCGTGTGCGGTAGAAACGGAACTGGTTTCAGACCCGACACTTCGGTTTCAAAAAACATATCGGGGGCAAGGATGGAACCTTGAAGGACGTCCTCTCGTTGACGCCTTGCGTAAGTCACTTTATGACGGTTGCCACGATAATAATACCTAGCTACCAAAAGGGGAATTTTGTTTTATTTACTACATTATATTTATCTATTTTGAAATTGCCTCTTTAGTGTAATTATCTCTATTAATGAAAAACGTCGGAACCTTTGCTGAGACAGAAATTACCTAAACGTTTCCTTTCCAGATGGCAATAAGTAAGTCGTTTGCACAACCAATTCATTGTGCAATGACACTAGTTGTGAAGAACCGTTTTACCTCCATTTACCCAAGGAAAATAGAAATATTGCTAGTTCTCCATGGAAAATGTTGTTTTCTCTTTCACCTATAAGAATGGAATGGATAAAGGCAAATGGTGATAAAGAATTTCTCAAACTAAGCGGATGATAAGCTACATATACGGCAAGGGCGGATAAAGGTTTCTGAATATTATAAAATATTAACCTCTAAACCTCGTCCTACGTCAGGCGAGAACTATACCGTTTTACTACATTCATTTTGCTGTAAAAATAGTTATATATTTCCTTTTTCTGTATTCAAATATACGTGAATTACGATATTTTGATATAATTTATCTTTCATTCCTGATTACCCGCCCCAATGGATGAAGCCTGGATCCGCCTTGAAATGCGGGCCGAAAAATCTCACGACTGAGACATTTTAATTATAAATTTCCCAACTTCTTCACTTCCTTCGTAGAAGTAATTGAAAGCATATGCCGAGGATGAAATCCTTCAAACATAAAAGTATGAAAGCGGATAAATCTTACTGAATGTTTAGCAGTCTAATATTTTTATGTATTACACTAACTTTACTAATCAAATACCGACAATGATTTTTTTATTTCTTTACTTTTCCAAATTACACTTCCCCGCTTTTAAAAACGTCCAAGCACTTGTAGTTTTTCAGAGTACTTCTCTATCTCGTTTTCGATTATAAACTCGAACTCGGCCGTGAAGTTTATCGCGAGAGAAAACGACCGTTAAAGCGTAATTTATTAACCTCGAGTGCATAGCAGATTTAATTGGTCACAGTTAGAGACCGATAACGATTTCGACTCTGTGAAAAACAAAACTGGAACCAATCTCGATAACTCCTTAATAAATTCATCCTCCGACTACGAAGGAAGGATCCCTCGCTGAAAATTTGTCTTTTTATTATTCAGACGGATTTTTTTTCTCCGTAAACTAAAAGAAATCTGTTTTTTTTTTAAATAACTGTCAAAACTTTTTACCTGGATGCCCGGCGAAAATTCCTTTCTGCGGTGAAAGAGAGAGAGAGAGAAAGAGGAACTTTCCGCTCGGGCGACGCGGCATATCATATTAAACGAATGATCTAGCAAGGGGCTGAAAAACATTCTCGCGCACACAAACAAATTGGAAAAAATATATGAAGTATAGGCCTGCATGTATGTGTGTGTGTGTATTATCTACACATTTCCGAATGTTTGACTGGTTGTGTGTTTCAATATATGTACATGCCCAAACTATAAGATGTAGAACAAGCAAACTTGATACGGTTTTTACTTACATCTAAACTTAGCGAATGGTAAAGGTTTGGACAACCGGGATTAGTCAGTGCTGTCAATATAGGGGATTCCAGAAGATAACACGTAAAATTCGACTGCTTGACGTGCAGGCTTTCATTCTTCTGCAAAATTAACTCGGGAGAGATTTTCCCATTAATGCAATGTTAAAATCATAGGATGTGTTCGAATACAAATTTTTCCTCCTACACGTGCATCTTAATCGTAACTTATTCATTCGTTGAATTTGGCGACATTTTCACGTTAAGCGGAGGTTTGGGATAGAGCTCTTACGGGTGTGCGGACAGATTAGCACCCGTGATGATGCTTTATATCAGAAGAGTGCTGCTGCAAAGGAATGAAAAACGCATCCAAGGAAGTCTGATGCGAATTTGCAGACACAAAGCAATGAAAAAAAAATCTTTTAAACAAAATATTTAGGTATGCCAGAAGTAAATGTTACTTTTTTGTACAACGTTTTAAATATTGAGGTCGTAAGTCAAATTTGTGCCGTAAAAATTCTTGCTCGTAAGACCGAAAGTTCGTAAACAGAATGTTATTGCATCCGTATGCATGTTTGTGTGTGTATATATATATATATATATATCATTCTCTCCCCTCCTACAGGAGCGGACACACCTTTATCTCTTTCTCCCTTCCTTCACGGCTTGGCTGCCGACTGAAAGATCGAAGGTGGTGGTGGTGGGGGGGAGGGAGGGGGGGGAGGGAGGGGGGGAGGGGGGGGAGGGGGGGGGCAAAAGGGGTCCCGAGCGTCCTTGTGCGACTGTTGTGGACAATTTACGAGTGGTCGACAGAGGAGGAGAGAGAGAGAGAGAAGGAAGAGAGAAATAAAAGAGAGGAAACGTGGCCTGAGAGGAATGACGGCCATCTTCAAGCGAGAGTGTGCGTTAAACTGATGAGGTCAAGCCTCCCCGTCCACTTTCGCCTCCTCCCCTATTTTCTTTCCATCCCTCTTTTTTCCCCCCTTCCTTCCTCCCTTTCCCTAGCTCATTTACCCCCCTTAGTCCTTCGTATTTTCTCCCGTCAGAATTCTCTCTCCGTCTGCTTTTCCCTTTTAACCATTTCCTTTCTCTTTCTTCTCGTCCTTCCTAGATTTATCACCTCTCTCTCTCTGTCTCTATGTATATATATATATATATCTTCGGTCCTTTACCTCTTTATTTTTTCTCTCTCTTCCTATAGCCGCTTCTTCCTCTTTATATCCCCTCCTCTTTTTCCTTTACCCTCGCTCATTTACCTCTTTCTACTTTCTCCCTTCAGAATTTTATCTTTCCTTCCTTCTACTTTTTCCTATCGCCATTTCTTTCTTCTCATCCTTCTTCCTAGATTTCTTTTCCCTCTCTTTATATATGCCTCTCTCTTCAGCCCTTTACATCTTTATCTTCTCTCTCTCTCTTTCCCTATAGTTTCGGTATGAACTATTTCCTCTCTCTCTCTCTTCTCATCCTTTTTAGATTTATTTCTCCCTCTCTTTACCACTTTTATCTATATAGCTCTTTCTTCCGCTCTTTACCTCCTTATCTCCATTTTACTCTCTTCTTTCCCTATAACCGCACTCTCTCCTTCCACTTTTTACACCCCCCTCCTCTTTCCCTTTTTCCCTTTCAAGCCTTACAAACCACATATTCGACCGGAGGCTACCTGGTCTGCACCTCAGCGCTCTCTTACCGGACCGGGTAGAAATCCTGTTTTTTTTATTCCTTTTTTTATCACTACCCTCCCCTCTCTCTCTCAATAGTCTGGGAAGTTAATGACTCGCCCGAGAATGAAAAAGAAATCCTTTCTCCACTCTCTCTCTTTCACACACAGCTTTTTTATCTTTCTCGCGAGACGAAAAAAGCTCGTAGTTTAAAAAATATTTTTTACTGAGCGGTATATGGTTGAAAAACGCAAGCGGCGTTTTAAAGAGGATTCGGCGTAATAAGAGAGATAACGGAAAAAGCAGTGCTTTTTTTAAAAAAAAAACTCGAAAATCGACCATAATTTCGGCGGATTTTGGTAAAACTGAAGCTGAAAGAAGACAATACGAAGTCGGCATAGGTTAAAGGAACTAGCTTAAAAGTTTTTTTGAAAAGTAAATACGTCATCTAAAAGTCGACAAAGAACAGATCAAGATGACCAATAAGTGTCGAGTAGATAGTTGTATATTCCCTAAAAAAGTATGCGTGAGCCTTCATGTGCATGATTTCAGCAACGTTGAGTTTACACGCTAAACCACATACTAGCTCAAAGGTTTGAAATACTTATTGTTAGTGTTTTGGATCAAAACTTTATCAGAGAAAATTGATGCATATCAACGAAAAGATTTCATTGGAAACATTGAACGATATTTCGCCCTATACGGAAGACCATCTACGTGAATTCGATGGAAGGTACTTCAAAGGAAGAAAATGACATAACCTACCTATTCGAAGGGCAAAAGGAAAAAATGATATTATCCCGCATCGTTTTTTCTAAAGAAAGACGAATTAGAGCTCATTTTCAGCATGGAAATTGTTTCGCCACATGAAAATAAATGCTATATTTAAATATTGAAAAACTATAAGAAGTTGTCTTGACGACATTCAACGTTTAAGTAGATTTTGAATGTTTCTTGTGTTCGAATTCGGGGAAAATGTGAACTGGAATCAAATTAATTCAGATTTCTCGCAACTCAAGAATGTAGAATTACTCGAAAACGGCTGAATCTACTTGAACCATTCTTTCAGAATTAAAAAGACCGTATAAAATAAGGCTTTATGGTAATCTCCGTGTAAAATAACGGCTCAAGTTTGATTCCCAGACGGCTTCCTTCCATTACTTGAATAACATAGGGTGCATCGTATTTCTGATTTGCATTTGAAAATTACTTTTTTCAAAATCGCATGACCTTGGAAGTAGAAACGAAGAATGGTTAAAATAATTCACGTTCCTACCGTCGATTTTAACATACACGTATACAATCAATACTCGATAATCTGTTTTGAACGGAAAAATTTACGTTTTTCATTGTGAAAAGCCTCCGTCATCAAAGGAATCCATCAGATGAAATCATGGGCAGTGCATTGCATCGTATGGAAAAAACATAGATTTTATATTTGTAAAAGTCGTTTAACAAATATTTTTTACGTATCGTCACTTGTTTACAAAAGCCCTCTGCACACTGCCTCATAAAAAAACCACTCCGGGCCAACATAACCGCGGCCGTGATATACAGAACGAGGTATACACTCAAGAATGACTTCCGCGTGTGAATTATTTGCCGCCTTATTTTAATCGCCTCCATACCGGAGACTACACAAAATAGCCTCGTCGGAAATTATCGGAAACGAAGACGGCCAGATGCTCGCGTTTTAAGCTGCCGAAAGACGGAAGCACGCGCTGGTAAGTGCGAAAGAGAGGGAGAATGCGATGCGTGGCTAATCGCGACCTTCGTAATCCCACACACACACACACAAAAGACGGTTTCGAAACTCTCCTTCCGCAAGTATTTTATAACTTTGACAGCCCCACGCACGCCCTCTGAACCGCGACGCTTTTACTAGAGGAAGCGGAGAAAGAGAGGGAGACAAAGAAGATGGACGTAAAGAGGAAAGGAACAAAAGAAAAACAAACGAATCTTTTTTTATCTTGCGCGAGACATCTTTCCGAGAAAATTTAGCACGAGTTTGGAAACGGTCCAAACTGAAAAATAAATAAACAAAAGAACGGCGTTATCGCCGACGCCAGAGAAGCGTCGTGACACGAACTGATCGAGCATGTCTTCGGGCGATGACTTTTTTTGCCGTTTTAGTAGGTAAAATGGTATTGCGGGGATATTTTTATCCCTTGTTTTTTCTATGTCAAACGGAATGCCGTTTCGCAATTCAGAGCCTGCCGCTTATTATTTACGACGGAATGACGGAATTAACGGCTCGGAATTCTGAACGGAGTCGCTAGGGAACCTATGGTGAAATTATGTGCATCATCACACTGTGGCGTATAATTGATAGGCATCAATAAAAAAAATATGCAAATTAGAATCCTCCTCCGAGTATGTATTTTGGTTTATATATCATCCGTGAGCTTATACATTGGAATAACAATCACTATCAACTACGATAACTTTAAATGAACAATATAGGTACCCGGTAGATATTTCTAAACATTATATAAAATAAGGAATCACCGAAACATTTTTCGCGAGACAATCTCGAACAGAATCCGGTAAAAATATTTGAGCCTTTTCCGGTACGGAAGCGATCGTTTCACTCGGAATTCGTGATGGAACGCGAAGAAGCTTCCCGTTGGGATGGAAGTGGAGACTTAAGAGGGGGGTTGGGGAGGAGAGTGGGATAAAACGGAAACAAGAATGCCTTCGTATAGCCAAATTATACTAGCACTGAGACAAGAAGCAAACAAAGCTCGCCGAGAGACCTCATTTCACGGGAAAAATAAAGTCACAAAAAAAGAAGAAATAGCAAAATACATTACCGCGACACCAGATGGGGTGGAGAAAAAAAAGAGAAACGAGATAAGGAAGATCGGCAATGCAGAAAAGTAGAGAAAATAGAAAGGAATAAAAAAAGGTCGGATGGGGGAGTGACGGTTTGGGAGGTCGAGCAGAACAGATGGGAGAATGTGAAAATGCTTCAACAGCGTCACACACACACACAGACACGCGGGTGCCCTCTCTCTCTCCCTCTAGAAGGCACAAGTGTTCATCGGTGTCTCATGTCTATCGCAGGGTGAAGAGAGAGGAAGAGGTAGGTTGTGGGAGGTAAGAGGCAGAGGGGGAAAAAAGGAGTGGGCGGGAATAGGAAGAGGAGGGGGAGGGAACTGGTTGAGCCACCCGACACGATCTGGCAACAATGTAACCTTGGGGTTCGTCCCTCCCTCTCCTCTCTCTCTTGGAGGCAAAGTGCAGGATAGAAGGGTTGTGGGTGGAGTAAAAGGTTGGGAAGTCTAGTCCGGGGGAGGACAGCGGCGGGGTTAAAGGGTAAAGTCGGGAGAGAAAGGAGAGAGAGAGAGAGAAGGATGCTGGGTTGGGACTATAGGCCTTCCCGCCCACCGGAACCTGATCTAGCATCAACATTCTCCCACAATCTCTCTTCCTACCTCTTCCTTTCCCAGAACCAATCTCCTCGCTCGCTCTCTCTCTTTCTACCTCCCAACGCGATGTGTTGGAAACTGATTTCATCGCATTCTCCACGGATTTATCTCTCACTAGCTCTCTCTAAAGCCTTTGAAGATGAAGAACTTTCCGAAGACGGAAATCAAAACGCATGACAATAGGTCCGAGGATCGCTTACCTAAAAATGCTACGGACTGCGTGCTGGAGAGGGGTCAACACTTTTTCCTCTTTAGCGTCGTGATGTTAAACGGGAAACAAGTGGCACTTCGTATACGAGGGGCTTCGAAAGTTAGCGTACTGAAATGAATTATTTATTTGGAAAAATTTCGGAATTTTTCATTAAGGTCATACATGCCGCCACGTTTGACACTTATTTGGACTCGATATAAAAATGTCTACATGTTGATGTCCCGCATTATACACACAAATTTGAAAGCCTTTCGGGCCGAAGCCCTCCGTCAGCAACGGGCACACACACACAAACGTGTGTGTGTGTATCTCTCATAAAGGAGCGAGTCGACTTACGTTCGGAGATTAATCTCTATCGAATCTCCGAATGTTTAAATATGGTTTGATCTCTCCGCTAAATGATGAGGTTGTGGTTGGGGAAATTTCGGTTTTGGGAGAAGAAATGGCCGATGAGAGACAGGGTGGATGGGGAAACCGTCTCAGCTGCCGTCCGAAGAATTTTGCAATGATTTCTTTTTCTAGGACCAAAAAATCTTTCCATGTTAAACGGTATGTCGCCCAAACAGTGTCGCGTTAAGTGAGTACATATAAACTGAAAAGTATGCCTGAGACTGAGCATGCGTTTTCGTGTTCAACGATTTTCACTATCTGGTAAAAACTGCGCCCGTAAAACATTATCGATTTTCAATTGAAAATTTCGCATGCAGGACCGGATTCAGGGGAGTCGCGGAGACGGAACAATATCTAATTTAAGTATTTTATTTTTAGTTAAATTTTAATGCCCAATTTTATTTATAGTTATAAATATTTTTTAAATCTCGATTTCTAAAAAAATATTCTGATCATATTTCATAGCTATTGGTGGGTGGATGTGGTTAAGAGGGTCGTGTTATGATCGGCTGACCTGACAGAGAGGTTTCGCAAGATGCCTAAAAGTTGTGAACTACTAGATTAGAGAGATAACAAGAAAAAACTTACTATAACAGGATATTCCTTTCGCATTTTTATCTCCTGATGCTTTCAATTCCTTTTTTTTCGATACTGTACATCTGTCGTATAATATAAAAAGTTTTTAATTTTGTGTTCCAAATACACGTTTCCTTATTTATAATCCTCTCAGTAATACATAATTTTGTGGAATTCCATAATTAATAAATAAATAATACTAGAAACTATGTAATAATTCCACTATATTACTCAGTAACACGACCACATTTCAACGTAACTATGTCATCATCAGTGCATTCATAATTTGATTGCAGGGAATGAATGGATTTAAATCGTTTTGTACTTTCACCCGACCGGTTGAAATAAAAATGTTATTTTTTTCGACAGAGGTGGCAATTCGCCCGTCAAAATGTTGTTAAGCACTCCTGGAAAGCGGGTTTTTTTAGCCCTTTTGTCCTAGCAGTAAGTTTTGGACGCCGTGAAATTCGAAGAAAAAGATTTTGTTCCGTTCCGGTTACACGCCAACAAAAGTTCTTAGGTTGTTAATAAAAACATTTTCCCCCGATTAATGTTTTGATCGGGACCCATTAATTAACATTCAGAATCGCCTTCGAACCCTCCCCCCCTCCCCCCTTTCTCCCCCCTCCGTTTCGTCTTGAGTGCCTTGGAGTGGTTCAGATCGCATTCATTCCTCGTTTCCCTCTGTAATTCATTGTGTTCTCTCTCTCACTCTCGCAAGGCTAGGATGCTCGTGAAAAGAAAGGCGTTCATTTCCATTTAACGGCCATTAAACCCGACCTTATCGTCTCGTGTTTATTTTCATATATTTATATTTTTGGAAATTTCGCTCTGAGCAAATTGATAAGCATTTTAATTATATATTTTTAATAATTCGCAATGTCGAAACGTCGAGAATGAATGTTAAGTTGAATTAATGAGAGGTTTAATTCAATCAACCCCTTCTCCGCACAATAAAAAATCGAAAATTACGTGTGAATTATTCATTAAACTAAAGAAAGTTTGTAAAAAGGCTGGTCTGGAGATACCAATTTCTGCCCGACCTTCCCTTCGGCCCTGTGGGGCCTCGGGGTCGGTCAAGCCGGTTGGGGAGGGTCCCTTTGGTCGGTCAAGCCGTTGAGGTGCTTGCCCATGGGCCTCGGGACGCTCCGGATCGTCCCTTTGGTCGTCAAGCCGAGGATGTTCGTTCAGATGCTTGCCGTTGTACCAAGGTTGGTCCGTGGCGCCCACATGCTCCAGACCAGCTGATTATGATCCGGAGGCGAAAGCGTATATATACTTCTGAGCTTGAAGTTGTTTTTTACCAGGGTTAACTAAAGGTTTTGGCAGACTTTTCCGATTAATTATTACGTAACCGAATGCCCTCCCAGTAAATAAATATCTTCTCGAATTTCTACTCAAAATGGATGTAAGAAATATTGTATTTGATAGATCCTTAGTAAATCTGGTACAGTGAAACCTCCAGAGGCTACCACCACCTCTCTAATACGACCATAGGACTTCGGCGACAATGAGAGTTGTCATGGTAGCTTATACTTGGTATTGTCATAAAACTGATAAAATCACGTATTTTTCTGATTCTAAACGCGTTTTTACGCTAATTCGATCAGGATTCGGAATTTGTCTTCAATAAAAATAAACTTTGTTCTTTTCTTCGTAGAACCATTCAAGTCTCAAGTTTATACCATGTTTCTAAGTAATTTTAAAATTCAAATGAAAAATAAGCTGCACTTGTCCCTATGTTATTCAAATGGAGTAAATAAAAAAGAACGTGTTTTTAAAAATTAGACAGGTCAATCAAATCGATATAAAAACTTTACTATACCACCGTACTCATTATTCCGGTGAAAATGATACCTTTCGCTTGGTTCTACGTGCTGTAGTTGCTGAGTTGTAAACATTCGAACTTACTGGTGTTTTACTGAACGCCGTTGCGTACGTGTCGAAGTCCTTCGAGCTGTTAAGATGAGATGCATATTTCAAGAAAAAAATCACTTGAACAGCTCTTTGATCACCACATTCTTGGTGAATGTTTTTTCATTCATCAAAATCTTTCTTTGATATTCGTGTCTTGTAGGAAGACTTTCACGTTTTTATAATTTCTCGCCCTTCGTGAGGGTCACGAAGAGTTGACCACGTCCAAATACAGACTCAGGCAAGCGTCCAAATTTTAGTTTTTTTAAGTTACCGTTTCGTATGATTAATTTATCCGACTCAACCCGTTGATTTTGAGCTTAGCTTTCGCTTTAAAGAAAAGTCTCACGATGATAAATCGACAATCATTTCAGCGAGCGCGTCACTTTTTTTTATTCCGCGTATCGCACGACCCGTATAATTTCTGCGTATCTTCCCCGGCAATCGCCGAATGCTTCGCGGCTGCGTGTGCGCTCTCATAGCGCTTGCCGATTGTTTTTTTTCCCTTTCTTTTACGTCTCTATAGAGGGGCTGCCATGAGAAATTTTTAAATTAATTATAATTAAATAATAAATAGGAATTCGTAAAAAAGTGGAAAGAAATCGCACTATTATTCTCCACTTACCAGCGTTGTCGTGTTTCAGCAAGGTTAAAGAGAATAGTATTTTTAATACTGAAATATTTGGAAAATGAAATTTATGGTTACCCTTGGATAGGTAATATTAGAAATAATATATATTAAAAGAAACTTGCGTTTACATTCACTAACACTTATGTTACCTAACGAAAGTCGATTCAGAACGGTACATCAGAAATGCATTATATGAGCAGTTTCCGATTAATCTGAACCACGACCTTTCCTTCCAATTTATTTTCCCTTCGGAATCCTGTGGAGATGAAAATCTCATACGGATTCGACATTTTTATTGGAGTTCGATGGTATAAAATTGCTTTAATTTAATTTTAAAAGTTAGCATAATTTTGTACGAGGCAAATTACGGCCAAAGTTCTTTGACTGGAATCTTATCGGTGGAAAAGGGTCGATTGGACTAATGTTTTAAAATAAATAAATTGGAAAAACCTCTAGTCATGGATCGTGTGATTTATCTAAGTTTGATAATATATATTCAAGTCATAAAACATTCCACCAATCTAAAAATGGTCGTGTATGACATAAGAATTTGTTACATATTAACTACAAATTATTTACATATTAATTACGTATGTATTTAATTAGTAGAACAAAGAGAATTACTATAAAATAAATGAACGTTGGATTATTCTAACGTCTTTTAAACGAATTCCCATTCAAATGAATTATGAAAGAACAAACGAGGGACTATATTTGTTTGTTTTATTTTTCATATTTATTATAAAAATAAATCACATTCCCGGCTTTGGATAACGCTAAGGCCTGGAACACGCGACCCACCCCATTCTCGCCACAGAACAAACGCAGAAAATACATGCAGGCGTTTAATAATTACGTAATTACAATTATACGCATGACGTTCGCTAATGTCTCACTATCCTTCGGTGAAAAATCAATGACGTCGGCAAATACTTAGCGATGCATTAAGTGGATTCGGTCGGACACGATTAATTCGAGAGAGAGAGAGAGAGAGAGAGAGAGAGAGAGAGAGGGTCGCACGCTACCGTGGAAATATGCGGAATGAATTCCTCTCCTTCTCTCAAGTTCTGAATTTCAAGTCATTCTCCTCCCAAGGTTTCTTGACCTTGTGTTTGCCCTTGATGAAATAGGGAACGGAGCCAACTCCCTTCTGCCACACACAACCCGACCGCCCTCTATAGAGACGTAAAAAAAAAAGGGAAAAAAAAAACAATCGGCAAGCGCTATGAGAGCGCACACGCAGCCGCGGAGCATTCGGCGATTGCCGGGGAAGATACGCAGAAATTTTATACGGGTCGTGCGATACGCGGAATAAAAAAAAGTGACGCGCTCGCTGAAATGATTGTCGATTTATCATCGTGAGACTTTTCTTTAAAGCGAAAGCTAAGCTCAAAATCAACGGGTTGAGTCGGAAAAATTAATCACGTGAAACGGTAACTTAAAAAAACTAAAATTTGGACACTTGCCTGAGTCTGTATTTGGACGTGGTCAACTCTTCGTGACTCTCACGAAGAGCGAGAAATTATAAAAATGTGAAAGTCTTCCTACAAGACACGAATATCAAAGAAAGATTTTGATGAATGAAAAAACATTCACCAAGAATGTGGTGATCAAAGAGCTGTTCAAGTGATTTTTTTCTTGAAATATGCATCTCATCTTAACAGCTCGAAGGACTTCGACACGTACGCAACGGCGTTCAGTAAAACACCAGTAAGTTCGAATGTTTACAACTCAGCAACTCCAGCACGTAGAACCAAGCGAAAGGTATCATTTTCACCGGAATAATGAGTACGGTGGTATAGTAAAGTTTTTATATCGATTTGATTGACCTGTCTAATTTTTTAAAACACGTTCTTTTTTATTTTCTCCATTTGAATAACATAGGGACAAGTGCAGCTTATTTTTCATTTGAATTTTAAAATTACTTAGAAACATGGTATAAACTTGAGACTTGAATGGTTCTACGAAGAAAAGAACAAAGTTTATTTTTATTGAAGACAAATTCCGAATCCTGATCGAATTAGCGTAAAAACGCGTTTAGAATCAGAAAAATACGTGATTTTATCAGTTTTATGACAATACCAAGTATAAGCTACCATGACAACTCTCATTGTCGTCGAAGTCCTATTGTCCTATTAGAGAGGTGATGGTAGCCTCTGGAGGTTTCACTGTACCAGATTTACTAAAGATCTATCAAATACAATATTTCTTATATCCATTTTGAGTAGAAATTCGAGAAGATATTTATTTACTGGGAGGGCATTCGGTTACGTAATAATTAATCGGAAAAGTCTGCCAAAACCTTTAGTTAACCCTGGTAAAAAACAACTTCAAGCTGAGAAGTATATATACGCTTTCGCCTCCGGATCATAATCAGCTGGTCTGGAGCATGTGGGCGCCACGGACCAACCTTGGTACAACGGCAAGCATCTGAACGAACATCCTCGGCTTGAAGACCAAAGGGACGGTCCGGAGCGTCCCGAGGCCCATGGGCAAGCACCTCAACGGCTTGGCCGACCAAAGGGACGGTCCGGAACGTCCCCGAGGTCCTATGGCAAGCACCCTCCCCAACCGGCTTGACCGACCAAGGGAAGGTCCGGACCGACCCCGAGGCCCCACAGGGCCGAAGGGAAGGTCGGGCAGAAATTGGTATCTCCAGACCACCCTTTTTACAAACTTTCTCTGGTTTAATAAATAATTTACACGAAATTTTCGATGTTTCATTGTGCGGAGAAGGGGTTGATTGAATTAAACCTCTCATTAATTCAATTTAACATTCATTCTCGACGTTCCGACATTGCGAATTGTTAAAAATATATAATTAAAATGCTTATCAATTTGCTCTGAGCGAAATTTCCAAAATATAAATATATGAAAATACAACACGAGACGATAATGTCGAGTTTAATGGCCGTTAAATGGAAATGAACGCAACTTTCTTTTCACTAGCATCCTAGCCTTGCGAGCGTGAGAGAGAGAGAGGAGACAATGAATTACAGAGGGAAACGAGGAATGAATGCGATCTGAACCACTCCAAGACACTCAAGACGAAACGGAGGGGGGAGAAAGGGGGGAGGGAGGGGGACCGAAGTAAATTAATGGGTCCCGATCAAAACATTAATCGGTGGGAAATGTTTTTATTAACAACCTAAGAACTTTCTTGGCGTATAACCGGAACGCAACAAAATCTTTTTCTTCGAATTTCACGGCGTCTAAAACTCACTGCTTGGACAAAAGGGCTAAAAAAAACCGCTTTCCAGGAGTGATTAACAACATTTTGACGGGCGAATTGCCACCTCTGTCGAAAAAAATAACATTTTTATTTCAACCGGTCGGGTGAAAGTACAAAACGATTTAAATCCATTCATTCCCTGCAATCAAATTATGAATGCACTGATGATGACATAGTTACGTTGAAATGTGGTCGTGTTACTGTTTGGGCGACATAGCGTTTAACATGGAATGATTTTTTGGTCCTAAAAAAAGAAATCAATGCAAAATTCTTCGGACGGCAGCTGAAATAGGGTTTCCCCATCCACCCTGTCTCTCATCGGCCATTTCTTCTCCCAAAACTGATATTTCCCCAACCACAACCACACTATTTAGCGGAGAGAAAAACCACATTTAAACATTGGGAGATTCGATAGAGATTAATCTCCGAACGTAAGTCGACTCGCTTCTGTATGAGAACACCCTGGAACAAAGCGCTGCATCGCGACCTTGGATCACGGGGTGGAAAACCGAAGGCTTGCAGCGGAGAAGAGGCCTCCCCGACGAGGACGACGGCGGGGGTTGGAGATCCCAAGTGGGGCCTCCTCCAACCCCTCGTAAAACCTCTCCATTTGTTTTTTCTCAAAAGAAAAAGGTGGACGTGGAAATGACACGAGGAAAGAGAGAGACGCGACGACGGAGGAAGAAAAACAACCAACGTCTGAGGAGTCAAGGCGACGCGACGGTGCCAACAACATAGGAGTCGCGATCTTTTGTAAGGTTGTTTTTTTTTCAAAGAGAAAAACCGCGGCCAAAAATTTCAGAATGACCCAAAGAGCTAGCAGGTATACTGAAAAAGAATCATCGCGGACTCGAAAAATTAAATTAAATTTATCATTGGTTTCTGGCGTAAAAATGCCGTTTTCGCAACGCAAACTCAATAACAGTTCCCCTGCAAATTCGAATCACATTAGAAACGAATGTGACGCAAAATACAAACTGTCTTAAATCGAACCTTTTTTTGAGGCATTCAAATTACACGTGCAATCCTACGATTGCATGTAATATCGCGTTCACACAAAGGAATCCACGACCATAAAATATAAATATCAAATGTATATAAACAAAAGGAACTTTTCACAATCTAGTTATGTAGGCATGCAAATTACACGTGCAATACTACGATTGCATGTAACATCGCGTTCACACAAAGGAATCCACGATCATAAACTATATCAAATGTATATAAACTAAAGAAACATTTCAGAATCTAGTTATGTAGGCATTCAAATTACACTTATGATCCTACGCTTGCACGCTCTTTCGCGATCGCAGAAAGAAATCCACTATCATGAAACACACAAGAAATTCATATAATCAAAAAGGAAATATTACAGAATCTTAGAAAAATATCTTCAAAGCAAAGGCATGTTACTGATGGACATTTTGTGGAATAAGTAAAAACTTGACCATGACGCCACGGAGGAAGGTGTTAACGACAAAACCAAAAACAATATACGATACCGAAAGAAGTATTTGGTGACCTCCTAATTGATTTTTAACGTTTTCAAAACGCGCGTCTTCGCCCCTCTTCCCTTTTTTTCTTCCCAAAAATAACGCGAGGTATTTGCGGAACGACATGCGCTAAAATAAACCGATTAACCGTAACACCGTTGTCATGGGGATGCGATGGGTAGTCGAGGAGTGGGAGGGGAGGGGCGTTGACTCGGGGATCGAGGACCCCAAAGGTTTGCCAGATCTCGCTCGAGTCTCGTTATAGAGGATGCAGCAGGTCCGCGCAGAGGGAGTGGGGAGAGAAATGAACTCGACGTTAAATTGGGCGTGGGATAAAAAGGAACACACTCTAACCCCAATCTCTTTCTGCCCTCGAAAAGAAAAAAATGTCCGCCATCCTTGTTTCAAAGGATGCATCATTCCTCTACCTATCCCCTCCTTGTTACGTGATGTAATCGATACCGCCGAATCGATGTAGGTTCGAGTTATCGAAATTAAAATCATACAGGGATAGTTTTTTTTTCTATTCTGCAGTGACACTGAAGATTAAAAAAAATCACTTTTGTTTCGTATTAGAGTTGAATAAAAACGTCACAAGTCGGCCTACCCCCACAGGTGATCACAACGCATTGATGAAATTTGTAAAAAAAAATAACAATTATAACCTAGCTAATCGGAGTCTTGTTGGGATTTTCAGGGTCAAGGATCACGGCTTCAAAGCATTCCCCTACTTCTGTTCTTAAGAACGTTTTAAGCTAATAGCATCAATGGAGGAAATCAATAGGACAACCCAAGCTTTTTATCAAAATTCAAGCTGAGAATCGCAACTGATGAACGTAAATCATCATAGCACCATTAGTGTAAACGCCGCTGATCATATTAATGCGAAAACCGCGATCGTTATTCCTTAACACAGTGGTTCTCAAACTGGGAGGAGCGAGCCTAATTTATGGGGAAGCGCGAATAATTTGTACATTTCACCATAAAA
The DNA here is from genome assembly GCA_036926305.1 of Uropetala carovei. Lineage (NCBI taxonomy): Eukaryota > Metazoa > Arthropoda > Insecta > Odonata > Petaluridae > Uropetala > Uropetala carovei. The sequence continues at coordinate 3,131,960 of JAXCHB010000035.1, forward strand.
ATTATTTAATCCAGAATTATAAAAATGTTGGCGAATGGCGGATACGCTATCACACAGCCAATAGAGATACTTATGAACTTGAATCACTTACAAATATATGCGAAGCCGCTTTCTCTGCGGTTGCTGTTATTAAGACGAAACATAGGTGGAAGATAATTTTTGAACGGAGTGGGAGTGTCAGTGTCTAAATTCATTCCAATTATCGATAAAATGTGCGGTGCTAAACAGGTTAGTTAGGTACGTTAAGTGTAAAATTTATGGTAAATACACACTACCATTTCATGATTAACAGTTGTTCGCAATATAAAAGGCGTCTTTAATAAAAATTACTATTTCATTTTATTTCATAAATGAAGGGAGGCGTGTAATTTTTTTTTTACGTTTCCCGAGGAAGCGTAGTTCTAAAAAGTTTGAGAACTATTGCCTTTAACCGATACAATTAATCGAGTTATAAAAGCGCTATCGATGCGAAAATATATGTCGACTTACACCCGTTCTAGAAACGCATTAAAGCGTGCTCTTCCCGGGGTTAATCAGACGACTTTGTTTTCCCTGACATTAAGCCCGCGCTCCTATCGTTATCCTGCCAAAACTTCCCGTTTCTCCATTCGACACACTAGAAGGATCTCCGAATTCCATTAAAACACGACGACAAACAAACGTGAAATTTAAACACACACACACACACACCGCCGCGAACGCAGCCTCGCGAATCGAGACGAGGATGGAATAGTTATCAAAAATTTTCGTTGCCTAGGAAACCTCGGGGAAGCGAGCACAAATTGGCTTGTAATTCCTGCGAACAACAGCTCACCCCCCCCCCCCCCCCCCCTCTCTCTAGAACTCCTTCCTTTATTCATTTCCAATGGGTTTCCAACTTCGTAAACTCTCTAACCTTTCCCTCCACGAGAATTCGTCGCGAAATAATAACAGATTGCCCTAAATTGCGCGAGGGAGGAATGGAGAAGTTTTTGTGCTCCTCTCCCTACTTCTTCGCTCGAAAACGTATTTCTCCTCGAAAGATTAGAAGGGCAGAGAAGAGAAGGTAATGAGATAAAGGAACTAGAGAGAGAAAATGGAGGAATGATGAGAGATAAAGACGCAAATGCTTTTCGGAAAGAGCTGCAGTTTTTTATATAAAGGGATGATAACCTTTAAGCTAGCGAGTCTGATGATGAATGGAATGGGAAATTGATCCACCCATAACATGGTCGAATAAACCATAAAAAGTGATTTCAACTTTAAAGCAGCCTTCATACGAGAAAATTCAAAATCTTTCATTTGCAACGACGAAAGTGACAAAAAATTCCTATTAGAATCAACGGTTGCCGAATTCGGTTTCTGTAGTTGATAGCCTAAAGAAATTGTCGAACTTATTTATGTAAAGCAAGCCACCATTTGAACTCGATAAATCGATGTTTGCAGTTTTTAAATTGTATCGCGATTTTTTTCGTATATCGGCTCTTACTGTTTCATCCTTGGATTTGTGCGTCTTTTTCTCGTCCTCCTACCGACGTAGGTGAGCCAAAAGGCATAAAAGGACGAAACTTTCTGGAATCCTTAGTTTCTTTAAAGTCCTTTTGGGTGTCCAGTAACTAAAACTGACATTAGGGCTGAATCAGGTCTACAACGATAAAAAAATAATCAGAAGGATAACTTGAAATATTCTATAACATTTACCGAAAAATAATATATGCAACAATTACAGCAGTGGGTTTCATATTACTGTTTTTACGACATTACTACTAAATAATTCAGTTTTGAAAAAAAAACTGTTTACTTACAAACTCATTTAATTATCATTAGGTTTCACTAATGTTAATTTATCCTCCTCTAGTAGATGAAAACTTAAGGCGTAGAAAAGTAAGGTATAAGTATTACGCAACTATGAAAATTAATTTTGTGGCGTGAAACCGATACGTAAATTAACATTAAAATTAGTCACCTGGGCGTTAAGGTAGGATGATGACGACAGTAAGATGGAAGGATGCCGAGAATTGAAGCACTTAACGATGGAGTGAGGATGACAGAGATGCTTAGGGGAAGAAAGGGCAACCGTCTTTCCCTCCCTCACAATCTATATTCCCTTAAGGGAGGAACTTAACTGGTGAGGCAGTTGCGTTCAAGAACGCGAGTCGTTAGTACCGCGGCGCGCGTGGGAAGACGGGAGGAAGAGTCGCGTTAGATCACCAAGGACGCGGGAGTGCCAAACACATGCTCGCGACGCAGAAACACATGCACGCAAACGTTGCGTGAGAAAGAAAAATCATTCGATCGAACCTTCTCGATGTATTTTTTTAAATGTTTCCAGAGGAAGAAAAATAAATTGCGAATTTTCTCACATAAGAGAGAGAGAGAGTTTCCCATCGACTCGAGAGGCGGGGTGAGAGATAACACACAAAGGGATGAACCAAAGGATTTAAAACGGTATCCTTCGCCACACTAGGTCGCAGACGAGTTGAGAATTGTCGCGATCCATTCTTACCCTATTATTATCGCGTAATTTCTGTCACCTGACATTATCGAAACTGAAATATGAAGCCGAATCTCTTTAAATAGACGCTAAAGGCATAAGCGATTATTTTTCTAAGACTTCACATCAACAGAGAAATGCCAAACGCACGCAATAACAATTATAGTAAAAGGAATTCGAATTAGCGAGAATCGAGTATATTTCATCCATATTTAAATGCAAACGAAACATTTTCGACCTTACTCACTGTAATATTTAAAATTTTCTGCATCCAAAACGGTGATTTTCCTGGAGATTTAGGATCATGTTAATATTTATAGTATTTTATCAACATATTTCTATTTAAAGTATTAATTATCTTACGAAACGAATAGCACGTATTAATAAAGCGACTAAAAATTTATGACAGCGGCAAATGTCGCAGTTTCTGCGCGACATCAGGAAAGTGGAACAAGTTGCGGTGAATTAAACTCGTAGAATATTATTCTCTGTGGACCTTCATTTTAAACTAACGTGTGCTTCAACAACATTTCCGTTATTAAACACTCCGAAGAATTAAATTGTGCACTTATCTAACTAAAATTAAAAGAATCAAATGTGAAACATGAAAACATTATTTTTGTTGCTGTTACTTTGAAACATAAAGAGCTAATCTTAGAGCATCTATAAACCATTCTTTGAAATAAAATTAGGCACAGTGGAATATATCGCGCGATCCCACACAACGATATAAAATATCGGATACCAAGTCAATACAAAAAAATCTGATGTGGCCAACACATGACTTTCTCCATATTTGGGGTATAGATATTTAAATTATTATGAGTAGCATTATGAGGCAAAATTATTATTTCGTATCGTAAAAGAAGACACGTCCTTGCCGTAAATTACGTATATTTTGAATGTTTACAGAATTCACCGCTACATGGTGTTGGTGCTGTAGGCTGGTATTAAGAAAAAGCGAAATATATCCTAAATGGATGGTTCTACGAAAATCAGTTTCAAACAAAACTTGGAAGAAATATTATCCTCTACAACTTTGGTCCTTACGAAGATTACCAATAACGATGTTGTTAAGGAGATATTTAACGGAAACCGAAAAACCGGTTATTTATAAATAACTCCTAAACAATAACTCCTATAGAAAATTGTTTCAAATGAAAGTTGTAGGAAATCACATTCTCTATAACTTTTGTTCAGAATTGTATATACAATAATGTTTTAACAAAGAAATATCGCAAAAACCGAATCGGGTTTCGAATAAACCGCGACTTCCGGTTATCCGTTATTGTCCAAAAACTAATCAGTTCTTTGTTCTCATGTAAGAGTGTTAGATATGAAGTTTGGTAACGATATGGCACGTACTTTTTGAGTTAGAGCGCCCACACTAACATACACACACACACAGACATCATTCCGAAAATAGTCTAAACATGTTCTTGGGACCTCAAAACATGTATATCCGTTGAAATCTGGAAGTCGATTTTTTTCATGAATACAATACTTTCCCATTACGACGTATGAGAAAGTAAAAAACAGGTGTCTCTATGTGTTCTATTTAACGGAAGAAGTAAACCAACAGGAATACTATCGGAATGAATACGGCAATATTCGAATAAACGAAAACTCGAGCTATATAGTCCCAACTGAACGCCATACCGAATGACTTTGAATAAAATCACACGAGGTCATGGGCAAATTTCTTCGTGGTGCAAAAAATTTGGTCTCGAGTCCCGCGAGGAAATTAGGGCCAATTCATACAGCGATAAAAATAATAAAACATCGCGTAATCACGTTAACACGAATGAAAATGAGTGGGAGAATGAGTCGTGGATATATTTTTTTCCTCGTTCCAGTTTCTGCCGCCAGTGCGAATTTTTAAAAACTCCATCCGCGATGAAGCGAGGCGGCTTTTTTTTTAAAAACCCCTCCGGCAATCGGCAAGATGGTCGTGCATGCCTTTCCTTATTCTTTTGTTTTTACTTAGCCCTCAGATATTCGTTCTCTTATTTCTTCCTCGCCGCCCGATTCACTCGGCGATAACCATCTCCTCCACGAGGTATCGAAGAGAGAAAAGAAAAAAAAACGTAACGAAATGACTAGTCAACCGGTCGTCGGCTCAATACGCCCGAATTTAACTGCGTCATCATTACAAAAAATAAAACAACTACCGCTTTTTCGTTCATTTTTCGAAGGTTTTCGCCTTTTTTTTGGTCTTTTTCTTTTCGTTGTTAAAAACGATGCGTTTTTAAAGCCAGCAGGGGGCCCGGTTGAAGAGCCTGCTAAACATAAGATCAGTGGCGGCTAATTATCTTCCGGGGGGAGAGCGCTCTGAGGCAGGCGGTTCACTCAAGACCTTTTTTTGCATCTTTTTTCCTTTTTAACCGTTCGTCGTTCAACCTGAAGAGCCTCTCTTCAAATCCGTGAATCTTTGAACGCTTTGATCTTTATAAACTCTCTTACGGGATGATTAAGCTGGCATTCACGCATAATTTTTTGCAATTTCACGGGGATTCATTGGAGACGTTCCTGCGTGCCGTTTAGGCCATGTACCACTAATGTTTCCGCGATGAAATTAAAGAAAATACAAATTGTTCTAAAGCAATGACAAAAATTATTTCATTTGTAAGGAAGCTTTGAATCCGTTATTTTCTGTAATAAATAGAGCGCATGTTATGCAACTTATATTTCTGCTGCCCGAATAAATAATATCTGCGGTGTATTGTGTATCATTAAAAATCGTTGCTACATTTTACTAAGCATAATTCTCGATTCGCGCCTTTTCTTTAGGAGCTCAAACTTAGTTGCGATGGATTTAATTACAACATTATAAATTATATACGTGTATCTCTTATCAATAGCGGATGCGCAAACTATTAGGGGAGGGCGCATAGTTTTCATTTTATGTAGCATTTTATATTTATTATTTGAATATAGTAATTAAGTGATTAAAACAGTTAATTTGATGTTTATTTAGGGATTAATATTAATTATAAATTTGAATAAAAAACAATGTTTCATTTGAACTATTAGTACCACTGTTCATTGTCATCTGCCGGTTACTGTAACCAAACGTGGAATTCCAAAACGGAATCTAGTTAAAAGTAAGGCTGCCTTTTATTGCTATCAACTGTTTAACGTTGTCAATTAAATCGAACCCAACCCAACCACATTAAGCGGCAATACGTGCACTTAATTGTCGTGCTAACCTTATCGTCGACTTCCTATCGAGGACCTAATATGTATCTTGTTCGATTCTTCTACGTAGACATTTTCAATTAAGAAAACAAAAACCGACTCGACAGTTCGTTCCTCGCGGAATGATGACCATCTCGCGACAAGTGTCTATTACGACGTATGAAGACCGCTTGATAACGAGAGACAACAAATTGCTCCGGCCGCCCAGCGAGTTGAGTCCAATGGCCTTGGGCGTGTGTTCCCGCTTTTCTCAAGGACGGAGACGACGTGAAGATGCATCCACCAGCAGAGAGAAGAGGATTCAAAAACCGTTTCGCTATTGAAGCGGGGGGCATTGACGGTGTAACGTAATTCACGAATTGGGTCGTGTCAAGAAGATCGCCCTTTTACGAAGGATTCCGGACGATAGGAATCCCAAGCAGCCCGTAATTTCAGCTGGGAAAGAAATTGGAGCCGAAACCTAACCGACATAGTTGGCGAGGAACGCTGAAACGCGTCGTTGACTCTTAAATCGACGCGAACAACGCACACACGACGAATGATCATGACTCGAATTTTTTCACTGCTCGGCGGTGCTCGTTTTCTAAAAATACACTTTCTGCTACTACAGTAGTATCCTACTGCTTATTTTTTTTTGCAAGTTGTCTGTAATTCGATGGAATGACTCTTTTGCTCTGTTAAAATTATCGCAATATGGCCTTATCATCCTGACTTAATGGAGAGGTAAATACAGTGCCTTCCTCTCCACGTTAATGTCACGGGTTCGGGTCACTTGGCGGGTATGGAATTTGTACTCTTTATAGTTTAAAATTAATGGCCTTATTATTTAATACTACGTCAATGCTGTTTATGAGACAACCGCAGATAAAGCTACGAACAGACATTAACGAGTTCGTTACCATGCGCGATGCTACTGCGATCTATTTTGCTCCTGTATAGCATGGCGACCAAGTTTTAACAGTGTAAATGATTAAATAATTGCGGATGTTCTCTAATTAAAATCGAACAGAAAATACGAAGTAGATTACAGCTCCTCCCGCTGTCCTTCCGGCAATGGTCTCGAAAAAAATAAATGAAAAACAAGCTTTGTTTTGAAAAATAAACAGCGATTTCATTAAAAATATATACTTACATATAGCTCTCTGCGTGAATGACGCTGATTATTATTTTTTTTAAAGCCATCGGTAGTAATGAAACCGATACATGACCGCGGAACAGTAAATTTAATTAACAAAAAATGCCCCCCTCTCACCCTCAAGGCCACCGTGTGGAGCCTGGTGGCTGCTAATCGATCGCCCATCCTATATCTCCCTCTCTCTCTCTCCTACCCCTTCTAACTCCCTCTCCCCCTCCAATCTCCCTCTCTCTCTCCAGGGTCAAGTCTAGGTCATCATGTACTAACCATCGGCTAATAGCCTATTTGGACTGATGTCATGGCTCCCGTGGCTATTTATAATCTCGCAGAACATAATTCACGGCATTCTGGTAGCGAGAGGACTACAATTGGTTTAACCCTGAGGTTCACATACTCTGAGGGGGTCGCGGAAGGTTTTTTTGAGAGGTCACGAAGATGAAAGCGTGTACGTAATAGTTTCCATATTTCATTTTTCAAAGTTTTTACTTAAATGCATAATTTTATTTCGCTATTAATAATATTACCAAATATCTTGATTATCAATATGCATTTCATTTACATTTATTGACAGACTGATTGAGTTAATTAATGGAGATTATTCAAAGCGAATAAAATGTGCGTACGTATCAGAGGCGTAGTAGCATGATGAGTGCAATGCGTGGAAGCTCTGAAAATAATGCTTAGAAGACTCTCATTAAATTAAATGAACGAGAAATGTTATAAGAAATGTATCGACCAAGGCCTTTGTGACGAACTTCTCACGCTATCAGCACTTTTGAGAGTTGAGACAAAACTCTATAGTCACAAAGGAACTCTTGGATTTAATAAGGGTTAAATACAGCTTGGTAACAATATATAGCACCTTACTTGCAGCTTTAATGGCATATTGATATTGCCTGTAACAGCGTCGTGAAATGAAAGATCATCAGAATAATTATAGTTAAGAAATATCTACCTACGCACTTGTATGCCAAGAAATAATTATCACTTCTTTCGGTAGAAACTCAAAATTGCAATTTATTTTAAAAAAACAAAAATTAAAATCACAAATATAATTTTATATTTTTTTACATAGGCGGGGGCCCCAAACATGTTATTTGCACAGGGGCTCTGAAATCGTAGTTACACCTCTCTTACGTATCATCCCCTATGTAGTAGAACAGAAGGGTTTAGGTCGCCGCAATCGACATTTTTCCCCTTTTGTAAAATGCAACTTTTATTTTTAAAATATCCTGAACTTGAACCTTCTTTCGGAGGTATTTTTTTAAGTTTCTGATTTTTTCAAAGAACTGACTTAGGATTACAAAAAGCATTGAATGAATTTCGCACTTTATTAAGGGAATTATCGAGCATATTTCCCTTTACAGTGTGTGTCACAGATAAAACCGAAAACGGTCCTTCATATAAACTAACGGCGATGGCAGATAAATAGGCTGGGATGCCAACAACGGCTCACACAAGGTGACGAACCATCAATTTCGACCGACTGACCGCTGCGGATGTTTAAACGCGTTCGGGAATCCATCCCGCAACGCCTCCCCAACCCCCCCTCTCTCTCTCTCCCTCTCTCTCTCCCTCTCTCTCTCCTATGTTACGTACATACCCTCTAGCCACGCTGCCTCTTTCCAAGCCCGTGTTGCCAATCACGCCTCTCTCTCTCTCACTGTGGGATTCCGCGGTCACACGTCGCGAAAACCACCTCCACTTACCCCATTATGCCGCTCGGCGTTTCCTCACTGCGGGTAAATTTAGGTCCCTGAGGAATCGAGCAAGGAGATGCAAATAGACAGAGAGAAAGGAGAGAGAGAGATGGTGGAGATCAAAGGTGGCGGCGTTAAGAAAGAAGGAATAGGTTAAGAGGTGGATAAAGCGGATGCAACGAAATCTATAGAAAACCAAGTGTTGCGAAAAACAAAAGAAGCCGACACCCGAGTCTCAACTATTACCAATATCATCCCGCCGAAGATTAATGGAAGAGTTTTGAAAATCTTTTTTTTTTTTTAACTTCCCACATCGAATTCATTTCCTGCTAATTATTTCCTTGGTTAGTGCCGATTCTAAAAATATAAACTGATTACCTATCAGGTATGCCTTGTGTGTAATAGTTACTGGCTACTTTTTAACTACACTTCTCCATAACAGTACGCAGCAATCAAACCGGAAAGTTCGTTTTATACGACATCGATAAAAATAAAATGCAGTGATATTCCTCATTCGCCAAGAATTCCAAACTTGACTTGTTTGAATTAGTAAATAGAAATTATGAAATACCGATCAAAAAATGAAATACTCCTTAAGACTCCATGCTTCAACGGTGTTAATGTTGCTGGAATAAGGGGACTTTTTTTTCACTGGGAACAGGAATTTTTCAGACAAGTAGCATTAAAAATTCTGAAGATGATGAGGTCGTGATTAAATCAAAAGCCTCTTACGTCATAAAATTGCATTAAAGCATATTCCGTGGAACCCGAAATTTCATTCGCAACTTGAGTCTGTTCGTTGCATTATTAATTTTCGAATAAAATGTTATAGAGTCGATCGATTCAATTATTTTTTTTTTAACTTCCCACTTCGTTAAGATAAACTCCAACTTGATACTTTGTGGCTCCCATTTAAAAGCCGAAGACTAAACATTAAGCGATAACGCGGGGTAAATCAATGTCGAGGTCACTTCGACATAGCACTCGTTAAAACAGACTTGGAATTCCGGAGACTGCGACTCGAAGCGAAGTGCAAAGGTTTAAACCTAATCGGAGGAGATACTAGCGGAGCTATAAATCTTTTATGTGAAGAATATAACATGAAGCATAAAATGAAAGGGTCTCTTAATTCATGGAAATGAATTTTTTAAAGAAGAGCTCAAGAAATAAAAAAATCTTAGGGATCTCTAACACACATAAAATGGTTGTGAAACCCAGATGCGACTCATTTCACCTACAAGACAACCAACTTCACTGGTGATTCACCGAAAGTATTTTCTCAAAAAAAAAAAAGAAAAATACGTATTTTTCATGATAATGTTATGGCTATTGAAGACACGCAAGATAAGTAACTGTTTTTTTATTCTCACATCCTTATTTTTTATTTGTTTTTGACCGAAAGATATTCATAATTCCCCATGAAAATACATGCTTCAAATGAACAGAGAAACAAAATGGGTCCTTGCTTAAATTCCTGTAAGGTTGCTGGAGATATATTTTTAACTCCACGGGAAATCGCCTTCAATTCCCGTTGGGATTAAAACGAGCATCATGGTCGACAGAATGGCCCGCTCTTCACCAAGTCCCGTAAGATATTCGAACTGAATATCTAAAAAAAAAAAACGTACTTTCGACTTTATCTCATTCGTGCGTTTTTTCAAGGACCGATGTTTATGAGTTTCACGGATCAACGACGAAATGCACCGTTAAGTGCAACGGACGGGCAAGAGATTAGTGTAAGGGAATGGGTGGATTCATGAATATTTTCCATTAAAATCATCTCCAGACTTCCTCTCGACGACGTCAGCTGATCGAGTTTTCTTAGGAACCGCGTCAACACAGCGGGGTATTTCGTGGGCGTGGGTGCGTGATATGAGAGCACGCGCTATTACGGTCGATGAGACCTTCTCTGTGTTAAACGATGGCCCACTAACGCTTTTGCCTTTCAATTTTGAATTGATTAATATAATGTAAGGAGTGGGGGAAGTTTTAATAGGATGCTAATTTCTCTTTCCCTTCCAAAGCCTTAGGACTCGCCTCCGCTGCAATTTTTTTTTTGCGAGAGCGCATCGGTTCGGAATGATGGAGTCTAATTGTTGAGGCGTGAGTGAGATAATGAGTCGATATGGGTAGAATCAACATACAACGGAGAGGCGACGGATATGCGTGTATCCACCCGTTGCCCCAGGATACGAGCCAAGATTATTCACGCGGACCGTGGAAGTGGGATATGGATTTCAATTATCCGTGTAGCATGTGACCTTCTTGAACGAATCAAAGGCAAAGTCAATCATTAATCGCTACGTAAAAACCGACATTTTAGGAATGTAAACGAGTTAAGTTTACGACATATACGTATATATACCAGAATATTGTCCGCCATAAAATGACGGGGTTTTATTGATAAGAAACCAAAGGAAGTCGATATTATTTTTATATAAAATCGCCCAAAGGTATTTCAAAGCATATCTACAATATTAAACGTATTTCTGCTTATTAACATTTTATAAATTTGGAGAATGACAAATGAACTGAAAATACTGAGCGTAAGTATTTAAGGAATCCTAATTCTCATTATTGTCATAACATATGATTTAAGATATGATAAGAGACAAAATGGCAACACTGGGTTGCTATAGATCTAACTTTCTATGGCTATAGGATATTGCTATATTATTTAATTTCGAATGTTATTTAGAAACATCAGCCAACGGACTCTTTCCCGCCAACAACGTACTGATCGCTTGCCTGACCGCGCACGGCCCCGCGCTTTATATATAAACCAGTATCATGAAATCTATTAAAGTTATTTATATTGAATCCTTTCCAAAAACATATTTCAATATTTCCGAACGTTCTATTCGAATTACGTACCCAATTAAACCAATTAGAAAAAAGTTTGTCGAATGTCAACTTTTTCATGTCTCGACTAAAAATTTGAGATGAAAGTTACGTCTGTTAAATTTTTTTAAAGGAACACCATAGATTTTATGTTTTTCAGTTACAGGAACGTCATTAGGAATCATTAAAGAAGTTATATAAAAACAAATGACACTTTTCGATCAATAGAAGCCGATATACGATGTTGTATGTTTTAAAAAGGATGGCATAAGCGGAATACAAAAATTTCAAGTTTTTAAAACTTTTAAGGTAGTTGCCAATTTTTCAGAAATTTTACACATGCATAACGCGATTCAGCATGGACTTTACTATAAGACAACAAACTTTTTCAAATTAATGTCCACATTGAATATTTTTGCTGTTTCAGAGCGTGGCAGAGGGAGTGACAAAGGGACAGAATAAGGCTTTTATATATTACCGATATTCTCGCGATTCATCTCTAACCTACCGATAGCAGGCACGTTAATTAATATCGCAAATATATGATTCTAAGTGAACGGAAAAAAGAAAACAATCGTGTTATCGACGGAAAAAATTAAGTTTTGATTATATAGAAACAATTTTTTTGTAAAAACTCTTATTTTACTACCCGTTTTCCCATCAACATTTGATTATGGGATTGCTATGAAAAAGCGCTGAAAAACTATCCAGTTTAATTAATTAAATTTTTTTCATTTAGTGAACGAAGGCTTCAATTTTCATCATTCAAAGATATTATCCCAAATTTCTCCAATTATAATTAAACGCATTCTGTCAAAATACGGTTAGGATAAACTTGCGACGCGAGAATCAACCGAGTTATCGTGTTAATCTTTGATTTTAGATCGAATTTTAATTGTAAACACCCAAAATTTCTGCAGTTCCATTCTATCCTGATATGCAACCACCATTTAATGGATGTATTAGGTATAAATTTCACCATCGGACGCCAACTGACGTGGATGAAAATACAGTGAGCGAATACGTAATTTCTCGCGTCAGTTAAAAAAACAGGTAAGGTGATTCAAGAAAGTTTTAAGCAATCAATTACTGGAAAACACGAAGTAGTTCAAAGTCGGGCATTCAAAAGGGAATCGCACGTCCTAGCGTCGGTCGTTCCTTTCAACGTCCTCTGGAAGTTTTCGTCGCGTAATTTGAAAGACACGACCCACTTAACATCGTCCATGGTCGTTAATCCATTCTCTTTCTCTTCTTCCGCCCTCCCCCTTTCGAAAGCACTTAAAAAGGAAACGAACCTTGTGCGAGAACAAAAGCGCTAAACGAAGAAGCGCGCCTACGCAATCAGAGAGGATACTCAACCGCTTCACACGCTCCTTTCGATTCTCTCTTTTTCTCCAACCCGAGAGAGGGAGGGAGGGAGGAGGGAGGGAGAGAGGGAGGGAGGGAGGGAGAGAGGGAGGGAGAGAGGGAGTGAGAGAGGGAGGGAGGGGGGAGAGAGGGAGGGAGAGAGAGAGGGAGGGAGAGAGGGAGGGAGGGGGGAGAGAGGGAGGGAGGGGGGAGAGAGGGAGGGGGAGAGAGAGGGAGGGGGAGAGAGATGGGGAGGGGGAGAGAGATGGGGAGGGGGAGAGAGAGGGGGGAGGGGGAGAGAGAGAGGGAGGGAGAGAGAGGGGGAGGGAGAGAGAGGGGGAGGAGTGAGGGGGAGGGGGGAGAGGGGAGGAGAGGAGAGAGGGGGGGAGAGTTACATCACGGACGAATATAAACACGACCAAAACACTCGACGCATAAATTAAATCGGCCCACGCCCATACCCGAAAGCGTGACTCTTTTCCGTGTCTCTATCTTATTGTTAGACAAATGAAACGCGGGATGGTCGTCGCGAGAGTTTTATGTAGTCGAGATGACTGTAAAGCACTCCGTTACGTTTTCGCTTTATGTATTTTATTAACTATTCAGTAAAATGGTTAGGATGCAGAGTCGATTATCTGCCAACCGAAGGTCGATAACTCGAATGCTTTATAAGTAAGTATAAGAAGGTATTTCACCGTAATAGCATTGCAGATACAGTGTACACCAGTTACCGGGAAATATGGAGGACCGGTGCAAACGTATCGTGTTATCCGAATTTCTTGTTAAAAGTTTTGATACTTAAACCCAACAAACTTTTAGCGTCCGCCAATACTTCGTACTATCCGTTTTCGTATTAAGTGGTTTCCATTGTACATTGAGTACCTTAACGCGTATATTTAAATACAATACTTAGGTAATATCCACATAAACATTCAAAAGGTTGAAAGGGACATCAAGAACACTCCACGTGTACACTTAAAAAATACGAACATGCGCGGGTACATATGCATCCTTGTCCGTGATCATGTACTTTTATACCGCTTCCATTACACGTGTCAGAAACTATCCATTTTTGGAATATTCACAGTGTTCCAGCTATATAAAATTTTGCCTGCGCATTTGGAGAGAAACTGACCAGACCGCAAAATACACGCGGAGATTTCAACCCGTGTCTCCTCTAACGGAAGGATTTTTTTTTAAGGACTCAAAAGAGGGAAATAAGATGATGTGGGGTGAGAGTCCGCAGTCTCAAGGCCGCGCGGACACACGATCCACGCATATCAGCGTTTATTTTATTTTTCAAGTGTGTCTTCTGCCGCGCGGACATTTCTCCTAGCGTCTCGCATATAGAAGCGCGGATTTCGTCTATGCACAGTGATTTTCCGCTACACGTCGCCTCGCTCTACGTTGCTTCGCATATACGTCGGAAATGTTATACTTGCGTTGCTTCGCAAGCATGTGAAGAGCCAACGGCTAAATTCAAGAAATTTCAATTACAATATACAATAATAATATATAATGTTTCAATTTTAATTCCATTTAGTTGTGGTTTTTAATTTCATGTTTATTATCATTTACTATAAAATTTAATTTAATTTTGTGGTCACTTTAATTTTGCCATTCCGTATGGGGTCGAAAAATGGAACCGTTCACTGCCGAATGATCCTCTATGTCAGGGGTGGGCAAACTTTTCTGCATGGCGGGCCGCATCGGTTTCCGAATTCTTCAGCGGGCCACACTGAAAGATGCCAATGCTTAGGAAGGTCAGATTAGAGTTTAAATCGGAATTTGCTTATTGTTAGATTCTTAGGCATCATACATAAGTGAAAAACAAGCACAAACAAGGATTGTAGGGCTAAATTTTCAAAACTAAAGGTTTTATTTTCATAATTTTACCAAAAGTAATATAAAATTGTGTTAAATTTTACAGACTGCTTTTTCACCAAAGCTTCGCGGGCCACGTTAAATGCTCTCGAGTGCCACATATGGCCCGCGGGCCACGGTTCGCCCACCCCTGCTCTATGTGCTCACAGTGTTATGCAGTAGCTTCAATTCCAGAATCGTCCCAGGTGAGTATTTTTACGTGCATTAAATTGGTTTATTTCATTTTGAAAGGTTATTTTGAATATAGTATTCCTTATGCACTGAATCGCTTAGGGTACGAAAGGTAATAAATGTGTCATTAGAATGTCCCCCAGGAACGTACGAAACTGCAACTTTTATCATTATGCCTACGGGAAATAGGTTCCGCTATATGTCGTAGTTTTCAGCAGCGCATCTCCGACGTATACAGGGGATTTACGCTATGCCGAAACGGAAATAAAAGAGACGACAGGCGGACGGGTTGGAAAGCATCCGAAGAAGGCGCGTAGAGGACATCCCTTCTTCTTCCTCTCCTCAACGCTGCATTAGTATTTTCCTCTTTTATTTGAACGGAGGGAAGCGGGAGAAAAAGGTAAATGCCGTGACACTTATTCAGTCCATCTCACTTTCTGCCTTTCCAACATGCCAGAGAGAGGGAGAGAGTACTTGCGCTTTGTGTTAGGAGAGGGGGAAGGGCTTATGACAACACCTGGCACACCCAACACCCACGTAGACTGCTTTCACATGAGCGTGGAAAGACGTGCACTGGGCTCAGTTTTCCCGCCATTCTCCCTCCCTCCATCGTTCACAATTTTTTCTCCTCGTTTCCATTATCTCCCTAATCTCTCCATCCTCTCTGCTTTCCTCTCATTTTCCTTTGCCATTTACATATGGGTACATATAGCTTTGTGGGAAGCCACGCTAACGAAAAAATAGTATGCTATTATAATTTGGAGTAATTATTGTTATTCCGGTTTTGCAGTTACCAATTACAGTGCCAGTCACAAATTATACATTTTCAGTAGAACTTTATAAAGTTTTAACGTTTTCCTTATGCTCTATACACCTTGACTCTGCATTCCACTTCTACATTTCTCTTCCCCATTCCATCTTTTGTCTTTTCTCTATCAGTCTTCAACCTCTCTATTCATTATCTATCTTAGTATTCATCTGCCACTGTTCTTTCTATGGCAACCAAGTGTGGTTTCGAACCCAACGAACTTCTTGATATAATTTACATCCCAATTAACTTGGAAATTCAAAATGTATATGTAAACATTCAATGTCTAATACGTGATTATGGGTTACGGTCCCAAATTTATGCCTACATCCCCGCCTTCCTCCACTTTCTCTCTCTCTGTATTTCTCGGCATGTTTCCCTCCATCTCCTTCCTCCATATTCTCTTTCCTCCCTCATTGCATCCGCAGCATTCTGCCTGAGTACGCCGACTGACCGCCAAGTTGAAGTCTACTCCACATGTCGATGCTAGGAGCCAAGTATTAAAAGTGGAGGAAAAGTGCGAGAGAGGGGAAAGGATCGAAAGGAAAGACATTAATGGAGAAGGAAGGGTGGTGTGCTAACTTGTGGAAGAGAGGAAGAGAGAGAGAGAAAGCAAGAGGGAGAGATAGATGGGGAAAGGAAACAATTTGGCTGAGGGAAAGACCATTCACTGGACTGGGACCAAAATCGCCCTTTCCATTTCACACCTCTAGTATGCTTCGGTCTTATATCATTCTTGAAGGATTTAATACATTGGTTTGTATCAAAGTATGTATACGGCTGCATTGTTACTTGTATGCGTTTTGTGTGTGTATCTGTCGAACACCTGTGATTTCAGCGCTCGAAATAGGTACCTTAAGTGTTCCAGTGCGTCGGCTAGAACTACTACGTAGGTATATCCCGTACTTCGTCTGCTAGAACTACTTTACTCCTAGCCGAAGGTCATATTTATCAAAGTTCGAATGCAGATACATGTGCGTATATGTTTTAACGAGGTTTAATCTTCCAGAGTCAACGTTTCCAGATTTTTTTATCCACTCTAAAATTTTTTTAGTTTTTTAAAGGAAAAATTATGTATTTTCGTGTTCAACACCTCTTCACACTGAAAACTGCATGAGTGGTGTACATCATATGTATTAATTTAATATTAAGTTCCCGTACTTAAATGTCATAAACAATAATACTATATTCTCAGAAAAATAGTTCTCTCCAAACTGCCCACATTTCCCTACAGGGAAATTAGATCTAGTTTAGGAAAATCTGATTTTTTCCATTCGTACTGAAATTGAAACAAACATTTTTCTGACAATATAAAATTTTTCTACCGGTTTCCTCGTTTTTTTTTTAAATCAGTCAAGCAACCTCTCCTTAATTTATTACCAATTAAAACGATTCAAATATTGTTACATTACACTGAATTATTTTGTTCACTTAAGCTGAGTTCAGACTATTGAAGTTACTTGCTCCAAAGAGAGTTTCATTTGAACATTTTGTCGAAAGCCACGACGTTTACTCAATCTAAACTGCGCAAAAACGCTTCCAGTTGCCGCGACGACAAGGGAATCGCGTTCCACACATCACGAAATTAATATTTTTTTCTCCGCTAGCGCCTCCCTCGAACAAACTTTTTCCCACCCTATCTTTCCCCAAATTCAACCCCTCCACAAGTCCCTTCCCTCCTTCTGAAGAGACACGGGGAGAGACTCGTAGCATTCCTCGTGAACTTACCGGATTGTTTATATTGAGTCTAGTTTAGCAGGGAAGTTTTGAGAAGGCGCTCTTCCTCTCTTTACCCCATTCCTCGTTAACGATACTATATGAATACTTTAACGTACTAGAATTTTGATTCAAAACGAGAGACACGTTACGCGGAGTCAAATGCATGTGGTCTCATTACGAGCGAGGTTAAAGCAGGGCCGCGAGGCATTCTTAATGGAGGAGGGAGAAGTATAAAGTGTGGAAAGGATGAAAGGAGTAAAACGAACGAGAGAAAGAACGAGGAATGCAAGGTTTCAGAGTAGAGAGAGAGAGAGACAAAGATGATAAACTTAACCACATGAATCAAAATGGAAGGAAAACTCAGCGTCTGTAAACCATAATAATTTGAATTAGCAAGCTCGTTAGGAGAATTCTCGACATTACATGGCAAGGACCTCTTCTCTCACTCTCTATTTCCCTCGTTCTTTTTTTTTAAACAAGTTCACCGGATTCAGTTTTTTTTATTGTCGGATATCTCATAAAAGGTGATTACGAGAATCGCCCAAGGTTAGAAAAAGCAGCTTCTCTGGTATGTTTTCTATACGCACTCCTCCTCTTAAATCTGACGAACTCGACGCGATGGGAGAGGCACTTCTTATAATTCACATCCCATCCTCACAGTAGTCTGCGCAATATTACGAATTGATCCACAATTTCCCTCTGCATAAAAGTAATGCAGGAGAAAAAATAAACAGTTTATGATTTAAAAAAGTTAACATACATCTGGGACATTTTATTCAAACTGAAGAAAAGGTTAATCATCAGCTGATATTAGTCGCCGCAATGACATTTGGATTAAATCGAATAATTATCCTATGCATACTTTATGTAAATTAACACGAGTGGGGGTAATTTGTGCCACACATGCATTCCTTGACCTCCGACATTTGCGTCGAGGAAAGGAGGACGGCATATTAACCCAACCACAGAATTAACACAAAATGACTTGGAATTAAGTGAGAAATTTTTAAATAATCACACTTAAATTGCAAAGTTAGCTGAAACCGTGAGAAAAAATAAAATAGACTATATTTAAAACGCGGCTAACTTTGCGTAATCAAAATCGTACCTAAATGGGCTTGAACGACAAAACAGTAGCATGGATAAATGTGTTACTGTGGCAAATATACCTACCATACCTTACATCGTTATTTCGAATTTTTCAACAGAAATTTTTCATTGAGAATTCTAAAGCTGCTTTGTAAAAAAAAAACGTCCGTATTCAAGCGTTTACACGCCAACGCATTTTTTTCGATCACAAATAGAAACTCTCAGCTAATGTATAAAAAAAACATAAACCGTTTTATCGAATAACAAAACTTGCTAAAAAATATGTCGCGAAATAAAAGTCAACATACACAACCGTAAAATTAACATTCGATCGGCATTCTAATCAACCAAAGCGTGCTCTGTCCCCCTGATATTAATCACCACTCAAAAAAAAAAAAATCCCTCGTCCTAAATCCTGAAAAACACATCATTTTAATTCATAAATAAAATCTCGCGTCGCCGAGGCGAAGTTGTTTCGAAAGTTGTTTTCATAACGAGCGAAAACAATTTTCCTTAACGGCCGAAATTTTTTTGAATCTCAAAGAGAGAGTGGGTGGTATAGAATGAGAACGGAAGTAGGGGGACACTGAATATTCAAAAAGAAGTGGGGGAAGGAAGGAGGGGGAAGGGGGAGAGAGAGAGAGAAGGAAGTATTTTTATTCTTCTTTCTTGTTTTTTCCAACAATTTCTTGGAAAATCGAGAAGAAATGGCCCAAGAGAGAGGGTTAGGAAAGCGGAAAAAACGGAATGGATAATTAAGAGAGCCGTTGAAAAGAATTTGGCGCGTGTCGCCGTCGTTATTCTTCTTCCCTCTCGCGAGATGGCGCTTGCGTCTTCCTCCTCCCGCCCTCTTTATACCCTCCCATCCCCCTTACCCACTTCGCTCCCCACCCAATTCTCCCAACTCTCCTCCTGCATCTCGAATCGAAACTGCGCGCGACGGGTATTAATAGACCCAAGAGGAAAACTCGGCTGATGGCGTATTTCCCGATAACCTTGCCAATATTTAGAAAAAAAACGGGGGAATTCCTCCTTTTCGTTGGAGACGAAGACGTACTCCTCAATGGTATTTTATCGCCGATTTGCGTGGTTTCGCCGCGAAATTACTTACGACTAACATATCCCTTAAAACTAATGGAAATGTAGAGAGATGAATGAATTGAAATGACTTCGATGGAAGTTGAAGACGATGTGTAATTTTGCTTTGAAGGAGGGAACCCGATTTACGAATCTGTATAAATTATATCAACAGGCGCTTTTATCTGGCGCAACGGCTAAAGCGACGATACTAACCGGCCGCTTTGGTGCCCAGTTGTATATTTTAAAACACGCATCAGCGTCAGCAGGGCGAGTTTTAAGTTTCAACTATGACTAAAACCTGAGCGGTTTTTTTTTTTAGAGAGACGGTGTAACATTCTTCGCTTTTATTTTTAAAGACGAATGACGCGTTACTTAAAAAGTACACTACAAAAATCTGCGCTGAAATCCAAAAATATGACGGCCTATATATACAGCCAAACCCCGATTTAGCGACACCGTTTGTCTATCGCTGACATTGGCGCTAAAAATGGTGTGGCAGTAAATCGAGGTACAGTGGACCTTCTATAAGTCGAACCTCAAGGGAAACAAAAAATATATTCGACTTCTAGAAAATTCGATATATAGATGAAAAATAACATGAAAAAATTTTTTCCTGTAAAATGAATTCACTTCGAATTATGAAAAATTCTACTTATATAATCATAAGATTGACGTTCTGTTCACGACGATTCATAAGCGGTATGCGAAGGTGGCTAAATCGGAGTCTAACTGTACACTACATTTATCAGCCAGTCATTATGTCATATACGGCTATTTTAGAGGGGATCCTTGCCACTGAAGTCCTCTTGAAAAAAAAGTCTAATAATTTTCCACCAGTTTTGCGCAATAAATAACGCGTGATACTGCGAAAATAATCAATTACGAGTTATTGAAACTTATGTCGAATTTGGCACAGCCAATCGATCGATCAAATCTTAGCTCACACGAAGCGACATTTCAATCAAACAAGTTTCGCGGAGGAAAACGTATATAGCAGTCAGATGAAGTGATGGAAAACTCAGCCGTCATTCTCTCTTCAACAGTCAACTCACTCTCTTACATGGGGCACAGAAGGCATCCCATACGCGACCCCGATCAAATTAGAAATCATCATCTTTTGCAATATTGTCAGCCGTAACGGATCCAATCCATAAAACATGACCATATCTCTCCATCTTCAGCGGGATAAAAATAAACAATCGAGCAAAAATAATAATATACCGAAAACTTAAACTGTGTACGTTATTAAGCGTGCGACATAAATCTTGCAAAGATGCTCGGGTAACGAAAAATAAATATCTCTCCCCCTTTTACTAGCAGGTATTAATCAACCATTTGCTGCCTAACTATACTGCCATACAAGGGGCGACCTCGACGCGAATTCAGCACGCGAACAAAAAAAAAAGTAAATGTGTAACAGAACTTTCGAATTCCTCCGGCAGATGGTGTATGAGATAGGAAGGGTAAGAAGGTCAGGAAAGGGAGGGTGGAAACAAGGGGGTGGGTGGGAGAGGGAGAGATGCGAATTCCCTCAAGTGCGTGCCATTCCTAAGGAGGAAACTGTTCATTGCGTCGGTGTGTATGTGCGTGCGGGCGTGAGAGAAAAATGTGGAGGGATGGCTTCATTAAGAGAGGTGTATTGGAAGGGAGGAGAGGTATGACAGCGCATATATGTGTGTATATGTAAGTATATAGGTATGTATGAATATATATATAATCATAGGTAGTCAGTCCGTGATTATTCATGGTTAAACTTGGTTCTCCATATACTCCTATTTTCCGCAGTCTTCGTCATGTCTTGATAGCTCTCTTTTTATCTACACATATATATATATATACATTCATATATATATATATATATATATAGTGTATCTCTTGTGCTGAAGAAGGGATTATTCCGAAAGCTCCAACAACGTCTACAAATGTGTCTCTACGACACCCCAGCGGCTCTCCTTCCGGTAAGTGCTCACTGGGTTTCCTTCACCACCTAGTTGCCCTAAATATCCTTATTTACCTTTCCTCTTCCGCAAGTATATATATATATATATATATAAAGAGGTAGGCGTATGAGAAGGGCTCTCTCTCACTCTTCCTCTGAAAGTGACGGCTTGTCTGGCGTCCGTTAGCTCGGATAAAAGAAGAAAGAAAAAAACAAGCTCGGGAGATTGACTCGGCAGAAAAAAATGATTCGCGGAGAATTGGGACACGTCGCAGTGAGGGCAGAAAAGAGGGTTAAGAATCTTTTAATAATAAGGCCACTGTCGTAACTGTCCAACTTTAATCTTTCTGGCCTGCGATTATAAAGAATGAAGACATCGTCGCGGGTTTGACGCGGGCACCACGTGATGGATTTACTTGTCGGGAATTTTCGTGGGCGACAGCCTCGAATTCAAATGTCGCGAGTTCGATAAAATTACTTCTAACTTGCGCAAAATAACTCCAAAATATCGGCGGCAAATGAGTTTAATAGTTTGGAAATGTTCAACAGCTCATTGAACCACGTAAACGAAAGCAGTTGGAGACAGCCTCGAATTCAAATATCGCGAGTTCGATAAAATTACTTCTAACTTGCGCAAAATAACTCCAAAATATCGGCGGCAAATGAGTTTAATAGTTTGGAAATGTTCAAAAGCTCATTGAACCACGTAAACGAAAGCAGTTGGAGACGCGGAATCAAAAATGCACAGAAATATACACATTCAACTAATTCCAAATAAATTAAAACTAAGCAAAATTACAGAAAAGAACATCAGAAATAAAAAAATTTCTTTGGCAGAGTAATGAATGGCAACATAGATCACATAGACCCCACAAATTTCAACCTTTTATCTCTAACAGTTTGCTTGCTATTTTAATTTCATTGAGTGCACAGACGGACGGACAGACAGAGCAAAAACATAAGCTCGTTTATGAAACAAAACGCGCCCATAAGAAACGGTTCCGAATACGACTTCGCAAAAGAAAAAATATCGACAATTGCAGAGTAAAAAATCCTCAAATTAAACAAAACCTTCGAAAAGAACAAAATGAGCAGGAAAAGGTACCAAAGAGACGGGACTTGTCGAACATATGTGGCGGGATGTTCTCGGAGATAAGGGAAAATAAACTCTAACCTTTAAAAGACGTAAATCCTGATTCAAATCCAGGATAGGCGGACGGAGAGGATGAAAGGAATGGCAAGAGATAGTAGGTCACAGGAAGACACGCACAATAAAAAGACAACAGGAGTGAAATATGGAAGAGAAAGACGCGACGCGTGATTGGTCCTTTTGCTTACAGAGTCCAATCTCCAGGGTCCGCGTCCATCCGACATAGGTGACGCACGCGGACGCCCGACCTCAATACCGGAGGATCGTGAGATTTTGTGTCACCTTTATTTTTTTAACGGCGACTATGCAACGATCAACACACAGACGAGCAAATCACGGACGCGCGTGCGAAGATATGTCGTCCTTCTCCCCGGAACGTCCTCCGCGTGCCCATTGTTGCGTGGCAAAGCCCTCTTGAACACGCGCCGCACGTACGAGAGAGACATTTATCTCACACTTTCCTCTCTCCTCATACCTCTCTCTCTCTCTTTCGATGTCTTTCGCAGCCGTCAACACTGTGACTTACGTCACACCTAAGGCGGATACGTACCTAAGCCATGAAGGGTATACCGATAGGAGAGATGGTTGAGTCGTTTTTAGATGGACTTCCGTTGAAATGGGGTTTTTTAATGGCGGAAGCGCATGCGGAAAACATTTCGCGTTCGAAAATCACAAACGTCCTGTTTCGTATCGCTTCCGTAAACACGGCCGAGTTAAAATTGTTTGGAATGATGGTGTGCAGAGGCTGCCGGGTGTGTATCTGAATGTCTGGAATATGTGATGGAATGGGATATGTCTGGCAGAATATAAGGAGAGGAGTCAAACCTATGTCGGTCATACACTGACCGAAATCCAGAAAACGCATTTCTGAACCCGAAACGGGAAGTGAAAAAGTAGGCCTAAAGAGGAATACCATGCGTTAATATAATCTATACAAAATAGTAGACGCGAGCATGACCCGAAAGAAGCTAATGTTTCGTTTAGAGATGCCAATGAATGCGATTCCTAATTCATCATTTCATGGACTAAAGCAGGCAGGTCAATCTGGCTGTTTTTTATGTGCCATACTGCGGCACGAATGGGTATTTCTGCCTCAACTAAATTGTTCGAGATTTTATATAAATATTTTAATTATTTTTAAATGGAAAAAGCAGACGTCAGACCTTCTAAATGAAGTTTATTTTCCCAAGTCGGGCACTCATCAAACAGCTGTAATCCATAACATTCATTACTTTAATGCGGCTAAAGAGTCCGTGACGGCTGTCAAAAAAATCAGTTCGTATAAAAAATACCTGGCATTATAACTGCTAATCTACTCGCATGGAAAAAACATATGTACATATATCACTACCTATAGGTAATAAATGTGTAAATAATGTGTAATAAATTCGAAATAAATAATACCGTCTCAAAATTTGAAACAGTTGACTATATGGAGCAAATTATTTTCATTATAATGTCCCATATAACACTTATTGGTGTCTAAAACTAAAATTAAAATGTTTCTACTTAACTAAAGTTTTATTTCCGATATCATGTCATAGGAATTATCAATTCTAATTTGGAACATCTGAGGTTATTAGCGGAGATTTAGGCGTAAACTAAAATGTCAAGAGCGGCAGACAAAACGTTTAACCTAACAAATCTAAAAAAAAACACTAATAAAGGGATGAAAAACGTTAACGCGCGAATCCAACAGATAAGCACGATAAAAGAGTTTTCTTTTTTTTATATTGTCCTCCGCCGATCGTCAAAGTTAACGTTGGCGTCATCGTATTAAAAAGAGATTATGAATGGCGGCGATAAATACGCCAGAGACTTAAAAAGACAGATAATGAATCCCTTATCGCGGAATTCGCTTAATCTGTTTTTCCGCTAAAAAAAGATACAAAATCCCCACCGTCGATAACTCTTGCACATTAATCAGAAAATATGGTGGAAAAGGGAAAACAGCAGAAATGAATCGCGCCAAAATGAATGTTAACTGGGAGTGAGTGAGAGAAGCAAATTCTGACGAGCGTAAGAGAGAAAATTCTGTCACATCTAATGACGAGATAAGATATATCACTTTATTAAGCAAGTTACATTATAAAAATGAATTACTACAAACAACTTTTATATAGATTATACCTATTTTCATGTGATGCATTGCGCTGTTTGTAATTTTGCTAAATCGGCGATAATGGATTTTTATTGACTTTCTTCACATCTAAAAGTGTAAAATATTCGTTTTACAAATAAATCTGTGCATCATATCGACGCCTATTTATAAATCAACGGTAGGACAATGAATTTTCATTCTTTTATGCGTTCTTCGGTTCAAGTCCCAAGATTTTGCGATCATTCACGGTAATTTTAAAATGCAATTCAATAATACGCTGCATCCATTACCATCTTGTTCAAAAAAGGAAGACCGAAACTGTCCTAGATAAATAAATCTGAAAGAATCGTTGCAATAGATTCAGCCGTTTTCTAGATATTCAACGTTCTTGAGTCGAATATTTGTATACGTATAAATATAAATAAATAAACATGTATACTGCAATAAATTAATATAAAAGTTATAATAAGCAGCTGAATCACCGCGTTTATCGTGTTTCGGGAATCGGACTAGATTTAACCAGAAAGAAAATGTCACGCTAATAAGCTAATAAAAATATTTTGGTACAACTCGTCAGAAACATTGGGATATTCCCTAAGGTAACTTGACAGCGAAATTCATTTAGTAAAAAATTATTTTTCATCTTTTTCCTCTTTAATGTACGTATGGAGCTGAACGGGATCCGACGGCAACATGCGATTCACCACTGCCCCGAGAACTCCGGGATAATAAACGAAAAAAAAATGTCAGCCAACCTGCCTCTCTCAACCTTCAGAAATATTTCCGTAGATGCGAAATACCACCTCCCGTCTCTGTTGGTATCAGAATATTCCGGGTCACCGGTTTAACACCTTTTATCCACCTGCCGATACTTCGATCGCGCTTTGCGCTGGGAGATTACGGAATCCCCTCCGCTCGCTCGCTCTCGCCCCCTTAGGCCTCGCCCTAACCCTGACCTATGTTCTTGCGCCATTCCGACGGCGCCACCTACGAATCTCCTCGCATTTTTGCCCTTGTTCCTCGCGGCGTGAAGAAGAACCAACCGAACGGGACCAAAATGGTGGACTCAAAGGGTAAGAGAGTTTTCTCACCGGGAAAAATGTCTTTCATCTTACCTTTTTCCCCTCCTCATAAAGGAAGGATATGGCTCGAAGGAAAAGATAGATTCGGTCACGAATTTTACACACAGAAAAGCACAGCGCCAGAAGGGATGAAGACGGAGTGAAGGGTTGAGATAAACTACTTTTATGCCTCTACTTGCTTTTGAGGTACCTTCATAAAAATTCCGTGTTTTTGAAAAAGGATATAAACCTGTATCGAGTTGACGAGATATTACTGCAGTTCAATGGCGGTATTGCAACAATTGCATCCTTCACTTAGCCTACAACCATCTACATCAACCCAAAAGCTATCTCACGCCGGTTTAACTTCCGTATTGTCCTCGAAAAGAACGAACCTCGATACGGTTCTGTCCTACAGTCGATCTAATAAAGGAAAATGTGAATGTGTTATTTCAGGACACAAAGGTTTGAAGGATTTTTATTTCGGACAGGAAGGCTTCTAAAATCCCCTTTAAATCTAAAGAAATCGGTCATATGTTTATCGTAAATGACAGAATTCTATAAAATACGATTAAAGATAAAATATAGACACACAGTAAAACACGGTAAAAGCTGCACTTAATTATTACCTTTTTCTACGTACATATTTTGAAGTTGGAAACGTTATTAAACAGGTAAAACGGTGCTTTACAAATAATTATTCCGTAAATTTAAAGCATCTGTTATTGTTTCTCCTTACTGAAACGTCGTCCCACACATTTAAGACTTCGACTGTATATTTTACAACATAAAATGCACTCTATCAAACAAATTAACGATAAAATATTTTTTTAAATTGACGCGTAAAAGATCCAAAGGTTTTGATTAGAAAAAAATAGGAAAAGGGGGTGAAAAGAGCAGGGAATGGGAGAGGGGAGTAGAATGTGTGTGAAAAAGGCGAAAGGGAGGAATTAAGGTTAGGATGGATGGAGAATCCAGTGCAACGAGGGAGAAAAGACAAGAAAGTCAATAAAAGATAAGCGGATAGGAGGAAAAGACGGACGAAGAGTGCGGAACATAGGAAAGGAAGGAGGAAGATGGAGGAGGCTCTTTGCTTCTCGTAACCGACGCGAATCGAGAAAGAATGGCGGCGAGAATGACTGCTGCGTGGGCACGGGATGCACGAAGAAAAAAAGACCGTGGGAACGAAAACTGTACCACTTTCTCTCGATCTTGCTTTTTTTTATGTCAATGTCTCGTTTTATTTTATGTGAATGTCTGTTACGAGCATTGAGGATTGTGGCGGAAGGAAAGGTTAACGAAAATGTGTTTTCTTAAACGGTTTCGCGTAACGGGAGACGTATTTCCGTAGGTTCACAATGCCTGTCGATGAATGGTGTCTGAACGTTTCGCCAAAAGCTTCCATTCTTAAAAAAAAAACTGCTGACATTCAAGCTTGGCTTTTAACGTTTACGGCCAAATGCCAATGCTGTCACTTAAATATAATCTTATAACCAGCTTACGGAAAAAAACGCCGAAGAAAATAGTTTATTTCGAAAAATTCCAGAAAAATTTAACGGTCACCATTTAAAAAAATCGCTATGGTTTCCGTTAAAAGTTATTCTTCTCCGCGCAATCTATTTCAGGCGATGAAGGTTACAAAGATGAACGAACAGCGATTCGAGGCGCGCTTATCTACCGTATTATTATCCATATAAGATTCCGGCATTGCGTAATAAAGCATTTATCAAACCGAGATTACGCCCACATACCTAAATCGAAACGAGATAAAAAAGAAAGCCGTGCGGACTGGTTTCGCTTTAGAATGAAAAATGCAAGCAAAGGAGATAGCTTAACCTTGAATGATTCACACAACCCACTAATTCCACTTAATCCTTAATCCTTGACCTTACCACGATTAGGAAATGGCGCTTTCAACATCGCAACCAAAGAAAAACTATCCATATTTCAGTTACATTATCTCTTTTTCGACAAATACGTACACTCGCACGACTGGCATTAATTAAATAATTACCAAAGACTCGACAAATAAATTCTTCCGTGAGACGGCCGCGTGAATTCACAAAAAAAAAACAAAAAAGGCACGCTCGCTATGATCGAAGGAAAAACTCTGAGCCGGTCTTTTATTAAAAAAAAAGGCTCGAGTGAATTGTTATCACTCTTCCTCTCTCTATCCGAATCGGAGGAAAACTTCATCAGTCCCCATCGACGACAGCGGCGACAAAAGGTATCACCGAGAAAGAAAAAAAATTGGGAAACATTTTTTTTCTTTCCTCTCCAAAAAGGGAGGAACTCTCTGACACGTCCGCTAAATCGTCGTGATTGCTAGTTCTCTCGAGAACCGATCGAAAGGAAGGCGGGAAAGAGGGATGAGGTGCGGTGATAAAAAAAAAGAATTAGACAACTCTCTCTCCGAGATACGGAGGAAGAGAGAGAGAGAGAGAGAGAGAGAGAAGGAACGTCCGGCAGTGACGGGCAGTTCCTCATCACCGTTCCGTCTGGGTATGGTGCCCAGGGGCGGACTCAAAAGTCTCAGTAATCGCCCTTCACACTCCTCTCCCTCTCTCTCCCTCCCTCCAACTTTCCGCTCCACCACCCTCCTCCCTTCCGCTCCCCGCTCCCTCCTCCCCCTCCTCCTCCCACTTGAGAAACCTTTACCAGCAATCCCACGGGTAGATGAAGTGGGCGAGCAAGGGTATGGCAAAAAGAAAGTGTGTAGGGGGGAGGGGGGAGGGGGGGAGGAGAACTAGCAATTCTACTCCTCCTCCCAACATCCGTTTCTCCCAACGCCAAGACGAGCAATCAAACGGCGGGAACGAGTTTTCCTTTTCTTTTCGTTTATTATTTTTTTCCCTTACACTTTTCCTCTCTCTCTCTCTTGCTCGCGTTGTCCCTTCATCTTTAATCTCTATCCCCCTCCTCCTATATCGCTTATGCACCATTTCACTGCACTGTCCCCTTTCTCTCTCTCCCTCTCAACCATCTATGCGGATTAATGCTCTTTGCGCACGAGTCAACAAGGTTATACACACCCCATTTTCTCCCCATCTCTCTTCCCCTCCATCCCTCTCTCCTCCCCTCCCTCCCTCTCTCCCTCCATTTCTTTCTCTCCCCCTCCCTCTCTCTTCCCCCTTCTCTCTCTCTCTCTCTTATAATCCTTATCCTCAATGCCCATTTCGCCATTTTTCTCTTTCTTTTAGAAAATGTTTTCATTTTTTTCCCCTTTACGTCTCGCGCGGAGATGGTGGACGAGGTTTATTTATTCATTTTTTCTGTTTTTTGCTCCGCGTTACCGAGACGTGCTAGTGAGAGATCAAAGGAACTGATGGAAAGGTAGACAAACAGAAGAGAACCGGGGTGACTGTTCTTTCGGATACGTCGGGAGAGAGAAATACGGGTCGAGAGGGGTTGGTGTGTGTAGTT
Organism: Uropetala carovei; assembly: GCA_036926305.1. Lineage (NCBI taxonomy): Eukaryota > Metazoa > Arthropoda > Insecta > Odonata > Petaluridae > Uropetala > Uropetala carovei. The sequence goes on from JAXCHB010000035.1 coordinate 3,161,079, forward strand.
GACCCTCGAGACACAATGGGTTGCACTGACTCCTTGAGCCTACCGCGATGAATCTGTTCATGGAAAAGTGCAGCAGATACATCGAGAAAAAAATCGTCTGGAGTTTGAAAGCTGAACGGGGAAATTGTCCTCCGCCTCCTTAATGGGTAACGCTATACTATATGAAGTTGCAAGTGCGCTCCGGCGTAGGGATGGCCAAATTTGGCCATTGAATCGATTCGAGTGAAATTACTCGGATCGAATGCTTCTATTCCGATTAATAATCGTATCACATGAATCGATTCATTATATTCTATTCTAATTTCTCATATAAGTAGCGTCAATTAACCAAAAATGGCGATGCAAACGAAAGCACAGATTTAAAAAATTGACAGATTTAAAGAATGTGTATTAAATCTCACACAAATGGGTTATATAAAACTTTTTCGATCATTATTTCTAAAAACCTATAAATAAAATCATACGATTCGATTCATGCGATTAACCGTGACCTGTGAATCGATTCGATTTTCCGATTAATCGGAATGAATGAATCAATCTATCCATGAATGGGATCGGAATGTTTGCATTGGAAATTGCTCAAAAGATACTGTTATTATAAGAGTAAAACTCAAGTGTGACCAATTGTTTAGCGTCTCAAGACTTCACCAGGAAAGTTTAATGACCACGATTTCAATTAGCACGTCCGCTCTACTCTATTGGGCATAATATGTTATTCGGATATCTAAACAGCACGATTGAAGGCTTAGAAACTTGCTCCCATCGAAGATATGTCAACATCGATTCTGAAACTTGTAACGAAATTTGCAATTATTGATTTTTGAATTTTAACGCTAACGTTAGCAAAGAAATACAGAGCATAATATTGCACAGATGTTGGAATATTTAATGCACTTTAAGTTTCAATGAAAATCGTTCTTCTCTTTCTTCCATATAAAATAGCCATATAATTCCACTGCCATGCTCGTCATAATTTCCTCGCGTAAACTAACCTCCGCTTACTAAATCCACATTTGAATCACAAATTCCTGTGATAACCTCTCCATCTTTAAACTGTCACAGAAAGGAGAGGCAACCAAGAAAGGAAAACGCGGCCGAAAAGAAGCGGCACGAGCCAAAGAATACGACGCTTATCAAGAAATATTTCTTTGTTATTACCATAATCCGATTCTTTTTATTTTTCACTTGTCCCACCCACACCTCTCTTGAGAATCTTGTGACAACCCCCTCCCCTCTTCTCCTACTCCCGCGGACTCTCTTTCTTTTGAATTATGCATGTAGTTTTTGTTTCGCGTCGACGGTCAAAGGTGACCTCTTTTTTATTCACACCGGTCCGGAATACTTGCGATTCATCACGTAGGAGGCTTCTGGAAAAATAGTGACAAAACCTCGTGAGGTTGAGGAGGAAGAAGGAGGAGGAGATCCTTAGGGATTCCACCTAGTCCGGAGGAGACGGAAAGGAAGGACGCGAACCGTGTAAAATGTAGGGGGAGGTGGAAAAAAAAGGATCAGGGAGGGAGGAGATTAAGAGAGAGTGGTGAGAGAAATACGGGGAGAGAGTGAGGGGGAGATAGGGGGGAGAGGGATAGGAAGAAGTGAGGAGGAAGAGAGGGGACAGACAGAGAGACAAACGACTTTATTTAGGGCGAAATTGAGACTGTGAAGTCCCTTCTTACATTTAACCCTTTCGTCAGGATTGAGAATTATACACAAGTTAAATTACAGACTTTAACATACATACTGACTACAAATTTTGTTAGTTGACAAAGAGAATTACCATAGAATGATGTTAGTTTTGTGGGTTGGAAAAAAACTGTGTAATCACTTCTTTTAGCACATAAAAAAGTCCCGCTGCGGAAAAACACCTACGAAGAGGAGGGAGGTGTAAAAAAACCGGGAAAAATCCCTAGACAGATACAGAAGAAAAAAATATTAATAGATGAAAGCTAAGGATTTGAATACCAACAGATAAGAGGAAAGAAATAACAGACATACATAGAACATGTGAAAAAAAGGGTGGGAGGAAGAGAGGGGAGGGTGGGAGGAAGAGAGGGGAGGGTGAGAGAAAAGAGAATGGAAGGTTAAGCCCAGCGAATAACACAATTAATAAAGAAGTCTTTGGGTCTGGGTTGGCACGCCACGAAAAATAAACACGCCAGCATATCCAGAAAGCCGTGTTTTTTTTACTGCGGATTTTTTTTAAAAAGATCCGTGAACACACATATCTTCTCCATTTTATCCGGCAGCATAGAACGGGGGAGAAGAGGAAGGAATTAATCGGGTCACATAATAGTACGAAAAAGAGATAAAAACCATCTCAAGAAAAAAATGTAACACGGCGGAAATCTAATCAGGCGAAGTGTGTGTGGTTTTGCTTTACGCGGAAGTAGGAAAAAGACCTTGGAACAACTTCGGTAAGTGAAGGAATAGAGATTACTTCGAAGCTCTAGGGCGAGATTGCCTGCTGAGAAATGGCCTTAGGGATGGAATGGGGTGAAGGGTAGGGATTACAGGAAGAGGGATGGGAAGTATGGGGCGACGGAGGAAAGAAGGATGGGAGGACGTAATGGACCGCGCAAGGCGAGGAAAACGCTTATCCCTAGGTATTTTCTCAGCATAGCAATGATTCTGATAACGGCTAGCGGTAAATAGGAAAGTAATTGAAATTAACCCCGATAGAGTAAAACGACAAAGACGACAAAATAAGAATGCGATTATTGGCTATTTTAAACAAAAACACCAACGAAGATTTAATCTCGCGCGAAAAATTTCAACAAATTCAAAAACCAACTCAGGTCTTGGCTAAAATTTTTGATTTTTACGCTCCTTATAAAAAAAAAGAAAAAATTACAGCCGGTAAAGTACAATAAAATCGCCGTATACAAAACAAAGTATTTGGAAGGAGTTTCATTTATATTTCAATACAATACAAACAGGCATGTGGGTGTAAACAGAAAAATATCTTTTCCAAAATGTGACAACCAACATGCTAAGACTTTATAACTTTTAAACGCATTTCAATTATTGTTACATGAATAAGAACAGAAACCAATATCTCCAGTGAGACCGATATAAAATTTACGAGCGAGATAAATACAACGGAAACTAAAAAAATTTACAGCTAAAAATTTGCACATGACGGCCTCCATTGAGAAAAAATGTTATATTATGCCAAAATACCATTTTTTCGAGACAAGAGAAAGAAATTACCGTAAAAAAGAATCTCAGGCAAAAAATTAATTGTAAGATATCGCAGGAAGAAAAAAAACGCACAACTCGTCTCAAAAAATATATTTCCTTTCCTCTTATTTTTCCAAACCATTTCCCGTTAAGTAAAACAAAAAATCGGAACAACATACATTGTACAAACTTTCTCATATACCAGTGCGCGTCGTTTAGTTATTTTTTGAAAAATATGAACTATGTAGAATCGTTATAAACATCAACTTAAACTATACAAAATTTGATGAAAATAGTATGGGCCGTTTTTTGAAAATCCAATTGTTATTAAAGTTGCCCAAGAATAAACTAGCCTTATATTGATTCTTTGAGGAATATGAAATATGTAGTATTACTGAAGACGTAAACTCAAGTAACTGTACGAAATTTGATCAAAATCATATGATCCGTTTTTGAGAAAATCAAATTGTTGTTAAAAATGCGTAGAATATACTTCCCTTAATTATTGAGCTTCTATTCTGTGTGATAAAATGCTTATGTACGAGATTTCATTCATTTTCGCTATACCGTTTATGCTTTAGAGCCGCGAACAGACGCACCCACAGACAGACGGCATTGCTAACACCAACCACTTTTTCGGACTCGGGTACACCTAAAACGTGTATTTCCATCAAAACCTCGAGGTCGAATTTTTACGCGATAACAACACTTAATATACTTCGTACATGAGAAAGTAAAAAGAGACGAATATAATTTGTTTCAACGAAGAGAATGAATGGATCCCTCTCATCCTCTTGCATTATGCAGGACCGAATCAGAATTATCGGATCGAAAACAAAATGGAGAGAAGAACCTCCCCCCGAAATCTCACAAACGTTTTTAGAGGTCGGAGGTAGAGAGGGGGGGGAGGGGGTGGGTGGAGGTAGAGAGGGGGGGGGGGAGGGGGTGGATGGAGGTAGAGGGGAAAATTGAGGGGAGGAGGGAGCAGGTTTCGAATTTAGATCACGTAAAAGCGATTCTCCACCCTTATGACTAATGACTCTCGGAGACGGCACGGTTGGCCCGGAAGATATTGATTCATAATCAATGGGCAAAAGAGTTCTATAATTCGGAAACTGCTCCTTGTCGATTGGAAAATTGATGGGATGGCGATTGAAGGAAGTGAATCGTTCCTTCACCCGACTCCTCACCATTAAACCCACCCTCCCCCCTTCCATTTTGGCCATTGGGCATGGAGATTGTTTGCGAAAAGAGAGAGAGAGAGAAAGAGACAGAGAGAGAAAAGAGGGGGAGCTAATTTATCCTCAAAGTTACGCGGATACCGCGCGAACATGGGAGAAATGGGTCGAAAAAGATCGAAAGCGACATTTTGTATCCAAAGGCGTTAGGCGAAAGAAGGAGATAGTGGAAAATGGTAATTTCCCTACCTTTCTTTCCTTTCCTATCAGCTTCGTACGGACACTGCCTTACATTAGCATGTAAGACTGCGTGGTATATGTATGAGAAAAGGTACCCCCTACCGTCAGGTTCAGTACACATTTCAAACTATCGATCCGTCATTGGAACGAAGTACAAACGACGCAGTATCGAGCACTGCTTTAAATAGGTCGAAACGCAATATTGACGCCTTTTTTTCGGATCCGCACGCGATTAATATGGAATCGCCGACGGAATACCGAACGGACGTCAATGATAATCTCGTCCTCTCGGACACAAAAAAAAACGCAACCAATTAATTTCGTAAAGGTCACGCGTTACGCTCCTGAATTGCTTTATTAGTAAATAATTTAAAAAATCACGCGGATATACGTGATTATATGACAAACAAACTGCGAGAGAGAGGGGGGGTTTTAATTAGATTTTGGCGATTTAATGCAACTTTTAAAAAGGGAAGGAAAATTAAGGCAATGAACACAATGGGAAATTGACAAAACCAAAATGCATTGCACGCCATTTAAAAAAAAATACGAGAGACACCTTCCAAATATGTCCCAAAACTTCAAAACCAAGCGCAAGAAATAATTCCTCAGAAACGTTTACGGCGATTATACGTAAACTTTCCAGACGCAACGGACAAACTCGATTTATCACGCGACACGGCCACGTCATTTTTCATCTCGTGTCTCTACGAAACCAAAAAGAAGAAAAAAAACATCCGTCGCGACCGTATGCAGTACAGGAATCGATCCCGAGACGCGATTATATTTTTTTCAACACAAACAAAACAAGGAAAAATAACCTCGCAATCTCATTTCTTTAGGATCGACGCCCGAAGGAACGGCAATCCTGCCGGATGAGAGAGAGAGAGAGAGACAAAATACTAAATTGTACCGTTGCGCCGGACCGAAACACGAATGGGACACAATTATCCCTCCAGCCCGCTGCACATACACCCCTAAAACCCATCCTTCGGAAATTCAATTACGTTCAGCTGCGGCATCTCTCGCCTACCTCTCCCTCCCCTCTCTTTATCGCCCCTCCCCCTCGTTCCCCTTCTCTCGTAGTTACGACGAACCCGGCAGAGGGCCCAACCCCTCTGGCTCTGGCTCGACTCCGACAGCGTAGTCGGCGGAGCGATAATCGATAACTATGCCTCACGCGGTGCAACGCCCGCCAAAAGCCCCGTTCCTTGTTTTTTTATTCCTTCCGTCGCAACAAAAATCCCTTATAAGTGTGAAAAGAAAAGGAAATAATATGTTTGGATTCCGTCGCGCCAATAACAGGCTGGTATGGAAATTATTGCTTTTTTGCTTCTGAATTTATTTAGGAGACGATTTTGATCGAGCCAGAGGTATGTGTGCGTTTCGGAATGTTCATTGTGCAGCTATATAGTTTGCTAAAAGTGTAGCAAGGTTTAAATTGCCTATTCTGATAAAATTCGATACGGCGTGAGAGCGTCAATAGTCTATAGGTATGCATAAAAAAAGATAGTGAACAGGTCGCGATGGTTTACGGATCATCATTACACGAAGATGTAATTTTTTAAGAAAATTCTCGGAAACTGCAAATCACGCGCAAAAATTATTTTAAATTAATGTAATATACCAGTGGTTCCCAAACGTTTTGACATGACGTCTCCCTTTCGGTTTTCATTAATTGTAAGCCGTCATGCCCCACCTAGCTTTCGATTGGAATAAATGTAACCCTTTGCACTTGTATTTACATCATTATATATGATCAACTAACTCGTAATTATGTTACCTATGTATCTGGTACATATTGGAAAGATTGAAAATACGTTTAAACTATTTCAGCTGAATTTGACATTAAAAATTGATTTTTTCTCATGGCCTCGCTCCCCTCCCCTTGGAACTCTCTCACGCCTCCCCAGGGGAGCGCGCCCACAGTTTGGGAACCTCTGTAATATACAAAAGATAAGGGAATAAAAAATAATAACGAAACATTATAATACCAAACATACTGATATACACACTGAAGAGTAAATTGGCAGGTTCTATTGTAATTTTTCCCAGCCATCAACTGCAAATTTAAAAAAAACTCCCAAAACGCGTAAAAAAGGAAAAATTTCAACAATACCTCAGCCATAAAATCCAAAATAATGCGCGCGAATCGCCATTCATCTTATCGCAACCCCATTTACCTAAACAAACAGCGCTGTTTGAACGCGACTCGGCTTCTCAAGCCAACCTCTCCCAACATAATTTGTAAAAACTGAGGCGTTCGAGTTCATCATCTCGAGAAAACAGACGAGCAAACGACGCTATAAAACAAATACCTAAAAACTCCTGCATCTAGGAAACGTAGACAGGAGTTACACCGTACCCCACACACACACACACACGAAAAGAAAGAGCATTAAGAATACCCGTGCAAGGAAACAGCGTCAATTTTTTATGTAGGATTGAAAAATACGCTCGGCGGAGGAAAATTCCTCCCTCACACCCCTTAAATTCTACGGCCATCAATCTTAAACTCCCTCGCGAGTGGGGAAATAGGGTTAAGGCAGACAGAGATACATTCAGAGATATAGAGGAATAGGTTCGTAAAAAAAAAAGAAGACGGGGAGGCTAGGGAAGCTTACATTTCGTTATCGTTGGGACGGAAACCCTCGGAGAAGAATCATCCCAGGGGCGATAGTCGAAAGAAAGAGATAAAAAAAGAAGATCGGGACGAAAGAGATAGAGAAAGAGAGAGAGAGAGAGGAGGGATGGAGGAAGAAGTTGGAAAATACATCTCTATTTCCTCAATACCAGAGCAAACTTTTCTGAAGCGCTTCGATAAACGCATTCATGAGCTATGGAGTGGTTGAGAAGAGAGAGAGCCTGAAAAGGAAGAAGAGGTTTAAGCATTCGATTCGCAAGAAAGACTGCCGTCTCGCTAAATGACACGGTGTTTTTTTTGTTGTTTTTTCCCTCCCCAATATGCTTATGCATATACAATTTATTTTGGCGAAAATCTCATGAATATATAATCGCGCGAGTAACAAAAAAAAACATCGCATTCAATTTCGAGTCGACACTATACAATCGGGTGAATTAATGGTACTCCCGATACAATGACGGCGATGATTACGTGAAAACGTCTGGAGATGAAATGGAAATGGGATTTTCTCAGGAACTCGGAACGAAATCCGCCGTTTTATGCTAAATTATGCATGATTATGCATTAGTGTGCCTGTGTGTATATGTTTGTGCATGTGCATATGCGTATGTACAGTGGAACTTCCATAAGTTGAACCTCAAGGGAAAATAAAATAATATTCGACTTACATAAAATTCGAGTTATAGAAGAAAAACAACGAAAGATATTTTGTTCTGTCAGATGAATTCAGTTCGACTTGTGGAAAATTTGAGTTATACAGGTTCGACTTATAGAACTTTGACTCTCTATTTACATAAATGCTCGTTAAAATCTATTGTTCTTCCCTTTTATGAAAAATGCCAACGTTTATTACTCCAATTATGGTAAGCGACATAAAAAAATTAAGACCTCCACCCACCTAAACAAAAATGAACGACGTAAAAGCAAAATAAATCACCACCCTGTTAAACCTTAAATAACGTCCGTTCCACCTTCAAAGAACAAAACCGACGCCTCCTCCCTTCTTTAAGGATTTCGAACGACACGAAGGGGCGCGGCGCGCACGCGCGTGTGGCCGCGGAAGAAAGGAATAGGAAGAAGCGGACGGAAAGGAGGGAGAAAGAGGTTGAAACCTCCGACTATTCTCCCGCAACCTCGCCACTCCCTTTTCCGAAACACCCCTTCCCTTGCTCCTCTTCCGCGTTCAAAAGGGTTCAAACGTCGCAGAAAACCCCTTTTTCGTTCCCACTACAGATGAACGCACGAAGAAATAAGAGAGAGAGAGAGAGAGAAAGAACGAGGTCAAAGACCCTTTTCTATTATTTTCCGTGCTCTGAAACCCGATTTTTTTCCTTCCTGAGACGCGATTTCCTCTCACAACCCTTTCTCATCCGAGAGATCCTAGAAAACCCCTTTTCTTCCCAAGACCTCAGCATATCCTCCCCTTTTTTCCATCCGTCCTAGAGTCTCCGGGTCGACGCCCCGGGATGACGAAAGCCATAACCGCGACATATTGGATTCGTAGGTGATGAAAAGCTTGCGTGTCACGGGAGGGGTGGTGAAAGGAGGTTGGATTACAAAAAACTGAGAGACCCTTGCGTTTTATTAGCCGCGAGGACGTGTGCTTCGATGGGTCTTATTCGAGCAATTGTTCAAAGAGAGATTTTTACGAATCCTGAAACGTAAACCCCGAGTGTCGTAGCTAACAACTGGATTTTTTAAAAAATCACTACTTCCAGTTTGTTTCACTTCTACTGACACATGCGAAATAGCCTGCTCAAATGCAATAGCGTAAGCAAATGGCCATACGTTTTCTATATGTATACTTTCAATACGAAATCAACGCCGGCTAGGTATCCGTAATTAGCACTGATATGAAGTTGGAGGAGAAAAATCGTGATCTTGACCGGGAATCGAACCTGGGTCTCGCACTTGCCGGGTAGATGCTTTAACCAATTAAGCTAGCAAGCCAGTCTAATTCTAAATACCGTAAAACCCCGCTATACGTTGTTTCGCATATACGTCGCCCATCAATTCAGGAACATGTTTTGTTATAAGTTGTGTCGCTTCGTTTGTGAAATACTAAAAGCAAAATTTCAGAAATTCCATTTGCGGTGCATAAATTATAACTATAACAATAAAAACCCTCTATTCGGCTTTTAATTTCATGTTTATTGTTATTTATATGAATTAAGTTAATTTCGTGTTTATCAATTCGTGTAAAATTATACTCAGAATTAAACATTTGCTGGCCATGTGTTTGAGAGATCACCATGGGTTAGATGGTTCACAAGATACACAGGGATAAAAAGGACTGTCCCAATTTTAATGACCATGTGTAAAACCCTATTTCTGAGCTTTGTGAACAGTTGTGTCTAACATTTTGTGTGTTTACATTTGCGTTGATATCTCATGAGATGGATATATTTTGGATTGCGAAATCTGCTTGAAAAGCACTCTAAAGTGCGTATCATTGTACGTGTAAGTAAAGAAACAATTTTTGTGCTCCATCACACTATAGACAATTATTTTCGGTGATTTCTGAATTTATTATTGCAATCGGTTACTCGCTGTTACGATTAAATGTATATTAAACCCTAGTAGCAATGAGTGGTAAACACATAGTGGTAACATATTATGTCCAATGTACTGTATTGATATGTATTATTTGGGAAACAAATGTCACAAAATATCCGCCAGGAACGTAATCCCTAACTTTTATCATAGTTCTTATGGTAATCTTTGTTTCGCTATAAGTCGTATTTTTCAGGAACGCATCTCCGAAGTATAGCGGTGAAAAAGGGTTAACTCAATACAACACTAGATGTCCTCACTGAGGCACATCGATAAACACACTTACTTTATCTCAGAAAGTGAGATAGCTGTCAAATAACACTCGTTAACATTGTCACCAACAAACAAATATCCCTAAATGCAATCCTTTAAGCGCATATACGAAAAAAATGTTTGGACACAAAACAATGGCTGTTTTCAAGAAAAAGCACTAAAAAATAATAAATAGCCACAATATGGTTGGTTTTTTATAACTTTGTGGCTAGTGGAGATACCTGAGGCAAGTGTTTCTTAAGAGTGCTTGTTCTTTAATTTTTTTCAGCCATAAGACGAGCTCGATTCTGTGAGTGTTTTATCTCAATCGTCGAGGAAACAGGGCCACAAATAAATCTGAATTCTTCGCAAAAGAAAATCACGACTAATTTTCATCGCGAAAAATAGATGTCGAAAGTTAGGTTATATCGATTTATAAAGAGTTTTTGCCATAAGCGTCGCGCAAATAGTGTTTGAATGCCGAGATCATCACCCCAAACATATTCCTACTCTGTTACATTGCAGTATAATTACGAAGCCGTAGATGAATAATTTAGGTTCAATTTTGACTCAAACTATCAAAACGATGCCGCAGTTGATCATTTCATCTAATAAAACGTCCTCTAAAAATCGATTGCTATAGTCATTTCGATAACCCCATTGCGGAAGAAAACCGCTGGGAGGTTATATCAAAGTTCCGTATCATATTTCGGTAAAAAGAAAAATAACAGGAAAAAACTTGATAATTATCACGTGGAATGACGAATTCCCTGAGAAATATTAATAATATCGTGGCAGGTTTTATTAAATCAGATAGAAAGAGCAGACGCCGATTCAGGGTGTTTATTGCCCAAGGAAAAAAAACGTCAGAGGCTCCAGAAGGATCGGGAGAGGGAAAACAAAAGAATTGCCTTAGGGAAAACATTTTTATATGAATTCCGAGAGACAAAATGGCCCCGAGAGAAATGGATCGAAAAAAACAAATGAAACAAAAAAGCGACGAAATTCCGACAGGAGAAAAAAATATCCTTATAGCTCCCACAGTCACTGAAGATGAAGTTAACAAAATAATGAAGACCGAAAACGCATTTTTGTGAAAAAATACAATTTTGTCTTCCCCTACACACAAAAACGAGACAGATAATTCGTGATACAGTAATTCCCCGCTATACGGCGCCTCGTTATACGTTTCGCATAATTATGCAGTAGTTTCAAATTGAGAATCACCCCAGATGGGTTTTTTATATGCATTAATTTTATTTCGTTGTTCTAACTTGTTTTTAACATATTATGTCTTATATACTGCATTATCATGTATTATATGGGGATAAAATTGTACAAATGTATCAAAAAATGTCCGCCAGACATAACCACAAGTTTTATCATTAGGTCTATGTAAAAATAGGTTTCGTTATAGGTCAAAGTTTTCAGGAACACATCTCCGACGTATAGCGAGGACTTACTGTACAAGTACATGTACGTTTCAGGAATAAGAAAGGTAAAATTAGATATGAATGGCAAGTGTTTTAGGAATACCCATTGGACTCTTTCAGTTTGGAGAGCCGCTGAGGGTGTCAGAGATACACATTTTCTCTCCGTGATTGAAGAAAGGTCTTACCCCTAAAAGCTTTCCATCATAGATCTCTTCACCCCCACTGTCCACTGGGTTTTCTAAGACGCTTAGTTACCACCAGTATATACTTATATCGTATTTCCTTTCCTCGAGTACGTTTTCTGTGTGTAGCAAAGCATCGATAAAAATGTAGACCGACAATATAGTAAAAATATTGTAAAACCACGCCCGCAGGCCATTATTGCGAGATATTAAATTTCGCTTAATTTTTTAAATTTAACTATTTACCTAGCGAGACATTCAACCTTTCTCTTTCCCCTTCACTCAATCTCTCGGTGCGCATCGCAATTAGTATAATGGCCCCTCCTCTGGCTGGAGTAAGTCCGTCACATCACCTTTCTCTCCCGTTAATACGTTTTCTGGGAAAAAGAGGAACGAGTGAGCGGGAGGAGAGGGAAAGGGGGAATAAGAGAGGAGCAGTAGAGGACACTGAATGTCAAACAGGGGGAGAGAGAGAGAGAGAGAAAAACGGCGGAGAATAACGGAACGGAAAAGGATCAAATAAAATCCGCCCACGAAAAAAAAAATACCGAAAAGATTGTGTTGAAACGGCGATCGAAGTTAATTTTTTTATTTTAAAGCTCGAAAGAGAGATACGTCGCCATAAAATAGGTGGAAATATTTAAAAAGATCGCCGCATTTTTTAAAAAGTTTAACGGCGTTTCGCTTTCGGATGACGCAAGCGAGTAATGGCTAATGACGTCATCCGGTATGGGAGGATTTCGGAGCACGGGAATTCGTCGAGAGCAGACTGGGGGGAGGGGGGGGGGGGGGGGGGGGGGGGGGCGGCGTTCCTACAGATTTACTCGATGCCGTCATGGAGTCTTTATTTTTTTTTAGTCGACCTCGCGATAAGGGACGAAAACAGAGGAAAAGTTTACGCTGAAATTTTCCGCCTAAGCTGTTGCAATGCCTGACGAAACAGTACGGAAACGCCATGCTGCGTCATAAAAGACGACGAAAACTTACGGGCAAGCAAACTGTTATGAGACAGAACGAGCAAAAAAACTATTGAGAATACAGTAACATAAAAAGACTAACTTTTCGCCATGTTCTCTGCATCGCGAAATATCGGGTATCCAAAACACTCGTTTTTATTATTGATTGCTCGATAAACAACGAAGCAAATTTTCGGATGTTTGTTTTTTCAAATCGAATGCGCTTACATGATTTTTTTTATATCTCCGCCGTTTGGAAATCGAAAATTAAGCCTCGGGCAAGCAAGCGACGTCATGCCGGTAATTCAGGTTTCGTCCGGCCGTATTTTTTTAATGGAATCAAACGTCTACATCTACATAATACCCTACAAATCACCAGATGTTGGCAGGGGGTGCAGCGCACCAAAGTCTACTTAACTTCTCTCGCGGGTGTCATTCTCCTGTTATGATCCCGTATTCTCCTTGGGAAAAACGAACCCTGATATCGCTCTATCCTACAGTCGATCTCTCGTATTTTATTCTCGTGATCGTGCCTGTCCATGTACGTAGGTGCCTCTAATATTCCTGAGACCTCCTCTAAGAGAACATCCGACCTAAATTTCTCCAGAAGCCTTAACCTAGCTCTAATTCTGCGATCCTCTAGCGATATCCAATTCAACTCCTTCAAGAGTGATGTGACGCTTAGTTTTTGCTCATATTTTTGCTTTACGAATCTGGCTGCTCTTCGTTGGATTCTTTCTAACTCAAGTATCTGTCCCTTTTCGTACGGATCCCATATGCTGGAAGCGTATTCGACCTGAGATCTGACCAATTATAAATAACACGTTTCTCGTAACTGTTCTGCGCCACTTCTTACTATTCTGCCTACGAAGCCCACTTTCTTGTTGGCTGCGCCTATGACTCTTCGAATATGCAAATTCCTCGATAGATCACGACAAATTGTGATTCCTAAATATTTAACGTATTCCGCAGATTGTATATCCAATCTAGATCAGGGGTGGGCAACTTACGGCCCGCGCAGCTACGTTGAAAACAGCGATCCGTGAAATTCAACACAAAAAATTCGTATTCTATAAAAGAATTATGATAATGAAAGCCTTACTTTTGAAATTCTTATTTATATTCGATTTTCACTTATATTAGACCTCAAAATCTCTAACCGTCATCCTATTTAAACTTTAATCCGGCTTGCAGATACATTTAAAACTTCCTATGTTGCCCGCCATGTGCAAAAAGTTTGCCCACCCCTGGTATAGTATATATACATTATTTAATATCAGAACAGTGCGTACTTAAATCTTTTGCTCATGTTGATCTAATCTGAGGTATTTTAATTGAATAGAAATATGCATAGTCAGGATGTGTTGACGAAAGAGTTAAATCATCTCATTTCTTCTTGATGCATTATATCATAAGTCGGCAACCCTCTCTACATGACGGACCGCATTCGAAGTTACGAATGCTTCAGGACGCCTGATAATAGTCAATATCGGAATTTACCTGTATTTTCTGCAGCATCAATTTAAGTGAAAACGAATTTAAACATTGTATTGCATTCATAATGCAGCATTTAAGGTTTCATGGTGATAATTTTAATTAACAAACAGGTTTAACTTTGCATATTGCTTTTTTAACAGCTTCGCGGACCACATTAAAAGCTCTCACAATGTCAGGAACCGCATCGCATGCGGCTTGCAAACCTTAGGTTGCACTATTTACGATAATGGAACACATTGAAAATGAAAAGAATGTTTTGCGTCGTCAACAGCAAATAACTTTTTTTTAAATAAGCTTTTTATTTTTTTCGTTCTTCAAACATGGGAGGAGTAAGCTGCAATGGCAGTGCGCGTTTTATTTTCATTCACGTAGCTTTTTTTATTTTCAATTAGTTATAGCAAAAATGTCAATGAGTGTTGGAGAATGGTCATTGTGTAAATGACCATTCTTTGTGTGAGTATACGTGTATGGTTTCGCGAGCAACCTCGCCATACTACTTTCCGAGTCTAAAAAAATACTCCCAAGTTTAACTAAGCACGCTGGTGCACTTGAAAAGAATAATAAAGAAAAATGAACGAGTCTGTCATTATAATTTCTGCGCTGCGCGGATATGGCCTCCCCCATTCGTAGAGCGATTCAAGGTTCCAACGCAGTCTCCCCCTTTACCCTCCCATCCCCCTCTGCAACCCTTCTCCTATTCCCCTTCCCACTTCTTCTCTTCCCCCTCTTCCTGCTGACCTTCGTCCTCAACTGCCCTCCTCCTCTTTCCTCCCCCTTCCCTCTCCCATCCCGTTCGAATTAGAACGGCTCTTACAAGTGACCTCTATGTCCACACGCCAATTCAAAGCGTCTTTATCATTCGTCGGCGAAACGGATGTGCGTCGAGGCGAGGGGGAAATGAATAAAAAAATTATATAGTATATTCCCGTTCGCTGCATTTTTTTTAAAGACCCTTCCTCCTTCCCTCCCATCTCGTGAGTTAGAAAAAAACAATAATTTTCGTGGATGCAGTGATAAATAGCGTGTTCGTTTTTAACTAGGAGTTGAAGCGAGACTTTTTTAAAGATTTAAAAATCGAGTCTACGTTGAAGAGCACTTAAGTGAACGTGTATCGTCGCAAAACCATAAATTACCAATGGTCTCGCCTATACTACTCGTATTACTCGAACTTTTTATTAATTCCAAAACGACATTTTTCCATCCGATACTCTTACACGGCGACGTTCTATGACTGGATATTTCTACTATTTCAGTGTTTTTACTCCTTAATTTCAAGTTTAGCAGGTTCGAACGTGTACGTTATACGTGCTCCGAGAAATAATTACACACTCGGATTATCGCGCTCTTACGCCGTTAAGTGTGAAATAAATCATTCCATTTGCACACATCCCGTATTCATCAGTCACAATAATTAGGAATCCAAGATGGGAGGTCAAGAGTACATACTATATACTAACGGTGTTACATAAATGGCTCGCAGCGAGAAGGCGCTATTCGTTAAGGGCGCCCCTCAGTTGAAGGGTAAGGAATAACCATCTGATAACCAACTACGTTCTATTTTTTGAAACAACTCTTAGATTGGTGATCTTACAAGCGTTATCTTAGTCGTTCAAATGAAACAATAAAAGCGTGAAATACTCTTAGAGGAGTATTTTTAAAGATTAAAAATGTCATAAAGATAAAATTCATCCGTCATCCCGTGCTTCCAATGAATCGTTCCATCTACTTTACTCCTGTGGCAGGACAGAAAATAAACATGATTTAGAAGAAAACATGTGAATCGTGCATTGAAGAAAACCTTGGAATCTTCAAACGGATTCATTAGAATAAACCCACTGAATCTAAAGCATGCGTTGAAATTTTCCATTTTATTCGGATAAATTGATCCACAGATGATGTCCATATCCTTTATGTCCACTGCCTTTTTGTCCGGTCTTTTATGTCCATTGTCCTTATGTCCACAGTTTTTATGTCCACCGTAATATATGTCCACAGTCTTTATGTCCACTGCCTTTTTGTCCACAGCCTTTTTGTCCACTTTTATATATATTCACAGTGAATATGTCCATATTTTGTCTAGTTAAGAGAAGTGGATGGAGGTAGGAGGAAGGGGAAGGGAAAAGGGGAGAGGAAGAAATCCGAAGGAAACACAGTGGACATTGGTATCAATCAACTAAGAATTTTATAACAATTACGAATATGAAGCTAAAAAATGAAAATGTAGGGAGAGTAAAAGGAAGGGGGAGGGAAAATGGGGGACGAAAGAAATCCGAAGGAAACACAGTGGACACTGGTATCGATCAACTAGGAATTTTATAACAATTACGAATATGCAGTAAAAAGTTAAAATGGAGGGTGTATAGAGGTTTAAGAAATCACTATAGTATAAACTTAATAAATGACGACCATACAAAAATTTATTGCATTCATATTTACAAATTAATATTATTTGCAAGCGCTCGTAAGTGTCCGAAACGTTCACACACCAAAAACTGAGACTCGGACAAAATGTCTCCCGACAAAACTTACCCAGACATAATGTCCCCGGACTAAATGTCCCCAAACACAAAAGTAGGACAGTTGATTTCCTATGAGTGTACCTCAATTTTTCAACAGGATCCAGAGAAAAGTAAAACATAATAAACTGCAATAAGCAAATACATAAGAGATTGTAAATATATCAGAAAAGATATGCGAAGCAAAATGCGAAAGGATGAGCTTCACTCTCTTGGTAATGAAGCAATTCGAAACCTTTGGATCCTCCGAGGACACCCGGATTATCGTTTTTTCCTCACGGATTCATTCACTATCTTAAATATTTTTCTTACGTCTTCCCTTCAGCGGTTGTCCCATCCTAACGAAATATAAAGTTAACACACTACCAAGAATCTCGAGGAATATCCTTCTAGTTTTTTTAAACATTCTCAGTTGGTATTATTATTCTTATTATTATCTGGATTAGACTTATTTTTCCAGCGAAACTATAACTTTTGAAGCTCATAAGACTTAAGAATAGCTTTTATACATGCATTTCCTAGAATAATCATTAAGTTATAATAATCTAAGTTCGCGAAAGGAAAAGGCGTGGAAAACATCCTTCGTTTTTTATAACTTAAAGCGATTTATTTTTTAAATTATAAGGTTTTTTACCGCGACTCGAGGCTCGTTAACCCGGAAAAACAAAAACAGAAGACGCGCTACGGCGAAGTTCCGAACCATGGCCTCAATTTTTTCATCCTCGCAGATTAATCCGTAAAAAATTACAATGTAAACACAAATCATAGCAACACACAAAATGAGAACGAAATAGCATCATAAGAATTTAAATGCAAACTCTTTTGTGAGCCTTGAGCGAAATAGGGAGAATTACTCTGAGAATTGTACGTGAATTTCCACTGAATACGGCGGCGTTGTAGCATAAAAGTGCATCTGGTTAACCTTACATAAGTACTTTTTTCAATATTTTGATTTTTGAAGTGATTATACTTTAATTTTATCAGCCACGAGACGAGCTCGAAAAATCTCTTGTGGATTTATCTATAACAGTGGTTCTTAACCCCTGGGTCGCGACCCAAATTTGGGTCGCCAAACCGTTTTGAGTGGACCGTCAAAGATTTTCCATTGCTTTCTATATCCATCATTTCTCCTAATAATTCAGTGCTAATGTCCTGAGAGCTTATTTTCATTTATTTATTAAATTCCTATTAATTTTATTACTTATTACTATTGAGATATTGGAGGAAATGGGTCGCCGCGACCAGAATTTGGGTCGCAGCCAAAAAAGGTTAAGAACCACTGATCTATATGGTTAGAAGATTCAGTAAGGTAATTTAGTGTACTACTCGGAAGATTAATCAACATGGTAACTAATAATTTTCACGGCCACTGTACCTAAGATATTTCTCCAAAACTTTTAACAGAAAATTTACACTAAGAAAGACAGGGAAGCAGAGTAAAGAAGAGCTTGTTTTCCACTTTTCCAGAATATTAAAACCATAAGCTGACCTTTAAATCTTCATCTGAACTCTCGCCTTCTTATCTTTCCTACAATTAAAAATTATTATCTTTATTAGCCATTAAACGGCACATAAATGCATCCGAACCCGTAACCTTGGCATTGGAAGAAAGACAGGCTAGCCGTCCCTCTACCAAAATCGGCTATATATAGGTACTAAACCGACAAACTCTGAATGCTATCAGGTTCAAAATCTATGGTTTTAGCGTAACGCGTACAAATCCGACGTTGACATATGTCCAGCAACAATACGTCATTGGTTCGCAAAAAATAACATCCTGCACAAAGATAGGTCGCCCTTATCCAGAGAGCAAACAATTACTCCACTTTTAGCCTTATCATTAGCTGTTAAAGACATAATGACGGCAGGGATTTAGGTTTCCGGGGAAACCACCAACAGCTCAACTTGCCATTTAAGGTAAATAATATCATCCCGAAGTTACCAGCGTTCGACAAATGACGTTTCTCTATCGTTATCTCTGTAGCACTCGAATCCTGTCACTTCCTACGGAAATAAACGCCCAAAGCCCTTGATCCACGTGATCGAAAGTTGTTTACTTAGCGCATTCAATTGTTAATTTCTACTGCCGGAAACTGTCCTTCAGCATTATAAGTTTTATGGTACATCTTTCTGAGCTCGAATTCCCGGCTATTTGATCAAAACATATAACTCCGATCGTAAGATTAAAATGGAACAAATAAAACTATGAACATGGCCACATCAAAACAAACGCATTAATTTTCATGTACAAGTTTGAATAAAAAATTCGATAACGAGAAAATTCGTAATCGCGTTGACGTTTAGTTTATAAGACGAAGCGCATAATTCGAACACATTAGTTCGCGTACATGCATACAGGCACACGCACAAATTATCTTTTTTTTTCGAGAAATTACTCTCGAAATTTCAACCCCGCGAACTTTCATTCGGAGGCACGGTTTTTAAAATGTCACGTTACCCGGCATAAACGTAAAAAAAGAGCATCATCGATAAGACGAAATATTTATGTAAATAAAATTGTAACCTCTGTCTGTATATTTGTTTTTTTGTTACCGCATCACGCAAAAACGGCTAGCCGAATTTTTATGAAACTTGCAGCGTATCTTTAGACTGGTCCAGCTTAAAATATAGGCTATGTGATGTATCTCAAAAAATTTTTAAATGGGGGTTTGGGGGGGGCATCGATTTGGTTTTTGACGATAACTCTCGAGTAAATTAACTTAGGAAGTTCAAATTTTATATTTGCCACTTTCAATACAGGTATAAGATCAATCTCCCATATATTTATGAAAGTTTGTTTGTTTTTGCATCTATATATTTCCACACCGTTAAAGCTAGAAGAATAAAACTTTCAACAAATACTTTCTTCACAAATAGGAAGATCGAGGGCTGCTTTTTAATCCAAAATGTTTCATATTAACTGTACAAAAAGCAAAATAACTTTGTATGCTACTGCATTTCCATCTAGAGATGGATCAGAAAGAACGGGACAGTTCTTTTCGAACTGTTCTGATGCCTAAACTGTTCAATAAAATAACTGTTCTCATAAACTTCCTATTCTCAAAGAACAGGTAACTATACATCTTATACTCAGTGAGAAAGGTGGGAAACGACTACTTCCTTATCCGTAATTGGACGGCGGGGACTGATTAAACTACGCGTATTTTCCCAAGTCCTACTATTGATTCGAATCAAATTTGGTACTAATATGGAGGGCTCCCAGAAATAATTCATACGTGGTTTTTGTTTCTCTCTGCCAGTTTTATTCAAAACGGTGGCCGAGTGAATTCTTAAATACCATGTATCGTCTAGAATTCCGATCGGATTTGAACCAAATTTCCCCGGGCAACGCCGGGTATTTCTGCTAGTAAATAATATTTCTTTTAAAACAGCCGCGCGGAATTTTACGGCGTTTATTCGGTGCAGCGATGGCGGATTAACTACACTTTAAAGCGAAGGGTGAAAAAGAACAGGATGCATGGAGCGGAGCCAAAAGAGAGTAGGCTATATTATGGCGATTCAAAGCGAATGCGCCAAAGCGCTTCACGCATGGCATCGAATGAAAAAGCGTGCCGTGAGAGTATTAAAAGAGTAGAGACTGGCAGATACATCGCAGATGAGGGAGAGGAAGAGATAAAGAGAACCACGCCCGCGGATAAATACGCGCGAGTGATAATCTCCTTATCGTCGAAGAGAGCGAAAGAGACGTTTTTCCTCCGCGGGCGGGGAGAAACGCAGGACGCGATTAAAAAAATATCGATGGTGACGTAATATAAGGAGATAAAAGACGAACGTATAAAAAGGATTAAGACAAGTTTTTAAGTGGACTGATGAGTGCGCTCGTTCCTATTAAAATCAGTGCCAACTCCGACATCGCTGAATAGGTTTGAGCGGTATCCGAGATGAAGGGGATGAAGCGTCTTTGAGGGGGAAACCTTTTAAAATATTATTTTCCTTTGCGATGTAATCCCTTATGTGTCGAAAAGAATAAGTATTTTTTTTATCAATTTTATTATTATTTGACATTTCATACGAGAAAAGCGACGTTCGCTACAATGAACAAATTTCATATGTATGATTGTTGAGCTCAGTTCGCAGGTTGTAGCATACTGTTGCCAACGGTAAATAACATAGCGATAAAACCGCAGCATTATTATTTGAAAATTTCAACACAAGAAAAGCGACGTTCGCTATAATGTGCAAACTTCATACATAAATGATTAATGAACACATTTTGCAGGTTGTAGCATATTGTTTGCAACAGTAAATAGCATGGCAATAAAACTTCAGGTGTACTCAACCATTTTATGGCTTAAGTAGTTATGCACATTATCCGTTAATACAATGCATAGTAAAATGTTTTAACAACAAATACGACAAACAAATAAAAACTTAAAACTCTATGAGTGTCACGTAGCCATCTTTAAGTTTAGTTCTCTAACCCTCACAACGACATAATCCGTTTTAATTTCACAAGAAAAACTTCGAATAAAGCTTGAGAGAAAGTTAGCGACGGTAAAAAAAATCTGTTCCATGGAGTATGACTTACCTCTTTTTATGCTACTCCTTTTTTTCGAAGTCGCTCGAGGCGAACGACACACAAATATCACTTATTGAACACCATCTCTGAATCATTAATCACACACACACACACCAAATGCGAGCTCTTGAAACATGGCAACCGAGTTTCACTTGTTTTTCCTTCCTCTTACTTAACTGTATATAAAAAGATACCGTATTTGCCTACGTATTATAGTACTCACATCCTCAATCCTTTCCGGATCGTAAAACTGGCACTATAGTCGCTGACAGGAATCGAAACAAGTGAACCAAGCGGGAGAACACGGATTCGTATAGTAAACCGCAAAAGGGAGAGAGACAAAAACCCACGCACACGCGACAGAGAGACTCGGAGCCGACTGGTTCGGTACTTCTTCTCGAGTCGGTTGCTGTGTGGCCTGGTGACCCACTTTCGTATCCCTATCGCACGCGACGGACACGCGGAAAAACTCTTCCCCACGAGGTATGTACACTCTCTCTCTCTCTCTGCATCATTCTCCCCCCATCTTTCGGCCATCTTTTTCTCCCCTTACTTCCCCCCATTCCCTTTCACACTCGGCCATTATATTCATCCTTTCCCCTCCCCTTATCCCTCTCTCTCTCTCCCCTCCATCCCTCGTCCACACACATCGATTCAATCCATTTCATCTCGTTCGCTCTTACGTCACCACGCGAGGCGTGGTGTTTGGCAGGCGGTGCGTATCGTCCCGCCAAGTGCGTTTATAAATACCAATGACAAAGCGGTTCGAATCGTTTTTTCTTTTTTAACCGTGGGTGATGTCGTGTCACGGGCGGGGAAAAAAACTCGCGACGAAGAAAAACGATGGCGAGAGCCTTCTGTTGCCCGCGTGCCACTATTACTGAAATTGTCGAATCTTTTCCGCCTCGCGTGCCACAAAAAAAAAGTCCTTGATTTTTTTTCCTGCTAACTAAATTAAATTCGTGATCAAGACATAAGAGACTGAAATTTGTAACCATAACACTAACGTTTACAATAGTTGACTAAATGACACAAATGTTTTTACGCCACTAAATCAGTACGATAAATGCTTTGATTGGATTTCGCCTTTCGTTGGAGTGCCAACAAAATTGTCTTGCGTGCCACTTGTGGCACGCGTGCCATAGGTTCGCTATTACTGTTTTAGGATAACGGATTCCGTTTGGATATCTTTCTAGTGCATTTAATGATAAAATCTATTCTTTTTATTCTGATCCATTATTCGAGAACAAGCACTTTAAAAAGTATACTTGTCTCAGGTATCTCCAACACCCACAAGAAGGTTATTTAAAAAAACAGATGCGCTTTTCGGCTACAAAGCAGCCGTCTTCAGTGGTAATTCGCCAAAGATCTAGATTCTAAAAGAACCCTTTTTTAGAATCTATTATTGGAGATACCTGACGAGTATTTATTAAAGTGCTATTTTGCGTCAAATAACGCCAAAAAATTCGTTACACTTCGTGCGTTCCATTTTAAACGGATTACGACGGTATGTTTATGGGTCGAAAAACGAAGAGGTTCATTATGTCGATCTCTTACGTTTACCAAAGGACATACTGCGTTTTCGTCATCAACTGCGGTGCATTATCATTTTCGGTCCAAAGATCCACGTTTTTTTTAAAAAGAAGACGCGCTTCAAATCAGAAACGTAGAAACGTAAACAAGTGTCCTGGTAAGACGTTTTAATTTTCATAAATGTACATGCAGTTATCTGTATATCGCTTTTTAAAAAAATCACCCATCTTTAATGAACGATAATTTAAAGATGCAGAATACCTTGTAACATACCACTGCGGTGAGCAGCATCCCACAGATTGCCACGTAATAAATTGGCTAAATCCAAAGCCATTTCAAGAATAATATACATTTTGAATTTTTATCTCAGAAATTTTCACAGAGATCATTCGCAGTTTTATTACACGTGGCATATTTTTTGAAGCTTAATGTGAGATGAACTACAAAGAGTTAAAAGAAAAAATTGGCCGACATAAAAATAATATTAATAAAAAAGTCCCATGCAGGAAATTTGGCGGGATAAAGAATGTCTGATTCCACGAGCAGCCATCTGTGTTATAGATCTATTTATCCTCTCGCTCCATTACCCGGACACCTTCTTCCAACAAAATAAAGGTAAACAAACGGAAATAGCGCCATCACACACGCCGCCAGGTTTTTTAAAAAAATAAATAAACTCGAGAAGACACGCCTATAAGCCTTTCGAGCTAAAGTCGGATATAATAGGCGACCTTGTCCTTCTCATGCTCAGATTCACCTTAAACTAATTTTCTTTGTTAAAGGGATGTATGTCCCTCGCAAGACGTGCAAATGCCACGATAAGAACCTCCACCTCTCTCCCGCCTCGATACCATAAGGGTCGATTACGTCAGCGTAAAATTCCTCTCAGAAGATGAATTCTTCATTTGAATTACGGAGTTCGGATTCTCTTTGGAAACGATCCACGAAACATTACCGGCATGCAGGATGAATAGAGGGTGAATGGGCGGCGACCACCGCCCGCGAGCTTCGACGATCTCTGAGAATTACCGATATTAGAAACAGGTGGGCGTATGATTGTTGCGTGACAATGAAACTCGCTCTTTCTCACGCCTACGCATAAATTCAATTTCCATGGAATAGATTCCTTGAAGAACCTTATGTGCTTTTTTAACGAGGTATATTTCTTCAATATTTATTCAGGACGTTTATTTATTGCAGAGATATCAGATTTGACTATCATACAATCACCGTTTAAACTAGCATCCCCTTGCAAAGTTCGATTCTTTATAATAATAGAAGATACATTAAGACCTGATAGTATTTTAAATAATTTATAGGACACTAAATCTATTGTTTTGTATGTTATTTTGTTACAAATCGCTAGCGAAATTTTGTCTCATTTGCTTATATCGTCTACATACCCCTTTGCGTGTTTCAGTGAAAATACGCCTTATTTATGAGAATATTGTCAGTGAGTGTTTTATAAATATGAAGAAATACAGATTATTATATTAATAAAAAAATTATGTGTGGCCAACACATGACTTTCTCCATATTTGGGGTACAGATATTTAAATTATTATGAATAGCATTATAAGGCAAAATTATTATTTCGTATCGTAAAAGAATACAGTCGTCCTTATTGCCGTAAATTAGGTATATTTTGAATATGTTTACTGAATTCACCGCTACATGGTGGCGGCGCTGTATACTGGAAATTTACGAATAAGCAAAATATCTCCGAAATGGATGATTCTACGAAAATTTGTTTCAAACATAACTTGGAAGAGATACAACTTTGGTCCTCACAAAGATGACCAATTACGACGTTTTTAAGGAGATAATTGACGGAAACCGAAAAAACCGATTATTTATAAATAATTCCTAAACAATAACTGCTATGGAAAATTATTTCAAATTATAGGAATTGTAGGAAATTATATTTTCTACATTTTTTGTAACGGTGAATAATGAATAATGAACTATTATCGGAGAAATATGGCAAAAACCGAATCGGGTTTCGAATAAACGTCGACTTCCGGTTAACCGGTATTGTCCAAAAACTAATCAGTTCTTTGTGCTCATGCTAAAGTGTTATATATGAAGTTTGGTAACGATATGGCACGTACTTTTTGAGTTAGAGCGCCCACAATCACATACATCCACACACAGACACACACACATCATCCCGGAAATAGTCTAAACGTGTTCTAGGGACCTCAAAACGTGTATTTCCGTTGAAATCTCGAAGTTGATTTTTTTCGTGATCACAATACTTTCCCATACTACGTATGGAGAAAGTAAAAAATACTTCTGCCAAATCCCTTTCGAGAAGAATATAACTTATGTTTTCTTTATTTCTATCTCGGTATGTTTCGAAACACGTCGAGATAAAAATTACAGTTGTAGCCGACACGTACGATTAAAAAAAAATAATTTTCAGTGTTTCCGTTCAAGGCACCGCATCGAGAGAGAAAAAAAGCTAGTCACTGAAGTGCAAAAACCGTCGTTGCCGTTTTTTTAGAAAAACCGGCAAAAAAAATCGGAGCCAATTCCCCTCAGAATTCCATTACATTCTCCTCGCGTCTCTCTCTCTCTCTCGCTTCATTCTCTATTACCCCCAGCGTCGACGTTCACTTAATTTTCGAAAACGGGAGAGTTCGCGCAGCAGCAGCGTTAAGCTCAGCTGCAGCATGAGTTGAGCGCGCAAAAGCTTTGCAGCGGGAGAAAAGAAAACGGAAGGGACAGAATAGACGTAGGATTCGCCAACGATATCTCTCCTGACATTAACCCAGTTGAGAAAGAGAGAGAGAGAGAGAAAGAAAGGAGGGCACACAAGGAGAAAATACAAAAACAAAAGACATCCGACCGTCCTCGCGGACCCGAAATCTCTCACTGCTCCCTAGAGATTCAAGTTTCCTTAGATACCGAAACTAATCTCGGGCGCGGAAGAGGATGGGCGCACAAAACGAAAACACACGCGATCTCTCACGTACACACGTCGTCACGCACACAAACACAATCGACCTCAGCCATTAAACTAAGTTTCTATCTCTCTCTCTCTCTCTCGCACTCCCTCCCCAAACCCTTTATATATATATAGAGAAATGTGCCGCAATGAATTTCACGCGTTCCATGAATTTCATCCTTTACCCGTACGAAATACCGGGATTAAAGCTAAAATACGTCAATAGCTACAAATATCTAGGAGTCACACTCATTGTCAGTAGCAACTTGTCTAGTAGGGAGCATATCATAACCGTCATAGCATCGGCAAACAGGGTGCAAGGGCTTTCCTCTAGAGTCCTGCGGGGATGCCCCTCGAATGTGAAGGAAATCGCATACTTTTCCCTAATATGACTCGTCGTGGAATACTGTAGCGCCGTCTGGGACCCTTCCGAGGAAGGTCTAACTAGGGAGCTCGAAATGGTTCAGCGTAGAGCGGCTAGATTTGTGAAGGGAGAATATCTGTATGTTGCGAGTGTATCATAGATCTTGAGGGACCTGAAATGGCAGACGTTGAAGGGTAGAAGAATTGAGTACAAAAGGAAACTATTTGAAAGGTTTAGAAGCTCCGAATTCGTTTAAGACGTACGCGGCATAGTTGTACCCATCGGTGTTAGTGAACGTAACGTTAGATCAGAGCGTACGAGAAAATATGTCGAAACAATCGCTAGAACGGAGAAATAATACATCTTTTTTCCCCAGACGCGATAAGTCCAACAGAGGCATTATAGTCGATCCCCCATCTGAAGTCTCTTGGCCTACTTAGAGCAAGTAGCCAATCACGAACGTTTCCCCTTCCATCGCCCCTCTCAACTTTCGTGCGGGAGAGCAGATACCGGTGCGCGCTGCCAGCTCTTGCTCAGCTGATATACTACGCAGTTTCTAAATAAAAAGGAAACGGCGGTAGAAACGGCAACGCAGTCCGATGCGATCTCTTCGAGAGCAGGAGTGAGACTGGTTTCCTCCCCACTACCTTCCCAAACAAACAGTCTCCTATTGGCTGCTGCTAACTCGTGCCCGCCCAGTTTTCGAGGCCATCAGACTTCAGATGATGGACCGACTATAGTTATAGTCGATCCGAAATCGGAAGACTCCTGGCCTACTTAGAGCAAGTAGCCAATCACGAACGTTTCCCCTTCCATCGCCCCTCTCAACTTTCGTGCGGGAGAGCAGATATCGGTGCGCGCTGCCAGCTCTTGCTCAGCTGATATACTACGCAGTTTCTAAATAAAATACTTCCCATCCTTCTTTTTGATCCACAGCAAGGAAACGGCGGTAGAAACGGCAACGCAGTCCGATGCGATCTCTTCGAGAGCAGGAGTGAGACTGGTTTCCTCCCCACTACCTTCCCAAACAAACAGTCTCCTATTGGCTGCTGCTAACTGGTGTCCGCCCCTTTTTCGAGGCCAGGAGTCTTCCGATTTCGGATCGACTATAGGGTTCATTTGGTGCTGTGACATCCCCTGCCAAACGCTTCTGGCGGCTTGCAGGATATTAATGTGTGTGTGTGTGTGTGTATACCATCTAGGCGTAATGCGTACACATGCACTCAAGAAACGTCAAGAAGGTGGCAGACGATGTAGTGAGGAATATAAAAAATAAAAATGATACCGCGGAACAAAATGGAGGATTTTTTTTTCGTTTTATTTACAGAGGACAAGTTTCGCGGAAATGTGCCCACCTATTTTCCAAATAACTTGAGGTGTTTTCGTTTGTCCCCCTCCCCTATATACGTATGTATGCCCTTCAACTCTTCGGTACCCAAGTTGCCGTTCCTCCACAATGGAATTGCCGCTGGGAATTGCTCTTCTTCGAACCAAAGAAATCCACGGCAAAATTTATCGCCACTGAAAGAGTTTTTATTGTCTCGGCGAAGCCTGTTGTATTCCCGTAGAAAGTACTCGAGCGTTATCGCGACACAACGTAGGAATTCCATCACGTCCGCATGTTAGCCATGATAATTTCTGTTCGAGTTTTATCATAAGATTACATATATGTACCGACTTTCTTAGTTTTTAAACGTATTAACGACGTGGAACAGTTTCACGTGGATTTTCATCCGACGGAATTTATTTTAGTTCCGAACGAGGATACGACTTAATTATAAGAAACTCATATACCGTTGCCACTTTGATTATTTGCATAATATCGCTTGGAGGCGTTATTTTCATTATATATCTATTTAAATAAGAGTAACCAAGTAAAACAAGTGCAAAATAAAAACTGTTAACCTTGAAAAGGATTTTTCAAATGGGAGCTTCGTTTACTGACGCAATGTGAAAATTGCGTTTTATTTATTGGGGTTTATTTGGAATTGTAAACTTATATTTCTTTATGAATTTAGTAATGAATTATATGGCATAACTTAATTTATTAAATAATTAATATAAAACATTTAACTTTCTATCTAAAGTCATTTGCTCAGAATATTAATTTGAATAATTTGAAGACACTCCTTGCCACACACCCATCTCTCCAAAAAATTCTTTGGCAACGTAATAAGTGGCATTGTAAATCACATACTACACCCTGCAAATTTCAGTCTGCTATCTCTTACCGTTTACTTGCTATTTTAATTTAATCGATTTCACAGAGCGAAAACATAATGGCGTTTATAAAATGAAACGCGCTAAAAAGGATTCGTATATTTTAAAGCAATACGGATGTCTCTTTCCATTATGCGCGAATCGGGTGACAATTCCGATTCGACTTTCTACTTCAGAATACGCCATTTCGTTGTCTCATAGCCATGGTCGTTACCAGGTATGAGAACATGATAGATTCTTCACCGATGGATTTATCGAAGCGACTTTCGAGAGAAAAACACATCCATTCTCCTGCCGGAGCACTTTTCATAATCGTGCCTCGCGAGAAACGAGTTTCTTTTGTTTGCTTCGTCTCCCCAAGTAGCGAATTGAGAGGCTAAACCTTTTAAAGAAAAAATAATATATATATATCGGATTGAAAATGGGACCATTCTCGCCTCAACTCTTCTAACGCTGCGCCGTAGGAATAATGAAAAAATACATTATGACGCCGAGTTCCATTTTTGCGAGAGTTTAAGAGGATTATATACTCACTTTATAGCCGATTAAACCGGAGAAAAATCACCTGCGGTTTAATAATCGCATAATGGCGCGCTTCCCATCGATCACGAACGGGAGTCGACAATTAAAAAATAAACTCGCGTTTCTTTCTTTTATTCAATTCAACTCGTTCGATACGGTTTTTAAACTCCCCGGGTCAACAAAAAATAGATTTATTATGCATTCGATTCGAACAAATCGAAACGGACGAAGACAAACATTTAAAACTTTTCGCTTTATTGCCACACGATAACGTGCCGCAGGACCGAAGAAAAAAACAAAAACGGTCCGAAAACCCGAAACTAGCCTCGGGAAAAATTATTCATCGCAGGACATTAATTAAGAACGGAAATAATGGGATTTTTTTGCCTTGACATCGCGGCTCCTAGCGGTGAAAGCGCCACCCCAGAGAGATTTCCCGTCATTACGATAGGCGTGCGGAAACGGCGGGAGAAAGGGAGGAAAAAAATGAATCGCTTCCTGCGCTGATTGCGCTATAAATCAGCGGCATATCTCAAACCGACCGAAAACACCAACGACGTCGTTTTATTTACTCGTTTATATTTGTTTGAGTTTTTGAAATATTTTCCCCCAAATTTCCATCGCCGCAGCCGATAATAGCCCCGCGGTTGTCCTCAATACGCAGAATAAAAGCGTCCGTATAGACGAAATTTTTGCGAGTTTAAAAACTACTACCTACATCTCTACTCCGAAAATGAAGAAAAAATACAACCCTCTTAAAAAAAAAAAGAAATATTAGACTCGATTTATGTTACCAGTTCTTTTTTTTTTATTAAACTGTCCGTGACAACATGTTTGTCCGTCCACATGCAAGAAAGGAATTTGTTAATTTTAAAGGTGTGTTTTCTGTTTTAATGGTTTTAGTTGAAAGTTATATATCCGCGTTAATAAACGTAAGAATTAGTCTGCCACGAAAGTTCGGTGGTAAAATATCCGCCTGGAAAACTGAAGATCCGGTATCCGATTCTCGGACGTGGAAGAATATTTTTCCGTGTTTCAAATTATTCCCAACTCTCGAACGTTGTTATGAAAAATCTGCGAATTATTCCATTCTGCACGTGTCTAATATACTTATGCGTACAAAGACAATCTTATTTATGTGACTGGGTTTATGCGCGTACGGAGTTTCATGCTGCTACTTAAGCTTTTTGTGGAAATAATATATGAAAAATATTAGTTAATACTAACAATAAGTAAAATAATACAACCTGAAACCTATTTAAAAGGTTGAGAAATTTTCTTATTAATATTTCATATACAGTACATAAATGTCATCGTTTTCTAATTTTTTAACCTCCAAATGATAATGTTAGCTCAGAGATGCATAAGTCACTTATTAATATTTACTTGTTTTCACATTGACTTTTATAGGGTGTGGGTGGAACAGTACAGTTTCCCAAGTATACTTAAAGAAACCCTATGAAATTGTAAAATCTAATGGAGGCGTCTGAATTGCAGATAAGGTAATATATTTTAAAATCCTGTAAATTTTAATGTTGTGATTCAGCCATTATTTTTGTACAAGTGAATTTTTGAAAAGTAGGCATTCATAATGCTGAAACCATTCAATGCACATCTTAATTTTGGAACTGGCAGGAAAAAAAACAGATATTAAATTTGTCTTTTTATCTGTTGTCATTTCAGTGGATTTTGGGAGAATACCGTCGTAATTTTTCCATTGCTCCATGTTTTTCGACATTTTGTGGGTTAAACTTGGTATAAGTTGCCAACTAATCTAATATATAAAAATGAATGTGTGTATCATAATTTTAAAACTCGAAAACTACAGATCGTAGAACCAAGCGAAAGGTATCATTTTCACCGGAATAATGAGTACGGTGGTATAGTGAAGTTTTTATATCGATTTGATTGACCTGTCTAATTATAAAAAACATTTTCTTTTTTTATTTTCTCCATTTGAATAACATAGGGACGAGTGCAGCTTATTTTTCATTTGAATTTTAAAATTACTTAGAAACAAGGTATGAACGTGAGACTTGAATGGTTATACGAAGAAAAGAACAAAGTTTATTTTTATTGAAAACAAAATCCGAATCCTGATCGAATTAGCGTAAAAACGCGTTTAGAATCAGAAATTTTATCAGTTTTATGACAATACCAAGTATAAGCTACCATGACAACTCTCATTGTCGCCGAAGTACCATTGAAAGTCCTATGGTCGATTAGGAGAGGTGGTAGCCTGTGGAGGTTTCACTGTACCAGATTTACTAAAGATCTATCAAATACAATATTTCTTATATCCATTTTGAGTAGAAATTCGAGAAGATATTTATTTACTGGGAGGGCATTCGGTTAACGTAATTATTAATCGGAAAAGTCTGCCAAAACCTTTAGTTAACCCTGGTAAAAAACAACTTCACGCTGAGAAGTATATATACGCTTTCGCCTCCGGATCATAATCAGCTGGTTTGGAGCATGTGGGCGCCACGGACCAACCTTGGTACAACGGCACGCATCAGAACGAACATCCTCGGCTTGACGACCAAAGGGACGGTCCGGAACGTCCCCGAGGTCCTATGGCAAGCACCCTCCCCAACCGGCTTGACCGACCAAGGGAAGGTCCGGACCGAAATTGGTATCTCCAGACCAGCCTTTTTACAAACTTTCTCTAGTTTAATGAATAATTCACACGTAATTTTCGATTTTTCATTGTGCGGAGAAGGGGTTGATTGAATTAAACCTCTCATTAATTCAATTTAACATTCATTCTCGACGTTTCGACATTGCGAATTATTAAAAATATATAATTAAAATGCTTATCAATTTGCTCTGAGCGAAATTTCCAAAAAAATAAATACATGAAAAAACAACACGAGACGATAACGTCGGGTTTAATGGCCGTTAAAACGCGCTTAACCCCTCAGAGTAAATCTCTGTACAAGCTTACCTTTATAACTTCACCACTCTCCAAAATAAGAAATTTTTGCTTTATATCGCATTACCATTTTTACCTATATTTCTGTATTTCTTAGTAGAACATCAATAATATTTCAATTACATCTTAAAACACAGAGCACCCACTTTAACGTTTTTAAATCATTTGACTTTTTTTATTAAACGTCAAATTAACCTGATTATTGTTAATTTCGAATACCCTTTGATCCCAATTATTTCTAATAATCTCCTATCTTTAACTCGTTTCATTCAGCGCTGGAACAAAAAAAAATACGGAACCCGACACCAGCGCCGCCACCGCGTGATTATTTTAATCGACGTTTTTAAATCCATGTAATCTAAACGGTATCGACAGCGTTAATTCATTCGGCACTGCAATCGCGCCGAGAAGAGGGAGAGAGAATTTTGCACGAACACTTAATCTTCCGTTCTGATCTCTGATATCTTCCCTTTCACTGCTGTTCCTCCCGAGAGCATCGTCCCTCGGAAACACACGCCCTCCCTCCCTTTCCCTTCGCGGATTCGAACCCACGCTCAAAATGAGGTCATGAACTGTTTTTCCTCTGCCTTCCAGACGCAGATGGACCGCCCTCTCGCAGACAGCAGCATCCTTTAGCGAGATCCAACATGGAGTCGTTCGTGCGGAAGAATTGGTTACGGGATAAGGGGGGAAGGGATCGTGATAGAGAGAGAGAAGACTGGAATAAAGGATAGCCATTAAGCAGAGGCTGAAGAGAGAGAGAGCGGGGAGATGCCTTCTACCTACTACGTAACTCTAAACGCATAGATTTCGTTTCGTGCAAAATAAACGTCCATTCTTCTCTTGTAATCCGCCTAGACAAAAACAGAACTCTGTTGCTGTCAGCATCCTGAGACTGAAAAAAAAAGTTGTGTTTTCCATTAAAATGGATAAAATTAACGCGTTTTTAATATTATATTACTTAATTCGGTAATATTTCGTTTTTTATTTCGTTATGAAGATTTCTCCCATTAACGTAATTGGCGAACTTGGGAGAATTTGCAAACTGACCACCCGTTACAAGCGTAAATGTAGATTATCTTATTTTTTACGTGGTTATACCGTCACACATTCGGTCACAATAGCATCTTTCGCAAGTGACATCTATATAAAAATGTACGCTCAAAATTTCAGCTTTCCATCTTATATTTTCTTTTTCATAAGCGGCTGCATGATATGATCAAAATGCTGCAGAATGAACGCAAAAATCACCATAATATAGAGATAAAAATGAGAGAAGCAATAATTAATGCGAATCGTTTTCCGATAAAATTGAATTTCGTTTTTAAACGATTGCGTTATCATTTTTCTCGATAAAATTACCAAAAAAAACTACGAGTTTGATATGAAGTTGACTTCCGCGTCCATTTCAAAGCTCCATCAGTCCTCCAAGTGCATTTCCGACTTCGCTTTCGAAAGTTTTTTAAAAAATCCGTTTTCATCGGACTCAAAAGAGTGACTGATCTCACGCACGTTTCATTCCAAGATAAGCTAATTACAACCTCGTCGCAAAGGAAAAACATTTCATCTGACAGAAACATATCGTGTTTTGTATTAATAAAAGTTTCCTTTATCGAAACGGGATAAGATTTCCTCCGCAGGCGGTAAACGAGGAAAAATATCGACCCGACAGTTATTCCGCGAAAAAAAAAACAAACGTTCGCCAATCGCGATGTACCGATATAGTGGAAAAACACGGACTACGCGCAAACTAGAAACGTGTTTTATTTATTTTTATATATCTCTTCTTTCAAGACCCTAGAGCAGGATACGAACCGGAGATCGTGCTGACTGGAAGATCGCGTGACTAGATTCCGTTTTTGAGCTCTCCGAAGGCACCGCCCGGCAAAAATATTAACGCAACGTTACGGCGCGACGAGAGAGAGAGGAAAACAAATTAAAAAGAGATATAACTCGACGTTCTTTTTTTTTTCTTCCCTTAATCCCACGGGAATCGGACGTAAATTTCCCGTGGGAATGTATCTCGGGGGGAGCAGGATGGAGGAGGGGGGAGTGAGAGGGAACTGTTACTACTACTAACACCACCTATCGGTGATTTTTTACATCGCTCTTTCGCTCCTTGGGGGTGCGAAAAGAAAAGAAAGCAGAATAAGAGCGAAAAAAATTAATTAAAGGAGAAACTGATCGTAACGGAGGGTGTGATCGCTTTGCCGATCGGATAACAATCCGCTTCCGCCGTTCGGCAATTTAATCTTATAAGAGTGACGCGGCAAGATTTTGTTAACAAACAAGAAAAAGAAAGATGATTTGCAGCGTGAAAGATAAGCCGATTCTAAGATGAGACACCTTTAAGCTAGCGATTGCATGACTCGATAGTTGGTTGAATTTTACGATATTGACTTAAAAGCGCGAATACTCAATATTTTTCGGAAAAATTACGTTTTAAAACGGTAAACATGCAATAAACTGATGGCAATTATTGATTCGAATATCCTTATGCGACCGGCATAAGCTGTGATGATGGGAAATGTGGAAACAGGTGAAAAAAATCTACCTATGACCAGGAATCGAACGCGGGTCTTCCACTTGCCCGGTTTCGATTCCCGGTCATGGCAGATTATTTCACCCGTTTCCACATTTCCCAGTAAAAATGCAATTTAAACATTTCACATAGATCCTCTATGCTGCCAATGGATACGGCGATGTAGATAAAAGTTAACTGGCTCATTTCGCAACGTGACCGCACTGCATAACACGGGTACCTATGTCCGGAACTAATTTTGGGAAAGGTTGAACTTTGTTGTGATTAATTGAGCTATATAAAACTTTTAAATTTCTATTTAATTGCTTAACGACGAAAACATGCTGTCTTTATGCATGCTCTGCTGTTACGTCGCGTTTCGTTGAAAAGATAACGCTTCCTTGAAAATAACAATTTTTATCACTGTAACGATGCCAGTAAATTTTGAAAGGTCGCGAAGAAAATGAGAGGGTTGTATTTATTTTCGGATCCTAAATTTTAAAAAAATCGGATAAATTAATTGCATTTTAGAGAGGAAAGAAAATTCGAAAATAGTAACACAACTACAAACAGAGTCTCGGATATTTAGTCAAATCAAACTCTTTGAGAAGTCGGTTTCTTTGAGCAAAAATTGCAGTTTCGTGGCAGCTTTTCCCAAGATGGGATTTTGTGGATCCGAAATAAAAGAAAATAAAGATGAGAGAGGAAAGCCTCCATAAAAAGTAAAGCAAAAAACAAAGAAGCGTTAAAGAGATAAATGAAAAAAAATGTTGAAACATTCGAACTTCAGAAAAGAGGCTGCTGCATGTATGCTACGCGAATAAAACATTACGTCGCAATTTAAACAGAACAGAATATCTTCAATGGACGAGAACAATTTCCGCCAAATAATGAATCGTAGCAGAAATGTGATGAAAGACGCGTTGCAAAGCCAAAAATAAAACGTTTAGGTCTGAACGATGCCATTACACGGGATCTAAATTGGACGCGCTTCTGCAAAAAACGGGAAGCGACGTTGTGAAGGATTTTTAATGTTTGTGATTACTTTGAGACGGAATAATGCGAACGTCTATAACTCTTAGTCAATTCATTTTACGGGACAAAATATTTGACATGTTATTTTCTTCTGTAACTCGAATTTTCTATAAATCAAATATTTTTTTGTTTCCCTTAAGGTTCGACTTATAGAAGTTCCACTGTCTTACAAGATACGCTACAAAAACGCTAAAAAAGAAGCTCGCATAGTACAGATCTGCACTGCAATATCAATTACTTTTTGTATATAATGAAAAAAAAATTATGTATCAACTGATTTTCGCTGGCTGGTACTAACAAAAGAAAATATATTATACACTTTCACCTTCATTTACCAAATTATTTAATTTCTCCCATAATCGCTTTTAACTAGAGTTGAAGTCGGTGTTTCACGTTTAATGAACTACAGTTCATGATATGTTGTTCACACAGAGAATTTTAGAATCGTTCATCAACATCTGATAATAAGTGATCCAGTTTAGAAAGTTATGAAGTGCCATACCATCGGGAAAATTCAGATTTAACTACGAACAAGGGATATATTACTTATAAATACGTGCATACGAAGAAACAAAGCAAGCGTCGATATCCCCCAAAATTCCTCTCGAAAATCTTCCCAGTCTGACTGTCCCCCTTTTTTTTTTATAGGTTTACGTATTTCATCTCCCGAAAACCCATTCCGCCCTTCAATCAAGATCAAAAAAACCTCTCCTTCGCTTCATTCCTCCTCCCCCACGCCATCTCGGGGTCTTTATCCTTACCTTCCTCCCCCTACGAGAGGCAATATACTTAAAACGTCACGGAATAGACGTCGGACTTCGTACTCCCGCACGGAAATAAAAGCTAATCCTTTTTAGCGAAGGGTTACGGGGGCGTGGGAGAGGGGGTAAAGGGAGGTAGGGAGTGGGTATAAGAAACGAACACCAGAATTGGGGAGAGATGTAATGTTCTTAAGGGAGGGTACGATACGAGAATTGAAGTCTTAAAGAGTTATATAGGGAGGGTCAAAAGAGAGGGAGGAGGGAGTTTTTGAATGGAAGGCACGGGGCTTGTTTTTAGAGGATGTAAGGAACTCTCACTCTCTCTATAGGGGGAGAGGGAGAATGGAAGGGGGAGAGGGAGGATGGGAGGGGAAGGGGGGGAGGGAGAGAGGGGAAGGAGAGCTCAGGGCGGGTCTGTCAGCTGGGTCGATCGCATATCCACGTGCGCTCCTGTAAACTCGGACCCATTTTTTGGGTAAGGGGGGAGAAAAATGGAGGGCAGAGGAGGAAGAGAGTGGGGAAAAGGAATTCACCGGGAACAGAGAGAAAAGAAAACTGAAGAAATTTCCAGAGGATGAACGCAAAACGAGAGTACGGAAACTCTTTCGGAGGCTGAAACAACAATGATAGAGGGTGCAGGTGCGGCGAGGCATGTGAACCGAACGGATTCCGAACGGGAAAATGAATGGAAGAGTAGGTAGAGAATAATGCGGGGAAATGAGGAAGGGATAGGTACTGTAAGGCAGGGGTTTCTCAAACTATTTGCATCTCGACCCAATGGAATGACTCGCGACCCAGTCGAAGGGCATTCAAAACATCTTCTGAATGGAGTTTTCAATGCCTATCGACAGAAAGTGACCCGTACTACAATATTAGAATTTATAAAATAAGAGAATTTAGTTCCCGACCATTTTTGATACATTTCAGCTGTTTATGTATTGAACTAGTGTACAGCCCGTCAAAAATGACGGGAGTAAAGGAGTTATCACACCGTAATTTCCGAAGTGAGAACAATTATAATAATGAGGAAATAGCCTGACCGTCTTCTGAAAGCTCCTAGCAGTTAATAACTGCCGCAAGGTGGCAGCACCAATCGATGAGGTGAAATCTTATTTGCAAAGACAGACAAAAAGACATAAACTAAAATTTATTCCTGTTTGATTTGATGATCGTCTCTTCCTCATGAGTAATGGGACTGTGAAAAACACTGTTGTAAGGGAGTCGAAGGAAGGTTGGAATAAGGGCGGAAAGAATCACGCAAAAAAGATAGAGGTTTTGTTTCTCTTCCGACGTCACTAAGAAAATTAGTATTTAATCTTCTTAATTTTTTCTGAAGCTCTATACTATGCACGACTGCCTGCAACGTATTTACTCCTTTTTTTTTAAACCTCCCTCTTCACTTTCTTTCGTGGGAATTCGAACGTAACCGAAGCTATAAATTAAGCACGTTTCGACGCAAACTGTCATTTTTTTGTATATCTCGCGTTTCGACTTTCTTGCGCACGCTATAATAGCTCTGAAGGGTGAATTAATTAGTTTCCACGTCAACGGTAGGCATGCGTCAAATGAGATGATTCGTTTGCTGCTTAAAAGCTCTCTCACGTCGAGGTCAACCAATACATCTACAGTCGACTCTCGATTATCCGTGGGAACTGTCTTGGTTAAGAACGGCAAGTACGATCCGTGAATGAATAGTACGTTATCGAACCTTTTTAAAATAAGACTTTCTATTAGTCGAAGACGTTATCCGACCTATTTTTCTTTTTCAATGCCTCCAACCTTTTCTGCTGGAGAAAATTTGTCTTTCCGAGCCTTTATAGCAGTGGTTCTTAATCCCTGGGTCGCGACCCAAAATTGAGTCGCCAAGCCATTTTGAGTGGACCGTCAAAGATTTTCCATTGCTTTTTATATCCATATACATCATTCCTCCTAACAACCCGTTCAATGCTAATGTCCTGAGAGCTTATTTTCATTTATTTATTAAATTCCTATTAATTTTATTACTTATTACAACTGAGATATTGGAGGAAATGGGTCGCCGCGACCAGAATTTGGGTCGCAGCCAAAAAAGGTTAAGAACCACTGCCTTATAGTAATAAAGATACGAAAGTATACTACACTTGTACTTTAGGAATATTTGTATCAACTTACGCTTGATGAGGTGCGTCCCAGTCGTTCACAACACTGTAAAATAAAATTAATTAATTAATAATGGTGTTAAAGAGACATGCAAAATAAAAATAATGCTATACAAATAATCGTATTTCTTATTATAATTTAATTCTTTGAAGATAGAATTTACAAAACAATTCATATTCAATACAAGAATCAAATAGTTGCATGTGTGTGTATATATTTTTCCTGACCTCTATTTGTAGAGCCTCTTTTGTACAAAAGATATTAAGCCATAAATTAACCAACGTATTAATGTTGACCAAACTAAGAGTGCTTTACTGTTTAAAACAGA
Source organism: Uropetala carovei (assembly GCA_036926305.1). Taxonomy (NCBI): domain Eukaryota; kingdom Metazoa; phylum Arthropoda; class Insecta; order Odonata; family Petaluridae; genus Uropetala; species Uropetala carovei. The sequence continues at coordinate 3,199,558 of JAXCHB010000035.1, forward strand.
ATCATATACACATACACAAACATACACCGATACATACATACAGGGCCGGGATGATATCTTTGGGGGCCCCTATGCAAGCACGATTTCGGGGGCCCTCCTCTTTTTCTGCAATGTTCCAACAATGGCCATTACGTGACCTGGGATAATGGGGTAGCGGCGATACGCGGTACTTCAGCTCATTTATCTGTATCGATATTTATAAATATACCGTGCGAGTTATTGACGACGATGAATTGTGGTACATTGAAGCAAAATCTGGGCCCCCCTCTTCCGGGGGCCCCTATGCGTAGCATACCCCATCACGCCGGCCCTGCATACATGCTTAAAAGTACACCAATGATGAAGGTAGGTAACTGAAATATAAGTTTACCATCTCCAAATACAGGAAGGACATACTTTATCAATTTGCCTTATTAAGAAAACACCGAACGAAGCCGCATCGCTACGATTCATTGATCGCGAACTTGTATTTGGCTCTTTTCGACCTAAATTCATGTACATCAGGCATGTCAAACCCGACGAGGAATTAGGGCCGCATTAAAACAATGTATGTTGTGGAAGAACCGCATTAGGATTACAGTTGTTTAACGAAGGCTCGAGTTCAAAAAAAATAAACGTTTTCTAGAACTTTGGACGTCTGTTATGAAACAAAAACAATAATTAGGAGGCCAAGCTCTTTTGTACCTCAATAACTAAGAAACTATCTTCTATTGTTCACAAATATTAAATAATTTTATCAAACTTCGAACGATTTACTTTAGATAAAAATTGGCATTCGGGCCGCTATGAGCCACAGAAAAGGGCCGTCAGTTTGGAATGACCGATCTACATGTTACAGAAAGTTTAGAACAAAGTGGGGCACGCATTAAAAAAAAAACAGAACGATTTCGATCGGTTATATCTTCCAATTTTTTTCCACGGCCAATCTAATCTTCTAATCTTCTTCCTTTCCCCCCCTCCATACTCGACCGATTGGATAAAAAGGTTCTTTCTCCACCTGCCAGCTGACCGTTGGCTCTCTCTTACATTAGAGACGGTTCCATCCATTCCTATCCTGTTCCTCCCTCTCTCTCTCTCTCTTCTCTCTCTCCTCCCTCTCACCTCCCCAACTCTCTCGGCCTCGGCTTATTTAAAGACGAGGTATAAAAAGAACGAAGAGGGAGGATGAGGAGAAGAGTGGAGTTTGAAGGGAGAAAATGGAGTCCCCTTCCCTTCTCTTTCCCTCTTCACAGTCCATTCACCCGCGGCTGAGTTTTATCCCTTCCTCCCATTATAACGCGAGACGAGACAGTGCAATTGCGCCGAGCGGATCAAGACGGAGACAGACAGATGAGCATCGAAATTCAATTTCGAAAGCATTAAATATGACTGCCTTGGCGTGGCGCTGATAAAAGGCTTTCTTCTTGCACGATACGCATCCCAACTTGAAAAAAAAAGTTAAGTACCAAAAAAAAAGAGAACGGAACAATAAAGACGCTCGGGAGCAATTAAGCGTCAAGTTTTTTTATTTTTAAATAAGGGCGAACTCCTTCGGGACATTTGAGTTTAGGAGACAAAAAAACCCAGACGTCACTAATTCATAACGTCTGAAAATATACGGTACATTTCTGAACGGACCTCAAAATAACATGGTTTACAATGAGGGGTAATTGAAATGTCTACCAAACTAATATTGATTGTAATCTGTTTAAAATTATTGACTTAAATCGCAATCTTTATTTATTTATCGACTAACAGGCAAAGATGATCCATCAAAATCTATTTTACTATGACTCCATACGTAGCTAAACAAGTTTGTTTGCTTGGAAACAGAACGAAGCGCTGTATCGATACCACTGTGAGTAGAAGTTGTGAAAATATTTAAAAAATTATAACATCACAGAAACAATACATAAACCCTCTTTATTTTTTCCTTAATAAGCAAAACTGAACCTCCGCGTGACTGCGATATACTCGTTACTCGTCGAAAATATTAGCCATTCGATTATCGATCTCGTGCAACACGGCATGCGTGCAACGGCAGCACATTCAGGCAATGCAGCTCCGAATCATAGACACCATACAATCGCTCAAGGAAACCTCTTTAAAAAATCGATCTACTTGAAGAGACAAACTATTACCGATTCAATTTTAATACACGTTAACTAAACCATGAACATTTCAATGAGCTTATAATTCGATGCTTGGTGCACATAAAAAAAAGCTGTTGCTTAAGTATGTTTACACTTATGTACGTTACATACACGCATATTAACACACAAAACAGTACGCCGAGACGTCAGAAAATAAATTTAAATGCTCGCACAGCCCTTGAAGACTCCACAACCCGGCAGAGACCTACATTTTCATCTTGCACGCCTCATGTGTTATCTGCCGCACTACGGTACGCGATAGGGATTCGCGATAATGGCCCGTGTCCGCCCGTTACTACCGTGGAGAGACGCGCGCAACCCTCCGCGTCTTTTTATTTTATTAATTTTTTTTTTGGCGGGGCAACAAGTCGAGACATTGAAGCGAGAGAAAGAAGGGTGTATTCATGCATTCATACCTGTCTCCGATGTGAGGGGAAGTGGGGAGATATGAAAAACGGATTCGCGTGTCAAGTCTCACTCCTTCGGGGGGGAATTACGAAAATAAATAAAAGAACCGCAGGTGAAGGCACACGGAGGAAGGACGAGTACGGGAAAGGGAGAGAAAGGGGTGAAGGAGAGGAGAAAAGAGGAGGAGGTAGGCTACGGCAGGAGTCGCGTCGTAAATTTCGCAGTGTAACGACCGAGCGGACCATCAAACGAGACCTGGAGGAGGAGTTGATGGAATTCGTTTACTTTAGCCGGCGAGAAGGAAAATGGAGAGGAGGATATAAAGAAGGATAATGAAGAAATGGAGGAATAAGGGGAGAAAGAGAGAGAAAGGAAAAGTAAAAGCAGGAGAAAAAAAGAAAGGAAAGACCGAGGAGAAGAGAGGGAAAAAATCAGGAAGGTGGACACGCAAAGAAAGAACGTACGAGTTTATAATAGAAAAAACGATAGAAATATAAAAGAGGAAGAAACACAAAAAGCAAAGTATAAAAAGTAAAGCGGGAGCGGAATGCGAGCGGAAAGAGTAACGAATAAGAATAAAACGAAGACAATCAAAGGATATTAGAGAAAGAAATCGAAGTATGACACAAAAAAGGGGGAAAATGATAAAAATGGAAAATTCTTAAAAAAAACACCCTGACTGTGTAAGATTCCGGGAGGCACGGAGTGAAGGAGGATTTTAGAGAAGGAGAAGAGACAGCGGGAGGAATAGAGAGAGAACGGAGAGGGAGGGAAAGAGACCGAAACACTGCAGACGCCAGGAAATTCGAGAGACATTTTGAGCATTTCGAATTTTTTTGCGCCCGAGAAATATCGTGACCCAATTCTGTCGGAATTGGTTGCTCCGTACTTTCAGACACAACAAGGATACATAGTGCGGTTGGCAGGGCGTGTGAAATCAAAAAGGCCTTCATATATATCAAGAGAGGAAAAAACGTTTTCGGTCGTCTGCGTTAAGGGATAGCCGTAAAGCAAATATTTCGGCGGTACGGGATAAACCGAGACAAATTTTATTTTCGTCCGGAGGAGAAAATTAAATTTCGACGCTGTTCACTTTTAATGCGACGTACTTTTTTCTCCTGAGGACGGCAAAAATTTTCCGAGAATTGCAAAAATTTTCCGACGGAAATAAACAAAGTTTAAATCTAGAGAATAATGCAATAATTATGTTTTGCCTGGATTCCCTGAATATTGCATCTTTTATTTTTTTGCCGTGCTGCGACGGAAAATATAGATATCCACGGAAGACATCACATTGTGAATTATTATTTTTTCTGAAAATACCTCATTATCCCCTGAATTCCTACTTCATAAAAACCCATTAGCTTCGATGCATATTTACGCAATTGCGAACAGGTAAACGAACAGGGTGAAATTTAACTGAATAAAGCACATTTTTTTCGAAAAAATTAAGACAAAATTCAGACAACACAGCTTTAATATTACTTAAGACTTATTCCACATATGTATAACATTTCATAAACACGACCGGCTTCGGTGAATATTCACCATCATCAGGTGATGATTAATTTCACTGAATAAAGTACGCTTAAAAGAAATTATGTACTAGCAAACCAAATCCAAGCTCACGAATTTAAAATTTATCGCCGACACGTGACGCAGTTTATACGTTTTGCTGTACATATTACCCTCCGAAAAATAAGCATGTTAAATGGGACCTTGGGGAATAAACGACAGGAGTGAACAAGGGCAGAAGTTGAGTTATAACAGAACATCCGCCAAAACACGATGTTAAACGATGATAAGAACCCCAGGCAAAGCATCCACGTAAAAGATAAGCGACAAAGTTTCAACTGGTAGGTCCGCTAAGAAACATTACTTTTCAGTCACCCCTACCGCAGCATCGAAAACTAAAAAGCGTTTGTTTTTTTCCCTCTCCGGAACGATAACGACCAATCCACCGCTTTATTATAGTAGACCCCGTTACGAAAAAAAATCAGCTTTGTGAACATCAAAGCGGCAAAAAATTGTTAATGACAGAGCAAGTTGCCCTCGACTCGTGAAACATATTCCCCCGATTCTTCGCAACATTACCACCATAAAAATGTAACAAACTTTGCAAAAATCCCCAAAGCCATCATCGCGCAACTTTCTCGTTCTTTTTTGAAAAACTAAAAAAAAATTAACCCTTTCTCGGAGGCTTCATGCCGATAAAAAAAAGGAAACAAAAGACAGCTAGGAGGACGGGAGTGGCGTCGTGCCAAGAACCATGAAAGGAAACCTCATGGCATGATGGGACGCGGAGGAGAAGAGAGTCAGAAAAAAATACTGGAAAAATCGCCGGTAAAAAGAGAAAATGCATTAAAAACAGAGAGAGAGGGGAGGGAGGGAGGGAGAGAGAGGGAGGGGAGAGAGGGAGGGAGGGAGAGGAGACAACGTTGCCACAGCAACAACCCCCTCCCCCCTTAGCGGTCTTACATACCGTGACCGCGTTCACCTACCCGTCACATTCGCCTGGCCCTCCCACCCCTACCGACCTTAAAGATCGCGGGTTCGATTACAGAGCCCGGAGGCATGAAAGTTTTGCGGTTAATGAATTCCTTCGGATATAACGAACCCTTCATCTCCTCCTTTCACCTCCCCAGTCTTTAGTGTCGTAAATTGCCCCTGTTAAGAGGTTTTTAACCCGGCAAAGTGGTATCGGAAGATGGGAGAAAGGGAGGGACGGCGTAAAATAAAAGTCAAAACCAATAGGAAAGATCGATCTCAAGAGGCTAATACACGTTTAATCGACCCTCCCGGCTTCACCCATTGCGTAAAAAACATTAAAATTATACTTAAACCTAACACGTGACGATTTTCGATTCACTTCCAGCCTCACTTTAAGGGAGTGATATACATTCAGGGGCCGCGTGCAAGAATGCTACGTATTTCAATTCGCTTGCTTGAGCCCCGATATATAATGAGCGAGCGACTCGCATTACAGTAGCGGTTGTTGAGTTTGAAAAGAGTCCAGATTTCTTTTTAGAACCCGCTACAAATGAATGAAAAGAACATGAGAGGATAAAGACGAATTAATTTTCTGACAGGTAAAAATCAGATATCTTGATTGCTCGGATCATCCAACACGAGATGTATTCACAAATAACCCTTTCGAGAATGAAGACGCGCCGCCGGAAAGGATAGCGCCCACGCACGTTCCTGGAACGCGCGTTTATTAAATCGGTCCCGCTATTTAACACGGCGAACCGATTCCATAAAAAAAATTCCGATGAATAATGTATGATTTTCAACGAAGCGTAATATAATCGATTTAAAATGGCGTGCTGCGAGAACGTATCGGTTTCGAAAGTGCACGTCAGTCTGCGCGTAAAATTTCGCATGTCAAAAATGTCAACGCAGAGTTGCGTGACGTAAACCGATCGTCAGCTGCTCCGAGCTTTGACGCGATAGACACACGAATCATATTTTTTAAATTACTTGGATTGCCGATTAGAAATCTTTAAGGAGCCCATTAGAAAAATATATAGGAAAAATCCCAGACTGCGATCTGCGAGACGACGTCGCCCTTGATAGATCGAAGATAAAGCGACAGGTCTGAGGAAGCATCGACAACTATCAGGAAATAACCGAAGGAAAAACGAAAAAAATAAACGAATGTTTTTTTTTTGCCTTCATTCATCGAAGTCAACGAGGGACTAGATTTATAGCCTAATCGATCAATCAACGCGGTCGTTTGCATAAAATTATTTACCTCGCATCATTCAGCGTCTAATTGCTGAAATGAAAGAAAGATATAAAAATGGCGTAGTAGATCGTGAAACAAATTTTTACCAACGGAATTGAATCGGTGTCTGCGATAACACAAAACTCGAAATTATGCCGAGACACGATACAGTCGAGATACTATTTCCTGAATCGAAGTTCCGGAAGCGAAGTAAAGGCGAGAGAAGCACGTCATTCGCGCCGCGTCCCATATATCAGAAAAGCAATTCTCCGTCTCTCTCTCTCTCATAAGCAATTCTCCGTCTCTCTCTCTCTCTCATCCCCAGGAGTGAAGAGAACCTTCAAGGTGCCGGAAACGAATGCCCCGAGATCACGCTGCCACATCCTCTCTTATCATTAAAAATTCAACCTTGGAAATATAGCGCCGATCCGGATTCGGGAAACTAAGGGAAAAAACAAAACACGGGCGAAAAACGCTCCCGCCCAGGTGCTAGCGAAAGACAAGGGTGATAAAGAATAGAATGGTAAACAAGCTCGCGAGAATAAACCTTACTAAATTCCGCGTGAAATAAGAATAAAAACTGCTTAAGAATAAAAAAAAAAACAATTCGAGAATACGCAATTTATTCGCGCAATTCGGGAAACTAAGGGAAAAAACAAAACACGGGCGAAAAACGCTCCCGCCCAGGTGCTAGCGAAAGACAAGGGTTATAAAGAATAGAATGGTAAACAAGCTCGCGAGAATAAACCTTACTAAATTCCGCGTGAAATAAGAATAAAAACTGCTTAAGAATATAAAAAAACAATTCGAGAATACGCAATTTATTCGCGCAATCAACGCAAAACCTAGATGGCAGCATTTTCGTCGCCAAACCACACAAATTCCATATTTAAAAAAACGTACTCGGAAACTAATCGGATGACTCTACGGCACTCACTGAAAGAAATAACAAGAAGGAAAAGTATACCCCCTAAATAGAATGCACAGAGATTTTATAGGCGGCCTTTACTTTAATTATTAATGAAATTTTAAATATGTATATAAAGAGGAAAATATTGGTAATTAAAGTGTTTATGCAAAGTGGAAGTTCTAATTGACGGATGCAGTTCAAATTCGTAATATGGCGATCAATTTTAATAAGATTCACTCGTAATTAATTTCATCAAAACCCGTCAAGCGGTTCAAGGGATGAAAGTCGCGATGGACGAGACGCGCCCATAAGGCGTTCCGCTACTATTCGCTTCGCTGGTGAAGAACGTCTAAAAAAAAAAAAAGCGAAACGAGAAGGTACCCTAGCGACGGATGTGTCTCTGCGGCAGGTTTGTTTGTTTTTGGCCTTGGTAAGGAATGAGGGAAGAGGGAGAGCTAGGAATAGCTGGAGTCTGGACGTTATTTTTCACTCGGAGAGGAATGAGTGCGTGTGTGTATATAGACACACACACTGTCGAACGTCTACAACTCGAATTTTCCATAACTCGAAGTGAATTCATTTTACACGATAAAATCTTCTTCACGTTGTTTTTCTTCTATAACTCCAATTGCCTATAAGTAAGAATATTTTTTTGTTTCCCTTGAGCTTCGATTTATACAAGTTGCACTGTATACCAAATAATTTGAGGTACACGTAGCATGAAAATTAGCGTTTTAAGGTTTAGGAGAGGAACGAAGGTTGAGGGATTTCAAAACTCCGCAAAACCCTCATCCCTTTTCCAACCCAAAACGGGAGCCGCTTCGATCGTCCAACCCGGCGACACCAGCCACCACCTCTTTACGGGACGCAGGAGGGGTGCAGGGGAAGAGAGGGGATCTGGGAGGGGAGAGGGAGGTTTCGGACAGAGTAGAGGCGGGAGGGTGTGGATGAAAGGGAGGAAGAGAGAGAGAGAGAGAGGGAGCTCCCAATTCCCGCAAGGCACGGCCTCTCCCCCCTCCAGGTCCCCGCACCCGAAAATGCCTGGCCGGGCATGCGCGTCGGAGCAACCCCGGGCCAGCTGGTTCTCCTCCACGCCCAGGCCAAAAGAGAAAGGGGTGGAGAGAGAAAGAGAGAGAGGGGGTGGGAGATGGGGCGAAAGGAGGGGAGGAGGAGAAGGGAAGTTTGATACAGTTTATGGGGAAGGAGTAAAAGAGGGAGACAAACCCGAAGCGTGTGTGTGGGTGGCCGGGGTGGTGAAAAAGGTTTAGGTGAGAGGTGGAATAAAAGCGGTTTCCTCCGAATCTTGTAGGACATAAAAATTCTCTTTTTTCGGCCAAAACAATTTCACTGCTGCAATATTGCGCATGCAAGCAAGCGATTTAATTAGATTATGTACATATTAAAACTTGAATGATGCTAGACAGTGATGGGATAAATTGATCATAAGATCGTTATGTAGACGGCCATAAGCTTGAAGGTCGGTAATAATTTAGAAACATCCGCGTTCAGTGGTAGAATATCCGCCCTGCAAGTAAAGGAGCAGGGTTCGATTTCCGGTCATGGTTGAACGATGCTAATGGAACGCATTAATATTTAAAATTCTACGAATAAATTTTAATCAACAAATTCATTTTTGAAATTCTATAAAGAAATCAATTAAAAACCAAAATGATAACATTCAATGGCTCTCAATCCTTAGATTGGTTTGACTGCCTTGAGAAATGTTAACATGACATCTTAAATTCATTTATTCTCAAACAGCTCACGAGTTGGCATGCTTTTATTCAATGAGCGCAATAACGAAAGAGGAACAAATACGAACACTCCCTCAACTGGATTCGAACCAGCTTCCCTAACGTTAAAAGCCAACCACTAAATTCGGCCCGCACCCATAGCTGCGAAAGCTACGGGGGCCGCGTTAGATGTTGCGAATGCTTCGGTTAGTGGGATGTTACCAAGAGATTTGGTTGTATAATATAGGAGAAAATTGGACCTAAATAATTTTTAATCGCTTAAGTTTCAACAACAAATAAAAGTTTAAGATTCATAGCTTTAATGTAAGAAATATGAAGTTGTTCGTGATACATTTTACGGATTGGCCTTTCGCTATAGCTTCGCGGGCCGTATAAAACACCCCTAGGGAGCCACATGCGGTCCGCATGTTGCCGACCCTATGACATACACCAAGAACACTCCTCTACCAAGAAATCATTAAGACCCATTATGAAATTTACCTCACTGTGGAGATCCCTGAGAGATTTAAAAAAAATTTTGCTGTAGTTATTTCATTTTTTATATAATGTTAACGAATTTCCTCGAATATCAGAGGAACAAAGCTGGTTGGCAAGTCTCTTTCGGACGGATGGAAGAGTGATGGCGGTGAAATGTCGTGGCGCCGTGGGAAGAAGGCGTGTGTAATGTGAGGGGAAGAAGTTCTTAATGGGAGAGGAGGAGGAAACTTCTTTTTTTATACGAGCAAGGGAAAGGAATCGCGTTCCCGAAAGATTGTTTTATTTTTTACGACGCAATGACTCTCGTTTGTTTTTGTTCTTTCCAGAAAACAGTCGAGCGTTTTTTTTTCGTTCGGAGTTTTCGGTTTTGTTCGGAGAAATGAGGCGGAGCAAAGTTGGCGAGACGAGAAAAACATTGAAACAATTCCGTATAAAAAATCTTACAAAAATTTAAACGGAAAATAATAAATTGAATTGGATAAACATAATTCCTGTAGTCCTAACACATCATCAAAATCCCTTAACAGGTAGGACAAAAAAATAGATAAAAATAAGAAACATGGAAAGAACGGATTGTAGATGCCTGCGCAAATTTTCATGAGTTGCAATGTGCGACTAATTTGGAATAAGGATAAAAATTATTCTCATAAAAAATCACATCATTAAATCATATCATAAAACGTTCAAAGCAACATAGCATAAATAAAACCCTATATAAATACTACGACTGTTTTCCTGCAAAAAACGATGAAGATTGGAGAATGCGATATAATACAAACGAATACCTGTGAAAAATGAACTACGCAATAAAAATCCTATATCACGGTATAATTGACTGGGAATAATTAGTCTTCAAATCTGATTGTTCATAATTACTGAAATAGGTGAAAGCGCGCTCTGCATTTCTCATATTTTTTGTGCATAGTTACGATGAAATTGGAGGAAGGATTTCCATTACAAATCTGTCGTGTGATAATTATTTTTATTCCCATATCTCGATGGGTTACCACGTATACGACTACAGATTCGTACATTCGTACAGATTGATCGGCTTTTTATGAGTATAGGAATCGTATATAAAAATTTTATTCTGACCACAAACAGAGCTACTTCATTTATTCTTTTAACGCTCTTGTTTTCCAGTTGGATATCATTAATTCACTTCACGCCAGCTGGATAGCAATTACAAAACCATTCGGTAATCCTCTCCCGCAAAATTCCGTTGTTTTGTCTAATTTAACGACGGCGAAACGGGGACAATTCCAACCGGAACGGCAAGATACGGATCTCGAGGTTTACAGCCGGCAGTTCGCCGAGAAATAGGAGGGCTCAAACATCGCAGAAGTTGCCATGGAGAGAGAGACGGAGGGAGAGACAGAGAGCGGAAAGCAAATATTCTTGAACGAGCTCCAGTTAAGACGGAGGGAAATAAAATGTCTGCGTATGCTAAATTCGCGAGCACGCGGCTATGACATAGCACGAATCTGTTTTATAAAGGGAAACGATTTTTGTATTCGCGAATTGCTTTTCCGTCCACGGTCAACGAGTTATGCACGCATCGGCGCCATGTTTGCAATGCGAAAGCGATCTTTTAACGAGGGGAATTTATGAATTTCGCATTCCAGGCACGAATTAGATGATAGCCATCAAACGTTTAAGAGGAATTACTGGTTTCACCGGTTACTCTAGTCTACGCATGCGCGACAAGAGTAAGTCATCTCGGCATTTCTCGATTGTTACGAAATGCGGTCTACGCCCAGTAGGGATAAAAGTGGGGGCGAATGACGAACGTGCATCTTATCGTTTAACCGGTGGCTATGTTGCATCTCTAAAAATCAATTTAAATTCATCGTACAAATAAAAAAATGTGAATCTTGGCATTTCTCGGTTGTTACGAAATGCAGTCTACGCCCAGTAGGGACGCACGTGCCTCTTATCAATTAACCGATGTATAAGTTGAAGCTAGGAATTCGTTTAAATTCATCGTACTAATACAAAAAAACAAATACGAATAGCTAACTTTTTCGAAGAAGGATCTTTATGACGGAATTCTCATCCATAAAAAATACTTTTAAAAAAATGGTTCAAGTACACACACACACAGACATCATTCCGAAAATAGTCTAAACGTGTTCTAGGGACCTCAAAACATGTATTTCCGTTGAAATCTCGAAGTCGATTTTTTTCATGAATACAATACTTTCCCATTACTACGTATGGAGAAAGTAAAAAAAGTAATTTAAAAAACAAGTTTAAAAATACGCTGCACCCATTCACACGTTATTCAAATGGAGGAAATAAACAGTCCCGGAATTGTTATATTACATGGATATTACCCTCTGTAGATTATTTTAGTTCGTTAAAAACGTAAGACATTAATAAAGTGCTATGCCAATTTTTTACGAGCGTTCAAAGATGACGGAAACTCAGTAAAAAGCTAAGCCTACGAATTCCCTCCATGACAACGAAAAATAAAGAAAACAGGTGATTAGGGATACATCCAAAAATAAAATTGCCCAACCAGAGCGAATTACGGTAGCATTACCATTATCGCTCTGAGGAACATTCTTTGACCGCTTAATATTTAACACACATTAAAAAAATTACTTTCGATAATCAATAATTAAAAGTACGATACCTACTCCATTTGTTATCGATGTCGAACATTTTGCCGATATACCATCGCACGCAAAATACGGACATCAATTAGCATACCTATCGCAGTTATCATTACGACTTACTTTTTACCAAAAATCGGAACAAAGTAATTTAATTTCCCTTGGCAATTTTGGCGAGGACAACCGTGAAAAGAAAAAAAAACGCATCGAATAAATCGAGACTATATTCACTTTTTTTTAATTATTCCGCAATAAAAGAAATTCAGCGGGAGAGTCGGCCGTTGGTGTAATAAAATAAAAAAGAAAGCACAAGGGAAGCGGTTGGAGGGAATGAGGGAGGACGACGCGCACAACAATGAAACTGGATCTTTAATTAAAATGGCGGAGGAATTTTAAATTGCTTCCCTAAAATGGCCGACGCGTACATGTTCCTTTCGGATGCAAAAAAAACCGGCATCAACGGTCATTAGGCAGCATGAACCTTGTTTAAAAAAAGACAGAGGAAAAAATTCCTCATCTTTTGCGTACAGAGCGGGGACGCAACCAAAGCAATTAGGATAAATGCAAATAATGATTCATTGAAATTATAGCCGCTCTGGATTTATATGGAAGGGCGAACCAAAACGAAACAGGCTTATATATCACGAAAGATAAAAGCAATTTAGATATAAAACTGGAACTTGCAGTTCGCCTTTAACTGTATACCGTAAGGAGACTATAAGCATCGAGTATAAAATCCATGTCGCGCTGCATACGTAAATCAAAAGAAAATAAACGATGATAAATATATATACATACACACACCCTGCCTTCTGGAGTTAGCAAAACAAAAATACTCGATCGGTAAGTAGAACGGCGTTCTGGATGCCATTTCTCTTCGTAACAGGCGCAGAAAAAACCATTAAATAATTTTATCGGAACCAAAGTAGGGATTTTTTTTGCTCACTACATGATACTTCGTTAAAGTTTGCGACGTAACAAAACGACGCCCGTGTGTTAAAAAAATGTTAAGACTTGGCAGAGTAATGGACGGTTACTGATTTGAATAACGACCATGGAATATGGGTCATAGTTGAATGAATAATTAAAAAGAAACGACCGAAAAGTTGAAGAAAAAAAAAGAAGTCGACTTCGGTTAAAAGAACACACCCAAAAAATTTTCAAAAGAATTACTAGAGAAATCGAAACGGGATTTCGATATTCCAAAAATAAAATTCCACTCCTCCATTAAGTCGCTTGACACAAACTAGATCTGGTGCTCATCAAATGATTTCCCTTTGGGTGTCTGGAAATGCATACAGCAACAGATTACAAGAAAGATACTCAAAAAATCTCTCGAGTCCAAGTTGAGAGAAATCGAGAACGGGAAAAAAGGAGAGAAAGCATTTATTGCGAGTTCGCATCTTTAAGAAAACGAAACTACGAGATGCGCGAGGGAAAGGACAAAAACGCAAGAAAAATAGGAGGGCAAACGCAGGCAGAGAACGAGATTTAACGAATATGGAGACAGGATGGTCGAAGAACACGGAAGGGAGATAGATGATTCAAGGAGAGAAAAAAAGGCTGAAAGGGAAAGGAGAGGATAAATGAAGAATAGAAGTAAACGAGATAATGGAGAAGAAAAGGAAGGGAGAGGTAGAACAGGAATTGAAATGCATTTTCAGAGGTACATACGTTCCAAAACAGATGCGTATCATCTACAATAATTAATGGGCGCTTCTCGCATTGAGTGATATATAATAGGATGATAGAACCTATTGTAGGTGCGTACATCTGAAAACAGGTAAACTGAGGGGAAAAACTCAAAATTTCATTTTCAGGGTAGTTTTTTCGATCCCTTTGTTTCATTTATACTACAATAAGAAAATCATCGAAATCAGTGCAAATATTTTTAAATTTGCAACGATATGAGTTAAAATTGAGATAAAAACTAGGGCAATTATTCCGCCACTGAACCTGCAGACGTATGAGATATTGAGGACCGCGCTTAAAAGCACATTTTTGCGTGTCGCGATGTTATTGGTATTAAAAATAATGCTGATGTGTTTTGAGTTCATGCAGTCGCCAATGATTATACGTATAAAATTTCCTGTATCGTATTTATGAAATTTCTGGAGTTTTAAAATTTTTAGCATTTTTTTGGAATTTTTGAAATACTTGAAAATTTTCAACTTTTTGAAATTTTTAAATTTTTCTGATTTTTTAATTTTTTGAAAATTTTGTGATATTTGATATTTTTTTAATATGAAAAATTGTAAAAATTTCTAAATTTCACAATTTTATTAAATTCAAAATTTTTTAAAAATTTCAAACATTTTTAAAATTCAAAACATTTTAAAATTTTCAAACATTTTAAAAATTCAAAAAATTTCAAAAATCCCAAACTTCCTAATATTTCAAAAAATTTCAAAAAATTAAAAATTGCAGTAATTCCAAAAATTATAAATTTCAAAAATTCTAAAATTATAAAAAATTCCAAAAATTGTTAAAATCTCGAAAATTTTCAAATTCCCAAAAATTTTAAAAATTACAGAATTTCAAAAATTCCAAAAAAATAATAAATTTAAAAATTTAAGAAAGTTAACATTTTTTAAATTTCAAAAATCTTTAATTTAATAAAAATTATAGATTGCAAACAAAAATTGTAATAATTCATATAGTTTTGAATTCTTGAAATTAATAAATTTCAATGTTCGAAATATGTATTGTACAATAAAACAATACTTTCTCTATACTACGTATATGGAGAAAGTAAAATCAAATTACGTTGTAGCGATCCCGTATTTATGTACCGGTGTTATTGGAGGGCCAGGTTTAATGAATATATATTTTATATTCCAAGGAATTATTAAATTCATTTTAAATCAGCTTCAAAATGATAGGCGAGAGAATAGGAAGAGCCCTTATTAAATACTTAAATATTCACTTCGGAATTCAGGAACAAATGTTACGCCATTTCCCAAGTACCCCCGCGAGACAGATAAGGTTCCGCATAATGGGCAGATTGCAACCAAAATGTCTATCCTACAAACTGCTCCTAGCAACAAAGAATAATATAATAACAACAGTGCAACAACATACACGGTTGGAAAATAATTCGCGAGGAAACACCGAGAATAACTATATCAAACGTTGCGAGGAATTCCACAAGAAGAAGACGCCAATACGACATAGGAGTGCGACAAAAACCTGAGTAACCAGCTGCAAGAAAATAAAGGAAGGATCTCGAGTTGTAAGTCAAATGCGGAATCATTATCATAGACATATGGAAGTTTATAGGAAAAGGCAGTTGAGAGCAAGAGGGAGAAGGAGGATGGAGAAATGATCGATAAAGCTAGGATAGAATAAACGCAGAAGAATCCCATTGGTTACATTATCTATATATCCGCCGAAGAGAGAGAAAATCCGAAAACACCAGAGGAAAAAAACGCAGTTCAGCGGAATATCAAAATCCGATATGCACATACCCAGAAAAACGGGATCAGCTGTTAGCGGCGACTGTAATATTTTCCCACGAAAATATCGACGCGAGCTTTAGCTCCAACCCCTCCCGCCCCCTCCTCTCCTTCCTCGCCGTCCCCTTCCCCTCCTCACACCCTCTTGCTCACGAGCACGGGCAATAATTCAACTCCGTCTTGGAAAAACAACTTCCTTGGCCGCGTATCGGCGTCTGGAACATCAACAAAATAAAATTGCGCGCAGATTTAACGAGAAGTTGAGCCACAGAAAAATTAAAATTCTTTTTACACCCTATCCTCTTAACCCTCTGCACGAAAAATATCTTTTATTTTTTCTGCTTCCTTCCCTCCTTCTCCGCAGACGAATAAAACATCGAGAGCCTACATAGGATTTTCAGCGACGTTCGAGATTCTGCAGAAACCGTAAATTATTTCACGGTTACTCAGAAGAACGAATGCAGTTCTCTCTGAGCACGCACGAACGCATCCATAAATCCAATGCATGCGCAGACGCACACAGACATACAAATACGTAGGTTCACGCACGCGTGCACATAAAGCAAAAGTTCCGATTACGGGAACGCTGAGTAACCGAATCAAATCTACAAAATAAACATTTTATTCGCGAAATATTCTCTTAGTTTAATTATCTTTCCTGGCTTCTTTTCGCTCTTCATATGTGCGTTTCCGTGAATGCGACAAGGGAAGGCAATGTATGAAAATATCGAACGAACATAAAAGTCAACGATGCGTTAATGTAACAGTAAACATTAATAATAGACCTTCACGTTCCGAGGCTTTGAAATTCTTGTACGAAAAGATATTATAGATGGAGATGTGGGAATGATTCAAATTTTTTCGTTTATAATGAATTTATAAAGCGATTTAGCTGCAAAAATAAAATCTTCCTTATCGCAGCTATCATTCTCTTACAATTGGTGTTTTGCCGGTCACCTCACATTCACGCATTTTTTGTAAAAGAACGCATAAAAATGTTTAAAAATTATATTCCGAAGAAAAAACAACGTCGACATGATACTTTGACGTACGATTTTCGATAATGTCCCATCATGACTATCCTAACCTTCCCTTTGTCCCAATCCGGGTAATCGGAACTGAGCTGTATATGTATCCATTCCCTTCGGCCTAACTTCACTTCTCGTTTCGCATCGGCTTTTCCGCGAATATCGCCTTCCATGTAGAGGAAGTTTCCAAGAAAGTATTCCCGAGAAGGGAGACCCTACTCTGCCAAACCCTGAGCGTTAGATGTTCCCACACACAGACTCCACCTCCCCCATTCTCTTCTCCCGCCCTCCCCCGATCCCCTTTTCCTTTACGATCCCAATCCTACCATCTCATACCTCATTCCAGCCGCAGCCCTTATAGTCTCCACCCACCCACGGTCCAACGTAAAAGGGAACGGCGGGAAGAAGTTCAGGATGGGAGGAGGATGTTTGAAGAGTGGGCACATCGAAGAATTTCTCCGAAATGATAGAAAGGGAAGACAGACAGACATAAGACTCAAAAATCTCCTCCTCCAGTTTCCAGCTAACGCGGTGGAAAAAAGTGAGGAATAAGGAGTAAAAGCGATACACGAAACTGGCGGGGATGGGGGGGGGGGGGGGGGGCAGGTGGAATTGCCAGTAAAAGTTTCCATCCGGCATTCGAGCCACGCCTCTCTCTCTGCAATAGAGAGAGAGAGGAGAAATGGGAGAAGGGGAAAAGACAGAGAGAGCAATAAGCAGTAACGTTTTCTCTCCCGCTCAATCTCACCCCCATCCTTGACGTCAACCTGTTTGGAGATATCCGCTACCAACGTTAATGGGCAAGAGGGACCAAGAGTGGCTGCTATGGCAACCGTTTTTTTTAATAAACGAGGGCGACGCGATATATGGACTGCGCCCCAGGGGGGAGGGAAGAAAGGCGAAAGGAGAAGAAATGGAGGGAGAAAGAAGAAGGGTGAGGGAGGGAAGGAGGGGGATAAGTTGTGCCTCGATTAATAATGCATTTTCAAGGGGGAATTCCGCTGCGGACGGGAAAAAAAGTTTGGCACTGTCGCGGAATTTTTCGGTGGGATTTTCGCGTCACCTACCGATTTTTTCAGGTAACGTAAACAAGAATACTTTAAACGGGAGCGTTGAGAAGACGCCTTGATTTAGTTACGTTTCGCTACGTTCACTATAGACCACAAAAATATAGCAATAAAAACTTGGCGCAGGTTAAAGTAAGGCTAAAAATAAACAAAACTGATAACTTTCCGTGATAAAATTTCTCATCATAATTTATTAATAATATCCGTCGATGAGGAAACGTCTGATTTTATTTTAATTACCGCCATCCAAATTTCAAGCAGTGTTATCCGAATGATACAGAGTCACATCGCAACCGCAATGAAATCCGACTTTCGTACTATACATGAGAATAATGAAAATTACCACACTTGGAGAACCGTTGGCAAAGTGAATGTCACCATTCGCAAAACCAGCTTCACTTGCGTACTAACTTCAGAATTGGCAAGTCATGTAGCATGTAAAACTGAGGGAATACATACAGATGGATGTGCGCAATAAACACAACATTACGTGGGTACATGTATTCCATCTGTCAGTTCCTAGAACTTCCTTTCCTCACCACACTAAAATGATATCTCAACTACTCTGCTACCCACCGCATAACTACAACATTTGGATAGCAAAGAGAGAGAGAGAGAGACCGTTATCTAGAAAGTCTTCACTTCCGCGAATCAGGTTATGTATCTTGCAAAAAAATACGCGCTAATATTCCATCTTCTTAACAGTTCAACTCTTCCGCAAACTCCAGCACCACAAAAAAAAACGGCACGGCAAAAACGGAAAATTTGCAGGGGAACGAAGATTAATTAAATGAAATTACAGTTTGCGGAGAGAAAAACTGTCACAAAATGAGGAGGCGGAACGAGATCAGAAACGCCTTGGACGAGGAAAAAAACACCCTCAAGCCCTTGCACGGAGGTTAAATGGAGCAGTTGCATAGAAAGAGAGAGAGACGCGAACGCGAAGAGAGATATTGCTTCCTCTATGGCGAAAGAAATATCAGTTCTGTAATAATTCTCGCGAGACGCCGAAATAAGTTTTCGAAAAAAAAATCTGAAGAAATAACCGCAAATCCCCAGTGGCAAAAGTCGCGTCATTACTGTTTCGTAGGGCGATGACGTACGACGTTAAACCACGGAAAAGTGGGAGGGAAAGAAAAAAATAAAGAAATACGCGCGACCCGAATCGCCGGTTCAAACTCCGCTGTAAATTCAGGCAATCCGAGGAGGGAAGGAGAAGGAAGAGAGGAGCAAAAAATCCGTAAAGAAAAAGAAGATGCGGTAAAGATAAAGAGAAAAAAGAAACGACTGGAATTTATACGCACGGCGCGCGGCGTGGCCGAATCCTCGCTCCTAATTTTTTCCCCCTTTTCCGCGGTGCTAAACCCCCTCCGCCATTTACTAGCGGAGTCCTAATTTCCTCCAGGCTGAGAATATTTTAACCATTCAATGAAGCAGACGAATTAAGTCGGAATGCTTCCTCCTTAATCTTTCGTAATGAATGCAAACGTACATGAGGGCACGCGCACACACGCCACGCACATACATACATAAACACATGCGTGTCTGTAGTCTCCATTTCTCCCTATTTGCGTGCCACTACAACGCTGATCACGTTCCAATGCATCTAATCTTTCATTTCTGCTTATCCTTTTAATTTCTGGTAACGCTAGTAAATGGTACGTTGTTGGTTCAATGAAACTGCTTTAATGTATTTTAGCTGAGAGACCAACGCGTTGCAGCGGCGTAATTTAAAGCACGTATTAAGAAAAAATAATGGAACTAATCTTTCTGGCTGATATACACTCCGAATAAGCAAAAATAATCGCCCAGACTCCTACAAAATTATACACACAGGGACATTCTGTGTGTGTGTGTTACTTCTTACTGAGAATGCAATTCTTACGGGGTGAGATAGGGGAAAGAAACTTTCTTGTGACCCTTCTGATCCCGGAAAAATAACGCGAGAGGAATATACCTCCGCTGGGTTAAAAGGAAAAGGTCTCAAAATAAGAGAGGAACGCGGAGGTATTTTCAGAAAGCGAGCGAAGGGAAGAATGGGGTTTTTTTTTTAAAAAAAACTCCGTGCCAGAGTGCACAAATCTCGCGACAGTCGCCCTCGACAACGGTTGACATCAAAGGTAAATCTCACATGCTTGGGAAACCGGTAATACTTTCTTTTTAAACCTCTCCACGGATTCAAAACTCACCTGCTGGAATAAAAACAAAGGCGGAGACTGGAGTTGAGGAATAAATTGTTAAAAACCTATGGCAATTTTAGCTGTGTAACTTTTGTGGGATCGCATGAATAGAATTTGGAGCGTATTAAAATGTCTTGGCAAAATAAAAAAAATCGAAATTATTTACAGAGTAATTGAAGGCCTTGCTGGAGAGATTGTCAACATGTTTGGACCCTTATATTATGGTCGCGGGTTCGAATCATGTCGAGGGGATGCTCTAATTTACTCGTTTTCTTTATCGTTGATATACTTATTGTAAAAGATCCATAATGCTAGTTAAATGAGTTATTTAAAATTTTTAAAAATTAAAGATATGGATACCTCCTGTACCTAGATAAATTGCTATTATAATATAGAAGTAAACCGTATAACGCGAGACAGCAAACGGAACATTGCGCTTTTGCCACGAAAAATATTTTAAGTAGCAATGTTTACAATTCCCTCCAAAATTAACGAGCTTTAAATTCGGTATACCTCACGCGAAATCCAATAAAATACATCACTCAAACTACATTTCATAATCCAATATGTTTCACATTTAATTTGACATCGCACACAAAATCCAATATTCTTGGCACTTAACTCTATATACCTCAAATCAAACGTCAGACATTAAAAACTCAACACATCCTAAAACGTTTTCCAACTCCGAAACGTCGGAAGTTAAAAAAGAAAATAGAACAACGAAGAAATAAATCAACAGCTCCGAACGTGAATTCCTGTGAATATCGTTCCTCCATCGTTAAATAACAAAACTTTTACAAAACGGAATTGCCGAGGAAATAGGGGTCTTCCCCCCCCCCCCCCCCCCCACTCTTTCACCCCCTCTGGTTCCGTAGAAAGAGCCTCGCACGGGAGTAAGAAATAGGGAGAGAGAGAGGAGAGAGGACAGAGAGGAGAGAGAGGGGAGAGAGAGAGAGGAGAGAGAGGAGAGAGAGAGAGGGGAGAGAGAGAGGAGAGGAGAGAGAGAGGAGAGAGAGAGGGAGAGAGAGAGAGGAGAGAGAGAGAGGAGAGAGAGAGGGGAGAGAGAGGGGAGAGAGAGGAGAGAGAGAGAGGAGAGAGGAGAAAGAGAGTGAGAGAGGAGAAAGAGTGAGAGAGAAAGAGTGGAGAGAAAGAGAGTGAGAGAGAGAGGAGTGAGAGAGAGAGGAGTGAGAGAGAGAGGAGTGAGAGAGAGAGGAGTGAGAGAGAGAAGAGTGAGAGAGAGAGGAGTGAGAGAGAGAGAGGAGTGAGAGAGAGAGAGGAGTGAGAGAGAGAGAGGAGTGAGAGAGAGAGAGGAGTGAGAGAGAGAGAGGAGTGAGAGAGAGAAAGAGAAAAATACGAGCCTAAACGAGCGTTTACCCGTCTTACAACACGTGAATAGAGGAGAATGGAAAAAAAGCAAAAAAAGGAAAAAACTTTCACCGCTTGCCAACTTAGCTCCTTTGGGCATCGACCCTTGATGCGTGCGTGCGCCCGTTATTTCGGCGAGATGGACGCTCTCTCTTTCTCCGGGACAACACGAGGCGGATCCGAACTTCATAAAAGGAGACTTACGCGCGTTTGACGAAGAGGCGAAAAACAAACGAAGGCGCACTATAAAGGTGAGTCCCTTGTCTCGGACGGATCCGAGGGACTTCCCAGGAAAGGAAAATAAAAAATAAAAGAGAAAAGGGCGTTGACACGACGGGCGAGACTGGAATAATTTAAAATATTCTTCGTAAGGATGGCTTTGTTTGAGTTTGTTTGTCTCGAAAATAGCGGGGAAAAAAGGTGTTATAATAGCAGCGATAAACACATTTGTATGACTTCCTTCCTTGTAAAAAAAAATTACTTATCGAGTTAGTTTCATGCCTTGAATAGAATTTATTCTGGACGAATTACCACTAATAACGGCTGCTTTGTAACCTGAACAAGTGTCTGGTTTTCCCGACCTTTTAGAATTATCCTGCTGGATTTATCACAATTATAAGATTAAATCACTTTCAGTACTCAATAATTTATTAAGGAATTATGAAAAACATACGAAAATAATTAATGAAGCATTTTTCCTATATATTAGACAAGTACAAATCAAAAGTTTAGAAAACAAAAAGTCTTGCAATTGATGAAAATAATAAATATGTACTAGAAAATTCTCAAGCTGTAAATACAACAAACTTTTGAAGGAAACGGACTTTATACCGCGTAAAATCTCACCATCAAAAATTACACTGAAAATAAATGCTGTAGATGAGAGACCGATGATGATAATCTTCAACTTTCTTGAACTCGTTACTCGGTTCAATAAATAAAGCAAAACAAACAATCGACTGCACCAGGTCAAAATACTCGAAAAAAATTCTTCTTGGTAGATATATAATGTAAAAGTAAATAGCTCGTAATAAGTTATCAAGCCAAATCTTTCAAAAGGAAACCGATTGACCGCTTTCCAGCACAAACAAAATCAACTCGAAAATCCTCCGGAAAACTAATCAAAATCCTCCATTTACCTCCCGGATTTCGAACGATTCGCAAAACCTCGCCCGCGGCGCACCCGAGCCATACCCCCGAATGGTTTCCATGGAAAATTAACCGTGATGCATTGCGATGCGAATCCGCTTCGCTAACTGAAGCATTGATCTCCCTTGTTCTTCTCCATCCAGGAAAGCTCCAAACGACCAATCGCGATGCGGGTCGACGACGAAATGAGAGGAAAACGGCACGTAATGGCAAACAACAAAACGCGACCTGTTTTCAATCCCGTAACAAAGGCCCTCGACGAGCGGCGATTTCCCATCGATATGCACTTTTCGTTCTGGTTCGCTAATTAAGACATAACCAGGATGGATTCCATTCGGGGGAAATAACAGAAGATTCAACGGGTCCACTTGTCGGAATAAATCTGTCTTGTTCAGTATGTATGATGTAAATTCAAGAATAAGAACTTTTAAAAAGTATTATGTTAAGTGCCTCCAATAAGCATAGCAAGGTTAAGGAAAGCAACTGGAGATTTCAAAGATAAGTACTTATTTTTGTGTATGTTTTTAGCCATAAGACGAGCTCCATAATTTTCTAGCTAATATAAGATGTAAACAAAGTTTATGAAAGCTGGTTAAGCTGACGATTGGCAGGTGTCCAGATACCCATTTCAAAACGAAATAGAAATGTTAAAAAAAAGGTAATTTTTAAAAAATGTAGTTATTTTCAAATTAAGCCGTAGTTTAAAACTACAGTATATTTTTAAAGATGGGTACTGTAGCGGGAAATGATTTTATTATGCAAAAACAAGATTTCTTGCTTGATATTGACCTGCTATTAAATTTAAGGATTATTTATGAGATATGTATGTATTTCATCATGCCCGAATGCATCGTCTCAGATTTAGTAGGCGAGCTTCAAAACAGACAATCATTTTCCATCTCTCCATTGAATTTATAGCCGTTGTGAATAATAAAGTAACAGCAACATCTTCCGTGCATTTACAAATCGACTAATCTCAATCTCTTGCGTCGACCAAAATTAAACCACCAAGCAAAAACGAGGATCTCCCTTAGCAACGCAATTTACAACCGGAAATTCGCAAGCGATCTCGACTCCCGTCCAAAAACGCCAACAAGTACTTGTTGAAGCCCGGCATTTCATTTCGTACTCGAAATCTTAGGGTACCTATAACTCGACTTGCAAACGATCTCACCCACTGAAAGAACAAAATAAAACAAGGTCGACGACGATCGAAGCGATAAATCGCGATTATCGAAAGCGTCGACGACAGAAATAAAACGATTCCGGTCTGAGGGATAAATTGCACGCTCGTAAATGATAATTCGACTCGAGACAAGGGCAGCAGAACGTAATTATGCAACCTCGCGTTCCAGGATGACGTTATTTTCTCTTCTTAACGCATCGAAGGCGCTTGAGTCGTCGTCGCAAGGTCGTTTTCCTCTCGAGAGCCAAGAGGAAAACCTTACTTCCAACAACAGTTCCGAGTCGAAGCCAAGAAAATTCGTGGAAACCATTTAAGAGAAGCACATGCGAATTCGGTTTAACTAAAACGACGCAATTACCTGCGCGCAAAATAAGATAAATGAGCTCGCTTTAACAGCAGAGGTGCACAACGTACACCGAAGCAGGGAGCAACTAAGCTGAATCATGATATGGTATGATATGGATTTGCTATACACTTCTACTCCATGTTTGAATTGTGTACTGATCCCTTTTCCGTTAGTGCTGAAAACTACGAGCATAATATTGAACTTGAATTAATGATTTGCGGCGTTGAATGAATTTAAAAAAAGTCTGATGTGTCTGTCCAGCACATGGCTTTCTTCATACTGAGTAATGAATAAGATTGCTCTAGACACCAACGTCCTCAAGAATACTTATAGGCAATTACATTCTTGAATAGTTTTTAAACACTGAATAATTTTCACAGTGAAAAATACTTTGAATCACTTTTCACAATGAAAAAAAAGTAATCAAAATTGTTAGCTGTTGCTCTGGGAAACAAAATATCGATACGCGATTAAAATTACCCTTGGCAAAATTTAAGACAGATTAGCGACTACCGGCATTACGCCGGATATGTGAGGAATGACTTGAGAAAAATGGTGCGTCCTTTATTTAATAAGCAAATTATACTCGTATGTCACAAAAGTTGCAAGTGAAATTTGTTATAATTACTAAATCCACAGTAATGTATTATGACAAAACTTTCATAGGTCCAGCCAAGGTAGATTTTTGCCCGTGTCAACTTTTGAGTTGTGCACCCCTGCTCAATAATGTTAACGCGAAAATAAATAAAATGATAAACCACGCCAATGCACCGGATACCACGTGACGAATTTTTTAATTAAAGAAATGAACCCTCCAACGAACATCCTGTTCCTGCACATGCTTCCGTCACCGGAAAATCTGCTGCCCTATCCATCATCACTAAGAACTGGAATAAGCAAGGGACTCAAAGAAATTTATTACAAGATAGACATAAATTTTTAGTTTAATTATGGCGATACGGGCTCAAAAAAAACCCAGACCACAAGTCATGCAGCATCATTTTCAAAAAAAGACGCCGCTGTCTGGCCGGGTTATAAGGGATTGCACACGTGACTTACGAGCCATTAATTACCGACCGCAAGATATTCGAAACCCATTTATGGGGATCCCTTCTGCCATCGACTCCTCCGGAATGTCGCGCCGAAGGCCATCTTCCTACCTTAGCCGGCCCACGCCGAACAACGCGAGGAATCTCGTCGAAAAAAAACAAGTTCGGTTTAATTTGCGTCGCGTTAAAATTAGCAAGCGGATCACGGAACCGAATGAAACGAATAAACGCGCGAACACACGCACCCAAAACGTTCGAACAAGAAATAGCCTCGGCGGTCTGGACGAGATATCTCGTCTGCATGAAATAAAACAATAAAACTAACGGAGACGATTAAAATTCCGTCGCTGAGAAAGGCGCATTGTTGCAGCCGCTGTAGTTAAGGTAAAACGCGAAACGACACGCCCGTTCGAATAAATTATGGAAAAAAGGCACGAAAATAATCCTTCACCGATTAGGAGTTGGTAGAAAATGAGAATAAAACATAAAAATCCCGATTTTTATGGAGCACCGTTTTACCGGAAATGCCGGTTTTACGGAGTGAGAAAAAATTGTGAGAGAATTGGAATTTGGCTCCTTATAATTTCAAAATTGACCCCTACGCGGTGCTGGCGCTTTTATATAAAATCATTACGCAATAATGCTGCACTGTTTTCTGTAATTTTTAGTTTTTAAAATACATCATCGTATTTAAAACATCGCTACTTTCCAAGGAGGTTCATATTTTAGTGCATTATACAATAATTCTGCGGGTACATTACCCAATACCGGTTTTTACGAAAAATCCTTTTATACGAAATTAACTCGGTCCCAAGCCACTCCGTTAAAACGGGATATTGGTGCACATCCATACCGTCGCGACGGCCACGTTTCGTGACCAGACATTTTGTCGCCTAAGGCAAAATTTAATATGAGGTCCCTTTAATTTTTTACTTTCTCATACGAAGTATCGAGAAAGTATTGTTTTCGCGAAAAAATTCGACCTCGAGATTTTTACGGAAATATACGTTTTATTTATACATGTATTCCAGTTTTCGAAGATAAAAAGTAGAAGTAAAAAATGAAACACCCGATTTTTTAATATTTTAAGAAAGTAAATAAATGTGTCGTCTTATATTCACCGTTAACACAACCAGATACAAGAACGATTTTTGAAAAACTGCACTAACTCCTCTGCTCTTGCTTTGCGCATGCACGCGGAGAAATTGCTGTACAATGCTGCTAATGCGCAGTCCAAGGTCAATTCAACATTAACACTTAAAAGAAGGTTCTCCGTAAAACTTTTTAATAAAAAGGTGGATTAAGGTGGAACGATATCTAGAAAATTGGGAATTTTTATGGTAAGATTTTCACTCTAGTCTTATTTCGGCGCTCCTTTACGAGAGGCGCCCGAGGCAGTCACCGCAGTCGGCAAATCGCCGTCCCCAACCATCGATCCAGTTTCCTCCCCCCCTAAGGGCGCGCGAAAGAGGAAAATCGCAAGGCGCCCGCGCGCACGCACGCACACACACGCAACACCCACACACACACAACACCCGAGACCACGCGAGAAACTGAAGCAATCTTGGGTACAAAAACACTTCCTTTTAAAAGCCGGATAAACGACGTTATTATGAGAAAATATTTGCTCCTCAAGATCTCCTTCTCTCTCTCCCTCCTTCCTCCTGCTGTTTTTCTCGACGATTTATTTATCAGCTTGGCACAAATTGGTTTCCGAAGACAACGGACGACTGAGCACGTTTTTTATTCCTCTGCCTCTCTCCCTCTCCCATTTCTTCGCTTCCTCTGACCGTTCTTTTGTTCTTATCTCTTTCGCCGTAACTCCTGTCTCTGGCGCTAGCGTCCTGTTTCCTCCCTCCTCACAGTTTTATTCCTCTCTCACAAACATGGACGTAACCAGCTACCCAAACTGTTAGGGCGGGACAGCATGATCGTCGAAAATATTTGGAGGGACACACCAAATTAAAAAAAAAATAAATAATAATATTAAAATGAAAACGATGTTTTCGCTATTTTTTATTTTGTTGGTCATAAAAATGGGAGGTGATTTTATATCAGAAATACGTCGCGGTCACGATCGATCGAACTAATAGGGCGATAGAAACTCGTGAGAATTTCGAAACTCGTGATTTTCTTATCCGATCACCGTAATATTTGCAGAAAAGTTCATAAAACACATTTAAAAGGCTAAAATAATCACTATACAACTAATTCAGCATAATGCACAGTTATTATAAGCTATATTAATGAAACGGTAACCATCATTTGACATGAATAACCTTTGCAAATTGTAGAAAACACAACATGTAGTACTGCGTACCACCGAACTCTACCGAACTGCACCTTTGAATACCTACACACTTTTGGAATTCTGTTGACAATGAACCGTGTTGTATCAGATAGAAAAAGATGTTGTGATGAAATTTTTATGCAAATTTGATGAAACTGGTTGTATTTGGCAGCACGAAACTCCGCGATTTCGAAACTTCGTGACTGTACTGTACTTAATATTTCTATTTTGATAATCTTAAATACAATATTCAGCAGAGGGACCGAAGGGGGGAGGGCGCGTGCAACCTTCCCCCCCCCCCCCCAGGTCATTCCCCAGTTACGTCCCTTCTAACAAACCCTTCAGCTTCCCCTTTTTTCCGCTCAATTCTTCTCCCTCTTCCTCTCTCTCACTCTTTCTAACCTACACATCCGAAACCTTCGAATTCCTTTTCCCTTTTAATCGAATTCGTTTTCCGCTGTTACGTTTACAACTTGTTCTCTCTCTCTTTCTCCCTCCCTCCCTCCTCCCTATCTACCTCTCCTTCTTCTACCGACTACGTCCCACACACGAGCTTTCAGGGAATAGATGGGAGTTGCCTTGTGTCCGTGCGTTCAGTTTGTGTGCGTGAGCGCGCGGTTCCCCATTTACCTCCCCCCCCCCCCCCCCTCACGGATCGATTGTTCGCCTCCTCTTCTCACCCTCTCCCTCTTTCGACCGCCAACCCCGACAGACCCAGGAGGGTTGCCATTTTCGCGGTCCAATTACGACAGGGTGGGGTCGTATGGAGAAGTGAAAAAGGGAAGGACGGACGCGGGTTTTTTTTGAAGGAGAGGAGAGACGA
This sequence comes from Uropetala carovei, assembly GCA_036926305.1. NCBI lineage: Eukaryota > Metazoa > Arthropoda > Insecta > Odonata > Petaluridae > Uropetala > Uropetala carovei. Next base: position 3,227,525 of record JAXCHB010000035.1, read on the forward strand.
TGAAGGGGAGGATTAGAAGGTTTGAATAGGAAGCGACATGCGACAGTCGGGGTAGACAGAATGAGGGTTTATGTGTGAGAGGAAAACCACGATTAAACGACAAATTCCCCGTCCCATAGGGAAGAGAGAGAGAGAGTCTAGGGCGGAGTTGCATTCGCGAAGATGCAAATGCGAAACAATGCGGGCAAATGAATCTGCACGGATTTTTTTCTCTCTAAAATTTTCGCGCCACGGCGAATTATACATGTTGCTCTTTTATCTCTCTTCTCTTTCCTTTTGCGACGTTCGAAAAGGCTTCGTTTGTATTCATGGATATAGAGAGAGAGACGGAGAGAAGGAGAAAAACTAGAAACGGAAGTTTTTTTTTAAGAATTCGTCCGTTCTCACACCCGAGGAATGTTTTTGAAAGGAGAGACGAATTATCGCTTCTTTACATTTTGGATTGACTTCGGATTCGTTCGGACAGAATGCGCGTCGATTGGAACCGTAAGTTTTCGCTGGTTTCCTGGATCTAATCAGATCGGGTGTAAAACAGAAACCAGAGTAACTGTGCTTCGCTAACATTCTGTCACGCAAGCAATTTTTACAAAATTCAACCAGATGAGCATAAAGCTACGCAAGGTAATTACCCTTGATTCAACAGGTTTTAAAAAATATATGGAATGATAAAGTTACGCAACCTTTGGTAAATAGAACGATCAATAGCCATTTTTATTTTAGAATTAGCGATCGCCAAATTACTACAGATGGCAGCTACACTGCAGTACATATATCTGATAAGACAATTTTATGGCAACAGGCGTCATTTCAATTATCAATTCTTTTTAATAAGGAAGAGGGGATACTGTAGCCAATGCCAACCCAAAAGGATTCGAGAAAATTTCTTCTCTTCGTCACCTTACACTTTTAAAACACCATGAACAGAAGGTTTTGTTGCGTCATTTTTTTTATCAAACCTGCACGACGAAGATTTTCATGCAAGAGGAAAGAAAAAATCAGCCAGTGCATAGTAATAAGGCTAGTTAGGGAAGAAAAAGTCACGCGGATATACTTACACTTTTAAAAATTAACCGCCCGAACAAATGAAACCGAAATTACACGTCGTTCAATCCAATCCTTTGCACATCATAAAAAAATACGGTAAGTACAGAAGTCAAGGGTGGATTTATAAACTTCCTACGAGAGCGGCGATTACTGGCTATTTATCCATGGGGGTGGGGGGGATACTTTTAATTTGTACACTAAATCTTTGTCAAAATGATTCTTTATTGATAAGCCACGGAACACGATAGAATAGTATGATGATTATCACAGTGAAGCCTATTGGGGAAAACCTCCTGCAACATAGCAACCCTCTCGGCTTCCCCTTTGGCTACCCCTAAAAGAATATCCAAGGGGGCGATGGCCCCCTCACCCCCTTGGATCCGTCACTGACAGAAGTACCATGTATGCATTTGTTTTATTCTGCATGACAGAAGTCGCGACGTAGTGATAAGATAGTGTAGCGTGGAGCACAAGAGACCGATGCGCAACCATTTACCCTCCCTCCTTTCTCCGTCTCCTTCCTTCCTACGCCGCCTCGCCAAGCAGCAGACGGGATATAACATTCCAAAATAAAAGAGAAAATGACTCCACAGAAGTGAGACCGTTATTCTAGTCTGCAGAGCGGCTTAATCCCTTGAGAGATCTAGGACGCAAATATACGCGCAGTCGGAACGATACTCGGGACTATTAGATGCTTTGCTTCTCCCCTTATATAGCCTACCTTACATTCTCCTTCTTTCCCTTTCCCGCCATCCTTCGCAGCAATGCGAGCTAAAAACCCACCTTGTCACCATGGCTATGGCCAAGAGTTACGCTCGCGAAGATGAGGGGGGGGTTAAAAAAAATTCCCGACTCTTTCGCGTGCTATTGACCCCCGTATTTATTCGCCGGAATGACCAAAATTACTGCGGAGCTCGGCTTACGAAAAAAAGCTTCCTCCCTTGAGCTCAAAGCAGATTTGGTTAACCGCCCTGAAATTTACGACGCCCGATGACGTCAAGAGGATTGCAAGAATAACAGGAGGAAAGCGTTTTTCGTGGGGATTTTGAGACAAAACAGAAGACTGATTAGGATAAAAGTGGACACAAACATGGACAGTCATTATATCCCCCGCAAATACGACCTTATTTTCATCAGAAATGTCTAATTGTAGGTGATATGGTTTATAAACACACGGGCGCCATTACGATTATTCATATTGTGCTTCGAGTTTGAATATATGTTGGAATGAATTAAATTTAATGAGAATTCCACAGAAAGCCCAAACAAACAAATTACTTCCTTAACAACCCCGCTCGTCAGTATATAACGTTCAACTACGGCAATCTAAGGCTAGTAACATCATTAAAATGCACAACGCGTACAAAAAAATTCCACAAAAAGGATATATGCCATCTCAACCGCAAGTACAACACACATAAGGAATCAATGACCCTGTCAAAATTATGACTGTACTACAAGTACCTATAGTTACAAATAAATGCAAATTATATTTAACCGTCTTATTTATTTTCATCAAAAATAGATAAAAATTTAAAAAATCAACTGGAATTGCATTTTTCTTTCAACACTCTTTCAAATTATTTGGAATAATTTTTCAGTTTTGTCATTGGGTTGGATGCTTTTCAAGGTTAGACATGGTAGAAGGTACTTACTAGTAGGTATCAATATCGCCATAATAAAGATGTATAATCTATAGATCACATAAGTAAAATATATTTCTAGCATATTTAGCGCCTTTTGCGCATCGGCTTGGTTTGATAGTGGAATTAAAACTTCCTCATAACCCCCTGCAATCTCTCACTCCAATTTCCTTATCTGTAATCTCCACTTGCCCCTCAAATGCTTCTGTTGTAGCACAAGTAATCGGAACATTTGAGGCTGTAAAATGACTCATTAACTGATGCTTGAACGTTCGTTTTTTATATATTTATTTAAGCCCATTCAGCAGCCTCATCATCTAAATGGCCACTAAGTCAGCTTCATTTTCCCGCGCCTGATTTGTAAACCCAACCTTGTAAAATATTACGAGATTTGTAGGTTTTTAAATGAAGCTCGAGATTAACTGAGACTCTACATAGGCTGCAAAATGTTCTACGAGGTCGTCGATCCTAACCAAAGATGTAATCTTGTTATGACGTCATAATCCAAAAACATGGTGGAAAAGCGCCACATGTAATTTTCTCTGCGATTCTTCCCTCGCATATTTTAAATCAAGTGTGGCCAGCCATTCACTAAATATAGAATTTTTTAAAATTACTATACATGCAGAGGAATTTTTAAAAATATTTGAAGCATCAATGTTTTTTAATTTTCCAATAATAAGGGGATTCACATTTTCACTGTCATCCGCGTCGTTGATTCCGGACACGGAATGGTAGTTACTAATGCTTCAAACGACTTCATAAGATTCTATGGTATCAATTACGTGAAAATAACGTCTAAACTTTTTTTACACAAATATATGAAACTAGTTCCTCTTAACAGTTACGGAAACTTTCTTAATCGTAGTTTCGTGGGTCGCGAAAAACTATTGTGGGTCGTAGTATGGCGACACCTGTCCTATCTAGATTCGAGAATTATTGAGATCCTGTTGACAGTCACTAAAGCCACGCGCAAACGGACGACTGCAGATATAAAGAGTTGTGGAAAACAGAAAGGGTATCGACCCATCGATACATGGCTTAATTCGTATTACGTTGCCGAAAACACGGATGAAAGGGAACTACAAACAGGACGGAGGCAGCAGGCATAGTTTGAATAGCAGGCCAGTGGGGAAAGGTTTATCGCCGTTTTTACATCAAGCCGGACGGGCATTTCTACCTCCCATTAAAAAATAAATGAGATGGCGGATTTTACGCGATCTGTAAAACGTTGAAACGTATGCGTATTCGCACCATCGTCCGCCGCAGTCGCGATGCGGATTCACGGAATAAAAATCCGTGAGTAGTAATTGGGTCCTTCCGTTTCGACGATTAACGACTCCCGTAAATTACCAAGTGAAGTATTTTTTCTACGAAACTCCTGACTAGTTTTAAAGGATCCACGACCGAAATACGTTCGCAGATGAAATCCAGAGAAAATATTCCTAAATACACGGAATGCTAAAATTATTATCGACACTGGATTAACTAATCAGCGGACTTCACATTGGAAAATGTTTAACGTAGCAATTGATTACCTAGTGGCAAGGAAGGGTAATATATCAGTGAAAGTCTTCGTTTGAACGAACTATAAAAATGCTATAAGCCAGCCCTTGAGACATTTTAGAACAAAAGTGACTAGTAGAGTTTCGTAGACAATTATAAAACGTTTGCGCTCAAGATAAACGGTGGTATCAGTACTATTAGCTTTATAAGTAAGCAGCGTGTAGTCAGGATAATTACAAATAATATTTACACCTTCAAATAAAGAAAAAATTGAAGAACTATGTTCCTGCTGCAGCCGCATTATTAACCGGCATACACCAACGAGGCCCCTTCCAACAAAGCACACGCGTAAAAAGAATAAAAAATATCGCCGCATATATTTTTATATGATGTACTTATCAGCCATACTGTGAGCTCGATAATTCTTTCTTGAACAGAAAACCTATCAAATTTAATTGTGGATCAGAACAAAACAAAAAATTCGGATTAGGTGGCAATTAGACACTAACGAGATTTTTCCAATGATTCGCGCATTATGTTTTTAGACACTGACTGAGCATTTTAAGTCCCCTAGCGTTAATACGAAAAGTGGACGAAAAAGAACAGGAGCAGCGCTAAAAAAATTCAATAATTAACCTAGGCAACAAAAAACAAACGCGAAACGTCGCACGGCGCGACAAAGATTTCGCCTCCTTTTTTACAGCCTTTATAAAAACAAAAACTCTCAAACGTCAAACACAGAAGATAACCGTACGCGACCGAACGTCAAAAACCATTTCCCACATGGCCCCCTTTTCTTTTCATAGACGGAACGTATACGTGTGCCTGTGAACGTTAACGACCGCCTCTCTCTAACTTCTGCCTCAACCTCTTCTTCGGGTAACGAAATATGTGGGTCATCTCCGACACTCTTCCGCGTTCCTGCTCGGACGAGAAGATTATCTCTCTCCTCTCTCTCTCTCTCTACCTTACAGCGCTCGGAGTTTTGAAATATTCAAAAGTTGGCAGCACCTCTATTCCCTCAGGAAACCTAAAGGAAGGCAGACGAGACAACCGGTCTCTGACTCTTTTTCCGTACGAAACTTGCCTCGAAACCTACGCGAACGCTTCCATTTCCCTTCCTCATACCAACCTCAACGCTGCTGCTCCTCTGGGCAATAAGGAAGCTGCATCCAACACCATCAAAATAAACGGAGCGGCGTGGAAGAGAAATATTTGTGTATATTTGGTATACATATATTGTGCTCCCTTTTATATTTTTGTAAACCGATTCCCCTAGCCTTCGGATTATGGTGGGGCGGAATATGTAAAAATTACGGTTTCAGCAATGGCCTGAAAAACTTATAATAAAACTGTTCTTTAGGATGCCTCCCGGAGACGGCCGGCCGGCCGCCGCCCGAGTAATAGCGGGGAGGCCGGCGCCTTATCTCAGCGGCCGTGGACGCGGTCGTCAAACGGAGTGTTGAGAGGCCGAGCGCCCTGGCAACGATCGGCCGACACGGACGAGTTTTAGAACGCACGTGTAATTACGGCAACCGACGTATGAATGGCGGAAGTGTTCCTACGTCGACGTAATGCGAACCGAATCTCTTCCTAAATCAAAACAAAATCGGAAGACAGTTATTTCGGGGATAAGCTGCACACTTAAAGAAAATCTAGCGGTGTTTTCACCGATAATTGAGCAGCTCGGAATCAAGAAAATTCCAGCAGCTGTGAAACGATGAAGAAAATAGGATGAACATTTCGGAAACAAAGCAGGCGATCTCATTGATCAATCGCCGGACGATGATTATTTTTTAATGCCCTACTAATTAGCTTTAATGCTATTTTATTATCTGATATATGACAGCCATAAGAATTGATAATCATTTTATTTTTTGAACAAATGAACGATTTATAATGACTTTTTAGAGAACGTTATTAGACATTTTTGCCGAAAGAACATGCACGAGCAGAGACGTAGGTGGAAGATACGGCACCCATGGTAATATTTTTGGAAAGACATTATTTAAGTAGAATGTTTTTGTAAATAATAATATCCTTTTTACTTTATATAGCTTGAGAATTAAATGAATACTCATTCGTGGGAAAATAAATGTTTGCGTCTTTTGCAAAAGGCAAATATGTATTGTACCACCTTCGCCACACCCTAGCGACAACACTGCGCACGTGCGTTTAATTGGATTTTAATTGATTTTGGTCAACTAGAAACGAAAGAATTTCAGATTGTATGCAATTGAAATCAATGAAACCTTTTCATCGGAATCACGCTTCGTATGCATTAAATGCATCCTAAACGGTATTTACGAAATAATTTCGTAGATACATGCCAGTCACACCCAAAAAAAAAAACGTGGCCGAACCAAAACTTTCATTCCTATCCCGGTGGAACGTTTGAAGACACTTCAGCGCTGAAAATTAATGAAAGACGTTCGAGGAAGACCTCGAGGGTAACCAACGAAACGATAATGGATAGCGCATCGAAAGAAAATCTGGACAAAAATTTTGGCAACATCGGCAGAGGTAGGTTCCTCAATTATGCTAACACGGACGCAATTCAATCTCGCGGGCTTTCATTTTATCGACGTCGGGTAAGTGAACTCATCAATCCTTAAATCGAGAAAGCGCACGTTTTTCAGCTGATTAGTAAGAGTCGCTGAAACACAAATATCGCGAGGGGAAATGAAGTTGGTGAATACATTTTTATTCGTAACGCAAGATAACACACGTGGTGATCTCGACTACTTATTCCGACAACGCATAACGTAAGAAAACGAACTTGTACCGTCTAAATGCAGTGGTTCATAAAATGTTTCCAAAATATACAGTACTTCGTGACGCTTCAGTCTTGAAGAAAGATTTTATATTTTTAGATACGGTTTTAACAACTTTTGGACGCATCCATTTGTTGGAGCTACAACATCAGTGATTGGGGGTCCTAGGCGCTCGATTAAATGGAGACCCACCACCATTTAATATTAATAAAATAAAGACTAAATAAACACAAAGATCATTTATTTTTCACTTACAGAAATACAGTAGAAAACAATAAAAAATTAAATGTGTAATTTTTAGCGTTTTTGCCAAGTTTTGATAACCGCACTGCAAAGCAACTTAAATATGGGGTCCCTAGAAATGTGAGGCCCTAGGCTAGTATGTACATCTATACAATAATGCGCCACTGTTCAACATAATCAATTTCTTAATGGAAAAATATTACCTTAACACTATTATTAACACTTTCAAATCGTTATTTAATTACTAAACGAAGTTTTTCGCGACACACCCAAAAAAAATATGGTGTTACGTAAAGTATTTATCCTTTGGTCAAATCTCGCGATGCGATTTAAAATGGAAGAACTGTGAAATTCAGAGTGATCATAAAAATCTAACATCTACATTTTTTCACGAGGTCGTTAGAGATTTATGTCCCGAGCTAATATAAACAGAAGAGCTCAACGTAGGTCTGTTTGAGATAACGAATTTAGACGAAAAAAACAAAGCAAAAGCACTTTTGGGAAAACATCCGAACGCACCGGAAAGCTTAAACTCGAAGGAGAAAGGGCTCATTGATGGATCTAATCTGGGAATGGATTTTACGAGTTTCCGGAACGGACAGTTTGGAGAGAAGGGAGATTTTAAGGGGGCTAGAGAATCTGTCAGTGGGTTATAAGAACGAGAAGACGTCAGAAAATCACGAGTTATATAAAAAAGGCGTCTTAATAAATTGTACCGATGCAACGGCGCGAGTCGACTGACCATCGTTCACTTTTAAATAGTCACGAAATTCTGAACTGCAAGTAGGGTGATTTTTTTATTTGGAATAATAAATACATTAAACACTGTGCTTAGAGATAAAAAACGAAAGGGTATTCGTTGATGACATTTAATAAGACGTTGCATTAATCGAAGAAAAAATAAATACAAATTTACTGTCACATTTCCGAAATGTACTGTTCACCTTATTGCGGGGGTCGGCAACCTTTTCTGTATAGGGGGGTCACATTCTTTGTTGTGAATGCTTCGGAGGGCCGCATGGGAAATCATGAGAGCTTCGGCGGGCCGGATGGACGTTTAAATCAGAAGTTACCTAGAGATTTTGTGGTCTCATATATAAGTGAAAATCAATTCTAATTACTTTAATAGCGTTAAAACTCCACCAAAAAATGTTTTGAGGGCATAATTTTACTGAAAAATTTTTGGAATTGACTATGTTAAATTATACCGATCACTTTTTCTTCATGGCTTTGCAGGCCGCATAAAACACTCTCGAGTGCCGCATGAGGCCCGCGGGCCGTAGGTTGCCAACCCCTGCCTTATTGTGTTTACATAATAAAAAGGCTAGGTTAATCGCCACGTTCCAAAAAAAGCGTTTTTGGAAATTATTAATTTGGATAAAGAAACACGACCGAGTAAAAACGAAGTATTTAAAGCACAAACAATTTTAAGAGAACGGCGAGGATATGAAAAAAGAAACCTGCCTGTAAACAGATGAATCGGAGGGGGGAAAATGGCAACAAGACGACTTCGATATTAACTCCGCACAAAACCTAATCCCGACGACAATAAAAAAAAATATAATCTCGCATCCTTGAATTCACGCCAAAGGAAGAAAGAAAGAGAATTACAAAACAATAGACGCAAAACAGGCGCAAAAATGCGCGACGTTTCCCCACCCAACCATGCGTTTTCGCAATAACACCCGGACGCCATAAAAATCGACCCTAAACAAAGACGCATTTCGCGTCACTCGTTTTCTTTCTCTCTCTCTACGAAAACAAAAAACAAAAGCCTTAGGAAGGAAGAAAGTGAGATAAACACGAGGTTGAACCGTCGCCGCCATGCGAAAAAGAGCAAATTACCGCACCCTTTTTCTCATGTGGAGTGCGTGTGCGAGTGAGGGAGAGAGAGAGAAAGGGACACGGTACGAATAAAAAAACCCTCTATTAGCGCGCAAGGTTTAAGTAGTTGAGGAAGGAGAACGTCCCCCTTCAACCCCCGCCCAAGGGATATATATTCCTCGTCCTCCGAAACAAAAGAAGGTGACGACAGAAGAGGCAAACGCGTAACTAGCGAGGATTGGCTGCGAGTGGGAGCTCAGAGAGGAGGGAGGAAGAGGTTTCGAGTGGGATGGAAAGAGAAGGATAGAGAAGAGACGAGCAAACGCGCAGGTCTGGAGGTAGGGGGGAGGAAGGGTGGATTACAGCGCTGTTGGGGAGGGGTGTGTGGGGGAGGAAGTGAAGGCAGGAGAGAGAGAGAGCAGATGCATCGGGTGGAAGATATAGAAGTGGGAAGAGGAGAGGGGGGAATTGAAGAGGGATGTAGGCGATGGCACGGAGTGGAGGGGGAGTGTGGGTTGGTTGGGGGGGGAAGAGATAGGTTGGAGGGACGGAATGAGGTTTAACGTCCTCTATCTCTCTCTCTCTCTCTCTCCCTCCATGCCAGCATTGCTCCACACAACCGGACTAACTGCGGGATACGGGCCCTGGCTGCCGAGATGGACTGTAAGCCCACACAGATGCTCTTTCGGGACGAGGAGAGAGGAGAAGGGGGGAGGAAGAGGTGAATAGGGAGAGGGGGTGCGGAAACGGAGCGATAGATAGTGAACACACACACACACAGGGGTTTGATATCGCGAACCTCGACGTTGACACAATTCTGTAGGGAGTGTGAGGTGATCCTGGAAATGACCGCGAAAGTACGTCCCTGTTTTTTTCTCTTTTCTAGGTGGTCGAATTGTGGGAAGTGAATAATCATTACAGGTGGGGCGCGAGGGAGTTTCGGTGCAACTTCAGTAGCTGCGATCGCAGTTACTCCAGCTGCAACGAGAAAATGTGCAACTCTTTGACTACGGGTGCAGCCACGGTGTGAAACAACAAAAATTTCAATTTATGATCAGAGATGGAAATATGTGCTGACATCCTTGTCGTCAGAGTAACAAAAGTGAGGAAACGTAATAACGATGCAATTGTGCATAATCGAAGAAGGTACAAGTATTGATTGTAGATTGTAATGACATAAACACATGGTACGTAGATGATAGATCAATTGCTCAGAGAAACCAACAATAAAACAAGTAGGATGGTAAACCACTATATATATTATACGCTAAATATTACATTTATTATGGTGGTCAGTTACTACGCTAATTATAACAACAGAGAACGCTAAAGAACAGTGGTTCTCAACCTGATGATCTCGGGCAGCATGACATTAGTCTTCTGAGATGCCCAAAATCGTGCTCTCCTTCTTTAGAGATTTAATAAGTATATTTATTTACCTACTAAATGCATTAGTAACGTAAGTAATAATTTTGACGATGGTTTGTTTTTATTTATGATCACTCTCTTGATGTACCATAAAGTAACTTGGAGTACTTCACAGTTTAACCAGTTGATCAGAGAAAAGTATACAACTACCGATTCGTGTTGAGAAAACAAAAGAGAAATAACTGACTGTGTAATAGATTTCCGCAAGGAGAGTTTGTATATCCACAAGCAGGGCCGTCCCTAGGGCATGGCGAATCGGGGCGACCACCCCTGGTCCAGCGCTTCTACATTACCGCAAGGAAAATCTAAATTTAATTTGGCGGTTAATGATAACGGGGTTCCGCATAGGTCGATTTTCCCTGGACCCCGCACCTCTGTTGTGGCGATCCTGTCCACAAGCAACGGTCCACGTCGATTTTATCGTGTTTACGATTCTACTGCATCTGTCACTCCGTAATTTCCCAATTACCATATTGAGTAGTGATACCAAACTAATGCGTAAAAAATGTCCCTTGCAAATGGAAAGGTTAGATTAAAAATCAACGCATTTCGCATTGTTTTTCGATGTAGGTACGCACAGCTGTGAAATGTATTCTCTCGTGCAATACAGAATTTTGCATTCTCATACGCATCGCATCAGTTCAAAATTAATTACAATTATTTGCTAAAGTAAGTCGATACAAATAAATTTCATAAAACCAAAAGGAAAGCAGCGTGACAGGGTGGCCACGTTCCAGAATGTTAGCGTGAAAAAAAAAAACAATGCAGGCTGAAATCCGCGGCACACCGCCTTCGGTGCACGCAGCAGAAACGCAATGCGTGGAAATGGGGGAATGTCTGAACGGGTCACGTGCTAATCTTACGTTTCAGGGGCACTGATACAGAAAGCGTGCGCGACGTTAACTACAGCACCGAAGAGAGTGGGGAGAGAAAAGGGAAGGTCACCTGGAGCGTTGCGATAGCAACACGCGTGCATTCTACCAACCAGACGAAGAAATACTTCCTCTCAAGATGGGCGCAATCCTCCGCTACTACATTCAACGACAGAAGGAGAATTGGAAACATGGATTAAAAAGGGAGAAACAAGAGCAATTGGGCTTCCGATGGGGACCAGATAAGACAAGCTATTTTCGTGATTTCTTTGCTTCGACATTAAACTGCTGACTGTATCTTCGCCATATTCCGTTTTCGAGTTTAAAAAAAAATAGAGAGAGGTGGAAGAGAAGACGCAATCGTATAATTGTGTCACCATGAGAAACAGCCTCGTGATTCTTTTTTAAGTGTGAGAGGAAATCGCAATGCGGAAAAAATATCATGCTGTTATTTTTTAACGTTCACCAAGTACCTCGGGGTACGAATCACTGGGATACTTAATTTACCGATCGTAAAATCAAATACATTCTAACGGCAGCAGCCGACATATGCAACGCGATAGTAAATATTAATAAAGGAGCAATTGGATATGTAATTTCGTGACCCGAACATTATGCGCCAAATATCTTCTATTTCTTCCCTTCACACGATCGACATTTATTGAAATATTTTTCCAGTATTTATTTTCCACCTCAATACTGAATAGTAGGTATTATCACTAACGTCCACGTATATGCTGAACATTTCACAGTTGGTTGCTATGGCTTGGAAGCATGAAGTTTCAAAACGCTTGACGCGATACTATAACTACACCCATAACCCGTAACATCAGGTATTACCAACATCTGAAATATTTTCACGCAATAATACCTTTCCAGCGATATTTTTTTACGACAACATCGATTTTTTTGCATTCGCGCCATCGTGATTCACGCACGGTCATTACTCCCGATTTTCAAACTTTCGATCCTTTGATAATGAATGTTTAATACAAGGAATTTAAGACCCGATCTTGCGAAAATTCGCTCAATTTCATCACCACGTATTTATCCGGATTTTGAAACTTTCGATTCTCGAACGGGTTTTCCGGAACGCTGTCGCGTAAATCGCGAAATCGCTCTGCGTAAACACGTTCAATAACTACCGGCCGCCTTGAAACGTTACGGAGTCAACATCGAAGTTATCATCAACAAACTATATTTTTGGAAGAGTCGGCGTGAGATGACGTCAATAGCCTCCTGGGCATCCGTTCCCTTGGAGGACTGGAAACGCCGACCTCAAGCGGGAGCGAGGGGAAACCATCCCATAATGGGGAAAAAAATCAGGTTATGGATGTTTGTCGCAAGGAAAAGAACTCGACATTTTAGAAAGTCTAGAAATACCCGCGTGTTTTGCATGTTTTTCGAGCGCGCATAATTCTGAGTGACGAAAAAAGTTTCGGAATACACTCCACAAACTGCAAAAACTCGTCTAAGAGGGGGTAAAATCGCATATTTTTTGTTTTGAACGGCATAATTCAGCCTCTCGTCTCTGAAGGTCAAGGCCGTATATATTAAAAAGGTAATTCCGAAAAAAACAAAGATCATGTAGCGAACAAATTGCAGAATCGTGATATTTTCCGCGTCGTAAACAAACTTTTAACTGAATTATATTCCAGTCAACAAATCTCATTAATAAAAAAGTGTTCATTGCGAGTTTCGAAACGAGATAATGACAGTGGGGATACTTGCTGTTGTTTTATTATCGTGAACTGCGTTGTTATTTTTTAGGTTATGGCGAATTCATAAAATATGCAGCGACAAAAAAACAGACCCTGACTAATCCGAGGGGAGCTTAACAAGTTTCGTACGATGAGGAAAAAGCGAGGATGAGAAGGTCCCTAATAATTAAAAGGCGGCAAACTCCTCGGAAAACTTTACACGCGAAAGAAATTCCCACTGTATGACGTCATCTTGTTCGGCAAAGATGTAGCATACGAAAAAAAATCGGTCGCAAACAACAAAGGTATATAGACAAGGGAAAACATCGTTTAATTTATGCCCGAATAAAAAATATGACGATTGTTAAAACTAAGACAAACATTTATACCATGGAGCGAGTCATTCATTTTCTTTTCCGCAGGAAGCAAGAAGGAAATCCTACCAAAAAAAAAATAAAAAACACCGCTGCACGCAAAACTCTTTAGAATTACTTCCCAAAACCACTCCGTATTCCTTTTCATCCTTCCATAATACAATATAAAATAATCAACCTCGGGTGCATTTTCGGTAGGCCTCGCCTCTTTAACCGCAAAAAAAAAACGGAAAAAAGCAAAACAAAAATTCTGCGTCGAAAACATAACGGGGGACGAGTTTATTCGCGTCATGGGAAACAAAAGGGGGGAGGGAAGGGAAAATGAGTTAGGCGCGAAAAAGAGATAGCGCGAACGGGATTAAGCGGGAGTAGGAACAGAGTATATCTCCTTATGTGGTTTTAGAGCCGGGTGACAAAAACCATCTCCACCACCCCCCCTCCCTCTTCCCATCGAACACGACCAACCTTCTTGCCCTCCCCCCTTCTCTCCCCACCTGCTTTTCCCCTTCCAAACTCCACCCCGCTCCATCATGCCGAGGCTATTGATTCGCGGCGCAAAGTGGGGCACGAGGAGCGGAGGCCGGCCCTTTTAGCCGGGAAGCGCACCATCTCGCGCGCCCCAGGAAACTCCTCCGCCGCCGCGCGCGCGCGCGCCGGTTTCGGCCGCGACGGCGTCCTCGGATACCGTTAAGGCGCTGTTCCCTTATTAGAATGCGGAGTGAGAGAGAAAGAGAGAAATAGCTGAGCTGCCACAGCCATGAAAAATATTTTTTAAACCGACCCAAGCGGACATTATTCACCGAGACGAATGTTACGTAACGCAAGGCGCGTTTACAAAAAAAAAATAACGCTGCAGCAGCGATAAGTTTACGGGGAACAGAGGTTCGAGAAACGCTCGCTGCCATCGTCTGAGCGACGTTACGGTTCATCAAAGCACCTCTTCTTACTTTTATAATACGCTTTATCAGCATTGCGCGTTTTTTATTCAAAACTACCTGTGATAGACATCCGTACTTTATCGGCCTCCGTAAAAGGCTTTGGAACCATCATCTTATAAGCAGTGATGCCCAAACGTTTCGGTCCGAGGGCCACATAACGTATTGCCGAGCTCAACGCGGACCACACCCAATCGAAATATAGCGTCTAACAGCAACTTAAGCAAATTAAGGATTTAGTTAGCGAGTGGAATTTATCTGACTTGTTTTAAATGTATTTATCTACATTGGAATTAGAGAGGTAAACACAAAATATTTTGGTTTTATGTTTTATTTTTCTTTTGTGCTATATTGTGTCCTTCAATTATTAAACTCGTGGAGGGCCGTAGTTTTGGTACCACTGATCTTAGGCATGTACGGAACCATCGTCCTAAAAGACTACTTCCTTTCTTCGTGATATCGTCCCTAGCGTGCGGCGGATGTCGCATGGGCGACAGTAACACGTGGACATTGAGGGTGATTGTCGGGCGTGTTGAACGCTTCGTGACACAGCCAATCCCTTTTAGGCGCGTTTCGCTTCCAGCGTGAGCGCCTATTATCGTCGTACTGTCCGTCCGTCCGCATGTTCGTTCTGTTTTTACCTAACGGATTTTCATGAAATTTGATATGAAGGTCTTACAATCAAATATAAGAAGAAAATCGCAAAAAGGAATCACGTTCGCCAATCAGGGGTACCACTTTACTCGAGACAAAAAATTAAATTTTCGTCATATCTCGTAAAGTATTGCTCATATCAAAATATTTTTCAAACGAAAGTTGTAGAACTTGTAAAGAAGAGTATTTCCTTTCCCATACATTTTTATCGTAGGAGTAGCCATTATCGATAAAATCAAACAAAAATGTCTTAATTCGAGTTGAACTTACAAATGGAAATTTTCTTGCATGGTTACTTCTTCATTATTGCTAACATAAACAATCTCAAAAACAAACCTTTAATTTCCTTACGTGTGCATGTAATATTATTAAATAGGAAGACAATGGATTATTTATGATATTATGATGAAGAAAGGAACTTTAAAACGCAATTTTCCTTACGTACAGGTATATAATTTCTTTCTAATACTCCACTGCACGAAACCCGCCCATTTGTGATACGTTGTACACTTTCCTAACTTGTTTTTTTTAATGTTATTAACCTCGTGGAGCGGAAAAGCCGTGCGAGGGAGTGGGTTGGATGTTGAACGGGAAACAACACGAAGTTTTTTGTGTAGAGGAAGAATGGTTGGAGAAGGGTGTTAGACGGGAAAGGTAGAGGACAACTTTCCGAGCACTTATCTCGAAGAGGAAAAGGACGAAATCCAATATTGGTCCGCCACAATCGATTTTTCGAAGAGGACGATTATCTCCGATTCTAGCGTTGCCGGCTTAAAAAATATAAATGGAGACGTAGGCGCGAGCACTCATTAACCACAAACATAATTTTATTGTTTTGGACGGAAAACATTAACATAAAAATCAACTGGAAGTGTTTTTTCTGAGAAAATTCTATTTATGTTATTAACTGCTATTGTGTTTTTTCTCTTTTTTAATCTCTTGGAATAGCAAACTTTTTCATTAACTTTTATTTACAGTCCACATAAATGCGAACGTAGTGGATCTATTTCTAATGTAGCGTCATTTTTCGTCTATTTCTGAATAAACCAAGCTCTTCGAAAAGGAAATATAACGCGAAATGCCTAAAATATAAAATAAAATACTTTTCCTGTTCGACACATTCATGAAAAATAATACACATTTTCCATTTACCAGCTTTACGGATTGTATCTAACGCTTAAACTCTGTCAAGCGAATTTTCAAAATTTGACTTTCGGAATTTTGTTTTTAATTCATACCGTCAACAGCAGTTGCAATATTTAAAAAAATAATAATAAACTGGACTTTTAAAATGAAACTTGTTTGATTTTTAGGAATAGCTCAGTTTTCAGAAAAAGTACAATTTGGATGCAAAGGGCGGAAGAGCAATGCGCCAAATGTGAATGCATTATAATGACTGCCGAACCAACTTTTCCCTCGAGTTCCCTTCTGGGCGTATCTCTTGCACGAAGCCAGCTCTCGTTGGCATACCATAAAAGACTATCGTCTCGAACATATGGGCTCAGAAGGCGAGTTTAGGAGATAAGTTCTCCTCTCGAGTTGAAGATCTGCCGGCAATGCCTCGATCTATTTCCCGCGGTGAACGAGAATGCATGTAATTGGGCTGCGAGACGATAACTCCAGTCTAAAGTTTGAGCCACGAGATCGGCAGTCGGGCTTTTCGTCACAACGGACGAGCGAAACCGCGTAAATTATCAATGCCTGGTATTTTCATAAGCGTGTTTTCAAAAGACCACTGTACTCGCTTGTAAAGGCGCATGTGCGTTAGAACAATAAACGCCCCGGCCTTTGATTATTCACACGGGTTGCTAAGCAGGCTTATTACGCAAGGGACTATGTTGCTTGAAAAGCCGTAGCTAGGCAGTTGCAAAGATAGTAACAAAATATTTTATGCGTTAGTGGTCATTTGCACATATTACACAGTTGTGTTAATAAACACAAATGAACATGAGAGAGAATTTAGAAAGGACACAAACAGTAGGTCATAATCTTTTTAGTCCCTTTACAAAGCAGACAGTAGAGAAAATAGAGAAATTTCATGCACATTGCATATATTTTATTTAAACCCGAAATTTTGCTAATATGCTCTCATCGAAATAATAGCCAGCGATATATCATTATTTTTTTCAATCTCCCCGCATCCGTTGTCGTGCATAAATATTCCATCATTTATTTTTTATGAAGGAAGATCTTTTTTCCCACAAAACAATCATGAGGTTTGTCGTTATGCATGCTGATGACCCTTTAGGTTTAAAATATTAATATAAAACACATTAAAACCGTTTAATTAATGAATCCACGAAGAAAAATAAAGATCTATTCGTTAAAAAAAACAAAGAAAAAACTGGTTTCCGAGGGGTTGAAAAAATAAACGGTGGAATTTAATTCATTCGATCAAATCGCAAAAAAAAAACCAAGAGCTGCTTTCGAAACGATGATTGGATCAAAATCGATCCTGTAAATAAATAAAAAAGCCGCGGATTATTAAAAATAAAACTCCCAAACACGAGGATCGATCTTCACAAGTAAGCGATGGCGCGCGCGCGGAGCGACCTCGAGCCGTGCTTTATTCAGCGGACTGGTTGAATTTTTCAACGGAGGTGCCGCGGAGCAATTCTTTTATTTTTATCGCGATGCATTTTGCAGCCACCTTCTCCCCACTCCCACAAATCCCCTCTTAACCCCTCCCCCACGACTTCTACGCGAAAATATTCGAATTATATATATATGTGTATATACATTATAATAATAATAAAATCGTAATGGTCATCATGATACGTAACGTTCTAATTTTGTGAATAACTCGATTAGAAATAAACTTAGAATATATATATACACACACACAGTCGAACTGCTAAAGTCGAACGTCTATAACACGAATTTTCCACGACTCGGAGTGAATTCAGGACAAAATATTTTTCGTTTCATTTTTCCTTCTATAATTAGAATTTTCTATAAGTCGACATTTTTTGTTTCCCTTAAGATTCGATTTATAGAATTTCTACTGTATATATCTATAAAAAAAACCCGGGAGACCGATAAAAAAATGAGTTACAGGAACGTCGCCTAAAAACGCACGCGAAAAAAATCACCGAGGCGACAAAGGGGGACGAACTAAAAACTGGTTTCATAAAGGATGAAAGGAGAGAGACTGGTTTTCAGAAAATAATCGACACCGAAAGAAGTAAAAACCTCCGCGCATACCCACACAAACGCGCGTTTTTCATCCGATAGTTTTTTTTTTAAAGCCGACCACACACACACACACACACGCATGCACTTTATGAGAACATCCGTAGGCCTAAACGAATAAAAAATATACTGCGCAGTCTTCAAGCTAATAACTTTGTCTTCCATCGCATGATACGGCGTAGAAGTGCAACGGACGGCCACTTTCTATAGGAGCTAACGCAAATAATGAAAAGTAACACAACCGCATCACTCATCCTTAAATAAGCCGATATTTACATTTCACGAACAAGTCTGAAGTTGATCCTTTGATCCGCGAACGGATTAAAGCCCCGCAAGGGAGGCCAAGCTTAACGAAAAATAATCCCGTCAAATGTCAACCAAGGTATTTTTCTATGTCGGTAACGGTAAAACGATAAAATTAACAAAATACGCATTGCATTGCAAAGAAAAAATAAGAACTAGAATGAAGTATAGGCCAATCGTCACCGAGGAGGGTATATACTGGAGCTGCGATGTGCATTTAGCTTATAAAACCGATTTTTTTCTATATACGTGTATATATATATATAATCTTTCGCTTGACGAAAGACAGAATAACATTATGTTCTTGTGTAAGCTTTCAATATGTTCCCTGTAGCTGTTTCGTGTCATACTCTCCATATGAATGATGAAAAATCTATTATGTAAGAATTGACAAAGAAATTATAAACAATTCTCACCGTAATAACTGATAATATGAAACTGAAATTGTTGCTTTAATACTATAATAATATTAATATAATATAATAATAAACATTAATTCTGTGGTATTATACTACCAAATACAACTGTTGTTGGATCCATCAAGATACAAAAAAGTCGGAGAGCTTTCAAAATAACAGTTTTCGACTTACAAAAACGAGCTAAACAACTCATTCTTTTAATTAAAAAATTTTACTTACTACACCAAGAGATAACGTCTCTCTCTCGTCCCTCACATCAACTCCTTTCACGTCTCCCTATCTTCTCCTTTCTCCCTCACAACCCTTTCGACTCTTGAGGACCCAATAGAGGTCAGTGAGAGAAAGAGCATCGCCGCAATCTTCACGTGCGTGTGTTCGAGCTTACACACACACACACATTTGAAGGCACACACATTCGAACTGCACTCACATGCTCGAACAATCGAATACGAATAAAACCAGTCTCCTTCTCCGTCTGTCTCCTTTACTCCTCCACGCCCGGCGAAGCAAAGAAAGAGGCATATTAAAAAAACAGAGAAAACTGACCAAACAAAAAAAACTCTATGGGGGAGAGAGAGCGGCATATCTAGTTCTGCAAGATTTTCGCATCCCCGCGCCTGCCTCGCCCTTCCCTTCCTCTCTCTCCACCTCCCATTATTTTTCATCCCAGTCCCCTTCAAACCCTTTCCCGTTTTCTCCCTCTCTCCCTTCCTCTTTATCTCTCCACCCTCCGCTTATATTTTTTTTCTCCCTCTCTCTCTCTGCAACTCCTCTCGCGTTCCCAGACTCATCCCTCTCCGATCGCCTGCATACAACAACTACTACACCCTCTTTTTTTTATTTTCTCCCACCCCTCCCCTTCCATTTCCGCCCGTTCCTGCACCTATCGGGTGCCGCCCCGTCCGAGTAAATGTCCCTTTCTCTCTCTCTCCCTCTTTCTCTCTCTCTCTCTCTCCCTTTCTCTCTCTCTCTCCCTCTTTCTCTCTCTCACTCTCTCTCTCTTTCGTCCCGTTCCAAGGATCGAAAAAGAGCCTTGGGATTGCTGTTCTGTTTGCTTCTGCACTGGTCTCTTTCCCTCTCTCTCTCTCCATTTCTCCTCTTGTATGAAGTCAGCTCCGAGCGAATCATCTTCCTTGCTCATATGAGACCTTCGAAACAGGGAAGGAGAAAAGGGAGCGAGAGAGAGAGGGAGGGTGAGAAAAAAAGAGACGGGAGAAATTGAGAGGGGACTGTGAGAAAGTGAACGAGGGAGACTGTTCAAGTGCGAGAGAGTGGAAAGGAGAAAGTATAAGAGGTAAAAATGAGAAGCTGAAGAGAAAGAACGAGGGGGTAAGAGATTGAAAGGAGAGAGTGAGAGAGGGAGGGAGAGAGTTGAAGTTAAGGCAAAAAAAGAGGAAGAAAGAGTTGGTAGTAAGAGATGCAGAGTGACAGAGAAAGAGTGCTGATGGAGGGGGGAGGGAGAAGGCAGACGGCTGCGAAAGAAGGCAAAGAAAGGCGGAATGAAAGGCATTGTAGGAAATTGTACGAGGAGAAACGAGAAAAACTGCCATTAAAGCAAGAGATGAGAGAGATGGGAGAGAGGGAGATGGGGCAGAGGAGAGAGTCATAAACAAGAAGGGGAAGAGGCGAGAGAGAGAAAGAACAGGAGGGCAGAGATGTGAAAGGGAAGAGGTGGGAAGAGAGAGAGAGATAAAGTAAGGGTGAAGAGGAGAATGGAATGCAGAATGACAAGCGAGAGAGAGAGAAGGAAGAGGAAAGAGCAACGGAAACGCGTCGAGAAGAGAAATCGGGTAAAAGGGAGGCTGGGGATAAAGAGAGGAGGGAGATGGGGGGGAAAGAGAGGAGGTCGGAAAAGAAGAGTGGAAACGAGGTACAGAGGGAGAAAGAGGGTGGAGAAGTCTTCAAGGGAAGTGGTGACAATGAGACGCAGTTTTTACGACGCTCGACAGAAATCGGAGAGGGAAAAGAAGAAGAACCGGGACGCGGGATAAAAGAAAGGTCGCAGAGGTTATCAACCACTGACGCGAAGAAGGTTAAGAGATGAACGACTCAGGGGGACTGGTAGAAGGGATGGGAATAAATGGAATTCAAAACTTTTTGAGAATACATACATACATACATACATATATATGCATATATATATATATATATATATATATATATATATATATATATATATATATGCATATATACACATATATATACACACATATACATATTCACACATACATATACACACATATACATACACACACACACATAAAGAGAGAATGAGAGAAGAGACCGAAACGGGATGATGAATGGCATTATTAGGATCAATAGATGAAACGCTTGCCGAGAAGAGATGGAAAATAACGAGTTTCCGGAATTTTTTCCCCCCACAGATCTCAGGCTATTTTATTAATGCGTCGAATTCGATTTATAGCGGTTCGGAGAACAAGATCGTGCGAAACGACGAATCGCGGAACGAGGAAAATGTCGAAATGGTTTTTGCCGCGGGCGATTTATTCTCTCAGGACGGAGGGAGACGTTAATAACACCGATAAAAAAAACTCATAAGAAATCGCGAATTAGGAAATTCGGAGTGTGCGAGGAGGGGGGGGGGAAGTGGGTTCGATCTCGTTTCTTCGATAAAAGAACCGATTCCATTCAGACGTCACGCCGCGGACGTTGGAGAAAGTGAACTAAAATTGCAGGGAGGGGGGTGGAAAGTGCGGAACGCTACATTCTAAGTTGAAGTTCAATTTTTCGAATTCACTTAAAATCAAACTACTTATATCCATGAACTTGATTCCTGAATGTCGACATTTAAAAGCTTCGAATACAGCATTTTCCCTGATGGGAACACACAATCGGATCGCAAAGGAAAAGCGATTTCAAGAGAAATACGAAGTGGTGAAAATAAACTCCCAAATCTGCAACAGAAAATAATCGGTGCACGATCCACTGCACAAAGATTCTAACATCAGTATGTTTCTAACTCACACACTAACGTCACTGGTTATTTTAATATGCATATTTAGGAGCAGTTTGACTCATAGCAGCAATTCTGCTATCGTTAGTTAGGACAGCGTGGCGGCAGCTGGTAATAAAATTCCACTCGACGCTATGTACTTACTCAGTTTTTGATAAAATCAAAACATTTCAGCCGTTTTTTATTTTATCTACATTTTTTAAATTTGACTACAGTAAAATACCTTCCATTACTGCGAGATGTGGCTTGTTTCAAGGAATATAAATTCTGGGTTATACCCTATGATGTACGGCCTATATGAATATAAAATTTCATCAAAATCTATTAAACCGTTTAGATCCTACGGTCGCGCACACACTATATGAACAAATAGAATTTTAAAAAACTTTTTTGGACTTAGGAGCATCTGAAACGCACACAATCATTAAAAAATCACTATCACAATACTCACTCTCTACATAATTTGCATACGAAAAAGTCAAGGTGAACTCTGAACGTTAAATTGAAATTTTTTTCCAAGCCCTACAATTCTGAACGTGACAAAATACTTACACACATTTCGACCTTTTTGACCTTCTTCGTACTTCCACACAAGAGGAAGGCACAAACTTCAAAATAAAATAAAAAACAATGAAAGCCAACCGCGAGCTATTCCGAATAGTAAAAGGGTGCGGCGTGAGGAATGATACGTCGAATAATTCTCCCTTTCTCCATTTTACCATATAAACGACCCTTTAAAAAATAAAACCATTCCGGATATTACAGCCGAACGGCGTCCAAGGATAAAATGAAATATATAAATGCAATATTTCGCCCCATCAGTGGCAGATTTAGTGAGCGTCGCACATGGCGCGCGCCAGGAGCCCCGAAAAACGTTTATATTTATAATGTCAGAAATATTAAATATCTCGATTTCAAAAGACACGAAGAAGAATTAATTTTTTTCGGCACCGAAACGTTATATTCTCTTCACCGACTGTCATACGTACACATGCAAATTATGATTCACGTATATACAGTCGAACTTCTATAAATCAACGTATACAACTCCATAACTCGAAGTGAATTGACGTAACGGGATAATTCTCATCTTATTTTTCTTTCACAACTCGAATTTTCCATAAGTCGAATACGTTTCGTTTCCCTTGAGGTTCTACTAATAGAAGTTTCACTGTACATTTAGATTGGCGTGGACCCGATTATTTAGTGCCAGGAGGGCGGGGAAAGGGGGGGATCAGATTGCCTAAATCCGCCGAGGGAAGAAACGAAAGTCACCTGGTGTTCTCGACGGGATGTGAACTCGTGACCTCGCCCATCCGAGGAGAGAATCTTAGGCTAGGCGTGGCGAAGGAGAGCGTGTCTGGGGGAGGGAAGGGAGAGAGTGAGAAAAAAGAAAAAGCTGCAACGAGTTCCATGAGGCCGCGGCCGGTTTATCTCTCCCCTCCCCCTCCACTAGATCGAAACGGATGAAAGAATCAAGAGTTATGAGAGTAGGAGGGTGGAACATTTTTTTTTTTTTGCTTTCGAACGCACGCGGTTCAAAGCAATTAATCCACGCCAAGTCACGCCTATCATTAAGGTAATAAAAAAGTTTATTGAAGATCGGATCGCGGTCTTTTTTTCTTTTCGGAAAGTTCTTCCACGTAAAAAAAAAACACCTTAAAAAAACATCACTTTCGTACGGTTTCCCTCGGGAAAGAAAATTTCCGAGAAAACGAAATAACACTTTCGGGGGAGATTTTAGCTAGATAGCACCCGAGGAGAAATAAAAATATCTCCGTTTCGGGAAGGATTTCGAAGAAAATTTGTTAAAACATGGAGGGAATGGTGATAAAAGTGGCCGGACTCGCAACAGCGTGATAGCATTCAGTCCAATCCCCTTATAAAGACGTCGTTTCTACGAATTCTTATAAAAAATTTTATCGCCGTCTTCCGATTATGAAGCGTTACGTAGGTAACGTCGCGTTCAAGCACGGTATTGTATCGCAACAATCGTCGAGGGAGAAGAACTCTCCCCCAGAGTCTCCGTATAGCGCGGTAATGGAGCTTGGGGTGCGCGAGCACTCGAATGAAGCCTCGAGTCCGGTTTCGATTGCGGTTTTGCGTGTTGCGAACACCCCTTAGGATTTTGTTGCAATCGCTGACCGTGCATCATCTATCAAACGCCATCACGTTGCGTAGAACGACGGGCGCTGGCACGGAAAATCCCACGGTGACGAGAAGCGAAGAGCTCCAAAAGCATACGGGCTACTTCGACGACTCAAATGTTCACGCGCACGATTAGATATTATTTGTATATAAAAAGAAGTCGAATTCTTTCTAGAGGGTTCTAGAACATGCGCTTAAAATATAAAAGTCTTGGGTATCTTCAAATAGCCTCGGCAAGGTTATACGTGGTTATTGGAGATAACTGAGGCAAGTATTTTTTAAGTGCTAGTTCTTCGATTTATTTCAGCCATAAGACGAGCTCGATAATTCCCTGTTGAATTTTCAAGAGGGTGAAAAAAAAATCTTTTACGGCGGACTCGAAAAGTCGTCCCGTTATTCTACCTAATTCTGACGCCATTGAATCTCCAAAATAGATAACCTCGCAATTAAATCACTCGGAAGCAGATGTTTGAGGAGGATGCTCGCATTCAACAGTCTATAGGTACTAATCAAATCTTCGATATTTACACGCGTTAGCTTGCAGTTACGTTTAGTTTATTTTCTTCCGGCTGGATCATTCGTTTCGAGATACAAATATTCGATACACATACAGTTAATGCCAAGCTTTTTTTACCTATACCGTATACAGCAGCGGTAACCAGACTTACCTACGATATTTTACAAAGTTCGAGATCCGCATGACACACAATTTACGCTCATTAATTTACGAAAAGTAATACGTAATCTCTATAGAGATAGGTCCGAAGCAATTCAGATACAATGTATGTCCTTTAGGCATTTCCAGTACGTCTCAAGTCACATTACGTCATTGTTTTCTGTAGTGAAAAACGTTGACAAATCCTCCGAATGGAAATTTAAAAGAGCCGCATACTAAATTAAAAGAGCCGCATGTGGCCCGAGAGCCGCGGTTTGGCCACTCATGGCATAGAGCCTTCGACTCATTTCCCAAGTGATGGCAGAAATAAACCTAACGATCGAACTTCATGCCAGCGATAAAAATATCCCCTTCGCGCAATCAAAAATTCTAATAGCGAAGATGCGACACCACGTCTGGTGCGCGCAGGCTCTCGCGCACGCATTACAAGCGCACCCTCTACGGTGCTGCGACTCCGCCAAAACAATCAAACTCTGAGTCATCTTTCAAACTACGTAATTTGTTTGCGAGCGAAACGATTCGTGCAAAAGAAAAGAAAAAAAAGGGCACTCCGCCGAAAATACTTTTAAACGCCGGAAAGAAACAAACAAAACGAGAACGAGCAAAACTCGAAAGGAAGCCATGCTCCTTATAAAACGTTTCCGCCGTGGTGACCGGCGAATTCTCACCGAAAAACTCACCCCACCCCACCACACTTTTCCCTCCCGTTTCGCCGTCCTCGAAAAACAGTGTTTTTCAGCCGGTGAGCCGCAAAACGGGTGTGCAGATTTTTTAAATTTTAAGGCCGACTAAAAATACTTACAAACTGACGCAAAAGTATGGCGAAAATAACATTTTGCAAAAAGAAAACGCAATAAATTACGAATAAAAATTTCAATAAATTCCTTCATGTCTGTGGTTCTCAAACCTTTTGACATGACGCCTTTTGGTTTTCCCTAAGCCACCGTGCCCCACCATGTTTTTGACTGAAACAAATGTAACCTTTTGCACTACGTATTTACATCATTATTCATGAGCATCTAACTCGTTATTAATTTATCCATGTATCTGGTGCATTGAAAAATACTTTTAAACTATTTCAGCTGAATTTGACATTAAAAATTGATTTTTTCCAAGGCCTCCCCCCGGAACTCTCTCACGCCTCCTAGCTTTGGAACTACTACTTTATGTGTTTTTATAAACAACCGACTACTTTTTAGTCAATAATATAGAATTTTCTCCTGCCTATGCATATATATACATACACGTATACATATATATACACATACACGTACACACACACACACGCGCACACGCACACACACACATATATATATAACACGTATTGATGTATTCCTGGGTGGTAGAATAATTACAGTAGTTGTAGGTGGCCCGCGGATAATTTCTAAAAGGTTGAAAACGTGGCTTCAAAACACATCCTGTCACAAAGCGGGAAAAATATTAAGATCGCTTTTAAAGAGGAACTTCGGACAATTGAGCAACCAACCCACCCATCCTCACAACCCTTCCTCTCATCCATCCATCAACATTCTCCAAGCAGAGATCTCAGTTAACAGCCCGACCCAGACCTAAATAAATACTGTATTATTTTTAAGCGACTCTCTCTCTCTCTCTTTCAACAAACGACACCGAGGGTTAGAATTGGCGGGAACCCAATTGGTTCTAGGATGGAGAAAGAGAAAGGGAGAGAAGAGGATGATGGGAAGGGTATTGGGCAGGTCCGAACACAGAGGTCACAAGTGGGGGTCAAGAGAGTTGGTTGTGTGTGTGTGTGTGTGGGAGAGAGAGAATGGATTGGAGAAGAAAGGCGAAGAGCGTGGGGAAGGGAACTGATGAGGTCGGACTTCCCCGAAGGCAAGGATAGGGAGGAGTCCACCGCCCTTTACTTATCCGGAAAAAGCATTTCCCTTTCCCCTCTACCATTCCAATCTCCTTCCTCCCATTTCTCTTGCTTTTCTCTGGTCCCATCTTCCAGACAATTCCCTTTTCATGGAGTAGGAAAACTCTTTACTGTTATCACTGTCATTAGCGTTCTAATAAAAATCGACTGTTGTTTTTCAAATTTACTATCTGGACGATTTATACGCGGTTAAAGGTCCTCTTATTTTTCGATTCAGTGGCGTAGGGACCATGGATCCGATGGATCGATCGATCCAGGGCCCGGAGCTCTAGGGGGCCCGAAGGTCCGTGGTCGACATATACAAAATTTTACCCTTTGTCATTTTAAAGCACAAGAGCTGCTAAATACACTGAAAAGAATACGAGATCATGAAACTTATTTCATTAAAATTTTCCCCTTAAAAAATAAAATGACCAAAAATATATATATTGGAGGAGAGGGAGGGCCCGTAAAGAATTCTCGAACCAGGGCCCGGCTTCACCTTGCTACGCCACTGTTCCGATTACATAAATAATAAAATTAACTACTATATCGATAAAGCGTTATACCGTGTGCGAGTTACTTTCACTAAGTAGTCGTCAGCAGTAGGAACTCACCGATGAAAATTTCTAACTACAAATCTTAGCCAAACTGAACAATAATTAACTATGATTGAAATTACGTATAAAAAAATCAGGAAAATTTTTATGACTATACCTATATATTAGTTGCCTAAATTGGGAATTTCATGCGAGTCACTAGCTGACACATGAGCAAATTGAGCTTTTTCTAGTTCATACGTTGAAGCTGGTGTAATTCTACCCAGAAACGGTCATAAAAAACGACAAATGGTAATCAAGACTAATACAGTAGCTAAAAAAATAATACTGGAGAAACCAAACTCGCATTTCGGCGAAGAAAAAGCCGTCATCAGTGGTGATTTGCCGACCGTCGATTAAAAAAAGTGTTTAATATAGCCAGTAAATCATCATCAAGAAGTGATTCTCAAAAAAGAACGAGCAAATTGGTGAATCACCACGGACCACGGCTACTATGTAGTCGACATGTGCATCAGATTTTCCCAGTCGACTTCTGTAAGTTGAACGTCTATAACTCGAATTTTCCAAAACTCAAAGTGAATTAATTTTACAGGGCAAAATATTTTTCATGTTATTTTTCTTCCACAACTAATTTTCTACAAGTCAAACGTTTTTTTTTTGTTTCCCTTGAGGTTCGACTTATAGAAGCTTTACTGTATTTTATATACTGATAAGTTTAACATATACTAGCACTAATAGTCCTATTTATGTAATCCTATTAATTACAAACAAATAAACTGGATTACGTCCGCTAAATCAAACCTCGATGATTCGTGCTCGATGAATTACGGTTGGATACGAAACACCAACCACAGATTTATCACGCTGACACTCCACCCACAACTCCTCCCAAGACAATCTTGCCCTGTCGGAGGTGGTCGGCGTGGAAACGGAGATAGCGTAGGTTAAAAAAAAAAAAACACGAGTAAGGGGAAGGGAGTGAAGAAGAAAAAGTTGAAGGACGAAAAGGGAGAGTCTGTTTGGAGAACGAAACCAAATTCCTCTCTTCTTCTCCCTTCCTCCATCCGGACGAGATGGATGCGTGCGTGACCGCGCGTTTAAATAATAAAAATCCTCGTCTCTCCTTTCCTTCCTTAAGAATTTTTTTCCTCTCGTGTTTAGTTTTCGGGAACGACAGGGGCGCGTGTCAGTCCAGGGAAAAGGAACAGAATCACGACGGTTATATTCCAAGCGGTGGTGATGAAGACGGACGTTGAAAAACGTCTCGCGACGCTCTCTTTCGCCTGGTATTTTTTTCCACTCTGCTCCGTCACGAGCACGCGGGAAATGCCCTTCGAGAAACGAAAAAAAAAGCGTCAAAAGCAGACGGCCGCTTGCGGCCAGAATGCTAATTTTTCTCTCGACTGAATCGTTCGATATTTTTTGTAAATGCTTTAATTTTGCGAAAAGGACGAGATTTTTTCTTAGTTTGAGTTACAATGGAACTCGGTTTCTAAATCATTGCTTTCAATAACATAACAAGTGACCAATCATCTAGGTAAAGTCTATTTTTTGCCAATCCTGGCCTTCATTAAACAACTGTAATCCTACAACGTCCATCAATTCAATGCGGCCCATATGGTTCTTCGAGTTTTACATAACTGGTCTAAATCAACGGATTTAGCTTTCGGTAAAAAAAACAAAATTTCGGTGTAATCCTTTCTAAGACATCTGACAATGAATGGCGCGCGTCACTAATCGAAATACCGTGGCAACGAGTTAAGGAGAACGTCTCGCTTCTCTATAGGCACTTTTAATGATTCGAATCTCCGCAGCCGTAAAACAAAAGCTATTGTTTTTACCCAATTAATGCAAAAACACTCAGCCACGGCAAAGAAACGGTGGTCGTAAATAAATTCAATGACTGGCGGTCAAAATGGAGCAAGTCCAAAAAGTCAGGAAGGATTGTCATAAAATCAATCGATTTCCTACAAAATATATTTTGAGTGAAATTTTAATTCGATTCGGCATTTATTGCACTGTCAAAGTACATTCGACGAAAAAGACTTACATTAAATGATTATAATATACTTTTAAATAAAGTTTTCTCGTTTATTTTGTTCAAGGACATCTCTTTCTATCCGCCAGCCATGGAATCGTTTTATTTTCCATGTGCTTCAAGAACGAGTCAGTCCCATAATGTTTAAGCAATCACAACCAAATTAATAACATTCGAACGGTATCTTTACAAGAATTGCTAAGGTAGCTGAGAAATCTAGAAATAGCCATTAAACCACCAAGGCCATAGGCACAGTATTCCGGAAACCCGACAAATTGCTACGGAAACGAGAATGACCTACTTTAGAAACTGGAGGAATGATTAGAAAGGACAAAAAAATTGACAAGAGGAAGAAAAATTTATTTCAGAAATAGTATGGAGAGTTACAAGTGATAAATTCACGGTCTCCTCAAAATGAAGTCATTAGAAATAAGCGAAAATTAAGCGGACGACCTACGTTGGGCAACAGAAAACGACGCCACGGTTTATTTTTTATCATCTGGATAACTTACGCTTACTACCTTATCGTACTCCACTTTTTTCAGTTGATTCTATTTTTAAAAGTTTTTTTTTTGCGAACCGACAAAAAAACCCTGAAATATGCATTTCTTTTCTCAAGTCTCTCACTTGCTTCAGTATTTTGAATTCCTTTGCGCTCAACGTTAAGAAAAAAATGAAACGTATCTTTCGAACTTTCGGAATAAAAAATCGAGGTAAAGTGAGCGGTAAAAAAAAAAAAGCATTTGGATATCATCGCTCGCTAAGTACGCCCAACAAATATTTCGCGGAACCAAGAACGCATAGCCTTGAAGGGAACGGAGACTTTTCTTATTAAAAAACAAACCTCCGTCACTCTCGGAAACAATTCGATTACCGGCTCGATTCCTCCCTCCCCACTTTTTTCCTAAGAACGACGCGCTGACGAAGGAAGAAAACAAAAAGAAGACATTATCGCCGTAGGCGAATTAACGCTACGGAGAAGCGACAACGAAGTGAACTGACACGACTTCAATTCCTCTTATTAAGGGGAGAATGGAAAGTTGGAGGAGAGGCGGCTGAAGGACGTGCTAAGGGGAAGGGGAGGGAGGGGGGGGGGGGTGATGGGGAGAAAATTAGGCGGGAAAGAGAGGCATACAGCAGGGGTGGGCAAACTTTTCTGCATGGCGGGCCGCATCGCTGTTTCCGAATTCTTAGCGGGCCACATTGAAAGGCGCCAATGCTTAGGAGGGCCAGATTAGAGCTTAAATCGGAAATTGCTTAGATTCTTAGACCACATACATAAATGAAAAAAAGCACAAACAAGGATTGTAGGGCTAAATTTTCAAAACTAAAGGTTTTATTGTCATAATTTTACCAAAAGTAATGTAAAATTGTGTTAAATTTTACAGATTGCTTTTTTACCAAAGCTTCGCGGGCCACGTTAAATGCTCTTCGAGGGCCACATTTGGCCCGCGGGCCACGGTTTGCCCACCCCTGGCACAGAGGGATGGTGAGACCGAAGCGTTCCGTTAAAAAGAGGAAGGGAAGGTGTTAAGTCGACCGAAGAGGCGGGAGAAGAAGAAAGTGAGGTAGGCTTCGATTGTTTTCTCGCTTTTCTACTTCCCCCCACCCTTTCGCCGAGACTAACAGATGCTACCTTTGCGTATACAAAAACCGCGATAAAGCGTGCTCAATAAACATCCGTCTGGATGCTAATCGAGTCGAATGACTTCGTGCGAAAAATTTCGAGTTAGCGGAACGCCCGCCGCCACCTAATGTTTACGAAAGCGCCATAATTGTTGAACACCTATTTTAACTCGAAAAGGACGCAAGTGATGCCCTGCATCACGTGTCTGGATTTAATGCCTTTTCGCGAACTATTTTTTTTGCAACATACCTTGACACTTTCAATTTATATAGTACAGTGATGGGCAACCATTAGTACATGGCGGCCACATTGGCGGTTGCGAATACTTCGGCGGGCAGCACTGGAAGCTGTCAAATCTTCGATTGGCCAAATAAGACGTTAAATCGGACGTAAACTAGAGATTACGACAAATCAAGTCTAAACTCGAGACATGGCCAACGACGGAGACTTCCGGGGTAAAATTATTCGGGCCCAAAAGTTGTCTTGGAAAGAATGGCAGTGCAGGCAAAATAGTTTGATCAATTGTCAAATACCTGAAATATATAATCAATTTCATCAAGGTGCGCTACAAAAAATTTGGCCAGTTAAAAAAACACTTAGCAAGACATCTGCGTAATTTCGTTTTAAATACACAGTAAACACTGGAAGAAATCATACATCATCGGATTAAACACATAAATCTTACTTAATTCATCTTTAAAACTACCTTAATTTCTGTGCTAAATAATGTTGCTTAAATTATTTTACACGCATGTTCACCTAATGCACTCGGATATCCAGGCTCTTTTCCCGATCGCGGCAGAACTTTTTACAAACTTTCCACGAAATAAATAAAAATAAATAAACAAAATAAAAATAAATAAATAAAATTAAAATTAAAAAAAAATAAAATAAATAAAATAAAAATAAATAAATAAAATTGAAATAAAGAAATAAGAAAACATCTCAACATCCGAACACATGGTTCGTGTAACGTATCTTGATTTCTTCGGACCAAGCTGCCGCGCCGAATTAAAGGTGGGGAAGAATGGAGCCCCTCATTCCGGTCCGATTAAAAAAATAAACTAATCTGATACCCGTAAACTTTTCGTGAGATAGGAATCCGTGAAACTGACCAAACGAAATTTAAAATCATACCGTGAAACAGTAGAAATTCTCTAAATGGAACGTCTATAACTCAAATTTTCCATAACTCGAAGTGAATTCATTTTACAGGATAAAATATTTTTCGTGTAATTTTTCTTCTATAAGTCGAATATTTTTTTTGTTTTCCTTGAGGTTCGACTTATAGAAGTTCCACTGTACATCTTAAACTGAATTTAAATCTACGCAATTCAATCATGAAGAAGAAAATTTTTTTCCGATTACAATTCCAAATACATGGAATATAAATCAAAATACATATTTCGATTTTTCTATGTCGTGATATTCCATATTAAAAAAACGATGGAAGCTCGAGTGTACATTCTGAGAAAATTTCAATGGTGTTCGTTACTTCGCTAAGTTTCCTTTACAGATAAACTACGTTATTACAGAAAGCGAATGATAAGCGTCCAACATTCTGCCAGTCAGGACCTCGACTTCGGGTATTATCGTAAAAAGAAAGAAAAAACGCCAAATCGGCACGGACGAAATCGAACGACTAAAAAAATTCCGTCTTAGAAACAAAACACGCGCGAGCTCGTTGCACCTGCTAAATAAGCTCCATCACGCGGGTGGAAAAAGAAAAATGCGGAATAAGAATTCTTCTTTCGTGTCGCTTGAGTTTCTTGGCCTCAGAGAGAGATAGAGAGGACGAAACGACCGCGTGAACTTCACGGCCCCGTGACGAGACAGAGACGACACGCCTTCGAGCATGAGGCGGGCATTAAAATCAACCCACGCGTGCGGGAACCATAGCGTCCTGAAGTTCCGTTACAAAGGAAACAAAACAAAAACACACGCACAGACTCCCAGCAAAATTTTAAAAAATACCTACTCTTGAATTTCCTCGTTTTAACCGATGAATTCAAAAAAGAAAAACGTCCCAAACGAAAAGACTTAAAACGTGAATATGTAAATATTTTCTTCGAATAAATAAAACGCATTCGCCCTGATTATGCATTTTCAAGTTGGTGTTATCGTATTTAATCGCTGGTTCGAACCATCAAACAAAACATCAAGGGAAATATAAGCGCTAATGTATTGAAAATTGAAAACTTATGCTAGGTGTCCTCCAAAAACTATTACCCGGTTATAGCGAATCAAGAGGAAATTAAAATACTTCAGATTTATAGAGAATCTTTTTTTGTAATTCGGAATCAATCGATAGGATGATTAATCTGAAAATATCTTCCCAGAATAATTTTTAAAATAGGTATTGGGTGTGCGGGTTTTTTATGAGTTCGACTATATATGCCGTCACAATTTATTCGTTTTCGTTGAAGGGCTCACAAAAAATAGACCTAAGTCAAATTACGCATAATGTAATCATTATCTCTGACATCTCAATAAGGCAACGTTCTGTTCCAAACGAACGCATAGAAGCCGAGAAATTAGCACCCTAACCTCTTAACGACACTGACGATCTAATGGAAAACATTTTTGCGCACAAACTAAGGGGAAAACAAAAACAGCCGTGACGTCAGACGAAGGCAGGCAGAAAATCGACAGCAAATTTCCACCGCGAGAGGAATCAAACGGTCGAGATTCGCTTGCGCATAAGCTCCCTTAAAAACTTGTTTTTTAAAAAATTACACGATTACGTGTATCCACATGTATGTAAGATCGGTGTTTGTAACCTTATTAGAGAGATAACAGGAATGGTATCTACTTCATAGCAAATTATTGAAAAACGAGCTCATATAATTGGCCGTTAACAACATATGCTCGACCTGATAAAAAAATAAGACAGTGAAAACGAAAAGAAAAATAAACGCAGGTTTTCCCCCAACATTCATTAAATGAATCTTAAGTAATACGACTGGTGGCGTCAGTCGGGATGCGTATTTAATTGCCTCTACTACCTTAGAGATAGTTGTCGGGCACGATCTCTCCGACAAAATGCTCCTTCCTGCCATCTAGCGATAAAAGGATGACTCGCGTTTGTGGGCAAGGCGTGAATAAAATTTCGATTTCGTTCAATAAAGAAGGCAGAAAATTTAACAATTGTTCCCAAACTATTACACAAATTATTTCAAATGATATAACCGTAAGTAAGAATGAGAAAATTAAAGCTATTTTGATTCCGACGCCGAGTTATTTACGGGTTCACACAACGCAAATTAAATCATACTTTTCGGCCCGAGGACCACATAAATACACTCATCGCGGGCCACATTGGTCAATTTCGTACTCTTCACGGGCCACACCCAATCGAAATATATACGAGTTTAAGAATGACTTAAGGAAATTAAGGATTTAGTTGTGAGCCGAAATTACCTCGTATTTCAAATGCAATTAGAGAGGTGAACACAAAAAACATACATTGTTTTTACTTTTTGCTACACTGTGTGCTTGATTTGTTCAACTCGTGGCGGGCCGGATGAAGACACACGGCCGGCCGTGGTTTGGCCACCACTAGACTAAATAACTCCAGTTAATTGTTTTAATCTCGTTTCCACCACTTCTGACAGGTTTTCAAGTTGGAAGATGAGATGGTAGTACGATAAAAACATCACCCATCTGTTCCGTTTTCTGTCCAGGCGCATCTCGAAAGAAAAAGGCAATTTTCGAACATGCGGTGCACTCACACGTTCGTAGTATGGGCCCCGGCGTCGGGGAGGCAGGTAGCGTATTCGCTTAAATGGACGTTAATTGTGAACTCCTCAAACCATTTTGGAGGAGGACCATTATTAACGAGGAACGCTTTTAAAAAAAAACGATCCTCTTCCTTCTTTTCACCTCCAACAGAGGTCACCCCAAAAACATCTCGCGATTTTTTAAGCGGGAAGGTCCCACTTAATGAGCTTCCATAGCGTCTGTCTGTTGCCGCCGAAAAAAAGAAATGAAAGAAGGAAAAACTTCCAGAATGCGCGAGAATATATGACGAAAATATAATTTCGCGTCTAAAGTGAGAGTCCCTAAATTGCCTCATTTGCGCTCTAAGAAGACAAGTGCCTGAGATGTTTAATTAGCCTCTCTTTTTAGGCACGTTTCGCTTACAGCGTGAGCGCCTATTATCGTCGGTCGGTCCGTCCGTCCGTCCGTCCGCATGTTCGTTCTCGGCTTCTACAGAACGGATTTTCACGAAATTTGATATTAAGGACTTTCAATCAAATATAATAAGAAAATCGCAAAAATGAATCACGTACGCCAATCAGGGGTACCACTTTACTGGGGACAGAAAATTAAATTTTCGTCATATCTCGTAAAGTGTTGCTCATATCAAAATATTTTTCAAATAAAACTTGTAGAACTAGTAAAGTGGAGTCTTTCCTTTTCTATACATTTTTATCGTAGGAGTAGCCGTTATCGATAAAATCAAACAAGAAAGTCTTATATCGAGTTGAACTTAGAAAATTTCTTGCAAGGTTACTTCATTGTTGCTAACACAAACAATCTCCCAAACAAACGTTTAACTTCCTTACGTGTGTATGTAATATTATTAAATAGGAAGAAAATTCTTATTTATGATGAAGAAAAGAACTTTAAAACGCTATTTCCCTTACGTACAGGTATATAATTTCTTTCTAATACTCCATTGCACGAAACGCGCCCATTTGTGATACGTTGTACACTTTCCTAACTTGTTTGTCCTGCGAAGTTCTGGTTCAGGAATCAACAGCCATTCCTTGCTACAGCGCTGATTTTTCGCGAATTGACGGACGGCTGGAAACATGCAGAAACGGCGCTCGTGCATCTATCCACCCTCCTCTCTCTCTTTCTCTGCTACTCTCAGTCTCCCGACATATCTCTCCTCTTTACTCTGTTTTACTATCCTGCATTAAATGAACTTACCTTTGCTGAAAATCACGACATGTAATCTGAATTTTTGTGCGCTTACATTCTTTTTCTTGGTAACTGAAGAAACAACGCGAATTACAGCAACTTAATAATTGAACTATGCACTACGTCATAAAGGTGACTACGTATATAATTGCTTTCTAATACTCCACTGCAGGAAACGCGCCCAATTGTGATCCGTTGTACACTTTCCTAACTTGTTTTGTTGATCCGGCGTCGACGTCACCGTCAAGTCGCCAATCGGAAAGAAAATCCAAGCGTTCATCCGCACACGATTCAACTCACACCCATCTGGCGTGACTAGCAAAGCAATGCTTAGGGAAAATCCCGGTACTACTCTTTCTCTCTTTCATTCTCTCTCATCCCAAAACTCTCTTCTTCCTCGCCTCCCTCCTTAACTCATCCCTTCTCACCTCCTCCTCACATTTTCACTCTCCCTCCTCCACTTTTGCCGGCCTTGGTGGAAGGGTGGTTAGAGTATCTGCCGACGAATACTGAGGTAGGTAGTAGGTTCGAATCCCGCCGAGGGCATGGACGTTTGTGTTCGTCATAATGGGTTTTACGTAAGAACGGACTAAATAGTCTAAATATCTCTTTTTAAAATAAATCGAATTATTATTATACAGCAGAACCTCTATAAGTCGAATCTCAAGGGAAACAAAAAAAATATTTGGTTATAGAAAATCCGAGTCATTGAAGAAAAATAGAACGAAAAAGATTTTGCCTGGTAAAATGAAGTCACTTCGAGTTATGGAAAATTCGATTCATAAAAGTTCGACTTATAGAGGATATATCTCTTTTCTTCTTTATCTCATTATGTCTTTTTACCCCTCTTCTCCTCCTTTTCTTCCATCTCCCTCCCCTTTTCACCTCCACAATCTCCAGAGGAATTTTGGCTCCCCGGGCGAGATAGCACTGCAGCGCTCCCTCCGTAAATGCTTATTGATATATTTACAAAGCACATGTTATTGATAATCTTATATATATATATTTATGAAAGTTTATTTGTTTGTTTGTTTATTTGTGCATTTATACATTTCCGCACCGTTAAAGCTAGAGTAATCAAACTTTCAACAGATACTTTCTTCGCATATAGGAAGGCCGTAGGCTACTTTTTAATCCCAAATGTTTTATATTAACTGTACAAAAAGCAAAATAACTTTGTATGCTATTTTTTTCGCATGGTCAGCTGTATGTTGCAGCATCAAGAGTTGGATCCGGAAAAAAACTTGTATATGCTTATAAATAATCAAAAAACCAAAAACATTGTTTACAACGAAGGAGTGAAATAAAACAATTTTTGTTAGAACATTTTTTTGTGTTTTTCCCCGGGCAACGCCGGGTACTGTAGCTGGTGAATAAATAAAAGGAATTCCATCAAGAATCCAGCCTACTCTACGGTACAAATTAGTGTCCAATATTTATTTACTTGCAAGTAATGCACAGATAGATGATCGGGATAGCGCCCCCAAAACTTTGGCGCCCTGGGCTGCCGTCCGGCTCGCCACCCACCCCTTTTTATCCCACATCTCCGCCTCTCTCTCTTTCTCCCTATATTTAATTTTTCTGATATCTTGTACATTATGTGTATTAATGTGATTATAATGTTTAATTATTCTTATATTTTATATATTATTTTATATGCTTTATTACGCAACTTTCTAATGCCTGATTATTTAAATTTCTAATGTTTTGTATGTACCATATAGTAAAATTTCCTGCGTGGGTTTTTACTATATTGGCCTCTCCTTGAGGACATCCGCTGGGGCTGATTGATACTAGCATAGCTAGCTTGGTCCCAACCTAAGAAAATATCCCCGTTCTGAAACAGGAGAATTAGTCTGCCACGGTATTTCAGTGGTAGAATATCCGCCCGGCAAGTGGAAGGCCCGGGTTCGATTCCCGGTTATGGCAGATTTTTTCACCTGTTTCCTCATTTTTTTTCCCGTTTCCTCATTTCCTATATTGGCCTCGCCTGTCTCATCCTAGATTTGTTCCACAGATGTCGTTTCTATTTTATTTTTCTCATCCTAAATTGTATCAACGAACTATCTAACTTTTGAATTAGTACGTGTTGTATTTGTATTATAGCGATGGGTTAAATGTAAGAGGCGACCCGATGGTCTCAATTTCGCCCGAATAAATCCGTTCGTCTGTCTGTCTGTCTCTAACTCTCCCTATCTCCTCTATTACTCACCTCCTTCCATCATGCACCTATAAATCCCTCCCCTCCGCCCTCGTTCCGAGGATGCCGCCTTCTTTACCCAACGGATTTACCTCGATCGATCCGGCCTCTTTCCTTCCTCCGCTTCCCTCTCCCTCTTCCACAACGAGTTCTTTAAAAAAAAACACACACACACCCTTCCCCTTTCAGCCCCCACGCGAAGTAATTGCTCTGGGAAACGTAACAGATTAACGGAGAAAAACGGAAAGAAAGCGGTTTTGTTTTGTTTCGATCTGGCGTTTATTTTCCTCCGCCTTGGAATAAAAAGTTTGTAGAGACGTGAATATTAAAAAAAAATAGCCTCGAGGATCGCGAAGAACCATTAGCGAAGAGCTTCGTTTTAAGTAATCTATTTGAGATGAAGAGAAAGTATGAAAAAGCGGTTATGCATTTTATTGTTTTACTGTACAGTCCAACATATACAGGTCGAACGTCTATAACACGAACTGTATTCATCTTACAGGACAAAATATTTTTCATGTTATTTTTATTCTACAAATCGAATATTTTTTGTTTCCCTTGTAGTTCGACTTATAGAAGTTCCACTGTGTGTGTGTATTTATGCGCAAGCAGAGGAAAACTTATGCCGATCAAGAGATATACGCGTTAAAATTATACAATATACGTACATGCATATAATCAATATGCGATTACAACCGCTTATCATCCGGTCTTTAATTAGAATTCGCATGCTTAAAAGTACCGCGCACACTTCCACACGAACCGTTTCATTCCTCATTGGATAACCGAACGGAACTTGCATTTTATCTCGTCGCACATAAAAAAAGCGCTTATTTCGCCGGCTCAAGGATCCGCACGAAGCCAATTCTCGAAATCTCTCTCCGAAGTGCAAGAACACGTACATCGGATAGACAGAAGAGGATAAAAAGAGAAATCCGGTGAAGAACGCGAAAGAGTGTAGAGGTTGGAAAATGGAGAATACGCAACAAATCGACCTCTTTCTCACTCAGTCTGAGGAGAGACCATTACGGTTTAAAAAAAAAAATAGCCGTCGAAACGGACCCTCGCGAGGCATGTGAAATAAATAAAAATAAAATACCCGCTCTTGAGTTTTCTATTGCCTATGGAGACAGCGAGGCATTGTTGTAAACGCGTGGAACACATTGCGAAGGTCTCGAGAAGAATCAATGGGACTGAGAGGTCCGTGAAGCGTTTTTTTTTTACTTTACGAATGCACCGACTTTTCAAAAGGCGAGCATACGATCCCTCAACGAAACTTAAAAAAAAAGCAGTTCAACCGTCCCTGTGAACAGATTAAAAAAGAATTAGGTGCACAATGGCACTAAACACAAAAAAAGGGGGCAGTAAAGTCGCCTGAGAGAGTTGTAGGTGTAATAAAAAAAGCCCTTCGGTAATCCAAGTTCTTTTGTTAAACAGCAAAAAAAAAAGAACATGCGCGTGAGAATAGCAAACCAGTTAAAATCCTATCCGAGAAAGGTCAACTTCGCCGAAGTTATCCTGCAACCATGCGATTGCCAATAACATACGATTCATTATTATGGGATTTTACGGGTTTGCTCAAGTAATTGCTTTTTTCGTAAGTATTACCTCAACCATGAAAGGATTACTAAAACGCTTCACTCAAATCGATCTAAATTTTGTTCAGAGCGACATCTGCCACACCTCTTCGTAAGTGGATAATGTAAACAAAAGCGAAGTTGCCATCTAAACATTTATTTTTTTCATTAGCTCATAAACAGCACATCTATGGACTTTTACAAAGAGCTGTCAACAATACTAGAAAGACAGTAACATATGTACATCCATACTCATATCAGGATTCGAAACCGAGACGTTATGACTGATAAACATACGCGCTAACCACCCCTATACCAAGGCCGGCATGTCACATGACCGACTGTAATATACGCAACATTTGTATGCAAGCACCTCTTAAAGTCGCGTATTATTTAAAAAGTACTAAGCACTTTCCCTGATATACAAATACACGTGTAAAACGTATGATTAGGAGTTTTTTAGAATTTGGCATTGCGCCCGCGCAGCGACACTAAAAAAAATCGGACTCTCGCAAAGGTTTTTGCGCGTGCTATAATTAATGCTATTCAGCGTGTCGGAATATTCCGACGCACGAGACGTGAGTTCCGCTTTCGCTGTCGGGGATGGGGGAGAACACGGCACGCAACGTGCCTAACAATCCGAACGAGCATACGTTGAGCGTGGGTTACGCCGAAGAACGGGCACGGCCGAAGAGAGAGAGACACAGGAGGAACAAGTTCGGACGTCGGACGTAATCGACAACTTCAACCGTTCGTACAACACCTGGTCGCTCACATACTTTCTCATAAGAAATCCCGCGCATACGTCGTCATAAGTATCCACTTATGGGTATATATATATCATCATAGGTAGTCTGTGCATAGACAGGTCCGTGATTATTCATAGTTAATCCCTTAGAACACCGATAAATTTTTAATTTTTGACAAAAAGTTCAATTTCAATTGACATTATTCTCAGAAAATAATGATAAAAGTTGTGGTTACTTCTTCAGTCCAAATATTATGATATTTTCAACGTAACACAGCAAAAACTTCATGAGAAATTATAATCTGGAAAAAAATACTTGCATGTCAACATAGAGACAACACGTGAAGCAGTGCCCGTACGTGATGTGAGAAAAATCAGGAAAAAGATTCTCCACATACTCCTACTTTTCTGAGTCTTCTTTATGTCTTGATATATATATTCTTTCCTTTCAAATGCCTTTCTGTATGTAATACAGTCAGACCCCGATTTTGCGCCCCCGCATACCGCCCATGAATCGTGAACAGAATTTCCATCTTATGATTACATAGAGCAGGGGTCCGCAACCTGGTGCT
Organism: Uropetala carovei; assembly: GCA_036926305.1. Lineage (NCBI taxonomy): Eukaryota > Metazoa > Arthropoda > Insecta > Odonata > Petaluridae > Uropetala > Uropetala carovei. The sequence goes on from JAXCHB010000035.1 coordinate 3,268,364, forward strand.
CGCGAGCACCGTGGTGCTCTTTAAGTCTTTCCGTATACTTCTGCAATGCTAAAAAACGGCTTTTTTTAGTACCAATTGCTCGCCTGTTATCTTTCTAAACGCACGAAAGGACACTTTCATTCACTTTGACGTTCATTTGATTTTATTAATGATCATTCTAACTTTAACAAAGGTATAGAGGTGTTAGCTGGGTGCTCTAAAATATAACTTGGTGCTCGCCACATTGAAAAGGTTCCGGACCCCTGACACAGAGAAAGCGTACACCTCGATTTACTGCCACACCTGCTTTAGCGGCAATGTCAGTGATGGACAAACGGTTCTTTCTCTTCAGGTCATCTAGTAGAAAAAGCGATGCAGGTGCTGGAGAAAGGAAAATCTACAGGCAGCGATGGGATACCTGCAGAGGTACTTAAGGTCAGGTGATAGGAGGAACTAAAAGTGATTGGGAAATTAATTAATAAGATTTACGACTCGGGAGAGTGGCCTCAGGATATCCTAGAAGTAAAAATGACCCTTCTAAAGAATAAGCCAAAGGCAATGCAGTGTAAAGACTACGATAAGCCTTCGAAGATCATAACGAGGATTATTAATAAAAGGCTAGAGAAAAATTTCGAATAAATGCTATCAATTCGGTCTCTTTTATTTTTTATTACTTCTGTTCGCGATTATGAGACGACCTATAGACTTTTGATTGAAAAAAAAGAAACAGAAAAGATCATCTTTTAGTCGAGTATATAAGGTACATGCGTATATGTACTGACAAATGTATCACGCACACAAGCGATACATCCAAGTGATATCACTGACCCTTTTCCGGCGCGGTTCGACTCTGCGGTACACATATTGTCATAATAAAATTATCACTACGGCACAGTCCGCTTCCAAAACTTAAGATATCCCGCAGGATACCGGTAAAAAAAACGTAAAATAAGCACCCATCCTCGCGCGTAGCATAACCGTTCGCGCGTGGGAACTGACGTAACAAAAAAAGAGACCGGCTTGTTAAAATTCCTGAAATGCACGGGTAAACAAAAGGGCAGTACGCAGAGAGGGGCGTGGGCGAAGGAGAGAGATCAACGAACCTTCACTTCCGTCCTCCTGAAATGCTCCATCCCATTCATTCATTCGTTCATCGCGACGGGTTGCGTTCCGTGAAGAAGTGTCGGATCGCCAGCGACGACCCACGCACGCCATGAAAAGTGGGCTCCGCCGACTTAAAACGTGAATTCCGAATGCGAGCAAAAGTTATCACAGTCTACATCTGTGGTGTAAAAATTGTGGGACGCTGGCCACATCCATCTTACATAATATCCTTCAAGTCACCTTATTTGTGGATGTCAGGGGGTGCAGTGCACCAAAGGTCCTTGGTTTTCCTACGTTACCTCTTCCTATTATGTTCCCTTATTGTCCTAGGGCAGGGATCCGCAACCTCGTGCTCGCGAGCACCGTGGTGCTCTGTAGCAGTCTTACTGTTCACTTCTAAGACGCTGAAAGTCTTTCCTTTATAGCATTAATTTGATTTGTTCTCCTGTTTTCTTTCTAAACCTACCAAAAAGCATTTTAAATCATAATGACGTTGATTTGGTATAATTTATGATCATTCTTACTATTACAAAAGCATAGTGGTGCTCAATGGGTGCTCTAGAATGTAAATTGGTGCTCGCCACATTGGAAAGGTTGCGGAACCCTGTCCTACAATCGATCTAGCGGATCTTACCCTCACTGTCCTGCCTTCAGAGATATGTCGGACCACATAAGATCTAGATTCGCTAGTTTCCCATAACAGTTAAAGGACACAATGCAACATAAAATGAAAATAGAAAATTATAGGAACGGTATATTTTATCTCGACCATTCTATTCCCACAATAAATAAATACATTTAAAACGAATCGAGTAATACTGACTCATAACTAAATCCTCAAATTATTCTTCACCTCTATTTTAGACTTTGTGTGGCCCGCGAAGAGGGCGGAAGTGGGCTACGTGCCCCGCGATGGTTGTGGAAATTGGTTATATGGCTCTCGAACCAAAAGTTTTGGGCATCACTGGACTAAATCACAAAATATAGCAACCATTCAATGCGACGGCGCGGGAGGAAGGGAATCACTGCGTTACCTCCGCTCATTATATAATTTACGTTAGGACTAAGGCTTTGCCATGTGTTCAATAATAAATCAAGTAAATCAGCCGTAAAAGGCTTAAGAGACCATGTTAACCTTTCAGCTTAATAAGAGCCGCACTCAGCGTTTAATCCTCTAATACAGGGGTGGGCAAACTTTTCTGCATGGCGGGCCGCATCGGTGTTTGCGAATTCTTCAGCGGGCCACATTGAAAGATGCCAATGCTTAGGCAGGCCAGATTACAGTTTAAATCGGAATTTGCTTATTGTTAGATTCTTAGGCATCATACATAAGTGAAAAACAAGCACAAACAAGGATTGTAGGGCTAAATTTTCAAAACTGAAGGTTTTATTGTCATAATTTTACCAAAAGTAATATAAAATTGTGTTAAATTTTACAGATTGCTTTTTCACCAATGCTTCACGGGTCACGTTAAATGCTCTCAAGGGCCACATATGGCCCGCGGGTCACGGTTTGCCCACCCCTGCTCTAATAACATGTTACTAGAATCCACAACTGGTGGATTATCTCTGATGCCAGTGGTAGCTACACCTATGCAGCCAACACGATTTAATTCTTAATTTCTAGGTTACGTGAGAAGCCTTACTATGCCAAGGAGCCCATGTCTCTGCCGAATGCAGCTCATTCACTAATACAGTCTAATGAAACCTTCTGTGATTATAGAAGCAAATGACTTGTTTATCCCACAAGTACCACTAACTTAAAAGAAATTTCATCGAATAGCGAAATTACATTCGATATAAATACGTAAGTAGCATGTAGCTTGCCAACTCAATATATTTCGTGTTACGCTATGGCGCTTGCGGGGGAAAAACGATAGAGCAACAAAGAAAAATACGTAAAGCGAAAGGTTCGCTAGTGTTATCATAATATTTTACGACGCCTGAAAACGCAGAAATGTCACGGCGGAAAACCGACGAGTTTTGATGGCAGCCATTGCCTTTTACCAACGGGATATAACCGTAACAACGCCGTAAATACCCTTCCCCTCAACAACAATCGGAACCGCGCCCTCGGTTGGGGCACACCCCGTCCCCGCGCCTTCCCGCATCAGGATGCGTAATTCCGACGTATCGCAGGAATTGGACCTCGCCGCGAGTGCGCGCAAAACACGCACGCCCAGCGAGCGTACAATAAAATAAAAATCGATAAAAATCTGGGAAACGCATCACGCGCGCCACCCATATAAAAAGAAACTCCGGACTATAAGTCTTTTTTTACGATTGGGATCGATTACGAATATACCGGAAAAGCTATCGCAAAAAAAAACAGCTTCCATTCTGACAATTCGAATTCCGGAGGCGTGAACCAGTGAGATGGAGAGAGAGGGGGAGGAGAGGGGGGGGGGAGAGGGGGGGGAGGAGAGAGAGGGGACAGAGGCAGGAGGAGATAGTAGGGGGAGAGGGGGGGATAGATAGATAACGCATGCCTTGGTAGAGGGATGGTTAGCGTGTCTAGTTCTAGCTAGGATCGCAAGTTCGAATCCTGCCGAGGGCACGGTCATGTGTGTTCGTTGTGTTATTGTTGTTATTTATAAAGCCGTAACGTGGTGTTTATGAGCTAATGAAAAATAAAAAATAATCGCCTTTATTCGGACGATATTTAGACCATAGGGTTCACTATGGGGGGAGAGTAGGGGAACGGGAGGGAGGGAAGGAGAGAGAGAGAGAGAAAACATCCGCAAATTCTCGTCAGAAGTCGGAAATAGTTTCCCAATCCTTCCTTGTGCAACGGAAGTAGAAGGTTAGCGGCAATCAGTTATGAACAGTTCCCACCGTAGAAGAATCCAGGTTAACTCCGTCCAAACCATGAAGCAACCCATGCATACTACATTTGAGCTGCAAAGTAGCCACCCTCATTGATGATTCACCCGCTCTCCCCATCTGAAACCCGAACGAGCGTCATTATGAGGGTGGCAGTATTTAGGCTCTCGGGGGCCCCTCGGGATACATTTTCACAGTTCATCACATTCAATCTCTTAGGGACCTCCGGATCCCGCATCTCATAACAGCACGGTAGCAAAATACGGACTACTTTTTTAAGGATCCTTAAAAAAATTACCTTGTCGATATACCTAATTACTTTTTTTGAAAAACTAGCTCTTTTTGCGCGCGAAAAATGCAATATAAATCGAGATTCTAGATATGCGTGATAAAGGAAAGGAAAAAATCGACTCAAGGGCGCTCTGTGTCGAATTTTTTAGCACCTAGCCGCGAAAATGATTTCTGTAGGATGATGAAGCTATTCACCGTGGCGTATTATATTAAACAGGAGAGAAACTGGCCTGATCTTTCTCTTTCAAAAACAATCGATAAATTGTCAATCTTTACCGCTCCATCTCAACTGCGTTCTATTTGCCGTGCGATAGTGTTTTTCCATAGCATGCCACGGCCGTACGACCATAATATTTTATATATGTTTAACCAGAAGGAAGGAAATGATCTCTATCAGTATAATGAAGAAATACACGACGCATGAATCCGCAGTACCGTGGCAAATTTATCCTATTTTTAGCCTTTTTTTTAAACTGGATTTATTTGGATTAAATTGTATATCCATTGTCTAATTGTTGGGAGAAGGGCGCGGAAGAAAAATAAAACCTGTTTGGAATCAGGTCGTGAGGGCTAACATTCGAGACGACCTTGATGCAGAGGCGTAACTAATGTTTTGGGGCCCCCATTTATATTTTTAAAATATGAAATTATTATATCGTTTTGATTTTTATCGATTTTTTATATGTTTCAATACCAAAAATACAGTGGAACTTCTATAATTCTAACATTATAAAGATAGGACCAAACAAATTCAAACATTTGAGAAGGATATTTTTCTTCATTTCGAGCGATGAAATCTTTCATTCCCATAAGGAATGACGGGGAAAATACCAAGCATATTTGAGCGGCCCCAAAAATCCTGGGGCCTCCACGCACTGCGTAGGCTTGCCCCTCCACCAGTTACGCGCCTGCCTTGATGTTTCCTGCATTGAATAAAAAAAGCGGTGGAGGGCAATAATGACCCGATATGATGAATGGAGATTTACAACTTAAAAATTACGGTTACAAATGTTATATCATTACTTAGATGTCTGTCAGAGCCCTAAACAGTGAAAACTCCACTTAGCATATCTCTCAAATTATAAAGATTAAATATACATAGTAACTTTCTAAGGTCTGCTAATTCACGGAGGCCAGAAGTGGCAGGTGTCGTTGGTTCTTTAACGCCAGCGGGGATAGACAGATGATATTCGATTAATTTAATTATTTTTCTGAAAAGGGAGAAGAATTTTGTTTATTGGCCGAGAATCGAACCCTGGTTTTCCACTTGCTGAGAGGATGCTCTAAACAAAATAAGCTATTAACGCTGAATCTCCTCTCCCAAATACCTAGTTCTATTCCCGATCATGGCTAAAATTTTCCCTTTTCTCTACTGGGTTATGTGGTCTAAGTCTAACATATGTCTTGACACGAGCGTTCCCCAACTTTTTGAACTCCGCGGACCACTTCAGCAACCCTTCCAGGCCCTGCGGACCACCTCATCTCTTACGCCAACATACTTACTGTATCTACGTTTAAGAAAAGGGGTTACTTAGTTACGTAGTTTGTTCGACCAATTTCAAATAGTATATTACACACGTTTCTGTCTGTTTGAGGATTAACTGATTATTTTTTGTTTCATTCCGAGAATAATTTTCAACATTTTTACAGGAGAAATGTTTGAAATATGAAATAGTTTTACAAACATCATTAATAACAATATTCAATACCTGTGATAGTGTAAAACTTGTTTAACTTTTCCCAAAATAATTCCAACTGAATATGAGGGGCTGCCTAAAAAAACCACAAGTGGTCCGCGGACCATAGGTTGGGAAACACCGCTTCACACTTCTTCATTTATGTAATCACTTCATTTTAGATCTTATGATCAGAGAAGTTAGGTTGTTGAGCATATGTCAGTATTAAAAATAATAAGAAGCCGAATTTATGTCTTAAGCGAATGTTGGTTTTGGAATATATATTTAACTGGATAGAAAAAACTATGCCGTTAAAAATTATTTTATTCAGTAGGAATTTTTCAATTTCAAATCCATTAATTTTAACGCCACCAAATGCATTTCCAGTTAATCCCAGAGTTATTATACGTTTAGTTTAGCGTTTCGACGTAATGACATAAAACAACTGAAAACTTAGCAACGCCTGAAACGACGCACGAGTCCGGGTAAAGTTCCCAATAGCTTTTATTTACCTCGCGTAACACGGATCCCTCTCTAAGGTTACCGATTAACTTGGGAGTAAACATAATAAAAATCCGCATAAAAGCGACTGCGGAGAATTCTGTAATAGGAGTCCAGAGACGCAGATAAATAACGGCTTTTTTTTCAATCGCGTGGTTCAGTTTTAAGTAGCCATTTAGGCTCGCGTTGGCGGGCGACGTGGGAAGTAAAGAGTCTTCGCATCCAATTCCTTTGCCAAAAAATTTCTCCTTGATCTTCCTTTCGTATTCGTGAGAGTTCAACGGTATTAAAACTTCCGCCGAATGATTTCAGATGGCAGGACTAGTCGGATGGACAAAACAGCTTATGGCTCAGTTATCCATAAAGGTCACCGAATTCCGCTAACCTCAGTGAAGATAAATAGTTTTATATTTCCGTGGTCATTAATATTTATGGTGTTTACTCTGACTGATGTTACGGACCTGATGATAAGTAAGCAATTTAACAATCGCATTCACTAAGAAATTAAAGAGCTCGTCTTATGGCTGAAAACGAATTCAAGAAAAAAGCATTTCATTATTTAAAAAATCGAAAATGTACTTATTTAAGACATAACAATGTTATTTACCACGAAAGACGACTGAACTGTAGCCGGAATACGCTTATGGTTTTCCATAACCTTGTTATAGCTACTGGAACTACCTCAGGCAAGTACTTTTTTCAATTTTTTTATTTTTAAGCGCTTATTCTTGACTTAACATCCGTATGTTTTACGCCAAATAAATGTCTGCCGTTACTCTTAACATTACATAAACTCTTTGCATTTCATTTTGTTCCTCTAATATCCTATCATCGCCGACCATATTGACGAATAAACCCGAACGTGAGTCAGAACCCATTATATGCGGTTTCCCGAGCAGGCCCGTTTGTTTACGAAGGCGCCCAACAATTAGTCCCCCAGCTCATCTCCACCGACTACGGCGAGAACAGTTTAATCCTCTCTCTACCTCCTCTTCTCATGCAAGCCTCAAATCTCTCTAACTTTCTCTGCACCCCTCGCTATCTTTACTTTCGAAAAGGGCATCTGCAAAATATAGCGGATAAAATAAGAGGGAGAACCCCCCGCCCCAATCGTCTACGTGCGATAAAGAGAATTCCGCAGCCGACTTATGGGATGATGGGACCCTTTTTATTGAGAGAGTAGGAGGAAGAGAGGGGGATGAACGGTGGCCATTTTGTGCTACTATCTCTTTCTCTTTCCCCCTCACGAGCGCCAGAAGATACGCTAGAAAGAGGCGGGGAGAAGAGGAATTATGAGAGATGAGATTAGATAATGAAAAGATTGAAGAGAAAGCGTAAGTAAGGCAGAAGAAAAAACAAAAAAGATGGTGGAAAGAGAGGTAGGGGAAGCGCGGGAGAAGATAGGAAGGGAGAGAATAGGCGAAGGAAGAAGTATATGTAAAGAGTGAAAAAAGAAGGTGAGACGAGAAGGGAAAGGTGATTATGCAGAAATAATAGAGGAGAAAAATTGGAGATTCATTTACTGAGGCAATATAGAAAAGCGTGTTTTGTTTATTAAGCTTTATTTAGGATTGTAAATTTAAAATTCTTTATAAGTTTAGTGGCGTAATTGCATGATAAAGTAATTTACTCAGTAATTAATTAAGAAAATTTAAACTTCTATCTGTAACCATATTCTCAGAATCTTAATATGAACATTCTAAAGATGCCCCCTGCCATCCACCGATTATTTTACAAAATTTCTCTGTAGTGTTATAGACGGCATTATTAGTCACACAAATATTGAAATTTTTGACTTTCTATCTATTACCATTTGCTCAGAAAGTCATAATGTCGCCCCTGCCGCCCATCGATTTCTACAAAAATATTCCTTGACAGCGTAATAAATGGCGTCATAGATCAGTTTACTTGCTATTTTAATTTAATAGATGGACAACAGAGAGCGTTCATAAAATAAAACACGGAAGAAAGAAAAAGATTGGTAGAGAGAAGGAAATAAAGACCATTGAGAGAGTGAGAGGAATAGGAAGTAGATAGAGGGGAGAAAGGATGGGAAGAAGAGTTGGAGAAAAAATGCAGAAGACTGTAAAAAAAAAATAGAGGGAGTACACGACGAATGTGTAGGTGAGCAAACGCGTGGACGGGGGCGTTTATAATGCCTTCCTGAATCTCCGCTTTTCCCAGGAAGAAGGTTATCAAGAACTTATCTCTCTCTCGCAATCCAATACCGCCCAGTTCCCTGGGAACGTGGGTAAAGAAAACTGGTAACCATTGAGGTCGCCGTCTTGGTGAGAAATTGGCGGCGTGTGTGTGTGTGTGGGCGATGGAAGGAGAAGGGAGGAAGTAAGCACTGAAAAAAATAAAAATATAAGAGAGATGACCGAAGCTTTGGAGAGTTTATCGATTGATGAGGGCACTGGGAATTCTAATAATATAGGCAATGCAATTCGCAATGTCAATAAACAATCCGCGAGCAGTGGATAAATTACTCTAATATTATTTATGAATAGACAGATAAATTGAATTGAATACTGCGGTAAATAAAATGCCATGTCGCAACTAGACCAGTGAATGAATTACTATTACTACTACAGAGAAATTGAGAAATACTGTTGTGAATAAACTGATGGATTACTATAACATTAACTCGTAGTAGGTTGATAAAATTATAAATATTGTGGCATATAAACTGACATGCCAAAACTATATTCGATCCCGTGGCAAGACTGAAGGGGAAAATAGACTTCCGTCGAGAGATTTTATCGATAAACACGGATCAGAGCTAGCATAAAAAATATCACTTAAATCGCAAACCATTTAAAAGCTACCATTTCAACGGCTTAACCCACTTTAAAATCTACTTGTATATTTTGTAAAAATAACTGGAAACACACCGAACCAATATTTCATCAGCGTTAAAAGAAAAAATCTTTAATCCTAAGACATAGGACACCAGCCTGAATACCGAGAATATAACGAGAACTTTTATAACCCCGATAATGTATTTTCCAATCGTATTAATACAAGCTAAAATGAGGTTCGATGTCTCGAATTATCGATCGGTTGAAATTCGTCCTCCTTCGAGGTTTGAGCCGTCGAAATTTGGCTAAAAGAATCGTGATCTAGAATCCGGTAGAAAGCGATGAACCGCCAAAGAGGGCTGAATTCCGAAAAAAATGTCACCCGTTCAACAGAGGTGAGAAATGAAAAAGGCATTTGTAGTAAATCCGCAGTTTTCCGCGGAGATCGATATTCGGATCCAAATAACGCGCTCGTGCGGTGTTTTTCTGCGTGCGCATAAAATAATGCGCTATTTAATGGTTTATGAAAACCACGAGGTTAAGCTCATGCATCGAGAGAAAACTCGGCGTCAAAGCCGGGCGGTGAAGGATTTACTGCGCGGGACTATTGGCGAAGGAGCGGCCGAGACATGCTTGGGCGCGACCGCGTCGAATTTGCACGTATTGCACGTTTATGACGCAACGCGATGGTTTCAGCCATAAAGTCGTTACTTCCGGACCTACTCTCTAAGGAGATGAAAGCGAAGCATCTACGTGGTAATCTATAAGACATGTCACGAAAACCACAAAAGAAAATTAGCTGACTGCGATATGTACACCAATTCCAAAAACAAATCAACGAGGTAATAAAATTATCTTTTTTCTAAACAAAATAATACTGGAAATAAGCAGTGTTGGCACCTCAAATTCGTCAGTGACCCAGAGATTGCATAATTTGACCCGGAGTTTCTCATAAGGTTAAGCAGAAAAAGTACGTTTTTGCTGTATTTAAATGTTTGTTACACAATATTTAATTAGTATTCATAGAAATGCGAGAAACCTATTTATTTATTGATCTATTCCACACCGCTTCATAAATGCTGCTGACACGGAGAATTATACCCTTAACCCGAAAACTAGTCTCAAAACCTAGAGACACCGGGTCAAACCCGGAGAGGTGGCAACCCAGGAAATAATCCGCGAAAAAGGCAGAATACGCTATTTCAGCTTTTAAAATACAAATTAGCCGTCCTCGGCGGCAATTCGCCGATAGTTAAACCGTGAAAAGAACGATGAATTATCATTAATGATGTGACAGCTATATCGACGTTCAATTTCCTATGGCAATCAACGACCACATTAATCGTCCAAACAATAACATCATGATCTATTGCTACTTCGGTCCGGCGAATTGATATACAATATGTAGATACATTGCAGCTAAAATGGCCTAACATTTTATCCCTGCGTTTTATGGTCTCAAGGCGCTCCACGCATCATTTAACCGAAAAACCGTTTAACTCCTTTTACGACCCGACCCACATCCTCAAAAAAATAAAAGGAAAAAAGCGCCTTTCCCGTGTGGGTTTCCAGTCGCGTCGCATCGGGAAAGAAAAGAATGGACGCGTGCTCGTCAATCTTCCACGCGCCCCGCTTTAAAATAGCACGAGCGTGAGCTCACACGCGCACACACACGCACAAAAACAAATCTTGAAGGAAAGGACACGAGTTGCGTTTTCCGAATGCAAATCGTTCCTCTCACCAAATGAACGGGGAATGAAAAACGACACGAACTTCTAGAGGGGAAGAAGAGTTAGCGAGATAAGTGGGACGACGGGCATAAATGGAATAAATCGACGTTTAAACGAATACGCTTCGGACAAGATACACTTTTCCCAGACTTTCTCGTTCGCACGTTTTTTTTTCGTCGAGATTTTCCAATAAGTACCATGACGAAACGATGAAAATGAGAATTTCCAGGGGAACTATTACCGACGTTTATTGCTTGTTTTTAAATTTGTAACTGTTACTTTAAATAGTGCCATAAAATGAGATACATATATTTATCGTTTAAATATATACGTCAATACTGTCATTAGAACCAGTATGATTATAATCATGCCTTAACAAACACTGAGTACTGTCCATGTAATGGCTTTGAAAGTAGTAGACCTAGGGCCAAACACCCCCTTATACGTATATTCAAACAAACAGCGTAGCTGCTTAGGAGCCACCAGCGCTGGATAGCAGCAACCACTCCCCGCGTGAATTGAAGCGAGGGTGATGAAATCACGCAATTTATTGAAAGTAGTTATTTTTAATGTAGGTTTTCTAAAGTAAGCTTTGCAAAGTATTTGATAAATCTGTTCAAGAAACCTTGACCTATAAAAAAATGTTGGCAAACCGACTTAGAAATGTACATTTTTAAGGTTTACGAAAGGTAATTAGCGCTGTTAGAAATAACATTTCCACATCAAAGACGCCGTCATCAGGTAACTACATATTTGGCGATAGCATATTTTAGAAATATTTTATTTTAAAAAACCGTTGCCCAAGGCCAAATAACATATTCTTTCCTTGTTAATGCACAGAATTCGAAATAAAACTTCTCAATCATTCGTAAAAAAAAATACAAATAGAATTCAAAAAAGGAGGCAAAGACATCACGTATATATTACGAGTGCACGCAACCTCGACATCATGAAGACTTTAGTCGACCAAAACAAGGCCCGTTTAAAATGACCTTTCTTTTATTAAAAAAACAAAACCTCGAGGGCATTAAGAAAAAAACCCAAAGAGAGGACACCCTGAAGCGTGAAAATCCTTCGCAGAACAACGCTAATCGACCGACACTCATACTTCCTCTCTCACCCTTCCTTCACCAGCTCCCAAAGCGAAAAAAGATCGAGAACAAAAGACGAACGGCTCTCGCTCGCTCGACCCACTCCTCAAAAAAAAAAAACTTTCCCGGAAGGAACGCCGCGGTCGCGAGATAGCAGGCGGTTTTTCTGTGAAAGGAGTCGTTTTCCCACGCGGGAAACGGGGCTCGGCCGCCGCCGCCATCGACGACGGCTGATTCTCTCTAGCCTCGCGAGATGTCGTGACTGAGTCTAAACTCCCCCCCCCCCCCCCCACCTCACCCTCTTTTAAGTTCCACCTCTCCGAGTCGATGCATGAAGGGTGCGTCAGCTGTCAAAAGTTTCGTATTCTTTTTTTTTCAACTCACCCGCACGCCTACGCACCGAAACGCTTAGAGGAGATTGATATCGGATATATTTCGACACGCAGCCCCCATCCCGAAGTTTTTTTTATCTCCTCCCCCGATGGTGCATGGAAGGGACCGAGGAAATTGACACAGACGTCGGGAACGGTAGGTCGAAATGGCGCTTCGAACGAGAGGGAACGTTTTATGCGAATGTGCTGCTAATCGAGATATGATAATTTTTTATTTATTTTAACTATCTCGTAAACACACGAAACGTCTTTCAAGTTGAGCGTATTAGCGATAACAAGGACGATCATTTACAACCACGCTCTCGGCATTGAGATTTAAGACTCGCTAACCGCCCACCTACCAAGGCCAAATACTACAAAAGGAAATTAACTCATTTATTAAGAATGAGTTTAAAAGTGCGTGGACTGCATTATCTTAATTTGACGCTAAAATATAAATGAGTAATAGAATGTGATGGCCATAATTTCGGAATGTAATTTCTCTACCGCTTTTATTTAATTTCTACTGTAATATCCACTCTTCGTTAAATAAAATTAATATGCGCCTGATTATGAATTGCTGCAAGCATAAAAATATGTAATTAATAAAAACGTTATTCGATGTAAGAATTAAAATGCCAAATGCACGGTACCGTAATGCTGTAAAAATTGACTAGCCTGAAGGTTAAGAGTCAAACAATAAATAAAAGAAAAAGTTATTTACTGTTATGAGTAATATAGTTAAAGTGCCCTTTTTATTTCAGAAAGATTTATATATATATATATATATATATATATATATATATATATATATATATATATATATATATCTACTTTAAGATTTCTTCCGACATTTCCAAAAAATCGATCCATTACCTCGCACCGCTCTAAATCTCAACGCCATAAAACCAGTAAACAAACAATCAACCGTAACGACGCTACGAATTTTTTCACCTACGAAAAAAACGATCCCATGGCGACGGAATTCGCGGGCTACGAGCATGTAATGTTTTACACCAAAATCCGAGGGGTTGGCAGGCCTTTCATGTATGTCGCATCGAAAAAACAAATAATAAAAAAGAAGAAAAATTACGGCGAAAAACCGGGAGGCGAATTTTAAAAGATCCCATCTAAAAAACCGCAGCGACTCGTGATATTCTATGCCACAGCACGCAAGTAAGAAAAAACGAATACAATGGCTTTTATAACGTTAATAATATGAGAGATAGAAATATCAACGAAACATTTAATTCCGAAAAAAATAAACGTCCGGGGGAAAAAACACCACCTCGGAACTCAGTGTTCCAAAAACACACACAGGCACGTCGGCCTCAGCTGTTTTGTACGCGCAATCATAAAAAAAATCTCGCATCGACAGACGGAGGAAAAGGAGGGAAAAAAACGCAAAAAGAAATAAAACGCACAAAAAACGAGGTCTTTCGAAAGGCACCTGCATCAATCCTATCGGAGCGACCGTTTCCACGAGCAACCATCACACACACATACAACCTGTTCCTCGTTCCTATGGAACCCTTCCCTTCCTTCGCTCTAAGGAATCCTTCGGCTCATGCTATATACCTCTCACCCTCTCTCTCTCTCACTATTCCTTTCCTCTTGAACCTTTCCCCAATCTCGGCTTTCCATCCACCTTCGAAAACTCCCGTCTCATTCCCTTTTCTCATCCCTTCAACCTGACGGAAAATAGGTCGACTTTTTTACCGAGGAATAACACTAGACACAAAAAGTAAGTACCTAGCGTGGCGAAGTCGGTAAAATAAAACGCCGAATGATTATGGGTTGATTATCGGAACATCTGTCATCGGCCGTATCCTTGGTAGAGCGAGTATATCAACAAATGAAAAATTTCATACATGCGTGGGTATGAGAAACAAGGTTACTTCCTTCGTAAAAAAAATACGCATTAAGCGTGTCTCGTGAAATGTGTACATCGATTCCCGTGAATCGTTTCAGGAAAATAGGAATTTCTCGTCAATGATAGGTCATACGTTCATCAAAATTTTTCATTAAGTCGCGGTACCAATAATCCAAAGGATGGGGAATGTGTAAATTCAAACAAATGTAGCGGGGACTCGTGGCGATATATTTCCATTCCTTGCCGGCCTAGGAGTATAGGGGTGGTTAGGGTGTCTAGCTCCTAATACTAGGGTCGCGGGTTCGATTTATGCCTAGCGCATGGTCGTAAGTGTTCGTATTTGTTAATTTTATCACTCTCGTTGTTAAAAGGCATAAAGTGCTGTTTATAAACTTGGTAAAAAATAAAACAAATTTTAGCTATGAGTTCTCTAAAGCTTAACGAATATTTTCTCATCTTTTGTCTAATTTGTTACAGCGATTTATTACAAAATTATATATGTAAATACGCTATACATAGTGAGACCTGAGAGATATGGCGCCTATGGAAAAATTTTAGAAAAGACCTTAGTTAGGTAGAATATTATTTTTCCTGCGATCTAATAGAGAATAGTAGCATTTTATTAAATATAACTTTAACATTTGAGAATTAAATCAGTACGTATTTATGGGAAAACAAACTTTGGAATGTTTTGCGGGTACGTTTGACGCCTATGACAAACGCCATCTTCGCCATACCACAGTTACGTCACTGTATGCATACATATATGTATATGATAAAACACAACGCTAAACTCAGTAACTCAATTTAAAATCTCTCTTATTGGAAGCAATCATCATAGAAAACGAAACATTAACGACGGACTCAACGGAATTTACGAGCTGAGGTTACCGAATGCATTTATCGATGCGATGAATCACCCTTCGTGTTTCGCAGACTCGCGGGATTCCATCTCCCTCTCCCTTCGCTACCATAAATCCCTTCACTTACTTGCGGGCAAGACGAATAGGATAATTGCATTATATTCCGTCTGAGGCGGTGAATCACAAAGCGCATAACGACGCCGAGCGACAAAAAGAAAAGAAATATTCCCGCCGGGTGACGAAGGAGAATTTCACCCTTATTGCTCAGCGGCACGGGACGACGGTCACGAACTTAAAAGAAAAAAAATCACGTGATCGAAAGAAAATTCTAGCTCGACTTTTTGTACCGCATCAGATAAATGATCTAGTTATTGCGAGACGGAAAACGATTGATGTTTTTTTTTTTAAAATAAGAATTTCGAATACGATACATCCGTCCTCCGCCGCAATTCGTCAAAGAGCTTACTTTTTCAGAAACAACGGCGGGTAAATCCCCACTGAGGACGGCAATTGCGCATCCGATTTTCCCAACTGTTATGGAATTATCTTAACAAACACACTGGTTAAAATCTGGAACATATACTCTAAAACAGCGTTTGTCAATGGGTTGGACGCGCAAATGTCGTCTAGGTTGTGATTCGAAAATAATTATTATAATAATTATTTCAACAAAATTAATGCGATACATAATGTCCTTAAAAATTTCCATTATGGTTAATATAACAGTAAAATTCACTTAACTAAAAAAATTCACTTCTTGGAAAAGATGAGGTTTTGATTTAATCATGGACTTTTTGACAAATGTTACGCGAGACCTAAGATGCAAAAGGTTGAGAACCGCTGTTCTAGAAAAGACTTGTCCAATACACGGCTTCTTATCTGGACCTTTTCATTACTTGTGCAGATAAAATCAATATTCACAAAAAATAAACCAATTTGAAAGAATTAATTCTTTCAAAAATAAAAATATTATATCCTAGTCCAGTGATGGCGAACCTATGGCACGCGTGCCATAAGTGGCACGCAAAAGAGGATTTTGGTTAGCACCACAAGGAAAGGCAAAAACCAATCAAAGCACATATCGTAGAGAGTTAGCGCCGCAAAAACATATGTGCTATTTAGTTAGCTATTGTAAACATTAGTTTTATGGTTACAAACGTCAGTGTATTACGTCTTGATCACGAATTTAATTACGTTGGCACGCAAAAAAATCAAGAACTTTTTTGTGGCACGCGAGGCGGAAAATATTCGACAAATATTGGCACGCGGGCAATAGAAGGCTCGCCATCACTGTCCCAGTCGAATGAAATTATTGCTTAATATTGAACAAACATAAAATCACAATAGTATTAATAGTGCACAGTGTGGTAAAACGGTGATTCCTAATCGCTATTAACGATTTAAAACCAGGCCATATCGGACAATTCTGGCTTATCTTGCTTAAATTTGCTCACTGGTCTAAAAGGAAAATTTTTAAATGTGACCACCTCGCAAAAAGGTTGGAAAAATCCTGCTCTTGATAATACCAACAAAACAAATCTTCGGCTTCGTTAAGTAGTGGACATCATGTTTCAAATGACGCATACACTAAAACAAATAAGTAAAGAACCGATGTATCATATATTAAGACGGACGGATCCCAAAATCAATAGGCTTCATGACTGTCACCAGCCGAAACCATTCCGAAAATTTCGTTGCTCTAACCTAAATCGTATATAGGTAGTTCACTAACTTATTGTTTTATTGTTCATTGCGCCTCCCATTCCACTCCCCCCCCCCTTTAGGCTGCCCCTGGAGTCTCCAAATATCAACCGCGGGAAGAACACATGACCATAAACAATCCCTCAAATTTTGGTCACCCTAACTCGAACGATATAGAAGTAGTCCACCGGACACGGACTGACAGACAAAACGATTACATTAACGCCACAAAAAATCCTACCGCAAAGAAAACACTATTGAATCCCACTCGGAAGCAAAACAGCCGAAATAAAACACCATAGCGAACGAGAGAGAGAGAGAGAGAGATAGGTCACCGGTTGTCACGACGACTCGACAACATGCACCGGAACGATTATTTTTTTCCAGCCTCTACTTATTCCGTTATCTGCCAAACTCATCAAACGACATCCACGCGCACGAGGCCAGCGAAGAGCAGCGACAGATAGGTTGGCAAGGGAGGGAAGTTTCTAATGGAGTACTGGGGGAACGAAACAATCAATTCTCATCTCTCCCTACTCCCTCACAAACCCATCATGGCTGCATTCCTCCTCCACTCCCCCTCCTACCTCCCTCCCTCCCTCTCCCCATCACCTACCATTACCCACTTCCCCTTCCTACCAACAAAAACTAACCCTCCTACCATTCTCTCCCCTTTTTTTTTTCCTTCCAATAACGCTTTGTATAGAGACGACCACGCCGCCAAAACTAGTCTCCTTTGTCATCACACGAACACGAGTAGGCCGGCTTGAAGGGAAAGCGGAGAGAAGAAAATATAAAAAAAGAACTCGCCAGTAGTGGTAGTAGGAAAAAACGCGATGAATAATGAATGGTAACTTTCGCGACCTTAATTTGATTGCGACGGCGGTGGTGTTGGTCGTGGTGGTTTTATCGCACCCGTTGATTGTTAAAATGCACGCAGACCGCGGGAACGCACGCACACGTACGACGTTCGTTAATATCGAAGTCGTCTGGGCAAGGAAGAAGAAAATAATCGTGTTTCAACCCGAGGCGGCGGTGACGTCAGGCGGATAACGCGCCCGAAACCTAATTGATCAGTTAGTCGGAAATTGAGACGTTCATTTTAATTCGCCACCATCGCCAAACGATACCTTTGTTCATACGTTTTCGATATCGAAAACGCTTCGAAAATGAGCTAATGGCCGTGTTGCCATCTCTCAGTCAGGGTTTGGCCCGGAGTTGCAGGGTTTTGAGACTCGAGTCTCCTGGCTAAGGGTATAATTCTCAGTGTCAACAACTCACATGAAGCAGTGTGGAATAGATCAATAAAGAAATGGGTTCCTCGCATTTCTATGAATGTTAATTAAATATTGTGTATCAAACATTTAAATAAAGCAAAAACATACTTTTTGTACTTAACCTTGAGAAACTCCGGGTCAAATCATGCAATCTCCGGGTCAAATGATGCAATCTCCGGGTCAGATCAGAAATTCTCCGGGTCACTGACGAATTTGAGGTGGCAACCCTGGCTAATGGAAATGATTTAGGTTGAAAATAAAACGGACTTCAAAAACAAAAAAACAGTTCGATTAAATCGTCCGAATTAATCGAAAACCGCTTTCTTACGTGCGAACGGTCGATCGCTACGCATCGTGAAACGGTCATTTTTATTTAGCCGATAGGAAACCTTGAAATAAAAATAACGCGACCACGTGTGACGATAAAAAGGTCCCGGAATTCCGAACCGAAACCTGGAAAGTTTCCTCCTATTGGGAGTTTGTAAATTCCGAGTTTCCCGTCGCGTTCGGAAACTGATCGCTCGGTCGTTATTTCCGTCCCTGAATCCGTCCTCCTCTCAGGAATCCGCCAATAAAAAAACCGACGGTTCCGACTTTATGAATCCAAGGAACGAAAAAAAAACAAAGCTAGCGACTCGCGCGACATTTCTTTTACTCATCAATACTCGGAACGTTTAAAAAAAAAATATTCAAAAACTTCAACCTGTCTGGACATTAATACACCGATGACGTGTTTTTTTAGAATGGAGGTGGGAGAGGTTAGGATGAGCAAGAGGGTGGAAAAGGGTCACGGAAGCCATATTGGCTCGGGAGGAAATTAACACGAAAAGTGACACCGACAGTGGATCCACTCGGTAAAACGGACGAGATACAAAACGCTACAATTCGAAAATTGCACTTTTGGCTCGCACCTGCATCACACGCGTGTCGGATGTCAAAAAAATAAAATAAAACATTCCCCCCTTAACCGAGTCAGAAAGACGAATTGAAACACTTGTTTCGTCTACGCCTTCGTCAAAGGAATTCTCGGGAATGAAAATCGCCTCATGTTTATTCACGATTTCCGAGTCCCTCGCTCTCCGTCTGCGAGACGTTTCCCAATCGATCTCCGCAGGTCATCAAACGCACACACTACATCGAATCGCATGGGAAAGACTTGCATCAAAGCGACATTACGTACGATTTTACCACAAGGGGGAGGGGAAAAGAAATACCATCCTAATACTTTATAAACACACACACACACAAACTAATACACACCGTAATTAAAAATTTGGAGGAAGATCAAAATTACACGACTAAACATCCGATCGGATGACTAAAAAGGAGTTTACTTACATTCTGACTCCGAAGAAGTTTCCTTTCTCTTGTTTTTTTTTAAATCCCGGAATATTTCTCCAATTCCACTCTCGAAGACTCTTTTAGAAGAGTTTTGTGGTTTGGGGTTTGCGGTGCTGATTCTCGGCCGTAAATCCACTGAGACTTATTTTTTTTAATCCCTTCGGATTGGTTGACGAAGGGAGAAGGGGGAGGGGGATGAGGATTTTAAGAAGTTCTCGGGACAACAACAATAACACTCCCTAAATCTTCCCGTCGTTAAAAAAAATCGAAGACTAACTCGCAGAAATAAACACTTCCCGGGTATTACAAGTTACGTCATCCAATTTATATTTTTTAAAACGCGTACGTTTCAACAACCGCCGTCGTCTTCCCCAAGAAACCACGAACTTAGTATCTGCGGACACACGTCGGTTTTTTAATGGTGAGGAATTCGAACAGAATAACTCTTGTCCTATTTCCTGACGATCGAAAGTTTACGTCAAAAAAAAAAACGGCGACGATTGGATGATGATGGTGGTAGTAATAACAAACTTTTTGACGCAAGCAAAATAGTTCGCGGTCTTCTTCTTTTTCTTTCCTCTTCCGCGGCACCTTTTTTGCGTGATAAAAATTAAATAAAACGATTCGATCGATTAAGGTGATGCTAAGCGATCTGATGCTCTTTCAGGAAAAAAAAACGAGTTACGCAAAACTCCTCCGCAGCGTGAAAACTCCGAGTCGTCTAAAAGTGCATGGAACAACTGACTCGTAAGCAATCACTGCGCAACGTCATAACGACTCCAGGCCGTTGCACAATTCATCCGACGCGACGAATTTACACGGCGCGCGCACACGCACGCATGACCAGCGTTTTTAAGAGCCAAACTTTCTCGAATATCTTGATCTTTTTCAATCGGGAGGAAGTGTTCGCGGAAACTAAGCGAAGGAAACTTCTAAAAAGGCGTCCTTTTTTTTCCTTTTTTGGCGGGACAAAGGTAAATCACCGTCACGAGGGATGCGCGACAACAGGAGCTTCCGTAAAAAAGTCACTTCCACTGCGACACAAAAAAACAATCAGAACACACGGACGTTATTTCTTCTTCCTCCGGAACCGAAAATAAAACGGTGCATTCGTGAAAAATTGACAGGTTTTCATCATCCGTGAAAATCCGTCTCCTTGGCAGCGTCAGCCATCAGAACGAACAGATCAGCTGACTTGGCGACCTTCTCGCGAACGACGTCCCCTTGCTCGAGCTGGATGTTGACAGCAGCTTTTATTTTATTTTTTAAACCACCATAAAATACGTTGATTATAACAGGTAAAAGCAACACAGCGTCGATTATATTAATATTTTTTAAACTGTTTGCTTTCCTTCCGGTTCGATCGTTTCGAACGTCTCCCCTCCCCCCCTTCTTCTTCACCTCCCTCCCTCCAGAATTAATAAAAAAACACCTTTTTCCTTATTCAGAGAACAAAAAACCACATTTTTTCAACGAGCTAGAAAACACTTCGTCGAAAAAAAATATCACAAACACATTTGCGTTAAGAATCACCAGCACAGCAACGTGTTGAGAAAAAAAACTTGATGGGAGGAGCGAACGGGTGTGAGAAAGTAGCGGGGTGGGGAATTTACCCACAATGCCAGTCTCCCAAAAAGAGAGGTGTGGGAGAGAGGGGAGGGGGGAGAGAGAGAGATAGGAGTTGGGAGTGAGAGAAAGAGCGCAGCTTTTTATACACTCGACACACTACCGGACCGGAGCAGCAACAAACCCGAACTGACAGCTTCGAATAGAAAGCCAGGAACGAGAGAGCCTCCACACTCGGTCGATGGCGGCGCTCCTCTACGTTCGAACCAAGTGAAACGCGCTATTACAAAGGCGCATGGCCGGGAAAGAGAGAGAGAGAGAGGGATGGAAGGTAAAAGAGGGAGTGAATGGGGAGTGGTTGAGGAAAAGATGGAAGAGAGGGAGATAGGGAGAGTTGTGAGGGGGGCGGACGAAATCAGGAGTCAATGGGGAGGAAGGGGTAGTATAGAGAAGCGAGCCCAGGATGGAGGCATAAAATGGATAGGGGAGAGAGAGGGAGGCGAATACGGAGGGAGAGGGAAGGGAACACGGAGGGAGGGAGGAGGGGGAGAGAGAACTGTAAAGCGATTCGTTATTCTCGATCGATGGCGAGGGCCTCCATCGTTACGAAATTAAGCGAGAATGTGAATCCGCCCTCGATTCCAAACTTTTGTTTGATTTAGGGTATTTCGGCTTTTTTTTGGGAAGAGAGAGACTGTTTCGCTCGCGATGTTTATTTATTGTCTTTTTATATAAAACGAAGGCGGAGCTTATCCATGTTTTTATAGGAATAAAGAGATTTTTTTGCGTACCTGGGAGGATTCCTCCGAATCGATTACGGAACTGTAATTCGTTCGAGAGATCAAATTACGATAAGCTCTCGTTTAGTTTCCCAGGACTGTTACGTAAATTAAAAAAAAAGGTTTTATAAAAACTCTAGGGTCTTTGAGTAGTAATCCGAGAGAAGCATAGTAATTACGACGGTATCTGTGGCAAAGGATACACAAATAATCAATCGCGGTAAAGCTTTCGCGAAAATTCAGTAACGGATTCGGTTTAAGCATCAGCTGCAGTGATTTTTAATCCCAGGGAATGAATGGCATCTCATTCCCAGAATTGCTCTCCATCCTTCACATTTACAGGTTCGAAGAAGTTCTCTATTTTTTTCGGCATAGGTATTAAAACACTTGTTTTGTATCTCCTGTATCTGTTTACTTATTCGTTCATCTTTCGTATTTTATACACTTTGAATTACATACAGAAACTGTTGCCATGATAAAGGATTCACATATTGTTTATTGGTAAAATAACATATATGCCCCTGAATTATTTAATTTTAATCACTCGGAAATGTCAGTTATGTAGTGCATTTCACGTTACATCGGATGGCTTTGAACTTGAATGAATTAATTAAGTTTTGCTTGCAACATTCTATTTTTAATCTTCTCTCTAAATCTATTATCATATTTACAAGTAAACAGCAGAATTTTGAACTTTGACAAACAATGGCCTAACGTTTCTCGTGTTTTGCGAATGAAAGTAAAAATTGAAATTATCGAAGAACGAAAAGCTACTAAGAATTCCCGCAAATCACCTTCCGTGAGACAAACTCGAAGAATCAAAACAAAACGCTCTCGCTTAATCGTGACCACGACCTAGGAAGAAACAAGTCGTTTAAACGACGGATTTTAGCGGCCGTCTTTTTTCGAAGGCTATCGAGGAAAAAACCTCAAAGCGAAAAAAAATAATTCGTCCTCCAGGCTATTCCTCTTCACTGCTCGAAAAAATTAAGCATCTCCGGAAAAAGGGGAGAGAAAATTGCACCTTCCGGATGTTCTAATTCCCACCGGATGCTTAGCCTGGACGCGTGCCAAACGCTTTCATGGAATTACTCTTACAGCAGTGCCATACATTACGTCAGGTTCCATTCAAAGCTCGGATGCGCATTTTTTTCGTAACGTTGCCACGTTCGATCTGTGCCACAACTTGGAATGCATTCCACGATGATCCCCCTTCGTTTTTTTTAATCGACGATTGTAAACGCTACTCACCTCAGAAATAGTCTCCTGGCAACCTTGTGTACAAACAAAGAAGATAATTATTTTTTTAATAGGCTAAAAAGGTTTTAAATAGAAAATATTACTACGCTAACCTGTTTAAACTTTGGTGGCTAAAGCGGGCGAACGAATTCGCAGCGTAGCAGGAACGAAAAAATGTTTCTGCTCTTGGCTCACTCTCCGAAGTAACGATAAAAACTAACGTGAACGTTTCAACTTGTGGTGGACCCATAATCAACTCGCTCGAATGATCACGGCTGTGTTACAAGAATGTCTTAGAAGCGTTGGTAAACTTGTTTATCCGAGAGTCAGAGATATTTTATAACGATTTTGAGCGTTGTTTGCTCCACTCGTTTCGTTGCACATTCTTTCATTATAAACGATTTAGTTTTATATATATTTTCAGTACTTGCGTATTAACGGGTGACTAAAACAATTTTACGGACGATTTCTATGACTTTTTTATTTTAAGTTTAATTCTAGGAAGAAAATTACAACTAGAAAAACTTACATCCGAACCCATCACAATACAAGTCAACTCTGACAAGTACATGGGTTCGCCCGTTAATACGTTAAGTACCATATCTTCTTTAAGGTCACGTAAAAATTTCCATTTTTTATATCCTTTATAAGATACGAAATGTAAATAAAGTGAATATATTTGCTACCATTTCTTTATAGAACACGCTCCTGATTGAGATTTCTTCACGAGGACGGTTTTAAAATCACAGCATTCCACACGGGGGGATACATTCCGTGAATGCGAAGGTTAAAAAAAAAAGAAAATCCTAGAAGCTTTGGAATCCATTATTTACCGCGTAGCTAGAAGGAAGAAGCATCCTCAAGGCCTCACTTGTTGATCAATTATTCCAGCGCCTCTTGCGCCATCTTCGAACGGAATTAATCTCGAGCGGCGAGGGTTAAAGATAACCCATATATCTCGGCGTTCCGTTTTTCGGACTTTAAGTCGCTTCCTCCTTTTTCCCCTTGATCTTTCGGCATTCCGGGATTAAGGATTTATTTATTTCGCGGGGTAACTACGACGGATTTTACGCTCGGCGTTTTTTATTTATTTATTTATTCATTTGAGATTTGCTCCTCCACAAGATGGCGCCTAGAGATAAGGCTAAAGCTAATTGCGTCGTCATTATAAGGAATTTGTTTCTTGATGGAGTTATGACATTTTCTAGACCATTCATGATGTCAGCACGTGATATATATATGAAGCAAGCAAGGATTAATACAATCATTATTGCTTTTGCCTGAAAATATACTATGAGCCTGCATGCGTCCATTTTGTCAATGAAAAACGATTATTATAAATATTCGAGGAAATATATGCACTGAAAGGTGAACAGGGCGCTTTTATAAAGACACAAAAGGAGAGACTAACGCTCTCCAAAAAGTTTTTTTTTAGAATCCAATATGAGTGTATCACCACTGATGTCGGCTGCTTTGTAGACGAAATGCATCCCTCATTCCAAACCTTTTCATGACTGTCAGAGAGACATAATTTTTTAATTATCAGATATTGTCTGCACTAACAGCAGTCGTAAACTATGATGAAACAAGCTAAAAATAAAACCGATTTCCGTTTTACACCAAATCGCACATTCGTTCGCGTGTATGCATGCGTGTGTGCGAACACGTGTTGGATGTTTTCGTGATCTTATTAATGAAAGAGATCTTTATTGAAGATACTATAGCAATAAAGTACACATTTCTCGCGTAGTATTTTTCGCAAGGTCGTTATATTATCATTGATCCTGACATTGACTCGGCGATATTTTTTTTTCTAACTCCCCTATCTTCTATCAAGGTCTATGCTCATTTTCTTTCCTAAGTCTTCTAACGGTCCTATTCTCTAGTTTTTCTCTTTATGTTCAGGCTTTCTTATTCGACCCATTTTTTTTAACTTCAATCCGTTAAGTTAGGGGTGGGTAGGCCTATCGACAAAACGCGCGTTGTTTAGCACAAGCAATGTCGACAGCAACTTACTTTTTTATATTTTTTCCTACGCAAAACAAATTCTATGTTAAGGATCACGAGGATTATACGCCCGTCTACTATGTTATGTGTGTGTGAGGCTGCAGGAAGCGACATACTATCTTTTTTAAAAATTTTATCGCTCGCTGGCCACCGGACGCATGAGTTAGAAACACGGAGACCTCTTGCGGTCAAACTCTTCAACACTCGCGTCTCCTTGGTGACGGGTTAAAAGAATATAGCATCCCAAGTTCAAGACCGCGGGAAGAAGGATTGACCTTGACGAGTTTCGAACCCCGTCACGACGAAGAGACGTGTTTTCTTCGGACGTTCTTTTTTCCACACTATTATAAGCTGTTATTCGCGCGTGTGGATTTTTAAAGCATATTCGAAGCAAAACCGTCGATTCGTTTTATTTCATAACTACTTAGGCTTATGCGATCAAACGTGGTTCGTCCAGTTACTCTTAACGCGCACACGCACCGCACACAGAAATATTTTTTTTTTTGGAAATGGCGCTCTAATCTAATAAGAGGATTAAAACATCGGCGACGTTAAAACAAGTGAAAATTTTTCGACAGTCTCCTCGATCAAAGCAACTTTATTTTATTGTAAGAATTCTAATCCCTAGGAAGGGTAAGATTTTAAGAGGATTAGAGAGGAAGTCGGCTAATATGTTAACGCGAAGTTGGGTAATGGTTATACTTATAACGGTTATGCCTCGTATATTCGAAAGAGAAAAATTTCTATAATAAGTATAAAGCATTTATAAAGAAGCCCCTTAACTGATCCGAAATCAACCATTCTCGAAAACTTGAGCTTAGTTATTACAGCCTAGCTCATAGAAATTAAAATTTTTACGCGTATATATTTTATGACTATACATATCATAAAAATCACTTATGGAATTATTCTTTAAACATTCTTAGTGAAATTATTTTTATAAATAGCCATAATTTATTTGCGGGACACACGAATAATTAAAAGTAGACCCTTTTTTATTGCATAAGTAGCTTAATCCAAGAAATTTTCACCTAGCAAGCAACAGTCCCACATATCTACAGGACTGAAAGACGGACGATGACCTAATTATAATCGTCCAATTGAACAGATAAGAAAAATGCGTTGATCTAGTTCGCCTACGTGGAGGGTCATGGGAGCAAACCGGAAACACTGTCTAATTAAAAAAAAGTTTAAAATGTCATTATCACTATTAAATACCTGCCAAGATATAAAAAATATCTTTAAACCTTATTTAGCCTATTGCGCCCGAAAGGAGAAAAGGCATTTGAAATAATAATAGGATTTTGAGTATTCTGGAAAATTTCACGTAATTTATGGGAATTGAAAAGGAAATACAATAAGCAAATAATGAGCGAACGAAATAAATTCGAGGAATCCTTATGACCCCTGTCAGTTTTATGGAGCATATTTTCTTTCCCGAAAATATATTACGGAGTCGTTTTGGACAGGACGGCGCATATTTCATGAAAGGGACTAAAAGGGCCTTGGTTTGTAATTTCGTAAATGAAGCTTCCTCGTGTATCATATTCTGCGGTAATTCACTTTCGTGACGTCTTTTAATATTACCAGGAACCTCGGAGTGGTTTCTAGGCTCAAATTTTAATCGATTCAGCTATTTAATTTTTCGGAGGCATACGGTGATCCGATAACTAAATTACTTCAACTCCTCATGTATTTCATCGATAGAGCAAAATTTATTTTATTTCCGAAACGTACCTGAGGGAAATACATTTCCCGGTATCTGAGACTTCATTATATGTATGGCCATAGTTACTATTAATTTCATCGTGTCGCCCAAAACTATTATATATTTTAATTCTGTAACTTTTTATATCAATTTTAAGCATTCGTGTGTTACATTCCAACCAAGTGCATGAATATCGTATGATATTGTGACTATAGACTAGTGTTTTACGCTGACCCTGGTTCCTGAGTTTTGCAGCTGACTTCTAGATCTGAAGCAAATTTTAACGAAGCCTGCACAAAATAAACTTACTGAATGATAAAACTCGAAACTAAACATGCTAAAAGAAAAGGTTGAATTAATGATGTCACTTAAGCCAATATAAAACATATGTACAGTTGAGCATCTTTAAGTCGAAAGTCTATTACTCGTATATTCCATAACTCGAAGTGAATTCCTTTTATAGGACAAAATATTTTTCATGTAATTTTTTTTTCTATAACTCGAATTTTCTACAAGTCGAGTATCTTTTGTTTCCATTGAGGTTCGACTTACGGGAGCTCCACTGTAAATAGAAAAATGCAGTACCCATCTAATTTCAGCTTTGTAGCTATACGAAATCGTCCTCGGTTATAATTTACGACCTATTTCATACGAACCATTTATGTTAAACTCAGCCATAGGTTAATTACCGCTGACGTTGAATATTCTGTATCTCAGGAGCACATTCGCGTAATAAAACCGCAATTTTTGGCTGAAAGAATTACATATACAACATTAATCAACGATGAATGGCTGACCTGTGGCGATTTACACAAAAAATTAATCGAATCACTTGCAAGTAAATTGGTGTAAAACAAACTTTGACATAAAAAAACAAACAAAATAGTTGTAGGATCGAAGGAACATGTAGAGAGAGAGAGAGAAAAGAGGAGAGAAGAAAGAAAGACTATTCGACACACTCGACCGATGACCCTGAAGATTTATAAAAAAAAAGAAAGAGGAAAAAGTCTCCACTTCCCGCACGTAAGAGTGAGAAGAGGGCCGAGCGGACAATCAATCTTCCCGATTCTCCATCGATTTGGAGGACGCGAAGACGTGAAAGGTCTCTCGCCCTTCCACCTCCAAAATAAAATGACACACTTTAGACCTTTTACTCGTTCTTTTAATTCTTTACCGCCGAGTAAATGAAGTTGAAGAGTGAGAGAGGAAGGATGGAATGAGATTAACAGGAACAGGAAGGAAGAAAAAGTCGACAGACGCGAGCCGAAGTACTCCATTACGTTTCCTTCGATCTGTCTGGACTTTTAAAACCGCGAAAAATTCTACCCAAATACATAACGAACAAGAGAGAAAGGACGCATATTGTACGCGTGCACACACGCAATGAAAGAGGAATTATTTACGAATTGTGTAATCATGTCGAATAACTAATCCTGTAACTTTTCTTAGGAACCTCTTTTTTGGGATGCCTGATATTTTTTCAACGAGATATGACGGTAAGTTCATTTATTATTTAGTAGATAATTAATTTATTCGTAAATTTCCAGTATAGAGCGCCACCACCATGTAGCGGTGAATTCTGTAAACATATTCAAAATATAATTTACGGCAATAAGGACGACTGTATTCATCTACGATACGAAATAATAATTTTGTCTTATAATGCTATTCATAATATTTTAAATATCTATACCCCAAATATGGAGAAAGTCATGTGTTGGACACATCAGATTTTTGTTCATAATATAAAAGGTGGTACTTTTTCTTTGGGTAAAGGTGGAACCCCTGATTGGTTTATTCGACCCATTTATATTATTAACTAATTGCCCTTGTCCAAAAAGTCCTTAGTAGCAAATTACATGAAAATCCACTCAACAGTTACTAATTGTAAGATGAAACATGCAGACACACAGAAGGACACGACCTGATCATTTCAATTTCTTTGTGAAAAGGGCGACTAATAAGGAACAAAAAAAGAAAATAAATGAAGATGTAAGATGCCGGAATTGAAAAAATAACACGATAATCGCGAGGATTGATTTTTAAAAAAGGAGGCGGCACAGACAATAATATTACATTATTAAATCGTTTTTAGTCGAGACGGTTTTGAGATCGTCATGTATGTACTAATGGAAAAATCCTTTTGCACGGCAAGATACGAATGCGCGCCATTCTTTCAAGGTAGAATAAACCATGCACACTCTTTTTATAGAACATTCAATGGGAGATCACAAGAACAGGTAGGTATAAGAGAAGAGAGAAAGGGATACGAGAAAGTATAATAAATTTTCAGGTGAACGTCTATATTTGAGTAAGCACGCCCAAAGCAGATTCCTTATTGCGAAGCTCATTAATTTCAAACATTTTTAATTTAACACAGTGCGCAGACCCATTGTAACGCGGTCAGGAAACAAACTTTTGTAAAGAAATGCATTTTTCGAAAGTAAGAGTAAAGGAGAGAGAAACTGCGATAATATACACGAATCCTCGCAGCATCCTTATTAAAAAAAAACTCAACAGCTTCGACTGGAGTAACTTAGCATGAGATGGTGCTTTTCAAGAGCGCAAGCGCCAGATTATGCGAGGTGCTCATAAACTGCCCCATTGAAAGTTCTAATTTTCCTGTAATTTATCATGAAAAGAAAAACAAAATAAATAAACTTACCGCGATATACAGGAAGTAATTTCACGCCAAGGAGCTGAATTTTCACACCCGCAACCGTGTCTAGATAGCTTCCATACCTTTCATCAGCGATAAGGAACTGCAAAACACAAGAAAAAACTCCTGAGATTCATTGCAAGAAGGTAAATATCGAAATACAGAGGTTCGTTTAACCATGAAAGTAAACACAATAAAATGGAAATTAAGGCACCCGCTGCCACTGACCAATCCTGCAAAATGCAGGATAAAATGACAAACCTATTTGGAATGGAATCCCAAAAATCACAGAAACACTACATAAACATTTAAAGAGAGCACATCGCTCTTTTTTTATACAGGCAGACGACGTAAACAAATTAGGCTGACAAGATTGAAGGAATAATTGAAACTCCCACCTACATAAATCCTAGGGCAGGGGTGGGAAAACTACGGCCCGCGGGCCACATCAGGCCAGCGAGAGCATTTTGTGTGGCCCGCGATGCCTTTATAAAAGAGAACCGTGAAATGTGAAACAATAAATTTCACATTTAATCGTTAAAATAATGGCCGGAAAACCTTATATAGTGAAGCTATTGTACTAAAGTCTGTTGATAATTGATTTTCACTAATAGAACCCTTCGAATTCTTTCTAATAACTTCGTGTGTGAGACCTTAATGTGGCCCACCTAACCACCCACAACTTCTAATGTGGCCCGCCTCGTAAAAAGTTTGCCCACTCCTGTCCTAGGGGCTATTAGGTAGAAATATAGGTCGTTGGCATGGTTACGAGCATACGTGATCTCACGTGCAAGTATGGAGAGGAATGAAAAAAAGTGGAATGGGATAGGTAAAGGGGAACAAAAAGGGAAAGATGGACAGGAAGAAGAAGTAAGAAGAGAGGAGGGAGGGGACGAGAATTACCCCTTGACAGCAAGCACGCACGCGCGCACACACACACACACACACACATGCAAACGCACGAACGACGAACCCGTTGCGCGGGTTTCCTCCGGACGCAATAATAGGCAGATTAAAAGTTTCCTCTCATTGTTGCTCCACGAGCGCGAAAGCATGTACAGGACGGATTTAGCGGTTAAATTCAAGTCGTTTAAAAAAAAAGGTGAGATGCAAGAGGAGGAGGAGGAAAACGGCGTCTCGCGTTCTTGCGAGAATCACAACGAGTTTGCGATGAAAAAACTCGCACTTCGAAATCGATAGAGGTTTTTTTTTTAATGTCGCATGGATGAACGGATACACAGTGAGAATGATTTACTATTCCATCTTTCCATTGAAAACAACCGCTTCGCAAAATATCGGCCCCGATCAAAATCGATGATGGATTTTCGAAAAGTAAACGCCGAAATGTAATCGTTTTTACAGCCGAACTCTTATAAGTCGAACGTCTCTAACTCGAAGTGAATTCGTTTTACAAGGCAAAATTTTTTTGTTTTATTTTTATTCTATAACAAGAATATTCTCTATAAGTCGAATATTTTTTGTTTCCAATGAGGTTCGACTTATACAAGTTCCACTACTTAGAAAAAGAATTTTGGTAAAATTCGCCCGGAGACAACTGAAGATTTAAAATTTTGTTTTAAAATAGTACAGTTCTGGTAAGACGGGAAACGACCACTCTGATAAAAATGTCCTGCTGTTGTTGAGGTTAAGCGGTCGTAGAGGTCACCTCGCTCTGCCGTCACCATAGCGACGTTCGTCAATATCGGCTCTTCGTGTCTATTTTTTTAGCGCGATTTCTACGAACAAATCTCACTCTGGGGACCTGCGCGATCGATATTAAAAAAATAAACTCCAATGCATGCGCGAAACAAAATTTTCGAATATATCGGTTCGTAATAAACTCGTTCGAGAGAGTTTTCAACGCTTACGCCGATTTTGATAACGGAACGAAGTTCGATCCAATTTAAAGTTTGAACGACGGGAAATAAAAGAAAAGAAAATATACGAGCTTCTCGCGTGACCTAGTTCGGCCTTAGAAAAAAACTTCGATACTTCCTCACTACCATTACCAACGCATTCGACAAACACGATTTACCTCCGCGGATAAAAAGGAATCGCATCCCCCACCTGGAAGAAACACTCGGAAAATGGCTCCCACGTGCGGGCCGCGCTCGAACCGGTGCAATTAAGCAACGCAGGAAGTAGAATTTTTCCGATTTGCTAGCGCCCTCTCTTTGCCTCGATAATAAGCTGCTTGTCTCCGGAAACTATGCAAACCGGAAAAATTGAGGTAACGTTAAACAAAAAAAAACAAACGAAGAACAACTGCGCGAATGCAGTCAGCGCATGAATAACTGCTCGATCTTTAATTCATTCCGGCAGCAGTTTTTGATACGTCCTTCGCGGTGGTGGCGGGGGCGTTTTTCCCGTGGAATGCGCAGGAACTGTAAAATTGCATTATAAGCGAATCCGAAAAGACTGAGTTCGTTTCCATAGATACGATTTCGGTAACCACTGCGGAAAAAACGCTATATCGCTAGCTTGCGTAGAAAAATATAAACAAACGAACCACTTATCGCCAATGGATACTTGGTAAGAGATACGCGAAAAATTTTTTCAGTCGACATTCCTTTGGCTGATTTCCTTCATCCTGTTTACACGATCTGCGCGGACGTACTATTCGAAGCTAAGGGATCAAAAAGCGACGTCGCTACGACCGCTTGGCCTCGTGCCATTTGTCCCAATGGTAACTTTCCTGACACTTCGTGCTGGAAGCCACACGAGCCGAGAAGGATCGATAGTTCCGATCCAGTACGCCTTCCTCTTTCTTACGGTGAGGAAAATCGTTCAAATGGGTTACGCGAAGATTTAAAGAATTCTCTAAGGGGTACGCGATCATTAAAAATGCTCTAAAGAGCACGTTAGCAGGAAAGGTTGAAAATCCCTGGTCTAGGACGTCATACTGCTACGCCTCTTCCATTCCAATATATATATTTTTTAATTTAATATTTGATAATACACAAAAAATAAACTTCTTATATAGTTACCGTCAGAATCTAAATACAATATGTTCTGTGAATTTAACGAAACCGTTTATTTTGAAGGATACCTTTTAGACCTATTGCAGCGCCAAAATAACTTGAGCTGGCCCTGGGCAGGCACAAACCAAAAACAAACCCCATTTCCGATAACTGAAATAATCGCGTGTTTCAACTGAAGCAAAAGCAGACGTTCTCGGCTTGACTTTCATCTCTAGGTAATGAGAAACATAAAAAGATTTCCCAACTTTTGGACTCTCTCTCTTTCTCTCTTGCAGTTTGTTACATCGCCGCGTGCCAGCCAGCGATAATGCAGCACAATGCCCCCGAATCGAAAGATAGTGTTTTTATGAGGCAGGAAAATGGTGGCCTTTCGTCCTTTCCTCAACCTCCTGACCGTGAGGAATGATGAGTGTCTGTTCCGGAGTGGCCCATGCGTTCGCCGCCCGTGACGACACGTGTACTCTCTCTCTCACGCTTCGATTTTGAATAGAATGTTTCGAACTGAGAGAGAGAGGGAGAGAGATAGAGAGAGAGAGAACGGGAAATAAAGGTCAACGGACTCCTTTAAATCCTTCCGAGTCACGGTTGTAGGTATAGGTAAAGATACTCATTCGAATTGATTCGATTCCGATTAACAATCGAATCATTCGATGAATCGATTCATCCTATTCGATTCTTCTTTTAAAAGTTTTGAAATGAAGTTTTTATTAAGATGAGATATAACATAAACAAGTAGAATGTTATTCAATAAAATGGATAAATTAGACCGTTTATTTATTTACCGTGTGGTTATACCGCCACACATTTGTCGTAGATAACACATTTCCTTTCATTTACTATGCTATATTCTGTGTGCACACGAAAGGAAATTAAACGTATTTGTAGTACATCTTGTTTACTTCGGTTCCTATGAAGATTGTTTTGGTTGAAAATTTTTAAAGTAAATTCAATGCAATGAATGGAATCGATTATTTTTATAAAACCTACTGAATGAAAAAAATGCGCTGAAAATTGTTTAATTTTATTAAGATGGCATAAAGCGCAAATTTAAATTAAACTTTTAAAATTACCTAATGCTGCTATCCATTTTCAGATATCATCACAAGTTTTAATAAAAAGCACTGGACATAAAATACATGCAAATATAGTAATATCCTATTAAAACTGAAATGAAATATAAATCTATATCGAAGCCGCTCATAGCAACAGCCAGGTTATGTGTTTATAGGTTTGTGAAGAGCGTTCGAAATACGAAAGCGAATAACTCAAGCACGGCAAATCCGATTTTCTTTCAATGTAATAAAGAGAAAGTCACCATGTACAAACAAATTATTTCGATGCCAGGAGCGTTTCACACTTCAATATGAATATCATGGTTATTGGTTCATCGTGTTTTTTTATTTGTATTTTAAATTATTTATAATCATCGTTCGAATTCGGTATTTGTACCAAAGAAAGCTCGAAAGAATGAAGTCATTTTGCCACCGTAAACTTTCAAACCGGGTTAAAATCTGTTCAGGATATTTTTTTAATTTTGCATCTTTATGAGGATTAAAATATGTATTTCATTGTCAAGAACATCCACATTATTACCGATTCTGCGAAAATGCGCGCACTAAATTAGACTCGATGGAAAGCGAGAGAAAATTAGAGAAATTTTTGTCAAAAGTATTTTCTCAAAATATTATTTAACTTCAAAATATATCATACATGTATAGCCGAAGTTGTCTAAATCATATTTAAACGAAACCGAACATTAGGCATATGTTGGAAATGCGGCGTCATTTCTCTCTTAAGAAAGAATTTTAACGTCGTTAAAAACGTCCGCGCCCGGGGGGTTGTAGTAGTCGCCTTGTATAACTACAACTGCTGTGCTCCGAGAGTGACATTCACAAATTGGAAAACTTCCACATGATTAAATTTGAATTATAAATTCCAATATATTAAGCAACAATTTATTCTAGAAGAAGTTTAAAAAAAAAATACTATGCAAATATATGCGACTAGAGTGCGATTAGCTTCTTTTTTTCGCTTGCTTCGTTCGACCCGGTCTACTCGCCTCTTGGGCGGGTTTTTTCATCTGCAACATTAGTTTTAGTTTTGTTTGGACGATGAACCTTAATTCTATCGAAGTCGATTATTTAAGAATGGGGACTGTGACAGGGTTTTAGGTAAATAAATATCTGTGCTGATGTCTATTTTCATATCCATTCTTGATACCATTTTACGTCTTTTCATTTATTATTTACTTATATCTTTGAGATAAAAACATAAAATTGTAACTTAGGTAGCGTGTATGGTAGCAGTATAGTTATTATGCAATAAACGCCCTTGGTTGGGAAAATTATATAGTCAGACCGGAACGCCTCCGTTCCCGGGCTTTCCGAAGAGGTTCAATTAATCTTAAATTTAACTAACCAATAGAGAAATCAAAATTGCTACACTGCTGAATAGGTATTATCAAGTAGAGGAAAGGATATAGGGAGCGAAAGAGGACGAGAAAGTGGGAGAGATTTTTTCCAATAAAATATTTTCCGAGCCATAAAGTGGAATTTATTTTTATCATTGATCCATATACAGAAACTTCGGTTCAAAACTAACTCTCTGGAAACGAATTTGGCTGATATCACTTTATTTAAAAGTTCGTCAAAACTTGCGTGGACGAATATCCGATTTTAATGCATTTCATTGGACAAGATATTTTATTGAACAAATAGAAGATTGGCAAAATATCACGATCTGTCCTAAAACTGAGAAAAATGTAAAAATCCTGCGGCATTTGCAACATTCTAGTTTTTACGATCGATACAATTTATATTACAAGTTTCGCTTCCTTAGTGTGGAATTCGTTATATTTCATAATGTCAACTTAGTACAGTCTACATCAGGGATGGCAAATACGTGGCACGCGTGCCAGAAAGCGATTTTACTTGGCACGCGTAAGCTAGTATTTTCTGTACAACTAGTGGCACGAGAAAAAAAATCTAATGGTTCATATTACTTTCTTGGCACGCGACTCAAAAATCATTTGCCATCCCTGGTCTACATTGATCATATGTCAATGAAAATTTCAATTTATTTCGACTAACATTTTCTTTTCACTTAGTACGTATTGTATACATACTAAATACTTATGACATGCTGAATTTCGCTTAATATTTGCCAAAACCAAATATTCCGTTTTTAATAAATGTATTCCCGTGCAAACACTTAAAAAGCGTTTTATTGCGAAAATCCGTATATTGCCCGGTTAGCTTTGCTGGAAAAAAAAGTTTCACAAAATTCTGAATCCGCTACGTCACGACGCTGACACCGTGGCAGGGGCCGAAAAAATGCCCATTAAGTCTGCTTTTAAAGGTTCGATGAATGCACGGAGAGCGGAGACGCTTGGTTGGTTTTGTAGGCCTTGCGCGTGTGTACGCATGTGAAATGCGAGAAATCCGTCTTTCAAGTGAAATCCTTCGCATTCTTTCGCTCCGTCATAATCTCCGAAGGAGCTTTTCTCACATTTTTCCATGGATCTCGGTACTAGGCGACGAGGTGGGAGACTATTCTGCGTTTGATACGTAGGTACCTAACCGGTTTTCTGGAAGAAGGAGCTTACTGGAGCATGCGAATTTTTTTTAACTGCAACAAGAAACTAGGAGCGCTTTTGAGATGATATTCATTTTTTTAACGGTAAAAAAAAGCTGCGTTTCGGAGGTTAGGAATTTTATGTATACGAGACGAATCGGAGGATGAGGTAATAATCTCCGCGAATTATGAGTTAATTAAACGTGAAAATCTCGCCGAATTGAAAAACGCGTAATTCTTGTCGGGTGAATTTAATTTAAATGTTTCGATACTTACTGGTGAACATTTCACCGGATGACGTACATTTAGCAGTTTTTCTTATGAAAACTGTCCAGCCATCAATTTTCGGTTTTACGGCCTTCGCTGTGTAAACAGGAAAATATCATAGCGAAGAACTTTCGCTGTGCAAATATAAAAATATTATAGCGAACCTTTCCATTGATCTCAAAATAAATATTTCGACAATCTGTGCTCTTCAAAAAGAAAAATTGAGCATAAAACAGTACCTATGTTTCGTAATATCGCACCTGAACCACATGTATGTACATACATACCCTTCGATTAATTGTACATGGCGTATTCGAATTCGTACTGCTATTTCGCATAATATTAAATGTTATCGATGCGAATTGAAGAAAAGAGGTCGCGTCTCAAGACGAGACCTAAAAAAAATCAAATAAAAAACGTTCAATCAAACTAGAAAATACTCTGATGCAATCTTTTCAGTCTCGAGAAAGGACGCATTCCTCTGCCGTCTCACTCTGTGAGTGACAATGAGATATCGTTTCTACGGCGACGGATCCGTGGAGACTGAAAATCGCTTTTTTCTCCCCCGCCAAATCAGCTCGCGAGCGTAATCGAGGCGGTTGTCTCGCGAAAGCGTGCATTACTCATTCTCCCGGTGTGAATCATATCTGAGATCTCGAACGCAACGGATACGTAGGCGGCGTGCTCGAAAGCAATGCAATGGTTTACTACGCTGCGCTCGCTTGCATCTTTTCCCAACCCAGGCCAATAGCAGGACGGAAATAGGCTTTGCGAGCCTTAGCGTCAGGACTGTAACTGCAGAGGTGTGTGTTTGTGTTGATGTTTGGCGTGTCGATGTACGCGCGTAAACTCATGGTGACATGCACGAAACATTCTATTTCCTGTGGGAAAATTCACCGACGATGGGTATCGCTATAAAAGTTGGGAAACCGAAACTTGGCGTGGTTAAATTCATCGAAGGAAATGTCTTCCTTACGCTCGGAAGTGTTTCGTACCCTTGCTGTTGGCGTTTATGTTTGTGCTTTTCGTCTATATGCTACTGTTTATACAGTATGCCGTCGGATAGGCAAACAGGGAAGTAATTTGAAAAAGTTACTTGCATAGCTACACACCCACTCAAATAAATATTTTTGAGTAGTTCCAACTTAAAGAATATAGAAATACTGCAAGATATTTAGATGAGTGAGTAGAAAAATGGAAATTGCCTCATAGTAACGTATGAACTTAAAAGGGTCGGAGATATTTTTTCCATGAATAACAAGTACAAAAGGAAATGTGAAAACAGGTGTCTGTCGTCAGTGCCGTAACTAGGATATGGCGAAGGTGGCATTTGCCATAGGCGCCGCTTGCAAAAGGCGCCAAACTTTCCCGCAAAAAGTGCGAAAAGTTAATTTTCCCATAAATATGTTATTTTAATATTCAAATTTTGATTTATTCATAATAAAAACGCTATTGTTTTTATTAAAACGCAGAAAAAATGTCCTATATAACCAAGGTATTTCCAACAAAATTTGCCATAGGCGCCACTTCGCCAAGATACGCCTCTGTCTGTTGCATAAGGATCTTCGGATCATTCATTCCATCAATTTCTAACGAGTACAGATGTACATAATACCAACACTTTTGAATATCCTACGGATACTTTTATGGAAATCGAACTTTTAAAATATCTCCGCTTGGAATTCCATAAACTTCCGAAGAAATCAAGCAAAATAAAAAAATAATACTACAATATTTACAAGGTTCCAATTAATATAGGAATTTTCTCCATTTACCTTAGCACCAGCACTCCATTTTCGCTGGAGCAGTGAGTGCAATTCAGCGTCTCCAATGAATTTTTGAGACAAACCATCGAATACGGGTATCGGTAAATAAGGTCGCCCAAAATCCTTGAATATTCAATTCACTTGAAATGAATTAATTTATGCCTATTGCCATATAATAAAACGACCGAAGCACTAGCGGAGAAGTTTTTACTCTAAATCCGCTGCAATATCAGCCCTACGCGACGTGCCGTTTACTTAGAATCGAAACTACTAACCCTAATCGAGAATGTCGAATGACACACACACACACACACATTCAAAACACTGGCGCTCTGCGGTTCGTGTTGCCATGTCGGCAGCCGGAGAACGGCCAAAAAATGCATCCATCCTCCCCGTGGGTTTTTTTATATCTACCTCTTCCCCTCCTCTATTTTCACCGAGAATGAATCGGAACGGACTTCCTCTCTCTCTCTCTCATCTCTACTGCACAGATACGTGCAATACCGTGCTTTGGAGAGAGAGTACGAACCAGTTAGTAGCCCTTTGAAAGATACAGCAACATACAAAAAAAAACCACCTCTATGACCCTCCCTTTGCCTCTCCCATACACTCCCTTTCCTCCACACCCCTCTATTCGGACTCACCTCATCTCGTTTTCTCCCTCTCCCCCCCCCCCCTCCCCACCATTCTTCTCCATCCCATCATTCCCATATAACACCCCCACCCTCGTACCATATATATATTCTGCTATTTCCACTTCCAACGCCCTCTCTCACGCAGGTTACAATTCTTCTTATTTCCCCCTTCCCAAAACTCCTTTCTCCTTAGTATTAACCTTCCCCTATGCAGCCTCACCCTTACTTTTTTTGTTTGTTTAATCCTAGTTTCTCTCTCTCTCTCTCTCTCTATATATATATATATATATATATATATATATATATACACATCCATCTATCTCTCACCTTCACCCATCCACTCTTTGACCCTTTCTTTCCCCCTTCCCGTTAATTTTTTAGACGTCTCTTTTTTTTTCCATCGTGGTTACTGACTAGGGTGGGCAATGCCCGGTTTGACGGGACTTCTTTCGATAAAAAAAACGGCCGAGGTTCGTTTTTTTCTCTGACTCGCCGTTTAAGGAGGAAGCAGTCGGTGCAGTTCCGTGAGATGACAAGTTTTTTTTATTTTTTGCGACCAACCGACATTTTCCCGGAAAAGAAATATGAAATCTGTGATGAGCTCCCGTATGGTACCGTGTCCGTTGCGCTTGGACGCTTTCCAGATGAAGGAAACGCTCCTGGGAACGGAAGGCATCGGCGCACGCACGGATTTAAATGCCGATGTATGTGCGCGAGCAGAAAAGTTATTTCTTTTGCGTCTATAAATAATTTATGATAATCATCCTTCGTAAATGTCGATCGAATTTAAAAAAGTTCAGCTTCCTTCCAACAAATATCTGCGAGTCTTTCGTGAAAGTGAAACGAAACTCTGATTAATGCCAGCATAAAAACAAAACTAATCATAATATATCAATTACAACCTTAAATATCCTTAATTACTGTAAATAACGTTTCTACAATTTATAAAGTTAGTTATTATTATTACCTGATGGATAATGTATTTTTCTATCATCAGGGTAACAATTATTTAGTTTTTATTAATGGCCAACAAAGTTTTACTTTACTATTCTAAACTAATTTCGAAAAATGTGGGTATAAAATCAAAATCTCTCTTATTTTAATAATTTTTTATCTTTACGTCACCAACAGCTGTTTTTCCGGTATTTAAATTAAAAAAAGACTACTAACTTGTGAAAATTCATTAAATTTTATGTAATTCGTGTTTAATGCAAAGAGTCAGCGAGTTCACGTGATGCAAGAATCCATGAGGTGCACGTGACAATTCAATCACACAATGAGTATGAACAAGTTAAAAAGTGAAAGCGATTACTATATTCAGCAGATTCCTTTCCGGTATCTTTCTGTGTAAATTGAACACCGAAGGTTTATCGTACGGAAATTATTCGTCCGTATTGAATTAAATTGGCGATGTAATTTAAATAAGCATGCATCAAGAGATGCGTGTAATGTTCAACTTATCAGAACGAAATCAGCAGAATTATTAATTTACTAACGTTACGTAACGTTGAGTAAGTAATTTATTCAGTGACACTTTACGGTTGTATCGAATCCTTCATGCCGTTTATTCTAAAGGAAAGTCCTAATACTCGATGAAGTATCATTACAAAACAGAGAGTTTGCAAATTAATTAAATTTTTGAATTTTGAATTATGCTCATAATGTTTAGAGTGACATTCAGTCTTAAAAGGTATTTTTTTTTAAGTTTAACTTCAAAGGGAGTTC
This sequence comes from Uropetala carovei, assembly GCA_036926305.1. NCBI lineage: Eukaryota > Metazoa > Arthropoda > Insecta > Odonata > Petaluridae > Uropetala > Uropetala carovei. The sequence continues at coordinate 3,308,691 of JAXCHB010000035.1, forward strand.
GATACATAATGTTCGAACAGATCTGCACGTGCAGAAGGAATATTGTTTACTTCTAACATCTCCATAACAGGGTCAGGGTCAAACGCTCTTAGCGCGCCTCTGATACACTCAGTCGTCTATTTGGAAGCGATGTAGGAACGCACGTTTCGCCTTTCGCAAAGGGAACCGAATCCATTGGGATCCGATAGTTAAAGCATTAGGAACCGCGAAATAGGAAAAACCCGTCTCTTTCGCAGTCCGGACATTATGACGATGACCTGAACAGTATGTATGTACCTTTATTTTGTACCCGCGTTGTTCAATGTATCGTTATATTACATGTTTTTAGAAAGACCATATGTGATTTCCACGTGTGTATGTGCGTGAGTGTGCCTTCCATATTGCGATAAGAAGATGATTATCAGTCCTACGCGTGTAAGCGAACGCCCGATGGGAAGTGAAGGTCCCCCTTCTTGTACTAAATCCCTTGACGCGATAGCGCTCCCTCTACATCCTCCACTGCATGCGAATTAAACGGATGAACACGAAAGAGCTATTCATTTTCTCACGGAATCCCCTCACAGTAAGGAACAATAAAAAACAGAAAGTTAAGCTTTTTGTTTTCGCTTTTATCACCGACAGAATCTCGAACTTCAAGAAACGTCGTTGCGCGTGAAGATTACGACCGCTCCTCTGACGTAACCATTACTACGTCAAAATTTTGTTCTGCACAAGCGCCAAGCCGGCGTCGTCACGGTTTTGTGTGCGGAAACAAATGTGACAGCGTCAACCTATCTGGCTATTCCAGCTATATCGGAGGGGCTTCACCTTTCTTTCTCTCTCTCAATCTCTTCTTGTTTACTCACGACATTCGTTCATCTTACCTTCCCTATTCCTTTCCCAAATTAGACGATCTAGCTGGCTACTGTAGCCATAAAACGGATGAGGAAACCCACACGCACATTTACAGAAAAGTTTCCATATTCCCGAAGAGTTTTGTGGTAATGCAGGCATATTTTCTGCGAAAAAAATTCGCAAACATATTTTTGGCTATTAGCCGAGTATATCGGACTAAACGAATGCATTTGTATCGTTAATGATATTGCTAAGAACGCTGTTGAAAATTTATGGAACATACGTACCGTGCCCAAAAGAATTTGATACAAGTGGCGTAATGAGAAAATTTATCGTGATTCTTTTTCCTGCCAGCATAACTGAATAACTAAGAGATATAAGATAAGAAGAAAAATTGCTATATTGTCTGTTACATAAAATGTTTTTAGGTTCCCTTGCTCTCATCTTCCATGTTCTGCCGTTGTTTTGACGTCATTGTCTTCCTCTGTTCCGAAGGGAAGTTCCTCGCAAAAACTTTCTCCGATAATCTTTTGGATGAAAATTTCAGCGCAAAAAATGAGGAAAATCCCTTAATAAAAGACAAAGGAACGCACTGAAATTGCTTTAACCTATATTAATTTAATATAGCAGAAAAACTGTGCGGCCTTAAGAGAAGAAATATTATGCAAACAAGTCTTTTTAAAAAAATGACTTTGAGGGCCTGGTATCGTGATTTAGCTCTTTTATGGTATAGGTCAGAGGTCGCCAGACTACACCCCTCAGCGCCAATGCGCCCGCGGAGAGGTTTTTTTTGGTACTAGCGAAACTTTCAATATAGTCACAGCCAAAAAAACGCTAATATCTGAAAGCTTTCGTCGATATAAATGAAAGTACCGTGTCCAGTTTTTATCATCAACGTGTATTACCACAATGAGTTTTTCGTTTGAGTTTATAGAGCTTCGTGTTCTTGCTGTTACCTTTTATCCGCACGCATAAATTAATATGACGCCCGCCTGGTATTAAAAACCCCTAGTAACCCTTTTCTCAAGAGAGGTTGAGGACCGTTGGTCTAGGGTAGGGTGAGCAAATCTTTACGAGGTGGGCCACATTATCTTTCAGGAGTGCTTCGGAGGGCCACATTGGAGGACATCGAAAGTTACTTGAGAGACTGCGAGGGATCCTACGAACGAAAATCGATAATATAATAAACGTATGCTAAATCTATATTAAAACTCTCAGACAAATTGATATGAGTAAAAAAAATTAATACGTCATAATTATCCAGTGTTTATAGACTTTGAAGGAACAATGAGTATTTTTTAACTGAATCGAATAATTCTTTAGCGTCAATGAAGAGATTTACCGGCTCTAATTTTAATGGACGGGTATGAAACGATTACATTTCGCGAGTGATTTTCATAACGGTTTATCAAGTCGCATAAAATGCTCTCGCGAGCCTCATGCGGCCCGCAGGATGTGGTCTGCCCATTACTGGCGGTGATGGTGAAACACGTCGCAGGCGTGTGTATAGGGGATCTGTGAATCACGTTGGAAATACGCACGCAAATGCAAATCACATTTCGTAAATTTGCTTTTTTTTGTTTCATAAGTCTAAAGCACATAAGTACAAATTTATACGCACAAGTAGAAGGGAAATCATTTCGAGTGCTATTGTGAGTGCCATTTTCTTTGCATTGAAAATCTCTAAATATTTTACACGCGATTCAGCGAAACGGTAAGTAAATAATAATTCATCGTATAAAAAATTCATTTCGAATCCGTAAAAGTCTTTTACTTTACGGAAAACCCCCACCTAAGGCCCCCTGCCTTCATCTTCTTACATCTACCTCAATTTTATTCACTACCAAAAATCCCTATTCTCTTTCTGTATCTTTTCCTCCTTCCTAGCATCCTCTATACAGCGACTTACATCTTCGGTCCATTACACCTAAAAATCTGACCAATAATTTTTTCTGTCTCTTTCTAACTTATCTATTTAATCCTCTCTCTCTCCTCGTATAACTTTAATATCGTCTAAAAAATTTTCTACTTAGTTACACTTTCTTTAATGTCTTCCACACTTAAATCTCAAAACATCCGATATGAATGAAGAATTGGTTATTTAACGTATGTACCTCTTACCTCTATTAATTTAATATCGAAAAAACTAACTTGGCGCGTGGAAACATTATCTCGACTTATGTTCTAAAAAAGATTGTTAATTCCTCCTAACCCTTTTGAGTTAAGTGAACATTTTCGGAGCGAGAAAACAATCCATTTGTGTTACCACGTACATACGCACATTTTCCTTGTTTCGATTGTTTGCGAAGGGATTAAAACTCTCTCGGTTGATATTCATCCCGGAGTGCATTTGCGTTCAAAGCTTTTAGCGGCGGAGTTAGGAAAGGTGACGACGGGAATTCAGCGCTCCATTATAAAGCTCTTGAACGAATAAATTCGGGGTAACTGTAATTACCCTTCGTTTTATAGGCGCTCACCTTACTTGCCTTCCTCGATTGGGTAAGGCGCTCCCGTCGTTGCTTCTCATTAGCCTCTCTTTAGAGCCACTTTAATTTGATTTTAAGGCAGGTTTCAAATTGACGTTTAAATCTTTACTTTTAAGAGCGACAAAGACGTAAGGATATTTTTTGTCGTTGGTGAATTTCAGTACCGACATTTGAAAATTACTGCTAGTTTTTTTAAAACAAAATTTGAACTTTTGTCGACTGGGAAACTGAATGCATGAATTTTAAACGGAAACAGCATATTTTACATCTCAGTTTATAGTGCATTGATTTATGCTCCGTTTACTAGTAATCGGAATAGCACAATTAGCTGTGAATTTTTTTTTAAACGGATGCGCTTTTCGGTTGCGAAGCAGTCTTCATATCATAAAAAATAGATTTAATTGTTTTTGAGCGTACGATCGGTGGAGAGCTTGTGAGTACGGCTGCTTTGCAATCGAAGAGCGGACCTGGATCTTCCAACCATATTGTGGCTACTGGGGTTCTCTTCATTTAACAGATAGGTTTCATGCATGGGCTGAGCTATTTAATTTTTTGAATGTTGCATTTTTCGTTTGTTAGTCCGACCATAAACCCTTGTGCATTTTTAAACGTCCACAACAAAGCCGAAAACTTTAAGGCTCTCATTTTTTTTCGTTTATTTATTTTTTTTGCAATAAGCAACGTATGTAAATAGCTCAGACATTGGTGAATTTTTAGAAAAGAAAAATGTCACGTGGAAAAAATACGTCCTCGATATACCATTTCAACAACGGAAATAATGAATTTCGATTTAATGCTTCGCTTAGTAACTTAATGAGAGATTTCTTTTGTGACGACCGAGTCTTAACATGCATTAATTCGGCCTTAGTACTTCATAAAAAAATCCTGTGCTCCATTTTGCGATATCGTACGGCGATTTTACGCGAATGGCGAGAGGAAATTCGTCTACGAAAAGGTCCCTTTTAATAATACGAGAGGTAGAGGCGGATCCCGCGTTTTTACGATGCATTTATTTACGCATTTTTTTCCTCTCGACTTCCTCCCGAGCGCACGTGAACATAATCCAGAGCTTATCCAAGGGCTTTGCCAACGTTTTATGCGGTAAGTAACTAAAACGCAAACCGTTCTTCTTCTTTTTTTATATCGGCTCTGCGCAAATGGCGTCCTATCATCCCATTGTCTTTCTTCATATCTCTCTCTCTCTCTATTTCACTCCATCTCTGTATTCTTCTATTCTAATCTTTCTTTCTTTTTTCCAATCTATATTTCCTTTCCTTTATAACTCTTATCATTTCTATATGTCTCTATCTTTGCTTTTTATCTCCGTGTCTCCCTCTCTCTCTCCATCTCTGTTTTCCTCTCTCACATCCGATACGCCCTTTTCTCTCTTTTTTTTATCTCTTTTGTCTGGCTTCCATAGCAACCGTCGCTTCGCCGCCCCCGCAGTGTCTGTGAGAGCAGCCAATCCGGAGCGAGCTCCGATCCGCCAGTTTCATTTCCTTCGAAATTCGACGGATTTTAAAAGGGATTCCATACCTTTTTGGATTTGTAGAGTGGGTCACGGGCGCATATGTCGAACCTCCTATTACATCTAGGGGAATGACTATTGCTTAAGACTTATGACTCCATTTTGAAGGTTAAACTGGAGTTAAAATAATTCATTTGGAAAATCGCGTGTATCCACTACCTTCGTTTCTTTCGCTATCGTGAGATAAGACCGTAGAGTAATAAGGTCCGGGGTTCGATCCCTGTGATAAGGATATGGAGCAAGAGACCCGATTTTTTATTACGCCAGAGTTAATTTTTGGGACCGTGCTTACTTAATATCCAATATCCTTATAAAATTCTATTACTCATTTTTGCTACGAATGTTTGGTTTATGTTATTGTTATTTCTGAAACTGCTAAACGATGAACCAAATCGAAATAGTTAGCAAGTGTTAGCGATGAATAAACATTCAGAAAAATAATTCATCAACTCTTTTCCAGGGATCCTCCTAATCATTATTATTGTCAATACAGAAATTCCGCCATATAGAGAGCAAATTTTCACATACATTTTCTGTCTTTATATATATCAGGAGGGGAGAATGGTAGCTTAAAAGAATCTTACGCAAGCTGCATTGAGAAAAAAATTATCTTGAATTACCACTATGCTTTAAGAAAATAAAAATTAAAAAATGAATTATCACCTCGTGGCTTAGTTCCAAAGGTTATCCAGGTAGCTACTACAACCACCTAATCAAACGGTTTATAAAACCTGATGTTTATTTCAGCTGCAATGTAGCCTACATAAGTGGTAATTCATCATAGTTTGCACTCAAAGATTGATAAATCGTTTATAAGCAGTGGCGGATTTAAGGACGGTCGTACTTGGCGGGCTAAGGACCCCATGAAGTAAGGGCCACCGAAAGTGTTCGTTTATGAAATTTCTCAACGTAAAAATCCGTGGAACCCCTCTATGATTCCATAGAAAAACGAGGGTCAAATAAAAGAGTTGAAGTTAGGTGAGTTTTCACCGGTGCCGTAACTAGGGTATGGGGAATGTGACATTTGCCATAGGCGCCGCTTGCAAAAGGCGCCAAACGTTCCAGAAAAAAGTGCGAAAAGCTCATTTTCCCGCAAATAAGTATTATTTTAATACTCAAACGTTAGCTTATGAATAATAATAACGCTATTATCCTTTATTAAAACACAGAAAAAAGTTACATCCTACATAACCAAGGTGTTTCCTAAAATTTTGCAATAGGCGCCATATCGTCAAGGAACGTCACTGGGTTTCACTATGTGTATATTTAGATTTCAGGTCTCCAGAAATCGTAAACTCGGTACTATCCCTGAGGAGAGCTACAGTGTCGCTAAACGCGCATATGGTTTTCCGTATCTCGGTGACAGATATTAGGTAGACCGTCTACTTATTTATCTGTTTGTATAAAAAACTCGATAAAATGATAATAATCATTTGCAATAATCTAAAATTTTATCTTGCGAGTTACGTTTGCCGTTTTAAATTTAAAAATATTTACGGTTTTCAATTCCAGAGATACAATTCATCGTCCCGTTCTGATTTTTATTTCCCTTGAACCGTCTCGACAAGACGCAATAAATGTTATCACATTCTGACCAGCATCAATCGATGCATCGCGATGTGTAACCTGCAGGCGTGTTACCTAGGACCTCCGTCGAAGGAGCTACCGTCGCTTCCATAAGGTCAATCTAAAGGTCAACACCTAATGCCAACCGACCCATTACGATCTCCTCCATTTTACGCGATTATATTCTTTATGTTAGACTATTCCCTCGTTGATTGCCAAAAAGGACGTTTCGCGCTCACCGGAATGCGAATTAATTAGATTCTGCGATAATATCTATACTAACAGGAAATATTATCTTAAAAGAATCAAACAACACCACAAAGGAAACAATTCGGAGTCTCTCGTAACAACGTTACGCGTTGCATAATTTTCTCGTTCCCACGAACGTGGACGACAACACAAAATTGTCAACTCAAATCTAACTTGTTTTTAACGGTCAGTGTACACGTATCCATTGAGTAAATCGACTCATACCGTGAGTTTATCTATATCTATAGTTCACCCTGCAAGCCACCGCAATGGTGTGTGGCAGGGGGTGCAATAGCACCAAGGTAAAGCGCATAATAATGTATAGTATCACTCTACGTCGGCTGATTTCCTTTCGTAACTTCTGTTCTGCTCAGCTATCGTTCTAGGGAAAAACGAGCCTTTATACCTCTCAGTCCTACAGGCTATCTCTCTTATTTTACGAGGATGGTCCGTTCTACCAATATAAGTTGGCGCTCTTATTATTTCTTCGACATCGCTGGAGAATATATGCGTTCTAAATCTTTCGAGAAGTTTTAACCTAGAGCGTGATCGGCGCTCAGCTAGTGATTCCCATCCTAAGTCCTGTATCAAGGCTGTAACACTATTGTTTCTATCGTAACAATTTTTGACGAATCTAGCGCCTTTTCGCTGCACTCTTTCTAACTCTGAGATTGATCCTTTCACGTACGGATCCCATATGCTCGACGCGTACTCTAATAGCGGTCTTACTAACGAGAAGTAACATGTCTCTTTGACTTTTTCCTCACTTTTACCTACTATGCGTTTGATGAATCCTAGTTTCTGTTTAGCCTTCCCGCATATATTTCGTATGTGCATATCCCACGAGAGGTTGCTTGTTAAAGTAACGCCTAAGTATTTGACGGAATCGGTTAGTTTTAGCTGGACGCCTTCAACAGTGTAATTCGTCGTGTCAATGTTTTTGTTTCCCCATATGTTATAAATGGATCTCGGTAATTTATCACAGATCGTATCATCAATGCGTGTCGACGAGAATATTTTAATAATAACAATCTCTGCGTTCCGAATTCGACGTGAAATTTGTGATTCTTGGGTAGATACGACAACCGTGAATTAATCCCATATTCTTTTAAACGACGCTCAGATCTTCGATATGATGTATGAAGAACAATGCTAAGGAAGGAGTTTATTTGAAAAAGCGAGTCTATAAAGAATGAAAGCAATTAAGTGCAGATATGAAATCAGATCAGGATGCCAATGTCTCTTTCCAAGAGAGAATTCGTTATCGAATTAAAAGCTATCCATAACGATTACGTATGTTTTGCGCGGAAATCGTTGGAATAATTTCGTCGAAGGCTCGACGTAATAGCCATGGAGTTAGTCTACTTATTTTCCTTGAATTTGCCTATGAAGCTTCTTTTTTTAAACAGTTGCTGAAAAACCAGATACGACCTTTATTCTGCGGAGCATTTCCATTTTTCCGATTAATTTCCTGGCGCTACCACGTAGTAGCTTCCATATTTTACATCAATATTACCATCTTTTTAAGAGTGAACGCTTCTGATATAAGCCCAGATGCTCCGATTAACTCCTAAATTATTCATCTGATAACCTTTGCATGGGAAACTACGCTCCTCATAATAAAATGTCAACGGTGTAGATGCGTATAAAAGCCCTATAATTCCATATATACTAACACTGCTTGAAAATCATGTATCCTTAATTTACCAAAAAAAAACATTTTGAGGAAGCCCTAAAATGTTTGAACGCGTTAAGGAAACAATGCTTTTTATAATGTTTCCTTGTGAAAACTAATACATTATGGAATTATGGAGCTCGTATAACCTTGTTATGACAATCGAAGATACCTAAGATAAATATTTAGTTTTTCGAGTGCTTATTCGTGAATGAAAACTAATGCTAATTAAGATCAACTAGTTTACAGTCGTCATGCATTTAGGGACAATAAGTTTTAATGGTTTGGTTTTATTTATTCATTTCTTTGTCTTCCTCCTTCACAAATAAGAATATTCATAAAAGTCATGCCAGGATCTATCTAGCTTATAAAAAATTAAGAAAGTATTTCATGTGGAGCTACATGAGATTTATTTGTTAATTGAAGTTTGGATGTTTGGAGATGACGGATTTATAATCTGATAAATAAAACCTGAAAATTAGTTTTTTGCAGCTTTGACAGGTGAACATGCGTCGTAAACAGAGAAAGAAACCGAAAACGTACGGGCTGAACACCGGCAGGAATGGAGAATTTAGCGTCAGGGGTATTCACAATTCCTTAAACAAGAAGAATCCCAAAACTTTCAGCAACATGACCCCCTGACGGATCGCGAAAGTATTTCTAATGGGTCTATATGCATCAAGTTTGGAATCCGGTGGCGAATCAATGCTAACGAGTCGGACCCCTCAGTTTAGGGGCAGCAAAGAAATTCCGATTCTGGGGTGAAGGTTATAGGGTTAGTCTGATTTGCCCCGGGCCCCATACTCCTTTAGGGCCTACACATACACAATCACAGAAACAACCAATTGAGGGATGAGTTGTAGAGCACATTACATAAGATGCTTTACTTCACCGACCGCTATCTCTCCATCGCAGACGCTATGTATTGATGGTTGCCTACATTGGTAGAGTACGCTTTTCTTAACGTTTTTTATTTTGCCTCCCCAGCAGCTAATCCTAGATCCACCGAATTTATACCATATTTAGCCATAATGTAGAGTTGTCCATACTAATATTTTAACGTTTGTTACTTGAGTCATTTTTTGAGTTTTGAGTGGAAAGAAGGATGAACCCAATACGTACGCGATTGTTTTTGGGAAAAAAAGCGCTAATGAACTTATACGTCAGCTTTACTAGCAGCCATCAGTAAGAATGTGGTCTAATTACCCAACAGAAGATAAGTTTATCGCCACATAAAACTCTCGAACAATATTAGAAACTGAACAAAAGAGCCTTCATGAAGCCTTCTGGTGCCGACTAATGCCATCTTAAACTTTACTTATTTATATCTCCCTCAATTTGCGTCCAAAATCCGTAAGGGAAGTACAGTAGAACTTCAATAAGTCGAACCTAAAAGGAAACAAAAAATATTCGACTTGTAGAAAACTTTTACAAGTTCGGCTATATATACCACCATGCCGGCGCACGATGTGACGTTGCTTTCCGAATACAGGTAGCGTTCGAACGGAGAGACAAAACGATTCGAGTCTGGAACATAAAGATCAAAGGGGAATATCGCCAGGAGAAATCCTGCTGCGGGCACCAGACCGGGAAAACTAAATAAAAACACTCGGAACGATATCGCCCTTGTTTGACTTGGCCATCTCACCGCGTGCGTGTTCCACATTGGTTCGCATTTGAACGACGCAAGACAGCCTGTTACGCAGCAAAATTATTTTACGATTATAAATTTTTTCGCTCCACCGTTTCGTCTCGACACGTCTCTTGACGCGACTCTTAAAAATGTCGCACTAACACGCACGTGTGAAACTAAGTACAGTAAAAGCTGTGCTATCCGGCTATTTAGAAACCGGCCACCCTTAGATACCGACTATTACACAAATATGTATATCAGTTCGATAGTTTGTAGGGACGAGATGTGGTTGTTGGTAAATGGGAGAAAACCGGTTTTCACAGAATCCAAAATCTATTCTGAGAAAAACCGATATTTAAAAAGCGCGGTTATAGAATAGAGGTGGCCTCTAAAAGAAGTGCACATCTATGTACCTAAATACTTTATATCGCTGTATTATTTTACATGTACAATACTCAAAAAGTTTTCTCTTTCCGACGTGTTGTATTTGATTTTTATCTGTCACACGGCATAATTTTTTAAACTCACCATTGCGCGTACAGGAAACCCCTGCGGAATGGAAATAACTTTTCACTTAACCTCTTACTCTTCAACTGAAATGTACTTTGAAAAATCTCGTATCCGACATGCTTTCCCAAACAACCTCACCGTTCCCACGACCTTCGAAGCGAGAAACTTCAGACTTCCAGTCACCGGGAGCCAAAGCGAGCGACGGACCGAAGTGTTGGATTAAAAGTGGCAATCGACGTTTGTGACATCTCACGGTAGAAAAAAATACCACCATCCAGATTTCGTGACGCGGATCGAAGGAAGTCTTACGTGGGCGAAAATCTTTCATAACCTAAAAAAAGAAAGAAAGAAGAACGGTTTGACGTGCGCTGTTCGATCCCATAAAGAGAAAAGTTGGACCTCTGACGTAGTACATTTTTCGGCACGCGCTGGATAGAATCTTTCATCTTCTCTTACGGCTTCCCACCTATTCATTCCTTCATTTATCATTTCTTCTCTTCTCCTGTACCTGTCTTCCCCTCTATCTCACTTTTTCTTTCTCTCTTCGCTCCCATCCCATCTTTCTATCATCATTCCTCCCTCTCTTTTCCCCCTCTCACACAGTTTTTTTTCCAACCCACAAAACTAACATTATTCTATGTAATTCCCTATGTCAACTAACAAAATTTGTAAACAATATGTATGTTAAAATCTGTAATTTAACTTGTATATAATCCTCAATCCTGACGAAAGCGTTAAATGTAAGAAGGGACTTCACAGTCTCAGATCCACCCTAAATAAAGTCGTTTGTCTGTCTGTCTGCCCCTTTTCCCCCTCCTGTATCTCTCCTGCCTTCGTCCTCCCTCACGCTTCCTTCCTCGTTTAACTTTCTATCTCCTCTCTCTCTTTCTCCACCTCTCCCTTTCGCGTAGCAACCGATTCCGGTCGCTAAGTTTTTCCACCCAAAAATTCCGACTTAATTTTACATCTTGAGCACTTTCTCTTCTCGTTAATATGCAAATCTCGATTGTTAATGCACGTTTCCTCTTCCCTTTAATATGTAAATGTTTATTTTTTTATTTTAATGTTATGATAATGGATAAGATGTAAGAAGAGACTTCACGGTATAGTCTCAATTTCGTTCGAATAAAGACCTTTACTAACCAATCTTTCTCTCTCTTCCCCCCCCCCCCCCCCCCCCCCCCCCCGTCCTCTCAACAATACCCCAGTCCATCCGCAAAAAAGGAACTCCGCGACTCCATTCTTTCCTCCACTCTCTTCACTTCTCAACTCGGTCACGGAGAGGGGTCCCACCTTAACCCCCGGTTCCTCCCTCTCTGCTCCCCTCCTCCCTCTTCCTCTCCTCCCCATCTCCCCTCTCCTCCCCATCTCCCCTCTCCTCCCCATCTCCCCTCTCCTCCCCCTTTCCACACCTCTCTACCCTCTCTCCCCTTTCCTCTCTCCTCCCTCCCCCCTCTCCTAACCTCTCCCTCCCCCCTTTCCTCTCCATCAAAAGCGAACCACCTATCTCTCTCTCTCTCTCTCACACACACACACCACCTCTCTCCTCCTCTTTCCCCTCCTTCTCCCCCCTCTCCACATATCCTCCCTCCTCCCAATATCCTATCTCCTCCTCTCCTACCCCCTTTCCAATCCCCTCTCTCCTCTCCACTCCTCCTATCTCCTCTATCCTCCCTCCCCCCCCCCCTCCTAACCTCTCCCCTCTTTTCTCTCCATCAAAAGCTAAGCACCTATCTCTCTCTCTCTTTCTCACCCATACACACCATGAGCCATTCGGAAACGTCGTTTACTGTGCCCCCTCTCTCCGTTCTCCACAACTCCGCACCCTCTTCCTCTTTACTTATTCATTCCAAAGGCGTCTCATTCACAATGTCCCCTCCTCCCTCTCTCTTGCCATCTCCACCTCTCTCTCTCTCTTATTCGCTATCTCTTTTTCCTGCCGACACTCTCCGTTCTCACCCTCCAAACCCACTCCTCTATCACACCCTCAACGAGAGTTTACGTGTCAACTCCAGGGGATTACATGTACACTCATCATACGTGTCGTTTGCCTAGAGGTGTTGTCCGCCCACGCCGTGCATTGTTTTCTCGTTCGCCAGCGAGCTGTGTTGTTCACTTCCTTTTTTTTTTCTCCCCTATGGATCGTCTTAGGAGGCGAACGATTAGGCGCAGAGATGTTTCGCGACTTAAGTGGGAGAGCGTATATCTTAGCGCCGTCAAACATATGGCCTTTTCGCCTAAAAGAAGGAAAAGTGACAGGTGACAGATCCCTATTATTGTTGTATTATTCTTCGGCAGGGCGCTGTTCGTAAATCTTTTGCAAGCGGCAGAGAAAAATCTTTTTGTTTTGGTTCTTCCATTGCTTATGTTTTCGGAAGTTATTTATCACTAGGCGAGCCAGATCTTAAACTTCATGCGCAAAAGTGCTGGTAAATTATGCGTCAATGGAATAAGTATCGAATTAGAAAAGTGACACGTTTCCTGCCTTGAAGTCTCCAAAATCACAAATGACAAATTTAATACTCAACGGTCGAATTAATACTTGCACTTGCCAGTGCAACTGAACGTGATACATTCATCGTAGATCGATGAAATATATCTTCATGGTAACTCAATATAAAGCGTTAGTAGAGGTTTAAAAAACAGCATTTAACTTAAGAACGAGGTTTGTTCGTTCCATATGCGTTATGGCACATTTCAGCTGTGTGTGGACTGGGTGCTCCAATTGTTGGCCTGTTCATTGTAATCCTGCTGATTAGGAACCACGATACAGTACTGGGTTACGGTCCGTACTTGAATATCAGTTAAGTAATACGCTACCTGTTAAGAAAATTTGGAGACGCAATAACACCCTAAAATTATATCGATGTTTCGAAGCCAGGACATAGATGATAATGCATTTCAATACCTCAAACGTAAGACTTTCATTCCTAATGTCACGTGCCAACGCTCACATCTTGTATTTACCTCTACCCCAGGTGTATTTAATTTAGTCGTTTAGCAATTGAGAACACCGTTAATGTTTAGTAGAGTTTTATATGACATCGTATGTTTAAAGTTAACTTATGTTCCATATGAAGATAAATGAAAATACGAACTGCCTCGTTTGGTTCGCTCAAATCGCTTCGAATTTAATCTCTCCCAGACGCGTTCATTTCGGAGTTTATTTTTTGGGTGCAAATAATGGGTGAGCCGGAGCGGAATTCAGCTCTGCAAAGCGGATGCGTATCAATAGAAAAACATCTCGAACAAAGCTGCGAGAGACTGGAAATTTTCACGTATATTGCCTTTCCGAGGTAGTAAAATACGTCCGGACTTAATTCCTCTTTCTCCCGTTTTAATAACTGTCGCTAGGAAAAGTGAAAGTATTTTTTCCGCGTGGGAGAAAAGTGAAGGTTTTTCTCCTAGATGAAAGGAAGATGGAAAATAGAACCTTTTTTCACCGGTTCTTTCTTTCCGTAAAAGGAAGTTCAGTCTAGGTAAAAAAAAAAGTCTTCCTTTCTTCCCTCGAGGAAATTTCCCGTCGAAAAGTCGTTTACAAGAAGTTATTTTTATTAAATGTCGTCGCTTGGTGCGTTACGATTCGATGTCTAGAAAATTTTCTACTGCTTCATTTCGGCTCTATTCTTCTCTAACCGGTTGTCTGACGACAATTCTCGAGTAGTGGAAAGATAGTATGGAATTTCGACGGATGAAAATGTCGGAATCAAATGAAATTCGCATTGTCAATGGGTCCCGTTCCTTGATAGGAATTTTATCTCGAAAATATTCGAATTAAGTTTAAAAAAATAAACACCAAAAGTCGCCTATGTGCATTTCCATGAGTTTACTGGCAAACTGCGATAAAACCATCTTTCCAAAGAAAAAGCCGTCTTCAGCAGGAACACGAATCAAAACAGATATACGTAAAATAATATTTTATTAACAGCAAAATAAACTGAACCTGCTAAGAAAATTAATTTTTTAAAAAGACAATAATATACAACGAGTAATTATGTTATGGGTCGGCACTCGAAAGGCAGTTGTGTTTTCGTGGATATTATATTTATTGTCACGTTTGTATTTTTGGTGCCGGTCGGTTATCCCCCCGCAAATTACATTCCATATCAACAATAATTTTTATTTATTTATTTTCATAATAATAAATAAATATTTATTGTTGAGAGGCTCATGGGATCTCTATGTAATATTTTTACCCTAAAGCTTGCTAACCCATGACTGATGGGCCTGTCGCGACATTTACAAACCCGATCACCGGACAACGGGGAAGGTTAGTTTGGGTAGCGCCCGGAGACGACTACCCATTAAAACAAAGCGAGCCAAAGGCTACTGCACCCCCTGCCGCACACCACTGCGGTGGCTTGCAGGGTGAACCGTAGATAAAGATATAAGATATCCTTTCAATGTTATATCCTCTCAATTTGCGGCGCAACAGTCAAACGAGATATAATTCCTCTGTCGCAAATAGAGAGGATATAACTAGTTATTATATGCATTAACTGAATTATATACTTTAACGGTAACATATACATCTTTTATAATAACAACTATTTATGAAATTAGAGTTTTAAAGAAGATATTTGAAAAAAATCTCCATATTTGGGGTATAGATATTTAAATTATTATGAATAGCATTACAAGGCAAAATTATTATTTCGTATCGTAGATGAATACAGTCGTCCTTATTGCCGTAAGTTATATTTTGAATATGTTTACAGAATTCACCGCTAGATTGTGGCGCTCTATACTGGAAATTTACGAATAAATAAATTATCTCCGAAACGAAAGGTTCTACGAAAATTTGTTTCAAACCAAACATGGAAAAAATATTATTCTCTACAACTTTAATCTTCACGAATATTACCAATAACGACATTTTTAAGGAGATATTTGACGTAAACCGAAAAAACCGATTATTTACAAATAATTACTAAAAAATAACATATGGAAAATTGTTTTAAATGAAAGTTGTAGGAAGTTACAATTACATTCTCTATAACCTTTGTGTCAAATTGTGTATACAATAATGATGTTTTAACGAAGATATTTCGCCAAAACCGAATCGGGTTTCGAATAAACCTCGACTTCTGTTTAACTGGTATTGCCCAAAAACTAGTTAGCTCTTCGTGTTCATACTAAAGTGTTATATATGAAATCTGGTAATGATATGGCAAGTACTTTTTGAGGTAGACCGCACACAAAATTTCTATCACATACAGACACAGAGACATCATCGAGAAAATAGTCAAAACGTGTTCTAGGGACCTCAAAACGTGTATTTCCGCCGAAATCTCAAAAACCATTTTTCCATGAAAACAATACTTTCTCTATACTGCGTATATGGAGAAAGTAATAAAAAGCAACAAGCTCAAAGCTAATGAAATCTTTTGTAAATAAAGCTTTTCATAACTCCAACAAAAACCAGCCTCCTTGGAAATGAGTGTGCCGTATAAACGTGCTTAATAAGAGGATTCACTGGAATAGCTTTTAATCAAAGTTGTACCCCGAAACAATATTTTATTTAAAGGAAACTTTACGTGGCTTATTTAGAATAAGAAACTTTGCCCCTCAGGAAGTACCTGATGGGAAAGTTTTCTAAGAAATCTCACAGGAAGTAAAAATCGAGGCAATTAAAAAAAAAACGTTTATTATTTTTAAAATTGTTGCCTGTTAAAGTATTAATTGGGATATACACGTGTCTGTATTATTTGGATTATTTTGCAAAGTAAAAGAAATGCTTACGGAATGGATTTTCCTGCTCGTGTACCTGTATTTTCTGCATTAGGGTCGTAATGTGACGCAAAAGATTTTTTTACGGAAATTAAACTAAATATGAATCGATTGCTTTAAAAAAAAAACATAGTTCGTTGCTGGACAAAGTGATTATAGCTCTTATTTGACCTTTTCAAGGTAAAAAAAATCTGATGTGGCCAACACGAATTTCTCCATATTTGGTGTATAGATATTTAAATTATTATGAATAGCATTATAAGGAAAAATTATTATTTCGTATCGTAAAAGATTACAGTCGTCCTTATTGCCGTAAATTAGGTATATTTTCAATATCTTTACAGAATTCACCGCTATATGGTGACGGCGCTGTATACTGGAAATTTACGAATAAGCAAAATATCTCCGAAATGGATGATTCTACGAAAATTCGTTTCAAACAAAACCTGGAAGAAATATTATTCTCTACAACTTTGGTCCTCCAGAAGATTACGAATAACCGTTTTTAAGGAGATATTTGACGGAAACCGAAAAAACCGATTATTTATAAATAATTCCTAAACAATAACTATTATGGAAAATTGTTTCAAATGAAAGTTGTAGGAAATTATATTTTCTACATTTTTTGTAATGGTCAATGTATACAATAAAGACGTATTATCGGAGAAATATCGCAAAAACCGAATCGGGTTTCGAATTAACCTCAACTTCCGGTTAACCGGTATTGTCAAAAAACTAACCAGTTCTTTGTGTTCGTGCCAAAGTGTTATATATGATATTTGGTATTAATATGACAGGTACTTTTTGAGTTAGATCGCCAACAATCACATACATACATCCATCCATCCATCCACACACACATACATCATTCCGAAAATAGTCTAAACGTGTTCTATATAGGGACCTCAAAACGTATTTCCGCTGAAATCTCGAAATCGATTTTTTTCGTGATCACAATACTTTTCCCATACTATGTATGGAGAGAGTAAAAAAGTAGTCTTCCTCCGCGCATGACCTACTCTGCAACACTCCCGTTATAGCACTTTGATCTCTCTCCACGCCCTCTGTCGTCTCGCCCTCTTCCTATAACCTCTCCTCTTCCCTCCCTCGCTCTCTTTCTTCCTCATTCCGTTGCCCTTAACCTCATGATATCCTCTCTTCAAGCTTTCGATTCATTCGTACCACCTCGCGCACTCTCCTCCGTTTTCCCCCCGCTATTTTCTATTTTTCCCCCTCGTTCGACCTGCAGACGTGAACCTCCTCCGTAACTCAAAAAGACTGAACTTGGAATTTTCGATATCTAGAGAAAGGCAACAGGCTTGTTACTTTGTCCATACGTAGTAAAGGGAAATTATTGTGATCACGAAAACAATCTACTTCGGGATTTCAACGGAAATACACGTTTTGATGTCCCTAGAACACGTTTAGACTATTTTCGGAATGATGTCTGTGTGTGTGGATGGATGTGATTGTGGGCGCCCTAACTCAAAAAGTACTTGTCATATTAATACCAAATTTTATATATAAAACTTTAGCATGAGCACAAAGAACTGATTAGTTTTTTTGGACAATACCGGTTAACCGGAAGTCGATTCAGTTTTTGCGATATTTCTCCGATAATACACCATTTTTGTATACATTGACCATTACAAAAAATGTAGAAAATATAATTTTCCATAGCAGTTATTGTTTAGGAATTATTTATAAATAATCGGTTTTTTCGGTTTCCGTCAAATATCTCCTTAAAAACGGTTATTCGTAATCTTCTTGAGGACCAAAGTTGTAAAGAATAATATTTCTTCCAAGTTTTGTTTGAAACAAATTTTCGTAGAACCATCCATTTCGGAGATATTTTCCTTTTTCTTAATTTCCAGTATACAGCGCCACCACCATGTAGCGGTGAATTCTGTAAACATATTCAAAATATACCTAATTTACGGCAATAAGGACGACTGTATTCTTTTACTATACGAAATAATAATTTTTCCTTATAATGCTATTCATAATAATTTAAATATCTATACACCAAATATGGAGAAAGTCGTGTGTTGGCCACATCAGATTTTTCAGTTCTCAGAATACTTTCATCACTTAATAATGCTTTTTAATTATGAACCTTTCTCGAATTTCCAACCAATTATCGCAGATTTTTGCTCCCTGCTACGTCGTCCTTTCCTATTTCCTCTCCTGCTTCCTTTGCTTTATCTTATACCTTTCCTTTCTGTTTCACCAAAACCCATAATTCCTTCTCCACCGAATTACCTTTCCCGTATTAAATCTTCTTGTGTGCATGCTTAGGTTCGTGCAGGTAAATATTAGTACACGTTTATTTGGAAAACAAATACCATTTTTAAAAACCCTTCCAGGAGTGTTTTTTTCGGAAACATCTTAAAAAATGTACTCCTCATTTATGATGCATAAAATAAACTAAAGCAATATCAGTTGACGAAGTTTAATAAGCTAAAAACAACCCGCCGAGCAAAATTGGGATATTGGAATTTAAGGGTAAAGGTCACGTCCCAGTTCTGGATTACGGAATATTATGAGCTGATTAACAAAGACCGTGACAGCAGTGCAAATTGCGCATTGCACGTGCAAGGAGAATTTTTTAAAAAATAGGTAACGGATGAGTAAGAATTAGATACAATCAAACCTCGATAACTCGAAGCTACGGGAAAGACAGAAAGGTTCTAGTAATCGAAACCTCGAGTTACAGAACGGCATTTGAATGTCGAAAAATATCGAATTCGATTGATAAAAAATTCGAGATATACGCCTTCGACTTATAGAGATTCGACTGCAATTGGACGTATTCTTTCGTATAATGAATTTTTAGGGAATTTGTGAAATTGTTGTCAAGCGAATTCTTTTCCTTTTCCGGAAATAACAGAGTTCTGTTTCCTCACAATGGCTCGAGAGATAAAATCTATTTAAAAAACAGCGTAAGAGTGTACGCGGAGTCTGTTCGTTCGTCTGATTCCTCGCCGTCTTTCCTCAAGGACAGACTTTCGATAAGGTTCGGAATTCAACTTCTCTCCCTCTCTCTCGCACGTCCGACTGCGCGTTGAAATTTCGCGAGCAAAGGGCAGCAGCGAAATTCTCCACTGAAATCAAGATCGGAACGGATTTCCCCTGCAGAAATTTGCTAGTGCGCGTGCGCAGAAATCCTATGGACAAAACGTGGGAAAAGTGATGCGTACCTAAGCGTAAGTGCACATGCACACACGTCAAACTCGCAAAACAAAACAGGTGAATTCTTAAACAGATTAAAAATTTAAAAAATGTTTGAAGTTGAGCATTGTCTCTATTTCTCCTCCCATAGAATGATCTGGGAATATTTGAATGTTGACTTCTGTGCGCATTAAAACCTTCAAGAAATCACGCAGGTCGTTCGATTACTTAAAAACTTAAAACGGATTAAAGATCAGCGGAAAACATGGCATTCCACGGTACATATTGGGGAACGGATTTACATTTCTATGTGAGAAAAACTTAATTCTTTTCCACATACGAATTTCTCTTGTTCGTAGGTTGATTCTAAAACTTTTAAGATTGTTAATAAAAAGTGGCTTGTGCATATCCCTTTCCCTTCTCTATAGCAAATAGAGACAAAACTGGAGTCGAACCTGGCGTGTTTAGAAGAAAGTTTTTGTCCCAATATCTGCATTAGATCTTCTCACGTCAGCGTAATAAATTTGAAGTATGTGAAATGAATAGGATCCTAAACATCTTGCGCTATATTATTTATGACGTCATCAACACGTTAGGAACCAAAACACCTTTTTTTAGTACATAGAGAAAAGTGATACGTATATATATTATAATTTGATGCGATATAATACACTTGTTTTAATTTAATATACCGGAAAATGACCAATTTAAACATGTTTATTGGTGGAACTTTACTAATCCTTGTTCCAATGTCTTCACTGAAGAAATTATTTTCGGTAAACGCGTTTATAGGACCCTACCTGTAATCGTTATTCCGCGGAACCTCTTGTTTCGATGAACGCGAAACAGTACCCGACTTCGCCTCTTTTGTTTTCTCTCCTTATATAGTTTTTCTCCTTAGTCCGCCTTTGTGCAGCAGCCCTTTTGATCGCTCGTTCCTTTCTTTATTCCCCCTTCCACTCACTGAACTTTCTTTCCCCCTTCTTTCTCCTCGCCGGTTTACATGAAAAGGGATGGAATGAGGGCGGTCTGCGCCTCGCCTAAAACCGACCCTTTAACAGGACCCAATTCCTATCCTATCCATTACACTCCCCCCCCACAGTTCTCGCTCCCGGAAACTCCGCCTTTTACCTCTTTCGCCCCTTCTCTATTCACTCGCTCCCCAACCGCCTTTCTTTCTGTGGACCAGCTCCCCTAAACCCCGTCCATCCACTTCTATATCTACCTCTTTCTCTCTCTTTTTCCCTCCTCTCCTTTTTAAGCACGTTTCGCTTACAGCGTGAGCGCCTATTATCGTCGGTCCGTCTGTCTGTCCGTCAGTCCGCATGTTCGTTCTCGGCTTCTACAGAACGGATTTTCATGAAATTTGATATTAAGGACTTTCAATCAAATATAATAAGAAAATCGCAAAAATGAATCACGTATGCCAATCAGGGGTACCACTTTACTGGTGACAAAAAATTAAATTTTCGTCATATCTCGTAAAGTATTGCTCATATCAAAATATTTTTCAAATAAAAGTTGTAGAACAGGTACAGAGGAGTATTTCCTTTCCTATATATTTTTATCGTAGGAGTAGCCGTTATCGAGAAAATCAAACAAGAATGTCTTATATCGAGTTGAACTTGGAAAATTTCTTGCATGGTTACTTCTTCATTGTTGCTAACATAAACAATCTCCCAAACAAACGTTTAATTTCCTTACGTGTGCATGTAATATTATTAAATAGGAAGAAAATGGATTATTTATGATGAAGAAAAGAACTTTAAAACGCTATTTCCCTTACGTACAGGTATATAATTTCTTTCTAATACTCCATTGCACGAAACGCGCCCATTTGTGATACGTTGTACACTTTCCTAACTTGTTTGTCCTGCGAAGTTCTTGTTCAGGAATCAACAGCCATTCCTTGCTACAGCGCTGATTTTTCGCGAATCGACGGACGGCTGGAAACATGCAGAAACGGCGCTCGTGCATCCATCCACCCTCCTCTCTCTCTCTTTCTCTGCTACTCTCAGTCTCCCGACATATCTCTCCTCTTTACTCTGTTTTACTATCCTGCATTAAACGAACTTACCTTTGTTGAAAATCACGACATGTAATCTGAATTTTTGTGTGCTTACATTCTTTTTCTCGGTAACTGAAGAAACAACGCGAATTACAGCAATTTAATAATTGAACTATGCACTACGTCATAAAGGTGACTACGTAAAAGATAGATATTTATTATTATTACTTTCAATCGCTACTTATTGAACTTGATTTAATAAAATTCCATTCTCTAAAATATTTTCTCGTATGAAACTATCGAAACTTACAATGCATAAAAAGATGCACAGAATGTACTTTTAACTAACATAACTGCAATATGAGTTTCAAAAAATTGTTTCGCTAAACATTATTGTAAAAGCTTTTCTAAAACGTTCAAATAATTATAAAAAAACAAGTATCGAGATTTCCCCGTGGCTGTAATCCAATAGACGATCTTGGTGACCTCCTATAACCATCAAACTGCCAAAAGAAAACAGGATACAAAAAAAATCAATAAAATAATTATAATGAAAATAAAAACGAGTAAATTTCAGTTAATTTCATTTTCTAAAGACTTCCTTGTTCGAGATCGAATAAGCTGAAATTATAAATGACCTTTTGATCCGATTAACAATTAGCGCATCTCCTTCTGTCTCTTTCCTACTTTCTCTTCCACCAACTCACTTTCTCTTCACTTTCCCTCTCTCTCTTAGACGATTTTTGTTGTTCTTGGGTATCTCTCTCTCTCTCTCTATCCAGTTCCTTTTCCCTCGTCCCAATCCCTCCTTCCCTTAAGACCGTTAAATGTCCTTGTTATTTTGATCGGTACGGTTGTAGCAAACGTGAAGCCCATCCCTTTCAATCTCGAACTGTAGACCGAAGTGGAAGGGCAACGTGCGCACTCGTGCGAAATGAGATAAAACAAAAGGAGATTGTGTCGAAATCTTCCAAAAGAGGATTTAGCGTAGTGTATCACGGAAAGATGCCGAGCTCATCTTCCCCGTCGTGTGTTTTCTTCAACGAATTCATTCCTATACATCGTTGTCAAAAAAAAAACAGAGCGACGAAAATAGTTTTGCAAGATTTATCGAAGGAAGTTTTTATTCATATTCATGCTCAGTACTTACTACACCATCAAGTCAAATGAAAATTGCCGTCGAAAAAAAAAACATGAATATTTGTGAACTTTACCATGCGCGTAAATGAAACCGGGGCAGTTTATGCTGCAGGAGATTATCACAGATATAAAATACAAACCTATCTCAATCGAAATGTTTAACAAAGAAAATAAAAATTAGATGCAATAAGCCCGAATTTTTAGAATTCCAAATCAACTTATAGAAATACCCACTTAGAGAGATCTTGAAAGAATCAAAAATTCGATTTATATACGATCAAGTTCTACAAGGTTAATCTCAGTTGCAACCGTATTCCAAACAAAACCTTCCGCCAGAAGAACTTACCAACAAAAGCCGAAGATCATTAACTGCTGTAAAGATTCCGTTAAAATTACCACAGACGTTTCTTGACATAAAGAATTAACGGTACACGCGTTATGACCCTTAAATATGCTAATCCCCGCTACTATATTTTAGTAAGTCTGTCTGTTTGTCTGTCTATCTGTCCGTCTGTTCCTTTATGCAGGCCCACATTTCTCAACCTATTCCGACCATATTTGGCACGATTGTAGGGATTACCAAGGGGAAGGTTAATGCGTGGTTTTAATGTCCGTCTGTCTGTTTGCTTCGAAATGGAGGTCCATTTTCCGTCTGCTCCTTTACGCAAGCCCACAATTAACCGATTCCAAACAAATTTGGCACGATAGTAGGGAGGAGATCAGCGCAGGGTTTTAGTGTCCGTCTGTTCACTTGATTTAAAATGGCGACCGATTTAAACATTAAACTACGCGTAGTTTCCCGAGTCCTACTATTGATTTGAATCAAATTGGTACGATTGTTGAGGGCTCCCGGGAATAATTCATACGTGGTTTTTGTTTCTCTCTGCCCGTTTTATTCAAAACGGCGGACGACTGAATTCTTAAATACCATGTATCATCTAGAATTCCAAACTTATTTGAACCAAAATTTCCCCGGGCAACGCCGGGTATTTCTGCTGTTCATATATAAAGAGTGAATGTATATCAGTATTCTCCCTTTCCGAGAATGGCCAGAGCTGTAAATGAGGTGCTTGCCGGACTTCTTTCATGACTCGCTTCATACTTTTAGGAGCTAGTTATTTAGGGCCTTAAGTGACTGGCACATATGTTGTATTTTTTGTTCATTATTTTGTCTTATTTATATTGTATTTTTTTATCTCTTGTAATTTTATATTTTAATTTAGTTTCTTATAACACATGTTACTTATGTGTGTTAAATAAATTATCTATCTATTGAACTTTTGCACATATGATTCCTTGATTTTTTGTGGAATAGCGTTTCGCCTTCCCATTTTCGAAACCCACGCGTATAATTGTTTATAAATGTGAGAATAATCGATAGACCGTGGTCGCTGGATAAGAGCCCTAAATAACTACAATGCGTAACTAAGGCGTCTTATTTGCGAGCAAGCATCTCATGGATGTTGTCATTACTTAACTCGGAGTTGGAATCCTTCTGTGGGCATCCTTCCTCTTTTGTTGGAATACGTCATCCATGAAAACTGCATGTTTGATCATCACTTGTTTTACTTCCAAGACGACGGGGAGCTACTGGACCGTCGCCAAGGATACCGCCGAGTCCTGAGAGCGATTCGTGTTCCATTCTCTACACCCGAAACAAAACATATGCTTTATGCGGTAAAGGTAAATACGAGGTAATTTACAGATCGCGCGGTGTTTTTTTTTCAGGCGATAAACGCGCGCTTTTATTTTTACCGCGAATCCGATTTCGAACGGCTTTTCATTAGGTCGAACACAACTACAAAACACACCGGATGATTTTTGGGTTTAAATTCGTTTTCTTTCCCGGCGTTACGGGAATCCTGCCAAGGGTTTCTTTTTTTCTTCCTTCCGTTGCTACGACTACTGCCAGCTGCTGTCTCAGCGCGGCTCCTCCATTTTTTTATGCTTTCGGCTTAAGGCTTAAGGAGACCGCGTATATGAATATATCGCCTGCATTTTTTGTTGTGGCGCCCTTAACAAGAAGGAAAACATAAACTATGCGTTTGAATGACTCCTTCGATCTGCCATAAACAAAATGTCCATCCAACTCGGGGAAGGAGACTGAAAATCGGCTTGACAAAATTTTTGCATTCTTCCTTTTATTTTTGGCGAATTATTCATTCAACTTTTCGGTGACGACTTCCGTTTTCGCGTCAACCGGAAAATAAAAAAATATTTTCAGTTCAAGCTTTAAAAATGACTACGATGGCTCTATTATATGGATATTTTCCGCGGTAATAATAAGAGAAAAGTTTAGAAAAATATTTTATTCTACGGCCCTTCAGGAATCAAAACTGTAGTTTACAATTTAAAAAATTGTTAATTTATAAATAATATCTCCTAATAAAAGCAATTCGAATTACATTTCATTTAAGTCATCATACATTTAATCTAACTAGGTTGAAAAATATTTGAGGAGGACCCTTTGTTGAGATCCATTTTGAAAGTCAGTGATCTACATGACTCACTTAGTGTCGAACAAACTACCCGTGTATTGTAATTATAAAGTAGCATTCCTAAATGGTAATTTTAGTTTACTAAACTTTATTAACTGTTGTTGAAGCCATCTACAGTATCAATTGAATTCAACCCATTAGATGAAATGAATAATTCAATGTTATATTTTCACATTTGAACTAAAGTCTTACGTTGGAGTCTTACTGCACCACGATGGAAAGTCCCTCTGGTAGTTACTGATAATTATGTTTTTCAAACTTATCTCGAAACGAGTGAATTACAAAATAAATAAACAAGAACTTTAGCTGTATACGTGTTACCTTCATGTAGAATTGGAACTTTTTTTTACTGCTTTCTTGCATTAAATTGACTTGAACCTACTTTTTCTCTTAATAAGTTAATCGAATAAAAATTATTTCGAAAATTTTAATTTTAGCACTCAATCGTGACATTAACGTTCTGTTTTCGAGTGAAGTCACACACTTGTTTGTCGAGTGCTGAGCAAATTTTCGATTAAAACAACTCTCCCATCCATATTACCAAACTCGCGTATTTGCCTCCAATAGCCGTAAAAATGTTACTTTTGCTGCGAATTTTTTTTTAGCAACTTCCGCTCCCAGTAACACATGAGATCAACTTCATTTTTATCTCATACCGAACGTTCCGTAATAGAAAAATAACCCTTCCAAAAGACAAATTTTCAGTTTTTGCGGTGCCGGAAATAAAATACGATGATAAAGCCTCACGTCATTTTATAACGTGAAATTTTAATTTATTATAAAAGTCGGCGGCTCCCAACTTTCAGGGATCGCTCGCTCGCTCGACTCCACAAAAAAAAAAAAAAACAGCGGAAACGTGCCGCATCCCTCGCTCCACTTCACTCTCCAAAAACGAGAACAGTTCGGGTGAGTAAAAAAGTATGTAAAAAACAACGTCGAGGATAAAAGAATCGAATTCCAAGCTAGCGATTAAAAAGAAAAGAATCGAAACGATCGGAACGGAGTCCTGGTGGCTGGAACGTGGATTTAAGCGAAAAAAGGAATCAAGACCGGGAAATCAGTCATTTCCTCATACCAGCGATTTCCAGATATGTATTAAAAAGCTGAGCCCACCCCCTAACCTAAGAATACTATCTATCTTCGCCCACTCTCAATACCATGTTTAATCACAGTACCGCATATAGTAATAATAATATCCACTAGACACAATTGCATCTTAAGCAAAAAACGTAGAGGCAAACGATACGGCCAAGTCATTTGATGGCTAGAATTCGAGGTTTACATTTGTTAGGTCTCAATATTAGGATGGTTAAACAGACAGAATAGACATAAAATCTTTTGCGCGCCCCACGGTTTGGAAACCTCTGCCTTACAAAGTCGCCGTCCAAATGTTGTCACAGCACATATTCTCGGTCACGGCTATGTAGAACGTCTGCGTGGAGGTATTTTTTAAAAAGTTCTTCCGAAGCGGCGAACTAACGGATAACGTCCTATTCTGTAGTCTTTTCAAGAGAGGGCGATAACTCGGCTTTAAACGTTAATTTATAATTTAACAGAAGGAGATAGGAAGAAGTGCTTTCTATACGTAAATAGAGTTCGACTTCGCAAATATAATGAAAGAGACGTTTACACGCATCGATACTAGGGTGCCGAAAGTCGCCGTCTCATATTTAAAAAAATATATGCATGTTGACACAAAACGCTTTAATGATTTGTTGCTCTATATTTTTTAAACAAGGTACATTGTTAGATATACGCTGCCGGAAGTGTAAATTTGATTGTACTATATTGTAATTTTCACGCATACCTGTTTTGGGTGCTTAACATATTAAACATTTTGCAGTGCATATTGTTTTACGAAGTACTTAGCATAAATGTCCCTTCACTTTCTGATTTTATCGCAAAATTTTCATGGTCCATCGTGGTTTTTAATTGCGAAGGAAGTCACAAATTAATGCTTAAACAACTTCATCCGCTCCGATGAAGAGAAAGGTATTTTTGTTGCCTACAAGCAAAAACGGTAATCAATTACTACGAAAGCAGAATGATATAATTTGTAACGTAAATGTCAAAGTTTTGCTTCACATTTGATTTTAAACAAGAAAAAAGGAGCTTAAAATCAAATTAGCCGTATTTAGGAGTACTACTAATCGTGGATTAATTATGCATTGTAGATGCAGCAATATTACATTAGGTGGACTGTCGCTCAAAGGGTATTAACACGACGTCATCATTCGATTAACTACTTCGGCTCCATGCGGTCAGGAAACGACCCAAATCAAAGGGGTAATTGTCGAGTGGCACCTCGCGCTCGACGTTTTAGATCGTATCTTCCACAGCTATATTCCCCATTTTCATATTATAGATCGAATATCATCATCCAAATAGCCTTTAAAAAATAAATAACGAAATCGGGTAACACTGCGAATGCAAATGCATTCCTGTTTCTTTGGCTCGATGCCATAGCTGAGTTTCCGGGAATAGGTACGTACAACACAACTACTCCGAAATTCAGACGACCGTGTGGCCTCTTGTGAATTGACTCTTTGTATTTATTTTCTGCTCGGGCACGTGATGTCGCTGAAAGTGAACGGACTTCTTCCGCGATAGTGAGGGACCAACTCCGTCTGACGTCTTGCTTCGCTCCCCTATTATTTTCAGGCTAATTTAACATACATTTAATATTTTTGAAATATATAAAATATATATTCATTAAAACTTGCCCTACTATAACACGGATTCTTAAAAATCTGAATCGCTAGAACTTATTTTTAATACAAAGTATTCATTAAGCAAGGATCATGGTTTGCATTAACACGTTTTGGTCGGAACTGGTACGAGGGATTTCAGATTACTGAACGAGTAGTAGAAATGTTGGAGGGCCAGAGGGTTTCTTAATAAGCTTAAATAGTCGAAAACAGCACTTCATTCGTACATATATGTATTTGTATCAGAGAGGCTTTGGAATGTTGAGTCTAAAGTGGTATGGAATATAACCCTTCTTTCGCTATTTAAGGCTAGGTTCACATAACGCGGATTCACATTACCCGGCAAATTACTCATTCCAATGCATCGTAGCAGCATTTACAATAAGTCTTTCGCTGTCTCTGCCTGCAAACTTTGGAATTCCCTTCCTAATAATATCTGCTCCACCAATAGTTTAAATAATTTCAAAAATAATTGCAAACTTCATCGTCAGTAACAAACACATAGCTTACTTCTCTAAATCTATCTCCCTATTTCTATCTCTCCACATTGTCTACTTTCGCTAACACAAATCTCAATTTCCTATCAATTTCGACACATTCTACCTGTCCCACCAGTGTGGAACGGTCATATGTTAGAAGCAAAGCAAAATTTGTAACTACTTTAATAATTAAAACAACTATTCTTGTAAACTGTATTAGGTTAGGTGGTAGAAGGGGCTGTGTAGCCTCAACCTTGCCGTTAAAAGTTTAAATGAATAAATAAATAAATTGCAACTGGCCGTCAAACATGACGGGTTTAATGAACATTCGTTAAACATTACGCTACACAACTCTATTAAACTATTTTTACTTTATGAAACGTTCAAATGCGAATATTTGATATATTTTTGCGTTTTAGTGCATATAAAACGTGGTTTCATTAAAAACAAATTCAATTTTTCCACTTTGGTCAAAGATTAAAAACATTCAGTTTTCGCAATCCAATGTCCTTTCATCATGCCAAATATTAAGTCTATATCGTTTCTATAAGTACCTTAACATTTATATTCTCCTCTATACCATGTAAGAACCAGCTATTTATAATAGATATATGTGAGTATAAATTTAATATACAGATGAAAGTTGTCCAGTATATGAAGTAACCGGTTCACATCGAGGTCGAATTCGTGAACATTCACGGTTGCGCCACCTTACAAGCGATTACTGAAAGATAGCGTACAAAAAGAATCTTCAATATTTTGGAAAATTATTAAAATGCATTTCACAAAAAATATTAATAAAAATATAATTCTCATGTGTAGTGGTCCAATTTTCTTGGCAACGGACTCCCATTCGAGATGAGTCATAAGGAAAACCTTCGGGTGGATAAAGGTTAATAACATGACATATACACAGTTGTTAGTGAAATGTTATTGGGTAATAGGCTATAGATAATTACTAAACACCAAATAAAATAACGCTTTAGTCTCTCTATTATGTCTAACGTGCCTAACACGAAAACTGTTCGCGCCCGGAATACGAGGTAGCCTAAATTTTCTGTTGCGTCGACCGTATTCAATCGTTAGTTAAAAGTTAGTAACAAAAAACTTCCTCTACCTTTCGCCGCAAGGTCCTTCCGCCATCCTTTGTGAAATCCGTCTGCGGAGATTTATTCCAATGGCGAATTCTGTGTAAACTGCTTACTCTTGTATTAGCATGGACTCCGCTTGATCTTCGACGTAAGCTTGCTTCACCAACTTGCCTTTTGAAAGTCCACTCGTTAAAGAACACAGTGCACATCTTTGTTTTGAAAAAAACTCTTCTGATCACTTTTCGCTTCATTTACCCGATTTCCTAACTTATCGAAACCTTTTTCATTAAATCTTAAATCAGTGAATGGCACGAAAGCTACTTATGTTTATAAACTTCTCGGAGACTAAATTCGGCGACAATCTACGGCAGATGACACAAATCGAACTACTTCTGAAATGATCTTACGACGGTTCCCCGAAACAGTCCTTGCCATGTATTGAAGACTTTCCGGTTTTATTCAACCTGGGGATACAAAAGGCAACAAATTATTCATTGAATAATTTTTAGGTAAACAATAACACACAGAGATATATTATACGTACATCATAATATCGCATTTCAAAATTGGTCGCAATCGATATTCTATTTCAGCAATGTCTATTCGTTAAAGGGTTTTCTTTGGTCTGGCGAGAAAAAAATACTTTCCGTAATTCGTAATATTTAAAAAAATATATATTTTTGACCTTCATCGACGAGAATTTGCACGATTACATCGATTAATATTACCTCATTTGAATCAGACCACTAATTCGCTGTATTTATAATCAATTTATCCCCATAATTTTTATTTTAATAAAAGCCTATTTATAATAAATTCATTTCTGTTCTTTGTGCTGGGTTTCATAGTTTACGTATTTGCAGAGATATATGAAACCGGTTATTTATGTATTAGGGTAATTTCTCGTAAAAATGACCATAAATTGTTAGTCGAATTAAAGTCCAATAAAGTCTTTTAAAATTATTCTAGCCTTGGAGAATGTAACCATACAAAGTCTCTCATTCCCGTGGTCTATTCTTTTCTCACCCAACGTAATCCTCTCCTATCATCATCTCTTTATGAGGAACTGAAATATAAGGCCGTATAAATATCGTGAGATTTAATTATACAAATGCATTCAAATTTACTTCAGCAACTCGAATTATTAATTTTTTTGCCGCTGCGTTAAATCGATCATTTTATTTTACAGCTACAACTTTTTTTACAACAACGCTAATGATCTAAAATTTCCAACTTCACTATATTTATTTTTCATAGAAACAAATCAGTTTGAAAAGTAACAAATAATTCTCTTTTCCGTATATACTATAATTTAATGTAATGGCTTTTAATGAACTTAAAATGTGCACACACGCATTTTAATTGTACTCGAATAAACAATCATTCCAATGAAAGTGTTGTCTTTAAGCGTATTACGATTGTTTAACCTCATTTGGCCCAAGTAATGAATATGTCAGAGAGAAACAGCGGAAACTGGTGTTATAAAGTTTTATAAAATTTCTTTCTGAATTATGCAAAGGTGTGTACGAATAAAACTCACTCACTTTTATTTGGATAAATATGTCCAGACACAATTATTACGCATCAAAAATTGATTAAAAATTTCGAGAGCTTATTCTTTCTTTCTATCTTTAATCGAAATGGCAAAAAATTGAAATGAAAAAGCAAAAGATGAAATAAAATGATAAAAATTTCCGAAATTTTGTGAGCTGTTACTCTAGCGCAGATTTCTCAAACTCGCGGCCCGCGCGACGCATTTGTGCGGCCCGCGAAGCAATTTACTTTATACTACGCGACCGGAGTTCAAATCTATTTCTTATAAAATATTTCACGCAAATATTTCTAAATAATCTGAGAAGTTTATTAAATCATTCCAATTTATATCATCCTGCACGGTTGAGTTAGTGAAGAATGTTTATCCCACTGCCAGCGAGTTTCTTGCGTATCAGAAGGACTTAACCCTCGACGCCAAATCCAACATTTTTGTAATGATTACGCTTAAGACGCGTAATAGAGCGATTCCTCTATTGTGGAAATGGATAGTGAATAGTATAATACAAAGAATACGAAAAAGTGTGAAGACTGGGAAAGTAAGGAATGCGGCCCGCGGATCGGCAGAGATCCGTCATGCGGAAAAGCAAATTAATTTCATTAGTTTTCTGGACCGTTTACATACGAATTTTTCAAAGCAGCAATACGTAAAACAAATTTGTACAGGCGTTCTTTTTATTATAGGATTCCTTTACAGGGACAAATATTGGTGACAGGAAATATTGGTGAACCCGATGTTATTTTGAAGAAGAATTAATTGAAAAATCATTATGCCCTGTGGCAATTTTGAAAGAATAATCCAGGCCACGACTGCTAATGACATATTTAGGAAAATTTTGCATGTTCGGGGATGATTTGATGTCTTCATTTATGTGCCCTGGGTTACTTGAACGCACTCGGGCAGTTTACAGCGAGGGCATAAAACATTTTAAGCGAACCACTAGGAGCGTTCATTCCCAAGGCAGGACTCGAAGCTGAGACTTAAATCTGTTCAATAAAGCAAAAAACGTAATACCTTGATTCAGTACCGTAACTAAGGCGCAAATATAGGGCGCAAAACACTCAAAGAGTATCTAAATAAATTAGAGAAAGTAATGTTATGAAATGTGGGGGTCGCATATTCAGTAGTGTGCCCCGGGTGCTAAATTACCTGGTCACGGTGCTGCCTTTATTCCCGCTTAACTACTGCGATTTATAGACTAATGGTCGTACATATAGGTCGAACCTACTGTCAACTTTAATATGCTCCAAGTAAATACTTTCCACGGTAAAAAAGGTGTAATCCCTTTACGTACCTATAGCACTATACGTATATGGATTTTTAATGACTTTTTTTAGCATGGATATATATATATATTGGGTGCGTCACGTTTTTTTACCGACTGGTGGTTTTTATCTACGATTCTCACTCTTTAACGCCGTTTACCTGTGCAGTACCCGTATGTAATTCACACGCTTTCATCATATTAAAAAATTAATATTTATCTTTGGCATTCGTGCAAAAATAAATGAAACCTAACGATATAATATACATAATCGTATAAAACAAACAAATGTATATTACACATCTTGCTTAGGTTTTAAGTGCATATGTGTTTAAGCGTCCCGGTCTCACCACCTACGATTCCAAGTTCAAGCAATGATACTCCTATTAGTCAATTAAAATTTAACTAGGTTCGCAGCCAGAGTCTACCTAAAGGACAAACAGGTGAATTCCGAATAGATAAACAAAACTTTCAATCGATTATTCTCTGTCAACCGTTCATGTCGGACGCATTTGCGAAATACAAATAAAATGTGCGAAGTATTTCAGTGTTAACTTCCATTCTTCCGGTCAAGTATTTTATATTTTATATGCATAATGGGAAAGGCACTTTTTACAAATCCCATCAGTCTACCTAACCTAAACGTGGTTTAATACTATAAAATTAGGCAAATAATCTTTTTTGTGCACTCTCCGAGTATCTTTATGCGAAGCAATATTTTTTATTTAATTTTAATGGAAATTTTAATTGATTGCTTACCATAACAACTTCTTAATAACAGTATTAGTACAAAGGTATATATTAGGACATTTTTTACCATTAAAATATTGTTCTTTTCCACGCGAATCGTATGGAGTCCGCAGAATTTTTTAAAAAATAATGCTCTTTGCTCTGCAAACGCCAGAGATGCTTCGATAGTGAAGAAGACCTAGAAAGAATATTGCAGCGGGAATGCACTTTTCACGCGGCGCATTAAAAAAGGAAATTTACGCCCACTAAACCCTATCTCGAGTAAGTTACTTACGACTTAAACAGATGTCCATAATTTTAAGCACACTTCGCCAGATTATTTATCCTTAAACTTATGCAGCCCAAAAAGACCATTTTAAAATCCTTCTATCACTTCATATTGGGAATATGACATCTAAAAGTAATCTGCGAAAAAAAAAACATTCTGATGTTGAAAATAACCAAATCGCGTTGTCGATCCGTGTCCTGAGCCTACACCACGAAAAAGGAGCAGAGGTCTTTTCTAAAGGGGTGAGAGAACTCCGGAATAATACAGCAACAGTCCGAAAACATTCCTCAGAAGATCGCCAGAAGAAAACGAAATTCGTGCCACGCATATTTGAATTTAATAACCGTCTCTTCGCGGAAGTGTAAGCAGCTCGGGAAAAATTCCACTCTCCTCCACCCGCGTACACTGCGCGAGGCACGGCTCAAATATAAAAAAAACATAGAAGCGACGAAAACCCTAATAGCGCAGTTTTGCGGAGCGCTGCATTTTAGTCCGCATCCCGTTAAATAACCCAAAAGCAAGGAAAAAATGGAACATTTTTTACAAACCCAGTTAGAAAAAAAATGGAACCACGCCTTGGGGGAAGTTTTGGGGAGCGAGAAAAAAAACGAGTCTTAATTAGCGAATCGCGTCGGGCTGGAGGGAGAATTGATCCGCATATCCAGGGTTTTCCTCGGAGCACACGCGTAACCGAGTGTCCCAAAATGTCTTCGAGGGTCTTCCATGCCCCTCAGCTGCGAATCCAGAGAGAGAGGGGGGGAGATAGAGGAGAATTATTATGGGAAGGGGAGGAGATAGAGGAGAATTATTATGGGAAGGGGAGGAGATAGAGGAGAATTATTATGGGAAGGGGAGTTAATTGGCGAATGAGGGAGGGAAGAGGAGGAGGGAGGGAAGGGAAGGAAAGAGAAGGAAGAGAGGAAGTAAAAATGGCAGTGCGGAAAGGAGAAAGATAACGAGGTAGGCAAATAATTAGAAGGAAGAGGTGGAAAGAGAAAAGGGAGGAAGGAAGGTCAAGGAGGGAGGGTAAAAAAGGGATGATAGTAAAACAAGGAAAAAGGATGGAGAAAATATGAGGGAGAAGAAAGGGAAAGGAAGAGAGAGGGAGGAAGGAAAACGGAGAGAGGCAGGGGGAGACTAATGGAAGGATGGAGGTGGAAGATGAGAGAGGGTGAGAGGGAGGGAGGGGGAGGGGAAGGGAGAAAGGAGGGGAATGAAGGAAGGAGAAGGATGGGGGGAGTGAGAGAGGAGGGAGGGGAAGGAGAAAGGAGGGGAATGGAGGGAGGGGAAGGAGAAGGATGGGGAGTGAGAGAGGAGGGAGGGGAAGGGAGAAAGGAGGGGGAGGAGGGAGGAGGGGAAGGAGGGAGGGAGGAGGATGGGGAGGTGAGAGAGAGAGGGAGGGGAAGGGAGAAAGGAGGGGAAGGGAGGGAGGAGGGGAAGGATGGAGGGAGGAGGATGGGGAAAGAACGAGGGAGGGGAAGAGAGGGAGGAGGGGAAGGAGGGAGGGAGGAGGATGGGGGGGTGAGAGAGAAAGAGGGAGGGGAAGGGAGAAAGGAGGGGAATGGAGGTAGGAGGTGAATGAGGGAGGAAGGAGAAGGATGGGGGTGAGAGAGAGAGTGGGAAGATGAGAAGATAGATTGACGGAGGGGAAGAGAGAGAGGAAAGAAAGGAGTGGCAGGAAGTAGGCAGATATACGACGTGAAGTAGAAAGGGAAGGGGAAGTGGAGGGGGTGGGTGAGAGAGAGAGACGGGAACCGAGAGAAACAGGGAAGAGGAAATGGATACAGAGTTGCAGAACAGGAGAGAGAAATAGGGATGTAAAGATACAGAGATAAAGTCAGAGTCGGGGTATAAAAGGGTATAGGGAGAAGTTGGCCGGGATAAAAAGATTTGGAGAGAGAGATGACAGAGAAGAGAGCGGGAAAAGAGGCATCAAGCGAGGGGAGGACCTCCGAGATGAAATTCCCTCGAAAGTAGGTCAGCAGCTATCTGCGAGACAGCTCTATCCGAAATCTGGTCAAAGTAGAGCAGCGCACGCCTCTCCCCCCACCTTTTCCCCCTTTTTTCCTTCTCCCCTTCCTATTCTCCCTACACGTACACACCATTCGAACGCGCGGTCACAAGAGGAATTCGAGACACGCCGTTATCCCCGAGCGTGTGTGTGTGTGTTGCTCTCGCGTCCCTTTATTCAATTGTTGCTACTATTTCGTTAGTCGGAACGAATGGAGTTACAATGCTAGGTAACCCTGAATGCTTAAAAGCTTTCCAGCATTATGAAGGCTGACGCCACTTCGGGAAGCGATGAAGTGAAGGGAGTTACCGATAGAAGGAGCGTGAGCGCAGTCTTTTAAAAAAAAGAGGGTTTTTTATGTGCGCTTTCGTACTTGAGAAGATACAACGTGCTTGAATTCGCAGATTGAGAGATTTAGATGGATTCGGAGTAAAACCCTCTAGATGACTCTTTGAATTACCCATGCAAATTTGGTAACGGTCGACAAATGCGTAGCCAATATAGTATGATTTGTTATTCCGCTGTTAAAACTGCGGTAAATGGGTGAGTAAATAAATTTTTGAAGGATCATTTCGTTATGGTATGAGAGATTTTTCATTTCTCAAAAAAAGTATTGGTAATTTATTTGGTCTTGTTTTTCGTCGAAACATTTATGACATTTAACGGAGTGGAGTATCTAAAGGTTCAATATCAAACACAGCCACAAAATTTTCTGTTTCCATTTTATTTGTGAAATAAAGAATCCCGCGATAGCGGCCACATTCTAGGTTTCCTTTCCCCAACCCCTAGTTGCTGTTGATATCTCATTACCTTTCCTTTTCCAAACACATATGTAACTTAAGCTCTATATATTTCAGCACAACCTACAATTGCATCTTTATGCGATTAACGAGTGTAACTTTGTGAAAAATCATATTTTATGGAATTTATCCAAGTCTAATCTATAATTAATAATAATGAATTACTATATCTATAAACACACACGTGTGTGTGTGTGTTTATAGATAGGTATATATACGCGCACAAAAAGGTTTTTCTATGTTAAAACATGATTTAAACGTTAATTCTTAAATCAACATTAAAAAATGATTAATTTTCACATCAGAACTTAGTTACGCCGCTGCGTTCGGCAAACTAAATTAAGCTCTTTTCGTGGTATTTCCAAATTTCTATTTGGGCCATTCCCTTTTATAATCATCCTTTGCGAGAAGAAAATGCTATCTGAAACAATATTTTTCATCTCAGCTTTTCGAGTCACTGAAAAATTAATTTAGTTTTAATTTCACTTCCGGAAGGCCTGATCGAGAAATACATCCGAGAGAAAAATTTTTGTTTGGTATCTCAACAAAAATTTAGAGAACCGACATTCACCGAAATAGCTGTGACTGAATAGAGGGGCAGATCGACTGTTATCGGAAAATTAATTTTTACCAAACGGTACTTGAAACAATACGATTTTCCTTTGTTTGCAGTTCAAACTTTAAACGTAGAATCGTTTCGAATTCCCGAGCGCATTATGCATTGATACAGTGTATTATGCATTGACAAATTAAATTCCTTTCAGAATTCTGTACTAAATTTCTTTTCCTAGCCAGTGGCATTAACGAGAGCGTGGTCTTCTGTCTTTTTCATGCTATTCACGTTGGATTTCATGAGAAATGGCGGAGCATGTAAAACCGCCCAACTACTCGACGCGGAAAAAAACGGTAAACTCGGCATTTAAATTTAATTATACAAATGTGCGTTCGTATCGCGAATTTTCCATCGTTTATCCCATCGGTAAACAAACAGCAGCAGCGCGTGCGTTTTTGCGGTGTGTTTTGCAATTCCATCGGAGGTTCATGATTAGTTTTCTCCTCAAGCAGTTAATGGCATGCGCGACAAATCAATCTCGCATTCTATTTAAATAAGCATAAAATGGGATAACTGTATGCGTCGCAATTGCATAACTCAGGAATAAACTATTTGTGCAGGTCGGATAATTAATGTCTCAACGTTTAATATCTATTCGATACCGCTATAGAAATTGTATGGTAGGAATGTTAGCTTTAGCTGATAGAGGAAACTTTAATTGCAGGCCTACGATTCATTTCCATTCTACCAAAATTTGTTTACTTCAAAGAATTACCCGCAACGCAATCAAAATAGTTATCACGTCAATAAAATACACTTTATTAACTGCTATTAAATAATTTTGAATCCACCTGGCTTCTCACAACATGTATTCCACGTTCATATGTTGCTTTACCTTTCCTCTTCCTTAATTATACACACACACACACACACACACGCATCGATGATAATCAGGGACCTATCTAAATACAGATTACCTATGGTAATATATTCGTAGCCATTCTTGTTGAATTTTAAGATACACATTTACGAATGTAATTGATAATTCGCAACTGCAGGGTTATTAAAAGATTCTTTTAAATATCTCTTTTAGTTAAAAGCCTTAATATTAACGTTGCGAGTATTTGTAACAAAAAACAACTTAGGAAAGTGTACAACGTATCACAAATGGGCGCGTTTCGTGAAATTGAATATCAGAAAGGAATTATATACCTGTACGCAGTGGCGTACTGATAGCCTCCGCAACCCCCGCAACGCGGGGGGACCCCGAGATTTAGGGGCCCCCCAATCGTTCAAACCGTACTGACTAACATAAGACATCCATAGGGGGGCCCCGCAGCCCCCCCACCCCCAGATTTTCAGGTACGTCACTGTCTGTACTTAAGTGAAATAGCGCTTTAAAGTTTTTTCTTCGTCATAAATAATCCATTTTCTTCCTATTAAAAAATATTGCATGCACACGTAAGGAAATTAAACGTTTGTTTGTGAGATTGTTTATGTTAGCAACAATGAAGAAGTAACCATGCAAGAAAATTTATAATTGTGTTCAACTCGAATTAAGACATTTTTGTTTGATTTTCTCGATAACGGCCACTCCTACGATAAAAATGTACCCATGGGAAAGGAAATACTCTTATTTACAAGTTCTACAACTTTTATTTGAAAAATATTTTGATATGAGCAATACTTTGCGAGATATGACGAAAATCAAATTTTTCGTCCAGTAAAGTGGTGCCCCTGATTGGCGTACGTGATTCATTTTTGCGATTTTCGTGTTGTATTTGATTCTAAGTCCTTAATATCAAATTTCATGAAAATCCCTTCGGTAGAAGCCGAGAACGAACATGCGAACGGACGGACGAACGGACGGACGAACAGTACGACCAAATATGCGCTCACGCTGGAAGCGAAACGCGCCTAAAAACTAACAAAGCCTAAGCAAGGATAATTAAAACTGTAACTGTTGCAGCGACAATGGCTGATTTCCAAGTCTGTACTGGGACTACATGA
Source organism: Uropetala carovei (assembly GCA_036926305.1). Lineage (NCBI taxonomy): Eukaryota > Metazoa > Arthropoda > Insecta > Odonata > Petaluridae > Uropetala > Uropetala carovei. Next base: position 3,347,205 of record JAXCHB010000035.1, read on the forward strand.
TATTAGAAAATTCCAGTACTTGGCGTCAACGAGTACCTATCTATCCAACGAAACGTTCAGGTGACGAAAAAATCCAACAACGATACCCTTGAATATAAAAAACGTCCTAGTTAAAAAAAAAAGTGCAAAAAAAGACCTTAATTAAAACAGGCGAATGGGAGATAATTTTACAGGTGGAGAGAGAGAAAAAAAACGATGTGGGAGTAGGACATTAAAAAAGCAAGCGGCATTCGAGGAGACGAGCGATGCAATAAACGCTTTTATCAGTTGGGTTCGCCTGGCCATTGAAAATTTAAAAAAATAGAGAACGAAGCAATAATAACCGTCCATAACGTCCCTTAACGACCTAAGACAATATGCAATTTTTTAAGCTCCCCGCTTCGAATTCTGGAAGATAGGGCTGCCTTTTTTTTTTTACTTTACTTTTTTTGTACATCGCCTCCCTTGCGGAACAGGGAAAGAACGTGAGACGTCCTAAAAATATATAGAAAAAGAATTAAACGAGGGTCTCTCGTTGGTCGTACCAATTACTCCTTTATCCCGCTACAGTTTGTATGAAATAAGACTAAGACGAAAAAACATTCTCTATCTCTCTCTTCCTATTTATCACTTTCCCATTCATCTATTTCTCTCCTATTCCCTCTGCTTTCATCCCTCTTCTTCCATTTTCTCCTCTTTCTACGCCACTTGAATAATACGGAGTGTTTTAAGTTTCGATCGATCGACGAAGGTGGTCCCTGGAGGGAAAAGCATCGCGACGGAGATCTCGGCGCAAATTAGCCATTTATGACTCTGGATCTCTCGTTAGTAATTGGGCTTATTCTAGCGGATTTTTGCAATCTGGGACGCGGTTTTAAAAGATGGCGTCGTCCGCAATAATAACCGAAGTTGTGGTTGAGATAGGATCAAGTTTCTCTACGGCGTTGCATCACGTCATTAATTCTCAAATATGTTTACGAAATTACCGATTGTTTTGATTAATCGTTAAATTTTATGGTGTCATTTATCAGACTTGGTAATAAAAACGATTTTACGGTTTTCAAATATGCTTCCAAAATTACCCGTTGTAATTAATTGTTCAATTATGTGTTATTTATCAAATGTAGTAATAAAAAAACGATTTAACGGTTTCCTCATTGTTTGGAGTTTGCCAGACACGGAATGTGATGGTTTGACGTAATTAATCTTATCTTCTAAATCTATTCTACGTATGTATTGCAATCCCTTGACGAGAAATACGGCAGGAACTATGTATTCATATTTACATACGAGAAGAGCTCACTTTTAGCATCTTTTGTTTTTTCCTTGCCTTAGTGCATCATAAAAACGGGAGGCGACATTGATTCTGTGGTCGGTGCAATCTAACTATGTGCAATTCACAGGCTTTTTACATAAATTTCGAACAAGTTCATGCTATAAATTGATAGAAAGGATGATCCTAAGAAAACATTCCCGTTCTGAAACAGGAGAATTAGTCTGCCACGGTAGTTCAACGGTAGAATATCCGCCCGGCTAAGTGGAAGGCCCGGGTTTGATTCCCGGTCATGGCAGATTTTTTTCACCTGCTTCCTCATTTCCCATCATAAGTTCATGCTGTCAAATAGATACAGTCGAACTTCTATAAGTCGAATGTCTATAACCCGAATTTTCCATTACTCTAAGTGAATCCAGAATATAGAACAAAATATATTTCATGTGATTTTTCTTCTGTAATTCGAATTTACTATAATTCGAATATTTTTTGTTTCCCTTGAGATTCGACTTATATAGAAGTTCCACTGTACCTTGAAAAAGTTCAATTGAAACAGAAGCAACTGTCCCGAGCATGCATTCCCTAACGGCTCTTCTAAAAACCTCGCAAACTTCTCTCGAAAACAGCAACTTAGTAGCCCCACACAAATAATCATACCCGAAAACAATGATCCTTCCACCTCACTTTCACAAACTCCCACGGCACGTAATCATAACAACGTTAAGTTTGGAAAATAAAACCGAAATGGACCAGTTACATTTCATTCGCTCGTTGCGTCGTCGATTTATTTCCTCCCGTCTTTCCATAAACCTTACAAATTATCCAGAAAGACCCGTCGTGTTATTTTTCGCCAAATTGAAAACTTTCGACGTTTCCGTACCTTTTTTCCTGCCTGCGCTATTGAAGATGTAAACGGTCTCCATGGCTCCGCTTCGCCTGATGGAAAATCTATAAAATTGGGATATCCGATGCTACAATGGTTTTAGTTCCAACGGTTTCATTGCTATTGATTCTCCGAGCATTACCAATCAGATGAGCGGGCGCAGTCCCGGCGTCTCCCATAAAAGGATTCCCAAAACGACTATCACGTGATACCACCGACGATCGGTCATTTTAGACGAGGACCGCCACGCTATAAATCCATCTTTATGGATTTCGGTCGATAACGTTCCCATAATATGCTGTAATGCCTTCGGAAAAGAAAATGCGTATTAGATATCTCGTTTCGACGTAATGCTTCTATTTGAGTTTCTTTTCCTTTCAGGAATGGAAACAGACCGAAATTTCTCTAATCTCAGTGTCTCACTCCCGCCATTAGTATACACCGCACACGTTCGATTCTAAAATTGATTAATACCGGTAATAAAATATCGATCACGACGAAATGATTCGATATTGGCAAGAGGACTATGGATATATCGACTGACTTGGCTCTTTTAAAAATAACGTCTGTTCTGACAGATCCTACGTATAAAATATATCTGCTTGTAGTCGATGTTGAACTTCCCGTTAAAAATGGAACGAGCGTCCACGCTTCCTGAAAGAATTTTCGGAATCATCGAAAAATTTAGAACCGTGGAAAGTTGGGAGCAATAATCCAAGGAAAGACAAAATTCCACATGTGACCAAGTCTCTTGATCCTAGGATGCATCAACTCCATTAATCATCTACAATCTTGTCATAGAAATCGTAAATAAATCGCATAGTGTAATTTCTCGTAAAAAATGACGGTTATGCATGAATCAAGTATTACATTAAAATTAAAACACCTCCCATTATTCCCCTCTCTCGTTCTCTTCTCGATAGTGTACCTATCCATCTCTGCGATAGCGATAGAAGATATATAGCATGCCCCTGGACCTTATGCCGCCGGTTGTGCTTAAAGTTGAACATGACGGAATCACAAACATTACTACAAACATACCTGATTATCTGTACGAGTATAAGTCCTTCAAAACAAAGTCTGAATGTTAGGAGATATGTTTTTCTGTCATTTTGCTTTTTACTTCGAAACGTCTACATCAGTGCTTCACAACATTTTCGTGGGCGCGTAGACGCTTTCAAGGGCAAAGAGAATTTCGCGGTACCCCCAAATTCTAACGAGATTGTGCATTTATACGTAGAGTCATCAACAACGCTTGGACACATCTGTTTTTATGAGTTATGATTATGAGTTTATTAGAGAAAAATTTCAACATTTCCAAATCGTAGATTTATTTACATAACAAAGTATTTTTTCGTAACTTTAAAAATAAACAAATAATTTATATTTTCAACCATCTTTTATACGGCATATGCCGAACTAATTTTTAGTGCATCAAAATTTTGGCCGTTTACCTACCCATCTCTATGCTCGTCTGTCCCACTGAAAATAATTTTAAGGTAACTTGCGAAGGAGTTTTTTCTCGCTTGTTGACATTTGAGACCAGCGAAAGGGTAGATTAAAATCCTGGCGGTGACGAATGACACTGGATTGAATAATAGGTGGTCCTGTCGGCGACGGCCTCATTTAAATACGCGAAAGTTGGGTTGTTTGAAATACAGTGGCCTTTTTATGAGGTGCTTTAATGCCAGTCATGGAAAGGTGGGCCAGGGATGCCATTACGAAAGTGAACCGCGAAATTTTATACAGATAATGTATTATTTTTAATTTTTAATTAGTTTACATTCAAAATTATGGACAGAAAACCTTTTCTAGTGCAACTATGACGCTATAATATTATTATTGATTTTCACCAATAGGACGTCAAGCATAATGCGGCCCGCCGAAGCACTCGCATATGTTAATGCTGCCAGCTCAAGCTCCGTCAACTGCTGATGCGGCCTGCCTCGTGGAATGTTTGCCCACGCCAGATGTAGAGAGACTACGCAGTCATACTGCGCAGATAGGGAAAAAAACCTCCACGCAAGAGAAGAAAAACAAACACAATTTTCCCCTTTAAGTCACCGAAAAATCATTTTCATTCGCCGGAACGAAAATGTTCATTGGAAATGAAATGAAAAGCGAGGAAACGCCGAAACAAACAACTGAATCACGACGAGCGTTTTGGTTCAAATGTTTTTTCGGCGTATCCTTCACAAAATGTCCAAAATTACTCCCATTTTGAATATTCGCTTTGCTCTACGGGGCATTTTGTTTCACAGACAAAATAAATAACCGAGCATCAAATAGCTTTGAGATTGGGAAACAGCTATTCCAGTATTAATCCTAGAATTTTATTGTTCCGATCGGTTCATCGGAGCGTTTACGTCACTAATGACGTAAAAAAACGTCTGAAAATAAATTGAAAATATGTCTCCCAGAAACCTATTCATAACTCCGTGAATGACCGATATTTTCGACTAATTTTCGGTTTACAGCACGGTGCGACGTTTTACATCGGCTCGTTAATTAGGTTCGTAACGGCGTGGATATTTTATACACGACAAAATGGCGAAGCTTTATGTTTGATAGGAGACAAATTTAAAGAAAAAATATGATTTTACAACTGTCCGTTTGTTTATCGCGCGTTTGTTTATCGTTCTACCGCCCGTGATCATAAAAATTGTAGAAAGCTACGTATAGAAAAACCTGATATTTTCGGAAAATATCTCCCGACTTTCGAAGCTATTAATAAAACCATCGCAGCCCTTCCCCAACCTCTAGAGAAAACTCAACATTGGCCTTGGCTAGGAGGAGATGAAAAAGACAAGGGCACGCACCCAACTTCTCCTACCCCTTCCTTGATTCCCTTCCTTCTCTAAATATCCTCCGCTCCCCTCCCTTTCCCTCCTGCACCCTACATCTTTCTCCTCTCTCCTTCTCACCCTCCTCCATCCACACTTCCTTTTTACCCCCTCTTCCTCAACTTCACAAAGCCGCGCGGTCGCCATGGCGACTGGGAATAGCCCCGTCAAAACACCTCGCCCTCTCCCGGAAACACTATGAGATTTTCGCAAAATCGCTAAAAAATATTCCGGATTAGAAAAAAAAACACTCGCGCGAAATTTGTATTAGGTGAGTATTTTTTTAAAAGTACAGTATCGATCAAAATTCGTAAATTATTTTCCAAAGGAAAAGTAATTCGTGTTGACGTAACGTCCAATAGCGCGGCCATGAACGACCCAGACTCCTGAAACAAGTCCCAAAATCCTAAGTCCTTGCGCGCGTTTTTTCTGCGGATGTTAGGAAGGGGGGGAGATAATGAGAAGAGGGGGAGGAGACGGATTATTTTTTGTTTGCGAACTCGGAGAGGGACCCCGTAGGATTTTATTAGACGAAAAAAAAAGGGGGCGGGTTATGAGGGTCCAGCCAGCAGAACGGCGGAGGAAGAAGGAATTAGAAGAGTGAAAGAGCACCACACCAACACCCCCCACCCCCTCCCCTCCCCGTAACACCACCGCCCGACTCAGCAAAAAGTCCGTCCCTCCCCCGACGGTCGATACTGCCTGCAATCCCCACCACGGAGACTGTGTAAGGGAGGGAGCAGAATTTCGGGGGTGTGGGGGAGATCGATGTGGTGCGAGGGGCCGAAGAGGAGAGAGGGGAGAGAGATCAGAGAGAGGAGGTCGGATGCGAGAGATGGGGGGGGGGGAGTGAGTTGAGGAGGGAGATGCAAAGGGGAGGCCTCAAAAAGGTTGTTCCTTTGGGTAAGAGGGCGCGTGTGGGGTGGGGTGGTGAGTCGGTTGGTGCGGGTGAGAGAGCGGATCCGAGATACGCCTATTCCATCCCTCCCTCCACCCCCCCCTCCGAACTCCTCCTCTCCTTCGCGTTCGGTAACCGTTACCATGGATGGGCGGGATGGCTTAGTTCGGAGGAAATAGAACCGGCAATCTCCCCCTAACATCCCCCCCCCCCCCCCCCGATGTCTATGTCCTTTGTCCTTTCTGCCTCTCCTATATGACTCTCTCTCCTCTCCTTACTTCTCTTTCTCCCCCTTTCCGTCCCCATGGTAACATACCCTAGCTCTACAAGACACACATAAACAGGCGTTTCCTACCTCCTCAACTATAAAGGGTATTCTGCCTCCTAATTTCCCGTCTATGAGTGGAATGAATATTCATCAGGTATTTGGATTCCAAACTAGATTTTCACGTAACTTTAATAGTCTTATAAGCGCCTCATTAGTTCGCACGCGTGTTAGATTTCTTTTTAATTTGCACATTCGACAGCATAAGATACAGGGGCTAAATTGGGTCTGCTATTAGGCAAAAGCTTCCTTTTATTAAAGTAACTTTATTTCTTTTTAATGAGTTTTTCCAGCCTTTCATTGTAAGCATACTGCTCGAACAGATTAAAAAATTTACAAATAACATTACTTTTTTAAAATTACATTTTTTTACCGCTGAATGAGACCGAAAGGACGAACAACTTCATGAATTCCGCTCTTGATTATCGTCGAGTTCATCTTTAACGTACCTACGCGCCAATAAAGAGCGGATATATTTTTATATAAATTTTAATCTACGTTTCGGGATTGCATATTTATACACACGGTGAAAACGCTCGTTTGCCGTAACGCCGGAACGGTAAAAAAAAATTCATCGGAACAAATACCTCTCTTTCGAAATAAAAAAAAGATAAACGTTACGAAATGAATCGCTTCGAATGCATGTTTGATGACTAACTGTTCCTCATTTAAATTCTCGCTCGTGCCTGTGAATCGAGGCCGAATTTTGTGTGGTTTTTGGGGAGAAAAAAATGTAAAATAAAACGCGCAAATCGATGGTATCGGGAATATATATTTATTCAGTTTCCATTTAACGGCGTTTCATATACATACATGAATTTAATTTCTCATTCAGTAAATGCATTCACGCAAGAGTAACAAGCCCACGCGAATCGATCAACATTTGACGTTTTTGCTATATGTAACCGAGGAGGATATGTTTTTAATATTTTTCTGGGGAATTTAAATCTAATTGATATTTTAAAGATGAAGATTTATGGACGAACAGATAATTATCTAAAATATCACCTCACTACAAAACCCATAAAAAGGTTAGGTAAGCCTAAAGCTTGCTTAGGCTGCAAAGCATTTGTAGCCTAAATGCTCATCTGGCTTCCCAAACCTTTTTTTGTAGGGGTTCTTTACCAAAGGTAAAAAAGTAACGCCGTATTGTCATATCGTATCAGTCCGCCCGCACGTTTCATCTCAAAAAAATATCAAGTGGATTTTACGAAAGTTTGACACTGAAGGTAAAGGTCAATAAGCAAAACACCACATGGCTCCCATAACCCAAGCAGGGGTGCTATATTTCCACCAAAAAAATTGACTTTATCGTAGATAAAACACCAGCCATGTAAAGCGAGGCCTTTTAAGAAAAGCTGTTCAATTAGTTATTTAAAATTACATAATTCGCTTCTACCTTGCACGTATGCACGCATGAAGTGTGTATCTTTCCTCTCTCGTTCTGCTATCGGAGTGGCGCATTTCACAATGACACAATGGATGACACGAAAAGCCGTTCTGGCTGGCAAAACATATCAAACAAAAAAAGTTAACTACAATCAATAACCATGACACAAGTCGGTTTCTTTGGACGAGAGAGCAATTTAATACAGCAAGAATTATGACTACATGCAGAATATTTACACAAAAACAGGCGCATGCAAACGCACGCGCACACACACAAACAAACGCACGCGCAAACATAAACACGCCCATGAAAATGGACACGCGCAATAAAGTACGCGCATGCTAACAGGCACCGACGAACTCTCTCCCTGAAAACACTAATACGCACGGAAGCACGTACGCGTACTTTCGCCTAACGCGGGGGTGGGCAAACTACGATCCGCATTTTACGAGGCCCGCGAAGCCATTAAGAACACCGTGAAATTTAATACGGATAATTAGTAAAGACTTACGGTCGGAAAACCTTTCATAGTGAACTTTTGACGCTGTAAAATTATTAATTATCGAAACCTAACAGTGTCTCGAGTAACTTTGGATGTGAACTTCAAACGAGAGGGCGCCACGTTATATTTTTCTAATAATCATTAGGGTATTGTTTAATCTATTTAGCTAATGAATTATACTTGTGGAAAATACACTACGATGACGTGGTGTGAGCAACAAAATTTATTATGAAACGAAAATAACAACAAATTAAATTAAATCGTTTATCCTCTAATAGTCTATGAAATACCAGCTGGGGCCATGCTCCTACTTAAAGGGTTAATACAGTCTGCAGAAGCACTCCCAACTGCAAATGCGACTCGATCAAAAAAATGCTTTGTTCGCACTTGATCTAACACATAAAAATCTGTAGCTCCGTTCGATTCGAAGTTGTTAAAAAAAAAAGGAAGTCAATTCTCAGTTTCGGAACAAATGATGCGAGAGATTAATAATAAAACAAATACAAAGTGAATTGATATTACGTATTTGGACGATTGATGGAGTCGATACGAGTCGTGACGAAATAACTCCTATCAACTGGACACGGAAGGACGTGATCAGCGCGTTAAGGACACCAGTTTTGAAATGAAAAGAATGAATCCCGCACTTTATTTACCCAAACACGACGCCGTCGACGTTATACGGGGTTGTGCGCTCGCGAGATTAATCGCAGCGCCGCTCCCGAGGAAAAAAAAGTAAATCTTTCCCGGGGGAGAAATAAAAAAGAGAAAAACTCGCAAAAATTAATTCCGAGTTCCCCCCACCCTTCTATTGGACGGAAATTGTCCGAGCAGAAAAATAAATAAATATATTAAATAATTGCCAAGAGGATTTTCGGAGTGGAGACAGAATTTCCATTATCGGTCCGTTTCTACGTTTAAACGCTGGCAGGAAAAAAACACCAAACATGATTCCCGTAACGTAAGGGCGGAGTTTTGCGGATCAATCTGGACGTGTGGAAGGGTATTTTTTGATAAGCCGTCACATTCTATGCAATAGTGTCCGTATTAATATTCCTGGCTGAGGATATTTCATGGACAGCTGGAATATTTGAGAGCTTCCCTTTACAGAAGGAATGGAATCGTTTATATATATACATATATATATATATATATTGTGTAAAAATATGCATGCACACGTACTTCTTTCAAGATATCTGATGGATTTTTAATTATTGCACAACTAATCATAGCGATTTTCTTTACTAACGAATAGAAACATAACTCGATTTTAAAATTACGCATTAACTGTTTCTTAAAGTGTGAGAGCTCTTTCAGTTTCAAGATTACCGATATAAAAACCATTGAAACGGTTAATAGTGGGGGCAACAGAAAATAAAATTTATAAATTTGAATGTTCATATATTTTAAAATTAGATTTCAAATATGGATGCTCAAAAGAGGAAAACATGTCATCACGGGCGTACCCAGGCTTCATCCAAGGGGAGGGGGGTTATTTAGGAGTGAAAAAATAAATTAATAAAATAATGTATTTTAAAAATAACTTCCAAATAAATTCCAAAAACATCTAAATGGAAACCAATCGATTATTATGTTACATTTTCGGAGGCTTGCTTTCGTTGATCAATCTGACATCTCAAGACGTAAAGTTTTATTGGCCTGCTGGGGCAATTGAGGAGATATTACGACGCACCTATGACGAATGATTTAATAGGAAATTGCTTAAATTTAATCAAAATGACGAAGTGACGCGAATGAATAGAATAAGGAAAAACAGGAAAACTAAATAGACCAATGATATCTACGCATAATAAACGTTTTGGAGTTCAGGATGTATTTGATAACTTATTCTCCAGCGAATTTTTAACCGTTTTAAGCGGTAGGTTGAGGTTTGTGGCAATTCCTTTTTCGTAAACAGTCTTTCATTCACTGGTGAATTAGTAATTTATGGCCTATGAAGAATAAATTGCTTTAATTTGAAAATAAATTACAGATTAAAAGAAATTGAGGGGGCAGACGGTAAGACATAATGACACCCGTTTATGGGAAATTGGGAAATCTAAAAACGATCTTATTTCATGCATTGGAAATAAAGATGCTCGCGTTCTAGTACATTTACCGAAATATGAGTCTTAAATTTTCAGCTATAATGAGTAGCAGGAGACGGGATCTTGTTAGTAAATGTGAAGGTACCCTGCAGCGAGATCCGTTGCCGTGACAACGAGTCAGATCGTCTGGTTTGCATGAAAAAGGGAAGTTTACATCGCGTAACCGCTAAAAATAAACAAAAAAAGCCGCGATTCCGTTAGCAGAAACTAAAATCCGTGTTGGAAGTATCCAAGCGAGGTGAAATCCTGTTTGAACCCTCTCTTGCGACAAAATGAAATTTCGATTATCGGTTCGGGGTAATTTCGATGGATCGAACCTGGGAAGGTTCGATTTCCGTGAGATTACCAGATACCAGAGGTTAAAAATGGGAGCTTCATTTGCTAACGCAATATGAAAAGGCGCGTTTTATTTATTGAGGTTTATTTAGAGTTGTAACCTTAAAATACTTTATAAACTTAGTAATATAATTACACAAGAAATTAATTTATCCAGTTATGAATTTCAAATTTAACCTTTCTAACTAAAGCCATCTGCTCAGACTATTAACTTGAATGTTTTGAAGGCACCCCCTGTCGCCCACCTATTTTTTAAAAACATTTTTCTGCAGTTTTATTGATGGCATTAAAGGTCACACAAATCCTGAAATTTTTAAATTTCCATCTATAACCCTTATCTCAGAATCTTAAATCGAAATTTTTTAAGGCGCCCCCTGCCAACCACCGATTTCTCCAAAAAATATTCTTTGACAGCGTCGTAAATTGCATCACGTATCACATACACACTGCAAATTTCAGCCTTCTATCTCTTATCGTTGACTCGCTATTTTGATTTAATTGATTGCACAGACGGACAGGCAGATCGAAAACATAAGCGCATTTATAAAATAAAACGCTATAAAAAGATGGATATCAGAGGCTAAAACGCCGGACGTAGATGAGAAAAAATGTCTGCATAGGCACATTTTCTTCATGAAAGACTGTCTTAAAATTTTCGACCCCTTCCTTTCGGATAAATACTGCCCGGTTGGGATATAAATTCTGATCGTAGAAGTTTTTAAGATAAAAACTTATCAATTAATTTAAAATGGCATGAAGTCATCCAATCATTTCATTCTGGGATCGAATTTGATCTACTCTATACGTCTACTGTGATTACGCTACAAAAACGAAGCAAGAACAATAAAAAATACATAGAAATTTATGCAAGCTGTTTTTAAAAATAGAGACAAATTAAAAATTTTATCCGAAATCGAATTACGGACTTTGCGGCAGTATGCTAGCTTGGAAATGGTTGTTTAACGTGTTAATTTCAAATTACGAGCCAAAAGGTAAAAGATATTTATGCTACGGTAAAAATATATAAACACAAAATTAAAAATTTTATTCATTTCTGAAATAAAACAGGAACGGTTTTAAAATGTGCTCCGCGTCGATTTTAATTTTTTATTTGCTAATAAGCCTCAGAGAGTACAGCGCGTAATTGAGAATTACTCGTCTCATCTGGCGATAGAACCTGACTTAAATAGTTCCGGGTGTGATGTGAATCAGGCTAATCGTTTTTAAAGCAATCATAATGTATTCGCTCGCCGTATAGTTCTCGCGCATACATGTTTTACATAGACAGCTTCGCTATAGCTTCACGGGAACGCCAAATTTGAATTTCAAATATCTTGTGCGGCTTATTTTCTAACTTCAGCTCGAGACGTGTCTCCTAGAAATCCTAGAGAAATATTTTTTTCTTCGACATCGCCTTGCTTAAAATATGAATAAGAGACAGAGGGGATCACGTCGCACTCCATGAGACGGATGGGGTGAAATTTTCTCTGAGGTTGTCTCACGCCAGTTTCCTAGAAAATCTGCAGGGAAGCCTTATGCTCATGAAAGTCAAGGGCATATTTCCTGTGCTACCGAAGCAATCTCTTTTTGAGTGGAATTCACATAAAACTTGACAAGCACTACGGAAGAGGTCATATCCTACGGCTTGATTCGATTACTTCGGTGGTAAAGTTCTCGTCGCGTAGATAAAAAAAATGTACAAATGATTGGGGAAGACAAGGAAAACAGTAGAAAATAGAATTATGTGTACGTCGTACAATGCATACCTGTAGCACGAAGCAATTTTCGTCAAATTCATTTTACTTTGTCGATTTATTAATCGGACAAACAAACATGTTCGCGCACAAATAGCGCATACAAACACAAATATCCTAAAGAGATTTATTTAAAACTAGGTACATACATAGTCCCAACAAGGATAGAAAATGTATTCCAATTCGAAGCAAGCAACGTTGATGTTTCTATCATCTTATTACGACATTTTAAATAAGTTAAAAGTAAGAAAAACGTTAACAATATAAGTCCGTTTCCTGGTTGACGTATTTTTCCGCTTTTTTTTAAATTGGGAAACGTTCGTACTTTTTTAAGGAACAAGATGAGAAAATAGCAAAGACTTTCTTTTTTCAACGCAAGAAACAGAAATGTGACCCAACATCTTCGTCTACGTGCAGTAACCAATTTCGAATGGAACGATGTCGGAATAACATAGTTTTTCCCTTTCGTATCGCAGATGTTCCGGTATCGGTTGCCCGGAGGAACATTGGAATGTAAATGGTGCGTCGTCCTCTACTCGTCTCATTTTCCGAAAACATGAAGGAAGGGAAATAACATGCAGCATCATTAAAATAATTTTTCATGAAAATGAGGTTCGTTTTGTTTGTTGTAAGAAAATCCAATGAACTAGAAACGGAAATGTGGCATCATAATTGTGATCTTATGCTAAAATCGACCGCATTCCATTCGTAATCACATGCCTAAACCGTTAACGACTAAATTAGGCAAGAATTTTCTTCTAATTCGACGATAAAAAGGGCAAAAAAGCCACGTAAAATTTTACCTTTAATGTTTAAAAGAAATTCACGTAAAAGTCATGTGAAAATTCGACTCGAGAAAAATACCAGCGTATGATTTGAATGAACGAGGAGAAACTGACGACTGAGCTGCTGAAATTATTACACAATGTTTTTATATAGAAATCGCCATAAGTGAACAGAGCGTAGGGTCACTGAAGACGTCGAAACGAAGGCTTTCCCAAACCGACCGAAACGTCACACTTTCTACGCTTATCGGCCAATGCGACTTTACGTTGGGCAACGGTGCGTTACCGTAAAACGGCCAAGTGAACTTTGTCACCTAGGCCTAGTATTTCCCGTTACTATAAGGTTAGAGAGGGAAAGTCTAAAAGAGGTAGTTCTAAGCTTTCTCTATTTCTTTAAATTTTGTTCCTCGGTGCATGCACACAACCAAAGCAGGAGGGCGGATTTCGCACCTGATCACGTCCTTCATTCGAAAATTTCGTCGTTTTTAGCGCTTTTTACTTCATAATTCATAATAATAATATTCCATATGTATATTCGCTATCTTCATCTGTGCAATCGATAAAATCAAAATAGCAAGTAAACAGTAAAAGTCAGAAGACTGAAATTTGAAGGATGATACTTAATACGCTGCAAAAGAGTATTTTTGGAAAAATCGGTGGGTGGCAGGGGGTGCCTTTAAAGTATTCAAATTAATATTCTGAGTAAATGGTTATAGAAAAAAGTTAAGTTTTCACTATTTGTGCGATCTTTACTGCCACTTATAAGACAAAAGAAAAACGTTTTTGAGAAATCGGTGGACGGCAGGGGTTGTCTTCCAATTTTTCAAATTAAGATTAAGAGCAAATGGTTATAGATAGAAAGTTAAAATTTCTTAATTATTGAATAAAATAAATTTTCACACTATTATAGTACTAAGCTCATACAGAATTTTAAATTTAAACTTATAAATAAACCTCACCAAATAAAACGCGATTTTTCATATTGCGTCAGCAAATGAAGCTCCAATTTTTTAACTCTGCGTCATGTTCTATGGAATCTTTGGAAATAACATGGAACGCTGGCCACTTCGTTCTCGGAAACCTAAAAATTATCTTCCCTTCTTTCGTGTTTTGTTTTGCGTATAATTTGCGAAAGTGATTTCCAGTGGGCTACAAGGCTGCTACTGTTTTGTTTTTGATCGTTAAATGTAACAAACAATTTTTGACCTCATCGTGTGTTATAAAATTATCGCTTCGAGCTGAATTTTTCCGTCTTTAACATTTAAACTAATTAAATCGATACGAAAACAATAGGACAGAAATCATGGTTTCACATTTCCGATATCTAGGTCGAAGTGGATCCAAGCACATCACGAAATTATAATGTTTGAGAATCTGCGCAAAATTTATAAATTAGTACAAAATCAGTACAATACTGAATAAATCAGTACTGCTGGTCACTTTATCCATGCATGGCATTTAAGGAAACGAGTTTTTTTCTCAACTTTCTGTATCAAAAAACCAAGGGACGGCTTGAATCTAGGTGGGAAAAGAAGGTATTTCTTGGGTAAATTTTTAGACCAATTAAGCTGGTAGAGAGTTCGACATTTTCGACTTTAGTGAAAAAAACATTCCTTCGCGAGTGGTCGGATAACATTGAAGTCATCTTCCATCTTGACAGGTAATAATAGTGAACATAAAATGGCGGATAAATTACTCTGAGGAAAATTTAATTTGAAGCTATTGCGCATATGTTTACCGTTTCAAGTCCATTATAGTTTGATATTTTATTTATGTTATAATCTACATTTAGCGGAGAGCAAGTTAACGTCGCAGATTCGAATCTGGGTAGGGTACGGTTGATCGCCTTTGTAAACGCTATTACGCTTACTGTAAATGGATAAAATCTGATGTGGCCAACACATGACTTTCTCCATATTTGGGGTATAGATATTTAAATTATTATGAATAGCATTATAAGGAAAAATTATTATTTCGTATCTTAAAAGAATACAGTCGTCTTTATTGCTGTAAATTACATTTTAAATATGTTTACTGGAAATAAAGAAAAAGCAAAATATCTCCGAAATGGATGGTTCTACGAAAATTTGTTTCAAACAAAACTTGGAAGAAATATTATTCTCTATAACTTTGGTCCTCACGAAGATGACCAATTACGACGTTTTTAAGGAGATATTTGACGGAAACCGAAAAAACCGATTATTTATAAATAATTTCTAAACAATTACTGCTATGGAAAATTATTTCAAATGAAAGTTATAGGAAATTACTTTCTCTATAACGTTTGTATAGAATTGTATATACAATAATGATGTTTTAACCAAGAAATATCGCAAAAACCGAATCGGGTTTCGAATAAACCTCGACTTCCGGTTATCCGTTATTGTCCAAAAACTAATCAGTTCTTTGTGCTCATGTTAAAGTGTTATATATGATGTTTGGTAACGGTATGGCAAGCACTTTTTGAGTTAGAGCGCCCACAATCACATACACACGCACACACACCCACACATACATCATTCCGAAAATAGTCTAAACGTGTTCTAGAGACCTCAAAACGTGGATTTCCGTTGAAATCTCGAAGTCGATGTTTTTCGTGATCACAATACTTTCCCATTACTACGTATGAAGAAAGTAAAAATTGTTTCGGTTCGGAACGAAACAATCTTTTCTCTTGCCATTTAGTTTCGGTTCGTAACGAAACTGTATGTTCCGTGATGGGTTTAGTTCCGTTCCGGAACAGAATTCTTTAGTCGGAATGAAATATTTCGTTCCGGAACGGTTCATTTTCTTGAATGGGTTCGGGTTCAAGTTGAGTGTTATTGGGAGATACCTGTTCAGTAGTTTCGTTCCAAGCAAACTGCACCATTATTCTGGTCGTGGGGCGGAGAAGAGAGCGAGGTACTCGCATAGAGTAGAAGCCCGCAAATCATACGTGGCGCCTCAGGGGCATTCTTCTGTTTTTGCGGTCTTGGTCGCAAGGGCTTTTGAGTGGCCTGTGTTGCTCGGTGTCCGCTGTACGCAGCTGACTGCCCCATATAGTGATATCGCCATAGCGGTATCACCAGCCATTGTCATAGCTGGAGGAAGGGGAGAGTGTAGGAAAGGTTGTATGTAAGGCGAAGAGGGGAAGGGAGCGAAGGGTAGGAGGTGCAGGCAGGAGGGCGTAGTTCGCTTCACTTCTTATTTCTTCAAACGAAGTTAAAGGTGCAACATGAGTGCGAGTGAAGGTGGTGTAGGAGGAAGCAGAAGCAATGGCCGGCCTGCCCACGACTTCATCCGGAAGTATTTCTATTTCAACCCGGACACGAAGAAATCAAAATGCATCATCGGGCAGTGTACTGAGTACGTCACGGTGAGTATTCTTTTTTTGCCCAAAAAAACGAAGGGCGGGTGCATTATTTTGAATTGAAAGTTTTCTTCTTCTGTGTTTTGTCTCTGCAGCCGATATGACCCTGATAAACATTAAGGTGTTCCCCTTGAATGTTGTGATAATGTCTGTCGTGTCGTGTCAAGTGGTTCCCCAAGCAGCGAGTAGCCCACGTAACCGCTCGGCTTATCTCGTGGTAGGTGAGGAAAAAAACTTAAATGAAAGCAAGTATTTCAGGAATAATACATTTCATTTGCGATGAGTCAATATTTACAACGATGACCCGGTTTCAGCGTATAATTTGGTATTCTATCTGGCAGTTGTGAATTGTTCGTTATTTCTGGTTTGGTTTCGAACTGATTACTCGTTTCGATACGGCGCGATGTATCGAAACGAGTAACGCGGCATTTAATCAAGGAAACTTAAACAAAGGACTTCCATTTATATGTAGGTGAACTGATCTAATTAATTTATAATGTTCCCCAAAGGTTAAATAACAGTTAATCCATTTGTTAATATTTAGAGTTAATATTTAGAGAAGTTTTATCTTCGCATTCCTGCTCAAGTAAACCTTCCTTCATCCTCTGTTTTTTTTAACGATCCCAATGTGAGATTTTCGCTTATATCAGGAGTGGAGAATCTTTTCTACATGGCGGGTCGCATTGGTGGTAGCTAATCCTTCGGGGTGCCGCAGTGGAAGTTGCCAATGAGTTGGCGGGCCAGATTTGAGTTTAAACCGTGTTGTCTAGGGATTCTGCGGTATCGTTTAAGTGAAAATCAATTTTTAATGACGTTTTCAGAGTTAAAATTTCGCCATTAAATGCTTTATTTTCGTAATTTAAATTTCAAAAATATGAATTCGTGTGTACAATTTTACGGAGCAATTTTTCATCACAGCTCGCAGGCCGCAAAAAAAAAACAAATGGTCTCGTGGCCGTAATTTCTCAACTCCTGTCTTATATAAATCGACTAAAACTTGAGAATAAATGATTACGCGAAAATCACGGCAAATTTTAAAAAACGCGTGCTATTCTTTCAAATTCTTATTTAAAATATTTTAAGTATAACCATTCAAAGGCACGATTTTATAAAAATTTATCCGCTTAAAATGTAAAACATTTTCTTTGATTTTATTAACATTATTTTACGCGTATATGCTTCATAATATTTTTTTAAATGATAAAAGGTAATAAAACTTGTTAATCTATAAAATACAATCAAAATGTTATCAGGGAAGTTGGAAATTCAGCGATCATTTCGCAAAAATAAGTAAAAAAATCAAATACGGCGAGAGCTTCTCATTTGAAACGAGCGTAGAGTATACTTAGCACCATTATGGTTTGTTTAGATTTGCCTTTATTGAAAAATGAACTACCCATTTCTACCTAATTCAAAACCGAATGTGGGTAAGACTTAACTATCAGTATTTAATGAAAAACTAGAGTTATATAATGTCATGAATTAATTGAATATCCACGTGTACTAGACGCCCGACAGCATAAAGAATTAAAGCCAAGCAGCTCGAAGTTTAAATCGTTCACAAGATAGTATTGTCACCCCGAAAACTTACGGAAATACGTATCGACAGAATCCTATTTGCTCTCTCAGTTCAAAGAACAAAAATCAAACGTACCTCAAACCGACTGAAAACATCTCCAACATGAAAGTGGGAATTGAGAAAATAAGATAGGAAATGTTTTTAGTTTCCCAAAGCGAGATCGCATCTTTTCTTACGCATTCAAATTTTAAGTTTTTGACTAGGAATTTTGGGCAATAAAAGTTTGAAAATAAAATTAAAGCATTTCCTTCCTCCTTTCATCTCATACACTTCGAAAATCATTTTTCCCCAAAATGTATCTGTTGAATTCTGAACAAATCCTTTTCTACACCCACTCAACCTAATACCAATTTCTCTTAATCCCTACTCCTTCCTTCTAGCCCACACACCCTCACAATCCTTTTTTCTTTATCATTCTCATTTTTTTTCTCCGCTCCTTTTATCATCTTCCGCCTCTTATTTTTCTTCCTCTCCTTCCTTTTCCCCACCTTTCTTTATTTTATCCCATCTTCTTTGCCTCCTCCATTAACCAACACCTCCCCCTCTTTCATCATCTTTTTCGTTCTCCAACGTCCTTTTCGTCCAACACCCTTTTCAGGCGCGTTTCGCTTCCAGCGTGAGCACCTATTATTTCATTTGAAACAATTTTCCATGGCAGTTATTGTTTAGGAATTATTTATAAATAATCGGTTTTTTTAGGTTTCCGTCAAATATCTCCTTAAAAACGTCGTTATTGGTCATCTTTGTGAGGACCAAAGTTGTAGAGAATAATATTTCTTCCAAGTTTTGTTTGAAAAAATTTTCGTAGAACCATCCATTTCGGTGATATTTTGCTTTTTTTAATTTCCAGTATACAGCGCCAATACCATGTAGCGGTGAATTCTGTAAACATATTCAAAATATAATTTACGGCAATAAGAATGACTGTATTCTTTTACGATACGAAATAATAATTTTTCCTCATAATGCTATTCATATTAATTTAAATATCTATACCCCAAATGGAGAAAGTCGTGTGTTGGTCACATCAGATTTTTTCCTTCTCCTCTTTTTATCCTTCTCCTATTTCTTATTTCGTTTCCCTAACACCCTCCCATTTCCTTCACTTCATCTCGCATAGGCACCGCAGACTTCCTTTGATTGTCCTCCTTTCTCCAATCCTTAGACACCCCGTTTCATCCACGGGAGCGCAAATCCCTTTTCCTTCGTGAAGACGTTTTTTTCGGGACGCGCGAGTTTCACTCGAATCACGCCGCCATTGACGCATAATGGTGGAAGGGGGCGCGGGAGGGGCGAAAAAGACGCTTTGCCGCATGTTCTCTGCCTACTTTTTTTTTCGTAAGAATCGTTTCAATCATCCTCCTACAACAGATATGTCTCCCTTCCGTCCTGTTTATCCCTTATTCTCTCCATCCCTCCATCCCTTCCTAACTTATTACGCACTCTTAACGTCCCTACCATTGCCTATCCCCCTTCATCTAGCGACCGATTGTTGGGGTGAAGCCTTGCCGGTTTCCATGTTTTCGAGAGGGTCGGGTATGGAAGAAGGGAGAGAGGCAGAGGGGAGGGGGAGAGCGCAACGCACCCCATTTTCGCATTCTTCTCTCCTCCTTTCGCTCTTTTCTGCCTTTCCAGCGAAGCGAGAAATCTTCAGATCAAAGGCAGATTCGTAATACGGTTGTCGACTTCTTAATTTTTCCTGGTTGGGAGACTGGATTTACTTTTTTATTGATTTATCCTAAGCGACGGCGATGCAAGAAGAAGTCGTGGAAACCGAATTTCTCATTGTCTAAGGCATGAAAATTTGACGCTTTTCTCGGATTCGAAATAAATGTTAAAATAATTCGAAACGGAATGGAATAAAATTTTGTTTTTTTTTCTTCAACGGCGTTCAGGTATCGAGTTCGTACATTGTTTCTAAATAATTTCGATTTCAAGTTTAAAAATATCCCATACTCGTTCATTTGTTTATCAAATCGAGGTATTTTATCCCAAGTTCTCAACGTTTTCCCCGGGCCATTCACAATTTTCAGATTTACAAGTAACATTCAATGCTTAATTCCAACTGAATATTCTTTTAAAAAAAGGTAATAAAAGCATGTGGGAATTACACGCTTGTATAGACGTCAGCTTCTCATTAATTAACGCAATATTTAAACTAATAAAAAAAGAAAAAAAAATAATATTAAAGATAAAAGTTCAAATCGAGACGGAAAAAGGTTATCCGAAACCAATTGATTCGAGGTTGTTTTATTACAATTTTTCAGCAAACATCGTAAATAAACACCTCCTACCAGAAATGCTTTTCGAAACACGTTCAGCAAGTCGACTTCCACACAGATGTTCTTTATCACTATTTAATATGATAAAAATTCCCTCCGAATTTGATAAAGCAAGGGAATTTTTTCGGTTCTGCTAGTATTTTAGTATTACGACCTGACCGACCCCGAAGACCTTTCAACTGAAGCTCCTGCGAAAAGCCGGAATTGTGGAACCCTCGGATTCGTTAGCATATGCAAAGGGAAATCGGGTCGGTAACGGAGGGTTCGAGGAAGGACGAAGAAAAGATTCAGATGAAGGTCTTCAAATTCCGACCTTATCTCTTTACATCCCACCACCCACCGTTTCCCTCCACTTCCTCCCCCCCCCCTCCACCGTGAGGACATCCCAGCTGGACTCTCCCTCCCTTATCGACGTGTTGCAGTCGGTTCAGCAGCTCTTCGGAATAGACAAGCGATAAATCAAGCAACACGTGCGTGGATGACGGCTGAGACGACAGAACTCGAAAAGCGTGAAAGCTTTTTCATTTCTGCAAATTTGGTTTAACTTTTTCTCTCTCTACATCAGGGGCCGGCAAACCAGTCGATCGCGGTTCACAGAAATAAAAACAGAAAGTTAAAGTTCTTGAGCTACTAAACTCTCTCTCACACGACAAAGTACACGTAGAGATACCCATGTTAAAAATTGTGATAGATCGATCTCGAGACCTTGTTTATTTTTAAAGTAGCTCATATGGTGAAAAAGGTTGCCGGCCCCTGCTCAACATCATCTCCTCTTATGTATCTCTCTCTTCTGGTATCTCCCTTTCTTCCTCCATATATTTTCCTCCCCCCCTCTCTCCATCTTGCATCTCTTTTACTAATGCTCAATTCTCTGTAGGTACATAGGGACCGTCCATATATTACGTAAGACGTTTTAGGCCACTTTTTGACCCCCCCCCCCTCTCCCCCATGTACGAAAACATAAGAACCAACTGGACCCCCCTCCCCCTAAATCTTATGTAAGAAATGAGATTTTTTTCACTCGCGAGCTCACCACTACTGATGTGTTTCACTTCGAATGAGTGTTAGATAATTTTCAGGGGTCGCAGTCAGCTGGTCTACTAAATAATTCCCCTATTATTTACAAACAAATCTGTTTATTATTTCAGTGAGAAGCCGTACTTAGCTACCAGTCACATAAAGGTAAACTTTTTTCACAACATAAAAAAATAGGTAATAAAAACCTTCCATAGATTTTGGAGCATCGAAACAAAAATAAAGACACATGTCGACGTATTGGCACCCCTGTTGTGGTGAGCCGCCTAGACATTGAATAAAACTAATAAACATGGGCATTCTACGAGACATTCGTGCATGCAGAGACAGGCTGTAATTGCAAAACATGTCTGAAATGTGTCATCCGCAATGCTTACCTTCACAAAAAAGCTCTTGAGAGTAGCTTTTCTCTTCGTAGCTTCTTGATTCAGTTGCTGAACTTTACTGTCAATGTGTTTTTCAAATGCCATACCATCCTTCCCAAATTCAGTTTTCGCTCTTCGCCAGATGACATTTGCCTCATCCTGGGCTTCTTGTGGAGTTTTGCTTGGATAGCAATTCTTGAAAGCTTCAAAGAGCCTTTTATGGAGATCTGCTCTAGACCCCATCATTCGAGCGAAAGTAAGTCATTTAAACCCGCGGTACCCTCGAGCAGCACTCCTGTCTGCCGGTAGCGGCTCGCGTCAGGTTGAAACTTGCAGCACGTGCGTCATGCAGAGTGGGATTCAGGGAGCGGGGCGGGGGTACAAGAAAGCTTGGCAATAAAAGTGCAGCGCCCCCATGTGGCGGCGCATCGGCGCCCGCTTCGACTGCCAGTGAGTCCTGCTATCGCTAGAGCGCGGGAGCGCCGCATTAGCGTTTCATTCAGAGTACTGTTCTGGGACGCAAACTGCATTTTCGCTAAAGTAAAATCTTACGTAAGACCAATCGTAGACCCTCCCTCCCCCCTTGTAAGACAACGTAAGATTCATCCGCACCCCCCCTCCCCCCCCAAACGTCTTACGTAATATATGGACGGCCCCATATACCTCTTCAATCTGTCTGTCCCTCCCAATCTCCTCTTCTCTCCCTCTCCTATCACTCTCCCTCTCCTATCACTCTGCCTCTCCTATCTCCCTCTCTCTCCTATCTCCCTCTCTCTCCTATCTCCCTCTCTCTCCTATCCATCTCTTCTCCTATCTCCATCTCTTCTCCTATCTCCATACTATCTCTCTCCTATCGCTCTTTTCTCTTATATGCATCTCCTTCCCTCTCTTCTCTCTCCTATCTCCCTCATTCTCTCTCCCTCTTTCCTATCTCCCTCTCTCCCGTATCTTTCTCCCTCTCCGTGTATTGCGATGTCACGAAGTTTTTTAAAACTTATATTCTGCTAAGACCTTCTCATGAAACTATAACATTATAAAAAGAAAACACAAAAATAAAACGGCGAAGGGGTATAGTGTGTATCGCGGCTATGTCGCGTTAGGAAGAACTTTGTTATTTTAAAAACAGAATATATATGTAAGAATTCACTTTTTCGAAAGTCTTTTAAGAACTGCCTTTATTTGCATGGTTTGGAACTATTTTCTTTTTTAATATCCCTTCATGTCGAGTAGATTAAAGTTTGTGCGTTTTTCGAGTTATGGTATGTCATTTGAAAAGATGACAGCATACAAATAACAATTATATCTTACGTTACTTTCAAAGACAAACTATATTTTATACTAACAGGAAAATATTTATAAAACGACATCTGTACTTATACTCCCTCTATTATTAGTCCATTAATATCTAAGAAAAGTTATTTCCTGTTTCACTGCACCCTTGAATTGAAGCCAAGATTTTACTTATTTAACCCCCAACTGGTAACATCTTTTTTCAAGCATTACTGGTAACATCCGTCTGTGGGACTGGTATGTGATATATTGCAGTTTATATGTACAAACGTCTTTTTGAAAACAGCGAAACTATTATTTATATTTAAATAAAAAATTCTTTTAAAATTTAAAATTTGTTATTAAATTTTACATAAGTATAAACAGACTCAATTACAATCTAAGGTATTCGCGCCCTGATTTGAAAATAGAACAAAGAGTCATCAAGTCTACAAGTGCCTCCATTTCATCACGATCTGTGTCTTTGTCAGTCGGCGAGTCAGATTTATTCAGTTTACTTCTCATTATTCCCACCTTTGTGTTCGTGTGGGTTACAATTTCTGAAAAAATTTCATCGTCGAAAAACAATCGCCACACTTCATCAGGAGTAGAATTCTTGTTCAAATTCAGAGCATTATCCTTCAGCGCCGATATCTTCACTTTTATTATATTACTCCTTCGTACTTTATCTTGGATATTTGGCTCGCGGGAACTCCAAGCAAAACAATCATTTTTGCCGTAGTAAATATGTTCCCCGTCTTTCTCTCATTCTGTTTCTTCTTTGTCATTGTATTCATCGTTACTCCGACTGGGTTCAATATCATCGATTTCAAAATCTGACAATGAGCCTGTGTCATAACTTGAAGATGATAATACATCGTCATTGTTGAGTACGTATGAGTCGTCCGAAGCCAATTCATCTTCGCTTGCATCGCATTCACCCACAGCTAACTGTACTATCCGTTTTGTACGCTCCGATACATTTATGTCAAACCTCGTAGTTGCCATTTTCATTCAAACTTACACAAAATAACCAAATACAAAACAATATAAAGGAACACGCAGAACTCTTGTACACAGAGTTAAATATGATCAAGAATAAAAATTTATAAAATAGGGAATGTAAAAGAACCGAAAATATTTGAAAAATAAACTAATACATAAGGTGAATACCGAATACATAATCATAAATACTAATACCAGTCTTACAGATGGTTTAAAGTATAGACGTAAATAGTAACACCCGTCTGAGAGACGGGTAAAAATACTTACCTTAACAGTAACATCCGTCTGTGAGGCGGACATAAAAGTTTACTCACTATTGAACAACACACTACCAAAGAAGAGAAACAAACAATACTGCCCCCATAGAGAGCAGCACTTGATGAACGCATATCTCGGTGTTTAAGTCGAAACAATGACTGGTGCGGCCAGTAGTTTAAGAAATGTGAACCATACCAGTCTGAGAGACGGATGTTACCAGTTAAGGGTTAAATCAACACGAGTATTTTAACGAAATTTAAAATCCAATCGCAGAAGCAAACAAATACTGAAACTTTTCTAAAAATGCATGGTAACTGGTTTGGAGGTAAAAAATTTTATAATACATTTAGAAACGTTGTCAATGCTCTTATTTGGATATAACGTGGAACGGTTACCACGAGCTAAATTCTCCGGTCTTAGGAACGAGTTCGTCTGTGTTCATAATGTATTAAATGTATATGAAAAATCAGAGCCGGCTAGGAATATCGTAGGGCCAGGTGAAAAGTGGACCCGTCAAAAAATTTTAACAGTAAGTTTTAATAAATAAAGCAGTCTCTATCGCTATGACACTTAGATATTTTTTCAGATTTTCTTTTAAAAATGCGTGTACTTTATATGTACGACAAATATTTTTTTTTTTTTGAGAGCGCGGGGCCTCTTTAAGTGCGGGGCCCGGTCCAGTCGCGCCATTCGCACTACCTGTGAAAAATCATATGACGTACTTGGCATTTACTAAGACGCTGACATATAAGAAAGAATTTGTTTTAAGTGTTTGACGAAATCGAAAAACAAAATGGACCAACTTATGCATTTCCTTCAAAGTAGTAAAAAAAGACAGTAACGAATAGAAAAGCTCAACTCGAGACCGTGTTTGCACTCGGCAGTCGAGCAAGAATTTCGCTAATCAAATACTTCAAGGGACGCTCTCCATCTCGTATTAGCGAGGAAAAAGTGATACGGAAAAAATTGCTAGACTGTAGACGAAACGGTTTTCTCGCATATTTTTTTCCCTAGCGAGTTCAACTACGAGCGTCATTACGTTCGAGCCTCAAGACTTCAAGGAAGTCAAACAGAAACTCCGAAAAAAAATACTGAAACAAAAGAAAAGTACAGCTCTTTGAAGTAACCAGAAAAATTATATGAATACTCTTTCTGTCGATCCGAAAAGAGGTCAGAAAAAAATGAATAACGCGAAAGAGAGGAGATAAACTGGAACAAAATACAGTGGAGTAGAACAAATTCCCATTTACATGCACCGACGTCTAGGAACCGAGCCGAAATTAAATTAGGGCCGATGATTGCGTTCTCGGAAGAAGACAAAACGAG
Organism: Uropetala carovei; assembly: GCA_036926305.1. Taxonomy (NCBI): domain Eukaryota; kingdom Metazoa; phylum Arthropoda; class Insecta; order Odonata; family Petaluridae; genus Uropetala; species Uropetala carovei. The sequence continues at coordinate 3,372,749 of JAXCHB010000035.1, forward strand.
TGGCACTTTTCGCTTTACCTCCTGGAAAATACTGGGTGGACGGAGGAAAAATTCCTTTCGGGAGTGTTTTCATTGTAGTTTGTTATTATGGAACAGTGGTTCTTAACCTTTTTCTTCTCGTATCCACCTTCTGATCTTCTAAAAATTCCCAGAAAATTTTCTTTTGCTTTTTTATGGGATTTTATAACAAGTATTAGTAATAGTTATCAATGTTTTATGACATAGTTTTATAAGTATCTGTTCACCTAAGAGCATGAGCTGAGTTCGACTGTGTCAGTTAATTCAATTAAACGTTTCATTTTGGTTTCGACACACAGGCTTACGTCATTTTTTGGGATGTCAGATGTCATTGCGTTAAAAATTCATGCAGTTTTTCATAACATTATTTCTACGCATAATAAATTCATTCGTCTGCATTTCATCTGTAAAGGAAGTGATAAGTTGGCAGAACATTTGATTACATAAGTACAAGATTAATATCAACAATTTAGTTAATCAATATAGTTACAAAATAAATATAAAAATATTAAAGCATGTAAAATTAAAAACGTATGAAAGATGGAAATTTGAGACAAAACTGATTTTGGTCCAAAATATTTCGCCCCACGGTAATTCTCATACGCTCTCCCCCTCCCCCCAATGTTAAGAACCACTGTTATAGAAGATCATTTATACGCGTTCGTAAATAGCACGAGCGTGAGATACTAATTTTATTCCGCGTGTCAATAAATCGCAAGAGAAACTTTTTATGCACGCGAATACCTCTCAACTAACGCAATTCATTTGGAAAAATTTGGGTAAAATTGCAATAACCTTCACTTTCGATTTAAATTCAGAACATTACTGTTTTTGCGCATAAAATTTTACACTCATTTTAGCTATTTTAATTGGTTTAATTGGATATTAAAAAAACAATTTGTGTGAAACTTTTTCAGAAAATATTGATGGAAACGCTCTCATTCGAAAATTTAAACAATAAATTACGAGTGAAAATGACATTAATGCTCATTACAAAAAACTGAAATTTCCATACATCGTTAATTAATTTCACGCGTCAAATATATTCGTGCCATAAAATAATTTTATATTCACGTTCACAAAAATTCAGTAGATATATTCGACACTGGATCAGGGACGTTGGAAATGAAAGATATGAAGGATGCGATGTCAAATTTATTCCTGAATATTGTTCGCGATGCGTCGATTTTTAATTAAAAAATAATTTTAATAAAGTTTACTTTCAATCAGTATAACTTCATTATTCAATAACTTTTCGACTACGTAAAAGGAATGTTTTAGTGTGTGTTTTATCCCTCTTTTGAACGAATAGCACTCGCCTTGCGCAAATCACCTTCCAGTTCTTCCTGCTCCCTGGATCAGAGTTTATCTTTTTTACTTTCTCCATACGTAGTATAGGGAAAATATTGTGATCACGAAAAAAATCGACTTCGAGATTTCAACGGAATTACACGTTTTTAGGACGTTTAGAATATTTTCGGAATGATGTCTGTTTGTGCGTATGTGATTGTGGGCGCTCTAACTCAAAAAGTACTTGCCATATCGTTACCAAACTTCATATATACGACTTTAGCATGAGCACAAAGAACTGATTAGTTTTTGGACAATATCGGTTAATCGTAAGTCGAGGTTTATTCGAAACCCGATTCGGTTTTTGCGATATTTCTCCGATAATACATCATTATTGTATATACAAAGGTTATAGAGAATGTAATTTCCTACAACTTTCATTTCAAACAATTTTCCATAGCAGTTATTGTTTAGGAATTATTTATAAAAAATAATCGATTTTTTCGGTTTCCGTCAAATATCTCCTTTAAAACGTCGTTATTGGTCATCTTGGTAAGGATCAAAGTTGTAGAGAATAGTATTTCTTCCAAGTTTTGTTTGAAACAAATTTTCGTAGAACCACCCATTTCGGAGATATTTAACTTTTTCGTAATTTCCAGTATACAGCGCCACCACCATGTAGCGTTGAATTCTGTAAACATATTCAAAATGTAATTTACGGCAATAAGGAAGACTGTATTCTTTTAGGATACGAAATAATAATTTTGCCTTATAATGCTATTCATAATAATTTAAATATCTATACCCCAAATATGGAGAAAGTCATGTGTTTTCCAAATAACATTTTTCCCAGACAAAACAACGTTGGTGAATTCCGACCTTGAGAGAGATAGAGAGTGCGACAGATTTCACGGTTGATATCTGCTCGAATCACCTACGCGTTAAATTTCTTGGAATTTCCAGAGGAAAACGCTGTAACATTACGAGAGCTTTTCTATTCGTTTCATCTTCTAGGTCCGTAGGAGGAAAAAGCGAGAGAAAGGCCCGATTTTCCTCCAAGGAAAGGAACACTTTTTTCAATGATACTGTCCCTCTCTCTCTAGGAATTCTGTTTCAAGGACGATTCTATTCGCCTTTTACACTTCTCTCAAATATTTGCCATTCGATGTTTTTGTTGAATCTGTTCCTAAGGCGAGTTATTAGTCTACCGTGAAATACATACAGTTAACGAAGGAATGTGTAATAGGGCAGAATACGTATAAGTTATTGCGTTGATTGAGGACGTAAACGTTTTATTTTTAATTCGACCGTTGTTTCTAATGCGCCGCCAGCAAAAATCCGTATTATTTGCAAATTTATTAGAAATCACCGCTTCAAATCAAGCTAAATATTCGAAAAAAATTAAAATTATCCGATTTTATCAAAGAAATACACACGATCTCAATTGGAGATTAATACATTTTTAGCGTGCTTCTCAATGATAAACAACATTTTACACCAAATGTTTCCGCCTTATAAACAAACAAATGGCTTCTATATTTACGAAATGTCGCTGTATCACACATTTCTGTATTTCTGATGTCACACGTTAGCTAAAATAATCTAGATCAGTGCTTCCCAAACTATGTTCCGCGGAGTTTCGTTGGTGGTCCGCGAAGGTTACCAAAATGTAATTTTTTAGAATGAACCGCATATTTAGTTGAATTTTTTGGGAAAAGTTAATAAATTCTTACACTATCACATGTATTCAACACTTCGTTAATGTACCTAGTTAGCTTCATATTGCCAGATTTCACCTCTCTGCATTCAAATTAGCCCCTTTTCATTAATGTGGTTACAGTAAGTACTTTTTTGTCAGAAATGAGGTGGCCCGCAGGGCCTGGAGGGTTGCTGTAGTCGTCCGCGGAGCTCAAAAGTTTGGGAAGCACTGATCTTAGATGGTCCTTCTGTAGACATACGAAATACCATGCTGTCCCCACCGAACTTCAGAGAAAGACATTCGAAACGTCCTACTGTGATAAGAAAAATGTCTCGTTTCGGATCGATCTCAACAAGTGGAAACAAGTCTTTGCCAGGCTTATTGTTTACGCGTTACTTTGGAAAAGCAAGTGTTCTTGAGGGGAAGATTTCCTCGGAAGGACGTCTCCCTGTCAACTACAGCTCGACGCAGTCTAATTCCAGGTTTAACTGCAGGGGAAGGGGCAACTTGCCAAAACATGCCACACAAGAAGAAAACGAAGGGAAAGGAAGTGACAGTGTTTGCTCATGAAATGGCAAAGATACTTTTAGCGACTGGCCTGAGCCTATTGTGAGAGTTCCCACGCTCTTAATTTTTCTTGGGTCTTAGAGCTCTAGTTAGTCTTTAGCCTTTAAAAGGAAACTTTCCATGGAAAGAAAGGAGTGAACTAGCACGTAGCCATTCGCGCATGCAAAACCGATTTCTTATGATGAGACCCCTAAATACCACAACTTCCATAAAAAAGCTGTTTTATTTTACATGTCAATTTTTACGAGAAACAAAACTTTAACGGATAGAACCGGTGAGCCGATGTGCACATTTTTCAAAAATTTAAGGAAATCGACCGTGGAAACAGTAACTTTTGTGGAATTGCATTTCTTATTTATGAAGGAATTAAGGTATGTACAGACTGTACATACCTTAATTCCTTCATAAATAAGAAACTAAAACTGTACAGCACAGTTTTAGTTCTGAAAAAAGTCTATATTTCATCGTAAATTGCTGATAATCATAAATATAAAATTAAATTTCAAAATTGTAACTCAAAAATGTATCCTTTATCTTAAGTTGTCTGAAAACTCACAAATATATGCTGAAATACTTGTAAAGAGATTACATACTTGACGCGTGACTGCATATTGGATTGGTCCCACGTCCTTTTAAAGTTTCGGATAATGTAAAGAAATATATATCTTTTAAATTTACAATGTTCACTTTTGAAAAAGCAAGCTATGACAAACTCTGTGGGACGATCAAGAAAAGTAACAAATCGAGAGGTTAGATCGCCGAAAAGAAATATATTTACAGAAAAGTGTTGGCAAAAATTATGTGGAGAGGAATCGAGTAGCAAGTATAGTCCTCGAACGAGTGGTAGAAATGAGTTCAATTTTCTTAAGACACGCATATAACGGATGCAAAACTTCATACGGATAATTCAAATCAAAAGGAAAACGATGCATTACATATCAGTCCTAAAAATTATCACTAAAAGAAATACAGTCAAACTTGTGGGTAGAATTTCGATTAAGTTTCAACACACGATTTTATTGTGTAAAATGGTTAAACCTGTTGCCACGTTCGCCACTTCAGTGCAATAATCTGAAACACCTGATACAATGGTTTTCACCGATTTTGGATACTTTTATTACACATATTTCACACACACTGATTCCAGATAACTATGCATCGATATCGATGCGGCAATCAATAAGAACATTTCATGAAAATAGGAAATGTATAAATATATAAGGGCCTCTTTACTTCAAGCAATGCGAGGATATAAATGGTTAATTATCTTCAAATTATATTGGTACGAAGGCTTTTGCTGAGTTGTCGTTTCATGCTTAGGGCACGAAAAAAGCAAATTACGTTTTTGGTAAATTCACCGTGTCTCGCATCCCCAACCTATTATAAACATTTAAGGTAGGTAGGTATATTTTATAAAACTTTCGTCGTTTTCTTTTAAATTGAGGCTTGCATTCATTCCAATCTACTTCAACCAATCTCCTAATTAATGCAAATCCTAGTCGTAAATTGTGGGCACATTAACATTCATACAAATCGAACTTAAGCATCGGTTGACCATTCCTTTAAATAACGTAGGAATCGAAAGAGCACTTGTACTAATTGTAAGAACCGAAGTCTCTCTACCTTTGCTGCGAAGTAAATGATCCATCGGTGGAAGAAGACATCACAATCCTCCCACCTGTAGTAAATTCATCTCGAAGCAGACAGGCAACACTTCGTCACAGAATGACCAACACACTTCACAGGCACGTGAAAGAGCTGGAAAAGAGTTAAGAAATGAAAAACGACTCGGGGTTCACGAAGGAAATGAAGGTAAAAGTAAAGAAACGTGTGCGATTCACAATAGCGTCGCACCTGGAAAAGAAATTCACTGTAGGTGCTTTAACGCGAAAAAAGTAGAGATAACTAAGCAGACTTAACGCAAGCGAAAGACGAACCGCGTGAGTTCGCCTTATCGTCAACTGAGAAACTAGTTTTTGTGTAATGCCATATTTAACCTTCTACTATTATCGTGGGGTCAAAAGTGACCCAAAAGAAAACATTGTCTTTGTTTACTCGATGATGGCGCATGCAATGGCTTTGTTAGTCCATCTAATCTCCAACTTCAATGTTCTCTTTCAGCTGACGTTGAAGCTTTAAGGTACTCGGTGGATTCAAGTTATTGCCGTTTTGGGTCACTTTTGACCCCATTATAGTAGTGTCGTACTTTTTATTTTCTTCTCTTTGTTGGACCATTAAAAATATGAGGTGAGGGTTTTGTTGTGGATGGGAGGCACTATGCTGATTTAAGTAAGTACTTGAACAGTGCAAGTGATAACGAAGAAGAAGAGCAAGTGCCACAACCGAGTTTTGATAATGAGAGGGAAATAAACTGAAATGCGGGTGTGGGAATATGGCTGAAAAACATCATCGCCATTTTTTAGTTTACAACCAATACTTTTTTAAAAATTCGGTTGATTCCTCATTCGATTGAAGTCGGAACCTAGAAGAACGGAAAAAAACAAGAATTTTCAAGCCTTGAAAAAAAAAATTCTAAACCCTTAGTCAATTTTGAGTTTTCCGGTTTTCATTCTTTCCGTATAGATCTGTATTCATTTTTCTACGAATAAAACTCACATTTTCGAGTGTCTGTTCTAATGAATGAAATTTAACATGTGTATAACAAACAAGCTCCCAGCGTATTGAGTTTTATTTTAAATTGTGCAATTAATTTGTTTTTGTTTTGTTTCATCGTTTGAATGCTGAAATCTTACCTTTTTGTAAGTAGAACCATCATATTACACATCTGTAATCCTTATTAACGCAAATAGGCTCACGCATCAATTAAAAATTAGATGAGAATAGGGACGCACGTTACTTTGTAAACACATATTATGGTTATCTTCTCTTCATTGATAATCTAAATAAACGGTTTATAGTAGGTCCTGTAAGAAGTTAAAAGCAGTCGTTGATAGACACGAAGTAAAGCAATTGTTTGTGAGTTCGTCTATAAGGGTAAGGTATTAGCCCAGCTACAGCTGCCAGAGAGAGGAAGAGGAGCCAGAGATCAAACGAAGAGTATTGTAGGAAAGAGAGAGAAAGAGATGCGGAAACTCATAGGATTTCCCGTGAAGATGAGGAGCGGAAAGTACAAGAAATACAAAGAAATAGAGAAACAGGTCGAATGAATATGGAACAAAGAAGATCTAACCTAGGGCCGAATTATTTCGATTATTTGCATTTCATTTATTTCATTAATTATTCAATAAAAATTATTTCACTAAATCTTCAGTTTATTTAAATCGCGTTGAGGATCGGAGATCCGGGGCTACCCTACTAGTTATCTTTAACGAAAGTGGGAGGGGGAGGAAATACAATATTGATCACTTTTCAGAACACACGTACAACTTTAATATAGCGTTTGGCTTATAAATTCACTTACAAATCGTTATCCAACATGACCACCAAATACGTTGGATTGTAGACAAAAAATGAAATTTAATCGAACTCGAATTAACTTTGATCGCAAATAAAAATACTGTAATTTTAGAAAAAATGATATAAGGATAAGGATTTATACTCATTTACATGTCGATTTGGCGGTCTACTCAAATTGACGCAAACTTCGATCGATGTCGTTGAAAAGTCTTAGTATGGTGGTCTCCAAAACAAAGGTTGACGGCGATAAACAGTGCGATTCCCTGTTCCGTGCGCCTTGCACACGCGGCATCTACCATCTATTCGTTTCCCATATGTACCTTTCTCTTTTAGTTTTCGCTTCACGGGAACTTCTCGTTGTAATCGAAAGATAAAATACGCGAACAGTACACGCCCGAATCAAGCGTTTCACACCTTGAACGCAATAAATAAACAACAGGGTGCTTTAACAACAAATTGCTCAAATAAAAATATTTAAGTGTACTTATCATAAAATACACAATAAATCAAACTAGGTATATGCTTATATCGTTTTCAGAATCAGTGAAAAATGAAGGAGACAAGGAAATCCAGCTGAGTGAGAAAAAAGTGCGAGAGAATTCCCACGCTAATTTGTTTGCTCTGCACTGTGACTCGTTCCACGAAGAGGACGCTCGAGCGAAGTTAAGTAGCGACGGACTTGAAACCTGAGCCGGACGACTTTTAGGATCGAATATACGTCGGAGACCGAAACACGTGGGACTTGAGTTCTCTTTGGTGCGAGAAATGTTAAAAGTGTTAAATCCGACGATTCTAAATCCCAAACGACTTAATTCTCAGAGAAATTCCCCCAGAACGGTGTTTTGAGGGAATGACGGAATAACTCCTGATATGCTTTATTAGTAAATACCTTTTATGTTCTCTTTAATTGCTCAACAACTCAAACGGGAACATATTAGGAAGAGGTAAGGAGGGTAAGCTAGGGAACCTTGGTGCATTGCACTCCCTGCCATCCACCAATAAGGTGACTTGCGGGTTATTATGTAGATGTAGATGTCAAAATTGAGGTCATTCCCTTTTAACGTAAATTTAAATAAACGTAATAAATGAATACAATACAAGGTCATTATGAAAGAACTAGTGTAATGCCCGTTGAATTATCAACGGAAGAATTATAGATAGATAGATTATTATTATTTTCATTTAAAATAGTTAATATCACGCTTTTACATATGAAATATTTCATCATATACAACATTTCTTGTGAATATTCTGTTAAACTTAAAATAGTTGCCTCTTTCCCTCCCTTTCCCCCTCTCACACCCTCTCTCTCTCATACCCACTCTCCCCCTCCCCCCCATCTTACAGCCTCTCACACCCTCTCTCTCCCCCCTCCCTCCCCCTCATTTCTCCCCCTCTCTCCCTCTACTTCCCTCTCGCTCCCCCTCCCTCTCCTCCCCCCTTTCGTATTAAAAGCATTCAAAGCACGTTTATACCCTTAAGGATTGAATTAACAATATGATATAGAGGTCTAACAATGGAATTGGTAGCCAAGGCAACATTCCGTTAAAATGGCAATATTTCCACAAAATATGTGAATTAAGAGTATAACATGAGCGATTTCGAATTGTATGCGGAAAAAGATGAACAGAATAAGAAACTTCGTAATTTTTTATTCAAAATGGTTCAGATCCGAAGATCATAGGTTAATTCCTTCTAATTTTAATTTCCAAAACAATAAAAGTCTGCACATCAAAAAACTGATTTTTACATGTTACCTTACGGAAAATGGAAATGTCTTCCTTGGAGTCGAACCCAGGACTTTTTTGGAGATATATTTTCGTCATTACCTTAAAATATGCTTATTAAGCATCCTTGCCAAATTTCAATATTCTACCTATTCGAGAAGTTTGTTAAAACGCTGTATATCGTCCATCGTGAAAGCGTGACCAACCAACCAACCGACCTGGGCTATTATAGTATAAAATACCCATATTTTAAAGTGCTGTATTTTATCAAATAATTATCCAGGAAAGGTGATTTTTCATACAAAATGTGGAGAAACTCACAAAATTTATGTTCAATGCACTTCAATGTGGGCGCCGATTGCCGCTCGGCAAATATCCAGACGATAATCAACTTCCCTCCATACTCGGCTCAGCATGTCTGGTGTAACAGCGTCAACAGCTTTATTAATCCTTTCTTTCAAGTGTTCCAGATTGAGAAATTTCTCTGCGTAAACGATATTTTTAATGTACCCCAGAAAAATAAGTCCATTGGGGTGAGGCCTGGACATCTACCAGTAGGATGCCACAAGATTGGTCCATCCCTTCCGATCCACCGATTTGGAAATGTAGCGTTTAATGGTTCTTGAACGGTTGTGCTGTAATGCTGTGGTGCACAGTCTTGTTGGAAAAATTGGTATTATGTCGTCAATTTGAGGGGAGACATATTGCTCCAACACACAGAACTTTCAAAATATGGGTATTCTTTTATAATGACCCTGTATATTAACATTGAAAAATCCTCTAAATCCTGTTTATTCAGGATTACATCACATAACTTAAACATTTCTCCTTTTTTCAAAATTTCGAGGAACTCTAAGCTACAGAGGGGAACTTTCTCTCTCAATTATTCATAAAAAAATGATCTCATCCAAAATCAGAGGATTTCCTGCAAAAAAAAAACTGTTACATCGTCAAAACAAAAAGCTGTGGAAGAGCTTTTCAAACCTTTCACCAGTCGGCTCAGCAGACCGTAAACTTTTCCCTATAACGCAGAAATTCTCAATTTTGAATCGAATAAAGGGAACCCTTTCCGCTTGTTTTGCACCGCGGACATTCCAGTTTGGCGTAGGTAAAAACACACACCTTTTTGACCCTTTCGAATATGGGAATTTACATGAAACAACAAGACGACAAAAGCCAGATAGGAGTAAACATCGCCCGAGTACCCCGGCAGTCTGCGTTACGTCATCCGGAAGATATATTCCCGTTCCTTATCCTTACGATGGCAGCAGCATCACGGATGAAATTGGTTCCCTTTACCTCAACCACCCCCCCCCCAAACCCTTTCTTTATCCCTCTCCCCTCCCATGTATGTACATACCCTAGGATCCGTATCCTAACTACGACGTCCTTCCACATCCCTATCATACTCTCATATGGGCTATCGTTATCTCTCCTCCCTCACCCCCTTCTATCCAATCTCTCTCTCTCTCTCCATCCCAGACAATCATCCAGCTAGATCTCCAGCCTCCCTCCTTTACCTCATCCCTTCGAACGCTTGCCATAAACCATTCCCATCTAAGAATCTTTTATGACTTTCACCCCCTCAGTCAACGTCCCTCTCCCTCCCTCTCTCCTTCCATCCTCCCTCTATATATTCACTTGCCCATTCCTCTCTCTCTCTTCCTCCCATCCCCTCCACCGTCCAATTCCCTCCTCGCTCTCTCTTTGCCCCATCCCTCACTCCTTCCCGTTCCTCCATCTCTCTACCCTTCCCCTCCTTCACTCCTCTCCTTCCGCCCTTCCTCTCTCCCTCCCTCCTCCTCTATCTTGCCTCGCAAACTTGCTCCGGAAATGATAATAGCTTTTGCCAAATTGCGGGAGGGAGGGATGCAGGAGCGTGGTATAGGACGGGGTGGCTATAGTAAACGGATAAGGGGGGAGAACAGAGAGGATGTACTTTTCTTATTAAAGCGGGAAGAGGCACGAACCGGAGGGAGTGGAGCGGTGGGGTGGAGGAAGTCGTCGAGGTCATTTACTTACTACACGGTAGGGTTCTTTTTTTCAGCTTGGACGGCAGGTTTTTCGACGTAACAGAATTTTTAAAAAAAACACACACACACAAGTCCTTGGTAAGCCTTTTTGAACGGACGGTGATAAAACTTAAGCGAGATCTTATCGGAATTGAAAAACGATTACGTCACTTGATGCATTCCTGGTTGAAATACTTCACGATGGTTTTTTATCGCCCGTTTGTTTTTGCGTTTTTTGCACTTCTTGTGCACTCCGTTGCCCTTGCAAGGAAACATTGGCGGCCCAGTGTTTCGTTGACGACGCAATCCAATCGAGCAAACCAATCTACCCTATTCCAGGTTACGTTGAGAGAGTCAACTAGAGCAGTGATTTTCTACTGGGGAGCCACGCAAGGTTTTGAGGTGGACAGCGAAAAAATAGAAAAAAAATACGATCGGTTAACTGTTGCGAAAGTATAGCGAAAACTTAACACTATAAAAAGCAAACGTAGTAAATATACAATGAAATTTTTAATAAATAAATTTCGTGAATAATATGGATTCTTCTCCTGACTATACATATATACACCGACTGATAAATAGGTGGACCGTGGAAAACTTTTGTAGCTTTGGTGGGTCGCGGATAGTTTCTGTAGCGTAGGTGAGACTTGTTATCAAAAGGGTTGATAAACGCCGTACTAGAGAGTTGTCTAGCTTGTAATTCATAAAAAGGAAACAAACGCATTTTGATTGAAAAATACGTGATGCAAGGCTGAAACGTTCCCTATTGTTATCTAACACATACGAGGAAAAGCTATTACAGAAAGCCTTGGAACGAACCGAAGGACTGAAGATAATAGAGAAAAGAATTAAAGCGATAAGTCATGTAATTTACCAAGTAATACTCGATAATCGGGAAACAATTTACAAAAAAACGATTTACAAACTAATAATCACATAAAGTAAATATGAAATTAAAATAGTAAACGCGAAAAATTCTAAGGTGATAAGGATAACAAATTAAAGTTAATTAAAGTATACTTGTAGAAGTTCGTATTTCAGATGTTTGGGAAGCATTCTGACGTCGGATGAATAGTAAGTATACAATATAAATAAACTAGAATAAGCGTTGCAAAAGCAATTTTTAGCAGATCGAACGTACTTTTGGCGAGTAAAATGAATGAAGAATTAAGAAAAAGGTTCATTTGGTGTTATACTTCGGAGCAGAAACATGGACCTTAATGTAAACTATTAGAAAAGCTTTGAAATGTGGATACGGAAAAAGGATGCAGACAATGAAACAGAAATATAAAATAAGAAATTAAGAGTTATTATGAAGAATGAACGAGGAAAGAAAACCGATAAACTACATAAAACATGAAAGCTGACTGGTGTGACATATACTCGTACAAAGGAGAGAATGTTTCTTAATAGACCTATTAGAATTTAAGTTTCAAAGCAGAAATACAGGAAGAATATGAATGATCTTAGATGAAATGAAAGTCTGTGATTCAGAGCCAACGAAAAAGACGGCTGAAGACAAAGTTGGAGTAGAATCATGAACCTGTCATAAATGGCGAAATACTGAAGAAGAAGAAGCAAGTCATACTGATCACTTGGAAACCGGCTATAAAGTCACATCGGTTACTATTACTATCACTTATGAGTGTGACATGCGAGTTAACATATCATAAGATTATAGCTTTTTTCGCATTTATTCCTCAATGTTTTGTTACTGATAAAGGAATCCCTCTAGAAGTCGGTTATTTTCCCGAATAAGAAACATTGGTTCAAATTAATTATTTGTTGACACGCACTACATCACTTTTATTAAATTATTTCTGAAAAGTTTCCGGAAAGAAAGTTTCTTCAAAAGCTATTCCAAGAAAGAGTTTAAAAGCATATTTTTTAAATTCAGACACAGCGAATGAACGATGTATTGTACTAAGCTGGTATAACGAGCCACTTGGCACTAATCTAATTAATTGCCAGAAAAACTGACACCAGTAACTTCTACGATAAAATTTCGGGAGCCTGAAGTTGATAGTTGGGGAGGTCAAAAGAACATCGCCGTAAATCTCTTACCGAAGTATCATCATCCCTTTTCCGAATAAGTATGCGTCGCCTTGAATAATTCCCTCGAGAGAAAGTTATAGGTCGACGAACTCGTATGGCCATACGAAAATAGACTCAGGGGTCTCAAAATAAGGGATGGGGGAGGAAAACGAGGGTGGCGAAAAGGGTAGTTACCGAAAGGGAGGGGAAAGACAGGATAGAAGGAATGCGAGAATCCCATCCTTCATCCCCTTGCCCTCGACGAAAAAAAAATCCACTGGTCCGGTTGCGAACCCACGCCATCGGTGTGGAGAACCGGCGAATGTGTGTGGGGTCCAGAGCGTTTTCCCCTTTCGCTTCATTTCTCCCCAGAGCGTGACCAAGCTTTCGACTCCGCATGAAGGGAACGAGGACCCGAAGCCGCTTCAACTTTTTCTTCAACCCCTCCTCCTCCGTACTGCATTCACGTCGTCTCGCGTGAGAACAAATGGGGGCCGCGATCTGCGAGGGCGTTACTCATGCGAGAGTAAAAAGCATAAATGCATCTTGCGTTGTTTCGAGTTTTCTTGGCCGCCGAAGAACTGATAATCGATTTCGCTCTTCCAAAATAAATTATAAAAATAAAATTTTCTTTATGTTTACGACCGACTATTCCGATGAAAAATTAAACATTAAAATGCCGATCACGTCGGCACCTTTATCGAGATTCGATAACCTCTACCTAATATCTGAGTGAAGGTTCTCCCCTTACACCAGTGGTGTTTCTTCCAGATGAGAAAAAATATCCCTAAATAAATTATCCGCGCTGACGTAATTGCTGCAGGAATTAGTTGCCTTAAAAAACGGGGAACAGCTAGATTGTGAAAATAGCTTAAATCGTTTCCGAAAGGACATTCCTCGACTGTTTTTCAATTGTAAAATTCCTTAGTTAATGTAGAAAAATCGGTATGATATATGTTGTACAAACTTTCCCATATATTAATGTGTCGTTTAGTTATATTTTGAAAAATATAAATTATGTAGATTAATTACAAACATCAATTTAGATAACTAAGAAATTTGATGAAAATCGTATGAGCCGTTTTTTAGAAAATACAATTTTTATTACAATTGTCCAAGAATAGTCTTATATTCATTTTTAAGAAATATGAACTAGGCATGTAGTATTATTGCAGACGTAAACTCAATTCACTGTATGAAATTTGATCAAAATCATTAGAGCCGTTTTTGAGAAAATCAATTTGTTGTTAAAAATGCGTAGACTAAACTTCCCTTAATTATTGAGCAATGTCGACCAATTCTTCAAAGCTTCCGTACTGTATGATAAAATGCCTAGTATGATTAAATTCCTAAGTACGAGATCTTATTCAATTTCACTCTACCGTTTAACCTCTAGAGCTGTGAACAGACAGACAGACCCGCAGAAGGCATTGCGAAAACCACTTTTTCGGACTCAGGTACACTAAAACGTATATTTCCATCAAAATCTTGAGGTCGAATGTTTTTGCGATTACTATACTTTCTAAGTATACTACGTATGTGAGAAAGTAAAATGCTAGGGCGAAATACAGTGGATGCATTTTTATTTTCTCATACACAAAGTATATTGTGACGGTAATGTAATCGCGAAAAAATTCTATCTCGAGATTTTGATGGAAATATACGTTTTAGGTGTACCTGAGTCTGAAAATGTGGTTTTCGCAATGCTGTCTTTTTCCACATCAACTTAACTATTCTGTTAGGTGGTCAAACAGATTTAAACAAATCGACTACGTGTGAGAGAGCGAGAGAGAAAAAAATAAAAAAACAAACCGGTTACGTAATTCCGGATTCGACCCATCGATGGATACGGAATTTCTCTTCGACTCTGCATCATATCAAATTTTTATAGAGGCTCCGAGATAAATCCCCCCTATTAATTAAACGGAAAGGCAGCAAGATTAAGGATAGTTGGAAAAATGTCTTCTAGCGTCTGAGGATATTACGAGAATTGATTAGTTACGATGTTGAATTATGCTTCGTTTAATCTGCTCCCAGACTTATAAGAAAAAAAATATTCAAGAAAAAACTCAACTCGTTGAAGAAAAGAAACATCGGAGTTTCACGGAGAAGTTTGATTGATTTCGATAGCTCTTGGAGAAATCTTTCGTCCAGCAATTACGTTCCATTTCATTAAATTCTGACCTGAATGTAAAATCTGCAAGTGTATGAATATGAATCTCACCGCGTTCTGCTCACATTTTTTTATGATTACTGAATGATTAATCAGGTTTCATGCTTAGGCGAGGAAGCAAAGCTTTAAGGGAGAATATTAATTCGATTCGCCGCAAATAATTTTGTTACCTACGTTGCAATAGCGTAGTCAATATAGGGCAGATTATCTCAAATGTGGTATTTTTATCCGTTGGAGTTTTTACAGTCTACATAATTCACTGTCCCAATGCCTTTTAAGTCACCATAAAACTCATTCTAATTCAGTACGTGTTGCCTTTTTCCTTTTACAAAATCAGGAAAATCACTAGACATATTTTGCTAAAATATAGAATGTCAAGTCCACAAATTCGATAAAACACATTATATCAAACACTTAATTTACTAAACCTTCGTTCAAAGTAATATTGCTAAGGGGAGGAGTATAATTTTACATATATTTATAACGAAAATGAAGAATCAACAAAAATTTAGCATTTATTTCAAACTTAAAAATTAATTAATTATGAAACAAAAATTATTATAATTTTTTGTTACTTTCTATATAAGTTTTTCATTTTCAAATAAATATGAGTACATAGAGACACATAAAATTAAAAAAATGTGATATTCTTCAATTTATACAAATTTTCGAAACAATTCTTTAAAAATATGGAATCGGTTATTTTTCGAATTTTCGGACATTAATTTTATCGTCACTAATTTAATTTATAGGGCATTATTCTTTCAGCGCCTCGAAGAAAATGGAAATTTTTTTGATATTAACCGTTCAATATGCATCGTATTTCATAACGGAACTCACTTTCACCGCACATTTGTGGAGTCTGAAATAAACCCAACACTTAATAATATGTTCTTATCGGGCGACAGCTAATTTGATACTTCTCTCTTCCTTCCATTGAGTACGTCCCCGTATGTCGAAGCCCAGTCAAGATGGCAGCCGGTCATTCTTCCCGTTCTCGTAAATTAATTTGACAGCTACTAAATCATTTTCTCGTAATTGTTTTTAATATTATTTCCAAATACTCCGAGAAAACGAATGTTATACAAAAATCGGCACAATTTACACCTGTCTCCTTGCCCGAAATTTACTCATTGGCACGCATATATATATTATACGAAAATAAAAAATTATTGCATATCAAAATGAAATTACGAGACGCCATCTTGAGAGCTTACGGTAAATTTAGTTCACACGATTGATAATAACCTTTAACGCACACCTCTTTTATTAAAATGAATTATTTTCACTTGAAATGCACTGTTCACGTTCAATTTACATGCACTTACCTTTATTTCTAAGCATTTCTGGATCATAGAACTTCTTCCAACAGCCTTTTCACTTCCACCAAGTTGGCGACTAGAAGACGATGCAGGGCTAAATTACATGTACCTGATTAGAAACAAAGTACTTATATAAACTATGACGCTCAGAATACGGATGATAAAACAACGAAATTCGATATTTACTTACCACATTCTCTGTTATCTTCTCAAATATTCCGTAACCCGGACATGAACTTGAACCACACTCCACACTTGGACTAAACAGACGCTACTGTCGCGGTGGACGACGGGAAACAATAAGGTACTGGGCGGATAAAAAAATATTCGAACGTCTCCTTCCGGGTTAGAATTTTTTTTTACCCATAATTCCCTACCGCTCACGGCGATACACTTCGTCACGTAGTCGTGATTGAGATACGTTTCGGTGTAGTCGTCAGGAGTTGCCGTTCAACATTTGATCGGGAAAAAGGAGGCTTTTGAGGTAGGAATGGTGCATTTTTCTTGCTTTCCTCAGCCGTGACAATCTGTGCATTTATTTTAAAGAGTTCAGATGAATTACATTTACCGTGACGTTTTGTCATAAATATTGCGTCTCTGGGTCATCCTGTATTTTAGTAAGCTTATTCATTCGATCGTATTGTAGTAAAAGGTTTTTTAAAACGTCATATTCCTGGGAAATATTTTTTTAACGCAGTTCCTCCGTTTAAAATTCTAAAGGATTTTTTAAGCTCTTTCAGCAAAAACTTTGAATCACGAATTAGCTAGTATTAGCGGTTATTAACTTCATTGTTTTACTCGTGGTTGCTACAGTTGAATCTAAGATGCATCTCAATACTGCCTAGGACTTTCCAGACGCCGAAAAAATTTCCGCTCTATGCCGCTCTTACACGTCAATTTCTTTGCCATCTGTCTTCCGAATTTTCTACGAGAAACTTCCTCAACCCATGGCGATTCCGGATTTCTTCTGCCTACTGCACTCGTGATATCTGTGTGAGTGATGATGCCCGTGTTAAGTGTTTTTGGTGTGTTTGAAGTTTTGGTTTTCTTTCGGCGTTCCAAGTGATTTCAACGGGCGTTGCCCCCGGGTGAACAGCATTTTTCCGCGTCGAACATTTTATTTATTTTTGCGGTGCTTAAGGAGCACGAAACACCGCTTTGGCGAATTACAGGATCAATGTATAGATTGTTGTTCCCAATCCTAAATAGTTACGCAATTTTTTTGGTCGAAAGGTAGTGAAAATAAATCGTAACTTATTACAGCGGGTTCAGCTTAATTTGATCACATTTGTTTGATGTAATGCTCTAGAAATTTGAACATTATGACATTTGGTTACATTTAAATGATAAAATTAAGCGGCTGATAAGAATAAAAGGCAAAGCTTCTAAAAGTAGATCTTGTTTCGGAATTCCGCGTTTAATTACGGTAAACGGCTGATAACAGTAACCAGTGATAATAATAAGTGGCACCTTTATTTTTAATCCCACCTGGTTAGAAAGTTGTAGTTTTGGGAAATTTTAAGCATTATTTTTAGACGTAGAGATATTCGTACAATCCGCAATTGTATTACTGCGAATGTAATGTGTTGAGAATAAAAGTAGCACAACAATACTTTTAAATCTTTTAGCCCTCAAATCGTAAATCACGCCTAAACAGATGCGCACGATTCCTATCATTAACTTTTATATTTTTATTTTTACATTAATATTTATATTAGTTCTCTATTATATGCGGAAGGGTGATGGAACATCAATAAAAACTCGAGGCACGGAAAAGCAAGTACGGTTAGTTGAATATACTGCCATCGTAAATGTTCTACAATCTATTAATATAATGGTCTTTTTAGTATGTCATTCTTTCGTTCTGCTAAAGTTTTTTGTCGACAGTGCAACATAATTTTTGCTGTCTTCATGGGATTATGCATATAAAAATTGGATATAGGACAACATTGCGTGTTTACCTAAATAACTAAAATGCTGTGTAGAAGGCAGTTTCTTGAGTATGACATGGAAATTAAGCCGAAATGGCTGTATTAGTGTATTGTTTATACGGGCGTCAGCAGCATTAACGTAAGTTCAAAGGAGAGAAATAATTTATTCCGGAATCAAAAAAATTTCAAGATGCTAAATTAGAACTTTTTAATAATTTATATATTTATTCAGCCTTATTTGTTTGCAATTTCACTTTGTTTTGATCATATAGCAAAAGTTGTTGATTTATTGTCGTCCGTATTTTTGTGTTGCGGTAAATCTTCCAAGGAAAACGGTCAGAAAAGTTGTGTAAATAACTTTAATCAACCTTTAAACGCATCAAGGTGCAATAATAAGGACACAATTAAAATTCATTGTTTTTTGTGGTTCATTAAATGTTGGAAATGACCAAGGATTCGTTTATTTAGGTCACTATTTCGGATTAACGCTTATGTAAGTTATACTGACCCATTTTAATTAAATTCTTTGTTCAAACCCACGCGTCATTTTTGACGGGCAATTACACTAGTGCTTATATTAAGGTAATGAATGATCATTGTCCTTTGTTTTTTTGAATCAACGAGCTATACGTATGAGTTCAGTTACTGTTTCTTTGAGTCAACTAGCTATACATATGAGTTCAGTTACTCCTTGTTTTGTCTTTTTTATGACGATTTCACTTTAACAACTCCGTAGACCAGGGGCCGACAACCTTTTGTACTCGGCGGGTCACATTCGTAGTTGTGAACCCTTCTGAAGGCCACGTTGGAAATCACAAGAGTTACAGCCAGCCAGATGAGCGTTTGCACAAGTTCTGTGGTCTCATATTAGTGAAAATTGAGTGTAAATAATTTATTAGCATTATGACTAATCCAGAAAATATTTTGAGGCCACGATTAAACCGAATAATATTTTTATCATAGCTTCGCGGGCCGCATGTGGCCATAGGCCGTAGGTTGCTGACCCCTGTTATAGACCAATCACACTGTTTATATTTACAAACGGGTTATATTTCCACCATCCACGTGAATATATGGTGAAATTGAGGGCACATTACGGAAAGTTTGCGATTAATATTCGTAGTAGTAAAAATATCATTGACATTTTTCGAGAGTTGAAGGATTTTTCTCAGTACTTCATAACGTTCTTCTGAATTAAAAATAATTCAAGTTGTGAGAAGAATTTTTGAAATAATAATAATTCGTTTTGAAAAAGGCGTTTCGGAAGACATTTTAATTATAAGGGATAATGAACAAATGCATTAAGCTGCACAATAATCATGAGGTTATAAACGAGTAAATCACCAGTGGATTAAAATGTTTCGTAATGTTTCTTATTTTATTCATAAATTCTTTATTTTAATGATCGGTTTCACGTTTAAGCGCAAATTATATTCACATTTGTTACGCGAATTCATTTATTTGATTCATTTTAATTATAAGCGAACCCTATAACTGGAATATTTTCCATCTTCTATAGAAACGAATACCAGGTTTTTGGTGTCCCACAAAAATACTTGTTAGAATTTTTCCCGTCATCCGTCGCAAGGTATTCTGAGTAGTAATATCTTTGTGGGAATGAAAGATGTCGTCGCTCGAAATGAAGACGAAAATACCCATCTCAAATGTTTGGACTTGTTTGGTCCTATCCTTATAATGTTTACTCTAGAGACGCTATGAGAAAACACGCCTCGTCCGCCTGAGGGAGATCCCCTATGTAGATGACTGGAGTTTGAAGTGTTTTAAGGCGATTCACACTATACGTAACGTCTCCGTTTCGAGACGGACGTCAAAAATTCCGTGCGTGCATCTAGATCAGTGGTTCCCAACCTTTTTCAGCCTATTACCCATTTTGACATCATTTAAAGCTGCCATTACCCCCAATTGCAAATGTCCAAATTTAAATAAACTAACTTAACGGCCAGGAAAAATATGAAACCCTTAGTAAAATTCCACTTTATTGTATAAGTTTTGTCAAACGACCGGTTTCGGCTAAGATATAGCCATCATCGGGTCAGGAAATCAGCTCACCACATCGAATATATACGGGATAGGGGAAGGGGGGGTAGACGGGGAGGAAAGAGAAGGGGGACTGCCGAGGCAATGTGAGAGGGTGCTGTTGGAGGGGGGAGAGAAGGGTTAGAGTAATCGTTGAGTGTGTGGAAAACAGAGGTAAGCAGCGGGGAGTGAGTTGGAAAAAGATGTTCATTGATGATGTCAAATGGAGGAATCTTTAGACGGTAAAGAATTTCCATCTGCTCTAGCAGGTTGAGTCTCGGACCTTTGTTTTCAACATGCATTATGGAAGGAGAAAAATCGGCAGACCGTCTATTTTTGAGGAAATGTTTCGCGAAATGGGATTTATGGGAATTGTGAGTGTAACAGTACTTATGTTCTTTACTGCGAGTGTTAAAGGACCTTCCGGTTTGACCAATATAAACTTTATGGCAGTCCTGGCATTTGAGTCGATATATGCCACTTTTAGTAAGGTTTTCGATTTTATCCTTACCGTTAGAAAGGACATGGCCTAGGTTGGAGTTGCCATAGAAAGCCGTTCTAATTTTATTTTTCGGAAGGAGATTGGCAATTTTGAGGGAAAGAGGTCCGGTGTACAGCGTGGTTTGGTTTCATGGTTCGGAGGAGGCGAGAAAATTCTGTCGAGGGACATTTTCTTTTGCTTACGGAAAAGAATGGTGTCTGTTAAGGAAGGAGGATAGCCATCGTAATTGCAATTTGTTTAATGGTTCGGAGTTCTTTTTGAAAGGAGCTATGAGAGAGAGGGATGTGTGTAAGGCGGTGTATCATGGAGTGGAAGATGTCCCAGTAATCTCTCTTCACTGGGGTAAATTCAATATTCCTTTCTCTGAACATTCTCCAAGCTTTGAGTGCGCAAATATTCCTCCATCGTTGTTTTTACCGAACGATCCTATATCTACTATTATAAATTTATATTGCGCATCAGCTAATGCGAGCAAAACAACAGAAAATGTATGTTTATAATTTAAAAAACTCTGAACTACTGTTTGGTGGGGCCTGAATCTTCACGTTTACCATCTAGTGCCCCAACACAGGAAAGTTCCAAAGTTATATTTAAAACATGTTCTAACCACAGTCAATGCGTTAGAATCGAAACTGAAAAGGTGACGGTCTGTGTCGAAACTTCAACGTACGATTACAATGTGAACACTAATGAAAAATGACGTGTCGAAGACTGTCCGTGTCGAAACGGAGACGTTACGTATAGTGTGAATTCGGCCCAGGGCTTCTTGCGTGACTAGGATTGCCAACTCTGGGGGTTTCGCCAGAAGTCTTCGGGATTTGCATTCAATATTCATGCTCCGAAGAGCACTTAGTAAACTCTCGTGTTGTAAATAACGTTGAAAAACATCAAAATTCGTTAATTTTAGCCACGATCAAAATTAAATCCAAAAATTATTTTGGGTTGTGATCTTTTCAAAATTGCGAATCTTCTGTTTGGTGCTGAAGAAAAGGTGGCAACCCTATGCGTGGCGCATCATCGGTCCAAAAACGCATTAACTGACAGTCGCGCAGTGGAGATCTTTCTGTGGAAGGAGAAAGTTAAGCGTCCGCTCTGCCCAGCGTTCTTATCTCTATGTATAAATAAAATTCTGGTCTGTCTGTACATTAGTTTTTTCTTCAGAATTTCACTTTTATTGTGCATTTTGTGTTAAATGACGGTGATTACAGCAATTTACAGACTTGGTGTGTTTGTTTGTCTGTCTGTTTGTTCCATCATCACGCCAAAACGGAAAGTCGGATTTTCATGAAACTTGGAACCTATCTTTAGGTCAGCCCAACTTAGAATCTAGGGTGTATGGTATCCGGAAATTCTTGACGGGAAGGGGGGGGGGGGGGCGCCAACCATAAAATTCACAAAATCTCGCTTACCATTGCTTTTAAAGCAAAAATGCATATGACAGAAGTTGTTGTAAATTAGATTTTGGATCGTTTTTGTTCTGTACAAATTTTTGATAGGACGAACAGTTACTGAGATATCGACAAAAAACGAGATCGGGAGAAAGGAGTGTAGTCTAGGTTGAGACGTGTTCCTGATCAACGACGGGTACTTTCAGCTAGTGATAAATATGTACCAGCTCAGGCAAAGATAAATCAGTATTTCTGTAAGCAGAGCCAGATAGAGGGGGGGGGGGGGGGGCAGCAGGCCATTTGGCCCGGGCCCAGAGGCGTCCCCAAAATTTATTCTACAGGTTTTTTATTCATATATTTGTATGGCTTTCGGAGTGGGGTGGAGCCCCACATTTGTGACTGGCCCGGGGCGCCATCTCACCTCTCTAAGGCCCTGTCTGTTAGTATATAACTTTTATGGATTATTTCGTTTTATTTAGACATACCATTTTGCTTATGCAATGCCTCTAAAAGGATAATTTGATTACATTTGCAGTTTTTAACCGCCACTATCGTTAAAAAATTAGTCGTTGATTTTACTGAGGCTCCGATACTGTTTTTCATATTTTATTTTTTTCTTCTAAATTTGTTAAATACGTCGCCAAAGTGATACAATTGTTTCCGTTTCTCTTAAAATTTCTAATTGTTGTTAGCGTTGCGTACATTGCCAAGGGTAATTTTGATTGCACATCGACTTTTTGTCATCCATGGAAAAAGCTAACAATTTTCTTTACTTATTGTTATTTTTTAATCAGGACTATTGAAAATATTATTAAATTATTCACGAGTGTAATTGCTGATAATTATTTCTTAAAACGCTGATGTCTAGAGCAATCATATTCTTTGCTCTGTATGGAGAAAGTCATGTAGGGGAAAGGGGGGCATAACCGGGTAGCGGGGTACAATCGGGTACTCCCTCTGTCTTCCTTAGAGGGTGGTGCAGCCTAGTGGGAATAATTGGAACCAGTTAGAGAACATCTGTCAACAAGGCATGTCGAATGGTGACCGATTTGGCGTTCGTTTTATGCTTCATCTGAAGAAATAGTGGATACAGAGGTAAGTTATCTTAAATACAGTATGTTTAAACTAGCCTGCAGTTATCTTCTGTTTACCGTAGGAGTAATCTTTGATGACAGTTCGGAAGCTAACATTTTAGTCTTTCTCAACACGGTTTTCGTTCAGGCGTATAGGTTCTGGTTCACTCCCAGACTAATATGAAGCAAAATGGCACGCTCGGGGCACAACCGGGTGGGGCAACACCGGGCAGTACCCGGTTCTGCCCCAACTTTTATTATAAAATATTTGCGCCCAATACAGTCTAATTAATGATAGTTGATACTTGTTTAGCTACATTCAAGCAGCTTGCACTCAGTGCATCACAATATGAGATATAGTATGAGGGCTATAGAAATTAATGTCCACTCACTGCAAATTAGGCTAACGTGTTCAAAATAAGAATGGAAAAATTGAAACCTATTTTATAGCCTCGTATAAAATGTTTTGGGGGAAAAGAGGAAGAACAACCATCCTTACGGAATCGCCATATAAACGTGAGCTACTTGAATCGGCAACAAAATCTACTAAGAAATCAACCTCGAAAGTAGCAGGAAAGCTGACCTAGTCAAACAGTTCAGAGCGAAGAAAAAAACCTTTAAAACGAGCTCTTAACATATCGGAAGACGAAGAGTCAACTGAAGATGACGAAAATGAAGCTCTCTGCTTGTATTGCAAAGAAAAGTACAGTGCAACTAAACGCAGTGCTGGCTGGGTTCAGTGCACTGCTTGTAAAAAATGGGCCCACGAAGGTTGTACTAGGCTGAGGGATGAAGAATTAAACACATTTTTGTGTCATAAATGTTCATATTCTCTTAGATTGTAAGTTTTTTTCACATTTAAAAATTATATGTTTTTATAGTTTTTGTTGGAGCATAACCGGATATTCACCCGGTTATGCCCCTAGCATCATCCGGTTGTACCCTGGGGCAAGACCGTATATTGTAATGTTTGACATTTTAACAAGTTTTCATATTTTAATACCTAATTTTTATTCTACTACTTAAACTGTAGTTAGTTTGATTAGTAACGATGGGAAAATTATGATTAATTCAATTAAATTCTGACAAACGAAACTGATGTGCCTTTCCCCCCCCCCCCTTTCCGTACTGGACACATCAGATTTTTTCTATAACTAATTTTGTATGAGCCGAATACCTTTTGTTTTCCTTGAGGTTCGAATTATAGAAGTTCCACTGTATTTTTGAGATTGAAACGTGGAAAAATCAAAACGATATAATAATTTCATAAATTTTTATACAAACGGGAACCCAAAAGACTTGCGAGCTAGGCCCAAAATCGTAGTTACGCCCCTGGTATTACGTCGGACTTTTAATTTAGCAAAATACACTATTTAATAAACCTCACTGAAAAAGTCTTTAAAATTACATTCAAATTTTAAAAATGTCAGAGCACATACGCAAACATCTTTGGTTATTTGCAAAATGGGAGGCTTAAAATTCCTTAGCTCCCACGGAAATAAACCTATCCGTAAATTTCCTCGGCCCTGCAAAAGATAATTATTTGATTTTCTAACCCGAATAGCCTTTTTATTTGCATTTCTGCGAAATTATTCCGACATCCTTCGCCGTGACTATCCTCCTCCGTTGCTATGGAAACGCGTCCCATAAGAGCAGTCGTAGGAATGTTACTTTGAGCGGAAGCTGATATTCCAGAATTCCAGTGGAAACCGCTACGGACAAAATTAGTCCACGTAATTGAAAATTCGGGATTTTTAAATCGTCAAGAGTTCCTCCATTCGATGGCCCCAAGAGATAAAAAAAAGTACTTTTTGCCGCTTGCTTAATATATTTTGGACGCGGATTTACAAAATGACATTCTGGAAATCGCGAAAGCGATAAAATAGTTCGTTTCATAGGAAATAATAAAATGTTTATGTATTTTGAACTGCTATTGATAGGATATAGAGATGGAAGGAATGTAAACCCGCTGGCTTTGTAGGAGCGGCTTTTACAAAAAGATGAAAATGTATCTGTTGTGCATAAATACGTTCCATACGGATATAGGAGCAAATATTTTTATATTATTCTTACTGATTGCCAGCCTCGATAGATGGGTGGTAAGCGTGTTTATCTCCTAGTTTTCGAATCTTACCGTTAGAAAGGTCATTTGTGCTCCTCTACGTAAAGTTGTTGAGCTTGTTGACAAAGCGTTGTACATGAACTAGGTACTCAAAAATAAATTAATATAAACCTGACTGTAGATTTTAATTTTTCGCAGTTAAGCAACGACACTTTTGATATGGGCGATAGGATAAACGCAAGACCAAACGGTACTATACAATAAAACATGGCTACTCTGCATTTTTTAGAGATTTATTTTGTTATCTATGGCACAATAGTGATTTTTTCGCATTGCGAATCGAAATTACAAAATCTAGAGAGCATCAAACTCGCTTTGTCGCCAAAAGATGCGAACGAAATTAACTTGGCGCTGTCAAACAATTCTAAACAAATTCAAGAAGTCACACTAATCTGAATCACACACATTATCGTTATTTCAATTTCACTCTTTTATAATTTTATTTATTTTCAACAGAAATCTTATCAAATGGTCTTGAGCAATTAAATTACTCGAGGACCGCCTCCTCTACTTCTTATCTCAGGCGGTAAACGCGTGGGCACCGCCGTGTTTATAAACCGCTCATATTTGATGCAACAAGTCCTAGTAAGTACGCTTGCATTTTTGTTTAAAGATAAGTTTTTGTCTACTAAACTGAAGTTGAGATGGTTTGTTGTCCCGCGATAATTAGCATGCGTTGAAGATGTGACCTGGAGAAGGTTGAGAAGCACTGCTTTAAAAGATTATTCTGTATCTTTTATGATAAAAAAAATTACAATATTAGAATCCTTTTCAGTGAAATTGAAAAGATAAAATGTATTTTTCACTTTAATGTTAAACTTATTTTAATGCATTAGATGTATTAATATTTATTTATAAATAAAATACGCTAGGTTAGACCATTGCTTACAGACAACGCAATTGAGCACGGGGAGTTTCATCCTAGGGATCGTCGGAAAGGTAGACAAATCAATCGATGGATTGAGAAGGAACACTTTGCAATGAAAAGAGTGAAGGCTTTAAATACAGGGCGCGGTCACCATGGTGAGTTTGAGAGGCGACCTCCTCAGACGACACTTTTCTAAGGGTGGCATTATATAGCAGTGCCGTCGCCGATTTATACCCATGCGTTGTGAACTGGGAGTGCATTTTGTCTTTTTGCCTCAGGCGGCAGATATCCGCGAAACGGCATTGGGTCACACTGCCAGAATCGTGTCGAGTATCGACTCCCTAGTCGTCATGACTCGAAAAATGACGCAATGGCGCGCGCGTCGAGATTTCGAGTCATTTCAACTCCCGCCGACGTGCGTAATGGAGGTATCATCTGTAACGGAAATAACATTAATATAATGCATCATCCGCGCCGTCGCGACAGGGAAATAAATATCTGTTATAGGTTCATCATTTAAATAAAAATGAGCAGATTTACGAATATTTGGTCATTCATAACGTGATTTAGTGTCAAGCTCTGAAAAAAAAATTTTTAATTTCGTATAAATACAGATTTATTTAAAAAGTTAGATTAATTGATTGTCAGTAAACTGAATATAAATTATACGCAGGCCATTTGTCCCGAAGAACGATGATCTATCTACGTAATGCAAAATAATTTTTTTTATTTTTAAATTTATTTTTTTTACATAATCACAATTTTTAATTTAAACATTTTTAAAGCGGGAATCCCATGAGGGAGAAGCGGCTATTACAACTTGCTCTGTATTTTTCTATTATTGATGATGAGGGTAGAGTATCTTCGGTTTGTCTGCTGTAGTTATAGACCAGTGGTCTTCAAGGTGGGCGATAGCGCCCACCAGTGGGCGTTTTTGGATTTTTGGTGGGCGTTAAAGAACTCACCAAATGCTATTCTAATTTTTACACCGAAAAATAAAATTCTCTAAAAAAGCGCACATATTCTGTACAACTATTTTATGTACAACTATTACAGTTCATTTGTCGTTAACTACAGTAGCATATCATACTATATTAGCGACAAAGTATCCATGCTGCGGTAAAATCGAAAGGCCCACGAGGGTGGTCGGAGTCTCTCACAGAAACAGCGAAGCGTTTAAGTTTAATTTTATCAAATATATAAAATCATAAATTTTTAAACATTGTTATTACCACTGAGACCGTATTCGGTAATCTCATCTAACGTCAATCCCACTAGTATTAGGGTTACCTTACCTCCGTAAATCGCTTTGCTACTGGGGGCGCAAAATTATTCTTTGCCCCGGGCGCCAGAAACCCTCACTACGCCATTGGGTGGGCGGTGAACTTATTTCAAAGGACAACATATGGTAAAAGTGGGCGGTGACTCAAAAAAGGTTGAAGACCACTGTTATAGACGAACGTCTAGATTTTCCATCGGTAAAATCAGTGCCAATAAACTTAATGAAAAAAGCCTGACGCTCTAAGTCCCACACGGACCTAGGCGTAAACAGCTAGAAACTTCGGTTTTTCTTTTTTTGGCAATCTATTTCGTATTCTTTCGCGTTGTGAACGTTCACTTTTGAATGTCCTAGTTATAATATTATCTCCGACTATTCTTACTAGTAAACATGAATTTGAACACTCTGCATTAGCAATTATGTTGACCACAATTTACTGGCTGCTTCAGTAACTACATCCTTACTTTTTATATATAGTTGTGCGCGCGCGTAGCGTAATCAATTTTTAAATCCATAAAAATATTTTTGGCTGAAATGATTATCTGCTTTCATTAGATCATTTAACACGGCAATTTACGGCATTCATTGCAGGACGTCATTCCACGATGTCGGAGAAAATAATTACTGCTGGATCCCTGACAAACATTGGGTCGTAAATTTCAAATTCCGTGACGGCTTGGACTTGACCTTTAGCGAGGCAGATCGAAGCTCGCCAAACAATGATGAAGTACTATGTGTCTTTCATGGCGACATAGCGACATCTTGCATTTGTCAGTAATGTTATTCCGATAGTGACGTAGAATCAGTCGTACGTAAACTGTTCCATCGCTTTACGTTAAGTTTCATGCAAACATTACACTAAAATAATTACAAACAGTAATGATTACCTTACGGCGAAACGCAACCTTTGAACACACAGTTAACGAATTAAATCGGGCATCGTCAACCATTTTTGCTGGCCTGTCCCTTAGTACGTTTTAAAGTGATAATTACACGAATAACAATTGAGTAAATATATACAACTCCTGTTTATAACGTTGAAGTTTACAGTTCTGGCGTATTTTTCTGTTTTATAACGTTAGTCTTAGTGGAGAAAATGGAAACTTTTTGATTAAAGGAGTCACGCGCGAAAGACGAAGCAAGAAGAAAAGTTCTAAGCTTTAACGCGCTCAAATCTAGCATACTGTACAAACTTCACTTTGTTATTACGAGAAATTCGACGTAACTAAACAAATAGGACTCGGATGGAGGAGCAGATCTGGGCCGACTTTTCCGTGCTCTCCGCGTAGGAACTCTGAAACGGGGAGTATTTTTTTTATCGATTATCGCGAAGATAACTCGCCCGTGTGGCGTATAAATATAAATCGTCCCGAAACTAGGGAGAAATAAAGTAATGGAGCGGATGTGGGGAGATGGAGATGGGGAGAAAGAGAGAGGGAGGGGGAGAGAAACAAAAAAAACACGAAAGGGGAACTTTGCCGATGACGTACAACGAAACTCGCCATGATTCATCACCGCGCAAAGTGAGAATATGAGGAATGCAGGGACGGGAGAGAGAGAGAGTTAAAGAGTGAGGGAGAGAGGAGAAGGTGGGGATAGTGGATGATGGACGATCGGAAGGGAAGGATAGGGACGAATGGGAGAGGATGGGAGGAGGAGGCGAATGGAGGGAGTAAAATAGAGAGAGAGAGAGAGAGAGAGAAAAAAAAGAGGGACGGGAGATGGTGGATGGTTGGAAGAGGGGACGAAGTGTGTAGGGGTTTAGAGTGAAACAAAGGGTTGAAAAAGAGGAAAGGAGAGAGAAATGGACGAAACGCATAAATGGAGAGGAATGGGAGGACGTAGAGAAAGGTAAAGGGAGTAAAAAGGATTGATAGAGAACGGAGGAAGGTTTTGAAAAAGGGTAAGGGCGGAATTAGGATGAATGGAAGGTGGTAAAAAGAAAAGCCTGGGAAGGATAGGGGGAGGTAAATCGAAAGAGAGATAGAGGAAAAAAAAGGCGGGGAAGAAAAAGAGTGAGGGCGTTATAGGCAGGGTCGCCGCCTCAAATTCTTTAATGACCCGGAGGTTTCATAATTTGGCCCGGTGATTCTCATTTAGTTGAAAGAGGAAAAGTATGATTTTGCCGTATTTGGATGTTTGATGGACAATAGTTAATTAGTATTCATAGAAATGTGAGGAACGTATTTATTTATTGATCCGTTCCACACGGCTTTACATTTATGTTGTTTACCCGGAGAGACTCCGGGTCAAACCCGGACACGTGGCAAGCCAGGTCATAGAAAAAGAGGCGGAGAGAGATGAAGAAAGAGGAGGAAAGCGGACCAGCAGTGTCTAGTTACGAACGTACATCGTCGGTGATGCGTCGAACGTCTGTCCGTTAACTGTCTGTAATTTCTCTGCGAGTATAAAACTTTTTGAGACTCCGCTATGCTCGCGGCTTCAAAAATGTTTACCGCTCCGTCTGTCGCGATCAGCGGATTTCAACCGTATTCGTGCGTAAAGGTTATGAACCGTTACGAATGTCAAATTAAATACGCTCGTTTCATGAAATGCGCTGTTTATACTTCGTCTGTCCGTCTTGCATTTCTCGTTTGAACGAGGAAGATGAAAACCCTTTGAGAGAACTTCTCGAGCGTAAAGGATAGCAAATAGGGAATGGAAAACCCTGAAATTTATAAATGGCAAAAATTGAAGAGGGATCTTGTTCAGTAAATGATACACGGTAAAAATGTTCTCTTTTCGTGCTTAATAGCATTGAACTATCTATATTTTTTTACTTTTAATCGCTGTTACTTCAAATTAAATCGATGGCTTTGTTTTTCGCGATAAATTCGATCGTCGGCATATTTAATCTCTCAGAAACATGAAGGTTGCTTTAATGTGTTGGCATAAAATTAACATATTCACTCGATAAATCATAATTTAAGCGCTCCTATAAACTTTGGTCTCGCCTAAAAAATAAAATTGTCCCCTGGTAACGCAATCCTTGTGATGTAACTCTCATGAAAGGTTTATTTTTTTTGCAATTATCTCTTGCGCACGGAGGATAAATTTTCATACAGTTCGAATCTAGTTGTGGGATTTGTACTTTTAAATTTAAATCGAAATGATAGGAGGGTGATATGATATTCTAAATTACATCAGAAAACTTTTTTTGCTAAGATAACTTCAGTTTGTATCCGTTTAAAATTAATAGTTACTTCACGTTTTCGTTCCCTATTTTTCAAACTTTATTTTTATGTAAGTCGCAGAATCTTTATTATCAGAACTAAATCTTCATTACTTTTAAAAATTTATTTCCATTTACCAGAGAATTTATGCGTAAGCATGAGAACGTGGCGAATCTAAAATTAAACTAAAAAAAGTTACTTAAAAGGTTTGAAAATGTAAGAATAACTATAAATAACTTCACAGGGAAGTATCCGTGCAAGTAGTCTCAATATTATTGCAAAATTGGGGCACGACATTCTGGGGAATATAAGTATATTCAGTAATATATTGTCTCTCCTTTAATAAGTAGACAAGGAAATAATACGACTCGAAAAATAAACTTTAGATCACACGGAAAATTCTTATTTGCTCTTTATCCTCTCACGTTATAATAAAAATGTACGGCATATAAGGTATTCATCAAGGAGTATGATGTAATCTTAGCGAAATACTGCTACGTAGGGAAAAGGCCTGAGAAAAAATAGATGTTCTTAATGGAGTAAAGGAGTGAGATATAGAGGTGTTAGGAATAGATAAATTGTTGTGTTGCGAGAGGGTTTGGCTCGGAAGGAAAAGGTGAGAGGGGAAGTTGGGAGGCGAAGAAAGGGAGGGGAAAACGGAGACAAATGGAGAAATGAAGAGGGAAGCGAGGAAAAGCGATTGCCAAAATAGAACGGATAAGAATAAAAACACCTAAATAAAACGCGTGTGATCGATCGTGCGAAAGGGCAAAATTATGGTTATTTCGGTTCGCTACGGCAGTCAAGAGGTCAAAATCAGATAGGCCAAGGCTGGAAAATGCGTTGTACGCGTAAGATTGTATTTTCTGTATGACTTCGTATAGGAGTAAACTAGCGACGAAAAAAATTCTGATGATTCACATTAATTTCTTGGCACGAGATACAAAAATGACGTAGACTGTGGCCGTGTAATGCGAAATTTTTATCGTATTAAACCTTCATTTGCAGGTAAAATTCCAGCTAAAAGACAGGAAATCAGGTTGACATACTGAAAGGAACACAATTTCAACGTTGATTAATAGAGTATAACTGCTATGGTGTGTTACAAGCATTTAAACTTCCTAGCACATTATGTCCATACACAATTTCAATCATATAGTAATAACACGGCAGACGTAAAACTTTTTAAATAAAAATGCGCCAGATCAGGAACGGGAGCAACAACAGAAAATGCGATGGTAGAATGATAAAGAGAAATGCTGAGGTAATTAAGGCTATCAATAGGTCAATAGATTCAGGTAAAGGAAGGGGTAGAAAGAATAGAGTCGATGAAGAGGCAGGAACCGAATCACGATGGCCAATAGGAGGTAAATCGGAATAAATTGCTTGTGGGACGTAGTAGGGAATGGATGTAATGGAACGGAAAAGGGGTAGGAAAAGGGGAGGGAGAGAAAGGGAAAGAGGAAAGAGGGAGAGAGGGTTGGAGTGATGGTTCTGAAATGGGTGGAGCCGCCAGAGAATGAATCACCGGCTCGAGAGACGTGACAGCAGCTCTTCAATCGTGCGTAGCGCCGCACAACCGCTGCAACCGAACCGGATTGATGCTGCATTGAGATAAAGAGCGTAGGCGTGCGTTTTAGAGACGCTTTCGGTTCGTCGTGTACCGCAAATCCTATAAACAACTTCCTCTTCCACGTTCACCTATTGACCCAGAATCGCAAAAGAAGTAGGAGATCAATTCTGTTGGATCGTTTTCTCGTTTGGTTCTTGTTTATTTTTATTAGCCGCCGATGCGAGTGCATATTTTTAACGTGCGCCGTCAAAATGTTTTGATTGAATCGTGACTTTTTACTCGCGAACGGTGGGATTTTTTAATGATTATAGGGTCTTAATGGTAATTCGAGTTTGGGTTATTTTAGTAGGAACTTTATAGTATCAAAATGTTTTATTAAGACGAGTGTGGTCACGCGGAATATATTATCAAAATCCATATGGATTGCTTCAGGTTATTGTAGCAAATTTAATCATTTAGAAATTAATTTTTCATTAGGTGATTCGATTTGGAATTCGTAATTAGACCATTCTTCTTACATTTAATCAGAGCACCTTACTGTTGACAGATGAATTTTTCTGACTTTAAGCTTCATTTTTTGTCAAAAACATTTTGCCTAGTACCTACTTCAGCGGTAATCGATCCAAACCTTTCAAGTATACATTAAATTATTATACTGAAATTCAGACTTATAATTTCTCTATTGTAAAATATATCACATTGAACAACAAACATAACGAACTTTCTCTTCTCTGCCAAATAAAAAAGAATTAACAAAAATATAAGTTAATGTTTTCACATTAATTTTGTGAAATGTTTTTGTGCAATGAAAAATCGATGTCCTCTTAAATACAGCTATTTTTAATTAATATAAAATAGATAGACTGGAAAATAATATAGAATTACTATAACATCCGAAATGTAAAAAGAATGTACCAGCGATAAAACGAACGCTGCGAGTTTTATCGTATGTTTACGTTTTCATCGTAATCATTGATCCGGACCATGAATCTTAAAGTTTATTTGATCGAAAACTCCAGCCATAAAGTGAATATTCCTTTTATAAACGCATGAACTAATTTTTTTTACTTGCGGAATTCCTATATTCGTATGTGTTTTACGTTTCATTTAATTTTGAAAATATAAAAAAATTAACAGGGTGACGTAAGATCGTTTTATGTCAACATCGTTGTTCAATCGGATAAATTGGCCTGCATCTGAAAGTGGGTCACCAACATCGCGAAAGCCGGAGTTCAGAACACGCGTTGCCGCGACTATTTCCACTTCGGGAAGTAATTGTATTTGCAAATGTTGTTTCGAGCATGATAACGAAGCGCCGTTTAATTCACTAATTATCGTTTTATTTGATCAGGAACTATTACAACGGTACACTTTATGATTAAACACTATTCTGTGAGTGTGCTTTCAGTGCTTGGTATTCTCAAAAGCAGTGGTTCCCAAACTGGGAGTCGCGAGTAACTTCCAGGGGGGGGAGAGGGGGGGGAGACCATGAGGGAAAATCGAACTTTCCGTCAATTTTTGCCGAAAAACATTATTTACAATACCTTCCACACCGATGCACGGATACATGATATAAAATAATTACGCGTTGGTTGATCAAGAACAATAATACAGTGTTACAAAATACTTGTATAATAAAATATGAGAAAAATCTATTACAAAACATCAAATAAAACGCAAATAACAATAATATTAAGTACGCGTGTACCGCGTTGAATTCATACTAATAAAATAATTGGGGGGGGGGGGGAGGGGCGTGAGGGTTTAGTGAAAACCAAAAGGGCGTCATGTCAAAAAAGATGGGAGCCAATGCTCTTAAAGACTAATTGTAAGAAGCGCATGGATGTAGAATGGTTAGTTTTACCGCGGCTTTCAAAGAATGGTAAAATTCAAACGCGTTAAAATATCCAACAAAAAATTGAGAGAAACCGATATTTTCCGTAGAGTTGAAGCCTGCCTTCAGCATACGTAATTATAGTTTGAACGTCGAAATTTAATGAAAAAATACCGCCAGTTCCTTGATTCATCGGATCATTCAGCAGAAAACGCCTTACTTTAGGTCATTCTGAGATCGAGAATTAAATAAAAATCTTATAAAAGACAGTAAAGAGCAAAACGTATCTATTCGAATTAGTTTTAATTACGATAAAAAGTGGATATTAAACATTTTTTTCTGTCTACTGGCGATCAGTTTTAATATGTTAAACCAGTAACAATCAACTATCATCATCATCATAAACCTAATATACTGTCACTTTGTCCCTTTGTGATGTAATGCTTTTTGAAGCTTAATATCTCGCAAACGACTGACAATGAACCGAATTTGATGAAATTTTCAGGATAGCATTATGATATAATAACAAAACGTTTTAATGTATCAAACTCGAGATCAAAGACACGGGTTCGACTCCAGGGGATAATTTTTATTTCCAATAAGTTAACTCGTAAAATCGGCTTTACGACATGCAGGCTTTCGTTCTTTTTTAGATTAAAATTAGAAAGATTTGGTCTACAATCTTCGGATATTAACCATTTTTAAGAAAACATGAAGTTTCTTATTCTGTTCATCTATTTCCGCCTACAGCGAAATTTCTCATTGTAAACGTTTAATTCACACAGTTTGAGGAAATCTTGCCTTTTTAACGGGATATTGCCTTGCCTACCAATTCCATTGTTAGACTATATCATATTGTTAATTCAATCCTTATGGGTATAACCGTGCTTTGAATGCTTTTAATACGAGAGGGGGGGTAGAGGGGGGAGCGAGGGGGAGGGGGAAGTAGAGGGGGGGGGAGGGTGTGAGAGGGAGGGAATGGGAGGAAGAAAGAGGCAACTATTTTAAGTTTAACTAAAGATTGCCCGTCAACAACAATATTCACAAGAAATGTTGTATATGACAAAATCTTTCATATGTAAAAGTGTGATATTGATTACTTTAAATGAAAATAATAATAATCTATCTATCTATCTATAATACTTCCTGTGATATTTCAACGGGCATTGCACCAGTGACATTATAATCCAGTCAGAGATGGACCGAAAAAATCATACAACCGTACTATGAATCTTCTCGAATGAGACGATTGCTATATTAATTTTTCCCTCAATTGTGTATCTTTAGTTTGTGAGCGAGTTCCTCAAAAAAATATACATATATAATATACAAGGCGAGGCAGTTCCTTTGCTCACCAGTCATCTTATTCGTTTCCCTGACGACGAAACGATCCTGAAGTTACAGCATGGAATCTTGCCGAAAGCAAAGGCTTTGTTTATACGGCCTTATTCAGCCTCTCTGTCGTCGCTTTTTGTGATCTCACCTTAATAACCTCCCGGCGAAAAATATTCCCTTTTGAGGGATATAATAAAAAGTCTGAATGTCTCCCGCGTCTTTTCGTTAGTCAAATTGCTTTTCGTTCATTCACGGACTACTGCTTTATTCGGTTCTTTATTTCTTGGGAGAGGAAATGAGAAGGCACTTACGAAGAAGGATGTTTTATTTCTTTTTATATCTCGTTGGAAGCGCGTTCGGAATTCTTTTCGTTTTTATGATTATTTAATGAAACTCGTTTTGGAAATTTCCTTATCATCTGCGCTGTTATCTTTTTTCGCATTTATCTTTCCGATTGAATTTTAAAGAGATGAAAAATTCGCTTTCGAATCTTTATTCTTAAAAGTCCCTTCCGGGTTCTGTTAATTGTTCATTACTAAAATCACCACGGAAACGAATACGTTATCGATCTTACAGTATCATAGATAACATAAATGATCATTAGTTATTGATGCCGCTTAAAGCGTAAATTTTATTAAGTGCACGTGCGTGTGTACATAAGGAATTATCCCAGCTGCGTGATATGATCGATGAATTGGAGATATTTAAATGGCATTTGACAGGACGTGTCAAAAAGGATGAACGATCACCACTGGGCAAATGAGCGTGGGCAGAAACCGAACAGACAGAAAGATATCGCCAAGTAGTTCTAACAGAAGGTCAGAGAAAGACGTGTGACATGGGAAAAGACAAGATTTTCACGAATGTGCTAGGGCAGAGGTTAACCAAACTTTCTGAAGCCACGGAACCCTTAGATTTAAATAATTTTTCTCGCGGAACCCTAACTAAGAGATGATAAGCCTAATCAAAATAAAATTAACTTTAAAATCATTATAATGTTTATTTGTATAGATTATGAATCTTAAAGTATGTTTACAAGTGATGCTCATGTTTCATGCTTTAAGCAAGAGAAAGAATAACGTGTCGGGTCTCTATCAACGGAACCCTAATTAGCTTCTGCGGAACTCTTGGGTTCCGCGGAACACAGTTTGGGAAATCCGGTGCTGGGGAAAACGCCTGCGCAGCACTACGTCACCGAAAAAATCCGATTCGTTGCATCCCCACTGACAG
This sequence comes from Uropetala carovei, assembly GCA_036926305.1. NCBI lineage: Eukaryota > Metazoa > Arthropoda > Insecta > Odonata > Petaluridae > Uropetala > Uropetala carovei. The sequence goes on from JAXCHB010000035.1 coordinate 3,409,353, forward strand.
AATTTAAAAAAACGAGAGGTTTTCTTTAAAAACATTCATATTTCATCGTTTTATTTTGCGAAGCGTGATCGGTGGCTCGGAATTGTTGATTTAAAAAAATCTAAATGCGTACTATATATATACTTTTTTAAAAGGTCAAAGGGCGTTGATTATAGCTGGTTTACTATCTTATGTATTTTCGCCGCTTCTGTTGAATCTGTCTTTTCACGAGCTTTTATTCAGAGCACAAAATCCATCCATAAGCGTTACAGCAAAAAGTTTTATTCTGGTACATTAGATGGTAATCGATAACACGATGGTGTGATGATGTAAAAGAAGCTTACTTTGTCGTCTTGAATTTTTTTAATGTCTGGATTTTTTCAACTACCTATCAAATAAGCTGTAAACAACAACATGATGGGTTTTGTTCATGGTTTAAAAATTTAAATTCTTGTTCGTATTTACCTTGTTAAGTATTGGTGAATACAGTTTTGACCCCATTACGTCAATGCGTTCAACTAAACCACTTGAACCATTATAATACCGTTATAGCGGCATGGAGTTTCATATATGTTGACGTTCCAATTTATATCCCGCGAGTATTATCAGCTGTTTCTCACGTTATAATTCATCTAATGCTTAGATGTAAACCAGGCATGTCAAACTCGAAGAGGCATTAGGGCCGCATTAGGATTACCATTGTTGAATGAAGGCGAAGGCGAACTAGACTCACCTAGAAGATAGGCCATCTGTTTTTCCATTAAAAACAATAATTTAGAAACCGCGCTCTGTTGTATCTCATTGACTAAGAAAAAAAATCTTGCGTCCTTTTAGCAAAAATGAAGTATTTACATAAAATCTAGAACGATTTAGTCGAGAGAGAAATTATCCTTGGGGCCGAAGTAAGTCAAAGAAAGGGCCGAGAGTTTCACGTATCTGATGTAGACGAATGACCAAAAGTCGTTCCGTACGAATAAGTGCTCATCACCTGCGATCACGTTAAAAAAAAAAAGATTGTCCAGTCCATTAACCTTTTTCGTGCACTTTGAGAAAACTCGCTTTTCATTTCGAAAGCGCGCGTCCATGTTCTCCACCAGCCTACACGAGGATGCTTTTACCTATGGCAAACACAACTCTCGGCACACACATGTCGAAGGGTGAGTCATCTTCGCGCATCACTGTTTTATATTCTTCCTTTCTCCGATAAATCCCTCGGATCGATTTTTCTCGACCCTCGGGGAAAAAGAAAACAGCTTCGGAATATATGCGTAAGGAACTTGTCATTCAACGTATATCAAAAATGTCGTGTCCGATCGCCGCGTCGACTTGGGTGTTTGATTCCGAGGGCTTTTTTTTTCTGTTCGGAGGATGATTGCGGTTTGAGGAAATAAAGAGGAGAAGAATGGGTCGTCAGTGTTCGATCGAGCTGAAAACTCGCGGCGACAGCGGAGAGCGTAATCGCATCGGAGGATAAATGAGATTCTTTTTAACGTCTTAAGGATCAAATCCGTTCCTCTCCGGTCGGATTCTTATTGCAACTTCGCTCTTCGTCCTCATCTGCGAGTTTCTTATCCGTTCGGGCGAATCAGTACTTACGTTTCCTTATTACTCGTGTACTACATTCATTGCACTCAAGATTTACCAATCAAGCTGGGCAATAATTGGAAGTGGAACCTCTATAAGCCGAACCTCTAGAGAAACAAAAAATGTTCGACTTATAGAAAATTTGAGTCGTGGAAGAAAAATAACACGAAAAAATGTTGTCCTGTAAGATGAATTAAGTTCGAGTTATGGAAAATTCGAGTTATAGACGTTCGACTTATAGAAGATCGACTGTACGTATAAATGATTAAACGACGAAATCTGTCTTGCGACAAATTATTTAACTCTGGTAATAATTAGATTGCACGACAGATTGTCAGGCGTTCTATTTAAGTGATTTCATTATTTTTCGTCCTCCGGCGATAGTTTAATTTTCTTAAGATCGGAAGCCTCGTCATCTGGAGGGAGCATGATGCTCTTACGGAAGAAAAATACCTCGTCGTCCTACGTGAAAGCATCAGGAAATGAGAAAATTTTATATCATGAAAGCGAACTTTTTAAAATACTGTAATGCTTTTTAATGGGAAATGGGAGAAGCGAATGAGGGGAGAGATAGGAAGAGCATTTTATACCGTAAAATGAAGAAAGGAAAGCAAAGATTGGAAGATATTTTTATTGCGATTTTATAACATGATTCGATTGTTTTAATATGAAAATACAACGAGGTGTTTTTAATTATATGATGAATATTGTCTGTATAATTTAAATGTTTGCCACTTTTCCTTACCGAAACCCAAACCACTTGACTAGAGAAACTCGGAGAATGTAAATGAAATGTTTTTGAATTATGAAATAAACACTTAAATTGTGCTCACCACCCGATGTTTCCGATAAGAATGCGTTTTAACAACACTTCATCTTTTTCCTGCATATCAGACGCTGTTGACTCGACCACTTGACTTTGTTGTACATACTTTCAAACTTAATCAGAACCACAATATCTCATGATTTATTAGAGGGGTTCATCGGGTAGCGTGTTCTCTTCCCAAAATTGCCGAAAAAGATTCTCATACCCTTCGAACCGAAGACATTTTTTATTCTCGATTTTAATTCTTCGAGCATAATGAATAACGGGGGGGGGGGGGGAGAGGGGAGGGGAATGGCGAAAATATCTCTCTCATCTTCCTCGTCCTCTCATCTCTTTGTCATCTCCCCTCCGGGGTCCTATTTAATTGATCCCCTCCTCCTCCTCCATGTCACACCCGCCAATTTCACCATCATTTTTTTTGCAGAGATAGAGAAAACTGGAGGAAGAAGGAGCGCACTTGCTTGATGGCTTGATGTGACCTCTGGCGTATTTTCTCGGAATTTTTTTTTTACGCCAAACCTTCTTCCGACCCTATCCCCATACCTTTCCTCATGCTCTCATGTTTCCCTCTGACTCCCTCCCTCCTTTCTCTCCCTACCTCCTCCCCTCTTTTCCAACCCTCTTCCCCTTTAACCTCTCCCTTCCTCGCCCTTTCCTCCCTTCCATCCCCCTCCCATTTCTGTATCTCTGCCCGACTCCCCCAGCGTCTTCACGAGAGGCATAACCTACTTTCGGCGAGTCCAAATCGATACGGTAACAGCTTAGCCTCCCTTCCCCTTTCCACACTAACAAAAAAATTATCGAATAAAAACGGGGGTTTCTTTCTTTTCGTCGAGGGGGAAAAAACAAAATGCTCGTATCGATGCTACCTTTAGCTATTTGGCATATGGGGAAAGAGAAGGGCAATATTATGGCGAGCTCGTATACTCCGGACGGTATGGCAAATACGCTTGCGCCGTAAGAATTAGCTTTCATTACTGTCTAAACACGACGTCCGTGCCCTTGGTAAACGGTTCGGTGATCGCTTATCCGCGGAGGAATTTTCTCTCTCTCTCTCTATTTCGTTCTGATACGGTATGGTCACGAATTATGTCATGCACGAAAATGATGTTGACGCTCTGCACGTATTGACTCGTTAAATAACAATCATGACCTGTTCGAGGCTTCGGAGGCTAATTCGCTGATTGCCCTATTAAATTCGCTGTTCGACCGAATCTTGGATATGTTCCTCTTCCCAAAAGACTAATGAAACTAAAATATTTTTTGGGCAGTAATTCACGATGATTAGTAATAAAAGGGATTGCAGGAATTCGTAATAAATCTTGAAGTCTTACTTTCATAAAATCATTGAATTATAATAATAATCAACCGTGTTAAATATTGAATGGAAATAACTGAAAGTAAAACCTGTTCATTCTCTTTAAAATTTATAAATCAGATTATTTTTCCGCCTGCTTGGAAAGGGATAGCCAAACTTATTTACCCTCCGAGCCGCATACGATAATCTTCGAAAGTTCGAGAGCCGCATGACATATATTGTGCTCATAAATTTACGAAAGGTACATAACCTTGATCCGAAGCAATTCAGATACATGTCCCTTGACATCCAGAAAACGTCTCAAGTCGCACTACGTCAGTGTTTCTCAAACTGTGGACCGCAAAATTATTTTAGATGATAGGTGAAATGCCAAAATATAAAATATTCACGAATAATAACATTTCATCGGGAAATTTTAGGAAATGCGATGTGATAAAAATTGTTAACAGTTATATAAAATAAATGAATTCGTATTATAGCTTATTATTTTTACTATTTTTCAACTGAAAGGGGGCTGCGATAGTTAATAGTTTGAGAACTACTGAACTACGTCACTGTATTCTAAATAAATTAGAAGAGCCGCACGTGGATCGCGAGCCGCAGTTTGGCCACCCCTGGCGTATAAGATAATATTTTCGTTTTATATCCCGTTGTATATTAATACGTGTCTACGAAAAAGCAATCAAACTATAAATGTAAAAACCGACGCCATTTTTTGTGAATTAAACGAAACCTTCAGTTTTATCGTGGATAGCATAATGAATGAATTTTTTTCGATGCATAGGAGGAGAAGCTAGAGTTTGACAATCTCGAAAGGGAAACATTTTAAATGCTACTTTTTTGGGCTTTATTATTATTATTTTCAAAGATTCATTTAGTATGTCCGTCTGAATTAATTTCAACATATGATCCTTTACCTTTTGATACCCCAGACAGTTTTTTATCATCGCCCAGCGTGCAACCTAAAAAAAAGACGAAAAAAGCGCCTCATGCAACTTGCAGCGCAATTCTTTTCCCGCTCGCTTTTCTCCATTTCGAGAGCGTGACTCGGTCGAGATAATGTATTCATTGCACGATACATTTTTTGGTGGACGAAGCTTATTCGCGAAGAATTTTCGTACCGCTTCGCAATTTCCTTGCTTCGCCGCTGAGGTGCAGTAGGGAATTGGTCTAATAAGTAAGCGGGATTGGATTCATTCCTCGGCTCGACCTAATTCTTCGGCATTAAAAAAAATTATTTGGCACAAAAAAAAAGATCCCGGTGGAAAATTAGTGCAGGAAACCTTTGTTTTTCTACGCGTAGAAGAGTTGTTTATCCTCCGATGCTGAAAGGATAACCTTTCAAATGATGCTCGTATTTTTTAAAAAGTTCGTTTTGAATCGCATTTTCTCGTAAAAACTTCCCATTAATTTCCATTGAAAACGAGATCAAAATTGTTATTTCGTGATGAAATTCGGTAAATTAGAGGCGACGTTTTCTGTTGTGGTTAATTATGGGAATTCTGCCACATCTCTTTGATAAATTGGTAAATAACCATAGAAACGGTTTTTACAGAGCGTAAAAATAAATACAAAATAATACAATATTTTTTAAACAAGAGATATTCAAGGCAATGTTTTTTGTTATGGTTGAAAATTATGAGAACTCTTCAACAATCCTGTGATAAATTGGTATATAACCATCGAAACAGTTTTTACAGAGCGTAAAAATAATAATTACAAAACAATGCAATATTTTTCTTTTAAAAACTAGAGACGGTACAAAGCAACCGACACTCGCCGTGTGTTTCAATTAGTACTACCTTCCAGTTGAAGCTTAGAAACACTAATGCAACTAGTCTTGTACCGTGAATCAACTAATTAGTGCCTCATTGGATCAATATTGGTTTGGCGTGCCTCTAGTCTCTAGCTACGCAGCTTAATCGCTAGCGCGAACGCGTGCTTCATTAGATGTGGAAAGAGGTTCGCCACATCGTATAAATTACCGTCGCGACACCGTCTCGAAGATATATTTTTCTTTTAAAATTTTTTCCGTCGCCGACTTCTCTCCCGAGCCAAAAAAATGTCCTTTTCATCGATAAAAAACATTTCGAGATAATTTCCTTTTACGATCGAACACCTTCAAACGCCTACTTTAAAACTCGATGCTCTTACTTCGATTAAATTTCGAATAAATATTTTTGCGTTCGATTACTCAAGTGACGCCATCAGGTGGACGGGCGTTCGATCAAATACGTCAAATCTTAACGTTGGATCCCATTAATTTTATCTCGTAAAGCAAAATAAAAGAGCATTTTACCATTAATAAATATATAAAAAAATTGCATCGATTAGATTAATTATCATCATAGCCGAAGTAACGAAGTTAACTCCTTTGGGACGAATTTTTCAGTTTTTTTTCTGTCCGCTTGTGTGTTGTTTCCATAGAGATAAAAGAGGCCTATGTTTTTTTACATCGTACATTCTGCTATTGCTGTAGACCCCTTTGACCTATTTTTTGTCGCATCTGGGTTAGGGAGTTTAAAGGGGAAATGGAGGATGCTCGCCTCCCATAGGGTAAAATTTCCTCTTGCCGCTTCGAACGATTGTTGCGTCATCTCGAAAATTTGCATACTTGTTAACGTCGCCTTAATACTGTTCTTTAGAAGTTATAACCTGCTTGTAGTAATCATCGATGGGTACAAAACTTATTTTAAAATCAAGTTTTTGTCTATTTATGTAGTGTGTTTAGGTAGACATCTTCCAACAGTTTTATCCCCGGTTACAGCTTCGCTGTTTCCATGGTAACCTCGTCATCTTTCTGCCTGTTAATTTTATCGGGTTGGCTTTTCACCGGTGAACCTGTTAAAGATGATTCCCGGTGATGTTGTGGATAAACTGGATTCCTCTTTCAACGGTATTATTTTTTTCGGTGTCTGAGTGTTTTTTCGTTCTTTGTTGCTTTTTGTACATGGCACTTCGCGTTGTTTGCTGCTACAATATATGTATGTACGTATATGAGTCATGACTACCATGTGGATCCTCTGGTTCGTTTTTCTACTCTCTTTCACTATTTTTTAATAAATATAAAAATTAATTATTTCAAACGCAATTAGAAGATAAATCGGTATCAGTTGGTGAATAAATATTGGTACGTTTGCTTTTTCTTTCTTTATATAGAATGACGGTTTTTTTCTGATCTGATTATAAGAAACTTTCCTGCCTCAAATTGGCCGAGAAGTATATACATATAAATAAATAAATATATTAGTATAGTTTCATATATATATACATATCATCCCGATAGCTCCAATAACTTCTACAAATGTGTCTCTCCAACACCCCAGCGGCTCTCCTTTCGGTAAGGCTCACTGGGTTTCCTTCAACACCTAGTTGCCCTAAATATCCTCATTTACCTTATATATATATATTTACCTTATATATATATATATTTACCTTATATATATATATATATATTTACCTTATATATATATATATAAGGTATATATATATATATATAGGATATGAAATGTCTGCAGTTTAATTATATATAGATCCCTAAATCAAACAAGTTAGGAAAGTGTACAACGTATCACAAATGGGCGCGTTTCGTGCAATGGAGTATTAGAAAGCAATTATATACTTACCTGTACGTAAGGGAAATTGCGTTTTCAAGTTCTTTTCTTCATCATAAATAATCAGTTTTCTTCCTATTTAATAATATTACATGCACACGTAAGGAAATTAAACGTTTGTTTGTGAGATTGTTTATGTTAGCAACAATGAAGTAACCATGCAAGAAATTTTCTAAGTTCAACTCGATATAAGACTTTCTTGTTTGATTTTCTCGATAACGGCTACTCTTACGATAAAAATGTACGGGAAAGGAAATACTCTACTTTACCAGTTCTACAACTTTTATTTGAAAAATATATTGATATGAGCAATACTTTACGAGATATGACGAAAATTTAATTTTTTGTCCTTAGTAAAGTGGTACCCCTGATTGGCGTACGTGATTCATTTTTGCGATTTTCTTATTATATTTTGTTGAAAGTCCTTAATATCAAATTTGATGAAAATCCGTTAGGTAGAAGCCGAGAACGAACATGCGGACGGACGGACAGACGATAATAGGCGCTCACGCTGTAAGCGAAACGCGCCTGAAAACGTTAAATAAATATATAAGTACATATGTGCATGTACTTGAGTGTGTGTTATATTCTATACGAATGCTTTCCAGCAATTTTTCCAAATGTTTTACTGAATAATTTGCAAGCTGTGAATTTTTCTTTTATCAAAAGATTGTTCCTCATAACTTTTGATAGTAGTTGAATGTGATAAGCTTATAAGAAAATTCTCCCTGAAATCGAAATGATGCGTTTTTTATAAAGCATATGCCATAAAAATTTAGATTTTTATGAAAGTTTGAAAAAGAAGCTTTGTTAATAATTTTATTAACATAACGTTAAAATATGAACGAGTGATTCGCTGTGAGTATTCGGAAAACATACGTCAAAATCCAATTTATTTATGTTACAGGGTTATCGGTAGTTATAAACAAAATATCGGTAGTTACAAATAAATTACCGATAGTTATAAACAAATTATCGATAGTTATAAACAAAATATCGGTAGTTATAAACAAATCCGGACGGTACATATCAGTCATTTTAAGTATGTAAATTAGCGAGTAAAATGTAATTAATTTGCAGGTAAATAAATCTAATGATAAAGTTATACGTTCACTTAAAAGAAAAATAACCATAGACGATGAAATTAATTTGCAAGAAAATGAATCCAATGATTCACAGGCTCGTACACGTAAGAAAATAACAACCATTACCGATGAAAAAATCCAAATAATTCAAAATATGAGAATAGAAGGTGCGACGGTCGCTAAAATAGCCAAAAATTTCCATATACTACATAAGCTAAACATTTAGGAACCGTTAAATCTTGTTGCTTTCGAAATGTTTCGTGCGCATTCCTTGCAACACAAACCGGTTATTAGCATAATAGAATTTTAAGCAGCCAAACGAGAAGAGTAGGTAGGCCAATTACGCTCGTCGCATCAACAATAACAGACAATAATATCCGGCGACCTTTACATTGTTAGCCAGATGCTCTACATTTGCTTCAATAGAGGCAAAAGGGAGGAGGTTATCCGATCTGTATTGTGACGCGAATGGTGTTCCGCGTGGAAACAAACCGCGGACAGAATTTTTTTTTCGTTCTTTGACTGTTTTATTCTCGAAAGCCGTGGGACCCAAAATAAAATTCGATCACTACAAAAAAGATTTTTTTCAAATAACACGCGCGTTATTTTGTATCGCGTGCCATATACCTACGCTGTTTTCCGTGTGTTGCTCTCGTCTACCGACGATATCGACACTTGAACGACTTTCATTGTTCGCCCTCGAGAGAGAATCCAACGTAACGTTTTCTCGGATTACGATCCTTTTCTCTCCAACGTCGACATTTGTTCTTTCTTTTCGTACCTAGAACGAGATATGGTAATGACTTGTTTTTTTTTTTACGGAGAGCGGTTTTTTTTTGGGGGAAGGGGATGGTTTATTAATTTTAAAATACGAAAATTCTGCGAGAGATGGAGTTGTAGGATAAGGGAGGAATGTAGGCCAAGGCGTCGTCGCCATCTTTGTTCTCCCTCCAACGGAAGATGGAGCGCGAGTAAAGGGATGGAAGGGTAAACAGAAGAAAAAAAAACGAAGTAACGTGAGACAAGCGTCACCCTCAGCCTCATACGTTGGAACCTCGGGAAACAGGTTAGAAAAAAGAAGATAATCTAATTGAACGATAAGGGCCATTGGTTTTCTTAGAGAGGTTTAAACGCATACACTATCTGTACTAACGAAAGGTAAAAGGATAAGTGAGAGTTTATTTTTTGAGTGACGTTGCCAAGATAAACAATAAAACAATCTCGATCTTTTCTTTCTTCGGCGGCTTTTCCGTCCATTGTAGTATCCTAAGTGGAAAAGACGCCCTCCGAATGAAAGTAATTGGGTACCTTATGAAACTTATTTCACTGTAAGAGAAGTTACGAATATGTTCCATCCGGCCTCTTTCTGGCTCACCCCGAGCGCCCACCCTTTCACCTCGATTGCGAATGCTTAGTTACGCCACCGCTAGGTCGCTAGGCAATTACGACTCTCTTTATTATTTATCTCCGACACTTTGCACCGTAGGATATATGATAGAATTCATCGACCGTAATTGGAACGATTTGAGCATTTATTACGAAAGAAAATGTGGCATTTAATCATTTTGGGGTTCCATTGGTCTGAAATGTGTGGGGTAAAAACAAGCGGGCGTGGCTTGTGTTCAGACGCAACCGCATTTGAGGAGAATGTAGCTCAAAGTTGACACATTTGGCGAAAAATGAAGCTCCTCGTTTACAGTATGTTGGTGCTTGCGTAACTATGAAACCATTAAAAGAAAAAATGGAGCTTCATTTGCGGACGCTAAATGAAAAAGCGCGATTTATTTAATGAAGTTTTATTTAGAATTGTAAACTTAAAATTCTTATTAAACGTTGTAATATAATTATATGACACAATGTAATTTATTTAATAATAATTAATAATATAAATTTCTATCTGAAGCTATCTGCTCAGAATTATAATTTGAAAATTTTGAAGGCCACCCACCGATTTTTCAAAAAAAAATTCTTGTTATAGATGGCATTATATGTCACATAAATCATGCAAAATTCAGTCTTGTACCTCTTACCGTTTAATTGATATTTTGATTTAATGGACTGCACAGACGGACAGACAGAGCGAAAACATTGGCGCGTATATAAAATAAAACTCGCTAAAAATGGTATATGGATTATTTTTTTACTTAAAAAATTGATTATAACTTTCGAAAAATAGCACGAAAGGCAATATTATTTCTTTTATTGCAGAGATTAAAACGCGAATCTCCAACTTAAAAACTGAATCCACCATGACAGATTTTGTGACGCTTTATGCACCTACATCCGAGTTAAGATTTCCTGACCTTAGCGATGCATTTTATCCGATCGAATTTATAACCTTCTTACCCGAAATGTGAGATTATGTACCTTGGTTCCATCATCTTAAAACGTTATTTTCGGAACGGATTCCTATGTTGGTCGTAGGATGAAAGTGGGTGCGGAAACATGACCGCCATAACAGGAATACGTTCGAATGTTTATTATACCGTCAGACGGAGGTAATTGAAATTTCATCCGAAGACTTCACTTGCGGCACTATTATTCGTGGCACATCGCATCGTCGCGGATACGTCACGAGCGTCGCTTTGCACACGCCCACGCTTCGTTCGTGCGCGAAATGTGTATTGCAAGCGATGATTCACACCCGTCCCGCTATGTTTTTTTTTTTCGAATCGGACGGTGCTCGGAGGTTGTGTCTAGCCGGATGGATGTTTAAAAAAAAAAAAAAAAAGATAACCGGTTCCCGGAGAATGCGCGTCTGAAATAAATAAATTGGAAATCGATAATATCGGTGGGAAAACAGTTGGATTTTGTGATTTTTCTGTTTCTAGGACGGATAAATAGCCTCTTGTTGCATCCGCAGTGGATAATAGTCTTTTTTTTTTGTAAAAAGAGTCGGTTGTTCTTAGGTTGTATTGATCCAACTATAAGACGCCTCCCTATTTACAGAAGCTGTATAATTTGCTCGAAATGTTTTATAAGATATTCTGAAGCAAATAAATTAAAGGAAATTATTATAGCAATTTTTATTAATATCCCTAAAAGTCATCAAAATGTACGTTTCAAAGATAAATGTGGGTTAAACCAAGCCAGATTTATTCGTGTATTATTTATGTATTTTTTCGCGACCCATAACCTTTGATTGAAAAAAATACAAAAACAATCTCGTCTTATAGTCGGATAAATACTTTGGCTTCTGTCGTCCTTAAAAGGTTTTGAGCTCTGTGTCTTTGAAAAGAATGCTAAACACTTGCGTGCATTCCAATGGATAAAATATAAAAAGCGTCACCATTGATTAGTCCCTTATTTCGCGGATAATTTTTCTCTCACCGGCGCGCTAAACTTGGCTCCTAATGACGGAATAAAAAACAAGACTCTCAAGTGCGAATCGTTAACTTCGGACACTTCCTGCGTGTTTGTTTTTCTTCTTCAAAATCTCGGTTATAAATTACCCTAGTTAGATTCTGTCAAGAATTTTTCACTCCATTTCCGTTATAAATAGTATCTGAATTATCGCGCAAATAGATTGGATTTACGAGTAAGGAGTTATGTAAGAGCTCCCGTGTAAAGTCGTATCTCTACTCTGATCCATTGCTCGAATGGCTTCCTCCAAGCGTTTATTTGGATTGGCGGCAAAGAAAAGAGATGGAAATCAGAAGAAAATTCTGATCGAACCAGGGCCTTCCACTTGTTGGGCCGATATTCTACTATTGAAATATCGCGACAGACTATAGATTTCCTTCCTCGGAATATGTTCTTGTTTGGAGTGCTTTTTAATAGTACCTTGCCTCACGGATGTCCTCCATGAGGATCACAAAAAACATTATTTTATCAAGGATGAAAATGCATCTATAATAGGATCGAGGGTGAAGATTTTTTCTCACTCATTGTTTAACGACCGAATGAGCGTAACAGTTGTCGATTAAACAGCAAAATTTTAGTTCAAGCCGTTGAAAAAACAAACAAAATTTTCTTTTGTATTTTGAGTTTTACGCGTTGCGACAGTTATCGGTTTTGTCATTACGATTCGTGTAATATCGCACATTTTGATTTTTTATTATATCAATTGCCTCTTGATTAACGAAAGAACCCGTTCGACCATAACATTATTTTATCAAGGATGAAAATGCATCTATAATAGGATCGAGGGTGAAGATTTTTTATAACTACGCAACAGTCTCATGCTGGAATATAGAAAATAGCTTAAAATCTGGATAAATTTTTTTGAAATATTCGGGAATCGAACCTGGATCCTCCACTGGTTTAGTGGGTACATACGAAGAAGGTGTGTGGTAACACTTTCGCAAATTGCCTTTACAGGAAAAGTATCTGATCGAAGAGTTGATTACTTGGTTTCTTTTCAATTAGATTATCCAGTTTCTCATGCATTTACGTATCATGCATGTGTGATGTTATGAGTGTACTAACTTTTCGTCTAATACCGATCACGAAGTATTAGCATCAGAGTTTTGGAAATTAGTCGGCTTGAAACTAGCATAATTTTCAGAAGAATATCGAAATGTTTTTATTGACGTAGCCTTTTATCAAGTTCATGTAACTAAGAATGTTTACAATTTTTATACCTCCAATAAGCACATAGGTAAAATACACAACGGTTTTTCTCACTCATTGTTTAACGACCGAATGAGCGTAACAGTTGTCGATTAAACAGCAAAATTTTAGTTCAAGCCGTTGAAAAAACAAACAAAATTTTCTTTTGTATTTTGAGTTTTACGCGTTGCGACAGTTATCGGTTTTGTCATTACGATTCGTGTAATATCGCACATTTTGATTTTTTATTATATCAATTGCCTCTTGATTAACGAAAGAACCCGTTCGACCATAACGTAAATTCAATCTTAAAAATAAAGGGGTGAGAATTTCACTCGTTTACTCCAGCCGTATAATTTAATCATTGTCAGAAAGATTAGAAAATGCTCGGTTATCTATCTGGGATAACGCTCGGAAGGTTTCGTTTTTTCACTCCTAATTTTTTTCGATCTTTTCGACCTTTCGGGCCTTTCAATTTCCGGCGACGTTAAATGGAAGACAGATCTAGTGAGTACGGTGATCCAGATGTTCCGGAACCCACGGCTTGGATCTGAATCGGAGCCAAAAAAGCAAAGGATTGACGGGGAAAGGTTGAAAAAATGAAAACGGACGATAAAAACTAAAACGATAAAAAGTCCTATGTCCTCTATGATCTTTAAAAACCTTTTCTACTTTTTCGTATACCATTTAAAAAATCAAACTTCCGCCGTATTAATTGAAAGTATTTAGATAACAAAATTCCTCTTCTGTAAGCATTAACATTTCGAAAAAATTTGCATAAAAACTTTCAAATGTGTGTGTGTGTGTGTGTGTGTGTGTGTGTGTGTGTGTGCATGGATAGGTAAATGCAACGGATGTCAAATAGGTTGGTATGACTAGTGACAATTTTGGATATAAATCATGATTTTTCAAAAAATTGGGTCATTTAAAAACGTGAGACGAGTGATGATAAGGTTGGACTGTACCTTCAAATATGGGACGGTTGGTCACCCTACGTTTAACTAAAAAATATCAAGTAATAAAAAATAATAACAGTGATAAAAACATTAAATCCGTGCTAAAGTCCACAGAAAAGGCCATGCGCGTTACATACATCTACATCTACATGATACCCTGCAAATCACCAGACTGGTGGGTGGCAGGGGGTGCAGCACACCAAAACCTACCTAATAACGTCCCTCGTGGGAATCACTCTCCTGTTATGATCCCGTATATGTACATAGGTATGCGAATTATCTTAAGAAGAGCATAATTATGGAAGTGATTGTCGCACCTTCATTTGAAGAGGTCACATAAAATTTGCGTTCCTAGCGCAAAGTTTTTTAAATCTAATTTTCAATTTTTTACCAATATTTTTTTATTTACGTTAACTATTTCATAAACAGCCGTTATTGGTATTTTATAATGACTGTGACAAAATTAACAAACACGTACAGGTGCAACCGTTTCCTCGACAGAATTCGAACCCGCGGCCTTAAGGATCCAACGACGCTAACCAATGCCGTTTTGTCTCCGCTCAACGTATTGCTAGCACTTAACGCGACACGAATAGGATACGTCAGTCATTTCGTCAATGTTCACGAAAATCACTATAGCAGGTTTACAGCTTATGTACATACCATCGTTTCTTCTTCAATACGCGGTTTGTATCGCAAACGCATCGGAGCCCCTTCCTCTCCAGCGTTGCACCTTTATGCGTTGCGTAAACGGAAATGGACTTTTTTCTTCTGCTGCACATCGGGTGCATCGCGTTTTTTTTTTTTTTTTTTTAAGAATTGGCCAATGCCGGCACGAATCTTCCTTCCTCCCTTTTGTGCATGCACACGTGCGTAAATTTACGAGTGGGCGACGAAGTTTTTTCCCATCTTAAACTCGCCGGGGTCATAGAGTAACAGCAGAAGGGATGGCCCTGAGATTACGCTTTAGGAAAAATCTCCGAAAGACCAGTGTGGTGGTTTGCGAAAAAGCCAACCTGGAGCAAAATGAGAATATTCCTTCAATCTTCCCTTAAATAGCTCTTAAAACGAGATAGAGGCAAAATTTCACAAAACTTTTCTGGACTGCTGTTTAGGTGAATGGGAACGTATTCTTCTCATTAAGCTCTATAAAGAAAATTTGAATGTATTATTTATCGGAGTTGATACGTTAGAACAGAATCAACTCGGTAAGGATAATTACTGTAGAGAAAAAATGGGAAAACGACATTAAACGCTGGCCATTTTTTAAAAAAAGCTGAATCGACTCGATATGACGCGAATGGCTTGCCCTAGTTAATTATTTTCTTCCTTTCTCGAGTGGAAAGTATTCTTTCTATAGAACAATCAATTAAAAATATATGATGGGCGTGTGCCTTTCCATGAGGAGACTTCCTGACTTATTATTAAAAAATACATTTTCTATGTGCTATTCGTCTTATGTCTCACCGTTCGAAGTTTTTCATTTGTTTACTATGGAAGCTGATTAATTTGCAAACGGTTCAACAGTTCCTTCCATTTGTATCGCGTCCATTTTTCGTTTTTCTTTTAATCTCTCGGAAGACAAAGGAGAAATATTCCCTTCCCTCAAAAATGTCCTAGTCCAAAAGACAAAAAGTGATGGAGAGTCTTCGCAGCATCATAGGCTCTATCTCTGGCTTTTAGAAAGAGTTGACGATGGAGAGGTGGATGTTTACTGCCCCGCGGGTTTAACGCGCATGTTCGCACGCACGCAGCAACGATCACACGCATTAATGTCGGATTCTAGAACGTCTGACCCTTCCCTGCGTCCTTCTTCAAAGCAAATGGTTCCTCATCGTACTCCTCCTCTTCCTCAATGTCATACTCTTGGCTAGGGTGATCAGTGAGTCTTTTTAAAGATAACCACTCGTTTTTTTTAATCATATCTTTTTTATTTTGTTTAATTAAAAAATTCTCTTTTTAACAAGTTTCACGTAAACCAGCGTTTTTCTATTTCCGTTCTTTCTACATTAATTTTATTTCGTTTTATACCTCTTTAAGTGAATAAGAACTGATTATGTATTTTTTTTTAATTCTCTAAAGTTAGTTTAAGAGGTTAAAAAAAAGTTTTTGTATAACGTTGTTTTCCCTAAGAGATGGGATTACCTGTACACATTTTTTGTCTATAAAAAGCTAAAAATTATCTCTTTTTCGCCTCAAGTGATCTGGCAATGCAACTCTATGCTGAAACCGCGGACGTTGCCACAGACCAGGGTTCGGCTCTTTGAGGAATGACCTTGCGGCTCCCGACCGACGCCCACTCTCCCGCTTGAAGCGCACCAGACGACGGTGACGGTCTTAATTGATAATAATATAATCGTCTTCAATAGAAGGATCCAGTATGGGCTGTTGAGTTAAAATTTCATTTTCGACTCTCATTTTCATCCATAGTCCTAGATTCATTTTCTGAAAGAACCTCTATGTTTGATTCATATGAATGTTTATTTATGTTTTCATTGAATAAAAACTTTTGTAAAATATTCTTTTGTTTCTCAAGTTACTTACAAGAATTATCTTCAAAATATCATTGTATGGGTATATGTGTGCAGCTTTTAAATAAATAGATGACGTTAAATATGGATTGACGGTATTTAATACGTATTTTTTCGTTATAGTACGTGCTCTGCGGCTCATCTTATGTTGAATTCGATACAAATTTTTGAAAAAAATGGCTATTCTTGTCAAAAAGGTTGCCGACCCCTGCCATAGTCCAAGAATTTCCAACCTTATTAATGTGGCGAACACTGATTGTGAGTTATATTCTACAATATAATGCAGGTACCACTACACATTCGCAAAATAGGGATTGATCATAAAAATTTAATCGAACCAACGTAAAATTTAAACCTATTCTTTAATGCGTTGAGAAAAAAACAAGCGAACTAATTAAATTACGGCTGCTTGGAATGACGATATTAAGGTGCACCAAGGTTAGGTTGCCATTGCCATACACCGGTATCTCACAGTTCTTCCCTATTCTCTCTCGTTCCTCCTCTATCCTCCATTTCCAGCTCATCCGTTTACGAGAAAACCCATTCGGCGGTCGGCAAAATGTTGGTGCCTGTTATCCGTCCAGCCATTGCCGGCACAAGCGTTGCGCCGTCTCCCGCATTCCTCCGACCCTTGGACATGTTTGGGGGATAAAGTCATTGCTGCTCGGAAGCGTTCGCTGTGAGGGGAGATGAAGAAAAGGAATGGGGAAGGTTGTGACACCGGTCACAGTCGGATGGGAAATTTTGGCGGCGCATTCTTTCTTCGGTACCCCTGGTAATATTGACGCTTTCGACAGGAATGCGCGAGGAAATAGTGTTATCGTCTCTTTGCGCCCTTTGGGAACAATAGGAAAAATAGTATTGTAGTAGTTTCCTTGTCGTTTTGATTTTTTTATTTAATAGTTTTTATTTATCACTTCATTTAACCGTCTAATTATTCAACGTCGGTTATTCGCGTTTTCATTCGTATTATTTTTTACTCATCATCTTTACTATCTATTTCAACAGTAATGTAGATTTTTTATGCACATTTTTATTGATTTTTTATTATTTCCGATTTATCGATCAGCTTATAATACACATAAATGAAACTAAAGAATATTAAGAAAGTAGAAAACCCCTTAGAGAAAAGTAAGTTAACACTTATTGTAAGTAACTCTAGTAATAATAATAATAATTGAAAATTTCAACATTTTAAAATCATTTTTTTATAAATTGTAAAATTAATAATTTATTTCTGTTGTTACTCTACAATGGTAGATGGACTTCTTAGCTAGGTATTGAAAACAATTTTTGGAGTGCCGAGTAACATCAGGAATAAATTATCAATTTTACAATTGGAAGAAACACACCTTTTAAAATGTTGCGATTTCGTTTCGTTGGGCGTTAATATATTAAGTAAATCCCGTGCATAAGTACGTTACATAGTTCAGAATTTAAAAAAAAAAACTTTAAAGCAATGTTTTTGGAAATTCCGGTTAATAAAAATTCCTTTGTTGGTCTGGAATGTATTGAATGAAGAAAAACGCAGTGGAACGATCGTTGTCCGCCATGCCTAAAGTGACCAGACGTACTGATTTAATCAGTACAGTACTGATTTTAGAGACTGTGTACTGATTTCAAATATGTACTGAATTATAAAGTTGTACTGATTGTAAAAGAAGAAAAAATCTATAATTATTTAGTTCATTTACTGTGGGATTCACGGTTGAGGTGGCTCGTGTGCGATGTTGCCAGGATGTGTAAAGAGGACTTGCGGCAACGCTGTGTAGTTCCCCCTAGCAAACATTACCTGCCCTCCACCTATGATTGGCTGTGAGGGAGGGGAGTTTCTCAGTCTTTCCTTCCAAACCCCCACCCCTTCTCTACAACTATAAGTCTCAATTCCAAAGTAATGTCGTCCAGACAATAATAGTTATGGTTGTGTATGTCATGTGAGTAGTATAATATTTTAATGCTGTTTAGTAAAGTAACATTATTCTCAGAATAGATTATTAATATTCTTATTTAATTATATTTAAAGACCCTGCCATAAATAGAAGAAAAAACAAATTTTCTGATCGGCTTCAGCAAGAGTATCCAATATATATATAACAATAAGGTTATATACCTATGTATACTGTATAAAATTTCAATATATATGAAGTATTATATTGAAATGTAGTTTTCTGTCATGAATATAAGAAATATTAAAAAATGTACTGATTTTACATCTAGAAAATCTGGTAGTTTTCTTTCATGAATATAAAAAATGTACTGATTTGACATCTAGAAAATCTGGTCACTTTAGCTATGCCGTAACAACGTCTTCAGGAATTGTAACCGAAAAATTTCCAACCTTCGCCGATCTTTGACGCATTTTTATGCGACCCTCTTCCAGTTTCTCGTTTCCGCTAGTTAACCGCACCTGTTCCAAGACGGTCCGTTTTTCTCGCCACACTTAAAAAACGCACGTTTCGCACGCGATCATTTCCGTTTAGGAAGAAGGTCCAATCGTCCTTCGCGTGCCTCGTCTCGTGCGGTGGGACGCCGCCGTCCCTTTTGAATCCGAGGAATTTCGAACGGGTGACTCAGGTCGACGGGGGGCGAAAGAAAAAAAAAACCGACGAAACAGAAATCACGATCAGAGATTCGCTATCTGTCGAGGAGTCATCGTGTGGACGGGAAGGTTTCGCTCGCTCGCTCTGTAACACAAGGAAACACTTCGACTATCTCGTTATTATGAACTGAAAGTGAACAAAATTCTTTGATCCATTACTGCTGGTTATCGACGAAAGTTAAATAAAAAATAGAGTAAAAAATCTAAGAAGCTTTTATAGAGACGAATCGGTTCAAATGATTCGATAAGATATAAGAGTAAAATAAAAAGTATCGTCCAACTTACCCAGTGACTGGAATGTAATTCATGTTCAAAGTGACTCATGTTGTCATAGGAACACTAGGCAAACAGCCACAGGGTTAAAGGGTAACTATCCAACCATCCCATGTTGTGACTCACCGATCTCCGATTTTAAAAAGAAAGATTTCGAGGTAGTACATATACGAGTATGGTATACCTTGACGTGTGACGAATTGACGCGCGACGAATTGACTGCGACGAGTTGTAGAACCTACGAGTATGTATACCTCTTGAGTTGCCTGGATTTCTACAATATTTTCTCATAAATCATAATCCCGCTTCAAATACGCTCTTATACAATTTCCTGCCTCTGTTTTCCCTTACCTCCGCAATACGATCACAGATTCAGTATTTTGAATGAGGAAAAATATTGAATTTTTTGGTCGTGCAAAATTAAATCTTACCTTATAATTTGCTTGAGTCACTCTGTCTCTTTGAAGCTTAATATCTCGTTAACGACAACCGAATTTGATGAAATTTCCAGGATAGCATTATGATATAATAACAAAAGGTTTTAATGGATCGAACTCTAGATCAAAGACCCGGGTTCGACTCCAGGGGATAATTTCCATTTCCAATAAGATAGCACGTAATTACACGTATAAATGAACTTTTCGACGCGCAGGCTTTTATTCTTTTTTAGATTAAAATTAGAAAGAATTGACCTAAGAACTTCGGATGTAAACCATTTTGAAGAAAACATTATAAAGGTTCTTATTCCGTTCGTCTTTTTCCGCCTACAGTTCGAAATCGCTCAATTTAAACGTTTAATTCACACAGTTTGGGGAAATATAGCCATTTTAAGAGGATGTTGTTGCCTTGCCTACCAATGTCATTGTTAGACCTCTATATAATATTGTTATTTCAATCCTTATGGGTATATGAACGTGCTATGAATGCTTTTAATACCAGAGGGAGGGTGAGAGAGGGACGGAGGGGAAGGTAGAGGGAGAGGGAAATGACTTTCAACACAATTTATGTTTATGATGCCAATTTGATCTCCATAAATAGCTTGAACAATCGAATATTTACTCCCGCCATTTTGACAAGTATATCTAATAATTAAGCCAGTCACGCAAAAAAATATACGAGTCTTATTGTTAGACAGAATAATTTGTATATACGGTACAACGCCCAAAAACCGGAATCATCCGAAAACAAAAAAAAAATAAATAAACCGGACCCTTTAAAAGCTGATACAGGAAATTGTCCGTTTATAAAATTCAAGATAAGCTTATTTTATAAAAGCCCAGCTACATGAAAAAACTGAAATAAAGTGACATATTCGATAAACAATAAACGAAAGTAGCTCAAAAAATTTTTCGTTACTTAAAATCTAATCGCTAGCAGCTCAACCTCCAACGACTAGAAGTATATTATCATCAACCCTTGCTTCAATGTATTACTTTGTAAGAGTAGAATAAAATAAGGGTTGCTAAGGAATTAAAACAACATTTGTATATATAAATATATTTTCACATTTTATTTCGTTTTCGTTACTCCATATGGATTTTATTTTATATTTTTGTTAGGTTATATTCATGAATTAATCGTCCAATATCCGGAAAAATCCAAAAAGGCCTCAACGTTGCCGATTTTTTATATAGCACCGTGAGTGGAATTTTTCGATGAAATGAACGAAATCATTCATTCGCCCTCCATAGTTTTAATTCCCCCGTATCCCTACTAGGTAACGAAAATTCGACGAAACGTAATAATAGGATCGAGGGAGGCTGCACTTTACGGAGATTATTTCCGCCCATCATTTGTAGTACGTCGAATTCATTTATTTCCGAGAATTCCGCCCGCAACAAGGGAAGGATTCGGAAAAGCCTCTTCCTCATTAACGTCATGCTTCGTGCTCCCGCGGTGTTGCGGTTCGCTAGCGAAACGAGGCCATTAATTCGGGCGTTTTTTTCTTCCTTATTTGCCGCGCGGGACGAATGTAAATTTAACGGTTTGCCCCGGAGCGTCGCGTTTCGACGCGATTTACTCTTTCGGGAAAAATGTATCGCGCTGCCGAAGGGTAGTTTCGCCTCCCACCCAAACTGTGATTTGTTTTAGTCGATTCTGGTCGTTTTCCGTTTCTTTCGATCTGCGCGGAGCTGTTTAGGATAATGCGTCACGACGCGTGGTTACGATACGTGCGGATTATTCATAGTATCCTTGGAAATGAAGGGACAATTAACAAAAAAAAGACGATTTAGGAAATTTTTTACTAAAAAATCAATGATTCAAATTTTAAGGGTATGCACCAAATTCTTGCCACACGTAAATCTCGTATGTAGTAAGTTATCCTGAAATTTTGGTTACTCTAAGTTGAACCGTTTCAGTGATATCGCCTGCACAGACGGACGGGCAGACAGACAAAGTGAATACGCAAGCTGATTCTTGTATAAAAACATCGCTAAAAATCGCGTTTAAAAAGCGGTGAGTTATGCAGAGATGGAGAATAATTAACCGAATTTTCCTCCATGATGACAGTTTGGAACGACGGTCGCGTGATCAAATCCCGTCGTCGTGTATAATCTTCATCCTTCTCGACGGTAATTCCGCTGGTCGTAATCGTCTGTCGTCAGACTTGAATAGAACGCTGGGTGTTATTTATTCGTATAAATGCGTAGTTCCGGTAAACGTAATATGTTAGAACAGCCATGTCAAACTGGAAAAACCCGCGGGGCGCATGCGGCCCTTTCTCTGTCCTACTGCGGTCCGAACGCTGATATTTCTCTCAACGAATTCGTTCGAGATTTTATATAGATACTTTATTTTTGTGAAAAGGAGACAAGATTTGTTTCTTAGCTGTTGAGATACAACAGAACGCAGTTTCTAAATCATTGTTTTTAATAACAAAACAACTAGTCTTCTAGGTAAAGTCTATTTTGCCAATTCTGGCCCTCATTAAACATCTGTAATCCTAATTCTATAACATCTATCTCTTCAAAGCGGCCCTGATGCTTCTTCGAGTTTGACATGCCTATGTTAGAGAATTACAGAATCGTTAAAAATTAAAAACAAAATACCCATATGCATCACGCACACAGTTATTATTAATGATTGTGGTAGAATCGAATACAGAAGTTCTGATTAATACGAATAATCATATTTAACGCGATATTTATTTCGGCGCACATTCGTTAAAGCATGTTTTGACTAATAAAAACGAGTGCGTCATCCTTGAGTACCGCGCGGATTTTTTTTTAAATACGTGATTACGCAAAATTAAAAATTGAATTCCGGGCGAAAAATAAGCGACTATAGAAAGTAAATAACTGCAGAAAAGTCATGCATACGGACTCATTTTTAATGGAATTTTAATTTCGAGAAGCAATTTACGACTACGCTGCTATAGGAGATCTGAATATCTTAAACCACAGTCTTAGATTTTGCATTCCTGAAATAAGAGGTATTCGCAAAATCGTGCCTCAATCGGAAACACACGTTCCTAATTAGCGGTTGAGCTGTTTTCATTAATACTAAACTATAATCCAAGAAAGATATCCCTTATTCGCCTTTTTAACTTTAAAATGACATTTACTACAATGAAATGGATGTTGTTTTAACGTAACCATGGAATTATTTTATAATTCTTAAACATTTTTTGGAGATTGTTATGAATCTTTAGATATATAAAGGTAATATGAATTTCCTGCGCTCGAATCATGTTAACAGTAAGCGCAAGACGTGGGAAATGGCTACCTTCTTTAAGGGAATTAAGCATTAATCTGTAAAACCACCAATCAAGGTCTCAGAAGATTATAATCTATCTTTTTCACAATTTGATGCAATTTTTTTGTCAGCCTGTCATTTCAACATAGCATCATCGAGAATGATTCTGTATACGCGAACAGAATAAACATTCATTGCTATAATCTTTCGCGATCTTGGGCGAGATAAAGTGTTTCGCAGGCAATGAGGTCCCGAAACTCTCATGAACACCAACTCGCATGGATTTCATATCCCGCAATACTCTCCGGACTCCTTCCCCCCCTCCCCTCCTCCCCCCCCTCCAACCCTCTTTCCTCTCCTCCCCATTCCTCATTCAAAAATGTTCAGCATGCGTCACCGCATAGAGCTTCAACGTTTCAATTTATCATTCGCCTACCTCTCTAAGAACATTCCAGTCACAGACGCAATTTAAAGCGCTTTTGAATGCCTGACGTGAATGCACAACGGACATTGTGAGCGCCTCGCACGTGTCGGCGGCGGTGAATATTTCGCTGAAAATGCGGTAGGCGGAGAATAGCCCGGGTTGTTTATTTTTTGCGTCGTGTGCATCACGACGGAAAGGGAGAAGAAAGAGGTTAAATTCGGAAGTCTTTGCACCGTGAAGAGCACAAGTTCCTTCCGCCTCGCTTTACACTTTTCCACCAATAAAGATAATCTCCCGAGAAAGCAGACAGTCGAATAAGTCTTCGACATTTTACAGGGATGTCGAAAGTTAATTATTTCCACATTCGAAACGGTGTTTTATTATGTTTTTAAATCGGAATGAAAACGATTTCTTTTCCGTGGAACTAAAAAGTTTTATCGATTTTCTTAACAATGCGTGTAGCAATGCGATTGATGCACGAACGTTATTTCTTGTTCGAGTCACAGCGGAATGAATCTTCATCCCGTTTAGTTTTTGATTTATTTGCGGCAAATTGAATGTTCATCAATAAACGTATCCCGAACTGTCACTCCATATTATACTACCTTGGTGATAACGAATTAAAACTTTTTCACCTCGCTGGGAAGGTATGTTAATTCGCCCCTTGTAACAGTTAAAATTAAGAATTTATTTGGAGCTTACGATTGCCTCATTAGGATTAAAAATAAGATTATCATTCGCGGATTTCATAGGCCAAAGAATCTTAAGACTCGAGCATCGTTTTCGTCGTACAAATTTCGAAAGTGAATTTCGTTTCCATTTCTTTACAACATGCTAATCACAAGACCGAATATTTTTAACAACCAGAATTATTCCATCGCTGAACGGTCTCATCTACATATATGCGTGTGTTTAAAGTAAACGCGCGGAAAATCGTGTTACGTGGCATCAATTTTTATATCTCCTCCCGCATTCTTTTTAAATCCTAAATTTCGCCTCCCTCCCTTCTTGTTTTTTAGACAAAAACATAACGGCATGACGCGATGCATCGCGAAATCCCTGAAAACCGCTTTCGTTTGTTCGAACCGACGAATAATGAACCCCCGCGACTGCACGGTGGATGGCCGTTGGAGCGAGGATCGTAGGTTTGGGGGCGAAAGGGAAGCATTAGGAGCGAACCGGGAGATGGAAGAGAATCGATCCAACGGCCTCCCGAATCGGGGGAGAGCACTCGCACCCTGTAATGTAGGCTACCGGGGAAGGGAAACATCGATGTGTATATGTATGTTACGCGCGAGGGGGGAGAATGGCGTTTAGGGGGGAGTGGGTGAAGGAAGGGGCGTGACTGAGTGCGAAAGGAGAGGCTGGGGAGGGAGAGGGTTGCGAGGGAAGATGGAGAGGGAAGGCTCCAAGCCCTGGGAGAGATGCATCCAAGCAGTTGTCATGACAACACGGTTCCCTCCTCCTCCTCTCCCCCTACCTCGGATAACGCAGGGCTTCGTTTTCGGCCCCTCCTCTTCTGCCAGCTATATTCCTCCTTTCCCGCCACCTTCTTCGAAAAATCTTCCTGTTCCATCGACCAACCGCTCTTCCCATTCCAAACTCTCCTTACACCCCTTGGTCTCCACCCTCCCCCTACTCGTCACTCTCGCGCAGTATATAATGATAAACACCCATCTCCGCTTTTTTTCTCCCTTTCTTTACTTCTCCCTCCCTATCTCTCCCTTTCTATCTCCCTATTTCTCTCCATCCCTCTGTATTTCCCTCCCTCTCTATCTCCGTCCCTCTCTTTCTCCCTCCCTCTCTCTCTCTCTCTCTCTCTCTCTCTCTCTCTCTCTCTCTCTCTCTCTCTCTCTCTCTCTCTCCTCGCTGCACTGAACATCTCATAATCACATTTTTTCTTCCAGGAAACAGTGATTCTAAATTTGCGAATGATAATTTGTTGTAATGTAAAAATTATTTTCTCCTTTTTTTGCCTCCGACTTTTAAATGTATATTCTTAATGTGCACATTTAAAAATTTCCCGTATGTATATGTTGTATATGTATATTTTTTATATGGTCGATGTATATCTACGTTACTTCTTTCCTTTTATTTGTTGGTATTCAAATCCGTTATTCTTTCTTTCGTTAATGTTTTTTCTTCTGTATCTATTTAGGGATTTTTTGCGGTTTTTTTTACACCTCCCCCCTCTTCGTAGGTGTTTTTCCGCAGTGGGACTTTTTTATGTGCTAAACAAAGAGATTACACAGTTTTTTCCAACCCACAAAACTATTATTTTTTTTCTCGTGTAAAATTTCATTTTTCGTGCTAGTTTTTCTCCAATTTTTCGGAAAATACTTATTCACCGCAGTTTTTATTTTTTTCACGCAGGATAATTGTTTTTAATCACTAGACCACTATTTTCCCTCATTTTTCATGAAATATTTATACACCGCTATTTGCGCATTTTATTCCCAGCTTACACCCTCAAAAATCCCGTGAATTTATTATCGTAAGTTTTAATCATTTTTCCTGCGTGAAGAAGATTATTGCGAGAGCTCAAGATAAAGAATATATTTGCGGATAATAATAAAGTAACCCATCTTATCAGTTATTATTGGTACAGGCATATAGCTCGGAAGGTATGAACGCGAAGAATAATTTCTGCGAGCTCCTCGCTCTGCATTTGTCCGTCGCTGGGTTGACACCCTCCACCTTTCAAAATTAGTGTGAATTTCCAGCGCATTCCTTTGGATGATATTCGTCGAAGAAACACGGAAAAAATAAATATTCATGTCACCAGGAGCAACATATAAATGAACGCTTGCCACAGTTGCAGCGATATATTTTAATTTCGTCTGTGAACGAAACTTCATTTCCATTAAGAAATAATTCGCGCCGCTCGCAGCTATTTATCTGCTGCCCCTATTGCCATGAATATTTATATTATCGTTTTTTTCGACGATTACCATCCAAAGGAATGTGCGGGAAACGCAAACTAGATGTAAAGGGTGGAAGTGCAATTACGGTGGAATATCACAGCTTAAAGAAAAAGCCAATGTCTACGGAGAGTGTCAATGTAGTGATGGACAGACGCGGCTAATTTTCTTGAAGGTGTAAGTTGGGAATAAAATGCGCAAATAGCGATGTATAAATATTTCATGAAAAATGGGGGAAAATGGTGGTCTAGTGATTAAAAACAATTATCCTGCGTGAAAAAAATAAAAACTGCGGTGAATAAGTATTTTCCGAAAAAATGGAGAAAAACTAGCACGAAAAATGAAATTTTACACGAGAAAAGAAGTTAAACAACGCCGGTCTCGAATCCTGAGACCATTCATCGAAAGCCCTACTCGTTATTTATCCCCTAGGCTACGGTCGATTATGAACGGAAGAGCGAAGTTACTAGGATTTATTAAGATTGGCCAATTTTTGTACTTTTTAATTAATTATTTCTCTTAAACTAAAAGGCGTTGGCCCCTAATTCCAAATGGTATTCTTTTTTTGACCTAAACTTTCCACTGGTAAAAGATGAATCAAATCTGAGAGTTACACTCCGTAGCCTCTCCCTGTGAGTCGCGTCGAAATGAGCGTGGAATAAATCAAATTTTTGAACGAAATAGAAAATTTACCGAAGAAACATAATAGGTAATCTCATTGAGATTTCTGAGTTACAAGAATGAAAACCGAGAAAAATTTGGCATTAGCTTACTTACCTCGCATAACCTGCTTGCCGATGTCGGCATCCAGAAATCACGCTTCACTTTTGCGGTCCAAATTTTTCGTCTATTTGCATCTGAGGGAAAACGAAAAAGCCTATACCCGCCTTCGCTACGGTTTTTGCAACCAACTGCACAACAGCAAGGCATGGCTAAAGTTTTATAAACCTTAAAATTTCAAAATAAGCGACAGCAATCACACGACTTGCCATAAGCATTATATGTAAGCACTAGCACACTGAGGCCACAATATGGCGGACGCGTACCACGTGACCCCCTCTCGTCCAATGAGATGTCGCGCTTGTCGGCATTCTCAACATCAAAGGTTGTCACAACCTTGTAGATACATAGCCTTGGGTTTGCTTTCCTTAGGGTGACATCTTCTCTACAGCTCAAGGGATAAATTAGACCACTCAAGTTAACAGTCCTAAATTTTTGAGAAATTCAGGACTTCCCAATTTTTTAACAAGACTGTCAACCTTTATACTTGTCTGACCATCGCGGGATTCATCGTGTGCAGCATTGCAGAAATGAAGATGACGTGCACCAAAATTTTTCCACACTGCTTCAATAATTCTGCAACAACTGGGCACCCAAATATTCTTCCTATCTTGAGAATTTGCACTTCAAGTTGAGCAAAAGATTAGTTGCTGATTTTAAGCTGACTGACTGTATAGCGATTAGGTGCAATCTAAGAATGATTAAAAATTATTTGTAGCAGTTACGTCTTTAAAACGCCGGCTACAGCTAACTCCAATCTGTGCTTCATACACAATGCCAACACAAAGAGCAAGATATAATTTGACAATACATACGTGAAAAAACAACAGATTTTTCCCCCCAATCATTACGCAGGCTCCACCAGAAACAAACGATACCCAGTTACGTGATAAATAGTCATCGGTGAATCCTTGCAGTTTTAGTGTTTAATTAAAGATTCAGTATGTGCGGCTCATTGGTGATCCAGTTTTAAAAGATATGAAAACATGAGAACTGGGTCAGCAGATAAAGCAAAACTGATATAAACAACGAAAACACATTT
The DNA here is from genome assembly GCA_036926305.1 of Uropetala carovei. Classification (NCBI taxonomy): domain Eukaryota; kingdom Metazoa; phylum Arthropoda; class Insecta; order Odonata; family Petaluridae; genus Uropetala; species Uropetala carovei. The sequence continues at coordinate 3,437,532 of JAXCHB010000035.1, forward strand.
TTGTCCAACGGTTGTAGATTCAACAACAAGAACGGGCATTCTCACTTGACACGACAAATACTATTATTATGGCCAGTGTTACGGTATTGATTTCGGCCATAAGGTGAGCTCGAACATTCTTTTTTAATATAACCTCTTATGTTTCCATCCTACTTCCAATTAAAAATAAAAACATGTAAAATTGAGAGGTTAAGATGAGAGGCATTCGTTTAAAAAATCGCAAAATTTCACCGATATCACATTATTGCTATTTATTATTAATTCGTAGCTGGTTTACGTGAAAACTTCTGTGACTCGTACGGAACGAAGTAATGACGGCCTCAATTTTTGTGTTCTGCACCGTGAAACAACCTTTCGGCGCATAAAAAATTATAAATTTTAATTCCGAACAAGTAAAAAAGAAACTTCCTCGAGAATAATTTTTTGAGAAAAATTAGCCCTTGCGTCCAACTCCCTAGTAAATCCCGCGCCGTTTGGCGACAGGTGCAACGTGAACTTTCCTGGGTAAAAGCACGTGCGCGCAACGTAGTCGTGACGCGTAAAACGCCGGTCTGAATCCACTTCTTCACGTGGTACGTAAAAAAAATGTAAGGAACCTTTAGCACACGAAAAACATTACAACTGGGTCTCTAGGGATCGCATGCGTCCTAGGATTAAATTTACGGCCGGGAAAATGGAGGAAGGGAAGAAGATTCGTCGCCGACGCGTTAAATCCCTCCGTCGACTTGATTGCGTAATCCACGGCGGTGAATAAAAGGGGGAGAAGGGGAACATTTACGAAAGATCCCTGAATAAGCTTCAGCATCCCTATTTACCTCCGTCCCACGATAAACATGGCTCACCCCTCGCTCCTTCACAGTCTCAATTTCGCCCTAAATAAAGTCGTCTGTCTGTCTGTCTGTCTGTCCCCCTGCTGATGTGAATGCAACGGAAAAGACGTCATATCATTACTTCAGCGACAGTTTCCCCCCTCTCGCATTAAGGTTTCTCGTTGCCCCAGCAACGTGATAAGCATTTCCATTGTCACACTGCGACAGACTATCGTGAAATTTACTCGGCGATCGCCTAGCGTCGTACGAGTTGACGTTTAAGTAAGTATATTAACGCCTCTGAACGGTTTGGATGGATTTGGCGTGATTTTGTTTAGTAAGTAACGAAGGAAAATCTCAGTCATGAATTTCGTAAGCGAATCGTTAATGAAATTAAACTAGTCTTCCTCGGTGATGTGCCTAGGATAGGGTTCGCCAAGCTGCGGCTCATGGAAAGCATGCGGCTCTTTTAGGACTTGCGTACTACTCTCGACAGCAACTCTCTCACTGATAGAAGATACGAAACCTCCCCGAACGAAATTGACTTCGTAAATCATCATAATAGAAATTGAAGAAGATAAAAAGTGTGGACGTATTAGAAGAAACGGCAAGGAATCCGCCAACGAATGCGGCTCTTCTTATGTTGCGTGTTATACTGTACGTAATTTGAATAAAAGATTTTATATAAAGTGTCTTTTCTGACGATATCTTCAAAACGAAAACTGTACTAAGTAAAACCAGCAACAACACAATTATCAACAGAAAATGGATGAACAAAGGAACATACGAAATTAATTAATTTAACCAAAGACAAAAAAGTAAATAGAGAACGTTTAAGAATCACAGCGTGAATATTATCCTCCGTCTGTTAGTTAGATTCTCTCATCCACGAGTTCAGTTACGAGAAAATTGTTTATGTCAACAATACATTGGAAGCAATGAAACGATTTATCCAATCACAATTTGTGGAAAATCTACGTATAATTATATATATATATATATATATACATATATATATACATATATATATATATATATATTTAGGGCAACTAGGTGTTGAAGGAAACCCAGTGAACACTTACCGGAAGTAGAGCCGCTGGGGTGTTGGAGAGAGACATTTGTTGTTGTTGACATCAGTTGTCTCTCTCTTGTGCTGACGAAGGAATCATCCCGAAAGCTCTTAACCTCTACAAATGTGTCTCCCCAACACCCCAGCGTCTCTACTTCCGGTAAGTGTTCACTGGGTTTCCTTCAACACCTAGTTGCCCTAAATATCCTTACATACCTTTCCTCTTCCGTAGTATTTATATATATATATATATAATATCAAAGCTTCGAAATGTGGACATGGAGAAGAATGCTGAAGATAAAATGGACAGATAGGGTGAAAAATGAGGAAGTACTACGAAGAATAGGAGAGAAGCGAACGATTATACAGACTATCAGAAAGAGTAAGGCGAACTGGATTGGGCATTACCTGAGGAGAGAGTGCATGATTAAAGAAGTGCCAGAAGGAAAACTGGATGGAAAAAGAGAAAGAGGTAGGAAAAGGTTTCAGCTAGTAGACGACTTGAAAGGGAAAGAGAGCTATCAAGACATGAAGAAAACTGCGGAAAATAGGAGTATATGGAGAACCAAGTTTAACCTAGAATAATCACGGACCTGTCAACGGACAGACTACCTATGATGATGATGATATAATATCAGATGAAGCGCTTATCACTAAGGGATACCTCTATTTGTACATTCGTATTGAGTTTTCCAAGGTCACTTTACCTGCACGGTTTTCGGAGTCTCGTTATCTTGGTTTGTTTGTACGACGTGTTTTCTCCGGTGAGGTGAGCGTAATAATCAGTTGTTTGCCGCATAATTGATACGAAGAACCCTCCCGACGCGCACATAGGCAACTTTCGCTCAGTAATTTCAGCCGCCAATCACGACCTGATGTGTTTCCGAAGACATTCATTTCCATCGTCGCTCGCAAGTGCTTTCCTTTGTAATCGCGATGATGATGACGAATGGGTAGCTAAGCGCTTCCATCGACAAGGTTGCGGCCGTGGAAGGACTTCTCGGGAGCCGGTAGTCTATTGTTTTCCGCCGCATATAAATAGCTGGTGGTTAGCAAAACGTTAACAGCGATGCGATAGAAAAATTGCGACCGTTTCGTCCTATAACTCATGAAATTTAGCTTTATCGTACGATCTTTCAGGAGTCAGTGATGGGCAGTTGTGCAGTAAGAAAGTGAAACCCTTCATTTCCTAGATTTTTGAAAGTAAATAGCCGTTTAAAAAATAGTGGCTATTTACCTTCGGGAAACAGGTTTTGCTTCGTCGAGTGCAGTCGTTCCGACAGTGAAAATAATCCAGAGCACGCCATGGATCAAAATTGCAGCGTAAATTATACCCTGGGTCGCTGTTTCTGCGTCCCTGAAGATCAAAAACGTGTTTATGACATCCCTTGGGTTGAATATGCCTTACGAAATGGCTTTGCGCATGTATTTATATGAGGATCCGCATTTTTCAATTAAATAATGAGTTAGAAATTGATTCGATGAAAAAATAAATAACAAAAATACAAATTAATAATAATTAATTAAATTGAGAGATAATTGAATTGAATAAATAAAAACAACAATGTTAAAATAAGTTAAATTGACTTTCATTGTTTATTCATCTATCCCAGTTTTCACGTTTGGTTTGCTTTTATCCCGTAAACCTGCTTGATCATACTTTCGTAATGTGCGGGGTCACAGTACCTTTATCAACCTGGCTAATTTTTAACGTAATTTACCACTCGTAGGCAGTACATATATCCAAGTGACACCGGATGTCAGTAGTTCAATTTAATGCAATAAATGCATCTAAAATATATTTTCAATCGAGGTGACTTTTCTGTCATAAATTAAAATAAAAGATAGCATTTAAATAGGCTAATGCATTATTAGTGAATGATCGCTAGCATTTACAGCTTTAATACTAATTTATTTTTAATTCGCACCTTTAAAACTAGTTGTTAGTAAAATTTATTTAGACGAGAGAATATCCATTTATTTTATTGAAGGTTGGATTTTCGCGGTAATATGTGAATTAGTCACGTTAGTTTGATTTATAATTCCTGTATATCTAAAAACAATACGGTTTCCCATACAATTCTTGCGTTTAGTATTCCAAATACTTATATTACATTGCATCAGTTAAAATGCGTTTAATTCTTTTGGCACGTTCGATTACCGAATTTATACTATTCTGCATGAGACACCATTACCCCTATTATTCTCCTGGACTGATCAGCGGCTTAGTAGACAGGCACTCAGTAAAGAACTGTGAGTGAAAGTTGGTATATGATTTTTGGTGGCATCAGGAATCAGCAGTTAATAAAGTAATTGCAAATGCATTTCATAAAAATCAATTCTTATCATTTGTATTACTTGTATTAATGATGTTACTATCACTATTTGTCGTTCCTGAAATAATTTTACAATTTTACTCTGTATTGTTTGTACACTTGGATTATTATTATTTTTGGTACGCATGAAGCATACTGAAGTCTGGTTTGAACCGCAATGAGTTTGACACCGCTGGGCTGTGAAGCATCATTACGCGTGCCGATGTAAAATGTAGAAGTATGGTGGCCAAAAGGTCCCTCTTATAGAGAGCATATTATCTTTTTTGTTTGAATCATTTTCACTTTTAATTAAGAAATGTTCTTTTTTCTCTTTTTAACTACTAATGAAAATGTTACTTTTTACGATTTAATCACAACGTTTAAAAATGTTTAAAATTTCAAAACAATAGAAAACTACTAACGGTAAAACCATAGGCGATTTTCGTTCCATCTGGGATGAAAAATCTCTTAAAAGAAAAAAACATTCTTTTTTACAACAATGTTTTAATTTTTTGTCTTAACTATATGGCCACCTTATGTAGGAGACGTTGGGATTTTTTAAGTTTGAGGTAGAGAAATACTGGTGACCACCTGCACTTATCTCAGTAAGATCTGAAGAGAAAAGTGGACTAGATCAGCAGGATTTGTGGAAATTCCTTTATCCGTTGAAGAAGCTCTTAAAAATTGTGATCAGGGCATATATTTTTTAGCGAACCAACTCTTAAAAATTATTTTGACGTTGCCAATAAGCGTTGCGTCTTCCGAGAGAAGCTTTTCTTCATTGTGACGTTTAAAAACCTATTTAAGTGAGTGCTTGAACCGTGCAAGTGATATCGAAGAAGATGAGCAAGTGCCACAACCGAGTTTTTATCATGAGAGTGAAATCAACTGAAATGCGGGTATGGGTATATATATGGTTGGAAAACATCATCGTCATTTTTTATAGTTTACAGCCAATATTTTTTAAAATTATTCAGTTGATTCCTAATTCGGTTGCTGTAGGAACCGGGAATGGCGAAGAAAAAAACGAATTTTCGGGGCTTGAAAAAAAATATTCTAAACCCTTAGTCAATTTGGAGTTTTTTTCGGTTTTTCTAGTTTGCAGTCCACATTTGTATTAATTTTTCGATAAATAAAACTTCCTCACATTGCCGAGTGTCTGTTCTAATGAACGACCAAAATTGAAATCCAAAAATTAAAAGGATATTACGGTAATGTCCTAGCGGTTTAACACTCAAGAGAGGCGAGAGTCATCAAAAACGCTTCCGGAAATTGCAGTGAATTACCCTCATATTTATCTTTAGGATATATTGTAGTGATACCGTAGCTTGTTTACGTTTAGATGGTCCCTGAGACTTCAGAAATGGCAATCGTAAGCGGGTCAGAGAAAAATATTTACAAAACCCTCTCTCTGTCTATCCAAAATATGTGTAAAGTCCCGCTTCGGGTTGCCACCTCTTCATGTCTCACCCGAAGTCTTTGTGGTTATCGCTCATTCTTCGGGTCAGTGGCGTAGCAAGGTGAAGCCGGGCCCTGGTTCGAGAATTCTTTACGGGGCCCCACTCTCCTCCAGTATATATTTTTTGGTTATTTTTTAAGGGGAAAATTTTAATGAAATAATTCTCATGATCTCGGATTCTTTTCGCTGTATTTAGCAGCTCTTGTGGTAAAAATTACACAAAGGGTAAAATTTTGTATATGTCGACCACGGACCTTCGGGCCCCCTCGAGCTCCGGACCCTGGATCGACCGATCCATCGGATCCATGGTCCCTACGCCACTGCTTCGGGTTACACTTTTGTTTTGCCTGTATATTTCTTTATATTGGATCTCACATGTAAACGATGTTTTGCCTATGGGCGGGAGGTTTTGGAATTGAGTTGAGGTATCTCCTGCCATCTAGCCTTACTGGAACCAATTGAATCATGGAAATAAAATACAACGTAAGTCCATATTTTGGTGAAAATGAGGAAACAGTGAAACTGCCAGGTGGAGCACATGTTGCATGTGTTGAAACCATAAAACATATATGTCCATGGATAACTACTGCCATAGGGACCTTAACAATTTAAATAATATTGTTGGCATTGCTATTAAATTTTAGCCTTGACACAGTTTTTAGTATAAAAATTGGTTTTCTGGACTTATGGGGTTTTTGATTTCCACGATTCAATTTCCCATTCAAATACCTATGTTTGTTGCATGCTTGTTTTTCAGAGCCACCTTAATGGGGTGGCAAAACAGCGAATTGCCGAAATACGCCAACACGCTAAATTGAGTACAGAAGACCCCGTAAACCCACCCTCCCTGGAACTTGGCATCAAGAAATAATGCCATATGGCCCAGACTGGAGATGTAACCCCCCCACCCCTTAGGGGCGCCAAGAAGATCCCTTGCCCCCGGGCTCCGAAGACCCTAGCTACGACACTGCTAAGAGCACCTTTCTTCCGAAACGCCGGTGAAAAAAGTGGGTGCGCGTCTTACATGAGGTTTTCTGAACAGGTTATATAAATTGTGAGCATCGATAATAAATTCTATGAAATATACCTGCGTCGACGTTGATATTCGCAAAAGACGTCGAATTCTATGAAGTATACGCGTATTTATGCGACCAAGCAAACGTTTAGTTTACGCCCGCGCTGCAGGCAAAAACTCGCATAAGTAGGCAGAAAGAATTCGCTGACTAACTGATAACTATAGTTAAATCACTACTGAGGGTTTGCCAGCTGGAGAATGGGTAGGTGCAAGTTTGGTCCTTTTCCCTCATCCGCATCGAGGAATTCAGTGTGGTGACATTTGGTTGCGAATGAAAGATTTCATCGTTCGAAAGGAAGACGAAAATCCCCATCTCAAGTGTTTGGACTTGTTTGTTCGTTTCCTTCCAATATTTACTCATGAGACGATACTCGAAAAAATTCCCCATCCGCGTAGGGAAGTTCCCGTTCATATATGAACAAATTGCGCGTGAAGCTCTGCATCGTAATATTACGTCAAAAAATTTCCGATAGTATCAGCATAAAAAGATCACACAATAAATTGCGTCAAATAGGAAGGAGAAGATGCGTAACTTGAGCGGAACTTGTTTCAGGGAGTGGGAATGGACTTTAAAAAAACTTATTCTGGCTCAAATTCATTTTTTCCTCTCCTAACCGGCCCAAAAATAGACCACGAGTAAATACGGTAATTATTTGACTTATGTATCTGGTATGTACATATTGGACAGATTAAAAAAAATACGTGTAAACTGTCTCAGTTGAATTTGCCATTAAAAATTGATTTTTTTCTTATGGTCTCGCGCCCTCCTGGAAACTTCCACACCCCATGGGGGGGCCACAGTTTGGGAACCACTGCTGTATAGCAACGTAGAACCTATCAAATTTCCCGCCTCAAGCTGAAAGACCGGTCCCCTTGATCGACCTAGCCATCTACCAGTTGATACCATAACTACATGCCGATATCAATCGTATTTGTGATGCATTAACCACAGGTATAAATGTCACTTTCTACCGAAATTTAATGTTTGTATTGTTTAAAAATATGGATTAAATGTAAAATTGTACGTGATCTCCTATTTCTTATTGCGATTACTTGTGGCTCCGAATTTCATAATTTAATCTTAGAAAAAAGTGCTTCCTTTGATGAATGTTAGAATAAAAATTCTTCATTTAGCTGAAGGATTTAAATTTAACTACAATTTTGATTAACCGCCGAAATTCGGGACAGAAAAATGGTTTTTTCGAACTTGAAGTTCCTATGAAGTTTCACCCAAGAGTCACCATACGGTTCACAGACGAACTACAACAGCACGCGCCAAAAAAATATCAAACTCATCACCCAATCATTTTAATAGACCTACAAATCAGGAAGTGTAGCGATGTATAGTTGCATGTAAACACTAACAAAATTGAGGTAATATTGTTTTTTTGGATGGCACAAAAATACTTTCACATTGATTAGCAATTTGTATTCCTGATGACGTATCATTTCTTTGCAGACGATGGAAGAAGACCTGCTGAAGAAATAAATTAAAACATTATTTCGGAAATAATGTCCTAAATAGAAAGCAGAGGTCTTTTAATAACTGTAATCGACTATGTCAATTACAATTAATACTAGACATTCGTGTGAACACGTAAAATCTTACTAAGTTTGTTACAAGAAATTTAAGCACGAATGGCGTTCATCTCCGACGCCGGAATCAAAACCGAAAACAGTTTTATTGATAAAAATATAAGGAAACACAGCCTGAAATACGGATATATTAATATCGATTATGACTAAATCACAAGTACAATCACTCATTGTACCCACAGGAACACATAATAGCAGAAATAAAGCCTTCTACAAACCCGCTGTAGTAAGTCCTGGTTTTGACTGAGTTAGTATCTACAGCGAGTGAAAATGGCGGCTGATGGTGAAGCTTCTTGTGTTTGTGACCCAAATTTCGCCGTGATTTGCTCCTTTCTCGATCGATTTGCGGAACCATGTGGGATTATTCACCCAGATTTTGCAGATCTCCAAGACATGTTGGAAAATTCACAAGAAGGTAAACGTCTTGGAATTGCTATGTTTTTATCTTCGTGTTGACAAATGATTTCAGTGGTTATTTTGTTGAGTTTGGTCCAACTTGTCCGTTGGATTATGTTGATGACAGGCACTTATGTGTTTATTGTTGCTATTATTTGGTTCATTTATTTTTCGGACGAGCTCTACTTCTAATATTTTAACGATTTTTGTTACCAATAACTTTGAATAATGTTTTTGACAGAGAAATTTGCGGATTACGCCGCAAGAGTAGACTACCGACCGTGCTGCCGCCCGTATGACGCTATCAATTGTGCATATTTGAAACGAAAAGTTTTGTTATGTAGTTATTTTTGTGAGTGATAACAACTTTGAAAGCAAATGAAAATGATTTCGAAGCAGGTGACCGTAAGTTTTTTCATCAAAACAATTATCAAGCGTCTACCATTAGTGTGATCTTGTCGGACTTCCAAGTTGTTATCTTATCATTGTGAGCGTTATGTTTTGTCGAATCAAACGCTGAAAGTGTCTTATGCGTGTAGTTAGTGCGTGTTTTACATTAATCCTTATGTTTATGAAGTTCGTTGCTTGACTTTGACTTTATTAGGTAAATATTGCCCTTTTCCGATAGAAACTGTCACAAACGCCATCCAGCGTTGGGCAAGTGGAATTACTTGAAGAGTACTTCTACGCTTTTTTTCAATCAATACAAATCGTGCAACAGATTTTGCAATACACCCATTTTCTGTATTAACATTTTATTTTTGGTCTTAAAAACTAATAGTTTTGTTGAATTAATCTATATAATTTTCAATTCTAAGTTATCGGTAAGAATATTCACGACTGCTTATGCTTAAATTTACATAGCTTTTTTATATTATTTGGCCTTACAATGTTTAAGAGGTCGTATTATTGAAAAAATTGACCCGAAATGTTTTTGATTATTACTTGAGTATAATAATCTCATTGTTACTATTATAATACCCTCTTAATTAAATAGCAAGTTTCAAAATATACTCAATCTTCCGTTTATGCGAGAAAATTATTCCAAAGAAAAGAGCATAGGATTGCTGGTTATAGTTTTTGGAATATTACCAACAAAAATATTATTTTAATAGTGTTGATCTGATAAATTATTACCTAAGGTATCGTACTATTAGATTTTCCTATTGGGTATAAAGCTGAATGTATTGTTATTTGAGTACGCCACTGTAATACCTCTTTCAGTTATGTATAATTTGAATTAGGAAGCATCAAATTATGTTATTTCAACTAACAGTAAGTTCTCATTTTTTAATTTTTGATTGTTGATTGGACAAGATAAATTACTTTCAATTAGTTAATGTGATTTACTTCCGCGATTAGTTTGTTATTTTTATTTTATAAATAATCTATAACGTTCCATAGTGAACCATTAGCATTTATCGAAAAAAATGCAAATACCGTTCTTCTCTCAATAATAATATGAGAGTACATATATTTCTCTTGAATTTATTGTGGTTACCAATTAGTGGTACTTATTATTTTATAGCAATTTACGTTATTTTTTAAAACTGTGTTTTGGCATAGGTCATTGAGTTGACTGTTAGCTTTAATGATAGAAATTTCTTATACATATGTTCCCTTTTTTGTACTTATCCGGAACTTAGTTCATTCATTAAGAAAGTAAAATTACGTTTGAGGTTACGGTATTGTGATTGAGAGGATATTGAATCTGATAAATCTTTTAATTGTAACGTTTCCTAAATTATTGTTTTCATTTCTGGCCTCGGCATTAAATGTAAGAACACCAAATATGTATATGACTTTGTATTGCAGTGACTTTTCTTTAAATATGAAATTATGATGTATGACCTTGAAAAAAGTTATTGTCCTAACAAAAATACTAATTTCTGAAACACTCCAATATAAAGGTAAATTTATTTTTAATCCTCAGTGACAACAAGTTTTATCAGGCTTGATGAAATTTGTATTTTAAAGTAAGCATTATTTTGAAAGACTACAACAGGAAAGCTGCTGCATTGTGCCAACAGATTAAATTTATACTTACTACATTGTTGTAACATTTAGAGTGCCATTTTAGCATTATCTACCATAAAACTTAAAAGGAATAGGCTGCTTTTAAGGTTTTTCTAAGTCATTCTTTATCATAGAAGGGATAATCAGTTCAAGTTTTTACTTTAATCCTATGATATAGAAACGTAATATTTTTATCTAATAAAAGTATGTTATTGGTACGTTTTCTTGCATTAGCCCTTGGAACTGAAGACCACTTGTCTAAATATAACATTTAAATTCCAGCCAAAATATCACTTTCTGGATAATGGTGTTTTAATGGACATTAATTTGTTAGGTAGACATGCTAGCGAAAGTTTAATTAAGTACTTTTAATGTTTTAAAAATTGTCTGCTATAGTTTATTCATATAAATGTCTTTCGGTGCATTGTTAAAACCTACTGCATTAGTAGTTGTAGTTCCAAAATATGTAATCAATTTCATTTTTTTGTTCTTGTTGATTACAAAAATATTTTTGTAAAAAATTAAATTTATCTAGTAGTATTATCTAATGAAATCACAAGTGCCTATACTTTTTATCATATAGTCAAAATCTTTTTGATTATAACAGGTGTACATTTCCTCAGCAAGGATGTATAAACATTTCATAATGAATTTGAAATATATTTTAACTTGTATTTTTCTTTTAAATTACAGCTTTTCTCCATATCAATAATCTAATTAGAATGACAGGTATTTTTTATCAAAATTTCTCAAATTACTACTTTTAATGTTATTCTGGTTGTCTTTAGTTTTTTCATTGTGCAATTCATAATTATTATGTTGCATAAGTTTTTGGCAGACTTATTATAAATTTAGAAAAATACTTAGTAGTTGCTCATCATGCCAGTTTTATCATTCTTTATTAAGGTATCATTTGCATATTGTATTTCATCTGGAAGTCCACTTAAAAAGAAATATTAGAATTAGTATCTTATGTTTTTCTTCTAATTCAGCTGGTAATAATTTCCACAGCTAGTGGTATTGAATGTTATTTTTAGTTTCTCTATCATTAATAATCAGTTGACTTTTAGTGTGAATACACGTTAAAGAAAATGTTATTTTTTTAACCCCTTTTAGCTATTTACATGCTCAGCATTGTGTTATGTTAGTCAATTATTTGCCATTCTTCTATTGTTGATAAACTCTTCATTCTTCTACCCATTCTTATTGCATCAATTTCCTTGAGGCTTTTGTATAAATCCCAATTATGTCGTAATTATGCCAGGATCGTAAAAACTGAACACTTCATATAAAAGCATATCTTTAAATTTAAGGGGTAAAACTATGCACTTTCCTTAGAAGAAACAAAATAATATGTTGTAGAATTCTGCTATTGATGAACCTGCTATAGCAAAAATGACTGATGGTCATCCTTGAAGAAAAATTTCATACTTATATAATGAGGCAATAATATAACACCATCTGTTTCAGAACATGAAGGGTTATTATAACTTTTACATGATATCATAACCAAATAACTTTATTGTAAATTTATCTAAAGGTGCAACAAAAATGAAAGTTAATTTATGAGCACCTCGACTGTTCATTTTATAATTTCAGGAAGGCGATTTTATCTTAGTAATTATCCAGAACTGTTGGTTTATATTTGCAAAAACATCGGAAGAATATTCATTCATTTGAATAATAATACCATTTAAAAAATCTCTTATTGATAGTGCCTCAGCCGTTGGTGGATCTTCATGTCAAACTGCTGCGCAAAGCACGAAAGAGTGTATCCAATGAACGATGGGAAAGGGCCCTTGTCAAGTTTTGTCACACATATTCCAGTCAAGATGGTTGGGAAATCGAGCGATTCGGATACAAAAAAGCCCGCCTTGCTGTCAAGCTCCGAACACTCAAGGTAGGTCCCTCTTCTTGTTACTATGTAAATTTCATCTTTATTTTCATGTTATGATTTGTTAAAATATGTTAACCTAGGTATGCTTCCTGTCCTTTTTATTGAGGAATCTTTAGTGCCTATGGAAATGAATATGTTTAATCTTTGTTCTGTATGCCGTAAAATACTTATTGAGTGTTCTGTCATCATATCTGTCCTGCAGGGAATTTTTATCATGTAGCCTTCATCAACTCTTAGATGTGTTAAAGAAAATAACAAATGGTACAGTGATTTTAATATTACATTTATGAACTGCTAGGGGCTCTGCCCGGAGGTTTGGAGGCGAAGCTGCCAAATATAGGTAACTGCACTATCTTGTTATTAATAAAAAACCTAAGAGTAGCAAGCATACCTTAAATACAGCAAAAACAAAACCTTATTTTAATTCTTCAGGAATATCTTTAAAGTTCAATCCAATTTCTTCTGTTAGAAGTTTCTTTAATTATTACAGCTTCGCAAACAGAAGCAGAAAAAAATATCGTATTAGAACTTAATTGTTGGCTTATATATATTTATTTTAGCATTGAGATAAAAATTTTCCTGGCATTGTTATTTGATGTAAATTTTTATTTAAAATATACGCTGTAAATTTAATTAAATTACAACAGAAAATATTGTGGTGATAATTCCAAATGATCAAATTTAATAATATACAAATAAAATTCCTGATGAATTGAGTGTTTGCAATTCTACTTTTGAATTAAAATGGGAAAACCACTGAAGAAATAATTCATCTAAAAATTCCAATAACCTGACAATTTTAAAACAGCCTCTCCTGTCATATAATAAGAAGTTAAATTCCTAGCTGCCAAAGGCAGGGCTGCTGATTTTCAGCAGTCAGTATAATATAGCTTTTAGAATTAAAAGATTTTTGAACATTGAATAAATGACAAATAATAGTCATACTTAAAATTGCATTCTTTATTGAAGCATTTCATTATACATTACACATTTCATTTAGTCCTATCCTATCCGAAAGCGGCAACAATGCAAATCATATTGATGACTATTAACAGCTGCAGAAGCAGGCATTAAGGTAATATTATAAGGATGATTATCACACAAATGGGAAGCTCCTACCATTACAGCCAAGAGCCAGTTGTATTGGTTCAGTGATATTAAGCATTATAACTTTTAGCCAAGGCAATTTTAGGAAAATTTTATTTTGCCTTACATATAAATGTTCATCAGTAATGCATTATAAATACAGTAGAACTTGGTTATAATGGCATTCAAGGGACTGGAAATTTATTGTCGTTATAACTGAGTGTTGTTCTAACCGAGTGTCATTCTGAGGTGTATAGGAACATATAATAAGTTTCAAAGTTCTAAATTTTATATTATGATCTAATAAGTACATTATATTATGTTTTGAGATAATAAATAGTACACTAAATTATGATATAATAAGTACATTAAACTTAATAATGATTAGTAAAATAATCTCATACTTTTGTAGACCAATGAATCTTCTATCAGTGTAACTCTCACTCTGCAAGGTTATTTATTTACTTACAATTAGAACTAACCTGCAGCGCAAATTCGAGATATTTTGTACCGAATGCATCTAAGAGCACGTTTTGCTTACTACGTAGGACGAGTTTAGGGATTAATTTTTTTGGGGGGAGAGGGGGGGTAATTATCCCCCTGTATCTGTCATTGCCATCCAGTCACTGTTCCTTAGTGGTCTTTTTGGGATCATCCGATTTAGTGACACTTAACAGTCGGGCCACAGAGCTTTAAAAATAAAAAAGGCTTGTACAAACCACACTGAGTAAAGAGTTTCCGCTGTTGGATCCCTCCCCACCTGGGTGGTCAAGAGGCTGCCTTTGGTCCTTCAGTGTATTGGCGATCAACAAAAATTAATAGTAAAACCTGAATCATGTGCTGACATTTATATGATGTTAGTTTTCTTCTCACCCGCACATACAAAAATGTGTTGCGCTGGCCCTGTGCGTACACATACAAAAATTTGTTACTAACTTTCATTGTTGCCAAGTGTGTTAATACGTTATAACCAAGACGAATATATTGCATATTGCAGAAATGGGAATGGGATCTGAAGAATATGTCATTATATCCGAGTTGTATTAACCGAGGCCGTTATAACTGAGTTCTACTGTATTACTATAATATTATTATTACATATAATTGTATTTCTTATATTCGGTGAAAATACTACTTAAAGGATTGCGTCATACTGATAAAGATATTGTAAAAGAATTCTAGTCAATATTTGTAGAGTAATTCAGCAATTCCCAACCTTTATGCATCTGTGAACCCCCTATTAAGGCAGCCAACTTTATCGTGACCCCCTTATCCCCATATATCTACCAATCAATATAAAAGATAACTTTAATTTCAATATTATAAATATTTATTATATTTGAACAGAGATTGTTTGTTCTAAATATATCCATACATTAAAAAATAAAACCCAAACAAATAATTTATTGAAATATAAAATGGTCACTTTTGGATCATTATGAACTAAATTGTATTTTTAAAAACTGATGAAAAATGTACTTCAGTAGTTTCCTTGTTTCCCATTGTTGTTGACTTCTCCAGGACATGGAGAAGCCAACTACAACATTGGAGAAACATTGACCGATATGACAAACTTAGTAACCCTAATTTTCATGGTATTATAACTTATTAGCAGTTTCCAAAATTTCAGAAAATTAACATAATGAGATTCAGTGAAAAATTTAATATGATTGTGATAATTACATTTAAATGAAAAGCTGTCCATTATAATACCAAATCTGACAACTAAACAGGACAGCTTTAGGAGAAAGCAGTGGAAAAGCCAGTGTGTGATAGTGATATTATATTAGAGACCATACAGAATTCTTTATATGAGATGCATTATATAATCCTTATATAAGGATGGGAATAGTTAAAGGTTTATAACACAACCCTTCCTTACCAGAGATCTGCTATTTATTTTAAGGAACAAAAAACCAATAGTTTGTACCAAAATAGCCGAGTAAAGCAAAGGTAAAGAACTCTTCTTAGCTCTTAGGTGTACATCAAATTGTATTAACTATGAAATGCATCCATAAAACCTCACTAATATAATATTATATTGTCATGATGGAGAATCACCATGTGAGTAATTAAAGCCATATACCAGCCATTCCCAACCTTGATGCATCTGCAGCCCCTTATTAAGACATTCGACCTTGTTGTGACCCCATTACATATTCCCACATATCTGTCAGTAGATGTAAAATTTAAAATCAATTTCAAAATTCTATAAACATTGTAACATTGGTTACACTCTAATCGTAAATAATTTGTACAGCACATTTTGTAAGAATCTGATGTCAGTAAAATACTAAATACTCTTAAGAAACAGAAATTTAAATATTTTACTGTCCCGTATACATCCCTCTGATTTTGTGACCCCCCAGGTGGTCATAATCCACAGGTTGGGAACTGTTGCCATTTACCCAAGGTGCAATGTCTATGCTCAAGATTCAATTGTGAAATTTTTTACAGGATTCTTGTAACTTCTACTATAATACTAAAATTATTTTAGAAACTACTGATATGTGCCTTGGTTACAAATTGATTGTCTTCTTCCTTAACTGTGGTGATGCCTCTTTGGTAACTATAATAAATATCATTAGTTTGTAAGACATTTTTGGTGTTTATGTGACATTTTTTTCTTTTCCCTTCATTCATAAAGTTCAGCCAAGTATCAACCTTATTGTAATATTTTAATTCTACATGCTTAGCACAAAATCCTGTTGAATAATTTTGGTTGGGAAAGTGATATTGCATTTGTAATCCATCAAGAACAAAGACCTAGTAACAAAATTTCTTAGACCTAACATATATATATGTGTGACGATCATAGTACTTATGCGCTTTGAGCATATAATACACTGGTTAATGTTTGCTGGCTTTCTCCAAAAACTTTCATCTTCTATAACTGCAAATTTGGCAGTAAAAGTAAAATCCTCTACAAAAAGTTGAAATTAATTGGATTGAATCACAATGCCATTATATTATTTGATAATCTAAATAGTTTTCTTGTGTTATTTATTATTCATAATTATTTATATAAATTTAAGAGCAGTGTTTCTAAACATGTTCTTCTATACTTTTCTCCAACTTCAGATGTTACTTGAGATGCAGTTTGACCTGAATGCACGCTTTAAAGCAGAAGTGAATAAACTGTCAGGGGGAGAGCTCCGAACACAACCTCTGGGTAGAGACAAGCAGGGTCACACATACTGGTACCAGTTCTTCCCCTCGTCGGTAGCTTCAGCCCTGATTGCTCCGTCACCTCAGCCAGAGGAGAACGAAAACCAAGAAAGTGAAGTGCCACCTACCTCTTGGGATGTGGAAAAACCTCCCATTCCTGCTTTTAAGGAAGAAGTTGCCGCAGCTTCTCCAATACCACCACCATCGAATGCTTCTTCTTTGGGGTCCAATATTATTACCAAGCCCACAATAGCAGATATCCTCAGAGGATCTCTAGCTCCAGTTCATCTTCGTGTGTACCGAGAGGACCTGGATGATGAGACGTGGGAATTGGTAGCAAAGTTAGTGAACTGACAAGTTGTTTTCACGTTATTTTTACTTGGTTGTGCCAAACTAAAAATTTTCTTTCTTATGATAGTTGAGTTTAAAAAAAAAACAATTTAATTTTACTTCATTGTTAACAATTTGTTGTGCATAAATTCATATTTAACTCCTTAATTCCCATGCGGATGTTGCAAAAGTGATCCTGATGGTTTTTTTTGCCAATAAATAGTAATTAACTTTTTTATTAGAAATAACTTTAATTACTTTTGATTTGTAGCTATTTTATTGCTTTGTTTTGATGAGAGTTTCGTTAGACTGTCGTGCCCCATAGACAATGTTTCTTCCATATATTTATGTGCATACAGACCTACTTGCAAAGTTGGGTACTGATTTATCACTCCCCTATATAGTGACGCCCCCGCATTCTGCCTGTGATTCATTGTAAATAGAATTTCCATCTTTTGAATATATAGAAGAAGCATTAATCTCAAGTTACTGGATAAAGAGTGGTTCTAAATTGAGGTCTGACTGTATATATGTATACATAGAGCTATACAACTATTCAAATCCCAAAGAATGTTGAATAATTCGAGAATAGCTGAATATATTATACCTATTATTTCAGTTATAAAGAGGCTGATACCTATAGATGCATTTGGGTAATCACTGTATTTTATTACACAAGTAAACCAAAGACTAAAAAGTGAAAAATAAAATTTTAATTTAAACTGCTTTTATCATATTTTCTGGTGCATAAGATGTATCCTTAAAAATAGGCCATTTTTCAGTTACAAAAACTTTTTACTCATAATAACAGATTTGTTTGGATAGCCGCATAAGATTCATCATTTGCTGAAAAACGTAAAGTAAATTAATTATCAGTTGAAAAGCATCTAATAGTTTAATAATTTTGAAAATATACCACATTTACTTGCATATAAGCCACACTTTTTTCTAAATTTTTCATCTCCAGAAGGGGATTGCAGTTTATATGAAAGGGGAAAAAATCTGAAAAACCCAAAAATGTGAGATAATTGTAAAAATTCACTAGGAATTCACTAAATGCCTTGGTTATTTAATGTGCAGGATGTGACATATAGTAACATTACACAATCACCGCAACAAATAAATGGGAAAGAAATATTATAACTATTGATAATGGAGTTGTAAATCACATGGTGCTCAGTTTAGCAGTTCTTGCCATGAATTATGAAAAAATCTTGTTTTTTATTGAGGTCTTAATAAGTAAAATGACTCCATGTTCTGATTGATTTGTTTGGGTTGTTATGCTGTGTTTTGTTGAAATAGCATTTGTGCAAAAAATAGTCCCAGTGTAAGTTTTGTTAATTTTGCAAATATACTTTCTTTTAGTTTTTGCATTATGTGCCTTTAAAAAACATTATAAGTCTGCCATCGTGATAAATTGATCCAAGTGTTGCTCTCAAGTAATCTTATTATAAAATTATAATTTATATTACAATTTGGTTAGCAAAAAATAAAATATTCAGTTTTAAAAAATTAATCAAAGCTTAATGTTTTACAGTTTGTATGGATTCCTTTTGGTAATAATGTAAAAATTAATTTTTTGTAAATTTTTAGATGTATGTCATTGACTGGAGAATCTTCTTATTTTAAAACTGGCATTTTCAATATTTCTATTAATTTTTACCAACAGAGACAGAGAGAGCCTTATACAGCTTTTGGCACAGCTTTCATCTAATGATCCATCCAAGGTGAGTGACGACAGGGATGATGAAGATGAAGACATGGAGGATGACGTGATGGAACCAGAGCCAGATGAAGTGCAAAATGAGAATCCTGTGACTGATACTGGGCAAGAGGGAGGCGGTGTGAATAAAGCTCCAGAATATATGAATGGCCATGCAGAAGATTCGCAAGAAGAGCATAGCAAAGTCATTGTCCAGAGGGCACAGGTTATAAAATTGGCTAGTGCTAGTTTGGCAAAGAGAGAAATAATTAATTACAAAAAGGAAGAACCAGCTGTAATTGAGAGTAAAGAAGGTGTTGTGTCAAACTCCAAATCAAATGTGTTGAATGTTGAGAGTGTCATAAAAGAAGAGAAAGGTACTGTAGATATGAGTTCAGTGATGAAAGTAGACAAAAACTTAAAGGTGGAAAGTGAAGATCGAACTGATGATAGTATTGTTAAGAAGGAGAGTGATGTGTATCCAGATAAGAGTTTGTGCCCTACAAGTCAGCCTGAAGCTATCGGGGTGATTACAGAGATGAAGGTAGGTGATATACTCAAAGGAAGTGAGGCTTTACAACCCATTCAGGAGAAAGAACCATCAAGTGACAATTACACAGATGCAGATAATGTGAAATATGACAATGCCAAAGCTGAAGAGGTTACTAAACCAGAAAACAGTAAAAAATTCAGAAATGTTGAAGAGAGAACAGTTGTGGAGGTCAAGGACAATAATGGAGATCCTGAAAGAAGGGAAGTGAGAGAGGTCAGGGCTGTTGAGAATGTAACATCCGGTGTCATTAAAGAAGTGGCTGCTTATACTGGAGAAGGGAGTAGGGGACTTAAGAGGTCTTCGGAACTTAACGAGGGTGAGAAGTCAATGAAGAAGATGAGGCAGGAAGAGGAGAAGAAACCAGAGGTCCACGAAAATAAGCCTGTTGAAGAGGTTTCAGATGTTGAGGTGAGTGAAGCAGTAGAAGAACCAGTCATGTATGTGACAGGGGTAGGCTCAGGAAAGGAGTGTGATGCGGGAAATACCAGGAAGGAAGGAGAAGAGGAAGACGGAGAAAAGAGTGAGGAAAAATCAGAAGAAACCAAGGAAACTGAGGACAAATCAAGGGATCCTACATCCTCTACTTCTATTCTGCCAGATCAAAAGAAAACTCCAAAGCCTGAAGGGACATCTCCAAGGATTGTTCCACCTTCCACTTCTATTATTTCGAGTACAAAGCCTTCTCCTGCAACACAGGTCCCAAAAGAACCTTCCAAAGATGCTCCAACTGATTTGAGTAATCCTAAAGAGTCTTCCAAAGCATCAATTTTGGATGTAAAGTCTGATGGGAAGAGCATCACAGATAAGAGTAAAATAGCATCTCATACAACCACCTCGGGGAAGGTTGTTAGTGATTCCATGAGCACCCCACCCCACACCCCATTGGATGTAGCTAAGAAGCCCTCTTCATCTTCCAGTAGATGGGATAGCATGGAAAGGAGAGGCATGACTGCAGGAGCAGGTGGTTCAAGCAATAAAGTAACAGGAAGTGATGAATCAAAATCCGGATTGACATCAAAATCTCCCAGCAAAGATGAATCCCCAGGAAAATCTGGTGTCCTTCATGCATCCACTCCAAGTGCGGATAGTAAAACAAAACCAGAAGATATGGTAAAATCTGAGGTAGCTCCATTGCAGAAACCTAGTGCTTCAGTAGATGATTTACCAAAAAATAGCGAAAGCAAAGCTACTTCTAAAGTACCATCTAAAGACAAAAGTGTTTCCTCAAGTATATCAACATTGGTCACTTCAGAGTTGAAAACATGTAAGGAATCTGTTGCATTGCAAAAATCTCCTTGTCTTTCTGCATCTGAGCAAAAGGCAACAATGCAGTCTACAAAGTCTGAGAAAAAGGAAGTCACTTTAAAGTCGACTTCATCCTCACCTGCTGAATCTCAAATGAAATCAAGTTTAAAATCTGATAATTTGAAATCAACAGGCAGCTCATCAAAAACCACTGCAGGGGATGGAACAAAGACAGAGAAAGCACCTATAACAACCTGTCCACCAAAGAGTTTAGATCCCAAAGCAGAAATGGGCAGTACAACAAAGGTAGTTGAATCATCTCCGTCAGCTTCTGTTAAAAAGTCCACCATGGCAACAACATCAACCTCAGGGGCAGATATTTCAAAAGCTGATTCTACATCTACCTCTAAACCATCAGATAGTTCATCGTCTAATGTTAAATCTATCTCATCCACTTCTAAGGCATCAGTGGATCAACAACCCAAAACAGAAGTTAATAAGGAGGCAGAAACTTCCAAACCTTATATTCATAGTTCAAAAAAAGGTGAAAACGTTACTTCAAAATGTACAACACCAAATGTGGCTTCAAAACCTCATCTATCAGCATCCAAGCCTAAAGTGGATGTTCATACTGTGGGTGCTAGTACACCACCTTCAAATACGTGTCAACTCGCTCAATCAAAATCAGCAGTTCCTATAACTATGCCTGAGCTGTCTACCTCAAAGCCTGGGCTAATCCAGCCATCATCTCATAAACCAAAATTGGACAGAGGCCTTTTTTCTAAATCATCTTTACAAGTTGCAGAACCTGCCGAAGTTAAATATGATTCTTCAAAATCACCTGTTAGTGCTTCAGAAAAGACAACTTCTAAAGAAGATATGCCTAAGGAAAAGTCAATATCTGCTTCTTCAGAAAAATCTAAAGACACTGGAGCATCAAAACCATTAGATTCACCTACAATTAAACAGGAAACTCCCACTTCAAAGTCAATTGAGAAGACACCTACCAGCGTTCTTGCAGTTGCTACACAGCAGACTGCAAAAGCTGTCATAACTACATCAGATTTACCTGGAAGTTCCATAAAGGAGGTGCTGAAAATTCCAAAAGCTGAGGAAGCTGTTGAATTAGACAAAAAATCTTTACCTAAACTGGAGAGCAAGGAAATTAATCCTCAAGAAAAGAAAGTTGAACTATTGAAAACAGAAAAAATTGAAGAATTTATCAAAAAACCAGATGTGAAATCATCCACAGAAATGCCTAAAGGTGTTGAATTAATTCAACCATCAAAATCTTCAGTTAAAATTTCTCAAGAATCAACGGATTCATATCCTTTGAGGGGAACAAGACTTTTGGATCCACAAGCTGGCAAAAATCCTGTTACTCCTATTGAGAGTCCCAAGGTTTTATCTGGCTCCAAGAAAATCATTAGTGCAGCTTCAAGTACTTCAGATAGCCCTGCATTGTCAACTTCAATTAAGGAAACTCCTAAGAAATCTTCTAACTTAGAAAAAGTGCCCGTTGCATCAACAATAGAATCAAAAACTTTGGAAAAATCTCTTGCATCTCATTTTTCTACGCCTGTAATAGGATCACCAAAGAACTCTTCAGGTGCTTTGGGACAAGCCTCAAAACCTGTAGCAAAGGTTTCAGAGCAAGTTCATCCGAAGGAAGTTAAAACATTATCTCCTCAAAAGTCTGTTAAATCTTCAGATAGTTTGTCCTCAAAAATTCTTCCCAAGGATATCCCCATAGAGCCAGCTAATACTAGTAAAGTGATTGATAAACCATCACAGCCATTCTCTTCTATTTCTGAGAAAATTTGTAAATTGCCAGATGAGGTTAAAAAATCACTACCTGAGCCAACCAAGGAAACAACTGTTTTAGAATCAAAATTGCCTAAACCAGCAGTTAATGTAAGTGACAAATCACTCGAGATTGAGTCAAAGGGCTCAACATCTGGAGTCATTACAGATTCTCTAGGTTCAGTTTCAGAAAGGATTAAAGCATTGGAAGAGAAGGCAAATGACTCCAAACAGTCACCACCAACCTTTACCCCTGTAACAACTACTGTAAAAAGCACAGTATCTTCAGTAAAACTCCCAGCAAGCAAAGATACCACTTCATCTGATAAGAAATTTCAGTTGATGCAGAAGGAACTAAAAGAAGAGTCTATTGACAAAAAAGATACATCGACTTTGAAAATAGGATCACTATTGACCAAAGCTGCTCCCCAAGAAGGAGTTGCTGCAGGAGAAAATAGTAAGAAGATAAGCCAAGATACACCCAAAAGTGTTTCAACAAAATCAGAAATATTAAAACCTACAGAAAAGTCTGAAAGTTCTCCAAAGTTAACATCTCCAATGATATCTACTAAGTCGGATGCTGAACACCAACAAAGTAGTTCACTTTTACCTTCATCCAAAAATTCTCCTGTTCATTCTAAGTTAGATGAGAAGAAAGGAGAATCTAAAGATACAGTGCCTAAGCCATCCTCATTAACTTCAATAGAAAAAGATTTAAAGTTGGGTAATTTTGCTTCTTTGTCAACAGAAAAGGAAAAGCAAAATGTGATGAAAGAATCAAGTGTGAAGGAAACAAAATACCCAGAACAGAAAGATGAAAAAATTGAAAAAGATATCACTCAAGTATTGCCTTCCTCAGCAGAACCATCTACATCAATGGCATCCATAGGAGTTACTCCACAGGAAAAGCTTGAGAAACCTTCAGAAGATAAAGTAAAGGATTCATCATTTGTAAACAAAGATTCAAAGACGCCATCCACCAGTCTATCACAATGTACATCAGTAAAATCGGCTAAAGGAGAAGATAAACTAATTCCAAATCAAGATATTTTAAAGCTGGCATTTGATTCAAGTAAACTGAAATCACAAATTTTACCATCTAAAATGGAGAGTCCAAAGGAAAAACCCAGCATAGGTGACAAAAATGTTGTAAAGGAAGTCAAAACTACCTTGTCTGATAGTGAAGAGAATGCAAAATCTAGGATAATTTCCATGGAAAGTAAAAAAGAGCTAATAAAGTTAGATGATAACAATCCTAAGGTAGTTGTTTCATCGGCCAAGGATAAAACATCCATATCAATAGCAGCATCTTCTACTTCAGTGCCTGATAAAACCTTTGTTAAGGCATCAGTGGAGCATATTGAACATAAGGCAATATTATCAGTTCCTAAAGTGGTTGATCCTACATCTTCAGCTATTTCTGCAATCATCCACACCTCGGTTATTTCTTCTTCTAAGGATGGCTCTGCATTTGGTAACATCACTGCACCTATTGGACCAGAATTAGTGAAAGAAAAAGTTGGAGTCACAAGAATCACTGATTCTTCCAAGGATATTTCACCAGTAACTATTAGTCATAAGAGCATATCACCAAACAGGACATCTCCTTTGTTGCATGTATCTCATGAAGGTAAAAATTCACCTGTTGATTTAAAATCTACTGCAGAGTCCATACCTATTAGCCAAAATGTCAGCAAATCTAAGGAGGTAACAGATCTTCCAAAGATGTGGGATGATAAAAGCTCTTTGCCATCTGAACCTAGCCATCAAACTCCTCTGCCAACAAATGTCGCTGAATCAGAAAAGGATCGAATTTATAACCCTTTACCAAGAAAACCCATCAGGGGACTTATGCCAGAAACTAAACATTCTCTGCCAGAAAACATATGTGCTGGTAAAGTTAAGGATGTTGGGGAAGTTTCAGAAAAGGTGTTTGAAACATGGGATAGATCTTACAAAGATATACCTAAGATAACTATTGATGCACCAGAAAAAGTGAAACATTCATATGAGACTGAGAAGTCTCCCTTTGAAAGAAACTTGTTCTTAGAGAAAGATGATCCATCAAAATTAGGCTCTGCTGATAGAAAACCGGAGACATATATGTCTAGTATGTTTAGCTCTTTGTCCCCACCACCAAAGTTGGGTGAGGTTCCACCTTCACAACATATGCCAATTCAGCTTTCGCCCAAGGCAATTCAGAAGTTATCCCTTGGAATGTCAGATAAGAAGACCGAACTGAAGATTCCAAGTGTTGGCAAAGACGTCAATGAAACCATTCTGCCAGCCACGGCACATAAGGTATTAAAAGTACCTGAAATTGGACGGAAGTCATTAGAAAGTGCCATTTTAAAGATGTCTGGACATAGTGAAGCAGCTAGTTTTTCAAAAAGCATGGAAGGCACATCTGATAAGAAAACTCATGAAGTGGATGACCTCTCTCAGAAGGGAGGATCTTCTAGGTTGATAAAGCCATCCTCCTCAATGGGCTTTCATGGAACAAACCCTTTAGAGAAAATAGTGGAAAAGCTTTCAGGGGGAAGGCTTACAGGAATGGGTGGGACATCTGCCTCAGCAGGGTCATCAGCTACAGAAGTAGGCTTAGGAAGGTTGAATATAGAATCATCTCCTGAGAACCTCATTACAAGACCTGCAGAGATTGGAGTATCTGATCTCTCTACAAGGATATATCATGATCCGCATATTTCCAAGAGTGCCACAGCATTTACAGCTGATCCAAAGGGAAACGCTGAGCATGGGTATATGAAAGATTTGCTGAGTCAGCAACATTCTCATTCACATAAACCAGTCTCACAAGATTTATCAATGAAATCTTCTGTTAAATCATCCCCAACAGTAACAGAGGCCCCTCTTAGGATTAATGTGGATCTTCAACTTCAACAAACTTCAGCAGATATGACTCCCATGAATTTGACATCACCAGGTTCAATGCCAATGAAGAAATCAGGTCAGGCAACACCACCGAAACTGTGGAGCATAGAGACAATATGTGCACCAACACCTACGGAAAGACCAACCTCATCTCCAGCTCCTATGCACATGATGTTTGGATCCCAGTCATTCAGTTCGGGTATGCCGCCTTCAGCACACTCATCCCAGATGCCATCTGCAGCTCACACCTTTGGGGCATCCCGGCTAAATCCACCATCAATGACTTCTTCATCTTCTGGTCCTGGAGATATGCCGACTAACCTGACCCGGAACACATCACCATTGCCGCAATCCATGATGGGAACTCATTCAGCATCTTCAAGACAGCCAACCCCAGCACATGCTTCCTCTGTCATCCATGGTCCTTTTATTCCATGTGAAGACAACACGCCGAAGAACTTGGCCATGGCCCATGGTGCTCCACCAAAGGAAAGGAAGAGTCCCACCCAGGTTCAAGCCTCAAGCGATGTAGCAATGGTCAAAATGATGGAATCCCCTCATGTGTCAACTCCTTCATTCCGTCCCACTAGTGAAATCCATTCAGTGAGCAAAGTGAAATTCGGTGTGGCAGACATGTTGAATGACAAACCATGTGGAAGTGCATCTAATGTCCCCAAAAATCTTACCCATAAACCTCATGCCTCATTAGCTGAGAACTTAAAGAAACAGGAGCCCGGGTCAACTGCCACTGATCTCAGTAAGAGTGCCGAAGTGGGCTTCGTTATGCCATCGATCTCAGAAAACATTGCATCTCTATCTGTAATGGATAAACCTAAAATTTCAAAACCGCCAACCAGTTTGTCAGTTAAATCTTCTGGTGTAGCTGGTAAAAGTGTAGAAAAGACTTTGCATGGATTAAAAGGAGAGAGAAAACTGCCTCATGATGGTGGTGTAACGTCAGGAGGAAGCAAAGGGCGAAGAAAATCTGTTGAAAGCATCACAATGGGCATTATGTTGGGGAAGTTAGGAAAGGCAGAGGGTAGGAAGAGCTTGCATCAAAAGAGTGAACATGCAACTAGTTCAACATCTTCTGTGGGCCCAGTTATAAATTGCCTCAGTTCTGATGTTAAAGATGGTAGTTCTCTCGAGAAAAGAGACAGTGAATTAAAATCTGGAAGAAAGACTCCTGAAATCTCAAGTGAAAAATTATTAAAAGTACCGCATTCTGCTTCTCCTTTGATAATACCTGAAGTGAAAGATGTAAAATCTGATAAGGGAAAAAGAATTGAAAAGTTGACAAGTTCCTTAGAGCCTTTGGAAAAAGGTAAGGATGTTATTCATGGAATTCCTAAAATTCCAGAAGTTAAACTGGGGGTACCAAAGTTTACCGATGGTAATGTTTCAGAGAGTTTAACTACCTTTGCTAAGTCTGAAGAATTTGCAAAACCAAGTGCACCCTCCATTTCAAAAGATGTATCACTGCCAGCCTTTGAAACTAAAGTACCTGAAAAAGCGGCTTTTGTGACCAAACCTACTAAGGGTTTGGTTGAAAGTCACTCTATTATAAACATTGTTAAGGCTGAAGTGAAATATCCTATTATCAAACAGGATGAAAAAACTGAGAAATCTAAAGATGTGGTAGCACATGCAGGTGTTATAGTTGATACCATCAGAAAAGCTGAGGGTGAGAAATTTTCTGATAGCCCTGCCTTGAAAACTTCTGAAAAGCCCATAGAAACAAAAGTTATTAAGACTCCTGTAGAAACAGAAGTTAAATCTGGTTTATCGAGAGAAATTAAGCCTGTAGAGGAGAAAGCAATTATAAAACCAAGCGAAGTAAAACTTGTAGCTGTTAAAGACTCAAAATCTTTGGAAGGAAAAGATGCAAAACCTGTAGAAATTAAAGATGCTAAACCTGCTGAAATCATTACCAAAGTAGGAATGAAAGATATCAAATCTGTGGAAGTAAGTGTTCTTAAGGATGTAGAAATGAAAGATGTTAAATCTAGAGAAGTTTTGCCTATAGAAACAAAAGAAGTTAAGTCATCAGAACTAAGTGCTGAATTGAAAGATCCAAAGGTTGTTGAAATAAAACAGGCAGATGTTAAAGATGTCCATGCTATGGAAGCGAAGCAAGCTGACTTGAAAAACTACAAATCAGGTGAAGTTAAACCACAAGAGGTAAAATTGATAAATTCTGGGAAAGCAAAGGAAATAAAGCCAGTAGCAGTGAAGGAAACTAAAACATTGGAAGAGAAAAAAATAGCAAGTGCAGTTGAAAGGAAGGATGTTCAGCCTGAGCATACAAAAACCATAAAAGTGGTTGAATCAAAAGATAGGAAACCAGTAGATGTAAAAGATATCCAGTCAGTGGAATTGAAAGAAATTGAGATGCCTAAACCTGAGGCAGGCAAATTACCAAGTGACAAAGTAGTTCAACATGCTCAGTTAAGGGAAATGAAAGGTAAATTGGAAGAAGTACCTAAACCTGTGGAGAAAGATATTGCAGCTATGAAGTTAGAAGAAAAACCTGAAGATAATAAACAAATACCTGTAGTGAAAGAAACAAAGTCAGGTGGAGTGAGAGAGGTCAAGCCTGACATTGCAAAGGAAGTCAAACTTGTGGAAGTTAAAGTTGCAGAAATCATACCTGAAACTAAACCAACAGAAGTGAAAACGTTAGAATTGAAGCCTCCTCAAGTTAAAGCTTCAGAAATCAAAACTTCAGAGATCAAACCTGCAGAAATGAAACCTTCAGAAATCAAACCTGCAGAAATCAAACCTCCTGAAATCAAACCTCCTGAAATCAAACCTCCTGAAACCAAACCTCCAGAAATTAAACCTTCAGAAATCAAACCTGCAGAAATAAAGCCTGCAGAAATCAAACCTGCAAAAATCAAACCTGCTGAAATCAAACTTGCTGAAATCAAACCTGCTGAAATCAAACCTGCTGAAATCAAACCTGCAGAAATCAGACCTGCAGAAATGAAACCTCCAGAAACCAGGCCTGCAGAAATCAAGCCTGCAGAAATCAAGTCTCCAGAAATAAAACTAGCAGAAATCAAACCTGAAGAAATCAAACCGGCAGAAATCAAACCTGCAGAAATCAAACCTGCAGAAATCAAACCTGCAGAAATCAAACCTGCAGAAATCAAACCTTCAAAAATCAAACCTGCTGATATCAAACCTCCAGAAATCAAACCTTCAGAAATCAAACCTTCAGAAATCAAACCTTCAGAAATCAAACCTTTAGAAATCAAACCTGCAGAAATTAAAACCCCAGAAGTTAAGCCAATAGAAATTAAAACTGCTGAAGTTAAAAATTCAGAGGGAAAATCTGGTGTTATAGTGTCTGCTTCAAAAGAAGTTCTGTACAGTGGAATAAAATTGGATAAAATAAAAGATATCAGAGCAGTTGAATCAGAATCCATACAAAAATCTGGTAAGGTCATCATGGAAAGTGATCCATCAAAAAGTGACCAGAAATTAGAGAACATTTCTCAGCCAACAAGTCAAAGCCTGTTAATTCCTTCTAAAGTCCCTGCTAAACCTTCGGTAGTGAGTATAGCATCTTCAGAAAGTAAACTTCAAGAGGGAAAATTATCAGAAAAGGAGAAGCAGAGCAATCTTGATTCTAAAGAATTAGATAAAGGAGTTTCAGTAATAACAAAGGAATCTAGTGGAACTAAACATGTTATCGAGACAAAAATAACTGTAATTCAAAAGCTTGAGGATAATGTTGCTCAAGATGTCTCCCCAAAATTGCTTGAGCTTAAGAAAGATCTAAAAGATACAAGTAGAATTATTTCAGATTCATCTGTCGCTGTCAAAGCTGCAGCTGTCTCAGGATTGCCTAGCAAAGACAAGAATTTAATACTGGAGGAAGCTCTTTCTGACATAAGTAGTCCTGAGGAAGAATCAGGAAAAGAGAGACAATTTATGAAATCTAAAGAATTGTCAAAGACCAATGAACCAGTCGCTTTAATGGAAATGGCTAAGCCTATGGATGAAGCTATAAAAGAATTGGTTCAACTGAAGGATGAAACATCCCTGAGCGATCTGGATAAAAAGCCATCAAGTACAAGCAAGGTAGAAGAAAAGACAGCTGTCCTTGATCTTCCAAAGCAAGTCAAACAGCCAAAAACAGAATTTCAGAACTTGCCTCAGCCTCCCAGCACAGTTGGACAAGAGGTGATCATAAAAGATGGTGTTGATCAAAAGCCAAAAATTGAGGAACAAGACTCGAAAGAGATTTTGGATGTCAAAGAAGACGACCGTAAACGCAAGCTGTCAGAGGATGAAGGTTTGGTCGACAAGAAAAGGAAAGATGAGGGAGTTGAAGGAAAGGATGCTGAGAAAATGGTTGTTGAGCAGGAAGAGGAGGAAGAATCGGGAATGAAAAAGGAAATATCCATACTTGAATTCAAGATGGAAGAAAATCTAGAAGAGTTGACCAAGATTAAAGTTGCCGCCCCAGCGACTGTTGCTAGTCTTTTCAGTCAGATGAAGGCGAGCAAAAAGGTAGAATCTGTTCCAAAAGGAATCGAAACCCATAAGGTTGACATAGGAACAGAAGAGGAAGAAGAAGATAGTGATGGAGATGGAAGGGACGACTCAGGAATGGCAATGTTTGAGGAAGAAGACGAAGAGGAAGGAGGCGATGGTGGTACTCCTGATTCTCAGGCTGCGCTCTCGTCCATCCCTACATCTTCGTCAGGAAGAGGAAGAGGGAGGGGTGGTCGGAGGGGGCGCAGGCGTGGCCGCTGGATGAGGAGAGGTAGGGGAGGAAGAGGAGCCGGTCGAGGACGTCCTCGACTCGATGGAGAAGGAACTACAACCACTCCTGTAGTTAGAGGCAGTGGCAGGGGTAGAGGAAGAGGTAAGTCCATCCATGAAACTTAATTTATTTATTGTTAAATATAAGGTGTGAGTATTGTATTTTAGCACAATCTTACTCTTAAATATGATTTTCATATTTTGTGATTAGGTCTTTATGTTTTCATACGTATCAATTTAGATTTAGCCATAAATCATTAAGTAGTAGATATAATTTTAACTACTATATCGATTGATTAGCATTGTATTTTATTTTAATCTTTCATTATCATTGTAAATTATTCTTTAATATATTTTATTTTGTTTTTATTTACTGTAAAAACCTGTGTATAAGATGCACTTTTTTTTCAAATTTTCAAGGCTAAAAAGTAGGGTGCATTTTATACACAAGTACATAATATTTGATGTTTTTTCTCTATGAAATGTTTGTCGAAAAATGAAAATTAAACAGCGGCAAACTATATTTAATAACCATCAAAGTTTTTATATTGAAATTGAACTTTTTAATCTGAAAAAATGCATTTTTACAAACAAAAATTGTGTATCCAAGAAATTCCCGGTCATTAGCTGACTCATTCTTGCACATGGGTGCTAAACATTTTTCGTTCTTTCTGTATGGAGTCTTCAATGAAAATGAAACACCTGCTAGCTAAAATTTTAAAATCACATGTCTGTCCATTAAAAAAATCTTCAAGCAACAAATCAAATCAAACTTTTAATAACTATTTTCCTAAAATCCAAGAAATTCGCCATCAGCTGAGTCGTCTTTAATAATATGGAACTGGTTGTTATCTTTATCTTTTTCTGAAGTTTCAGATTCGTCTGATTCTAATGTTTCAGTTGTAGTGGTGTTGCTGTCATCATCTTCCCATAATACTTTGTCTTTAGTTCCATCTGAAGCATTACTTATGCAACGTTTTTTGAATTCCTTAATTATCGTTTCTGAGGGGAGGTCATCCCATGCTTCTATGAGCCACTGCCAGATCGTTGTGATATCTACTTTACGATTGAGTCTCCCTTTGGTGAATGTGTGTGTGCCATTCACCATCCAGTCAGCCCACTTCTTCATTGCTGATTTAAATGGCTTGTTAACAACAATGTCTATAGGCTGCAGGATTGATGTCATTCCCCCTTGGATAATCACAAAATTTGTCTTAATTTCAAGAAGTTTCTTTTTAGGCGCGTTTCGCTTACAGCGTGAGCGCCTATTATCGTCGGTCGGTCCGTCTGTCCGTCCGTCCGTCCGTCCGCATGTTCGTTCTCGGCTTCTACCGAACGGATTTTTATGAAATTTGATATTAAGGACTTTCAATCAAATATAATAAGAAAATCGCAAAAATGAATCACGTACGACAATCAGGGGTACCACTTTACTAGAGACAAAAAATTAAATTTTCGTCATATCTCGTAAACTATTGTTCATATCAAAATATTTTTCAAATAAAAGTTGTAGAACTGATAAAGTAGAGTATTTCCTTTTCTATATATTTTCATCGTAGGAGTAGCCGTTATCGAGAAAATCAAACAGGAACGTCTTATATGGAGTTGAACTTGGAAAATTTCTTGCATGGTTACTTCATTGTTGCTAACATAAACAATCTCCCAAACAAACGTTTAATTTCCTTACGTGTGCATGTAATACTATTAAATAGGAAGAAAATGGATTATTTATGATGAAGAAAAGGACTTTAAAACGCTATTTCCCTTACGTACAGGTATATAATTGCTTTCTAATACTCCATTGCACGAAACGCGCCCCATTTGTGATACGTTGTACGCTTTCCTAACTTGTTTACTTTGGGATGTATGTGGCATTGGAATACATCTAAGACCAAGAGAGGTCTTTTACGCATTCCACCAGATATTCTTTTCCAAAAAAACTCGATCCAGTCACTGGTGATGTTTTCATCAAACCAACCTTGCTGTTGCACTCGGACAATTATACCACATGGAAATTTGCCATTTGGTATTGTTTTTCTTTTGAAAATTACAGACTGGGGCAGTGTCATCCCGTCAACCATACAGGAATTTTATTTTCACTGCAAGTGTCACAGGTGATTGTAGAAATTTTTACTGAGTTTTTAATTTCAATTACGTAGGAGTCACAAAAATTTGCTACATTGTATCTTCTTCTACGTTGCTTGCCAGAGTATTCTACTATATCCTTTAGTATGTAGTTTTGACATTGGTGTTACCATACATATTAAAATACGAATGATGTACATTTTTCAAATCTCATATTACAAATCATTCGGTAAATTCACTTGTCAGCTACTGAGTAAAAAGTATATCGGATGTAAATCATCCAATAGAATGAATACAAATATTTCATGGCGATTTGTTGTATATTTCTAGAATTTTAAGAGAAAACCTTCCTGCATCCTATACATGAGAACAGAAAATTCTCAGAATTGGATGCCGAAAACCTCCCTGTGTCCTATGCACTGGTTTTTACGGTGTATTCAGCTTGTTTTGTGAAGTGCTTGTTTTTTCTGAGGAATAGCTAATTTTTGTATTACTTTGCACAAGTCTCTGTTAGTCATTTATTTTTATGTAGAAAATATAAAATTATTTGCTATGCTTCCTATTTTTAATCAAAATACCCAAGAGTGAAACAAAAATCATTTTAATGCATAGCATATTTTTGCATATGCTTATATATACAACTATATATTTTGTTAGGATATATAAAAAATATTAACTTACTTTTAGCAAAACTAAATTACAGTATATGCCTGAATATAAGGCGAGGGTTTTTTCCAAAATTGTCCCCCAGATAAGGGGGTGTCACCTTATATTCGGACCCTCAAACTTTGATTATTCCATGTCTAATAATTTTTTTCTAGTTTTCTGTGTGGGAAAATGGGGGTTGGGAGGGGGGGTCGCCCTATATTTGGTGTCACCTTATATTCGGGCATATATGGTATTTTTTTGATATAAGAAATTTATTTATATTTGTTTATTCTGGATTAACGTCATAAGAAATTACAAAAACAACTGCCCTAGGTCTTAAAAAATGCTATGATACATTTAAAGAATGTTTTTAACAATCTGTCTGAAGTTTATCAAAATTCTTTGTCATAGTTACAGTTATCTGATTTCAAAGCTTTTTTGTTTATTTTTACCATATGTTTTACCTTATGGTTATTTTACAGTTCATGTTTATGCATTGGATTATTTGTTAGGTCGCAAAACTTCAGAGATTCAGGCCCTTGTGGGTAAGGATGAAGCATCTCCAGTTGGAACTCCAACCTCCCTCACGGAGACACCATCCCAACTCGGGTCAGATGCTGGATTCCATACTCCTTCACCCTCGCAGCTGGAAAGTTCAGCCATTGGTGGCCTTGACTCAGCCTCTCCCTCAACCTCCTCCTCTGCAGGACCTGTTCGGCAGTCGAGACGCATAGCCCAACTGAAGCTGAAGGAGGAGGCTGAACGTAGGAAGCTGGAGGAGGCAGCATTACTCCGCTTGAAGGAGGAGCAGAAGAGAAGAAAAAAGCAGGAAGAGGTGGTAGAAGAGGATTACGACATTGATGAGTCTGAGGATGAGGTGAGTGGTAAAATCATTATTCCGTCAAAAAAATCCTTTTAGTTTTGGTCGCATTCTAAACCATTCATGTTGACGACTTATTTACTACAAGTTTATAGTATGTTCTGGCCACTGCATGAAAAAAAATCATAACGGTTACACAA
Source organism: Uropetala carovei (assembly GCA_036926305.1). Taxonomy (NCBI): domain Eukaryota; kingdom Metazoa; phylum Arthropoda; class Insecta; order Odonata; family Petaluridae; genus Uropetala; species Uropetala carovei. Next base: position 3,471,472 of record JAXCHB010000035.1, read on the forward strand.
CCTGGCTTAAATAACATGTTTTTACTCTTTCCCATAAGTTTTATTTATTTTTTGAATTGCATGAAGGTCTTCCATATTAGGAAGCGCTGGCTAGTAAAAGTGTTGTTGATTAGAAGTTGAATTATAGATGTATGAATTGTTAGTTTATTAGCTGTTTTTACAGTTTTTTAGTAAATTTCCTGCCATTTCCCTCAGCTCTCTGTGTTTTTTTGTGTTGAAATACATTTTTGATACTTTCTGCAGTCCTTGAATTGTTCCTTGCATGTTGACCACCAGAGAACATATTTTTGTAGTTTTTAGAAACTTGGTAGTTGGAGCTTCAATCTAAGTTATCCCATTCACCAACCTAATCTTCAGTATATGAAATTGCTCAATGGAGCTCACCTTACAAGAAAAAATACATTGTTTTACTTGTTATAAAAATTTTCATTTTGTATAAATGTGCAGTTATCATTGATTTTCAGCATAAGAAACTATGAACACTAATTATTATTGTAAAGTTCTGTAAAATATCCTATTTTTTGTCATTAGTGATTACAGACTTATTCTCATGCTTTATTGCATGACAAAAATATTTCTGTTTAAAGAAAATTTTGAGCTTAGTAAATTTAGATGTCAGTGATTACACTTTATCAGTTCGATACATATTATAGCTTCTCATATCTGATGTATGAAATTACAATGAACTCCCAATTATCTGGCCTAATAGATGTAAGACGAAGCACGGATAATCAAAAAACACAGATAATGCGAACATCAGGCACAAACTTGCTGTGAAACCAGTCATTGAATATATTTCGGTCTATCCATGCATCCTTCTGGCCAGGGCTCCAGAAATCTGCTCGCCGACTCGCCACGGGTGAGTTAACAGAGACCGGTGGCGAGTAAATTTGCAGTCTCTTTCAAGATACATTTTAAATGTATTACGTTATTTCTTTACATAATTCACACAACATATTATGCAGCCAAGAAAAGACACACTGGAGGGCATAAGAAGCCCTCATGTAACTAAACTAAATGTTATCTGTGTACATTCTAAATCCATCTAAAGCAAAGGTAAGGTAAGAATTAAAGAATGCATTGTTTTTGTTTCATCATCATAACATTTAATACTGAGGTTATTTTAAACATAAAATACTTATATAAAACAGGCCGCAATACTATGAGCGAGTAAATATTTTTTGTGGCGAGTAGATTAAGTTGTATTTCTGGAGCCCTGCTTCTGGCTGTAGTAATTGACAGGCAAATTAGCGCATTTGAATGAGGGAGTTTTTGAGTTTTTTTCTAATAGTAAGAACAATTTTCTTGTTTTTCTGTCATTTAAATGAGGGTTAAGATAAATGTTTACACAGCATGCTGTCTCCCCATGTGATTTTCGTGAAACTTCCGATCATAAAAAAAACAATATACATATCTACAAACTTGCCGTTTCTGCATAGAATATAATTATTTAGACAATGTAATGAGAGTATGAAAATATTGCTACCCTGCAGTCATGAATTCCTTTTAAATCATTGCAATTAGAGTATTAATAAAATTTCAAGGCATAAGGAGAGAGACAGCACGGATAATTCACAAACCAGATAATTCGCACATGGATAGTAGGGAATTCACTTTATTCTAAATTTCTTGCTTTGATTTAATAGTTAAAATAAAAGTAAAGGGTACAAAATTATTTTGTCTATATATTTCAATAATCTGAAGTGATCTCTATGGTAGCTCTACAATTGTAGTGGATGTAGCTTATTTTGAAGCTATGAATAACTTTGTAGGTAATAATTTAGGTTTGGAGGTAATTTTCTATATTTTTTATTTTTCATCATTATGTCTTGAAAGGCATGTTATATACCTTGTGAAAAATAAACATCGCTTCTTTGCTATTTTTTATTTAGATATTTTTTCACCCATAAGATCACATTTAGTAATATGTAGTACAAAGGTAGGATAATTTTATTTTTTGTTTTCCATTGCTGTTGTTCTCAAAGCATTAGAAAAAAATTGATCATAGCAGTTTGATTGCCCTTCATATTGTTTTTCATTTTTATGCCTTATATATTGTTTTGCTCTCCTTCAATCAATTATATGAGTGCAATATTTAATTGAAACTAAGATAACTTGCCACTTATATGATTGTCTATTATCATCATTATCCATGGCATTTCAGCCTGAACTTATGCTTTTGCCTCCTTGTGTTTTACATGGATAGGTTGCCAGTATATCACATAACCACCTTTCCAGATGGATTACATCATACACACAGAAAGGAGGGAAATTTGAAAAGCATCAAAAAGACATACTTATTAATGTCTCCTCTGAAGTATGAAGTGTTATTCTTGCATGTCTTCATAGCATTTAAATTGGAACAGGGCAATTCCAGGTTGAAAAATCAGTACAACATACATTGTACTAACATCTCATATACTAATGCATTGTTTAGTTATCTTTTGAAAAATATAAACTATGTACAATCATTATAAACATCAACTTAAATAACTATACAAAATTTGATGAAAATTGTATCAGCCGTTTTTTAGAAAATCCAATTGTTATTAAAGTTGGTAAGAATAAACTAGCCTTATATTAATTTTTGATAAATATGAACTATGTAGCATTATTTCATAGGTAAACTCAAGTAACTGTACGAAATTTGATCAAAATCGTTGGAGCTGTTTACGAGAAAATAAATTGTTGATAAAGTTGCATAGAATAAACTAGCCTTACATTATGTTTTTGAGAAATATGAATTATGTAGTATTATTGAAGATGTAAACTCAAGTAACTGTACGAAATTTGATCAAAAGTGTTGGAGCCATTTTTGAATAAATCAAATTGTTGTTAAAATTGCATAGAATAAACTGCCCTTAATTATTATGCAATGTCTAGAGCCGCAAACAGATCAACAGATAGACAGACAGACGGCATTGTGAAAACCACTTTTTCAGACTCAGGTACACCTAAAACATATATTTCCATTAAAATCTCGAGATCGAATTTTTTTGCGATTACAATACTTTCTCAATATATATATATATGAGAAAGTAAAACTGACCTTTCTAGAATTGAAATCTATGGCCGTTGTGTGCAGGGCCGGATTAAGCGGTTCATGGGCTCCACGCAAAGCACACGTTCTGGGCCCCGGCCTAAAATTGGGCCAGATTAATTTAGAGACCCATTCATTCACAGCACGTGTGTTTTTTATCCGTCCTTTTTTATTTTTCTCTCCCCCCCTACCTTTCTCTCTCGCAGTTCCTTCCTCCACAAAATCGTAGACAGTAAAAAATGAACTAGGTAAATTCCCGTATTATAAAATCCAATGCAATGTCTGCAATTTCACTTAACAACAACATAATGGTTGCCATTGACGACAGAAGGATTCCAGCTTAACAAACGTTAAATTTTCACAACAAAAACCAAATTGTAGAATGATTCGATCCATATTCGAAAATCGACGATAAAAATTTTATTCATTTTCCAATGAAATAGTCCATATTCGAAGATTCTAGGTGAATTTTTTTCCAATTTAAATTTGCCAAAGAACCAAAACTTGCACGTCGAAAAACCTATTTTTACCTCTTATGTTATGGGAAATATAAATTATCCTCTGTAATCAAACCCTGGACGTCACTTCACAGGTTAACTCTCCAAAATTGCCCAAATGCGTCATGATTACGAAACGAAGTTTTTCCGAGTCATTATTGTATCCTGATTAGGATAATATGTTTTGTCTAGTCTTTAATAAGTTATATTGTTTATCTTTGCCTGAGTACAATATTATGGATCATTTTATAAAAATATATTATCTGGCCGTTGGCACAGGAACGTAACCCAAATTTTTAACATTGCTGTTATGGGAAAATGTGCTTCAGGAACCAAACTATGTCGTAAGTGCGAGGACAAGGACTTGGAATTACTGATAAAGTAGGAAAGCGTTTTGCTAAGAAAAGCATAGCATTTGATACAAAAGAATAAAGGGAAACATGTAACAGACTTCTGTCCACTGTGGGCCTCCTTGTCCTCTGGGCCCCACGCACTTGCGTGTTTTGCGTACCGCTTAATCCGGCCCTGGTTGTGTGCAAGGGCAGTACTGCAGTACCTCTGATACCACTTACCTTTATGACTGTCTATACAGAAAATTTTTTTGACCTAAGCTCATGTGATTTTCACAAACATTCAAAAGATCTAAGAAAATTGAGGGAAATTTTATTGTGAAATATTTTCACTTTTTCCATCTCAGGAAGCAGTTCTATTGGATGAACCATTCTTATCTTATCATCTGAGGAATTTATTTTTTCATCTGAGATGGTAGTGGCGCAAGGTGAACTCATTGCCTGCCTGGTGATTTTTGTCTAGGAAGTGGTTCAAATAAAAAAATATCAATTTTGTTTAATGAAACTGGATTGCCTGCCTGCACCAAAATTTTTATAGTTTTCTTTCTCAAAGAAGTATTTAGTTACAAAATTACACACAATCAATTTTCAACTATTTATGAAATATCATGCTGTGTCCTCTCAAAACTTCAGAATGAAATTCAACACTTAAGAGATAAGAAAAATATCTCATTTTGAATTAACTGCAAGGAAGGAAAACATCCATGTTAACAGAGTGAAAACGTCTGCAGATGTCCTTCCTTCCCAGTCTAAATTGGCCTCATAAGATGCATCAGAACAACCATATAACTCTAACAACCATTGGAAAAGTTGGATTATGTTGTGGCATCCATACTAAATGTAACAAGACAAAATACTGAGCTAAACATTGAAACCCAGGTTTTGTTTAGAACAGAAAATTAATACACTCAAATATTTTATCTCATGTTTCATTGATTATGAAATCATTGACTCAATGTATAATTTTACTTCATACTCGAATTTAAGACCTCTTGATTTTCGAAGGCTGAAATTTAGACAAAAAACCTTGTCTTGGATTCAAGTAAATATGGAATTTTTAAATTCTGTTTTCATTGTTTCAAAATTGTGTAGTATTTGATTCTATCATCCATATAGGCATATGCTTTCTTGACAGTTTCTTTCAATATACCCACTAATAAATTAACATATTTGGTAGTTGAATGAACAATTTAAAATCAAGTGTCCATTAAAATGTAGGTTTATAATACAAATTTAGCTTATTGCTACATGCTATATTTAATTGGTGAAGGTTTGATTTAATTGGTAAGAATATCCAGGTTGGGTAATTTTCTAGTCATTGTTAAGCTCAACAAAAATTTAAGGTAAGCTTAATGCCTATTTGAGTGGCCATGATGTGCTTTTAGTTAATGAGTTAGCAGGGCTTTGATTTAAATGATGAGTTTGGTTATATATGTATATAGGATTTTGATTTAGCTTATGAAATTTATTTGACCAAAGGCAAAGTTCAAAATTGTTTGGTTTGTTTTTAAAACTTGATAAAATATAAAGGGCCGTTCCCGACTAAGAAATTGCATTATAAGTCAAATATCGATTTCCCATAGGTGTACATGTTATAAATTGAGATATGTTCCAGGACCTTGGAAAAAATATGTACCAAGCCGTATTTAGTCTATAAATTAATAGTATGAATGTTATATATTGTATAATAAACATTTTTAAGACTTAAAACAATCAATAAATTAATACCTTCAATGCTGATGAGTATTGGCCAAAAATTCACACAACAAAGTAGACTTGAAGCACATCAGATTTCAATTATCGTATGTCCAGGGTATGATACTGGATGCTGATTTTGAAGTCTCAATGTATGAATGTCATAAGTCCAGGTTTATCGTAAGTTTAAACATAAGTGGGGACCGGCTTGTAGATTGTTGTGGGTCTCATTTGAATTTAGCATCTTTTGTAGAAACTCATCATTTAAAACCTTATACTGATATGGAAATGAGAAATTTCTGACTTTCTTATCATTATAAAATTTTAAAGTATCTGAATAAGTAATAATTTCATTGCTCTCTTATATAAAGACAAAAAGTAGTTACTTTGGATATTTTTGAAGCCCTGCTAATTAGCCATTTACTATGGCATATGTGTATTTATCAATTCATTTATTTTAAAGTTAATGTCTTCCCGTATGCAGGCCCATTAGTTGGCTGCATGAAATGCATATCTTGCAAAGTGCATTCTTTTGAACCCCTTTCCGAAACATTGCACTACAATTTTTTTCCCATAAATGTTTGGTGTGTTACTTTTTCTCTCTCTCTTGACCAATTATTTATCCCCTTCCAATTTATTCGTAATACCTAAAGAGGTTTTTTGCCTAATTTTTTTAAAAAGCACTCACCGTAGCTATTTTGCATGGCTTCTTCCCTATTCCCCTCCCCCACCACCTCCCCTGCTTTCCCTGTGCCTACCCTGCCTCTCCCTGACCCTGTTATCTCCCACCCAGGTTAAGCCTGAGAAAGCAAAGAGAGTCCCAAAGCCTGCCGAGTATAAGAAGGATGGAAAGAAGAAGAAGAAAAGAGGAAGGAAAAAGAAAGGAGAAGTATGCAACTGTTCCCAAGCTTTTTATGGGTATTAATATTATATGGTGGAGGATTTGGCTAGTATCTTTTCTCTTTCTTCCCTGCAGCCTGTTTGGATTTGATTCGCTAAGTTATTGACTCAAATATTTCGGGAGAAGGGATACATTAATAAAGTTTTCTAAATGGAGAAAAAAGTCGAGGCATATTAGCATGTTATGTCTGTATGCTAAATATCCATTCCTGCCTCATTTTTTATTATATTTTATTGTTAATGGAGAGCTTTTTGTTTTTACTTTTTTATTCGCCGAAACATTCATTGTCTTATCAGTTTCAAGGGAAATTTAATTCTCCTCCATCAGGTTTGATGATAATCACAAATGCTAGTTTTTACTGAAGATAGTATATATAGATATATTTAAACTATTGTAAGTGTTAAATAATTCATTCTTAGTGAAAACTATACATTGTGTTTTATAAATTGATTTTTCTTATGAATGTCATTTGGGACTTTAATTTGAAAGAATTCTTTCAATGGGTCTTTTGTGCCGAATGTTTAATTAATAAATTAATGTGGTCATAGTAAATTGTCTTTGACAACTGAAGATTAAAATAATAATGCTCTTCTCTTGATCGTTAAATGTAAACATGTTCTCACCATATTTTGTAATTTCAAAGTTTTAATTCACACTTTTTAAACTCTATAGTAAATATTTTTAATGATCATTGGTTTTCCATATTTAAGTGTAGTATTTTGAAAATGTTTTTGAAACTTAAAAAAAAATGTATGAGTTTAAACCATATTTTGTAATTTCAAAGTTTTAATTCACACTTTTTAAACTCTAGTAAATATTTTTGTCATTGGTTTTTGTTATTTAAATGTAGTATTTGAAAAATGTTTTTGCAACCTTGAAAAGATTTTTATAAATTTAAAATTTATTGCAAAGATATGGAAATAAATCATTAAGTGAGCTTTTTTAATGTTATTGAGAATTATTATTATCAAGGCAATATTTTCAGAGGGTTTTTCAGCAGTTACAGGTTTGGTAAGTATCAAGATGCATGATGGTCAGTCAATCCTGATTTTTTTCTTTAAAAACCGACTTAAATGATATTTTTAATTATAGATTAGAGCCAAAGATTGCAGTTTTGTAAATCTTTCTAAAGTTTTACATTGGAATCTGTAATATAAGGCTAAAAAAGTCAGCGAAAACAAAAGGAAAATATTTTCATTCTTTTAAGTTAAATTGCATTGCTTGTTTTGATTGTTTATAAATATTAGTTGGGGGTTTTGGCATCTGATATTGGATATTGACCTTGTATTTGACGTGTTTCTTTTGATAAATTTCAGACCAACAGTGATGAAGACTTCCGTTTGGAGGGTGAAGAGATCACTGGGGAAGGAGAAGAGGGAAAAAAGAAACACAAGAAGAAAAAGAAGAGGAAGAAGAAGAAAGGAAAGAAAGGAAATAATCCATGGGAATCCTCAGAATCAAGGTAAATTTAAAAAAAAATGATACAGTAAAACTTCTACCTTATGAACTCCCTTAGAATGAAGAACTCCATATAACGAAAATTATCGCCAGTCCCAAAAAATTCACTATTAAAACTATATAGAAAACCTCTATATTATGAACCTCCAATAATTACAAAACCTCCCAATTACGAAATAAAAATCGCACCCATTCCACTAAAAACAAACCTCCATATAGCGAAATTAAAAAAAAGAATATTGTACGCATTGTTGTAAAGCAGAAATCAATGCCATTTATGCAGGTGTTAATGCTGTTATTACGACCTCACCTGAATGATTCGAAGCGTAGTATTTGTTGTAATTTCAGGCATTTTGAGTGATAAAGTAGACATTGTCTTTTGCGGCTTCATCTTTCGTGGCTTCATTTTTTGTGTATTTCGATCTTTCGCGGTTCTGCATTTGCGACCAGTTTTGTCTTTCGCAGCCTCATGTTTCGCTCTTTCACAGAGAAAAATTATGGAAAAGGCTACTCGAAATGTTTTATATGTCGAATGAATTGCCTTTTCCTCACATTTTCTCTCATAGTCAGACCTGAAAAAATAATGTTGCCGTATTCTAATATGTAAAATATTTATGTAAGTGCATTAATGTAATATATATACGTAATTAAAAAAATTAGACACACGTGTCTTATATATACTTTTAAATATTTTTGGAATGCAATCCCGCCTCATTTTTGTGCCCCTTTATATGTTAAAAGTTGCAAAATATAAGCTTGTATCACTGTTCAGGAGCTTTCTTTCTTTTTGACGACAGGTAAGTCCTGGGGAGAAAAACTTGATCCTCAACTCTTGATCCTTCCTATTCAGGATCATTGGGGTATTTGCTCAGGTTTGATGTAGTTCAAACGCTTAAGTTTTGCGTTTTACGCATCATTTGTTATTGGTGGAGTTTCACGGAGTTTTTCAGTAACATAACCCCCGAGAAAGATGAGGTCTGCCTTATTGGGATATTAGACAACTGCTGTTCATTTCTCTCGATTCTACTATGGAAGTTAAATAAGATTTTATTTTCTGATACTTTTTTCGTGTTCTTTTATCTGGTTTAAGTCTCTCTTCCATTGAAGTTCATTTTTCCATCTATTTTTTTCTGCGGTCACTGATACAGAGGACAAATGATCCGTTCTTGCTGGGGTGGGAACCAAACCCTGTATTTCCTATTGCCTTAATTACCTACTTCTCTTTCACAGTGTTTTCAGGAACGTAATCCCCGCGAAAGATGAGGTCTGCCTTTATATATAATTATGAAAATTTATTAAAAACGTAATAAAATATAAATTCTTTTTATAATTAAATTTTCTGTAGATAATTTATTGTTAGTAGCTCTTTGTAAAGTAAACGTCTTAGACCAACTGAATATGTAACTTTTATTTAAATAAAGGACAAAAATATTTTTTCATTAATGTTATTTTGGGCTGTACAGGCGACTCCTAAGATCCGACAAGGATGCGTTCCTGAAAACGTGGTTGAATCTCGAATTGTCGAATGTCGAATGCTGTTTTTCCATAGACTTGCATGTTATAATAGGGGGATACGTTCTCACGTCTCGGCTCGCTCGAGTCGTTTATTACAAACGACTCATGCAAGCCGGACCGGGCCGTCTGCAGCAGATCACTGCATACATCTATCTATACATACAACTATATATCACAGCGAAATTAATATGAAAGTTATTAAAAAGCACAAAATAACTTGCAGCCTCGCCAGTTAATTTAAGGTTATGCAAACCTGCCCTTCTCTTAAATCTGTCAAACCAGCCATCAAATTACGTGAATTTATCATGTTCTAGAATTTTCCTCTTCTGTTTCACATAAGTGCTAATAGTTGAATGACACTCTTTTATTTGATCACTTGCATTATCACTATTTCATTTCCTTTTAGATATCGTGTCATGTGATAAATTTATAAATAAATCAAAATAAATTTAAATAAAAGATTAACAGAAAAAAGTGAAATCAGCACAAATTCAAATAATTAGAGCAGAAATAACTATGCCTACACTGAAACTAAACCTCGCCTGGTTGGTCGGGACGAAAATTACTTCGCGTAAACTATCTCCCAATTCGATCGGCTGCGTCGAATCTCGAATTTGTCGAATCTCAAACTGTCGAATCTCGGGAGTCGCCTGTATTTTCATTTACTTTTATTTGGCTATTTATTGATATACTATCGTCTCTAATGTATATAATGTTAAAAATAGCAGAATTTGCCATTTAAATATTTTTAATGCTGAAAAAATAAATTTAGTGTAAAGTAATACAAGTTTTGATCAATAATAGTGATATAGCTCAGTAGCCCAGAGATGCCCTACATCATATACATTGTTTTTACTATGAAAATTGATCAATGTTACAGGAATGAAAAAATAATATGTATATTGTTTTTTATCATAAAGTAAATTTTTTGAAAACATTCTTTAACTAAAATGTTAGTGTTTAGATAAATTATGACCAACAATAATATGTTAATATGTATATATGATGAATCTGAAAAAACCTCCGTACAAAGAACCTTACAACAAAGTGCCAAAAATTGGATCCCTTCAATTTCGTTATAAATAGGTTTTACTGTAATACAGTAAACTCCCAGTTATCTGGCACTCATGCAACCGGAATTCTCAAGCAACTGGCATCTCCTGCTTCTTGATTTTTTATTATATCTAGTTCGGAATGTTATCACTAAAATTGGCATTTCCGGCAGTCGCAATATGAAATTATGGATGTTGCTTGGACTCATTGTTTCTGTTAAATAAAATGTTTTGCACACCCTTTTTAAATGCCTCCTAAAATTCCAAAATGCGCTAAAGGTGATAAAAGGAAATGGGTTGTGCTAACCTTAACCCGGAAACTTAAAATATATATAATAAAACGTTTAGAGAAAAGTGAGAACCGCAACATTTTAATAAAAGAGTTCAATGTTGGTTCTTCCACTATTTATGACATTAAGGCACAGAAATCACAGTTAATGAAATTCGTTACGTCTTCTGAGACAACTAGAAAAGTTGAATATCGGCACACTCTTCATAAGCCAAAACTTTAGCAATTGGATATTGGTATTTATGAATGGTTTTCTGTAAAGCATTCTGAGAGAGCCTCTATTTCTGGACTAATGTTGATTGAAAATCATATCTGTAGTAGTATTGTTTACATTTTAAATAAAGTGATTAATAAAACTTGGCTTATTGACACTTCTGCAGAATATTTCATGCATAGTTAGCATCATTGTACACTTTGAAATGATTTTAAGTGAATCAGTACTTAACTTAAATAAAATGAATGTCAAATTCTATTTGCTTAATTTCTAATCTATAAAATCCCATCATCTTTTGAGGGACAATTACATGAGTTTAGTTATAATTGCAATAGTATGCAACTGTTGTTTCTTTTTAAAAACAATTGAATCATAATTGTTTCCTTCATTCTGCCTTGGAAATTAATATGGTTTTGACATTAATGTAAATGATAAATTATTTTTTTATACGAGTTTCTCTTAATCACCATTGTAGCAAGTTATGTATTACTGATGTGTTTGTGTAAATGGTGTAGGTAGTCGAAGAAGTATCCAAGTCTGATTGAATTCGGTTTGTTTTAGTTCCTCAGAAGCTGAAGAGGGAGATGAAGAAGAGGATGACGAAGAAGACGACGATGAAATTTTAATATTCAAATCTGACCACGAGTTTTCTCCCGAGTCAGATTTAGAACAAGGTCCAGGAGAAGAAGTTCAACCCACAAGAAGAGCTCGTACAGCTAGAAAGGGTGAGCAATGAGGGGGTGTCTACAAATGGTTTGAATTTATTTATCTATTCCTCAGTCATGCTTGAAGTACGTTCTATTTTCTATAAATTCATTACAAAGAATTTGTCTATGTCACAGTCATGTTGGTAAAATTGCATGGGAATTTCAGATTTTTTAAGGGCACGTTTTGAGTTTTTTGTCACATTGGTTACAGCACTTAGTTATGCTTTTATTGTGGTTTGGGTTAATTAAAGGTGCTTTGCTGTTGGGAACATTTTGCTAGCTATCAATTCTCAAGTGTATTAGCTCCCGGTTAAAATTTATTTTTTGACCTTGAAATCTTGTTTCAGTATTTAACTGGTTATTCAGTCCATCATTGTTACCATTCTTTACCACTATAAATTTTAAAACCATAGTTCTCTTTGTATTTATTGTTTTGTTACTTTGGCTTAAAATGGGTCCTTCATTTTAAAGTTATTTGTTATTATAATGAAATTTGTTTCAGCTAAGTGCATTGTTTTGGTTCTTGTTATTTTGAGAACATTTTAAGATTTTGGCATTCATGGAATCAATGATAAGTTTAGTTTATCTGTTGCTTTTGTGCTAATTTTCTTGATTATTTGTATATTTTTATGGAAGTTTATCACTAGCATTCAATAAAATCTTTTAATACTATGGCTGTTTGAGCTTTCTTGGGCATATGCTTGCAGCATTGTGTTGTCAAAAGTGAGAACTAATTTAATTTACAAAGCTGCTTTAAATGTTTTCTTTTTGGTTTTATGAGTGAATTATGTCCTGCATGTGGTTCTGTGCTTATACTCACCTGTGTTGGTGCAGTGATTTACATAACTCAGCTACTCATCAAGCGGATTATATTAATTTTAACTTCCAGTTATCCTGTTTTAATTATTTCTTTTAGTTTTGTCTCACATCAAGGCTTAAGCATTTAGATCATGACACCACAACTAGAGTATTTTTTTGTTCAGAAAAATGCTGTTTTTTTAATTTATAAAGACATACTTTTAGAGGTGCATTGAAAGTTTATATGAAAGGTTTATGCCAGTTTTTTCCCTCCCTGATTTAGTTTATATCTACAGCATACATTTCTAATGACGTAAAACTGCAATTTAAAAAAAATACTCGCAAGATACAGGCATTGTCCATATAAATATGCTTTCTAAGTGGATCCCCTACCAATTCTACTGATGCTTACATTTATTAAGGAGACATTATGTGAAAGTTGTAATTTTGAAGTGTTTGACAAAAAATTAAACATTATTGGATAAATTTTTTAAAAAGTAGTTTTGGTTTTTAATAGTGGCATTTAAAATGTATCTTTAGTTCATATGTTGGCTTAGTGATTTTATATTATGTCACAGCAATTAATGTGCTTTTTACACTATTTATATAATGCTATTGATTAAGTGATGTAATAAGAGGCTCTGTAAAACTCTTGAGAATGATTGGTTTTTAGGCGCGTTTCGCTTCCAGCATGAGCACCTATTATCGTCGGTCCATCTGTCCGTATGTTCATTCTTGGCTTCAGCTGAACGGATTTTCATGAAATTTAATATTAAGGACTTACAATAAATATAATAAGGAAATTGCAAAAACAAATCGTACGCCAGTCAGGGGTACCACTTGTGACAAAAAATGAAATTTTTGTCATATCTCGTAAAGTATTGCTCATATCAAAATATTTTTCAAAGAAAAGTTGTAGAACTAGTAAAGAAGTGTATTTCCTTTCTTATACATTTTTATCGTAGGAATAGCCGTTATTGAGAAACTCAAACAAAAATGTCTTAATTTGAGGTGAACTTACAATTAGAAATTTTCTTGCATGGTTACTTCTTCATTGTTGCTAACATAAACAATCTCACAAACACGTTTAATTTACTTACGTGTGCATGCAACATTTTTAAATAGGAAGAAAATGGATTATTTATGATGAAGAAAAGAACTTGAAAACGCTATTTCCCTTACGTACAAGTATATAATTTCTTTCTAATACTCCATTGCACGAAATGCGCCTATTTGTGATACGTTGTACACTTTCCTAACTTGTTGATGTATTGCATAAACAGTTGTTAGCTAGCTCTTCTTTTATGTCTAACAACTCATTTCACCTACAGTTGCCAAGACATCATAAATACAGTAATGTAAAAAGTTCCCTTAAATGATTAAACCATCTACCATTAACCCTTTAATGCTCAGAGGATCTGAGGGCACTTTTACATAGTCTAATTGTGGCTAAATATTTAGCATTATTTTTCTAGATAACTGTAAAATTATTTGCAAAATACGTTTCTGAGAACATTATGAAGCATTGTCAGTATTCTTTATAACAAATTATGCCAATTTAGCCGAAAAATAAACAAATTAAACCCTGAAAAAAGTGATGGCTAAATATTTAGCCACCAAGCATTAAACGGTTAAGGTGTCTCCTGAAGAAAATTAAGAAATTAATATGAAATAACACTATTAGAATTCATATGTAGGTACACAGTCCTCCTTATGTGTCAATTAATAATATATAAAGGAGACTAGAGTTTGACAGAATTTTTTCCAAAACAAAATCCTTCAAGTTTTCTTTCAAATTACATAGAAACAGACTTGAAATCGGCTCTAGGACCTAAGGAAGCCTTAAAGATTGAGAAAGGAAATGAGAAATAGTTTTTGATGACATCTTAGATGATACATTATTAAGTGATGTATCAGGAATAGTTTTTACTAGGTATTTTGTTGATGGAATCCTTCATGTCAGGAAGTTCACTCTGATTAAAGATTAAAAGTATTTTTTCCTTGTTCTTCTTTGCTGTGATAAGGAGAGCAGGTGTAGGATCCTGTGAGTGCAGAGCTGGCACAGATCATTATAAATTCTAGGTGAAATCATCACTTGGTTGCTGAACGAATAAAAAAAAACAGCATTGCAAAAATCCCTTATTATATTCTGTATAGGACCTGCGTATTCCTTGATGTGAGACTCTCGTTATGATGAACTATGCATGCCCATGTGCGATGGATTTTTTTGTTTGCATGGGAAAAATAATGATTGGTGCTTACTAACCACCGGCCAATAGGACGTTCCAGAAAAATGAATGGGAATATTCCCATGTCATTTGCATGTGCAGCCAAGCCACAGGTGAAAGCTAAGCGGAAGAAGGCAAAGAAGGTGATCACTGTTGAGGGGGAGGAGGCTAAGTTGAAGGTGGGGGAGGAAGAAGAGGAGGAAGAAGATGAGGAGGAAGAAGAGGAGGAGGATGAAGAGGAGGAGGAGGTGCAGGATCGCCACTCATGCCAGAAGTGCAACCAGCGGGACCATCCTGAGTGGATACTCCTGTGTGACAAGTGCGATTCCGGATGGCACTGTTCCTGCCTGAGGCCACCCTTGTTCCTTATTCCAGAGGGAGACTGGTTCTGTCCACCCTGTGAACATGTGAGTTTTTATTATTCCAAGTTTTTATTATTTATAAAGTGTACACCGTTGTTTTCTTACTTCTTTTGATTTTACACATCATTTTTGCTATTTGAAAGTTATGTAGCATATCATACCAATCACTCAGATTAAGAATCATCAACATATTAGCTGTTTTGGGTGTCACCTCCATATTGTTATCCTTATTGATAGCTTTAAGCCAAAATAATATTTTACATAGTTCGCTTAAAAATACATCATATTCCTTACTTCAAAGCATGTCCTTTGTCCCCTGTCTTGTAAATGTGAAATTTGTTTCGTAGTTGCTATTTTTAGAGGAATTTATGTGTAATTGGAGTACATAACAATTGCAATTTCTTCTTTTATTCCAGTCCATGTTGTTAGAGAGGTTGCAAGTTCGCCTGAAAGAGTATGATCGCTATGAAAAGAAACGTGAAATTGAATTGGAACGACGCAAGCAATTGGCCATTGAAGGTGCTTTAGAAAACGGTTCCCAAGAAGGTATGCTCTCTTGAATTTTCATTGACAGTTACTTTGAAAGCATTTATGGACCAGCATTCATATTTTTAATGCTGTCATTTGCCTCTCATGAATGAAATTCTTTGCAAGCCAGAATGTCTTAGTTTAGGCTTTAGATTTTCTTGATATAAATAAATTTTTAATTTAATAGCTCTTTACATATGTGGTGCAGTCAGGGGTGGGCTGAGGAACTTTGGCATCCCGGGCGAGATAGCACTCTAATGCCTCCCTCCGTATATGTTTTTTGAGAGAATTATGAAATACATTTAATTTATTCATCGCTTTGTAAATATTATAGATAAAGAAAAAACAGAATGAATGCCATAAAGATTCCAGCCTGTTCGGCGATATAAATTGGTATCCAATATTTATTCACTTGCAAGCATTGCATAGATATATGATCGGAATAGCACCCCCGAGATTTTGGCATCCTGGGCAGCCGCTCGGTTCGCCGGTACCTCAGGCCAACCCTGGGTGCAGTCAGGTTTTGAAGACATGGCTTTTCGAAATTTTGAACTGCCTTATCTCATATTTGTTACAATTTGCAAAGGTTGTTTATGTCAAATGATGGTTACCAGCTCAGTAACATTGCCTATATTAACCATGTAATATCCTGCATTAGTTTAAAGGTGTTCTGTGCACTAGTTTATGGCCATCTGTACATCTACAGTTACAATACTAAAGTCACGAGTTTTGAAAAGCATGACTGGCCTTATAGTTTGGTTGATCGTGACTACACTGTAGTTAGTTTTGTAATTGAGTATATTACAGTGTATATATTTGCATAATATATGTGCACTTCCTCTTTATGTGTTGTTATTTTTCTTTTGTACTCATAGTTATAGTTATAATTTTCCTAAACTAGAACTTGCCATGTTATTTATGTATTTAATGGTCTTGCAGAGAGGAAGTGGTATTACTAATAACTTTCATCTGTGTATGAAACTTCAGTTTTATTTGTCAAATTTACAAAGTAATTATTCTTTTTTAGTTTCATCGCTTTTATACACAACTAGTGTAATGCCCGTTGAAATATCAACGGAAGAATTATAGATAGATTGATTATTAATATTTGCATTTAAAATAATTATTAGCACACTTTTACATGTGAAATATTTCGTCATATATTACATTTATAGTGAATATTCTGTTGTCGTTTAGCAAATGCCTTTGGTTTTTATTTTTGGCTATAAAATTCTGTTCTTCATCTCCCACCTTGTTCTCGTCAATGTTGCATATAAATGTCAGTGTGCAAGGACTGGGAAATAATTATATGTATACATATATAACATAGGGAAAATAATTAAATTTCGTGCGCTTAACATTATGATTGTTTTAAAATTGTACTCTGTACTTACAAAGAAAGAAAGCTTACTCGAATCCTTAATAATATTCTCCATCGTTATGTATTACATATATTAAATAAAACTCTCTATAATATTTAAATTAAAAACTAATTAATCAATCAGCGGAATAATTTCTTTGAAAACTATCTGAACAAAAACCAATTTATTTCAACATTGTAAACTGTTCCCTTGACGGTTGAATGGATTGTTGTATTGGAGATCCATATTAACCAAAAAATAAACTAATTGTTTATCGTAGAAACTGTTAAAATAGTTTTAAATCGATTTTTACTTTGAAATATACTTGTCAATTCATTAAAAGATTCACTGTTGTTTCTTCGAAAATTGCCTGTTAACAGTTATAAATGTCCTTTTAATTTTAACTGAATTTTAATTTATATTCGTTTCCAAACTTCGGCCATTGTTACGAAATTAATTCGAGGAATAACAATATAAATTCGTAAGCACGTATGGTTTACAAAGAATTTAATTTAATAATGCTTTTTATTTTCAGTTTTTCTAAAATGACACTGTTGATACTTAAAATTTTCTATATTTACGTTAATATACTTATTTTCCACAAAACATGCCAATCTCTCCCCTTCCTTCCTCTCCCTCTCTCTCTCTCGTATTGAAGCACTCAAGGTACGCTTATTTCCAGAAGGATGTATACAATAATAGTAATTTGAGGTGTAACAATGATAATGGTCGATATATCAACATCACGTTAAAATGGCGAGATTTCCACAAAATATGCAAATTAAACATTTAACATGGAATATTTCGAATTGTGGGCAAAAAAAGACGAACGGAATAAGAAACTATAAATTTTTCTTCAAAATGGTTCAAATCCGAAGGTCGTCTGTTAATTTCCTCTAATTTTAATTTCCAAATGAATAAAAGCCTGCACATCGAAAAATCGCGCTTTACATGTTAAGTAATGGGAAATGGAAATGCCTCTCTTGGAGGCGAACCAAGGAATTTTTTCGTGATTTAAATTTGTCATTCTCTGAAGAAGTGTTAATCAAGCATTCCTACCAAATTTCGAGTTTCTATCATTATTATTTCTCAAGTTATTAGCGTTTGCATAGCGTGACCAACCAACAGACGACGGCTATTATTATATAAAATACTAAGTAACAATTAAGTCTGTTGGAATTTTTTTAATGGTAGCATTTGAAGTTTGCATACAATATTTTGAAACCAAACTAAGCAAATAAGTACATGCGATTCCCGAGTTTCGACTGTTCGAGTTTCGACAAATTCAAGATTTCGACACAGCTGATCGAATTGGAACTACTTTACATGAGTAATTATCGCAGAGTAATTGGTTCCGACCAACCATGCGAGGTTTAGTTTTAGTGTAGACATAGTTATATCTGCTCAAATTGTTTGAATTTGTGCTGATTTCACTCTTTTTTTCTGTTAAACTTTTTTTTAAATTTATTTATTTTATTGATTTATTTATAAATTTATCACTTGACATGGCATCTAAAAGGAAATGTAATAGTGATAATGAAAGTGAATGAAATAAAAGAGTGCATAAGACTCATAGTTATGAATTGAAATTAGAAATTTTAAAGCATGTTGAGAAAGGTGAAAGCCATACTGAAATTGCATGATCGTTGGGAATGTGTCATTCAACTATTAGTACTTATGTGAAACAGAAGGAGAAAATTCTAGAAGATGTGATAAATTCACGTAATTTGATAACAACAATAAACAGTCGTAAGTTATTTTGTGCTTTTTTAATAACTTTTATATTAATTTCGCTGCGATAAATAGTTGTATGTATAGATAGATGTATGCAGGTATGTTATCTAGCTTGCACGAGTCGTTTGTAACAAATGACTCGCACGATCCAGACCGGGCCATCTGCAGAACATATTGCATACATCTATCTTTGAAGTTCTAAACAAAAATTTATTTTTTCCTTTTTAGTGCAAAAAATAAGTTATGCAGTTCAAATATTTATTATATAATTTATTCACAATTTAATATTGTTGTATTAACATATTAGTAATGTTGTTTTATCTGTAGAGAACGTGAGGGAAGACTTTTTCCTGAGATGTGGGAACATATCCCCCATTTATAACATGCAAGTATATGGAAAAACGGCATTTGACATTCGAGATTCGACCATGTTTTCAGGAACGCATCCCGTCAAAACTCGGGAGTCACCTGTAATGAGTTAAATATGTGTTATTAAGTAAATGGACCTCACATGTGAAGTTGATCTAAGTGTTTATCATCAGTAATTGCTGGTAGGTTTAGATATTTATTCAAATTGGGCTTTAAACACGAGGGACGTTCAAATATAAACAGGAATTTGTTTATAAAAAATTATTCACTTCAGGTATACAAATCTAACTGATACTACTTTTCTACATAGTCTCCCTGCGCATCAATGCACTTGCGCCAACAATCGGGAAGCTTCTTGATACCACACTCAAAAAAGATTTTTTGTTGCATCTGAATCCAGTTTTGCACACTTTCCATAACCTCATCATTGTTCTTGAATCTTTTCCCTCCTAAGAACACCTTCAGTGGCCCAAACAGGTGGAAATCTGATGGCGCTAAATCGGGACTGTATGGCAGATGTGGTAGAAGGTCCCACTTCAATTTTTGAATCGTCTCCATCGTTCTGGCAGCAGTTTGTGGGCGGGCGTTACCCTGCAGAAAACAAACTGGCCTGTGATTTTCTTTGGTTGGATCTGATGGCTGGCTTAACTTTTTTGCATAGAAGGATCGAATAGTACTCTGTGTTGATGGTTCTTCGTTCTGTTAAAAAATCCACATGGAGAACTTATTTTCAATCCCAAAAAAAAGTGGCCATGATCTTGCCCAGTGCTTTCTTTGATGGCGGTGATTGTGTGGTTCCACTGCGTGCTTGCTCGTTTTGATTCAGGAATGGAATGGTGCACCCAAGTTTCGTCAGTTGTGACAATAGACTGTAAAAATTCATTTCCTTCTCTCTCCTATCATCCCAGCAGCTGATGAGCGATGTGCAAACGGTTCTCTTTGTGTTCTGCGGACAGAAGTCGAGGAACCTACCTTGCACTCACTTAACTGAACTTTAAATGACTCTTAACAATATCTTCCACACTCCCTACACCAGGGATGGTAAATATGTGGCATGCATGCCAGAAGTGGCACGCATGCGATTTTACTTGGCACGCATAAGCTTGTATTTTCTGTATAAAACATGAAGTTTCTTAGAGAAGGAGTAAACTAGTGGCATGCGAAAAATAAATCTGGTGGTTCACAGTAGTTTCTTGGCATGCGACTCAAAATCATTTGCCATCCCTGCCCTACAGTAATCTGTAATTTTGTAACGATTTCACAAATTGTTATTCGCCTGTCTTGACAAAGAAGGTTGTTAACTTTTTCTTTGTTTTCACGGTTGATGGAAGTACGAGTCCTGCAGGCATGTAGTTCATTCTTGACATGTTCTCGTCCTTCTTTAAATGACTTACACCAATCAAACACCCTGCTTTTTGAGAGACAATTGCCACCATATTGTGCTTGAAGTCTCGTAAAAATTTCACTCAGTTTAACATTTTCATTCATGAGAAATTTGATGATAATGCACTGTGCAACGCTAAGCGGAACCTCCTATTCACTCCTTGTGTTTACTACTGAAGTAAGAGGGGTAGGTTAATCATATCTATAGCAACATGGTGCCACTATTTAAGGTTACCAAACAGCATTGCCAACTTCTGAAAAACTCTTAGTTGTGACAAAACAATTCCTGTTTATATTTGAATGGCACTCATACATTTCATGGGATGATCCAGAGCTCTTTACACAAACTTGGAATTTTTTAGATCGTGTATATCCAGTATATTAATTTTTTGTCCATGTTCATTTTATAAGAAAAACTTTGTAATTGAGTATATTACAATGCATATATTTGCAAAATGTAAGTGCACTCCCTCTTTATGTGTTGTTATTTTTCTTTTGTACTCATAGTTAGTCGTGTAAGTCTAAGAAATTATATTCTTTCAGTAATTAAATACAGGCAGTCCTCGTTATTGAAGTTTGCCTTCAGATGTTTTGTGTATCTGACACTTCATAATTAATACCATTGACTCAGTTATAAGGCACCAAACCCAGTTATCCAACTATTTTTTTTCGATATGATGCCACGCCAATGATTTACCATATTGGCCTGAATATAAGATGATTTTTCCCTAAAACTTAAGCCGAAAGTCCATACTCGCCTTATAATCGCTGACTAAGCAAAACAACTATTACCGTATTTACTCATGTAACCCATGCACCTTTTTTTCCAAAATGCCAGTGAAAAGTAGGGGGTGCACATCATACATGAGAATTCATTTATTTGTGTACTTTGCTCACCTTTTTCCCAAAATGTTGTGTCGGTAAACAAATATATCTTAAGGCAGCATCTATTATTCTATTTCTAAATTTCTTTGTATTGAGACGTTGTACTTGGTACATAAATTTTAAGTCTATAACGATAGGAACAAAGATTAGGTCAGCGTCACCACCGTGGATTGAACAAGTCACAAGAGCGAAACAGTCACATATTGTAGCGGTGATATAAATTAAACACAATGTCTTTTTACGTAATGGGAACACAGGTTACAATATCACATATTCTGCTGCAACATTGTTAATACCATCTACTTTTAAACGCACACATTAAATTACAATGGAAAAACATGGGATTTTTCTGCAGCGGCGAGTATCGTATCCTTGGGGGATAAAGCTCAGACAGATTTAAAGTGTACCTTTTTAAGTGAATTAATCATTACCCTTACAATGAATCTTGGGAAGAGATTGCGATCATTTACCATTAGTGTAAAAATGCAAATTATAAGGGAGGCAGAGGTAATAGGAAATCGTGCAGCAGGGTGAAAATACGATGTATCAGAATCATGCATCAGGGACTGGAGAAAGATATGTTTTTATAAAATTAAAATTGTACCTTTTAAATGAGTTTTAAGTTTATTAACTGGCGTTCACCAAATTCTACAAAGTATAGGTGCAGGAGCTAATTTGGCTGCCGGAAAACTGGGCTAAGTCCCGATAGGCCGGTGCTGCCTCGTGAATTTGTCCCTGCGTATGCATATCTATATGCTTAACTTGGGTGGACCTTGTTCAGGGAAAAGGAATCAGTGAAGAGGACGACTTTTTTTTAAATCCGGCACGGATTTATTTTTTCCCTTTGAATTGGCACAAAAATAGGGGTGCGTGTGATACACAAGGGTGTGGGTTACACGAATAAATACAGTATAACTGTCAGTATGATCAGTGATGGTGAAACTTTTCTAGCTCACATGCGAAAATTACACAAATATGTGAGCCTGTTCCAACCCAACTCAGGAAATGCTGCAAATGTTTTGAAAATGAATACATTTTATCTTACCAGCTCACCATTCAGTTCCATTTCTGATGCCAGTTTTATTAGTGTGATACTTGTTATGACCATATTTTTGGGATTTGAGTGTGATTTATGTGCACTGTATTGGTTTTTCTGTTTTTCAATGTTTATTATAGATTTATTAAAGATTTCAGGTGACTTGGATTGCAAGTTTGAGTTATTATGGTGAAAATAGGGTATCTGGTCTTTGGTTGGGAACCTGACCACCATTATTAACATTGTTTGTATGAGAAAAGGGTATTGTTATTCGAAAATTCGTTACCCAATGCTTATTGTGGGATGCATTGTGTTGGATAACCGAAGACTGCCTGTAGTTTGGTATAATATAAAGTTTTAAAATAATTTTAGGATTAAATAACTTTTATGAAATCATTTTATATTTTCGAATCATAGTAATATAATGTTTCAATCAAGAAATAGTTATCCTCTAGTTAGCATTTGCTTAGCGTAAGAATTTATTACAGAAATTTAAATGTGAACCGATGGAAACTTTTCACATTTTCCTGAAAGTCTGAATGAATTCATTGAATAGGAAACCATTTCACCAAATTACACAAACAAACATTTTATAAAATGTAGATTTGGGAGATCTGAACGAGTATGTATAGTTTTGGAGAATTTTTCTACTGAAAAAGAAACTAATTTTTAATACTTGGTTCATAGTGTTGAAACTTTAAAATCTTATCAATGTGTCAGCTTTTAAGAGGTGTGTAATTGCTTTTGTTTCCATTTAGATGGAGAGGATCATATGTATGGCCCCAATGGCCATCCTTTTATTAGGAAAGATAGTAGAAAGAAGAGGAAGAGACGGGATCCAGATGAGGAAGAGGATGATGAGGAAGTTATCAAGGATAGAAAGAGAAGAGAACATAAAAAGAGACACAGGAAAAGAAGAGACTCAGGATCATCATCAGACGAGTCCGGTAAGTTCCTTTTTTAAATTCCAAATTGTCTCCCATTCAGTGAGAGAAAAATGACAACTTGCCATAAATTATGTTAATTTTAAAGCATTCTCATTTTTTATTTAAAGTCATGAAACCATATCTTTTTGTGAAATAAATTCCACATACATCCACAGACACATTTTCTTGCATCATAATTTCCTCGTCAGGATATTGTCATTTAAAGAGAATACACAGTAAATTTAATTAAGAATGAGAATAATTTGTTTTAATGAATTAAATTGTTTTTCATACTAGTGATACCTATATCTCCCATATAGCTCATTCATAGTGCCATTGTTAGCATTTAAATCTCAGATCATTGGGTGAAACCTTTCAGAATTGATTTATAAAAGTGTTTAGCTTCAAAAACCATATTTAAAAAATTGATCCGGTTATAAATTATCTTCAGTCAGTTGAGGAGGAGTCTTCATATTAGGAAATATTTTGAATAAGTAATATTTACATTGCAGTCTGTTGAAATTTTAAATTAATTCTGCAATAAATTAAATATCTTTCTCTAGTTTTATCACTGTAATTGCAGTTATTGCTTTTAATTCCTGCTTAGTAATTGCATACATTTTAGAGTAAAATCTCACATGACAAGGTGAGTATAGAAGATAGATGTGATTTTTTTTTGGTGTGACTGAGGAGAAGAAAACATAATTGCACTGGATGAAATGCTTACACTTTCATGTAAAAAGTATGTGATTAATCACTAAATGACCTGTATGTTATTTGTGATGCTAATTATTAAGAATTGGCATGGCTTTAACTTGCATTGTTGGACTAACACTGCTCCTGATTTGATTGGTTTTTATGTATGTGGTATTCTGTGAATGCTTCCATCATTAAATACATGACTGAATCTTATTGCATTTTTAAATTTAAAGGGGAGTTCGGGTCTAGTTTGTTTTTGTGACTCTATGTGGTTCTACTTGAATTTTCAGGGTCATCTTCTGGAGGATCAAGCTCTGGTTCATCATCTTCCGAGTCTGGTGAAGGTGGTTCACGTTCTGGTGCTGTAAGCCGATCAGATGATGAAAGCAGATCAGAGTCTGAAGAATCCGAGCCAGGATACCAGCTGAGAGCAAGACGTCAGGCCCTTTTCAGCTATCGTTTTAACGAATATGATGATCTTATCAATTCAGCCATTCAGGTATTAATTTTTTAAAGATTTGGGATTTTATAACTCAAAAAGATAAACTATTAGTCATTTAGTTGAACTCAAAAAAGCATGTAAAGACTTTCATACAGTACCTTTTTTTTACCAAAATCCAAATTTCAAATTTTCATTTTTCCTCAAAATATAAACTTAAGTTTGTTTGAATTTCCCATATTTTTTTATTTTAAAATAATAGTCAATAATAATGTATGAAAAATAACATGTAACCAAGGAAAGATATGAATCTTCATTTGTATTGTTTCATAAAAAAATATGTAATATATGAAGTTATTATGCTGTTGAAAATTGTCTTAAATTTCTACTTTCCTCTTGGTGAAAATTTTACTCAAACTTTTTTAACCATCTTTTTATACTAAATACATATGAAAACTGCATGCAGGTATTATGGTTACATAATTGCTATCCCCACTGTATATGTGTAAGAGGCCTGATTTATTGAAACGTCACTTTTTTGACTAGAAATGGCTTGTTCTTCATGAGAATTCCTTGGTGCATTTTAATAATCTTAATTTTTTATGCAATTTTCTAACTTATTCCCTGATTTTATTTCCATGTTCTCTTCATTCAGGTGTTTATCAATAAATTGCCATTTTTTTCTTTTGACTTTAAAGGATGAACTGGAAGCAGTGAAAGGAGCTGGAAACCAAGGACGTGGTAAGGACATAGCAAACATTGTAAATGCAGAGAAGGCTAGCATGGAAGAAAAAGTGGAAGAGGGGGAAGAATTTGAAAGAGGAGTAGATGAGAAGGGATTAGGGGAAATTGAAAAGACACCGGAAGGAGAAGGTGAGATAAAGGTGGCACCAGAGGGAGGCCAAGAGTTTGTTCCTGCTGTTCCTGTATCTGGAAAAGAATTTGCCAACGGAGAGGCTATTGCCAAGGTGAAGGAGGATGAGGAAAGAGATGAGGAAGATGGAGAGGATAAGGATGAAGAAGATGAGGATGAGGAGGATGATGATGAAGAAGTTATCAAGCCACGGAAACCAGTGTTGATCTTAACAGGACGTAGGAAAAAAACAAGAAGACTCAATAACCTGGAACTTAGCAGCGATGATGACGAGGCTGATTCAGATGAGGATTTCATGGGAAGCAGGTTAGTTTTTTGATGTTTCTATGTATTGGTCATACATTGTTTTTGTGGTATTATCAACTTTATTTGCTTTGCTCTATT
This sequence comes from Uropetala carovei, assembly GCA_036926305.1. Taxonomy (NCBI): domain Eukaryota; kingdom Metazoa; phylum Arthropoda; class Insecta; order Odonata; family Petaluridae; genus Uropetala; species Uropetala carovei. Next base: position 3,497,196 of record JAXCHB010000035.1, read on the forward strand.
CTCATTCATAGAATTGTGTGATACTAGATTTCATATGCAGTAATCTTTTTGTATCTTATTTAGTCATATACTTCATCCTTACATCTGAATTTGATAATTTGATTTATTTTGATATCATAGCATCTCTCCTTGCCTATATTAGTTTCTGATTTTTATTATAAATACATACTAATTCAGTTAAATAGCATAGTCAACTCTTCATAAAATAGGCTTACTTGATCATTTTATGGGAAATGTGGAAACATCATTACAGCTTATGTCTGTCACATAAGGATCTTCAGATTGATCATTCCCATCAATTTATGATCATTTTATTGTTGCTAATGTTACCTTCATTATTTATTTTTTTCATCCCAAAAGTTGACCTTGATAATTCATTTAAAGAAGAATGCTTTGTTTGAAAAATTAAAAATCCTATTTTTTTATCCTTAAAAGCATATTGAAGGTAAAGGATAGTACATTTATTCTCTCCACTAACTTTGTAGTTCTGATGAAGAAGATGAAGATGAGGAAGAGGAAGAACTGGAGGAAAGTGAAGACTCTGATGTAATGAGGAGGAGGAGGAAGGGTGGCAAAGGGAAGGGAGGAAAGAGAAAGAAGGGCAAGAGGCATTCTGAACCAGTACGGAGATCTTCTCGTAACAGAATCACACGATTCGACAAAGAATTCAGTAAGTGTTAGTTTCTCATGTTTTATGATTATCCTGTTATAATATCCTTAAGTTTTATTGGATATGATTATCATCACATATATTTCTATAAAGAGGAGGATAGAAACAATATATTTAAAAAATTAACATTGAATTTTTTGAAGTCTGGATTGTAGTTGATCAACAGTGATCATTATGAAATCCAAACTTTGTTATTAGATAACTTTGGATTGGAATTTACATTTTTCATCTTTTGAACACTTTTCTGTCAAGCTTCTATGATTCTTTTATGATTCAACAGAGAATTATTTATCTTGTCGTATGGCTGAAAAAATTCAAGAATGAGAACTTCAAAAAAGTACTTATCTCTCAGGTATCTCCAGTATCCAGAACACAGTTATAAAAATACCAGATATGAATTTTGGCTACAAAGCAGTCATCTTCAGTGATAGTTTACCAAAAATAGTATCTTTTAGAATCTACAGAATTATCACTGAAGATGGCTGCTTTGTAGACGAAATGTGAGCATGTGGTTTTTCATAATGTTATGGCTGTTGGAGATATCTGAGATAAATACTTTTTTTAATGCTTGTTCTTGAACTTTCTTTATGATGGTTTTTAATTTTTTCTCTAACAATACACTTAGTTTCCTGTTTGCAGCCATTTTCACCATATCTCCTTGAAATGCAATATTCTGCTCATATTGTATATTGGTAGCAAGTCAATCTAATCAGGCCTTGCACATTTTTCACTTGGTTATCAGTAAATCGATGAATTAAAATTTTATCAATGGTCATTGGATATTTTCAAGTGATGGTGGTAATTATTCTCCAAAACTGGTAACGTTTATATATTACATTATTTTTAACAAAAGGATCATCTGTAAAATATGACCAAAAGGTCACTTTTTAATCATTTCATATTATAAGTTGTCTTAAAAGGCATTCCCTGGGTTACGTAAGCCGTGACTTACGTAAACCCGCAATTATGTAAGCAGCCCCAAAATCACTGAAAAAAATTTCATTATGCGGAAAGTTTACATTAACAGTTTGCATAAGCAAGCAGGAACTACATATTCGCGTGAAGGAAGAATGTAAGGTGTGGGTTTTAATGGGGTGTTCTCAGTGTGTTCTACTGCTCATGCACATTAGCTTGATCTCTTAACATGTTTCACTTTTGCGTAAATTAATGTAAGTGTTGCCCTTGCAATCATGGCTGATAAGCATCGCAGGGAGATAAAAAGTGTTAGTTTACATGCCTCTATTTTAACCGATTACTTGTACTGTACTGGTGCAGCGAATTATACTTTAAACATATAGCATCAATAGTAATTTTTGACTTATGCAAATTTCAGGGTATGCACTGGGTTGCCACCTCCTCAGGTTTTGAGACTTGTCTCTGGGTTAAGGGTATAATTCTCCAGGTCTACAACAACATATGAAGCAGTGTGCAATAGATCAATAAATAAATACGTTCCTCATATTTGTATGAAAACTTATCAACTATTTTGTATCAAACATTTAAACACAGCAAAAAACATGCTTTTTCTACTTCACGTATGAGAAACTCCAGGTCAGATTATGAAATCTCAGTGTCAGATTAGAAATTCTCCGGGTCATTGACGAATTTGAGGTGGCAACCTGGGTGCCGGAACGCATTCCTTACGTAAAATCCGGGGAGTGCCTGTCTAAGAAAAGGTTACAACAAAGGAATGAATTAAAATATTTATTTAAGACAGCAAATATTGTGGAATCCTAGAATAATTTCCCAAAAAATACATTCTCTTTGATAAAACTGAATTAGAATTTACTTCCTGGTTATTTGCATGTCATCATGTTGATTGATAGAAGAAATATTTACTGTATATAAATCTTGAAAATGAGTAGATCTAAAACTTGAGCATATTTTATCCCTTTTTGTCTTCATGTACCTGTACTATCTATCAGCGAAATCTATTATCTCTGTTTTTTGTTAAAAGATTATTAACTGTGCTATCATTATTTTCTTCTTAATGAAAGATTCTTTTGAATGTTTAACCCAACATTATTGCTATTTCTACAGTTAATGATGAGACTGATGATGACAGTGAGCCAAGAGTAAAGAAGAGGCGCAGTGGTGGTGGAAGTAGCAGCAGCGGGGGAAAGAGAAAGAGGGTTATGCCACTTTGGGAAGATTCGGAGAGTGAAGAGAGTGATGTCACGTGGGGAAAGAAGAAGAAGAAGTAAGTTTCTTTTCTTTCTTTTTTAAGCATGCATTTTCATTTTTGGACAGTTCATTCTATATATTATGCGCATAGTGAAGCTTCGTCCATCCGTATGTAAGAAGCCTCGCGTAATTATATCGGCGTATTTCTGGAGAACTGTTCGTCGTAAAGATATGCGGTAAATGGCATTTTGTTTCTACTGGCTATGAGGTCCCTGGAAAAATATTTTTGTTTGCTGAAGTGTCCCGGCTTCAAATCCAGGAGACAATTATATTTTCCCATAAGCTTAAACGGGATTTTTGATTTTTCAGGGTGCAAGGTTTTTTTCCTTCGTTCATTAAAATACGTAAATATGGACTGATTTTCTTCTTTTTTGCTTTATTTTACAGCTAAAGCTTTATACTATCTTATTCTTGCAATGTTTACACGTTATGCGGTCGAATTTTTCAAAAATACGCATTCTTTTTAGAAATTTTACGGATTTTTCATACTCATTCCGGACATTGCCAAGGGGACTTTCATTGTTGCCTCCGATTCATTTAAGGCCAATTAAACCTTCCAATAGATGAAATAAAAGCATTATTGTTATCTTCTCTTCATTGATAATCTAAAAAAATGCTTGCATTGACGTAAAAGCAGTCGTTGATAGACACTTGAAGGAAAGCAACTGTTTGTGAGTTCATCTATAAGGGTGCAACGATAATCATTGGGCCTAAGGTAAGGTAGAATTAAACATTTTTCCCCTTTGAATATACCGTGATATTAAACTAGCATTGAGTAACTCTGTGACATTGTGATCACGTAATTGCTCTAATATATTGCTATAAAATCGCAGAAAATTTAAAAAAGGAGAGCTATTAGCCCAGCTACAGCTGCCAGAGAAAGGAAGAGGAGCCAGAGATCAAAGGAAGAGTATTGTAGGAAAGAGAGAGAAAGAGATGCAGAAGCTCATAGGATTGCCCGTGTAGATGAGGAGCGGAGAGTACAAGAAAGACAAAGAAATAGGGAAACACGTCAAATGAACAATGAACAAAGAAGATCTAACCTAGGATCGAACTATTTAGATTATTTGCAAGCGTAGCTGCAACGGGCTGCTAGTCAAAAATTGCGGTTCATCTGTAATTTTTGTTTGTATTATGTATACTATGTCTTCATAATTATTTTGTTTTATTTTAATGTGTAGTATTTGGTCAAGAGTATATTAATTGTAATAATTATCAACTGCATTTTATGATGATTAGAAGAAGTTTTCTAATCAATATTTTGTGTTAGAGATTTCATATAATTTGATATTTTTAGCAGGTTTTAAGTTCATTTTGCATTATATACTATTGATAAAATCTGTATGTAATGACTTTTGTATAACCTAGTGAAATATATACCTGACAGATATTAAGGAGGTAAGTATTGATGTGGATATTTATTGATAATTTTAAGCAGGTTGTCTCAACTAAACGTCATCCTCCATAAGTCTAAGGAAAACTTCCATTATACCCATATCACATCTGTTGTGCAAGTCTTAAACCAATTTCACTTGAAAAATAAACAGTACAAGTTCATATTCCTGTTAATGGATTTAATAAAGAATTTCCATGATTGTTATGCAATAGTTTATTTATTTTTAAAACATGAATACAATCGTTCTTCAATTTGAATTTCTTAGTGTTTCAAATAATACTTTTTAATTATGTGAGAAAGCTTCTTTCTATTTTAGTTTAACTTTAAGTTTATTAGTAATACAATATTAGCAAGCTTAATTTACACTTTAATATTGCCATGTGAAAGATTCTTTGATAGTTATAATACTAACTAATTAAATTTATACAGATATTTGTGATTATTCCTGGTAGATGCATTATAGTATTGCTTATAACCAGTGCTTTTTTTGTGATGGTATGCAACGGTACGGCATACCAGCACCTTTTTTTTCCGAGTGATGTTGACATGTCTAATTTCGATACATTTTCATTTTTTTAATTCTTTAAAACTTAAAGTAATAAATGGCTTGTATAAATGATTTTTATTATCAACTTCGTTATTAAAAGTTCATCGCAAATTCAATAGAGAAATGGAAGAGGGTGCAGGAAGAGGAGGAGGGGCTGGGAGGGGCATTTTACAATTTATCAAGATATGTGTACTAGCACCTTTATTTTTACAAAAAAAGCACTGCTTATAACCATAATTATTAGTTTTCAATTGGATCGTTTAATCACCTACTATGATTTTATATAACACTTAGGTACTCAAGGTAATGCTGTTGAAATTGATTAGGAAAAAATGTTAAAATTAATACTTTGTAGTATAAAATTTAATCATTAATAGTATTATTGATATAAAACTATGAATTTACTTAATAAAATAATTTATAATTGCATTTGTTAAATACATTACAATTGCTATGAATTTGAATTTTATATCTTGTGTTAATGATGATAAGTGCACTAATTGTAGCAGTCCTTCATTTTGCAGGAAACCTATGTCGATGCCAAAACCTAAAGCCAAGAAGAGAAGGAAACTAGAACTAGATTCTGACCTTGAATCTTATAAGCCTAAACAGAAGAGGCCAAAGGTTAGTGCTGTTAAATTCTTTAAAATTTAATAAATGTGGCTTTTCATTAATAAGGCTATAAATATAAGGATTAGTAAAACGTGATAAGTTTTTATTAACCTTTAAACGCCGGAATTTAAATACCCAGTTGAGGGTCCTGCTGCCAGATTTAATTTCAGCCATTTAAATATTTTGTGTATGTTTTTTTGAAAAAATCTCGTATCTCATGAACTATTCTTGAGAAAACATTCAAATAAAAAGCATTTGATTGTAAAAATAATGAAGAATCATATCTTTCTCCTTTTTATTCAAAAGAAATATGTCAAAATAACATACTGCCGAACAAACATAATATAAAACAAAAAATAAAACTATAACTATTTTTACTCAATATTTTGTCTGTAAATTTCCTATTCACTGTACAGCTGATGCAATCCCAGTGTTTTTTGTCCTCTAGAGGCTTGGACTGGTGTGTTACTCCTCAAAGTAAGGCGCAACACACAGACCCATATCACACACCTTGCATTTGTATTTCGTCCTCGTGTATTTGTCTTTCGAAGAATACACACGACATCTCACGTGGTTTCCCATAATTGGCCACTGTTTATTTTTCTTGGCCTCCAAATGATTAAGTTGGGTGTCAGTAGCACTAGGTCTCCCCTTTGGTTATGCCTGAGCAGGAAGAGCCCTAGAACCCTCTCTGTTCTGTTTTGTGTTCTCAAAACAAATGAGCAAGGCAGTTCGGAAAACCAAGACATGCAAAATAAATAAGAAAATGACAAAAGGGCCTTAAGGTTATATCTGAGTCACTGGGTTCAGTTTATTGAATCACTTTGGGATGCAAGGGAGGGTCCTGCAGCAGAGGCTTATTTTGAGAGGAAAAACTCAAGTATTATTTGCGCTCCCCTCTAATCCTTAAGACCTTCGGCCTTAGGAGAGGAGGAGGATAAGAGGGGTGTCTGGTCTTTTGTCTCATCTCGATTGTATGACCAAAACGACGTCTGTGAGTGGCATCAGAAGTAAGTATGCCACTGGTGTGCCATTCGGCAGATAGCCCACATAATTTCCGGCACACCGGCATGCCATTCAGCAGATAAAGGTTAATTGACTTTGGAGCTAGAAAGTTTTCTTAACAACACTAGAGGCATTTTTGCTACTGTGTGCTTTTATCACCATTTTCATGCTGCAAGGCACTTTTTTGTTATTATATAGTATGCTCACTAGGCAGTGCTGCACGCTGAGTACAGTAATTCCTTGGTTAGCAAGTTTTCATTATTACACAGTTTTTCAATTAAAGATCATTTTTCAAACAATGTGAGAATTTTTGTCATTACAAGGAAAACTCCCCTAATGGCATTGGCCAAGCATCATCCAGGCCATTGTTTTATTTACTTTTGGATACTTGAACAGCAATTTGCAAAGAAAATTTTAATGTGTAGCAGTTTACCAGTTTTGTATCAAAATTTTTTAAAGTAATTAGTATTCCTATTCAGAGAAACAATTAATGAATTGTTAAATTTTAATTGAAAGTATTGCATCACATTTTGAGAAAAAATATTTTTCCTGTCATAGTCTGCTTCATTGTATTGAAAATTGCAATGCAATTCTGCTCAAAAGAAACGTTTGTCCTAAATCCATTCGTGCAATCTCAATACCATTTTTTTTTAATTTTCCTCCATTTAAATGAAATGGGAGTGGGTGTACTATAATTATAATTTGTATTTTAAAATTATCTACATTCATCGTACGAATTTGGGATTTGAACCCAGGAATAGGGAAAAGAATGAAGTTTCATTTTCATACCATAAATTTTCAAATTTTTCCAAAATTGAACTTCTAACCACAAAATTTCAAGTTTTTTTGAATCGGTACTTCTTCGTTCTCACAGAACCCCAATTGTTGCCAATTTAAGACAGTCAAGTAATCCGAATGAAATAGAGAAGGTAAAATATGCTTATTTATTATCTAAGTGGATAAATATGGCATGAAATGCTCTTTCTTGAGTTTCTAACATTACACGACAAATTACCGTATATAATCAATTGTAAGCCGACCGTTTTTTACTTTTTTACCTCCTTAAAAATTGCCACTCAGCTTAGAATGGGGTCTTAAAAATCAGTGAATGAAAAAGTAAAGTAATCAGTGCAATAGTGCCTGTAGTTACTTTATAACTCTAGATATAAGTGTATTAATGTATAAGTAAACAATCTAATTTAAATGTTTGTAAAAATAATCACAGTGATTGAATAGGAAGAAATAAATGTTTCGATACATTCACTCCTGAGCCATTTGAGCATAATCCTAGGATTCCCCAAGCCCACCGCCATTTCCTTGTGCCTTTGCAAGCGTAAATTTTTGTCATTTACTTTGGCAAGTTTTTCAGTTTTTTTAAATAATCCCATAATGGGACAAACACATTATTCTGCAGACTTGAAGAGAAACTTGATAGCATATGCAGAAGAAACATCAAATCTTGCTGCATTATGACGCTACAGGATTGATGAGTCGAATGTGAAACGTTGGAGAAGACATAGAGAGAAACTACTATAACTTGGGGACACCTTAGATGAACGTTGCTTTTCTTATGGCCAATTATATGTAGCATGTTCAAGAGTCAGTAACTGAAATAATTTGTATATTCGGTACTTGTAGGTTATCCCGGACCACTTTCAATTTGTCGTAATTTAATATATTTTATATGTCAATATCGAGTTTCTGTAAACAGAGTAACAATTAACAGGGAGCCCAAATTAAAATCATTTAAACAATATTAAATTATTAAAGAAAGGTACTGTTGCTAACCCATGACTGATTGGCCGGTCTCTACATTTACAAACCCAACCTCCGGACAACGTGGAGGGTTTCTTTGGTTCAAGGCGAGGCGAAGGGCGCGGTAGCACCCGGAGACGACTACCCATTAAAACAAAGCGAGCCGAAGGCACGTCAATATATCCTTTCAATGTTATATCCTCTTGACTGTTGCGCTGCAAATTGAGAGGATATATCGACGAGCCTTCGGCTCGCTTTGTTGTAATGGGTAGTCATCTCCGGGCGCTACTGTGCCCTTCGCCTCGCCCAGAACCAGAGAAACCCTCCATGTTGTCCAGAGATTGGGCTTGTAAATGTCGAGACCGGCCAATCTGTCATGGGTTAGCAACAGAAATATGTCTATAAATTATTTTCAAAAAGTGGTCTGGGATTACCGACAAAATAAAGTGGTCTGGGATAACCGACAAGTACCGTATATTCTTTTGGCAAGTCGCGAGACCATAAACAAAGTTTAGAAGGAAATATTGTAAGGGTTTTTAATGAGTTTTCCAAAATTATGGAGGTTGAAGAAGATAAAGTTATGAAGTCATGAAAGTTCATTTGTACTTACCTAAGGAAGCTTCTCAAGGTACTAATCACAAATACCCCTGGAAAAGATTTTTCTACTAGCTATTACATGAATTAAAAACTTTTAATGTTAAATTATTTCCACTTTTTTGATAGACTATTCAGTTTCAGTATAGGGATTTTCCTGACTTCCAATAAAATTGGCATCATGATCTTAAAAATTTGCTGCATTTTCACCATTCATAGTTGATAAATAGAAAGTGTTGAACATTTACCATGCTATCGGATGTTTGGAATGCTTCCTCTGGACAAAATTGCCAGCGAACATGGACATTCTAAATGAGCAAAGGAAAAATCCCTGTAATTATGGCACTCCTTATTTTGACAAATCTTTTGAAGAAAAAATTTGGGCATTACACAAGCTAATACAGTAGTTATTAGTATAGAAAGTATGGGTCCAGAACACATCCTACAATTATTACGTATTATTATGGGAAATAGTTTTTTGCTTAACGTGGTACTTCTAAGGAATGCATCTATCACATTAGCCAAGAAATACCTGTACTTATTTCTAACACAGAAAACATTTGGGTTGATGACAAAATTAATTTTAATTATTTCTTTTCTGCTTTCCTTCAAGACATATTTCACTTATACAATATTAAATTTTCATCATATCAAATTAAGTAATCATGTCAAATTCTTGTTTATATGGATACTGTTTTTTAGGCCAAGCCACGAGAAGTAGTGGAGGAACTACCTCCATCTCCTGATGAACCAGTGAGAAGAACAAGAGGAAGGAAGATCAACTACCAAGAAATAATTGGCTCAGACAGTGAAGAGGTGAGAAAATGTGTATATTTAAACATGTAGGTATAAGTTTAGAATATGTTAAATGGGAAAACGTATCTTCAACTTAAAACAACCTTTTGTAAAAATAATAATTATCTTGAATTTTATTTTAGTTTAAAATATTTTATTTAGTCACCAACATGCTCCAAGTATCTTATATACCCTTGCTCTTATGTGCATGCTTTATATAGAAAAATGTTTTAATTATTTCAGCCATTCATGAAACTTATAAGGGATTTGCTTTGAGTAAACAATGGATACCAATATAAATAGCCATTCGAAGTTCACCAAATAGAAAATATTCCATTGTGTCCCATTGATTTTTACAGGAGGCACTTGGATTTCACCGAAAGGATGACAGTGAGGATGAGTATGTGGCTCAAGAAGATGAGGAAGAAAAGGAGCATATATCAATGCAGAAGGTCATCCAGAAGACCCCGCCCAAAACACCACCAAGGATAACACCAAAGCAGACACCTGTGGCTGCACCTCAGCAACGTGAATCGATAACGCCACCTCGCAGGGTCACACCTGAGGAAGTGGCAGCTGCAGCAGCTGCAGTCGCAGCTCCTCCTCGCCTCACTCCTCCCTTGCCTGTTATCTCCTCATCAATTCCAATCATCCAGCCATCGGTGAGCATCATCCCAACATCTCCACCACTCAGGCAACCACAGCGCACACCTCCCAAGACGATTGAGAGGCGGAAGGGCCCAGGCATGACCATGGGAAGAAAGTTACCGCCTCCTAAGGTGAAGAAGATGAGGGGTGGATATAAGGGGTCACCTCCTATCCCTAACGTCACGGTGCAAGCTGTTCCTCCGCCTGGCATGAGGAGGGGAGAGGATAGCGAAGAAGAAGAGGAAGAAGAAAGTGAAGAAGAGAGTGAGGAGGATGATGAGCGACCGAGGGTAGTGCTAAAAGGGAAGTTGGGCAGCGGGGGTGTCGTCTCTTTGGGGCCGGCAGCTGACAGGGCAGGCTTAAGGGTCACCTTGGTGAATGCTCCGACCACTCCCAGACATGGAATGCACACGTCTGGGCCTGTTCCCCCTCCACCGCCACAGCAACAGCCGCAGCAAAATGTGGGCCTCAGGCAGAGCCCTGCAGTGGGGACTTACGGAGGTGGCAATTTTCCTCAAATGCCTACAAGTTCAGGTGGCGTCATAACACGCCTCTTGCAGCAGCAGCCTCAGCAGACTGCTGCACCTGCTCCGGCATCACCCTTCTCAGCTGCAGCTGCTGCTGCCCTCAAATTTTTCCCACAACAGGGACAAGCTCCGCCAGGGACAACGGAAGCAGGTGGGATGGTTGGAGTGGTAAGAGGAGGGCAGAATGCACCGCCTCCCCCACCTCCATATCAGATTCCTGCGGGAGCCGTCATAAGGGGAGGACGAGTTCCTCCTCCATCGTTCGGAGGCCCTAACCTAGCATCTCCCCCGCAGCAGAGGCCACCCATCTCATCTGCCGGGCCGCCTCCTCAGTTCGGTCGTGGCTCCAACCGTGCCCCGCCTCCTGCACCTCCACCTCAACAGCGTCCAATGGCACCTCTCCCTCCAGGAGGAATGTACAGGCCAATGGAAGCATCTGGGCCACCACCTCTGCAGCCAACGAGCGGAGGCGGAGGCAAAGTGAGGCCATCTGTCCCTCCACCTCCGTATGTGCCACCCCCAGTGCAGTCGAGGCCGCCTCCCTTCCCGCAGTCTCCCTCACCAGCACCTCCTACCCACATGCCTTCCTCAGCGCGTGGCTTCCCGCCGTACACCTCACCCCATCACGCACCACCACCTCAGCAGCAGCAACCACCCATGCCTCAGACGTCTGGTTACCCACCCTTCGTACCACCTGGGAACCATGTGTATCCTCCCCAGCCAATGATGGAAGAACCTCCATATCAGTACAACTCAGTCGAGGGGGCTTATCCTCCTGCCTCAGATGTTCACCGTGGTCCCTCGGAAGTGCCGTCCCCCCAGTACGAGCCCGGTAAGGCGCAAGGGCCTGGTACGGGTCCATCCTACGAGGAAGAAGGTGAGTTTGGGGGATTGGTGTCCTATTTCTCAAGCCAAAGGCAGGATGATTTGGACTCGTAGCAAGATGGTTATGAGATGTCACACTCTGTGTTAGAATAGAAGTGCTGGTGGTTGACTTGCTTGAGATGGCAAACTGCCATTTCTTTCTCCTTACGCTCTAAGCAAGGTTGGGAAAGACCAGAAAATGGTGAACCAAGAAAACTACTTGAAGGTGTTTTTGATATGCTAACCTGGAGGAATCCAGGTGTTTGCTGGTACATTTGGGCTTTCCCAAAAACCTTCTTGTCCCTTATCAACTTGGCAGAGTAAATATTTTTATTTAAATCCAGGTACTTCATTTTAGTGAGGAACTCTTAAAATTCTTGGCTCACTAAATTGGTTGTAAATTTTGGTAACTCTGTTGGCTGTCTATAAAAGTGGACCTCTCAAAGTTGATAAAAAGTGCAAGATGTTTAAAATAGAAGAGCAAGTGTGAGTTTTTTCGAGTTTTGTGGATAATAGTGATTGTGATCACAGGTTGGTGAAATGACATACATATTACTTAAGGACCGTTTGTAGAAGAATTGTAGCAACTTTTTGTGAGGCGAGGTAACACTAGGGGTTAGACATCTTTGCAATTCGTCAACCTTTTCCCAAAGAGGTGGGTGATATTATCTCTCCATATCTAGTTTGATTTTAATGTGGTAGTTTTGGTGTTGAGGATAGTAGTTGTCAGAGGACGACGGTGAAATCGGTATTAAAGGCAGCTCTTTCAAGGAATCATAATTTTGAGCTGGCAAAACAACTCTTCTGTGCAAATATGTCACATATATTCATCTACTCACAAAATATTTTCATTTTATGTTATTTTTAATATATCATCATAGTAATTTTATTATTTTATCAGCAGCGAAAATGCTGTGAAATATGTCATTTGTGTAAAATTAACGTTTATAAAGGCAGGAGTTTTATATGTCAGTTTTGTACATAAGTTGTAAATACTTCACTGTGTAAAGCAAAATATGTTTGGGACAAAGTAAGGTATATGGAAATGAGGTGAAATTTAATTGTATCTAAACAGTGAGGTGAGTGAAGCTTATTATTCTCTAACCTAAACAGCAAAATACAAATGTAAATGGACCATTTAGAGTAATGATGATGCTGGCACAAAAGAAGTACTGTAATTGAGCTATGGACGTGAATGTTTTTTGCGTGAGTGCTGCATATTAGTCAAAAGAGTGTGCAATGCTGCAAAATGCTGTTTGACAAATGCCATCAGCTACGTGCACCACAGGTGCTAGGGTTTGAATTTTGTGTGATGATTGTACTTGAAACTTAAAACAAGTGTGCTTTTATTCTTTCCTTTTTTAAGTTATCCCGTTCTGATAAAAAATGGTGTCGGTAGAATATGAAACTACACTATGTACTAATTAGTGCTTGTTTCCCCAGTTTTTGGGTGGCTGTATGCCTCAATGAAGTTCTAATCTGCTGTGTGGTTGAGAAATGATATCATTTTAAACTGAATTGAAATTTCAAAAAACTTTGATGTGATTGTACAGTACAATATTAATTATTCGTTTAAAGAACTAATTGGGGAATGGCAATTGAATAAAGTTTTCTGTATTCTATGACCAATACTGCAGAGCGTTTAATCTTCTGCTGCTGCGGGTGAACGTGAATTATGCATTTCTCCCACAAGCATTTTTATCTTCACGCTGTAGAGGTGACATGTTTTATCGAGTTGTTAAAAAGTGAATACTTAAAAAAAATTTAAGCATTGGTTCTTTGCCGTTGAGAGATTTTGCCTCGTTTTTCTGTCAAAGAACAATTGATAATGTACAAATTTGATCAATTAAGAAACTATTGCATCTCCCTATTAATTGTTAGGGAATTTCAGTTCTTCGTTAATGAGGCAAAATCTCTGTCGGACTGTCTGTATGTAAATAGTGTCGTCTTTAGTGTGTGTAAAATTAATATGTATAAGTCACCAACAGTTGTATTTGCAATCATTTTAATTGTATTTAGTGTTTTGACCTCATTATCACTATGTTCATTTATACATAGATATCCTGGGTGCATAATGCTTCACTGTAAAGAGAGAAAAAATGGATCAGATCTGTATTTTTATTATTTTTTTATTAATTGTACTATTTAATAGCAGCCCGAAAGCAACTATTTGTGTGCAGTATAAATGTAGTTTCATTTGATGAAAAATTTAAGTTGAATCTATTAGATTCTTTGTTAAGCTTTGTTGGGCTCAAGTGCTTTGAACATAGTGAATACTACTGTAATTCACGAAAGAAGAATTAAGCAACCAACTACAGTACCAAACAACAAATTGCTTTGAGCGTCAAAAATAAGTGTGCTATGAATGTTCAACTACTCTTTCTAACAGATTTGTATTGTTACAACTTGTAATGAAATATAAGCAGACCCATCATAAAGAGATGGAATAAATCCAGTTTTTTCTCCACTATGCTTACATCTGATCGCAACATTCAAATTAACTGCACTTTATTAAACATTTTGCGAAAGAGGCTCTCTTGATGGAGTAACTTTAAAATGCAGTAATTAAAAATTTAAGGGACATCATATTTGAACTATTGTGGATTATTTGTGTGTTATAGTTGATAATTCTAATGCCATCAGATTCTCTCAGATTAGAAAAAAAATATCAATTTTAAATAATGAAATGTGGGGAAAATTTCAGTCAATTTGCATATTATATTATCCCTAAGAGAAAAAGGCATGATTACTTGTTAGACCTGGTTTAGGGAGCACTGGCGCACATGGGGGGGGGGGGGGGGGGAGAAGAGGTTCACCGGGTTTGGACCCTCCCCTTGGAAAATTGTGATTTTTCTAAACTGGTTACATTCGTTATTTTAAATTTTGGTCCATGGGCGCCATCCAAGAGGATTAGGAGACAGTTTGTCCCCTTTATTTTTAACATAATAATTCAATACGCGACATGATATAATTTGCATACAACTTTTGTGCTTGTCAAATATTTTGGACCCTCCCCTCCCCTGTGTGCACTGTCAGGGAGTAGTCTGCTATAAAAATGTTTAATAGCTTGAAGATATTATTATTGGACTGTTTGGAATTAAAACACCAAACTTTTAAGAAATCCATTTTATTCAGTGTTACTTTGAGATAATTATTCTGCCTAGATAATAGATGATTATTTTTCATTCACTAAGCATTAAAGAAAACCATGCGTACTTTCTTTTACACTAACATTACAGACTCCAAAAATAATACGATATATCGACATAAAAGAAATTAATATTGTTTAAAAGTTTTTAATATAAATTACCATTCATAACAACAAATTTGACTTAAATGTTACATATTTTTAAAATATTACACCAATACATTTAATGTTTTAAGCATAATAAAATTTACAAAGACATTGCTTTTAAGGATGGAAACTTTAGTATTTCACATATTTGAATAACAAATTCGATGACAACAAATGCTCCTAGATGTTGCTGAAATTTATATTTTATCTTTTAAATATTCAACTATAAAAAAATTGAACAAACTAATACCTAAAATAATATCAAAGTTCTTTTGACTAAAGAAATAGTTCACTAACAGCTTTCAGTACAATAACCAAGCCAAATTGCAACATCATCTTTCCATTCATCTTTGTGTTCTATTATTGTTTCACATGACACCTCACTTGAAGTTACTGAATTGGGTATATAATTCATTGCACATTTTTTAATGGAAGCAGAATCATTTGGAAAAATTTCAGTCAGTATGGTTTCCCTTTCCATGGCAGAATGTTTGTCGTCTAAAAATGTCAATGGCAACTGAATACCCATTTCTTTTCTTGTAGCTGAACATGATGTTAAACTGTCCTCTTCAATTGCGGATTCTTCTTTTTTGACTGGATTTGTATCTTCAGGTAATATTTCTTTAGAATCTCTACATACCTTTAGATGCTGCAGAGTTCTTCCTATCTGAGAGCTTTCTGCAACTGGTGAAAGTTTGGCAAAAATAGTTCTATTAAGGCATTAAATTAAAGCTATAACAATGAATTTTTTCTGACAACATTCACCTGCACCCATGTTTCCTTTGCTGCAAAATTCCTTTAAAATAGGCTCAAAATCTCGCACTGAAGTAGAAGATAAAGATAAGTCCTGTGTTGGAGGTAGTGATAAGTATTTCTCATCAAGTCTTTTAAGCTCCTTCTCCGAAAGATATTTGCCAATGCTGTTAAATGAATGTAAAAGCTTATTGTAAATGCTAAATCATAGAGATTAATAAGATGAATTGATAAATATATCTCAAACTGTTTTAAAAGTAGCAACAAAAATCATTTTTTAAATTGACAAAGACATTCTAACAATAAAATGGTTCCTCATATTTAATTATATATTATGTCAACCCTTGAGTATAATAAAACAATTGTGCATAAAGGGAAACCATGTTAAATAGATGTTCCTTTTTTCTCCAGGGTACCTACTTATATTTATAAATCCAGCAAAGATATTATTCAATCAAAATCACATAGTAAAGCAGGTAAACATAAGACAGCAAAGTATAGCTTCACAACATGAAACTTGTTTTTTACCCTTCATATCTTCAAGTGTTTCACTAATTACTGCGAGTTGATCACACCAAATTTCAAGCTACTGTTATTAAGAATATCAGTTACACCTTAAAACTCAAGTCAATTTTACCCTAATACTGATTAAGACAATCAAAAACCCTCTCTTTAAAAAGAAATGATATACATGGTAGAAATTGTTTTAGGTTTGATCTAATATATAAAAAATATTTTATACAACATTGTCAATACATGCGCTCACCTAAATTCGCTGAGGCTCTTCCTTTGATTTATTCTACAAGAAGAATACACATAAGAAGTGCTAAATAGTTCAAAATGTTCCATACCTGGCAAAAACTTGCATGAAAGGTTAATTACATTTGGCATGGGCTCAGATTTTATTGATACTGACCCACCCCCCCACTGAAATACGTATATTTTATAAAAAGTGTCAGTGTCTCGCTTAAGAGGGTAAGATTAATTTTAATAAAAAAGGTTTTGTAGAATGTTTTTACGAAAAATTATGCACAACTGTTAAATGTCAATATTTCACCTTAATTAGGCGCGATACTAAATCCACGTCATAGCTTGATTCTAAAACTATAAAATATATTTTGCGCCCATTGCTTAGTCGAAACAAATTTCTTGAATGCGCGAACATTTTAACTAAATTTCTTTCAGCTAACACAGAATTTAAGCATTGGCGCAAAACATCTAACAAAACAACAGAAATCACTAACGTCAGCGACACGGAAAATACTGCAACTACGTACTTTCAAAATTAGAGAAAAAATATAAAGAATATGTTATCATGCAACTGCAAAACCGTCTGTAATTATTATCCAATTACCAAAATTGCCGCAGTAACCCTTATGGGGAGGTAAATATTCGTTTTTTTAGAATTTGTCTTTCTATAAAAAGCTTTAAAATGTTACTGTACTCGCGCGCTACGAATCGAGAAAACGCGCCTAGACTTGAACCAGTGCACTCAGAAGAGCTTTGTAACGCCTCGATATAGTTTTATTTGTGGTACGTATATTTTATTGGTCTGCTTTAAAAGTAATATATTTAATGCTTAAAATGAGGTGAAACTGATGTAAAAATTAGTTGTTTCATCCACCAAGTATCCAGTTAGCAAAACATAATCCTTATGATATTCTGAAGCATAAATCATGCAAATGAATGTGGTGTCTCGTCGAATTTTATTTCTTTCTTTTCCCAGATAGACCTAACATCTTAGAAGAGATTTCTGACTATTCGACTAAAACCAACGGTACTTCATTTTTATCTTATGCAACAAAGTTCTTAGTTTTTATTTTATAAGATAATTATGTATAAATTTTTTAAAAAGTAAGCGCCATATTGGAAATCTTTTATAATGAATTATATAGTATTACAATAGCTTACTAATGCTTCCTCCACATTTAAATATTAATGTACGTTTTATCCATAAGTAACTAGATTTTTACTTCTCAAAATTTCTAAAGATACAACTTTATTTGATAGAATAACTAACTCCTATAGTCATGGTTAACTAAAAAATCGATGTTAGCCTGTGTCAGCCATTGCTTAACTCGACCTTTTAATGATTATAACATATACCATTGTTTGGACAAGCCATGAGATGATTTTAGTAAATATGATTTTGGATAATCTCGCTCTTGATATCGGTTTCCCCATTTGAATTATATTCCCCTACTTCATTGTATATTAAAAAACGAAATCTCCATGCTAATAAAAACATTTATATAACCGATAAAATGCGCGAAAATGACTAAATAATTTACAGATTATTCATTCATTCATAGTTTTCGACCCTAAGGTTGGTTTGAAATGACTAGGGAATAAACACATATGATGTGGTGGTTTCCCATTGCCTTCCACATCAGACACACACATGATTGATGAAATTATGAAAACAACATAAACATCCATGCCCTTGGCGGAATTCGAACCCACGACCTTAGTGATGGTAGGCCAATACGCTAGCCCTTCCACCACCGGGGCCAGCTTACAGATTATATCAAATTAATAATTTCTTAACATAATAATTTGTAACCAACTATTTATCTGAAACATCAAATAATTCTTAACAGAACCTCTAATAGTAGAATAACTATTTAAATATTTTCATTGGAATTATCAGGTGAGTAATACCCATTTCCTACACTTTTAAGTTATATAAAAATTTGAATAAATTAATGATTTCATGAAATATGTTTACTTAAAAGTTAAGGAAGTTGTACCATGTAAATTATAAATGGTTGTAATTCATAAAAACTACTAAAATCTAGTTTGAAATTGGTAGTAGTAAACATTATAATCTGTAACAAAATGTTATGCGTTATAATTGAAAAATATAGAAATTTGGGTTACATTTAAAGCAACCTCAAGCAACCCCTTAGCCACCTTATAAACCATCCAATTCTTTTGCAATTCTCTGCTGTCCACTTTAGCCCTTAAAGATTATCATTTACACTATATGGATAAAAAATAGTACCAATACTGCAACAATTTAACAAATGCTATCATGTTCTGAACAATACTTATCACATTTTATTTAGTTTTATTCCATTATTTTTTACCATAGTCCATGAGGAAAAAGTGTGCAGTAGTTCACTCAGTGTTTAAACTTTAAAGGACTGTAATGATCAAATTTATCGATTCTTTTATGGCTATCTCTGACAATATTGCCATATCTCATTTTTCTATGGTGTTCATATAATCCATATTTTGTAGGAATATTAACTGTTGACTTTGAGCATGCAGTGTTGCCTAGTAGAATATCTTCTCACTTTGGAATGCTAGGATCTCACTATAAAAAATGTAAAAATTCATTGCAGAAGGCATCATAAAACAGCAATCTTTAGCATTTAAAAATAAAATCTTATATAACAATAAATGTTAAATGTAGTCATGGTAAACTTTAATGTTTACGCAATGAATTTTATTTTAAAGTTTTCTCCTCTATGTAAGCTAGACCCCTTAGCCACCTTATAAACCATCCAGTTCTTTTGCAATTCTCTGCTGTCCACTTTGCAAGCTGGTAAATGTCTATTACAATAGCACAGTGGTTCCCAACCTTTTTTGGTAAGGCCTTACATACCCCTTCTCAATTTTTTTAGAGGACGTAAATTTTACTGTTTACCATGTATGTGTATACAGGAAAATACACAGATAAAAGACTTTTCATATGGAATATTTTCGATTTCCTCCTGCCAAAATAAGGCAAGTAATGGTTGAGACATGTCACCAATAAATGCAGTTTATGAATTTAAACTCCTATATTTCAAAAACCGTATTATAGTAAATATTAAGTGTAGCTTAAGGGTAAGTGACTTTGAACTGCATTGTATTAGTGACTTTGGACTGCATTGTATTTTTCGATTGAAAATTTGTTGATTAATTGAAAATTAAAATATGCAATGAGCGCTAAGTTTTTTCTCGTACTGCATTGTATTTTTGGATTGAAAATTTGTTGATTAATTGAAAATTAAAATATGCAATGAGCGCTAAGTTTTTTCTCGTATTGTATTGACATATTAGTTACACAACTTTAAATCCAACAAGTGATACTTCATGTTTCGACTACCTTTATAGGTATCAACAATGGGCTGATGTTACTCAAAATCCAAATGTGAATGTGGAAAAAAATGACAACTGCCTATCTCTGTGCCCGTTATTTGAATAAAAATCAGCTCAGACAGTTTAGAACTATAAACATATTTTAAAAAGTCAAAAACAAATCCAAATGCCTGAAAGGAAAATAATAATGAATTTAATAAGTTTTGGTGAGGAATAGAGGTAGGCAACAGAGGCATAGTGATTTTCAAATCTCTTTTGAGTTTTTGAACGTAAAAATTTGTATGTATCAAATATCTCTTGTACCTCTTGATTTGGCTTCACATACCCCTTGGGGGTACATGTACCCCAGGTTGGGAACCCCTGCAATAGCAGAAGCTTTTATTAAATTATCTCTATATAATGTAAGAAATTCGTGCATTGGTCATAAGCTATACCAGGCAATTAAAAATACATTTATTTAACTTGATACATACAAAAAATTTTGAATTAATTTTTATAAATCAAACACTTAAATTAGTATTCATGGTTCATTTTGTTTGTTTGCATGTTATGATCCTTAAATGCAATAATTAATGTGTGTTTTAAATAGCTTTGACCTGGCAAGGAGAAAGAAATTTGTTAAAGAGAACATGATGGATTACGAATTGTAGGATACACTGATATAACTTGCTTTACTTCTTCAATGATTTTATTATGGATATTCATAATTTTGGACCATGCAAAATTCTCAGTTTTGAGATAAAAAGAAAGGTATTTATTATTTAATTACTCAAATAGTATCTGTAAATGCAGTTCTATTATAGAATAAGAAATACATGTGTGTTTTATCAATAATTTATTCCAAAACATATTTGCTTACACATTCACAATTGGTTAGATTTTACATCATTAAAAAACATTAACATATGACATTACAAATTCAATAGAAATTCTTATCATTATGTATATATTCAACATAACACTGAATCAGTTCTCTTTAATGCAAGCATATAACAAAATGCAAAGCACAATTGATGTTCTGAATTAAAATTTTAAAGAAAGCTTTAATAATGTTTGGTAATGAGTAAAAAAAATACAGATGGTAGTAAAGGTGTTGTTAATGTAACAGCTTTTAAGATTCTGGGAGTATAGAGAATGCTGGGATAAAAAAGCATAGTTACATTTACTTGGGCGATAGAATCAGGGATTGAGGGTCTTGCATTGGGTGATCTTGAGTCAAGTAGGTTTCTCAGGGCAGACAGTCCTTGATAGAGGAGAATGTTGGTGTTGTCACCCATATATCTTAATATATAAAACGGAGTGGATGTATGTCTGAAAATGTTTAACCCACTTCCGGAAGACCTAGAAACTTGAAGTTTGGTAGGATTATAGGTTTTTGGTCACAACCGAAGGAAAAAGTCCAAAACTTACAAAATTTCAATTTTGAGGAGCTATTTTGACCCCTTTTTGCCCCATATTTGGCCCATAAGAAACCACTTAATTTGATGTAGAGGTTTTTATATTTGCATTTTAAAAATATTTAACGTCAAGATACGAACTTGAGACTTAAACTCTCGGATAGGATATAAATTGTAGTTTCTTATTTTTGAAGACAGAATTCAAATCTGAGTAGAATTAACGTAAATTTAGAGTTTTTATCGGAAAAAGTGGTAATTTTTCTATGTCCAACAATCGGCTGCCTAGGCAACAAGCTTAATTCTTTCATATGGGTAAGCTTTTAATGGGAATCAGAAGCTTATATTTTAATGCCATTAATGTTAAACTACGACTAATGAAGGAAATCCGATATTGATATAATCCCCATTTTTGGGGCTGTTTTGCCCCAGTATTGCCCCATACGAGAATAAAAAAGGTGAGGCAGCTCCATATGACCTAGAGACTTGAAATTTGGCACGATTATAGAAATTTCGTTGCAACTGAATCTATATAACTATAAATAAAATTGTAACCTCTGTCTGTACATTTGTTTTTTGTCGGGGTTATACTTTTTTTGTTTTTTGCATCACAAGAAGACGTTTGAACCGGTTTGCAGAATTGTTGTCTGTCTCTCTGTCTGTTTGTTTGTTACGGCATCACACAAAAATGGCTGGTCGAATTTTTATGAAACTTGCAGCGTATCTGTAGACTGGTCCAGCTTAAAATATAGGCTGTGTCATATCTCAAAAAAAATATTAAGTGGGGGTTTGGGGAGGGGGGCATTGATTTGGTTTTTCAACGATAACTTGAGTAAATTAACTTAGGAAGTTCAAATTTGATAAATATTTTAGGAAAAATTGTCTGTCTGTTTGTTATTGCATCACGCAAAAATGGCTGGTCGAATTTTTATGAAACTTGCAGCATATCTTTAGACTAGTCCAGCTTAAAATATAGGCTATGTTGTGTATCTCAAAAAAAATTCTAAGTGGGGGTTTGGGGGGCAACGATTTGGTTTTTCAATGATAACTCTCGATTAAATTAACTTAGGAAGTTCAAATTTGATATTTGTCACTTTCAGTACAAGTATAAGATCATTCTCCTATATATTTATGAAAGTTTGTTTGTTTGTGCATCTATACACTTTCACACCGTTCAAGCTAGAATAGCCAAACTTTCAACAAATACTTTCTTCACAAATGGGAAGGTCGTAGGCTACTTTTTAATCCCAAATGTTCTTTATTAGTTGTATAAAAAGCAAAATAACTTTGCATGCTAATGCATTGCCATCTAGAGATTGGTTAGAAAGAACGGCACAGTACTTTTCGAACTGTTCTGATGCCTAAACTTCAGTAAAATAACTGTTCTCATAAACTTCCTGTTCTCAAACAACAGGTAACTCTACATCTTATACACAGTGAGAAAGGTGGGAAACGACTACTTCCTTATCTGTAATTGGACGGCAGGTACTGATTAAACTACATACGCATATTTTCCTAAGTCCTACTATTGATTTGAATCAAATTTGGTACAATTGTGGAGGGCTCCCAGAAATGATTCATACGTGCTTTTTGCTTCTCTCTGCCCCTTTTATTCAAAACGGCGGCCGAATGAATTCTTAAATACCATTAATCATCTAGAATACTGATCGGATTTGAACCAAATTTCCCCGGGCAACGCCGGGTATTTCTGCTAGTGTGTGTATACACACACACACACACACTAAGACCCCAATTTGCATCGACTCAATTTGAATTGTTTCGCAGTTACATCGTTCAGATAGTAATACCTAAAATTCCATTTTGTGTCATTGAATCTCACGTTTGCATAATTTTCTACCCTGGGTTTCCCCATTTCAAAACAGCAGTTTGTTTTGCCCCCAAAAAGTTATAGGCAAATGATACAAGAGTTGACTTTGGGAGGGACTGAGCATAAAAAAGAAAAGTACCGCTTTCATAATTCAATGAGCATTGAAAGTGGAAGACTTCGAAGAGGAAATGCTTCTCGCCAAAATAACGCAGATGCAATGAATGTCAGAAATGTTCATGACTCTACACTAGAATGGAATCCCCGGAAATAATCTCAATTCATTTTTATTCCACAATTGCTAAATAGAGCGAAGTTTTACTTTTTCCACAAAGAGAAATGGAATTTGAAACAGGAAAGTGGTAATGGAGGAGGCCAACATCAACGAGGTACTTGGATCTCACGATAAAGAGCTGAGCAATAAGGATAATGGATACAGATTTTCAGAAAGCCTTTGATGATGACAGCCCTGTAGAAATACCTGAGTGGCAAGGAAAGGAGTGAATGGAATAATAAGTTGCTATAAAATAATTTATAAGGAGAAAAGGAAAACAGTTCTTCAGTAAACTTTGGATAGCTTTGTTTCTGCACTTGGTTGAGTCAGAACCTGAGTTGCTGTCATCCTCAGACAGTTTTTAGTTTTGTACTTTTTACCTTGAACAAATTACGTTTGTTTAACTTAAATTCATATTATTTCTACCGTACTTCTATTATTTTACTATAATGGTATGTACATATTTAAATGTGATTTTAGATATGGAAAATTGGAAGGCTAGAATCTATCTTACTAATTTAAAGGCCAGCAGAAGGAGAGAATCTGGGAATTATACTGTGGATGAAATTACTTTGGGATTGACACTTCAGGGTAAAGGAGGGGTGGGGGCTTGGCGGGAAAGACTCCCCTCCCTCATAGCCAATCACAGGCGGAGGGGAGGGAAGTGTTGCTAAGAGCAACCACACTGCATTGTTACTATGTCCCCTGCAAACAGAATACTTTAAGTCTATGTTATTATCCTTTTCAAATATCTTTGCGACTGACATTTCATACATACTCGGGACCGCTCATGTGTCTCCGCTGCTAGGAGGTGGGTGAATGTCTTCTGGGGAGAGAAATCAAACTCGGCGTTGCCATATCTATTACACTGGAATGCACCTTTCGGTGGGCTCGCAAAGCAAAAGGCAACACAGCACAGAGACTCGAAGTTGACACGAAAGAGGCCCGAGAGAGAATGAAGTTGAGCCCAGTGATGCTCCCCCTCCTTCATTACGCTTTCTCTTCTCTCTCTCTCAATCGCAAAGATATTTCAAATGTGCGTTTGGGGGCATCTGTTATGCACATGCTGGCAACATCGCACCCGAGGCACCTCAAACGTCAATCCCAAAGTAATTTCGTCCAGACTGTAGTGAAGGGGGATTGGTGAGAGGTGGAAGTGAGAATAGGATAGGCAGCATGGAGATTTGCTTGAGAACCTTGTGGATCCTGGGGTGGAAAAGGGTAGTAATGGTGAGTGAAGGGGTAAAATCAGGGGTGGTGTCTGTAGGTTGCAGGCATGATTGCCCTCCGGATCTGGTCCCGGATCAGGCTCGGTGGGTAACCACATTTTACAAGGGCATCTTCGAGGATGGAGTAGTATTATGAAAGAGACCTCCTATCTGAGCAAATCCTCCATCCTTGGCAGGCTAGGGCAAAGGGGATATAGGTTTTTGTGTGTAAGGGATGGCAACTTTCAAAGTGGAGGTTTTGGAGGCTATTGGTGGGTTTTATGTGGACACCAGTGCAAATTTTCAGAGAGTTGGCACTCGGTTTCCTTGTTGTATTAGGCATGGTCCAACACAACCATGGTGGCGCTCTTGCTTACGGGGATGATAATAATATTGTCGTTATGTTTGAGGGTTGAGATGGCATGTTATTCATGTCTGGTGATATTGTCTTTATGCTCAAGAAGATCAGGAAAGTTGGGCTGGAAGATTCTGCAAAGGAAATAATTAAGATGTTGCTCTACTGGCTGTTGGGAGGGAAGGGTGGAATGTATTAGGAAGGAGGTTTGAAAATAGAGGTTTGTGGGAGGCCGGAAGGGAGGTTAGAGTTAGCAGAGGGCAAAGGGTCCTCTTTAGGGGAGTTGGTTTTTAGGTGGAAAGTGAGTAGTGTAGAAACCTCTTATTACTACATCACCTGTGATAATTCCATACGACTTAATGTTCTCATTGAAAAGCAGTTCACCAAGTTGTATAATTTCATCTTCTTTTGGTTAAAGATTTATGAACACCAGTTTCAGGTTGAGGAATCTGCCAGAAATGTTACCACTTCACCAATGCCCCAGTTGTTGATCTAACATGAGAATAAAATTGAAATTAGAGTATTTTCTACGAAAACAAATGAAAATGTCAAATTTCAAGATTTATAAGCATAAATAATTCCATTTTTACTTCTTAGTCCAACTTTCATTTCTGCCATCTCTGGTTTGCCGATGATTTTCTATCTGCAGAGCAGGCCGGGACAAGTGCAATTTGCCTTAAACTGCAGATATGCATTTGTCATGACCTGCCCTCCACACAGGTTGCTGGTTGTCCTTGAATTCCATGCAATGCTTGTAGTGCATGTGATGGGTAATTTGATATATGCTCAATAAGAGGTTATATGAAGTACTGAAATTAATGGCCTGCACCTTTGGAAGATTTAAGATTAATAGTGAAGTCGATTTATAAATTACTTCTCCATATGAGTGTACAAGTTGAAGATTTTTTGCAACTGATTACCATTGAAATGTAAAAGAGATTACCCCAAATGGAGCAGAATAAATGCTTTTACTGCCATAGAATATCTGGTATATTATCTCACATTTTCTTAAGTGTGGGTGGCCAGCCAAAGCCCTGTTGGCCACTTTTTGGCATACAACCACATTTGTATGGCTGGCACGATGGAGCATAAGAGAAATATTGACAGTATGACAATTTGAAAATGAATACTATTTTAATTGCTTATTTAGTAATTATAAACAAAATCCATTCAAACTGCTACTTTAAATTTAACTTCTCAAGTGTGTGTGATGTACCTCAACTGTATGTGCAAATCCTTCAGTGTTTGGAACAGAAATATGAGTTTCCCTCTGAACTTATCTACTTAAAGATAAATATTAGCACTGTGATTTAGCTTTTCTTGGGGGAACTACAGGTCATCTAAATGTTCTTGATAGTCTTTGCATCGTAAAATTGTTAATTTTGGAAATCATTGAACTTGGTCAATTCTTTTAAAGATAAACCAAATATTTTTAAAGCCGCCTGTCTCAGTAAAATCTTTGTGAATTTTCCACTTGAAATAATACTATAAATGAATGTGATACAGAAGCATAGTTGAAGGCCGTTGCAATAATCACAATGCAGGGGGGACAGTGGACCCCAGCATCCTTCTGAATTAATTCCAGATTCAATGAATTTGAAACTGAAAGAAATAACCTGAGTCTCTTCATCAACCAATTCTCCATTTTGTGCAATAAATAATGGAAATATCCACTAAAAATCCAATTGCAAATTACAAACTAAAGAAAATCACTTGGGATATATAGCAAAATTGAGAGTCACTGGCTAACTCTGATTTTAAAATCTTCCAAAAAATTGTTTCTATAAGTGATTAGCCAGATAGTTATCATCTTACTATATAATTATTGCAAATTTGGACTCATTTGAGTTTTTCTTCTGTTGGCAAAAAATATTCTTTTATTTTAATGTTTTATTGTCCTTGTTTACTTATTTAGTTAGACCTTATCTATTAAATAAAGCCAGACATAGATGGGACAACACTATTGGCCCACCAAAAAATATTTAGAATTTTATCAATTAACAGACATTTCAACTGTAAAGTCAAATATTTAAAAGGTATGAGGAATGAGTAAGGAAGAGATTAGATGAATGTTTGGGACTCTGAAATAAGGAAATGTTTATTAAAAGATAATGGAAAAGGCTCGAGCCAGAATAATCAATTAAAAAGCCTAGTAATTGGCACTGGAATATTTGGGTAAAAATCTCAGCTGATATCCAATAATATCTTAATATAACTTGTTAGATATTTTCTGTCTCTCAAAATCGACAACCCTCAATGAACTGCTAACAGAAATACATTTTTTAAAGGATATGATGCTTGTTTTCTGTGTAATAATACTTTTTCCCTATATCATCAGAGGTACTTCTGCAACAAAATGCTTACATAGAAAATTACTTAATTATCATTGAAATAAATTTCTACTATTATTTGCGTTGAAAGTTGAGTTTGTTATGTATCATATTTAGTTACCAAAGAATGTGGTCATTGGCTAATCAAGGATAAGATATTAAGGCAACAAAAGAATATGTTCAAGTGTAGCGAGTCCTTCCTCAGCCCAATGAATGAATAATAAGATTTCTATTTAAAAACTCATTGTTGCCCTCTTGCATTTTATATCCAACAGAACTACTTCACTCATTTTCTTTCAACAGCATTGATCATCAACATACATAATAATGAATTTAAAAAATTTTGAGCTTGCCTGTAGCTGGAATCCAATTGATAATTTAGATAGCTCCAAAGCCATGAAAAGATAAGAGAAAACTTTCCCAAACTTTTGATGGCTGTCAGATCTAAATTGTCAACTGTGATAATATGTCAAATATTCTCACTTTGTAATGCCAATAATGTAATAAACCATGGACAGTAATTTATAAAATATATGAAAAACACAGCTTACAATACAACTATTGCACCTGCTCTTTTATAAATTATTCTTTATCAAGCCTCTTGGATGAAATTATAATAGTTGAATAAATTTTATTTACCTTTGTGCTAATAGTTAATTATATCAACATACAGATTTAATGTGCAGTGGCATGACATTCCTGGATAGGCCGGGACAAGTGCAATATTTGCACATTTAATGACAATATTGCCACGGGTCACGGACTGGCCAAGAATGCCAAAAAATGGAGTTCAAAAAGAAGCAGGTGTTCATCATCTCCATTCCGGCCACTCTCGCCTGGTCATGGAATTGCTGGCTAATGGACCATGATAATTTAAGGTACTACTTAATATTTACCAAGGATAAAAATAACCAATTTTAATGAAGTTGATTTTCTTCATATATGCATAAATGCTGCTGCTCTCATATTTATAATTATTCCATCAAAGTACATATTCAGAATGATGAGAAATTTAGAAAAAAACGTGTTGAACCCTTTAACCTAAAATTGTTATATTTTGAAATAATCTACTATTGAAGTTCAAATTTTGAAGTTTAAAAGAAAATCATTTGAAAGGCATCTTTCAACTTACAGTAAAATATAAATATCCTTCAGTATTAACTGTTGTTTAGCTATTGCCCAGGGCACCTTCATTGTTCATGGTCCTGCCTCCAGAATTTGATGGCTAGAATGAAAATTTTAAAATTAGTACAGCATTTTATGTTAAGTTAAATTATTTGTCTTTATTTGATTGTACGTAAATTGTTTTATTATGTTTATAAAAGAGACATCCAGATTTTTATGGACAGTTTTGTTCATAACTATCTTGAGATATTAGTTTTGTCACCATATTAAAAAGCCAAAATATTACCAAATGCCACATTAAAGCTTAAACGTTTAAATTAAAAAGTGCTAAATCCAAAACATTCTCTACAAAGGAATATAAATCACACGAACTATTTGGACGTTATAAAATAATGTTTCGAAAGTTTTGGGGTTACCTTTATTTGTTTAAGCCAATTTATACCATCAATTATTTAATGATCCAAATTGTTTTCTTTTGCGATACAAATGCGCATTAGTGGGACACAGGGGCGCTTGAAGACATTGCGCGCCCGTAGGCAGAGTAAATTTTTGCGCCCTCTCAAACTCATACCTTTTGCCGTAAACTTTAAAGATTAAGCACCTGTTTTTTAAAATTTGGCGCCTCCGAATTTTTTCGGAGCCCGTAGGCAGTTGCTTACTTGGCCTAGTGGGTAAAGCGCTACTGGTGGGGCATATATCGTGGAATTACTGAACAGTAAAAAATGCCGAATAGAAATAAGTGAGGTTGCAGGGAGAACGTTCGTGGGTGTTGGCGTGATGAGATCTCTGATTCAACGGGTGCTTCCTGCCTGGGTTCCGTTCCGCCTCGCAGTTGCCGGTTTTCGTGCCCAACTTATTTTCTTCAGCTTGTTCGATGCAAAGGCTGGTTATTACTACTGAACGCCTTCCATGACTAGACTGTGCCTTTGACAACCTAATCCATGGGGTGCATTCTTTACGTTGTATTCCTTTCGGAGCGATGAGAAAAGCTGTTGTGCGTGGTCGGAAAACACGGAATATAAAATAACGAAATTTAAACTTTCTGGTTGGTTACAAAAGCCTAATGCTCGAAATATTTACACGTAATGATGACTATATGAAGAACGGTAAGAACCAAAGTGATATATGAGTTCTGAAGTGCGTGCTTGATTCATTTTTTTTGCAAGATTCTCTATCTAATATATAAAAATGAATGTATGTATGTGTATGTATCATAATTTTAAAACTCGAAAACCACAGATCGTAGAAGCAAGAGAAAGATATCATTTTAACCGGAATAATGAGTACGGTGGTATAGTAAAGTTTTTATATCGATTTGATTGACCTGTCTAATTTGAAAAAACTTTCTTTTTTCTTCTCCATTTGAATAACATAGGGACGAGTGCAGCTTATTTTTCATTTGAATTTTAAAATTACTTAGAAACATGTTACGAACTTGAGACTTGAATGGTTCTACGAAGAAAAGAACAAAGTTTATTTTTATTGAAGACAGAATCCGAATCCTGATCGAATTAGCGTAAAAATGCATTTAGAATCAATAAAATATGTGATTTTATCAGTTTTATTACAATACCCATTATAAGCTACCATGTCAATTCCCATTGTCGCCGAAATTGAGAGTTCAATGCATTTATATGGGAGAGAGGGGGAGAGAGAGGGGGGGGAGAGAGAGAGGGGGGGAGGGAGAGAGGGGGGAGGGAGAGAGAGGGGAGGGGTTGGGAGGGAGGGTGGGGAAGGAGGGGGAGAAGGGAAGGAGAGGGTGGAAGTGAGGGGGAGGGAGTTCATACGTTATTTTCGTAAGATTTTCTACCTTCATTCATCTAAATAGGAAAATGCGGAGCGGTTTTCTTCGTGTGCTTTATTCGACGGGTGTAACTGTGTACCTACTATGTTATTCTTGCAATGCTTACATGTTACACGGTCGAAGTTTTAGATTCACTAAATCCGTTGAAATTCAACGGGCACTCCTGCTAGTGTTCCATAAAATCACAAATCCTAAGAGGAATTTTTGTAGTTGAGCCTTTCCAGATTTGGAATATTTGTGCATATTACTCGTCCACCAATTTACCTTATTGGCAGATCGGAGCAGAGTCGGCCAAACACTGAATATCAATGAGGGCCTCATGATAAAAATATTTATAGTAATAAAGGAAGATTTACGGAGCCCCAGTTTAATATTATAACTTGACGGAGTATTTCTTTATTGGAAATCAGTTTACAAGTAATTTTTAGTAAATGTTTTCGCAAAATTCACGCTCGACACTTGAATAATTGAGAACTTCTGGGGGCCCCATTATTCGGGGGCCCGGATGCCTCGCATCCTCCCTTTGGCCAGTTCTGGATCGGAATAAAAAACAGTAAAAGTTTACTTTAAGGATAAATATTTTCGTCCCAATTGCGCCTAAATTTGTAAGTTTATGCCATGGCTAGCAAAAACGA
The DNA here is from genome assembly GCA_036926305.1 of Uropetala carovei. Classification (NCBI taxonomy): domain Eukaryota; kingdom Metazoa; phylum Arthropoda; class Insecta; order Odonata; family Petaluridae; genus Uropetala; species Uropetala carovei. The sequence goes on from JAXCHB010000035.1 coordinate 3,527,880, forward strand.
CCGAAAACGATGAAGAGTAAAATACTCGTCTTGGTTTAAGCATTCTGATATGGACTTTCGGGTTAGGTTGATTTGCTCAGTTCCGAAAATGTACCCTCAGAGGGAAGAATGTGAAATGTTGCATCCTTGGGCGAAACCATTTCCCATTCAATAACAGCCAGTGGATAAAAAAAAAGGTAACCGAAAGACGAAATGGTCAGTCGCACCTTCAACAATATCTAATCGACTCGAAACTGGCGTAAGCATTTTTTCAACGCCGTTAAAACGATTTAAACCAAAATAGGGTAGATATCACCCAAAGGCTCCGTCAAGCATTAACATTACCCGTATGACCCGATGCATTTTACTGCACCACATCACCAGCGGGATTTCTGAAATGGCAAAAAATTCGATAAAACCCGCGGATATTCCTTGAAACGAAATATCAGCCATCATCCACTCTCATCTCATGCGTTCGAGAAACAAACGGATGCCGGCGCTCCGTCGTGCAGAGGATTTGAAATGGGAAGCTTTTTGGGACCGAGTTCTTACAGGCCGATGGGATCCACGGACAGGCACATGGTCGGGCGGAAAAGTGGGAAAGGGGGGGGGGGAGTGAGGGGGGGGAGGAAAAGGTTTCCGGAGGATTGAAATGGAAGGGTGTGAGAGGGTTCTGGAAAGAGGGGGGTGGGGGAAAGGAGGTAAGGTTTCTGGAATGGAAGGTTCAGGAAGGCTTAGGGGAGGCCTGAATATAAAAAGAGTTTGCCAAAATATCGCAAAAACCCCTTAGCCGTAGCGATGAGAGAGGGAAGTGTTCCAACGAGTACACACAATAGGCGAATGGAAATTTCCATGAACCATAATGGGAGAAAGTGGTGTGCGTAGCCACCCCGGCTCTGGTCTTTGTTGTAGGCAAAGCCTAGAAAATATGGTTAACCGGTTTACTTCACAAGCTTTGATTCCGGCTGCAGGTAAATGTAAACGAATTATCGCGAAAGTTTTGCTTAGTTTCCTCGTCAAAATCTTGAAGAGCGACCGAGGAAAATGTTTTAGGTATAATAAGCCGCAGTTGAAATAAATTAAAAGAGCAAAGCTTCAGAAACAACGCAATAAACCAGGGATTTCAAACAGGTGACCTATGGGCCGCATGCGGTTCGCAAATTCATATAATACGACGCTCTCTTTGCTTTGATTCTACTACAAGTAGGTGGAAAATAAATTATACACGTCGCAACAGAGATTCTGTACTAACAATTTTTAGGGATTAGGGATTACATCATAATTTTTTAACACTTGAAAAGTATGCCATTAAAACCGTGCGCTTATAAATTTATGTGCTGTCTCATTATTATGACATGCGACCCTCCATGTATTCAATCTATTTCAACATTAACTATCTGGCTTCCATGCAATTTGAACATGAGATCCCGAGATAGTCAACGTTTATTTATCATTACAAGAGAGGAGGAAACTCATTCAACAAAGATTATTAATGAAATTTTTAACGCATTTTTCGATATAATCGACATTAAATTGAGGAAAATGTTTTTTTTAACGAATTTTTGATTTACCATAAAAAAAAACAAAATGATTTGAATCAGCGGTGTATCGGCGAAGTTCAACTTCTGAACACAGGTTGGTACGTAAAAGGGTTTTCCTACTAACAAACGAGCATAACCAATTTTCCAAGTCGTAGTAGCTCCTTTCCCGATAGCGAGTAAAATAAACAACGAAGGCGTAAATTCCCAAACCAAACAGAAATGCACGCGGAAATTAATATGAAAAACGAAAATTTCACATTCATAAGATTTTGCCTATTCAGTTTAGCTCACTTTTTTGTTTTCGACAAACATGGCTAATTATGTGGCCGTTCCACCACTTACAATGCTGAGACACGTCTCCCTATTTTGGGTCTATTTTCACCAAAAAAATCCTACACCCTGTCCGCGACATCTTTCTGATAGTCTCTCCTTTAGAACCATCCAGCGATAAAGATAAATGCAGAATAAACTTTGAAAATCTCATCAAACAAAACACTAGCAATGGCGGACTATTTAAATTGTACCAAAAAGTGATGGGTCGCTGAACAAAAACTAAAATGATCCTCCCAATCACATCCACTTATTTTTTTTAAAGGAAAGTGAACAAACTGTAAAATAAATGAATCTGTGTTGGTTAAATTCTTGTTTAAATTCTTCTTCCATTAATCAAGTTTTGCAAAGTTGGAGAAAGGAAGTGTTTTCCAGTTCTGCATTAACTAATTCGCACGATAACGCTTTTTTTCAGTTTGAAACCAATATAAGTATCCTTATTATAAGCTGTTTTTCTCAAAATGTGAAAGTAACGGATTGGAATGAGACAATTACTGTTGCAATTTTATATTTAATCGCCGGAGAATCATTACCAATATAAGCAAAATTACATATCGGAATCGGTGCACTAAAACATCTTTAAAGTAGTTCGGCGAATTGCATTTATGTTGGCTCTTTTTTTCTGGATATTGGGTCTCATTTTTCCCTTGATATTTCTCAAATAAATTGGTTTACGGCAAAAAATAATTACATGTTTAGTCACTCTTTAAACGAGCAATTAAAAATATATCCACGTCTATATTAATATAACTGCTTGATAAATGTAAACTTGGTGTTATTAAGTATTTAATGCTAGCTTTACGACTGTTTTATAAATATCACCCCACCAATTTACTTACAAAATAAATCAAATCGGGAAAATTTTCAGTTGCAGTGAGCTATAATTCTATGTATTGTTTCTCGGAGAAAACAAACTATATCGCCAGAAACTGAAAATTAGCCATTCCATTATAAAGCAGTCCCGTTGATAGGAATTCACAAAAATAAATAATAGGATAATATAGCAATAGCTCACTTTTTTCCTGGGTTGAAATAAATGCCACTCGAATTGAGCGCAATTCTAAAGGCCCAAGAAAAAAAAACACGAGACTCACCTAGTTTGAATCTGAAGGCGTCTATAGTTAGGCCGGATAAGACCACGTGCTCCGGGCGATCCTCAGGTTTCCGCCACCTGCTTTCTTTCCCATTTCTCTTCCCTCGCTCGTCTTTCTCCAGCCGGCAGATACATCTACTGCTCGAACGAACCGCTTTTCCTCTTTGTATAAGGGGACTAAACCGGCGACTGGTGGGGCTTGACGCGAAACGACAGAGCCGGTAAAGTCTTCTCCAATTAAAAGAATTTTTCCTTCCGCCACAGGAGCACCGCAACCGACACCGGGGAAAAATTACCAGTTGGAAATTATGTTGCAGCGCGCGAAACGGCTGTACTCTCACGTATATCATCGTGTTTTTTTTCTCTCTTAAAAAACGTCCAGATGACACATTTCCCCATCACTCCTCTCTCTCTCTCTTTGCCTCAACCATCTTCGTAGCTACTTTTCCCAAGTCCGAGGAATTCGAAGAGGTCCGTAAAACACTTCGCGTCTTCAACAATCTCCATCGTACTCGAGTCTTTCTGTATGACCGCAGCTTAGATGCGTCCTCCTCTAAGAAACCCGTTACTTCCCAAAATAAAAAGGGAAACAGAAGATCACTGGGTATGGCACGGCTTCTTACTATTCTTCAGGGACGTCTTTGGTGTCATTCCTGCGTCACGACGCTCGGCGCGGTGGAATGGAGCTTTGCGAGCGGCGTTTTTCCCCTCGTTCGTGCGTGCTCGGTCCATCCGGGTGGATCGGGAGACCGGCGTTGACTGGTAAAAGGAAGGAAAGGGAAGAGGGCTGCTAAGAGGGACTAGTGAGAGAGAGAGAGAGGAGGGTGAGAGGGTTCCTGCTTCTCTCCTTTTTCCCTTCCCTCCCTACAACCTCTTTAACCCTCGGGAAACCACCCCTACTTCTCATTCTACCTCCACCCTTTCTACCTTCCTACAATCCTCTTGGACCTCCGTTTTTGCCGTGAGAGCAGAAGAGGAGAGAGAGAGAGAAGGGAGGGAGAAAGGGGGGAGGGTGTCGAGTTTTTGGCGATTTGCTGGAGATGGAGAGAGGGAGAAGGCCTCACCTGGGAGGAGAAAGTGGGACCGATGGAGGAGAGAGGGAGAGAGAGAGGGGAGGGAGGTGGAAGGTATGGAAGGGGAAGGTCGAAGAGGCGGTGGAGGGGTAAAAGGGTCTCTCACAGGTAGGGGCCTCCGGGAGCGAAAGGGAAGTTTGAAGAAAAGGCTTGGTCCCCTTGCCTCCCATTCCCAGGCTCCGAAATCCCTTCCTCTCTTTCGTGGACAAAGGTTCGGAGGGATGTGGTAGGGGAGGGAGGGAGAGAGGAGTGGGTGGGAGAGGAGGTAGGGACGTGTGGAGGGAGTTGGGAGGGGAGAAAGAGGGCAAGGGAAGAGCGCCCGAACCAAATCGGACACACACTCACACACATTCTAGGCCCTTCCGGGGACGTTCTTGGGAGGTGAAGCTGAGTTCTGAAGGGTGGTGGTTGGTGTGGGGCCCCTAGTGGTGGGGATGGGGGTGCATGGCTTTCGGGACCTTTTCCTGCTTGAGGGCACCGACTGCTTTTGTCTTGGGGGGGCCAAAAGGAGAGGAGGATATGCGTAGAGGAGGGAGGGAGGCAGAGGGGAAGGAAAGCGGGACTTCAGAGAGAGGGGAAAAGGTGGAGAGAGAGAGAGAACGAAAAGGAGAGACGAGGGGAGGTAGTGAAATTACACAGAGGAGAATTGAGGAGTGATCTGACTGATTGGTATCATTGCTTTCGCCTACCAGTCCAAGTTTCGTTCAGTGCTGATGTAGATACGGGGAAATAAAGGGTCGGCAAACATCATTGCCCCAGCCGAGGTTCGAACTCACTATCTCCCACATATTGATGCCCGTCGGCGATGAAGGCGTAAGAGGGGTAGGGAAGGATGGGGAGGCGGAGTATGGGAGAGAGATAGGGGAGTTAGGGTTTTGGAAGAAGATGGGAATATAAAGGGGTGCAGCGAAGAGGAAGAATTGTTCAATTTTATTGAGCCCATTAAAAGCCTAAATGGGTGACCCACACGTGGAAAATTTGGTGCATAATAAAAAAGGTGACGCGAGGGAAGGAGGATGACGAAATGACAGAAGTATTTAGGGAAAGGGACGGAGGAGGATGCAAAGAGGATCATCAGGGTACAGAATGAGTGAATTCAGATGGAAAGGTGCCACATAAAAGGGAGTTCTAGAAAAGAAGTGCCGCGTCTCGCTCTCAAGCCGTAGAATATGCTAACCACAATTAATTAACACCAAGAAACGGCGAAAAAAACGTCCATAACAGGACTCGAACCCACGACCCGAGCACCGAGAGACATTCTCTACCAAACCCTTCCTTTTGTTCAACGTGAAAAGTTAAGATTATAAAATTCGGTCTTTTGCTTATGGTTCAAAGGCAAAGGTCCATTACAAGAGAGAGAGAAACATACTCCTACATAACTTGAAACCAGTGCTGTAGTGGTTTCAAGGTATACAGTGGTATACGCCGATTTTTTTCGAACGAATACGATATATCCTCTGCTTTTTCGAACAAATAGCATATACCATGCCTTATAAAAATATTATACAGGTTGATTGAAAAAAAAACAACTCATACGTTCGCTCCTGGCATCGTAACATTGCAGTCGTGTAATTTGCTTAAAAGATGGGTAAGAACCCTCCCTTAAAGTTTTGCTTTAGTATACAGTACACCCTCTGCTTTTTTTCGAATACAGCACTGCTTGAAACAATTTATTTAATTGCTAAAGGACTCGTAGTTTTTTTCTAAAAAGTAATAATGCTAAGTCAACTATGTGAACTTCCATATAATTTAAGTACAATTGAATATGGATACACAAAAGTGGTTGCGAAAATTAAAATCCCTATAATACTTTGTTAACAGACATTACAGAATTACGTAATTTTATTACCGACCTATAGTAAAACCTATCTTTCTCGAACAAATAAAAAAACAAGCAAAATTCTCAGTCCTATAGTTCCAGAGAATACAGAACTTAAAATTCACAAAAAAGCATTTTTGTATGTGTTCGGATGAATGGTTTTTCTACTTAATTAACGAGAGAAATTACTCGATTTTTATTACAGTGGTTAATGACGTAGTTTTCCCGTCGCTAGCCAGGATTTCTTTACCTAAAAAATTAACCAGGTTCGCCCAACGAAACCACCACGATTTGGCTTGGCTCTGGAGTTATTCTTTTTTACCTCTATCAGAATTACCTTGATTGTCAAGTCGAAATCGCACAATGCGAACGCGAAAGAGAATTCACGCGGTACAAAATATCCACATTGAATACGTTAGCAGGAAATGATTGTAGCGGAGTTTGAAAGGTAACAGTCGTAACTTAGGCGGTTACCTGGGCCTGGACGAGAGGATTCTGGGTATGAGAGGGACGGGTGTGGTTTAGGGAGAAGCTGCAGGCTCTCTTTCTCTCCCTCTCGCTCTCTTGACCGACAGCTAAATTTAAAATACCATGGGTATAACAATACCTTTCGGTTACTGCTCGTAAAACCACTTGTGGATACAATTTTGTGCGAGGATATCACAATATAACGTCTACATAACTCTCGGAAACACCGTTATTACAACATTGTACCAGGAATCGTTGTCATTTTATCATGGCGATTATTTTTCGGAAACAGTTTCCATGGCCATCGAAAGATTTTTTTACGATGTAATAAATTCCTGGTTGGCAATCAGTTTTTATGAAAACGGCAAAACTTTAAGGTGTTTTCTTTCATGGTAAGTGGTTTACAGAGACCAGTGTTGAGTTGTTGTCGCCAAAATACAATCGAATTACCATTTTTTCGAGTGAGGTTGGTAAAAGATTGACGGTTAAAAAAATATTTTTCTTGCACCGCGACTCACCATACGTTTTAATTTGGAAGAATTTTGCTTTTAATGATTTGAATTGATGTTAAAATCAGTTTAGAATATATGTTTACAACGTAGTAGAAACTTTAAATATTTTTCGTAGAGGTCTTCGTTATCGAGACAATTTTAAAACTAACTGAAGTATAATATATTTCTTAAGGAAGAGGTAATGTGGAGGGAATAATTGTCAATGAAATTTCACTGCTTACCTAGTCAGAATTTTAACCCATTATTCTCCATTACACGGTCGAAATCCATGTTGTCCTTCACTTATTTTCCTTCTGGTAGATCTATGAAGGTGGTAGCGTGGAATACATCCTTCAGAAAACCTGTAATACCATTAGAAATATATGAACAAAGAGCGATACAAAGTTGTCAATAAATTTATCGAGCTTTCGGTATTGTTTCTGTTATAATGTTAAACGGATAATGTGGAATTATAAACTTTTCATTTCATAAAACGAGAAAATGTCTATCTCTGTTCGTCTGTCCGATTGCATTCACATAAACTTGTATTCCACACAGATTCTTTAAGTTTATTAAATCGGTATAAAAGCGTAAGTAGGTAATTTCAACAAAACACTTGGTATAGGATGGAATTATATATAACAATCACAACACTCCATGAATAAGGTTGAGAGGGCAATTGATATTTAACGATATTTTCGCTAAAGTTTCAAACTAGTGTTTAATTTTTCGTAAAAACGCAATGGAAATAGTAATCTAGGTGTAAAGGAAACATAACTCGTTTGCTTTCATTACACAGTCGACTATTACATTAGCGAATAAGCTTAATTTTTTTAAATTACGAAGATCTTGAACGATATGCACTTATTCCATTCAGCCGAAAGATTTTAATTTTTTTAATAATCGGCGGTAACGGATATTCTGCAACGAAGTGCGTTTTGCCATTGTATATTGCTCATGCGTCCGGAAACGTGCGATATTTTTAAAATCCGCAATATTTTTGAACGCGCGGTTTACTCCCGTGAGATCGTGCAAGCAGGAAAAAATTCGGTTGAAAAATATCCGAGCCATAAGTCTTCCCTTTTCAAACAAAAAAAAAAAAGAGCGAGTCGAAATGCGAAACTGAAGCGAACTGGGCGACGTTATACTCCCTTTTTTTCTCTCTCTCTCTCTTTCTCTCTCCTCTCCCATTTTTAGATTGCGGGCCAGGTGAGGTACCCACGAAGGGTAACTCATTGGGCAAGGCTCAAAAAGTGCAAATGCGCTCCCGAGGAGGGTTTTTAGCATTTCTCCCTGAGAGATATTGTACCGTGTCTGCCTGCGACTCGGATGAATGGAGATTTTTAAAGGCAAAGCCGACGCTGATCCGTCTTTTTTTATTGTATTTTTGTCACCTCCGTTCCCTCTTTCTCTACTTTTCTCTTGCATCCTACGCGAAAAAAAAAACTTCGCAATTCCGAGTGAGAGAAAGAAAATGGCGGTAATCGAAGGGAAGGTTTAGTCCTTGAGTGAGGAGAGGTGGGAGAACGAGGAATGTTTTGGTGGCAGTGAGGGAAGGGAAGTAAAAGATTCGAAAAAAGCATGGATAAAGGAGAGAGAGAGATATGTGATCTTACAGGAGTGTGCGCGGATTTGTTCTTTTAAGCACGTGCGGCATTGCGAAAGCTGCACAAGGGCGTTATGCGTTTGGTGTCGACAATGAACCTCCGGAAACTGCGCTGAAAACTGCATAAAATTTTCCTAATTTTAGTTGGAATGAACAATAAGTAACCCCCGTGGGTAAACTTGGTAACCTTCATCCGTCTTGAAAGTTGGAATAGAAGAGCATCTCCTTCCACAAACTAAATTTGCAAAAAAGTGATATAATTAAAATAAAAAAATTGTAAATTGCACATAAATATTCAGAATATCCAAAGTTTTTTATTTTCATTATCATGGAACTACCACCAAGTTACGCCGGAAACTGTTACATTTAAAAAGTGACGTAGATCAGTGGTTCTCTATCCTTTGCCTCTTCCGTCCCACCTACCACATTTTCAAGAAACCCTGGTCCCGCCACGATATAAAGTAAAACCTCACTTTTTCTAATAAATGTATTTCTACGTTTATAAGCATATAACTAGTACATTAATAATTCGTAGACACAAATGAGAAGATCGAAATAAAAAAGATTTACTTGGTAAATCCACAAAAATTTATTTATTTCTTTAAAAAAATAATTTTCGTGGAACTACCAAGTAGATCTTTTTCATTTCGACAATATGAAGAACTTCCATCAAATTACGCCTGAGACTGTTAACTATATAAGGGAGAAGGTGCCAGAAATTCTAACCGATTGGGGTGCCAAAATGTCTTCAGCCAGTTCTGGTCCCACCTAGACGGCCTTTAAGTCCCACCAGTGGGACGCGTCCTACCGGTTGAGAAACACTGACGTAGATGACTGCTGAAGCCGTAAAAGATCGAGTAAAAAATTGCGCATTTCCAATAAAAATCAGTCGTCGAAAGTTATATTACCGAGATGTATTGTAATCTTAAACACACATTCGGTTTATTTAGACATTACTTATACAATTTATTTCACGTAACAAGCTTGAGACTGATAATCAGTTTTGAACTAGTTACCGATTCGACTCACGTCTAAGGTAAAACCGTTTGTTTTAGTATGGGGTAACGCTATTAATATCAAGGTAAAATTGCATATGATCTAAGGTCCAAACACCCACAAGTCAGTACGTAAAAAATTAAACCCTCGTTCGTTCGAAAGATATTCGTTTTAATTTATGAAATTCCACGGATTCAAAATATTTTATCTCGAAGCGAGCGATAAATCTGTTAATTTTATTTTTGTAGTTCTTTTTTCATACTCTATATGATCCTTAAAATGAAAGAAAATGAGCGTAAATCAGTTTATCCAGACTTCGAAAACAAATTATCATTTTTACTTTACGCGCAGAAAAGGGTAAAACTCCAAGGGAGCTAGAGGGAAGCAGAGATGCATTCAAGATCGAAATAGGATAAGGCCAACATCGGTCACAGGACGAAGTTAAAAATGTGCTTAACTTTAAAATAGCGGAGAATACTGAAATAGCTCTTATCGCAAACCGGAATAAATACACACGAACGGAAGAAGCAAAAACCCCTTTTGGCCTGTATATAACTCGTGAAGTGACTCGAGCGTAGCCAGAGAAATCGGCGGAAACAATAAGTATGAAACTAAGAGGAACAAAAAATCGACGAGAATAGTTAGGACAAGAGGATTATAATGAAACGATGGCAAAAGTACAAAAAAAGGAGAGATCGAAAGAGCAATAAAAACAGAAGAGGATGAAATAGCGACGAACGAAAACAAAAATAAGCGAATGTGGAACATCGAATTGGAATGCAAAAAAAAAACGAGAAGAGGGAAGGGACAAGGAAGAAAAAATAGACGAATAAAAAGAAATGGAAAGTGATAGACAAAGAGGAAGACGAGAATGAAAGGAATGCGAAGAACTCGAAAACAGTGTCGAATAAACTGGACAAAGAGATAGGGAAACGGAACGAAGAAGAGAGATAAGATAAATAACGAGATGAAGGAAATGTTAATAATGGGAGAGAAGGGAGAGAGGGAGAGAGAATGGGAGAAAGAGAGAGATAAAGAGAGAGAGGTGAGGCCAGGTGATGGCTGAAATAGGAGGCGTATTTTTCGGGCAAAGTAGGGAGAAGAAGAGAGAGAGAGAGAGGGTGGGGGAGGTGGCTTTGGGCTGACTGTGGGGTGAGCAGTTGGGCAACCGATTTACAGTCGCTGGAAGGTGAGAGAGAAAGAAAGAGGAAGAGTCGGTTCGGTTTAAGAGATGAGGCGAAGAGGGAAGGAGAGCAAGACCCATGGAAGGTATAAAAAAAACCTCCTTCTCTTCCTCCTTCTGGCCGTGACACGAGGCCAATTCGTGGAAGATAGCTGGAAAAGAAGGATAGAGAAAGAGGTTTGAGGTTAAAAGCTTAGGAAGTGGCGGATGGTGGAAGAGGTACGAGGAAGGAGGAAGAAGGTTATCATCCAATAGTAGTCGGAAATAAAGGGAGGTCAAAGTAGAGTGGGGTGGATAGCAGGGTGGTCCATGGCCCTCAGGTTCCGAGGGTGGGTGGGAAGCAAAGGGGATTGGGTGGGTGTTGGTCTGGGGGATATCTTTTTGACGGCGGCAGATGGTGTGCACAGAGGCTACCACGTGCCCTGAGCAGTTTAGCCCTTCTCTCCCGCCATTATCCCCCTCTCTCTCTCTCTTTCTCCTCACCTCCCACCCACACTCACCTCCCTGACTCACTGCCCTGCATCAATCCTCCTTTACGCACCTCGGTATCTCCGCGGACATATTCACTCCTGGACTCCTCTGTTTGTAAAAAGAAAAGACAGTGATACTTCCCCACGAAAAGACTTCAACGCTGCTTGAGTGATGTCCCGTCACGATGATGTGATGCTTAAAAGCGTTCCCATCCTTTAACTATTGAGTTGATAAAAGAGATAGATAACCATCTTAAAAATTTCATTTAGCCGCAGCGGTTCCTTTTTAAGTTAGCTTTTAAAAGCAGGATATGATCTGGAGGAAAAGCCGCCGAAAATTATATGTAACTATCAGATAGGATCAAACGTGCTTTCTGGACGGGATTCAATCCACTTATTCACTGGTACAGAAAAGTAGCAAGGAAAACGGAATCTGCATTGTGACGAGAGGTGTTTTGCGGATTTGCTGTTTTATTCATGGAAAATAGTATATTAAATGTACTGTCGTATCCTGTACAATTTATTTGACAGTTCCGAAGCTGTATGCACAAATTAACTTTATTATATTGCAGATATTCAGCATTACTAAGCTAATATATTATTTTGGAAATGTTTTGTGATCTATACCTGGTTATCGCTATGCTATGTTTTTTGAAACATACGATTCGATCTAAGTCAACCAAGACGTCGTCAGATGATCAAGAATTTATTTCTTTCTAAAAAAGTTTTTTATCTTATTGAAATATGATTAGCTTCAATAATTATTTTTATTACGTCAGAAGTTACATAATAGTTTAAAAAACGCGGAACAAAAGTCCTCGTCAAAAAATTTATAGGCATGTATTGGTGCAAAAATAAATATATTATTTAAATGTTTTCATGGAAAAATAAAATTAATGTCGAGCGATCATTGCGTTTTTTCTTGTGTGAATCATGGAAATAGCAATATTTAAGAAAGTAATATCAGTTTTGGTTTCATTTGTGGATCATTTAAAATGTTCATATGATAATTATGGCATCTCGCGAAATGCCCAGTCGAATCGTAGAAGGAAGCACTCATAACAATAACGCTAGGATACCGTGAAAGCGGCCACATATTGCGCTAAAGGCCGTGTGACGTATCAAACCTAGAGCCGTAAGAATTCCAAATTCCACTACCCAACAACAACCCAAAAGCGACCACAATATTGTCCCTTCGTAATAGAGACACGAAACCACGTCTTAAATCGCCTCAAAATTGACTTCCCCCATCGTAAAAATCACAATGGATTAAGAGGGAGGCGTATGACACCACAAATACGTGTATAAATCGCCCTTCCACAGGTTGAAATAAATCGCCGGAACGTTCTTCAGCTTCCTAGGTTAGAAAAAGAGTGAATTGGTGCACTAGGATGGAGAGAGAGAGAGAAGTGGTGGTTGGGGGGAGAGCGATTTACGAGGCGGGGCCAAAAAGGACCTTCCAAAACGCTATTCAACGAAAAGCGGTGCATTCGGATTCCTGCGGTGGAATTCTATTGAATTTCGGTACGATAGCGACGCCCCACGATTCATCCTGGGATATTGAATGGAAGGGAATCGTTGGAAAAACGAGTTGTTTCCCCATATTGTGCATCGGGAGGGATGTGCAGTTTCGGATGTGGCACGATGGGCGGTCCTTAACGGTCCATCATGAAGGGTGCAGGAGATTAATCGTGTTTCGCAGCCTCGGTGATGCCTAAAGAGGTGCAGCAGTCCTATCCCCTTTCATAAAACAAATATTATATTCTACAGGATCTATCGTTACAGGTTTTAAGTTAGGTGCCAATATTGAGGGTTAGATTGACGTTTTGGTCTCGCATCCTTGGAATACTCATTAGAATAAAAACTATGTGGTAAAATATTTCAATAAATAAGTATATAAGTAGGATAAACGTACTAGAATCAACAGCTAATGTTTTTCATAATAATTCATGCTTTTTACTTTCTCCATACGTAGTAATGGGAAAGTATTGTGATCACGAGAAAAATCGGCTTCGAGATTTCAACGGAAATACGCGTTTTGAGGTCCCTAGAACACGTTTAAACTATTTTCGGAATAATGTGTGTGTATGTGTATGTGATTGTGGGCGCTCTAACTCAAAAAGTACTTGCCATATCGTTACCAAATTTCATACGTAACACTTTAGCATGAGCACAAAGAACTGATTAGTTTTTGGACAATACCGGTTAACCGGAAGTCGAGGTTTATTCGAAATTCGATTCGGTTTTTGCGATATTTCTCCGTTAAAACATCATTATTGTATATACAGTTCTATAAAAATGTTATAATGTAATTTCCTACAACTTTCGTTTGAAACAATTTTCCATAGCAGTTATTTTTTAGGAATTATTTATGAATAATCGGTTTTTTCGGTTTCCGTCAAATATCTCCTTAAAAACGTCGTAATTGGTCATCTTCGTGAGGACCAAAGTTGTAGAGAATAATATTTCTTCCAAGTTTTGTTTGAAACAAATTTTCGTAGAACCATCCATTTCGGAGATATTTTGCTTTTTCTTAATTTCCAGTATACAGCACCACCACCATGTAGCGGTGAATTCTGTAAACATATTCAAAATATACCTAATTTACGGCAATAAGGACGACTGTATTCTTTTACGATACGAAATAATAATTTTGCCTTATAATGCCATTCATAATAATTTAAATATCTATACCCCAAATATGGAGAAAGTCATGTGTTGACCACAGATCTTTTTATGCAATCTCGGGAATGAAGTTTTCAAATGATTTTCTTAGATCAGGGGTCCAAAACTCAAATTTCATGGGGGCCAAATAGAGAACTTATAGATATATCACGGGCCGCATTAGATCATTTTGAAAAGTATTGTCATAGTAATAATAAAGGTAAACATTTTGTTAAAACTTAAAATTACACGACCCAAAATGCTATAGTGTAATTTTATCAAAAACAGGTTAGAGCATTATAAGTTTCGATTAGGGAATGCATGATTAACTCTATTACTTTATGATGGTCTTGTACTACGTGTAATTTTCCTCCCACTTCAAGTAAAATCAAAACAATGTGATGGTCGCGTGTTTGAGACTCTTGATTTAGGTCCCTTTGTGGATTATGTTAACGAACCATGGTTCGTAACCAGAGTTCGTAAAAATTCACGCACATTTGTATTGAAAGATGCTTATTTAAAATTAATTAAAATTTTTGAATCGGATGCAGTTAAAAGTGCAAAACTATTATTAGAATGAAATATTTAAAGATTAAGAAATCATTTGGGCAGTCGCATTGCGACCAGAAACCTTTATGAAATTGTAATAATTTTTTATATAGTTCGATTTAACTTTAGTTTCAAAGCAGCACGGCCGCCCGTGTGCAAGCCGCCCTTTTTAGGAGTTCTTTACAAAAATAAAAAAACCCATTACGGTTTGATACATTTCCGTAGCCAATAAATACGAAAGGATATGCGGCATATTATCATAATTCAATCCGCATTACTGTTAAAAAATACTGTACGTGTCTGACGATAAATCAACCGTCTCCGTTGTTTGGCCGCTCGTGTGCGTCGATGATGCAAAGCTGCGTCAGAAAATGTAATTTTCGCAAAAACGTCATAAGTGTTGTAAAAGACCGAGAAATCGCCCTTACTTCTCTTATTGATTTTATGTAAATAAAAAAAATAAAATTAATGGTAAACGTTTGCGGTCCGGGAAAAATTATAGCGTGCTGGAGGAACTCCGTTAACGTAACAACCAAAACAAGCCTGTCACGTCAACAAACTGCGCGGTCTGGCCGGCAATCATCTGGCATTTGTCAACGTTTCCCATTCAAAACCACGGAGGATTTAACGGACGGCACTTCAAAAATGTGGGAAGGGATGGGGAGGCGAGACAGAGAGAGAGAGAGAGGAATAAGGGTTTGAATGCGCGCGTTATGAAAGGGCGGCTTATGTCGAGGTTGGGACCAGGGATGGAGGGGATGATACCGTAAGCAAGGGTGGATGGAAAATAAACCATAATGCAACAGTAAGCATTATCTCTTTCTGGTCCCGTCTCCGTCTTTCGCCAATGCTCGGTTGCAGTTCTTTCGTCTTTTATTTAGGGTTGTCGATCCATATGTCATATTCCGTATCATTCCGTACCGGCGATTTACGACGCAGTATTGTAATGTTTGTAGAGACGAATCCTTTTATCGTAGATTTATATTCCAATTACTATCGGAATTTGAAACAAGAATGCGCAAATATTTTTGGTTCAGTAAATATACCGATCTCACCATTCATTCTTTTGTTTATATTTTCTGATTCATTTTTGTGGAAAACCGTTTTTTTTTTAGGAAATACAAAAATGTAACAACCAATAGAATCATCAGATGTCGATAAGGACGCTAAATTGGAATTTTACAGTTGTATGAAAACTCGTGATGAACTGCGAAACAGAATTCCTGCAGCATTAAGTCAAGAACGATTGTATTGGTTGAAGTCAAATGAAATACATAATTCGCATTTTTCAGTCAATTTTTTTCCGGAAACTCTGGCGCACATTCCTGTGAAACAACAAATCAACATTTCATAAAAGCAATTCTTTTCCTATCGAAGGAAACTTCTATACCCTTCTCATTGTTTCTATTCCTTACCTCTTAAATGCGCATATCGAAAGTTATGCGAAGTGAAAGCATACAATATATAATTAGAATGGTAATTAACGTTTTTGTCTAAAAATATGCGAATTTATTTAGATTTTGTTTTATCAGGTTTGTTGTAAGTTCGTGTAAATCACATAGAAATATTTTATCGGTGTATTGTCAGGATAAAATTGATTTGGTCCATTCAAAATTGTTGTTCATTTCCATTGCCTTTACTTAAATGCAGTAATCAGGAAAATCTAGCGGCGAATTCGTATGCATCAACGATAAAAATCTACCGAGAAGCACCTAAGAAATATTTAAATATTTTCTTTAATTATTTTGTTCATTACGCAAAATTAATGTTTTTCGTTAATCTTATCTTGTTAAACTTGTATGTATTACTGTAATTCAACTATTGTTCTTTCATGTATCTAGGGTTTTCGCAGGTTTTTTTCCACCCCCCTTCCCTTCGTGGGTGTTTTCCTGCGTGGTCTTTTACTAGGATGGTCAAGTCTGGTCTTTCCTAGGTTTTTACCACAATTACTGTCTTTATATAGAAATTTTCCAAATTTGTAATCTGGTGTTTTGCTTGTTTTTCTATTTTTTTTTATGGTTCTCATTCTATCATTATCATTTGTAACTGTTGACGAAGGGTTAAATGTAAGAAGGGACTTCACAGTCCCAATTTCGCCCTGAATAAAGTCGTTTGTCTGTCTGTCTAAGAAAAAATATTAATCAATTTATAAAATACATGTTATCCAAGTTTAGCATTACGTTTTCATGTATACTTTGAAGTAGGACAAATATTTTTTTTACACTAATCCGACAACCAGTATCATCTGAGATTGGAAGGACTTACACAAATCCGAAGGTCAAATAAATAAATAAATTCGGTTCGCCTATTGGAAACAGAATTGATTTACGAATGCGAGGCTCCAAAGGGCGAACAGAAAAGACACAGTCTCTTTGCCATCTGCTCCACAAAAACATTACCACTCTTTTATTTCTTTTAAGCTCAGAGCACACCTTCAGAGTCACGACTGGAGGCGGTAACCTCCTTCTCCTTTCCGCCTAACGATCTCTGCCACCTTCCACCTACTTCTCTCTCTCTCTCTTTAACACCCCCTCCTCCTCTCATCCCTCTCCCTCCCACCACTCGCGGGGCGCGTGCCTCCGCACCACCACCTGCCGCCTATCTCTCCCTCTCTCTCTCTCTCTCTCACACGCCAAATATTCTCCCCCATTCCCCTCCCGCTCATCGAGCCATCCTCTTCTTTTCCACCGGCCCAATCTCAAATTCCCTCCTCAAATTCACGTTTTTCCTTTTGTTTTACAACCTCACTTTGTTTTCCTCTTTTACTCTTTCGTGTTGCTTATTCGTGTGACTTTTCTTTATGTCGGCATCCTTTTCCGTCATCTGTTGTCTTTCGTATGCTTAATTTTTTCTCGTTATATTTGAACTGCACGCCATAAGGTACCAAAAAATAACGTTTGCGGAATTTTTTTAACGTCGACATATAAATAATTCAGTGCCAGTGAAATTCCTGGGAATTTTACGAAAAGGACAAGTGGCATTGTCTTCGAGTTATTTCAACAATGGAAATTTGGTGGTAATTGAAATAATTCTGTTTATTTAGGGGAATAATTTGAGGAAACTATAAATTCAAAGTCGACTCGGATATTAAACAGTAAATTTTAACATCTTTATTTCAGTTATTTGAATAGTTATTGATGAAATTGTAATCGAATAGAGGTTCGTTCCTCTATTTTAAGATATATTTTTTTCATACGCCATACAGCGGAAAAACTTTTCTATAAATAAATCTCTTCTTATGAATTCTTTGTAAGGCCCAACAAATTTCTTTCAGCTCTTGGTAAACAACGAGCGACAGATTCTCATTTTTAATGTCAATCCTGGAAACTCAATGCTCCCTTCCGTTATCTACCTCTCACCTTTCCTAAAGACGTATTTTCGCGAGCGCATCACTCAACAAACCGCCTCCACATTTCTTCCCCCCCCCCCATTTCTTTCATTGAACGTTAACACCCAACGTCTTTTCGGTTCGACTTTTTCGCATCCATCAACCGGCCAAACAATAACAGCTAACATTAAAAGAGAAACAAACACGGAAGAGGCCATATTTCCGGTGCTAGGCAGGATGGAAACCCTGCCGAGAAAAAAGAGCGTTACCTAGGACCGAAAGGACGTTCCGCGTCGCTTACCTTTGACCCCCGATGGTTATACCATTCGGAAGGCTGCGACGTATAGGGATCCAAGGTAGTCGTCGGGTAGATTCCGTTGATTTTTAAGAAGTCGTAGGGCGGAAGAAAGGGTCGGAAGAGGCCCTTAAAGCTGCTAAGAGGAAAAGGTACCATCCTTTCTTTTTTCCGGATCCTCTCTCTCTCTCTCTCTCTCTCCCTCTTTCTCTCCGGAGACTTGAACGCGCGAGGCAGCACGAGCGGCGGCGCCAATCCCAAAACGGCAGCTGTTTTCGATCCATTAACTCGCCCTCCGGCACGGCGATCGCACACGGCAGAGGAAGGTGGTCTCGACCGGGAAGAAACAGCTTTTTTTCCGTCGCGTGCCACAAAAAAAACCATCGGATATATTCGAGAGAGAGGATGTAAGATTGAGTCGGAGAAGTAATTCGGAGTTTTAAGGCCAAGGCGGATAACGGTCGTTATCGATTCGTTTAGGTACACGTAAGGTGGAGGAATTTAGAAATTGGAAGAGGACCGGATTAAGAGATCGAAATAAGTTTTCTTGTTTTTTACCACGGGTTATTAACATTATTTTTTTGTAGCTTATCGTGTTAATTTTGTTTGCTCGTCATGCGGTATGAGTGATTTTTGTAGTAAACTGTTAGCCCTCAGACTATATTATATTTCCTTTTTGTTTTACCTAATCGTGAGTTTTCGAGTCTAATAACATAAGAATCGGTTTTTTAAGCCATACAGAAAGTTTTCATATTTAATGAAGGGAAAACAGCGTTTGTACCTTTCTTCCTGTAAAATCGTCATTTTTACCCCAAGATAATTTTATCAATTAACGTGAGGTTTTCATAGTTTACTTATGATTATCTCAAACTTATCGTAAATGAAAGGTTTTCAACGATGAGCATGAAGGCCAACGAAATTAACTTACCTGCACAACTGTTTAAATGTCATTTTTTAATGATAAACTTTCATGCCAACCCTGCATCGCTGATGAAAATGTTATAAGTTCAATTTATTAGTGGAAAGGTCAGAATCGAGATGAAAGCTTGACATTGTACTGTTCCGAATTCGTAAAGGAGGCTTTATAGTCTGGAGACAAGTTACTACTTCAGCCACCTATACAGGTAATGATTCATAAATACGAGTAATATACATCTACAGGTGGCCGGGGTGCTATATAAAATAGCTACGCGTGTCACCCCTTGAATCGTTGGATTCAGGTCGTTGACCTCTTGAGTTGCCTATTTTAAAAACTCACTCAGCCAATGTGAACGGCTATTATATATTTGTAGACAATTAGCTGAAGTTTCCATTATGACTACGCTATCGATTTATTCATTCTGAGAGCTATAAGAAAAGTTAGGATAATCTTAGAGGATTGTTTCATTTTTAAAAACCTATTTATGTCAACGTATTGTCTAATAGCTTAGATTTTAGCGCTCTAACTTAGTGTGTAATCAGGAGAAATGTGACAGTTTGTTGTATTTCAGTTTATTCGAAAGTTATGAGGGCTTCATTTTTCACGTTACTAATTAGTACAATGATTAGAAGTGAAAATTAAAAGAAATTGGCCGAGTGATTGGTGGTGACGAATCGTTTAAGTTTAATATACTCTTTAATAATACGTATATTTAACGCAAAATTCACTTCACTGAAATTAAAAATCAACGAATTTGACTGTATGAATGCAACCCATATATATATATATATCGTTACATATAGACGCTTTTTACAGAGGATATAAGATACAGAAATTCCGAAAGTTGCGTTTTTTCCCATAAGAAAAGCATTGCTGCATTTTTGAAAATTAATTTCGGGCACTTTCCGATAAGAATTGAAACTTGGACGGTTGTTAGATATTCACGAGGTATATTGGGAACCGTTACCACTTTTACTGCAAGTGTTCTGGGCTCGACTCCAGACGACCCGGTATATCTCCCATAAGAAAGCATGGAAAAAATTAATTCCTGCATATGGACGAAATTAAGAGGAATAAAGAGATGATATTTTCAGGGTTTGTAGATGTCATGAGAATATCTTCATATTATTTGAGAACTTCTGCGTAGGTGTCATCGGTTCGACTCCAGACAGCCTTAAATTTGAGATTATTTCCCATAAGAAAAGCATTGAAATTAGTGCAGGGCACTTTTGCGTTTAAAATGTATTTGTCGCCTCTTACTCTTTATAATAAGGTGAGATAAAATGTTTGCAGAATACAAGCACATATTACTAGTATATTATAAAATCGTAATGGTCATCATCGTCATGGTCATGCGTAACGCTCTAATTTTGTGAATAACTCGATTAGAAATAAACTTAGAAGCCTGAAATTTCTTAGGATTTCAGTGTTGATGAATTTTTACGTTATGATTTAAAAAATTTTGCAAAAGATTAGGGGTTCGACTACAGGGGATGAATGTCGTTTCCCATAAGATAACACGTAAAAATCACCTTTTTGGTTTGAAGGCTTTCATTCTTTTACTCTTTAAAATATCTTAAAATTAAGTTATCGACACGAAATTTGCGCTAAAACACGTCAAAATGAATGAGGATTCTTATTCTTACCGTCGAATACTCATTCGAATTCGCTCATATTTTGAATTTATACTCGAGTTTTGTTAAATTTTTTAGCATTTCAATAATAAGATTCCATGGTTACCGGTATTGTTGTCCTCGGTAATTTCCGTGCATATGCTCTTAAATAATGGCTTAAAGATGAAAAATAAGATTAAAACTTGTTCGAAGTGACCGAAGATATGAATTTAATGCAAATAAATCGAACGCAGTATTCATGTTATTTATCTTATATATATATATATATATATATATATATAAAATTAAAATCCTATTTCAGGTTCTCTCTCTCTCTCTTTAACGCTCTATACCTCAGCCATTTTTAATCTCCGGGAATTTGAGCCCTCTAAGTTTATTTTTTATCGAGTTATTCAACTAATTTTCTTAATTTGTTATTAAAAACCAAACATACATCTCTTATAAAATATATTCATTAAACTCATATTGAAAACATATTCCCGTTAAACTAATCTAAATCCAATAGGTACATGGTAGATACGAAGAAACAGAGAGAAAAGGGGAGGGGGAGGGGGGCGGTTGGCGAGCGCCAGCGAGCAGGGGGCTTGCCCCTAGTATATATATACATATATATATATATATATATATATATTTAGGGCAACTAGGTGTTGAAGGAAACCCAGTGAACACTTACCGGAAGTAGAGCCGCTGGGGTGTTGGAGAGACACATTTGTAGTTGTGTCTCTCTTGTGCTGACGAAGGGATCATCCCGAAAGCTCTAACCTCTACAAATGTGTCTCTCCAACACCCCAGCGGCTCTACTTCCGGTAAGTGTTCACTGGGTTTCCTTCAACACCAAGTTGCCCTAAATATCCTTACTTACCTTTCCTCTTCCGTAGTATATATATACATATATATATATTGCACACATTGGATTACAAGTGGAATTCCTAGAATTATGACTCGATCATCTACGGTAACCTCAAATCATTTCTAATCAGGCTCTGAATAGAAAAATTAATAGATAGCTAAAATACCGATTTGTTGTTAATATGCGTGAACAGAAATTGTGATGCACCTCTACGGTTTATCTATGAATATTTTACGTAATCGTTCATGCCGAATCTTTTCGCCTCCGAAGGGGAAAAAACAATACAGATTCCTTAGTCCTGTATCTTTCTCGAATAGTGGTGCTGGCATCAGTTATTACGCATTTTATTTTAGCAGCATAAAAATAATAGCAAACTTTCTCATTGTAATTATCTTAAGAGTTTCTACTAACATAGGATGTATGTATTCATTTTATGCGAACAGCCGTGCGAACTCGCTGCATTCCGCGTAAAAATCCGAACCACAAAATTTATTTAATTACTATTAATTAATTAATCAGGAAAAGTTTTCTCTCCAAAATATCGCAGTGAGCTAGCAAAATAATAAAACTCGCGACAAAGACGTAATATCGCTCGATCTGAACGGCGCGGGACAAGACTCACTCGAACGAAACGCAACGCCCTAAGCATAACACGCTCATAAAACGTTTTCAAAATCGACAAACGTGCACCTCCACTGCTCCCGACTCATAATAGATCTCCGCTCGGCCTCCCTCTCCCCCTCGCAGTCCGACCCTTATCCACAACGTTCCTCCATCCCTTCGTGCTTGTGGGGACCAACCGTCGCCGTCTTCGCCTCCTATTCTCTCTCAATTCCCTTTCATGCGCGCGGGGGCCATCTGCCACGCACCTCCAACCGTTCGCCTGGTAAAAACCTCTCCCCCCATTCCTCTCGTTCGATATCCCCCTTCTCTTCTCCCCCTCACTCCTCATTCTCTCCCTCTCTACCCCGCAAACCCCTTGCTCACCACTTTACATCGAGCCATCGCACCACCTCCCCGCCAAAATATCCGCCGCGTTGAAATGCACTGCAGTGGACTCTCCTCTCTCTTTCTCTCTCCTCTCTCGAAAAACCCTAACAACCGTCCGTTTCTCACTCTGTCTGTATCTCGTTCGCACGCACTCCTATAACCTTCCCTTCTGCGTCCGTTGTCATGAAAAAAACAAGGCCAACAAGTGCCCGAATCGCTTCCCGTTCTCTTTTTTCCAGTATCTCCCCCCCCCTCCCCTTTTACGAGAGCGAGGAAACTCGATTGTTTCAGGAACGCCCTCGAAAAACTTCGTCCATTGTTGCGTCCGGGGTAGTCTTTGTTTCGGAGGGAATCTGATTGGCTTTATTTCTATCGTAAACACCTCTTTTTTCGAAAAAAAAAGGCGGACGCTTTTTTTTTTACCGAGGTGCGAGACGGAATTTTGTGCCTTTTTCTCTCTTCTGCCGGTATTCCATCGGCTTCTGATGTATGACGATTTTTTACGACGGAATTTCGGTTATTGACGTAATTCTTTTTTTAATCAGCGTGCGAAAAAACGTATTACGTCTGCCGTTGGTGTTGACTTGGTTTAGACTCGGAAGGAGCATTTAAATTTATTGTGCGTGTATCGCCATCCGTTATTACTTGTTAGTATTCTAGTCGCAGACATGTTCGTGATTATATGTTAAGCCTGGCTCTCCACTTCCTTCTATCCTCCGCAACCTTCTTCGGTTCTTGGTAATTCTCTTTCCTTTCCAAATCGTCTATCAGATGAAACCTTTTCCTTACTCTTTTGATTTCAAAGTTTTCTGCAATCACATCTTTAATAACGGAGTCTCTCTTCAGAAAATGCCTGATCCAGTTCGCCTCCCTCTTTCAATTTATTAATATCTAATATTGATCTCTTCACCTCTGTTCTTATAAATACTTTTTTTAGTCGATCCGTACATTTTATTTTATGGATTGTTTTTTGGGCCCATATTTCAAAGTATCTAATACTACTAATTTCCTCTGTGATTGGTTGATTGATTTAACAGTTTTGTTAACATCTCGTTTCATAGAAACAAACAAAATAAAGTTTACATTTAAATATTGTTGTATTCTGATACTAAATTGATTTCGCAATGCCCATCGGGTATGCTACAACATCATCTTCGTCTCTTTATCTATAAATGCTTCGTGCGTCGTGAATTGTTCCCCTGAATAAATTCTCATTAGAAAGGGCTACACCAGTGTTTCCCAACCTTTTTGGCCGCTCGGCACAATGTTAGCGAGTAGGATTTTGGCGACACAAATGAGGAGATTTAAATCAAATATGGCCGACACATAACCTTTCACATTTAAGGCAGGTAACAGATTTGTTACCAAAAAGAAACGTGCACAAAGATATCAAAACTAATATTAGTACGCCACAAAATATTGTTTTAAAAATTTCTAGAAACCTTGGCGAAAAACTTTTCCTCAAGCGATGTGTCATGACGCAATTGTAAAATTTTCTAGAAATTTTGGCGGCGCACTTAAGGACATGTTCGCGACACACTAATGTCTCGGGACACAGGTTGGGAAACTGGGATACACAGTTCTCACATGCGATATTCTTCTAAGTGAATCACTCTTTCAAAGATCTCAGCCTCTACATTAAATGTATGTCTACTTTTTAACCTCATGCCAACTCAGAAAACATCACTCCCCCAAATTTAGGCAATAAATCTTATGTGATCTCGCCAAAAAAAATCAGCAAAAGAGTAAAAACGCTAAGAGCTAACCTCTTATGACAAACAGCGAGTATATACGAAACTCTCTATAGTTCATCTAATTTTACGAATAATAAAGGTTTTTATACTTTATTTTATTCGCTTCCGTTCGCACCATTTTTTTCATAAATAATTTCTAGTTTGTTTGATTCCTTCTCTTCTGACATTTGCACCTTCTTGGCAGCGGGCGGCTTAATGCGTACTGCGCGTCTTTCTGTCATATTTCCAGATATGCTTTTCTTATTTTCTCCCACACTTTTTTTACCGTGAATGGGAATGGTTTTTTTTCTCTTTTATGAAGACCTTTTCTTCTGGTTTTCGTCTAACTCTTCTTGTTTGGTGAATTATATTCCTCGCTATTTATTATTTATACTTTCTTTTATCTTTACTATGAATAGGTATTTATGACATATATCACATAATAATATTATAAATGAATGTGCTATTGGAATTGATATTTTCAATTTAGATCCAATGAGAATTATTTTCTCTTTTTCCTTTCTATTTCTCTTAGTTTCTCTTTTTTCTGTATTTGATGACGGAAGATGTTCTCTGATCCATTTCTCACCATAATATACTCTCTCATATATTTCACATTATATTTTCATATATCATCTCTTTATACATCCATCTCTAATTCTCTGAATAAATACATTATTGCCTCTTTCTCTCTCTCTCTCTCTCTCTCTCTCTCTCATATGGCGTAAAAATTTAATTTCCGCTGCCTTTATGCTTCACCCCTTCTCACCACCTCTGCATAATTCGTATCCTACAGTTTGGGCGAGGAGGAGAGATGGAAAAAACCGAGCGAGGCTTAGAGAAAGAGAGATGGGAGACGATGATGAGGAAAGAGACGGAGAACGGGGCGTAAAGAGGGAGGTGGGATGGGGTGTGAGGTGGTTGGAAGGTGAAGGAGAGAGGGAAGGAGGAAGCAGGAGTCTCTCTCTCTCTCTCTCTACACGGAGGTGAAAAAAGAAGTAGACGCAGTGCATGTGAGAAAGAGGTTGGGGAGTAGAAGGAGGAAGAGGGCAGATGGGCTCCCAATAGCGGGCACCTGGGCACGCGAGGGCTAGAGGACAAGGCCTGGAGGATAAAAGAGGGAGCGGGGCGAGGTTTTGGGGCGGAGGTCTGCGCGGAATGGCGTCCTTTGGAACTCCTTGATCAACGCGTTGGGTAACTCAGCGACCAACACCGTCGCCGGCGGCGTCGAGAGGGTTAGGGACGCTTTTTCGAATTTTTCTATGACACTTGAACGACGCACCCCGCGCGTACGAGTTATAGAAAATATATATGTATATGGAGGTGGTGCAACGCTAGATCTCTGCAACGCGGGATCCATTTAATGGACGTTCTCTTTCTCTCTCTTCTTTGCATTTGTGATGCACCACCCGTGTTTGTCAACAAATGTTTTGTTTGTTTTTATCTTTAGCGCTGACGCTTCTCAGCATAGGGCAGGGTTCTCTCTAGATTCCGTCTGTGTGACCTATCCGGTTCGCGTTCGAACCCAGTCTGTCCCCGTCCTTGGATATCATACTGTGTAGTCCCATGGCCGACGGGTATGTCGGCTCTCGTTGCCGCACGGTCTATTGATTCTTTGCAGGTCGGAAGAAATATCGACGTGCAAACATTTTCCATTTTCCCGTCGGAGAACTAGTAAACTGGGATCGTGCAGGTTTATACAAGATCAAAAAATTGTGTTAATATGCTTCATAGCCGACGAGTTATGTCGGAAAGTCACGAAGAAATATCTTCTTACATTGAATTTACATGGGCGAATGAGTGCAGGCATATGTGCAACGTTGATTAGTACTTATTAACGAATATAAGACTTCAACAGTATCATGCAGTGAGATCAAGCTCATATCATATATTACCATTCTCCGTAAACAATGTTTATGAACTCATGTTATCCGGAAACAATATATTCGAATATAAAGATTTCATCGCTGTCTGATTTATGGTTATAGTTAAATATACTGATGCTGAAAAGTTTTTGGATCTGCACAACCAAAAATGTACCCTATTATTTGGCACTACATGTGCCTGTGCTATTCAGTAATTCCTTATATAAAGGAATGAGTCAATCTAAAGACGTTAATACTTAAGTTACTCGCGATGATGTCAATGTCGAGTTGATTATTAATGGATCCTTTTAAAACGAGTGTTGAAACCTCTGTATTTTTAGAATATTTGTTAGAGGTTAGCTTACCAACGTTTCTTATGCGCCTTAGTCTAAAGAATGTTTTTTTAATTCTTTGCATCAGAGAAATTTTTGCTGTTTCCTTGACAATATATGTTAGCAATTAATGACCAAATATCAAAAAGTTCGTACTTATAATTTGACTCAAACCTTTCAGCTGTAATTCTCTATTAGAACGAAATATTTTTATATTAAAACTAAAAATATATTCTATTCAACTCAAAGGATCAAATTCAACTCTTTTACATTTTAAAGAGTAGCTGTAATTTACTTCAGCGCTAGAAGAATTTTAAAGGTGTCGGTCGTAAGTGTTAATTAGTGTCCCTCAGATATTTATAGTGTCACATCTATAAAAAAATCTTAATTAGGGCTTAATTAAGGCATTTGTGTAACACACGTAACTTTGGACAGTATTCATTTTTACACCCTTTGTGAGTCAGTAGACAAATGTAAAGTTAGCAATAATTGCCTTACATTTACTTTTGCTCTTCATGCGGATATCAACACGTTTTTGAATTAACGTTTATTTTTCCATGACAAGGTATGCTTGAAATATATCTGAGTAATAAATCGGATAAATTACTATTTCTTTGAAAACTGCCGATGTTTATGAAACGCTCGTTTCCTCTTCCTTGCCCAAGCTATTACCTTATATATCAGGCAATAATCAAAGCATTCGGTACCATCTAGATAGGCCCACCGTAAGAAAACCTGCGAAAAATCAGGCTGCGTTAATTTCCGGGTCTTCTTGAAACCGCTTGTCGATTCCTTTTTTCGGACAACCAAACCAGCACCCACAGAAAACAAAAACAAACAGAGGAAAAGAAACTAATTAATTGGCGAAAAGGTTTTTTAAACCAGAATTTTAAAACTCATATTCAACACCTGCAAAACATGTGGTAGGATATAAGAGGAAGTATGTATATGGAAGGAGGGGGGGGGGGGGACGGTATGCCAAAAGGGGTCAAGTGGGGGAGGGGGGGGTGAGGAGAGAACGTTAGGTGAAAGGTGGAGGGAAGAGAATGGATAGAAGGGATAGAGGAATCGTGGAAGGGGGTGGATGTGAAGCAGGTTATAGATAAAGGGGGAGGAGGTAGAGAGGAGGGTAGGGGGGAAGGGATGAGAGGTAGAGGTGAAGAGGGACGTCAGGATGAGAGAGGGAGGCGGGGAGGGAGGAAGTTAAGTCTGTGGCTTTGCTTTGCGGCACTTGCCAATGCCGTACCAAGTTCGAACTAGATTTCTTTATCAATGAACCCTCGAACTCCCCCTTCTCGCGATGGGAAACCACAGTTTAACGCTCTCGGAAAGCAAATATTAAATGGCCAAGTTATGGATTTTGACGTTCAAGTGTTCTCATAGTCGGAAACTGTTAATAGTTGCCGTAGCATTTTTTATACGAGGATACCATTTGAAGTTATTCTTACGGTAGTTAGTATCGAATTCTGTAGGAGCGTGAATGAAGCTAATCTAGACTTGTAAGAATAACATTGGCTACAAAATTTCGAATTGCCGCAAGGTTAATTATTATTTTTCTGACGATTAATTCATCTAGAATATATTATTTTTAGCATTATCTTGGTTAGCGATAGAGCATTTCAACCTGCAACGACTCTGTTATATGTAATCTAATTTCTACAAGACAAAACTCTTAATAGAATAGGCGCCAAGAACAGTTACCTATAATTTTTTTACTTACGTAGTTTCAAATTTAACCCTAAATTTTCTTTTCCGACTTATGACTCGCACGCGTTCCTAAGAATTGCATCGTAAGTCGAATTATCGTAAGTCGAGTTATCGTAAGTCGAATTATCGTAAGTCGAGTTATCGTAAGTCGAATATCGATTTCCCACAGACTTACACGTTATAAATTGAGATACGTTCCAGGACCTTGGAAAAATATGTACCAAGCCGTATTTAGGCTGTAACTTAATAGTTTAAGAACAAATGAGTGTTATATATTGTATAATAAACATTTTTAAGACTTAAAAAATCAATAAATTAATATAGGCCGTTCCCGACTTACGACTCTAATGCGTTCCTGAAAATCGCATTGTAAGTCGAATATCAATTACCCGTAGCCTTACACGTTATAAATTGAGATACATACCAGGAACTTGGGGAAAATATGTACCGAACCTTATTTAGGCTATAAATTAATTAAATGAACAATAAACTGAAGGTATTTTTAAAGTGCTGGTTTAATGAATTTCTTAAATTTATTAGCTCATTTATCAAGATTTACGTGAAATGTTTTATAAGACATAGATACTCTGGTGTACATTCAAGTATTTAAAGTATCCGGACTATGAAAATAATTCGTAATTGAATATCAAACAGGAAAAATTTTTCTTATATATTGTATTATAATATATTTTTACATCTTAAAGGTATATTTTAGGAAAGATGGGACACTTACAAGTACCTATGAATGTCTATATTCAGCGCATTCGGTTTTACCAACACATTTCGCAATAAGATAATTTTCATTTCTAATTTTTCATGTTTCATTTCGGTATGAAAATGTTCTTTATGACATTAGTACGGTTCAGTAATCTGCTGCTTTCATATATATGGTATTTTCATACATTTCTTTTCGTAACTACTCTTTCCCTTAAAACTGTATACGATTCTCCACATGCCTCGTTAATTTTGTCCTTCCATGTTAGACTATTGTATATTATTTTAGCGCATATTATCGCCCAGGTGACGGTAAGTCCTTAAAACGGAGGTTCAGTCATTCGATCGAGCGCGAGTGGGAGGAAAACCAAGAATGTCTCCCTTCGGAACGCATTGTTTGCACGAATAATATCCGGAGACATAATAACTTATTTTTTTTCTTTGCCCTCTGACATTTTTTCATTGCTCTCCATGCATCCGTGCTGCTATACTTATCCCCCTCTCCCTCAAAAAATTCTGTCTCCCTCTCTGTCTCTTTATCTCTCCCCGCTCCAGTATGACTTCCGCCTTTCCTTCTTCAGAGTCGCCACCTTTTCTTTCCATTTTCGTTAATAATTAACGAAAATGGAAAGAAAAGTGATAGCATAAGAGCGAAATAATTTCGCTCTTATGCTATCACTTTTGTCTTTCTTTTCTACGATTCCTCTCTCCAACACCATATTGATCTAATTTTTTCCTCCAATTTCTTCATCACTCCCTCATTCTATTTCACTCTCTCACTGTCGTCCTTCCTCTCATTCTTCAACCCTCTCTCTCTCCCTCTCTCCTACCCTCCCTTAAATGGCAGGGACGGCAAACGAATTTTGAGTCGCGTGCCAAGAAAGTAATGTGAACCATCAGAATTTTTATTCGAGTTCCACTAGTTTATTCCTTCTCTAATAAACTTCATGTTTTATACAGAAAATACAAGCTTACGCGTGCCACGTATTTTCCATCCCTGCCTTAATTTCGCCCTGATAATAAAGACGCTTATCTATATATCCCTCTTTGCGGTGGGTTTTCCCTTGTGGTAGAGTTACATAATTTTCCTAATATTTTTCACCGCAAATATCCTTCAATTATTAAATGAAATAATAGAAAAATCTATTTGTAAAAAACACCACTTCTTCCGCCGATTTTCATTTCCACCTGCGTTACTTTTGTTTTATCACACGTATCATATTGTATAATATTATAAAAGACAGGGAGTTAGTTATATGGAAGAAGGGTCAATTTAGTCTCAATCTCGCCCAAATAAAAATAAGAATATTTGTACCTCCCACCCCTCTACCTCTCTTTATTAGTTCTTTTTAATTTCTCTCTCTCTCTTCTGCTTCTCTCCCTCTCATTATCTCCTCTCTTAACTATATTTCTCTCCAGAGGCGTAATTATGGCAAGGCATTGCCTTGGGACCTCGGCCCCGGGAGGCCTCAAGAAGGCAAACAAATTATTATAATATGAAGTAAATCAATATATTTTTAATTTCTAGAATGCAAAATAAAAATTTAAACTATACCTATGTATAAATATTTAATTCTGTTATGGGGGCCTCATTTTAATTATTTGCCTTGGGGGCCCAAAACTGAAGTTACGCCTCTGTTTCTCTCCTCATCGTCTACTTTTCCCTCCCCGAAATAAATTCGTTTGTCTGTCTGTCTGTCCTCTTTATAATCCTTCCCTCACCACCTTCTATTCTGTCTCGTTACTCTTCCCACCCTCTCCCTCTTTCTCTCTCTCACACACAGTCTTACTCCCCTTTATCTCTCTCTCTCCTTCCGTTCATCCTTGTTTTATTCGTTTTTTTTTCTCCATCTCAACTCGCGGGCCCTCGCCTCGTTGGCAGCTGCAGATATAGCTTCCCTTCCTCTCTTCCCCGCTCTCTCTCTCTCTCTCTTCCTTCTTTGCTTTCTTGTGTGGTGTCGTTGCATGTTTCCTCCTCATCCTTTCTCTTTTATTCCTTCCTCTCTCTCTCCCCGCTCCGCATACGGTCTCCGGTAAATGTTGTAGTCTGTCGTTGTCGCCGTCTTCTTAAGCGCTCTTTTTTATGCGCACATACAAGGGAGGGGGGGGGGGGAAGACGGGTGAGGGAGTGGGTGGAAGGAAGTTGACGAGGGCGGGATGGGGAGGTCCTTGAAGGAGGAGAATTCTTCTTGGTGGAAAAGTTTTGTCCCTCGCTTTTATTTATTTTTTTCGCGTTTGGCTCGAACAAAAAGGCTGAAATGGGAATATTTTTTAAAAGGCGAATGGTAAATGAAAGGAACGTTTGGAATGAGCCACGCAATATCTTAATTTTTGCGAAATTAAGTTCGAGAATGAAAATTCAGGTACCGCCATTCATCATCATAGGTAGTCTGTCCGTAGGCAGGTCCGTGATTATTCACGGTTAAACTTGGTTCTCCATGTACTCCTATTTTCCGCAGTCTTCTTCGTGTCTTGATAGGTCTCTTTCCCTTTCAAGTCGTCTACCAGCTGAAACCCTTTCCTACCTCTTTCTCTTTCTCCATCCAGTTTTCCTTCTAGCACTTCTTTAATCATGCACTCTCTCCTCAGGTAATGCCCAATCCAGTTCGCCTTCCTCTTTCTGATAGTCCGTATAATCGTTCGCTTCCCTCCTGTTCTTCGTAGTACTTCCTCAACATTATATAACATATCTCATATTAACGATCTTGTGTGAAAATCACATTAAAATTAAAAATGATCAACAATTTAATTTTAAATTTTCGAAAACATTGACTGGACTTTCATAATTTAAGACTAACTTTGCAAATTTTAGACAAACTTAAAAATCACTTAAATTGGTTCAAATTAGAAATTTAAGTCGGATCTATTAATTTTGATTAACCGAACTTTAGGGACGAATTAAACAATATATTTGCAGTAGCCATCAAAAGTTAGAGAAGCGAAAGCCGACTTACATAAAGATCTAAAATTGGACATATTCTACAAAGAGATTGACGTTTAAAAAAACTATTACAGCAGTAAACTTTAATACATGTATAATCCTCATCTCAATCTCTATGCGAACACGAACCACACACAACGCCTCGAAGACGGCAACATCTGAGACCGCAATTCCATCAAAAGAGAGATTCCCATTTATTTCGGGCAGGACGGAGTCGCAGTGAATTGTTGATACCGGAGACGGCATCTCACGCCCATAAACCAATCTTTCTATCTCCCTTCCTCCTTTCACCCACTCCCCTCCCCTTTCTCTCTCGGAGTGGACCTTATTTTCTCTTTCTCTCTCTCCCCGCCCCCTTCCTTTCGGAAGAATGGACCTTAATGTCGGAACCGTCCCCCTTTCCCCCCCCCCTCCCCCCTCTCTCCTTTCTGCTAAGGGAAAAAGGGGTTGGATAGGAACCGGGTCCCGTGTCCGTGGCCGTGAGGGACCCTTTCGCGATCCCATCCTCTACGAATCTTCACATTTTCCCACATCGCACCCTTTTCCCTCCTCCTCTTGCGTAGTATAACATCCTTCTCGGTTGCGTAACCATTTTCTCGCCCTCCTTAACACATGCTCTAAGGCTGTTCCCTCTTTCTGTGCATCTCCTCCTCCCCAAAAGACTCGCGCCACTAACGCTACCGATGTTGCAGCATCCGATCGGGTTGATTCCTTATCTCCTAACAAGACAACGTGGTCCTGTGTGGGTTTAAAAAAAAAAAAAGAAGTGACAAAGCGAAACAAGGCGTGGGACATAATCCGTGCGGTGATATGGTTGCCCAGGGAGACAAATTTGAAGTGGCTTCTAAAAAGGATTTTTTTATTCTACACCCCACGTGAGGGTAATGACGAGGAAATGTAGGGCTTCGCTTCTTCTCGGAGGACCGGGAAAGGATCCGAGTTACGAAATCCAGTTATGGATCTAATACATAAGTGGGAACGATTGTTAAATTTTATTGAGTCGAGGAATGGAGGAAAGAAGGGGGATTAGCGTAAATATTGAGGAGGGGATGTGCCTTCGACAATGATGGACTAGATGAAAGATGAAGAAAGAACGAACGAGGCCTATTTAAGGGGCAACAGGAAAGAATCAAAGGGAATGAATGGAGGAATAAGCGAGAGAGTGACCGAGAACTATAAAGTTCACAGATGTTCAGTGAAGAATCGAAGGGAAATGCTTGGTAACCACGAAATAAAATGACTTCATTTTTTGTTTGGTAGCATTGCTCTCAAGATCAACGTATTTCCTTGTGGTTTTTCTCAGTTTTCGTCAACTTTTACAACGTTGCATCACTTATTATACATGCATTTTATGCATTATAGCCGCATTTTGCTTTTAAACTTTGAGGATTGATATGTTTTACTAGGTTTTAGCGTTTGTGAAAATGTTTTTGATAGGAACGCCATCGGATATAGGGTTAAGGAATACACACGCACGCACGCACA
Organism: Uropetala carovei; assembly: GCA_036926305.1. Taxonomy (NCBI): domain Eukaryota; kingdom Metazoa; phylum Arthropoda; class Insecta; order Odonata; family Petaluridae; genus Uropetala; species Uropetala carovei. The sequence goes on from JAXCHB010000035.1 coordinate 3,560,935, forward strand.
CACACACCTTACCTTTCCTCTTCCGTAGTGTATATATATATATATATATATATATATATATATATATATATATATATAAATGCTTAAGGAAAAGGAAAGGTAATAATAAAGGTAGCAACAAGGTGTTGGAGGAAGCCCAGTGGACACTTACCTAGAATGAAGAGCCGCTGGGGGTGCTGAGGACACACGAAAAACACAAAAGAACAAAAACGACACAAAAATGGAGCTTTCGGGCTGACGCCCTTCGTCAGCGACGGAGAAACATATACTGTTTAAAGTGACACACTGGGGGGGATATGGGGAGGGGGAGAGGGGTAATGTATGTATGTATAGTTTATAAATCAAAGGAAATGAAGGACAAATCAAACCGTGTTCAATGAATATTCGTCGTATCCATCGCATGGAATAAAAAGTCATTTGCCATTTACCATTGAATGTTGGAAGGAATAGACTTGATCCTAAAGAGGGATATGAAAACCTTTCCAAATGACGGTTAGCTTTCATGGGTGCACACGCAAAGAAATTGATTAGAAAAAGTAGATAATCGTATCTTCGCCTGGGAAATTACAAAAGAAGATCGGATTGGAAAATTGGGCCGATAAAGTTAATGGCTTGATAGGGAAAGAGAAACAGTGCAAGTTAGGATAACACTGAGAGAATGAGAGAGAAAGATTTCAGGTAAGGAGATTGGAATACATGCATTTAAATGGTTCGCACGAGAGGAAATGATGAGGGGTTGAAGAAATAATCGGCAGAGAGTAAGAAAGAAAGGAAGAGAAAAATCGAGAGAGCGTATGAGAATTGACAAGAGAGAGAGAGAGAGAGATACGGAATTGTAAAGAGAGGGGAAAGGGGAGAGAGAAGATCAGGGAGAGGCAAGGATAAAAGGGGAGAAAAAATGGACTGAGATGAGAGGGACAAGTACATAAGTAGGAGAGATAGAAGGAAATGGAGATCAAAGAGGTAGGAAGAAAGGGAGAGGAAATGGGTGAGAGAGAAAGAAAGGAGGGAGATAAATGAGGTAGAGGGATAAGGGAGAGAGGAAAGGGGCTGAGATAAAAGGAGAGAGAGAGTATAGAGAAGGGGTCTCAAACACGAGTCCCATGGGACTCATGCGACCCCGCGAAGTAAGATTATACTGTGATGCAGCCAAAACTCAAATATTTTTTTTGTAAAATATTTTCAAATAATCAAAGGAAGTTTTAAGAAATGCATCGAACAAATACTTCCAAAATATTCGCAGTTTATTTTTCATTCCCATGTAAAACACTCTAAGCCAGTGATGTCCAAACTTTTCTACATGGAGGGCCGCATCGGTGGTTGCGAATCCTTCGGAAATTCCCAATTCTTCTGCCGGCCGGATTAGAGTTTCAATATCAAGTTATCTGTATATACTTAGGTGCCATTGAAGTGAAAATCAAGTCTAAATGGGATTTTTATGGTAAAACTTCCACTATTTAAATTTTTATTAAGAAAATTTTCATAAAAATTTACGTGTTTGTGTGTGTTAAATTTTTCGGATTGCTCGTGTCTTCGCGGGCCGCAAAAAAACTCCTCGCGGGCATAGGTTGTGCGCCACTGCTCTAAGCAGTTGGGGTGCAGAATAATGTTTTTAACGTGGATTGCGGCCCGCGGATTTGGTGCGGTGCCTTAATGTGGCCCGCGGTTTTTAGTGCAGTGCTATCACGTCACTCGTGGTTTAAAACCTTTAGGAGAGAGGGAGATAAAGGGGAGAGAAGGAAGGAGAGGAGAGAGAGAGAAAGGGAATGAGAGAGTGGGAAGTCGAAGGGGGAGAGCAAAACAGATCCGATGGAGGGGAAGAGGTGAGAACAGTGTAAAGGTCGATTTATAAAAAAAATTAAGGAAAACTTAACTCGAAACTTAAATTCAAATTAACTTAACAACTTAAATGTGTTCATGATAAAAATTAGCGTGGATTAACGCCATCTGTTTTTCTTTAGTTGAACCTATGACAAATACTATGCGTTTATCTAAATTGGCCGGTGAATGTTGAGGTAATTGGCGATTAGCATACCATATTATCGCGGATCGTAAGAGTTTTCGGCACAATGAACCAACTGATGGACGTTGACATCGTTGATGGCGTGTCGGTAGTTTTATTGATTGCTTCTGCAGCTCTTCTGGTGAAAAAACGCCAAAGAAGATGGGTCGTAAGGCCTGTTAATCGCGACAGGAATAGCCTAGTACAATTCTGTCTGTTTATGGATATGAAAATATCTGATCATGAACAATTTTTCTCAGATTTCCCACAAAACCACTAACAAGCGAACAACCGACAACAGGGAAGTGCGAAATAACTGACTACTACAAGGCGCTCTTAAGTTAATTTCACGTTAATTCAAACTCATCCGAATCCTACGCTAATTTTTTCCGTAACTTAACTCAGTTTTTAAGTTAAGTTGTGACATGAACGTTGCCATAGGTGTTAAGGCATTGAAATATCACGTTAAGTCTAAGTTCAAGCTAATTTGGCGTTAATTTTTTTTATAAACCGACCTTAAGAGAGGAAGAGAGAGAGAGAGAAAGGGAGTGAGGTATAGATGCGTTGCGCGAGCTGGATGGTTATGGAGGCGATGCGGTGGAATGAGCCAGCAGAGATGAATATGGAGTGGAGGGGAGAGAGCGAGAGAGAGAGAGAGAGGGAGGAAGTGGTCGGAGGTCTGAGAAAGAGGGGGGAGGGAGAGGGGTGGGGGGCGGTGCGTTATGTATAGGTAGAGAAAGGGGCGATGCTGGATCCCTCCGGCCCCTCCCACAATCTCACTCTGCTTCCGCTCGCCTCCTCTCCCTCTCCTCCCCTTACCTTTAACCCTCCCTACCCCTCTCCCTCCTATAGCCTCTCTCCCTCCCATCCTCCACCTATTCCTTTAAGGTTCTCTCCGCACCCGGTTGTGCTCATGCCCAGGTGTGGTACTCAATGGATCCTCCAGCAGAAGCGGACCCGCTCCGGGCGTGGGAGCTACAGGGTCTTTACGGGGCGCGAACCGGCGTTGCCAAATGCTACTACCGACCCTCTTTTTCTCTCGACTTCAGGGGCTCCACTGTTGACAATCCCGTGTTCGAAAACTGGGGGGGGGGGTGACCCTATTATCCAACTCCATTAACGGCCCGTGCATCACTGGCTTGCGACGAAATTTACGCGTCCTACCCTATAGTGGGAGCCATCTAAAGTTTTTACCAAAAGGGCCGCATGAGGCTTTACGTACGACTGTGCGGACCACATGCGAGAGACCGATTGGACCGCTTGTGTATTTCAAAAGGATAATTTTAAGAATTTTTTTGATCGTTTAGTCTCTCAAGCACCCATATTAAAAGTATACTGAATTCACGTACTCGAAAAATATCGTTTAAATTTCATAAATTATACCTAATGACGTCTCCTACAGTCAAATAAACGAATATACTATGGGGTAACTAGGAGAGGGAAAACGTGGCAAAATATTATCCGTGATCCCCCTCCTCCTTTACCAGTCGAATACATATTTTCAATTAAAAATGAAATTAATTGCAAAATCTATCAAATTGTACTTATCAGTCAATTAAATTAAAGTCAGGCTTTTTACTCCCTCCAAAACTAATTATTAACTGGAAATTAGAATAGAAAATTCTTTATTTTTTCTATATTCGGAAAAAGTCGAGGTATTTGGCCATCCACGCCATCCTACCGTTACGCCACTGTATGCATGGCTTAAAGAAATAAATGAAGTAACGGGGGCCGGATGGTATCTTTGCGCGGCCGGAAATGGCTCGCGGACCGTAGTTTGGGAATCCCTGCTCTCGAGCAGACCCACATAAGCTGAAGATATTATCCGCGACCCACCTACACTAAAAGAAAGTTTCCGCGACCCACCTATATATCAATAGGTGACTACATAGGCAGGAGAAAATTCTAGGTCATTAATTCATGGATAATTTGAAACGAAAATGTAATAAATAGGTAATGAAAATTTTCATAAATTGCTTTGTTTGATTTTTACAAAACATTAAGTAAATATTGTTGTAGAAGGCTCGTTTATTTTAATGTTTCTGTGACCCATTTGTGATCATTTCGCAAAGCACATATTTAAAACAAATTCATTGAACTGCACATTGGACAAAATTCAGGTTCGATAACATTGTCAATAAAACAAGCATTTTTTAATCATTAAATGATACTTGTAGGCATTTAATTTTCTAAAATATAATATGTCAGAATTACCAAGGATTTTTCGGGAAAATGGATTGGATCTATGCGTCGTTATAGGAATTCAAGCGGATAACCACCTCAAATGTCGGAAAAGGTATGTCGAATATTCATACGTTTGCCATCTAGCGTCTAGGAATCTTAAAGAGACAAACTCTTAAATGACTAAGAGAATCCATGATTAGAAAGAACGCAAAATGGAAACTTGAATCAGAGAACGTCAAAAAGGATGAAAAATCATTTCCCTTCTGTGGATTTTCAAATCTGCGTCTAATCGATCCACAAATTTGTTTTCAATGCGAAAATCTTACGTTTTTTTGAAGTGAAAATATTTCGTCATCAGAGGCAACCGCATTTTGATTTCGCGAAATCACGTATATTAAATTGGATTTATAGGGAAAACGAGAAAAAAATCGTGAATTTTTTGTCAAATGATTTGCTTTAAAGAATGATCAACTTACTTTTAAGTTTACATATATGTAGTGGAAGTTTTTCAAATTAAATTTTATAACAAAAATGAACATTAAATTTAAATTAAATTATATTTGGTTTAACTAAAAATTGGAGGAAATCAAATTGTTGAGGAATTATTGTCAAGGATGGAAAGGGAGAGGAAAGGAGAGAGTGAGGTGGAGAGGTAGGGAGAGAGAGAGGGAGAGATGGAGGGAGGATGAGAGGGAGAGAGGAATAGAGAGAGATAAGGAAATTTTGCATGATTATTTGATCAAGTTATTTTTCAATTTAATAGAAGTTTTTAATTTACAAAAAAATTGTCTTTTTAAAAACTCAGCAAAAATGGAGAAATACAGTAAGTTTGATATCACCTGGTTTTTGACGTTATTTAACACTATTATTAATAATGTCAATTACGGAGGCAGCTACCGAATCCACTCTTCGTATAATTCCGTTTTCATCGAATTCGCTAGAACTTTAAGCAACTACCGCGTTCACGCTGGAAGCTACATGATGCCCAAATGATTGTCAAAGAGGAAGGAGTGCAGCTTAGCAACTCGAAGTTCAGCCGCACAGAAGCATAGCGAATTTTGCTATAGCTGCGACCGCTCAGGCTGTGAAAATTGATCTCGAGGAAAGCGAGAGGAAGGTCTTAAAGAAAAACAGAACTCTTTCGTCCCCTCCACCTTTGCTTTCGCCCTCCCATCCTTCCTCTCCTAATCCTCCCTTCTCTCTCTTTCTCCATATCTCCCCCTCCCACACGGGGAGAGAGAGAGAGGAAGTCCTACTGTTGTTCCCCTTTTCCGTCGCCGTGGACGGGCACGTGTTCGCTCTTAACAATGAAACGCTCCCAAGGAAACCCTCGACAATAACACCATTGACACTGAACCAGGGACGAAATGTTTCGGATTTTACAGCGGTCCGAAACTGCAATGGGGGCAGCGAGTCAAAAAGTGGTATTTATAGGAACGGCTTGGTTCTTTCGGTTTTTAGGCGCGTTTCGCTTCCAGCGTGGGCGCCTATTATCGTCGGTCTGTCCGTCTGTCCGTCCGTCCGCATGTTCGTTCTCGGCTTCTACCTAACGGATTTTCATCAAATTTTATATTAAGGACTTACAATCAAAGATAATGAGAACATCGCAAAAATGAATCACGTACGCCAATCAGGGGTACCACTTGTGACAAAAAATTAAATTTTCGTCATATCTCGTAAAGTATTGCTCATATCAAAATATTTTTCAAATAAAAGTTGTAGAACTTGTAAATAAGAGTATTTCCTTTCCCGTACATTTTTATCGTAGGAGTAGCCGTTATCGATAAAATCAAACAAGAATGTCTTATATCGAGTTGAACTTAGAAAATTTCTTGCATGGTTACTTCATTGTTGCTAACATAAACAATCTCCCAAACAAACGTTTAATTTCCCTACGTGTGCATGTAATATTATTAAATAGGAAGAAAATGGATTATTTATGATGAAGAAAATAAACTTTAAAACGCAATTTCCCCTTAAGTACAGGTATATAATTTCTTTCTAATATTCCATTGCATGAAACGCGCCCATTTGTGATACGTTGTACACTTTCCTAACTTGTTTCTACTCGCGTTTGAAGAAAGAACGCACGCTGGCAAACTTTTCGGCACTCGGATGTGTGGTGCAATTGTGGCGGTGTGTGTGTATGGTGAGTCTTGATTTAATCGGGACTAAACGCGCGAATCGTTGGGTGGTGCGAATGAACGCAGAAGATATTCGAAATATGATTTACGGATAAACGTGGGTTGCTCGGACGAATATATTCCGTCAAATAAAAATGCAGGAAATATGTTCGAAGTTTTCTCCTTGTCGTGGGTTAGTAATATTTTCTATTTGGTGGGCCGCATTGAAAGATAAAAGCGAAAATCTAGTCTACATGAGGTTTTTAGTGTTAATATTTCAATATTGAATTTTTTATTGTCATACTTTGAATTAAAAATATGAATTTGCGCATTAAAAGTTACGAATCTCGTTTTCGTCGTAACTCTCCGGACCGTCGATTGCTCATCCTTGCTAATTTGAGGAGTAATGTACCTTTTTTACACGGAAGGAAAACAACAGCTTGTAATCTTGTTTAGAGGGAACATTTAAGGACATAAATGAGTATTTTATACTTTTCATAATATGCCGAAAATAAGGATGCCGTAGATTCCATCGGTTTACCGTTATAAACATTAGGTATTTTAAAACGGTCAAATCCTGCCATTTTGTAACTTAATTTTAATATTTACGATCGCATCAAATCCCAGAAAAACCCGAACATTCTTCTTCATGGAGATACATTTCCTTCGTGAGCGCGCGATTATTTTCCGAAGAAGAATCTAAAAATACTTGGAATTGTTAAAAAAACAAAAGGAACCTAAACGAGAAAAGCTAAGAATTTGACGCTCACGATTGATATATTCCCATCGATCCTACCTGCCAACCTTGGGATAGGGTAACCTTTAAAGAAAAAAATAACAAAAGTAAAATAAATCTCCAAAAAAAAAAACGTCAAGAAAAAAATAACGCGACCTTTTGGGTTGACTTTAAAGGCAAACGTAGCGTGTTTTACAAGACCGGATTCTCCGCTACCAAAAAATTGGGAATCTTTTAGATCGGCAGGGAGAAAAAATGCCGCCAATAAATCTCCCTTCCGACCCCCAAATTTCTGTTTGTGAATAAATTGGGAGGAGGGAGAAGGGGGGGTGGTAGAAGGGGGGGTGGTAGAATGGGGAGGGAAAAAGGGAGTGGCAGGATGGATGGGTAGCCTCGTCGATAGGAGTGGGAGGAATGGAGTCGGACAAAAAAATCTCCGATGTGTTTTTTTTAAGTCGTTCTACTGGCCTTCTCTCTCTCTCTCTCCCACACTCTTCACCCACGCCCAGATCGTGTAGATAACATTAATATTATTTTTCTGCATTTTTTAAATTACCTCATAAACATCACAGATTTTTGCATCGACGAAGGAAATCGTATAGGGCGTCCTAAAAAGTTTCTCTAGCACCAGAAGTGTATTTTATTATTTTAAAAGACTTTTTATAGTGATCGTTGGGGGCATATTTTGGTTGTTTCCTCCCACAATCGTCAAGATGGAGTGGCGGATCCAAGGGGGAGGGGGTGGGGGGTGATCGCCAATATTCTTTAGGGGTTGCAAAAGTGGAAGCCGAGAGGTTTGTTATGCCGCAGGAGGTTATCCCCAATAGGCTTCACTGTGATAGTTATCATACCATTCTATAGTGTTCCATGGTTTATTAATAAAAAATAATGTTGACAAAAATTTAGCGGTATTTCAATAAGGAACTCCTTAACCGTAAAGATTTGAATATTTAGGGACAAAATCTACAAAGAAAATTAAAAGAAAACAAATGAAGAAAGAAACGTTAATTTAAAGGTTTCCAGGGAAGCACCTCACCTGAGACTTGGTGTCAACGTCGCAACCTCTGCCACTCACCGACATAGTGAAATGCAGGGCACTAGTGGTTAACCATTCACTCAAGCAAGAAACAAAACTGTCAGCGTACAAATTAAAAATGTCTTCCACAATCATGGAAAAATAGTCAGTAATCTCTCTCTCCCCCCCTCCACCCCCCCTTGGGAAGTTTCTAGATCCGCCTTTGGAATGAGGCCATTTAACGTTGACAGGGAAGACCTCTTAATGATCATAATCACAGTAGTGTTCGAATCAGCGACATCTCTCCTCTGTACAGGTCGGGATAAGTAAAGTCACTCTTGTAGCCATTACATTGTTTAACTGATGTGTATTTCAGTATTAATATTAACGTTATTATTGTTATTAATGTTATTACTATTAGTCATTGGCCGATGGTTGAAGTCAGGGACGTAGCTGGGAGATCTATGGCAAAATTTTAAGGATCGCTTAAGTTACGCAGAATATTATTTTTTCTGCGTTTTATGTGAAGAATAATAGCATTTTTATTATAAGAACTTTAACCTTTGAGTATTAAATTAAGAAATAATTCTCGAGTATTAAATTAATACTTATTTATGAGAAAATAAACTTTTGACATTTTACGAGGGAACGTTTTGCGCCCTTTGCAAGCTGCGTCTAATACCACCTCTGTTGCACCCTAGCTACGGCACTTGCTGTAGTACTTTTTACAATCACCGATCGGGGGGATTACCCCTATTGGCGGCTACTACTACATATACGTAACAGAAAGCACACTTTCTTTACCCAGCCGCTTCATGACCACGGGAGTTACCCCGATAGTCAATGCGATACAAACCATGAGGTGAATTCAACGACTCGAATAGTTTAGTAGTAGAGAGAGAGAGAGACAGAAAGGAATGGAAGAATGATGGCCGGCAATCCTTTTGGAGAACTCGAGGGTGTGGGTGGGAGCGAGAGGATGGGACGTTTAGGGAGGACAGAGCGGAGGTCAGGGATGGGAAACGCGGATAATGGGCGTAAAGATTCTCGGACTTTGAAGCCGAAGGCATCGAGGGGGTGTGGAGGTGAGGGTTTTAAGAGGAGGAGAAGAAGGACGAGGGAAACACTGGAGAGTTTTTGGGTCGGTGGGAGAAGATTTTTGGTCCCACAAAAGGAACCGTATTCGGGTGAATGAGCCGCGGTCTTCTCCTTCTTCTCCCCAACCCAATCCTATCCCTCTCCTCCTACTTCCTCACTCTCCCCTACTACGAATCTTTTCGCATTCCTCACTCTCGTAGAGGAATTGCCGATGCTAAGGCGTATATAGGAAGGCCGCTGCTACCCTTGAAGGTGGTGCCGTGGGAGAGATGGAAAAAGTGATAGGAAGGGTCGAAGCGCATTCGCGCCGCTTGATTCTGTATATGTACTCGTAAAATGTTAGATCCGCTCTCCAGAGTCCTTTCTTTGTCCTATCTCTCTCTCCTCGTAGTTTTTCTATCTTTATCGGTGAGATTCATCGCGTAACGGTTTTGTTTCGCGCGTATCTTGACGAGCAGCAGAGTGTTTGCGTGATTTTCCACCCATTCACCGAGCGAGAAGATGCGCTGTTTTTTCACACATTTTTTTTAATTTGTAATATTGGCAAATGTTACGGAAGGAGGGTTAGCATCGAACCCGGTACTTTTATCACTCCTAAAATATTTTTCAGTTAAAAAAGTCGTTGAGTTGGCAAATGTTACGGAAGGAGATTTAGCCACGAACCCGGTACTTTTATCACTCCATCTAAAATATTTTTCAGTTAAAAAAGTCGTTGAGTAAAAACATTTAAGAATGAATTCATGGTGGACGATATATTTTCTTACACCGATAACGTCGCTGAAAACGTGGACATTTATTTTATTTACATCTTTTATTTCTTTTAGTGAATTTTAATATCATCCGTTTCCACTGGTGCTAATGAGCTCAGTTGTAGATCGAAGTGTACGGAAATTACATTGAAACAATCGTTAAAATCGAAAGATATTTCAGACAATTTCTCCCAAATGCGACAAGACAGGTCAATGCAGATTTTTAATTACAGTGTACGGTATCTGCTCAGCATAATAGCGCCCTCTACCGTCCATATATGTGCGATGTGTGCGACGCACACGGGCGGCCAAACAACGGGGGCGGCCGATTAATCGTCTGACACACGTACAGTATTTTTTTTAACAGTAATGCATGTTGCATTATAATGTGTAGTACATTCTTTCATATTTATTGACTACGGAAATTTATAAAACCATAAGGCGTTTTTTTAGTTTTGTAAAGGACGCCTAAAAAGGGCGGCAAATGAGAAACTTTCACACGGGCGGACCCTGCCTCTACCGTACGCCATTGGCGGCTTTCGGAATAAAATCGTAATTGTTAGTCATATTTTCCTTGCTCCAAACCACAAATGTTTTGCCACTCGACAACTATTGGACCGTTGCAACAAAATAACACTCACCTAGATTAGGGTGACCATATTCTGAGGAAGCAAAAGATGAGCATAACGTGTTATGAAGAGGATAAACCAGGACATAACCTGGGCAATGAGATATTTTCATATTTTTGTTGTTTATATGCTGCATAAACAAATTGTTGGTAGTGTGGTTATAATTTTATTTAAAGGTGTGAAATAACTTTACAATTTCAAAGAATATATACGCGGTATTATGTAGAGTAGGCCAATAAATTAAAGGGAATAAATATTTAGTATAAATTTATCTATACATCTAGACATATCAATAAATAAAAGTTTGTATGTATGTATGTTTTTTATAGCTCAGCAACTACAGCACGTAGAAACAAGAGGAATATATCATTTTAACCGGAATAAAGAGTTAAGTGGAGTAGTCAGGTTTTTATACCGATTTCATGGACCTTTCAGATTTTAAAAAGTATTTTCTGTTTTCATTTTCTTCATGTGAATAACAGGGATGAGTGCATCTTATTTTTCATTTGAATTTGAAAATAACCTAGAAACATGGTACGAAGTTGAGACTTGGATGGTTCTATACAGGAAAGAGTTTATTTTTATTGAAGACAGAATCCGAATCCTGATCGAATTAACGTAAAAATGCGTTTAGAATCAGAAAAATGCGTGATTTTATCAATTTTATAACAATACCAATTATAAGCTACCTTGACAACTCCTATTGTCGCCGAAGTTGAGAGTCCTATGCATTTATATGGGAAAATTTTTAACGTAAAATCGTTTTTCAATTTCTGTGTGCGATTTGGTTTGTTTACATGGCAGTAAAATATTTGTTGATTTTAATTGAAATATTACTAATAAATAGTTTTTAATGATATTTTCGTGTGGTGTAGAGTTCTCCAAAGCAAGTTTCTTTTAAAGCTACGTAAGCAACTTAAATAATTAGACGTAGATTTTCCACAAATTGTGATTGGATAAATCGTTTCATTGTTTCCAAAATATTGTTGATATAAACAATTTTCTCATAACAGAACTCATGGACGAGAGAATCGAGCTAATAGTCGGAGGATAATATTCAATGTATTTCTTAAACATTCTCTATTTTCTTTTTTGTCTTTCCTTAAATTAATTAATTTAGTTTGTTTCTTTGTTCATCCATTTTCTGCAGATTATTGTGATCTTGCTGGTTATTCTTACAGTTTACGTTTTGAAGATATCGTCACGAAACTTCGGATAGGTATATAATTTTACCCTGCGGGTAACATAGGATATATGGCGATAAAAATTTGGGGGGAGGGAGAGCTTAATACAATAATTATTTTCCCATAAACTTACACGTAATTTTCGATTTTTCACAGAGGAAGATTTTCTTCATTCATCTAAATGGGTAAATGCGGACCAGTTTTCTTCATTTTTGCTTTATTGGACGGTTAAAACTGTGTACTATGTTATTCTTGCGATGTTTACATGTTACACAGTCGAAAGTTTTAGATTCACTAAATCCGTTGAAATTCAACGAACACTTTTGCTAGTTATTTAATAAATTACCGAGATGTTATCAATGGAATCAATTCAAATAGTTTAAAGAAATAAAATACGACATCCTGAAAAAGTCTTTCGAGACACCGTCTGGTCAATGTCAACCGATTTATAGACGGTTATAAGAATTTTTTATAACCTAGAGTTGAGTGACCTCTGAGTTCTTTGCCCTTGCGAACCAGAAGGTAAGGTCTACAGACCCTTTTGGGTCTTAATAACCCAAGCAGGGGTCCGCAGCAACCACCAATGGGGAAACTCGGTTTCAACAAAAGTCTTTCTTTTCGCTCCCTTACAACTGAAGCATCTGAGGCGAAAAAATCCTGACGCAAGGTCATATTCCCTCCGAAAATCAAGAAAGGAACCTTTCTCGCCGGCTTAATTTTTACAGCTGTTCAGGAATTTTTGTTGTTTTGTAAGGCCCTCGTACGGAATGGTTTCTGCCAGGCGACTGTATCGCGCATCCCGATTTTAGAGACCCAAAATCGCGCACTCGAACCTTATTAACTAGAAAATACGAAGGCCGCGTGCGATTCCTAACATATGAATAAAATTCGGTCAGAATTGATTTAGTATATTCCGATAACATGTACACCACTTCGTACAAACCACCTTATTTATCTTTCAACTTACAAAGATTGGGAAATTTTATCTTACAAAGATTTTCTAGGTTTGGTATTTCCTGTGTCAGACACACGCTTATTTTCCTAACTTCAGCATGCTTATTGGAGCTACCTAAATTACCAGCGGCAACACACATTCAATACTTTATAAAAAGAAACGACTTAAATAATATTAGTTTCTTAAGTTGTCCGTAAAATTTTGTTGCGCAAAGCGGAAATTAGGGAGTCTCGGAGATAAATATAATGAAATTATTTAAGCATTCTTAATAAGGAAAATTATGCAACTTTAAGACAATACCATCCCAACTAAAAGTTTTTGTTCCATGGTTTATGAATCATATTAATCTGAGAAAGAGATTACTACCAGATATTGCAATTTTTATGGAAAATCGATGTCATTAGGATTATTTTATCAAATTTAACACATTTAAATTATTTGCAATATTGTGAATGGTAGAGGCATTTAGCTTGCTTACCCCGTAAGGGAACAGCGTGATTGGTATGTATGTATGTATGTAAATTATTTGCACAACTAAAGCAGATTAAAATAAATGGACTTTTCATAAAAACTGATACATTTCGCCAAGAAGTGGGAGCTCTAGGGCTACAATCAAACTGCCATCTGTCATTCACGATTTCAACTAATAGCACCACGGAATAGATATATTTTTATAAATGTAACAAATATAGAATAGATTAAAATTGAGTCCTGCCGTTTCCTTAGAGGTAGAATATGTTTCTCGTGCGTTATAAAGGATCATGATATGAATAAACTCTTCTGCACTTTATACACGATGTTTTCTTACAGATTCTTTTCTTATTCTAATATTCTCTTGACGTCATATATTATTGTTAAACACTGATGATAATGATATTTAAATGAGAACATTATCCATCTCCTAAGCATAATTTTTCATACATTGGACAGGGCCAATAAAACAATTAAAGGCAATAATTATTTTTCAGATTTTTCTATAACTTAGATCGACGGCTCTAGCTTAATAAGATGACTTCACATAAGAAAATTTTATATGAAAATTACGCATTCATAAAGGCAGTCAATCAGTTAAATTAACGCCCATTAGCGTAAAATATCTGACACCAGAAACTTGCGAATCGTGCCGTGGTCTCGAAACTATGGTTGAGTTAGTTGTTTTCATTTTATTTTATTTTTGACGCGGGCAATGCCATTGATCTTAGAACTGAAGTTCAGCAGCAGCTGGCCAACAAATGAAGAATCGCTGCTGTTTTCATTTCAAGGTCTCATTAATATGAAATTCATCGAGGTGGCACACGCTTTGTGTCTTAACTCCGTCCATCCTTTTTTTAACAGTTACTCTGCCTTCTTCGGATGGCACGAAATATGTATATCACGAGAACTACTTTGTTTGCGAAGTTTTGTGTCAAACCTTCCTGATTGGTACAAGGTTATATTCTTCGGTAATCTATTCCTTCGATATAGCCTCTCTACTGCTTCGCTCTGGCCGCCATCCATATGGTTGTATCGAAAATTCTATGTATTCTTCCAATACATTTTTATGAATTTTCGTATGTTGGTCGTGTGACACCTAAATCGGTATATTCCAATCTATTCGAGGGTAATTAGAGTGGGATATTAAGTTGGACTTTTTGACCGTCTTATCATCAACATTTTAAAATAGCCTATTTTTAAAATAATAGCGATTGAGAATGTGTCGTGAGCGTAATCACCTTATGTAAAGGGCATACAGGGTTTATTAACGGATTCGTATTTATCTTTCCGTCGAATCTTCCATCCGAGAGCTCCATCGCAATGCTAATACGAACACGTACGGGATGATCCCTCCCGCGACTTCGTCCAATGGAACGAGTTGATGACGGTGGCAGACGCTCTCGTCGACATGGACTGTTGTCGGTTAAATCTCAGGGACAATGACCGCGACGTCGTGACAATTATGACTCCACCGGGCGCGCGTCCTTTTTTTTAAAAATAGGATGCGTCTCGCGGCCTCTTGATGGCCCCCGTCTAGCTTGTTCGTTCGTATTTCGACGGATGTTGTTTTAAATAACAATATGGCCTGCTTTCGTTATTTCAATAATTCATTTTTTTCGTCTAATCCTCAGGACGATATTTTTTTGCAGTGTGGTTTTTTGCGTGCTCAATTGCCTCCTAAGCTTTCATACGCTCTCGCTTTTTTAACTGGTTCTATTGCGAGATTTATGAGGCTGCCTTGTTGGATGTGGGTGGAACGGTGCCTTACATCTCAACTCCCTGCAAGCGAGGCCTTTGCAGTGCAATTATCGAATTTAAGGTTTTTTCAAGATCGATCCTGCAAATTTACAATGACGTCACATAAGTGAATTCTCTTTCGAAGACGAAATCTGTAGACTTTTCCGAATGGCTCCGCCTTGGAATTTTGATTTTTCGTCCAAAATTAAACAAAAACAGGCTCTTGCTTTAAACAAGGAAACTAAATTAGCGTAAAAATTAAGTTTATAATGCCAACGAATGGGCCCGATTAGAGGCAGTAAGAAGTGACTGCCTGACAATAGTGAGATCGTGGATTCGAATTCAGAATAGGGCAGAGATCAGGGGTTTTCAATCGGGGGTGCGTGTACCCTTAGGGGAAGTTCAAGAGTTTTGAAGGGGTAAGCGAAAGTGTTAAAGATTATGATATTTCTTCTTACTTCGTCTTTCATGCGTGACTTCGAATCAAACGTTGCCATGTTACGACAAAGAATAGCTGAAAAATACGCCGAAACTGTGAACTTTAATGTTATAAACATGAGTTATCTATCTTAATACAGGTATTATTCATTTCATTATCACTTTAAAAAGTATTAAAGGGTTACGCGACCTTTAAATAAATTCTATAAGGGGTACGTCAGCATAAAAAAAAAGGCCGAAGAGTCCTGGCATAGACGTTCATTTTCCTCATTCTCGCTCTTAGTGCGTTGGCTGTAATTCACCTCGCGTACTATTTATGAAGTAACGTCTAATAAATAAAACCTGAAAGGCTAACGATGGTACTGAATCGACCTCACGCGTTCTTCATACAATTCAAAGCAACTTTCCAATCAGATCAGTTCTCATTCGAGTACACCGATAAAATGTCGTTCCACTTCACCGAGTGTGTACGTTCTCAACTAAGGTAATTGATAAAGAAGTGAGCGTTAAGGAAGTCCACAAGTTTTTTTTAATTTAAGAAAGAGAGAGAGAAAAAGAGAAGGCGTATTTTAAGCATCCCGAAAAAAAAGAAGATGGGCTTCGAAAAGGATGGAAGGTTAAAAGAGGGCAGCGGGAGATGTGTGATAAAAGGGAGTAGGAGACGGGAGTGGAGGAGGACAGACAAATGTGCTGGTGGAGGAAGGGTTAGCGGAGAGAAGGAGGAGAGGGTGGCGAAAAAAAACAGGGAGGAAGGAGGTGGACGGAGGAGCGAGGCGGTGGTTTCAGCCCGAGGAACCCAATCTGATAGTCAAATAGGTATCCTCGGAGAGAGCCGTGCATTGACTGCTCGGCAGATGTATGGTAGGGGAGAGGGGAAGAGGAGGTGGGTGTGGGTTAGGAGGCAAAAGGAAAGGGGAAGGAATAGGATAGAGAAATGAAGGAGGGAGGGCAAGAGGTGGATATTAAATAGGTGGGAGTGTCGTCCCTTCGTCCCGACGGTCGCGGCTACCGCGCATAGTTTGAGACCACGAGAGAGTTGAAGGCCCTTCGCCCGACTGGTGGCGACATCTTTACGACTGCGAAGCGAAACTGACGGACGATGAGAGTTCCACTAATGAAATGTTTTTTTTTCTGGAAAGTGTAGTTAAAATTGCCACGCGTTTCAATAGAATTAAAGATGTAGTTTCCTATAGATTCCAAATATTGAAAATTGTCGTAAGCCCGAAACTGATATTCCTTCAAATTACATTTTTAGTTGAAGCAAGGATTTTGTTCTATACATTACTTTTAGTGTAATTGAGAATAAATTTATTCGTGAAGTATAAAATATGTCTGCTCACACTGCGAATGATATAAAGGCGTACACTCGCATGCGGGCGTGCGTGCCCAATTACACTTCTATCGAAGTAATTAAAATATTATTTAGCATATTAAATTAAAACACCTCTTGTACTGTATTTCATTAAATTATGGCTTTATACACTGTCGTTTATGTTTATTTGTTTGTTAAAGATTCTACAGAAAATAACATTTTATTCAGTATTACTTTGTCTTTATCGTATTGTTTGTCGAACTTATTATTTATCCTGTGTGTAAGATTTTATGAAATAACGTGAATAACTCAAAAATGAATTGCATCGAACAATAAACGATTAATTTCCAAATTACAAAACTCATTAAACATGTTAGCGCCTAGAGAATAAATGTATTACATTGTTTGTTAGAAGTTACTAAGAAACGCGAAACAAAACCTTGCCTTCAATGAGACATAATAAATTACTTCATAAATCCTCACGCTTAAAACAAATATTTTATATAATTTTAAGATAATTATTTCTAGCATTGTAAATAACATTACGTATTTTAGTAGCATCTTTTACGATTTTTTTTAGAAATCCACTCCTCAAATCTAGTTCAGTAATCTAAAGTTAAAACTATAGAACTGTACGTGCAGCAAAAGTTAGCGTTGTGACAAATTTATCCAATACTTGTAAACCTGAAAAACGGTGGGTAACGCGAAAAATATGCAGGAACTTCACAGTTTAGAAATTTAAAAGGGTTGGTTTTGTTCCGTCACCAAACTACTCCAACTTAACCTTCTTAACACCACTGAGTCAGACAATAGGACATTCAATGAGGTGTACCTTAATTATTCCATTTTGGAATGCTGTTTCTCCCCGTCATTATGAGCTGGAGAGCCTTTGGTTAGGTTTCGTTTCAGCATTGTGTCTCCTCGCACAAACGGTCGTAAAAGTATGCGTATGTATACATATATTATTAAACAACACAATCGCGGGCAAATGGCCGAAACCTTATGTGCTCCTTCGGTCTTGGAATCCCAAGATTTAAAAAAGCCCATTGCTTCGTAAACGCGGTGAGTTAAAATTTTAATTCCATCGATAATTAATGCAAATCACGAAGTAGGCAGCTCATAAAAAATTTGACGATTGGATTTTAGCCGTAAGATTAGTTCGATATTTTTAATGGATTTGTGAGAATTATTTCAAACGTGAATCGGGACTATTTTGTTTCCGCTTGCATACATTACCTACTGACATTACCGTATTTTGTAAATAACCACAGTGAAAAGCAGGTTATATTTGATGTGCGGCTGTGGCTTAATCGAACGTTCTAAGAAATAAGTGAAACATCAAGTTCTTTTTACGGCTGGAATCCGATTGCACGGCATTTCTATGGCTGTTGGAGTTTTTTAAAATATTTTTTTTTGTTTTCGGCGTCACGCACCTCAGCTGTTAAATGAGCTCGATATCTCAGTAATTAAATTGTCTCCTTTTAATGATTATTTTTGGATTTTTCTTTTTTCTTCGTTTTTACCTTTTGGATATTGTGCATAATATTCATAAATTTCGCTAAAGAAAAATTGAATGTCTTTATTGGTATGCTGTAATATGAATGTGCTACTCGCAGTGGGAAACCTTTATCAAGTAAGAACAGGAAATTTCAGTTTTTACGTCGAGGTTTTAATGTATAGTTTTATACCTCGAGGATTATCTGAAAAGGTTACCTGTGGCAATCATGTATAAACGATTTATAAGAATATACGTAAACTTCCCATTAAAAACATGAAATTCACGATGATTCGTCATATTGATTCTCACTTTTATATAATCAGATTCCTGAGCTTCTAATTAAGCCAGGAAATATAATTGAAATCTAATATAATAATAATAAATTTATTTTCACGGGCTGACGCCCTATTATCAGTACAAACAATACAATTTTGACATACGATTTAAAGAGAAAATACATATAAAGAATCACAGGAGTTAAAATACAAAAAGATAATAAAAACCTTAAAAGACATTCATAAAAATAAATACAGATTAATAAACAAACAACTTAAATGGATTCATAATAATACATATGGCAGATCTCCGAAAAACAGTGTAAGAGTTTATAAGAAAAAATAGAGAAGATAAACTGTTATTTCTTCAGAGAGGGTAGGGCGGTGGTATGAACGGATGGAGTTAGAGGAATGCAGCGAAGAAGGGGTGCGTGCGTGAGTCGCGATGTGAGGAACGTGAGAAGGGGAAAGATGACCGTTCATTGCGTATCGGGTAGGATTGGATATTTGATGAACGGCATGAGTGCAAAAGTTCTTCTGTCGCCGAAAGAATTTGCCCTGAACGTTTCTCGAGAGGAAGAAGCGAGACGTAAAAATTTCGCTTTTCTAATTGGCGATATCATAAAGTGAGAGCAATATTCCAACCAGTGCCGTAACTAGGGTATGGAGAAGGTGGCATTTGCCATAGGCGCCACTCGCAAAAGGCGCCAAACGTTCCCGAAAAAAGTGCCAAAGGTCCATTTTCCTATGAATAAATATTATTTTAATAGTCAAACGTTAATTTACATGTAATAAAAACGATATTATTCTTTACTGAATCGCAGAAAAAATTATATCCTACATAACTAAGGTGTTTCCTAAAATTTCGCCGTAGGCGCCGTATCGCCTAGGTACGTCTCTGATTCCAACCTCAGAAAGTATTACCCCGAATGATTTTTGAGGTGGAAAAATTAAGCGAATGACTATTTTAAAACTGCGTGACTGCTTTCCCAATCAGTCTATTGAACGGGAATGGGTTGGGTTATCCTCTTTTCACGCAGCTCTCTCCTTACTGCTCACAAAAACAACCAAGTCATGTTTTTCGGTGGATAGAACATGTGATTCTACAGAAAAAGAGGGAGGCGGGAAAAGGAGCGGGAGCGGCGGAATAATTGCTGAACAAATTACATAAGGCGCTTTTTTTTGCCGACTGGTATATTTCCATCGGAGTAAAGAATCGTAGATGTGATTTACGTATTTTTGGTTGCCTACAATTGTAGCAGCATATACTTGTTAGCGATTTTTTTCCATTAACTCCCCAGCAGCTGATCCTAGATCCACCAAATTTATACCGTATGTAGCCCTTATATGGAACTATTATCCTTCAATTTGTGCCTAACGTCATTTTTGAGTAATTATATACACGGACAGAAAGACGGATGAACCGAATACAGAAGCGATTTTTTAGGCGCGTTTTGCTTACAGCGTGAGCGCCTATTATCGTCGGTCTGTCCGTTCGTCCGTCCGTCCGCATGTTCGTTCTCGGCTTCTACCTAACGGATTTTCATCAAATTTGATATTAAGGACTTACAATAAAATATAATAAGAAAATCGCAAAAATGAATCACGTACGCCAATCAGGGGTACCACTTTACTGGTGACAAAAAATTAAATTTTCGTCATATCTCGTAAAGTATTGCTCATATCAAAATACTTCTCAAATACAAGTTGTAGAACTGGTAAAGTAGAGTATTTCTTTCCCTATATATTTTTATCGTAGGAGTTTCCGTTATCAAGAAAATCAAACCAGAATATCTTAATTCGAGTTGAACTGAAAATTTCTTGCATGGTTACTTCTTCATTGTTGCTAACATAAACAATCTCACAAACAAACGTTTCATTTACTTACGTGTGCATGTACTATTTTTAAATAGGAAGAAAATGGATTATTTATGATGAAGAAAAGAACTTTAAAAACGCTATTTCCCTTACGTACAGGTATATGATTTCTTTCTAACACTCCACTGCACGAAACGCGCCCATTTGTGATACGTTGTACACTTTTCTAACTTGTTTAGAAAAGAGTTTGATAAACAAAGAGAAGGTGAAATGGTTAAAGAAATAGATGGAGGAAGAGAGAGAGATAGGGAAAGCAAGGAAAAGAGGAGAGAGAGAGTGAAATAGGAGATCTAAGAGATAAGTTAGGAGAGAGACGGAGATAAAAAGACGAAGAGAGGTATAGAGAAGGCTAGATTAAGAAAGAGAAAGGGATGTTATATGGAGAAATGTCAAAGGGAGAGGAAGAGATGGAGAGAAAGTCATTAAACGTCGTTCGCTCTTCTTAACGCTCGTTCAATAAGACCACGACGATCGAGCGGGAGGTCCATCCGCCTCGAACTTCATACGCATGTGCGCGCTCGCACGCACGCACGCATCGGGAGGGAATCCGAAGAATTTTCCATGCTTGATCCGACCGAGATTGATAGGTCGTGGAGGAACGTGGTGGCCTTATTTCCCGGGAACGTCGCGACAATTTATCGTTTCCCACAAGCAATCGCTCATCTCAGTCGTTAGGTCATTTTCGTTGCCCTTTCGACAAATGAACGTCAAAATGCGAGCAGGTGAGGAAATGCGTTGTTTAATGACGGAGATCTTTATGCGTCGAATTAGTTTCCCGAGGTAACAGGAAGCTTCGTTCTGAAACTTTTTAGAGAAAACGTCCTAAGCATTACGAGGGTTTTTTTTTTGTCTCTGCGCGTGTTACGAGAGGCAATCTAAATCATATTAAATAAGTGAGTTGAAATTTAACCGTCATGATTTGTAAAGAAGAAATGGTTCAAGAATTAAAAAATATGTGCGTGCTGGGTTTAATCTTTTGGCATATTGCACAAGCTCGCAAACAATATCCGACTCCACTAATTGTTTGTGTTGCTGATATACCTTTTTAAAAATTTTAAATGAGTTTTATATATGAAAATCCATCCTCCTAATAATCGTGGTTCGATATATCTCTCCTACTAATCACAGCAAGAGAAATCATAAACTAATAAACTGAGTTGTAGACATCTACTTAAGTAAAGGCGTAGCATTTTTTGTCGTTTGTCTTGAAATAAATATCAAGTAACCTATCAGATATTTTGATCTATAAATCAGCTTCGCCTGCCCTGTTTTTTTCACACAGATTCCGAAATAAAAGGTCGCCTTTCGTTTGTGGTATCTCTATAATGGGGACAACACGGCACATACTTTATATAACATTTAGTAAAAATAACTAAAGTTTTCCTGTCTTGGTTTTTGAACCCCTTCAAGGTTAAGCAACCCACCACACGAAATTGATGAGCATTGACCGGCGTCGCCAAGAGGAACGCCTACATATAGGCTGAGATGCGCATATTCAACAACTAAATTGCTACAAGAGGTTACCTACATCATCTACTGGATAATGACCATAGGTGAGCTGGCTGTTTATTTATTTATTTATTTTTTCATTATTTTGTGGACCTTTTTTCTGCGAATACCGAATTTTTTGCTCTACCATGTATAATTTCAAGAAGCTTAACTATTGATAGTAATGAAACAATTCATGTTTCGATATAACTCAACGCACATTTACTGCGATGAAGAATTCACACTCGCGTCCATTCCAAATTATTCTCTTCCCTAAAAAGAAATATACGATTTCTCGCACATACTTCGGCATTTCTATTTTGGGAACAAATCCTTTTAAACAGTCTACCGTGCTCAGTGTACACATTCCTTATAGATGTAAATCAATGCTCGAAGCGACATCCGGCGTCCGAATTGAGTCTGAAGGATGGGTTTATCTCGTTGCACAATCCTGCCTGTTCAGCGTTTGGAATTGTGAAGCATATTTTTTCAGTCACGTAAGCTGCTTTACATCTCCGTCGTGCTAAACTTAACATCCAATTGGAAAGCTTTTGCGAAAAGAGAAGGAAAAAAAACCGTACGCGATGACCCTTCGGATGATGCGAGGACAAGTCGAGCCGTTTGCTTAATTCATGGGAAAATTGGACGCTCCCCTTATTGTGTGTACCGAGTGTTTTATGTGTTCAGGAAACGGGAGGCGTTCGACGACACATTGGAACGGAGGGCATCTGCACTTGAAAAGCCATCCGTGAGAAGCGTAAAAATTGTTTTCCGGACTAATTGTATAGGGGGGTGTAGGGAGTGCCAAGGTATAATAAGGCTTCCACTTACGGATCGATATTTTCATCCACGGATGATTTTTTTTAGCTTTAATGGACACGCCAGATGGTCAATGTATGTCGTTTAGAAAGGTGTCGGTTTACAATTTCGGTTCTGTTCCCCACTGTTTTACGAAGGAACAATTACCAGGCAACCGGTGCTGATTCGTACCGTGTCCAAAGCGTATTGCGTAAATACTGTTAACGTATGAGGCGTTCTCGTTTCAGATGTCGGGTGTCTCACGATCTTTACAAATGAAAAACTCGGAGCTAATCATCTCGCGAGGAATTGTAAGGCTGTACTTAAGAAAGTAAACAAAAAATTGTGATTTATGACGACGGAGTTCATACGTATAATACTATATAGTTGTTTGAAATAAATAAAATAATACTTCCTTGAATGTGATATGACCTTTTTAGAGGATTGTACTTTTCGCATCCTCTCTCTCTTATACCTTGTGTTATTTTGGAATATGTTTGAAAATCAAATTTCTAATGAAAATAAACGATTGAGAGAAAGGTACAATTATTCTCTAACGTATAACAATGCAAGGCTTAACATCCACGTTCATTGTGGAAAATTAATGCTACATCGTTCGTGTTTCCCTGCGATATTTATCCCTTTACTCGGTAAAAAACTAAATTCCTAATGACATGTTAGAGAAATTTTAGAAAAGTATACTTGTATATATGCAGTGCTTTTTTGCAGGAACGCACATGAACCTTAATTGTAATAAAACACAAATTTGCTTCACATAAAACAAATCAAATGAAGTCATTTGCAATGCAATAATGTTTTACTCACGTTGTACGGTCTCACATGTTTCTCCGTTGACAAATTGTATTCATTTCCTATTTTTCCACACTCACCTCCATCGCGTTTCGGCACCTTTTTGATAGAATAAAAGCACTGCATATACATGTATAATCCTGTTATGGTAACTGCCAATTAAAGACATTTAATTATAGAAAGAATTTCACCCGTCGCGATGGAGGATAAAGACTTTCTCTTCTTATCGTCCGTCAGTCGCTGAAACGGATGTACATTTCAGTTTTTTGACATTTCCTTGTCGGAATCCGTTAAGTGACTGAGTACAAATTTCAGGGCGGATGGGTGCTGTCGCTCCCCCACTCCCTTCCCACTATGCGTTTCGTCGGCTCCGAAAACTTTTTGGACGACTTTTTCGCGTGGTTTTAAAACTAGCTCGTCGTAGATGAGAGGTGGAGCTTAACATTTTACGACCACGTCCGGGTATTCATTCGTAAAATAAATCTCGTTCGATGCGTTTAGGTAAACGTTTAAATGAAGGTTTTGTGGAGATCGAGGAATGCTTTTTCCCCCTATTTTTCGCAATTTATCCCTCTCTCTCTCTTGCTTCAACGTTCCCTTTCACTCTCTCTCTCCATCTCAATCCCTTTCTCTCTCTCTCCATCTCAATCCCTTTCTCTCTCTCTCTCACTCTCATCCTTATACCCCAATCTTGCCCTAGTAAAAATAATATTTATCTGTAATTCTCCTACTCCCTCTCTCGCTCACTCTTTTTCTCCCTCTGTCACACTCTCCCTTTATCTCTCGATTCCTCTATCACTCGTCACTCCATCCCTCTCACTCTCCACACCTCTCTTTTCCTAGATTTAACTCCATTTAATCGCAGCTTACTCTCTCGTCCCCTCTTTCTCACTCTTTCTCTCTCCCTCCCGCTCTCCGTCCAATTCTCCTCTTCAGTCTCTCCGCTCCCCTTCTCTCTTGTTCTATCCCACCCCAATTCCCCATTTCCCCATTCCCCTTACCCTTCATTCCGTGCATCCACTCGTTCAAAGCATTAAAGCGGACCTCTTAAAGTTGATTCGATTCTTGTCGTCCTCCTATAGTTCAGGTCTGGACGAACTACGGCCAGCACGAAAGCATATTATGCGGCCCGCTATGCCGTTACGGGA
Organism: Uropetala carovei; assembly: GCA_036926305.1. Taxonomy (NCBI): domain Eukaryota; kingdom Metazoa; phylum Arthropoda; class Insecta; order Odonata; family Petaluridae; genus Uropetala; species Uropetala carovei. Next base: position 3,585,466 of record JAXCHB010000035.1, read on the forward strand.
ATGAAACGTGCAGTTTAATACGGATAGTTTCGTATTTCTCGGTTAAAGTTAGACAAACTTTTCATCGTGAAGTCACGACGCTAACATATTACAGTTTTACTCGCGTAGTCGCACCACTTTTTCGCGCGATATTTTGTACGCTAAAGCACGTGAAATGTGCTGTTTTCTTTTATCGTACGAAAGTGGTCATATCAGAAAAAAATGATCTTTTGTTTCCTCCTCGTGGTTCAGGTTAGAAAATTACGCGAGCAAATACGGTATTCATTATCGATTTTTATTGCTAGGACTCTTCGCATTCTTTTAAGTAACTTTCGATGTGAGTCCTAGTGAATGTAATTAATTAAGGATCGAGGCAACTCTTCTAAAAGGAGTATATGCTCCACAGAATCAACGATCGGTGAATTAGATGTGATGGTTATTACGTAGCTGAAATACCCGTCTGATTTTCTTAAGTTTTCTTTGGCTACACGACTAATCTTTACGTTCTGCTGAATTTAAAGTCTTTGCTGTTAATTTCTCATATTTATTAAATTGTTCGTCCTTGCATTTAAATGTGAATTGTATGCTCGTTTTTAATATTTATGCATATTGAGCGAATTCTTTGAAGTTCGTAAGGAAACAAGTCATATTTTTTAAACGTCAAGGATCATTTTAAAGTTTCCACTGACGATTATTGTGACGAATGCATGTTTTAATCTATTTTTTTAACATAAAGGTGAATTGATAAAAATCGTGATGCACTATGGCTGTTTTTTCAGGAAGAATTAATTTTCGTAGCTTTTTATAAGAGAGAGAAAAAAACTAATACGTGGATATATACGCGTAGATTGGAAACGACATCACATGGCAATGATTAAGAATATTTGAGACACAATAAATTCCACGTGTCGATACTATTAAAACTTTAAATGTTCATACGCAATAATTGAAAAGTTGATCGAATTACTTCACGTGGTATTTCAAGCGGTCTTTCGCAAGAGTCGGAATTTTTAAATTTAGAGAGTATAAATTTCTTCAATAAACGCGCGTGTAGACCACTACATTCTAAATGTAACAGTTTTGCGTGTAAAGCTTCAAACTCCTGAAGCTTTAGACGATTTCCCACTGTCCGCAAAACTAATTTTGGTTTTACGCTTGTTCCAGTATTAGTAGGCAGGAAATAAATGAAATTAACTAAGTATTGAGGTGGGTGCTTCGTTAGGTATATTAGTTACTTTATTTTGATTTTTTTTGTTTTTATGGCAAACAGTTTAAGGCGTACGCCATTCACAAAAAAGCAATCTTTACTCAAAGCACAGATATTGGTTGAACAATGAGGGTTCCTATTTAAGTGAAAGGTTTGGAGATACTGTTTACGGCACAGTACGGTTTAGGGGTTTTATGGTTATCGTAACACACAGTTATGACCTTTCAGGTGCTACTTGTTCTTATCGCGTGTAATATACGGTCTCGGAGATAACGATACGCTTAAATGGAATTTCTGTGTATGTAAGGGGGAAATCTCTCCAGCTGTTTCTGTTTAAAGTAAACAAAGGACCAGTGGAAGCCCATATTATCAAAAGCCTTCGAATAGTGCATTTACTTTTAAAATGTATACCCGATTCACGGGAGGGATTATTTTGAAACGTGAAAACTCCTTGCTAACTTTTTAACTTATTAATTTCGTGCTGTTACTAATTTACTCTCATGGTATGTGTATTCAGGATACATGTTCCATAGATGTAATGTAAAAATACATAAACTGGAAACAATAACGATAGGGAAGTTTTCTGTGATCGCAAAAGGAACAGCAATTCTTGGTCTTTGAGATAATCTATCATTCGTGTTAACAGAATAAATTTAAATAATAAATAATTCGCGGAAGAAAATTTTGTCTAGACATATAATTTTAGCTACACTTAATATTTGTAATGTAATATTCTCGTTCGAAATCTTTTAGGGCAAATGTTATTATCGCACAAAAATAATAAGGGCTTTCATCTAGATTCTAGATAAATTCAACATGTTTGAGCACGAGCTTTCGCATGCGTAATCTGCCCGTATTTATTGCATACGTAGGGATCTGTAAGGAGGCTTAATTCAGAGAAACGTCTAATTGTAAGTCAGCGGTTCCCAAGCTTTAAGCATCTGCGACAACCTCTTAAAACAGCCAACCTTATCGCGGCCCCCTTTTAAAGGTAGCCAACTTTATCGCGACCTCTTTAACTCTATCTACCAACCAATTAATATAGAATGTAATATTTAAAAAATGTTAAAATGTACTTATATTTTATTTGCGCAAACATTTATGTATTTGATTCTAAATATACCCGTACATGAGATTTTTTTAAATTTCATCTTTTCAACCCTCTAAAAAACTTTCGCGACACTCCCATGAGGAACTCAACCCTCAGTTTGGAAACCATTAGTTTAAGTAAATACTGATCTATTAACATAACTACTGGTTTATAAAAAAAGGAATGTAAATTAATTAAAAAAATGTCATTTAATGTTACATAAAATTACTTTGGTATGAAGTGGCATCCTACACAAAACCAGGTATCAATAAACATTTTTTCTTTTTTATCATCATTTCATAACAAGGGCCAAAACAAATCTCAAGTTCTAAAGTAAGACGCATTTATTTTTTTTATAAACACTCGAAATTAATAGACAGACGATTACATAAATATATATACAAATAGTTGCTATTGCAGGTATGTTTTTAAATAAATTGGTTATAATCCTTCAGTAAAAAAATTGTCTTTGTGGAAATATAGTTTTCAATAATTCAAACCTTCTGACAATGAGTAACAATGATTTTATGTCGCCATTTCCCGTAATTGGAACCACACCTCTGACCAAAAAAGGCGATTATCTCGTCCGTCATTTTCTAGAGTATCGTAAACAGAACAATTGAGATATATTGAGAGGGATGGAGGGTGGGTGGTGGGCGTGGGAAACGAGCGATCGAAGCGCACAACGCCCGTTCGTTCGGAAACCCTTTGAGCAGGTTTTGTCTGGATACGATAGTCAGGTGCGTCGACATGAAGGTATTAATCGAGAGCTAGGATATTGATTCGACATCTAACTTATCTAACATTCCTTTTGCGGTGTTCGAACCGCAGACTTCCTTGAATGCCGCTCGGGAAAATTGAGTACGGAGAGGTGTTGGGTTGGGTTGTGGAGGACATTGGGAAAGAGAGGTAGATACTTGGCGGAAGGGAGGCGGAAAAGACCGTTGGGTGAAAATGTGTTAACACGCGCTTAATATTTAATCATTAATTCATGTAAAATTCAAGCTTAATTTTATCGCGCAGATTTCAAAGAATTTTTAGTTTAATAGCGGTTAATTGTAAACCTAACCTGAAATCTGTGAGAAACAATTCATTGAGAGAATATAATACAATACATTTAATCACACTTGCAATATATTATATATAATCATCATCATAGGTAGTCTGTCCGTTGACAGGTCCGTGATTATTCTAGGTTAAACTTGGTTCTCCATATACTCCTATTTTCCGCATACATTTAATCACGCTTGCGATTAAACAAGATACAATATACTGCAAACTGTGTATTTCACGAGACAGGAAACATGTTAGCGTAGTGTCCTTGAGAAGTGAAGAAATCACGCTTGAGTAAACTCGAACATCGTATCGTGTTTCGACCAAAAATTACCTACCGTTCCTCCTACTTGTATTAGAGGAAAATTTCTTTTCAATTTGGTCTTTTATCGGATTCTTCGTTTGCTCACGTATATTGGCAGACTAGAGAGAAAATTTAACAAATAAATCCATAGCATTAACAACATTTATCGAACTATTTATTGGTAGAATATTGATTATTCGATATCAGATGTTTTTAAAGAAAATTCGGAGGAGTAATTTGGTAAATTATTGGGCATCCAATAATTAATAAACATGCAACCAAAATTAAGGTGTTTAGATTTTCCAAACTTGGAGAAACGTTTTAAGTGCAGTTATTTCAGTGCATAATGTGAGCAAATTTAAAGTGTTTTTCAAAATTTAATCCACCATAAATGTGCGAGATAGAAGTTCGACTTAATTTGACATATTAATTCCTGCGTGTCCCATCCGCGATTTGGTGAAAATTATTTGTAAACCGATTATGGCATAAAAACGGCGTTTAAAGGTTAATATGCGGCATGAATGAGATGTTAATAAGAAGAAGGGGTGACGGGAAGGGAACTGCGATAGAGCAAGGAATGGCTCACGGGATGAGGGAGGAAAAGCTGAGCTATAATCTAATCCCGAAAGAATTGCTCATCATGGCTTATGGTAGCGATGAGTGGTGAGTACATTGTTGCCTAATCTAATTGGTTTTGGAGAGATGCTTATACCGAGGGGCCAAGACACTTTTCGTGTGGAACGGTTACTCTTTTGCTTTGCCTTAAAAGCGGAAAGAGCTATCAAGACGTGAAGAAGACTGCGGAAAATAGGAGTATATGGAGAACCAGGTTTAACCATGATTAATCACGGACCTGTCCACGGACAGCCTACCTATGATGATGAAAAGCGGAACAGCCTCTGAAGCCACCATTTTGCCTCTCCTTTTTCATCTCACAAACGCCTCTTGATCATTCTTTCGGCGGCTGGACCATACGCAGAGATATGGTGCAAAGAGGGAGGGGTTCTTCGGACGAAAAGATTGAAGGGATTGCGCGGGAGTCATAAGATCGGGAGGGTTGAGTCGGCGAGAGGCTACACAGAGGGAATGATGGGAAGGTGAAGGGTAATGGGAAGAGAGGGGAGGTAGATGTAGAAGAGGGCCAGGATGACGGAGACGAGAGGACGCGGGGAGAGAGAAAGAGTGAGAGAGAGAAGGAGAAAGAAGTGGAAGGTGGGGGAGGAGGAAGGAGAGGGAGGGAGGGGGGACTCTGCGTTTCCGTATGAGACTGGAGTTAAATTACTCGCATGAAATACGAGATCCGAGAGTGCGGGGGAGGAGGAATGGGAGTGGAGATTTTAAAGGGGAGGGCGCGAGGTAGATTGTGGAGGACGGCTGGGAAGAGGAGAGGGAGGGAGAGAAGGAGGGAGAGAGGGAGGGAGAGAGAGAACGACGGGGTGAACTGAGAGGAGGAAAAAGAAGAGAAGAGGGAGTTTGAAAGAGTAGGGCGCCTTAACACTCACGCACACGCACCCAACCAGACGTATCTCAAAGTGGAGTGGCACCTGTTCGTATCCCGTGAACAAACCGTCGCGACAAAACTCCTCGATATCTAGAGGGAGAAGATTTCATTTTTTTTATCGTGGCCAACTTAGTGTGTCAATTTACTGTAATTTAAAAGGGTGACATCGAAATTTTGTGTTTTCAATTATCGCTTTATACCCAATGAAATATTTTCCGCTTCAAAATGCTTGTAGTGGAATAGGATTGGTGAAAAATTCTACTGTATCGTACGAAAACTGAAATATAATATATAGGATATAAACAGTTGCATAATTGACATTCCCCGCGCGGCATGGCCAAAGGGAGCCCAGGTATATTTTTTGAGTGATTTAATTTTTTTTCTTGGACTTCAAATTTGTTTTGGCGGGAGGGTCTTCACATTTTTCGGGATGCCACTATACACGCCGAAAGCATCTCTGGTTCCTCGTCCTTTTCTGAAGCCGAATTGATCTTCCCCTAGCATTTCTTCGGCCTTTTTGTCTAGCCTTTTATTAAGAATCCTCGTGATAATCTTCGAAATGTGTGACAGTAGGCTTATCGTTCTATAGTCTTTACACTGCATTGCCTTTGGTTTCTTCTTTATAGGGATCATTGTTACACCTAACGTAAGAAATCCTGAGGCCACTCTCTTGAGTGGTAAATATTGTTAATTAATTTCGTAATCACTTTTAGTCCTTCCGATCGTGGGACTTAAAGTACCTCTGAGGGTATTCCATCGCTGCCTGTAGATTTTCATTTCTTCATTTTCTTATTTTCCTTCTCCAACTTTTCTGTTCCAATTACCCATTATTATGCAGTTTACTTTTTCCTCTTCCGTCTTCTTCGTAAACGTTGTTAATTTGTTCATACCACTCCTTGATTTCTTCTTCTTCATGAGCGGGCGTTGGCATATATACCTGGATTATCAACATGCCCACCGGGACTGCTTTTATCTTTATTGCCATCAACCTATCGTTCGTTGCTATTATCTTTGTTACGATCTTCATCATATCTTTTCTACGTACCAGAGCTACTCCCCTGCCCACTACTTCCTCCAGAGTAAACTACCGCGAATTCTTCCGAGTCGAACTGTCCTTCTCAGCCTTACGATATCAATCCTATTTCTTCTTATTTCTACTCATTTCTTCTTTCAGGTTCCCTAGATTTTCTGCCTTCTTCATGGTTTTTACATTCCAAGTTACTTCGACAAATGTTTTCCTCAAGGTAGTCCCCGCCCGGAGATCTGATTGGGAGACTATTTTACCTCCGGAATGTTTTACCTCGAGAGAACTCATATTGTCCAACCATCTAATCATTACAAGGGAATTGTAATGTGGTAGTTTCCCTCTTGCTTCACACATCGCAGTACTGTAGCCGTTCAAATCGTCCCGATCACGCCTACAGCTCTATTGGATATAGACTCAGCCAACATAATTTGTTTTCGGCTCTATACCATACTGACAGTATTGCTGCCTACTGCCGTGCACCGATTTTTTTGTTGTACGCACGCATATATTGATTCGAATTAAGTGACAGTATCATTATAGCTATATCGCTTTTAATTCCTGGTTGCAAATAATATTCGACTATTTACTTTCCTGATTTTATGTAAAGCATCGGGCAGATGTGAATAACGCTAGGATAATTGTAAGAACATAATATTAAGTTGTATAGATTACAAATTATCTAGATGGCCAATTTCTACCAGGACTGTCGATTTTTAGCACTCTTTGAAAATCCACGCAAAAGGAAAAATCTGCATTATTTTTCTAACTGAAACGTAGTCGTTATACAAAAGAAGATTGTCTTCTCGTACCCTCACAGTACTTTCCGTGGCGTTTAACCATTATCTTTCTCAGGCCTGGCCTGTCTTATTTCACGCCCTCCCTCTTCATTCGCGAAAAAGGTTTTGACCTATTGGCGCTCACTTATGCCGCGACAGTCGGCATCAAAGGAATTATTTTTTTGTCCCATTCAGGAACTCGGAATCGTCGCCCTTTTCTCATGTTTGTCGAAGCCCGGGATGGCCGGCTGGTTAAACCTTTCCGTGTTATTCGCTCCGTCGCTCGCTCACAGCGGTCCGTCCCCTCTGATTGGTCGGACGCCACAATTGAATGAGTAGGAACAAGGTCAGAGAGGAGATCGAGCTAAACAGGGTTCTCGGTCTCTCAGAACACGAAATCGTTGTCCGGACGTGTTAATTCGTCCGGAATATTGCCGAGGATTTCGAACAAAAAAATATGCGACGGCGTTGTCATCTAGTTTTTTTCGATCTTGCAGAGAGCGTGGTCTCCGTAATTCTTTCTTAGGATTCGTGTAAACGTATGTGGGATGTTCGCGTTAAAAAGTTTGGTGGTCGTCACTTTCAAAGCTTTCAAGGAAATGAGCGTCTGCGCATAAATTATTCCAAGCTTAAAGCACGACAATATCGTTAAAATGAGATGAGCAAAACCCTTAAAACATTTAAAATGTTATTTTCGTTTTGCGAAAATATTCAAGGTGCAGGTTGTAGCATTTCTAAAAGCGATAAAATCGTTCCTTTTGTTATAACTTATACTTTACAAATTTTTTTGTGTCACTTCGAGAATTAAGGCATTATTAGTATCTATTTTATATCCTTTATTTTTTCGTTTTTCTTTCGGCAACTCCAAAACTAGAGCCATTGCACCAGGCCTCATAAATTTACGATTCAGCTTCGCTATGTCATTTGCGTCACCGGTCTTGCGCAGATCTTAGTTACGTTGCGGTTTCTGTCCTAGACAAAGACTATGTTATCTAACCGGCGCTGCCAACTTGATGGGTTTCGCAATCAGCAAAAAGAATCCGACCATTGGTAATAGTTAACAATTTTTTTAATTTAATTATTTATTCGATGTAAGTTTTACTTTAGAAAATAATAAAAGGGAAATTTCGGCATGAGATTTTAATTGAGGCAAAAAATGTATCGATCAGACTAAGGAGAGACAAACAGTAAGTAGTAAATATTCTCGGGTTTCATTAATACGTTGTTAATATTTGTCCATGTGGTTCTTAGCTCTCATTCTGCACTTTTGCTTTGTTCTTCAATCAGTATGATCGGCTTTTTCTTCTACTGCATATTTTTAAAAATTAAATGGTGGTGGACCAACCTATGATTAAAGTATTAAAAGGATCACATTATGGGAAGAGGCCAAGAAGAAGACGTTGAAAGTTATTTTTAATTCTCGTCCGGTTGGTAGGACTGCCGTGAGCCTCTGTTCCTACGTCACGGCACCCCCTTCGCTCATTGTGCTCCCGACCTACTGCGCATGCTCTGTTAGGAAGTCTGCGATTCCGCACGATTTGACCGTCAGATCGTCTTTTATTGGCTTCATGGAGAATCTCAAACAGGAGAGGAGGAAGAAGAGAGAGAAAGGGAGAGATGATAAAACTGGAATGAAAAGAGGGGAGAAATGAGGGAGACAGTATAGGAGTTGCGGTCGTAGTAGACGGGAGAAGAAGGGGATGGAAGAGGAGAGATGTGAAGGGAGGGGATAGTTAGGCCACCTCCCTCGGCTGCCCCTCGACCCGGGAAGTCCTCAATTGACCCGCCATTCTCAAAGAGTTGGCGCCGGAAGGTCCTCCGACTGCAGCGCCGCGATCAAACTGGCGGCAGGAACATAAATCTCTCTAGAGTCGGGAGTGTTGAAAACCATTTAGTCCATCTTTAAACTTAGGCATTTAAACGAATCCTTATTTTCTCAAATTCCCATTTTATTGCCAATTACTTAGCTTTCCTGTTTTCCGTAGTTATTTTTGTAGAACATTTAAAAATTAAGGAAGAATTAGCAATCAAAACATACAAATAAAGCATTTCTGTTTTGTATTTTTAAGCTGACGTGTGGGTTTGGCTATTTTCGAGTGAGTTATCTTTTATACGCGGAAAGTAAACATTTTCGGTTCTGAAAAATTCACGATTTTAATCGGTACAAATTTTAAATAAAGTTTAATTCGGTGTGTATACGCAGCCTTGAAATATCACAACTGGTGATATTGATTTTGCCTTTATTTTAAATCTTACATAACCGTAAAAGCTCTTTAAATGAGCTTTAAGCCTCATAACATTCATCATACTTGAACTCTGAAAGAAGCGTTTTGGCTAGTGCGACATATTTGGCAAACCCACTAGGGCAGGGATGGGCAACCTTTTTAAGTGTGCGTGCCAAAATCGCCAAATCTTTGATGCATAATTTTCTCACGTGCCAACCGAAATTTTGTGGAACATATTATTATTTCGTGTATTTTAAGTATTATGAGAACCTTTTCAAATAATCAAAAATCACACTAGAGCAGTAAAATCAAAGAATATTGTAAGAGTGATTATTGATAATACATTTCACATAGCTTTAACAATAACTTATGTTTATGGCAATGTAAAGCAAACTTGCATTTATATCTAATAAATTAAACATATTAATTGACAATAAATACTTCCAATCCATATTTTAGTTAATTACGATTGAATTAAATCCAAATCCACGTATATACACACTTTATAAAACCGATAAATGCTTTACGAAACACGAAAAAATATACAACATGATGGTAAAGGAGTCACGCCACGTCTGGCTGCTTGGCGAATGATGCAACACCTGAACGGGACAAAACTTGTACGTCAGTATATCGCGGAGATAGATAGCTTGGAAATAGCATGTTTGTTTCATTTTCTTATTACTTATTATTACTAAAACAGTTGATAGTGTTTGTTTCTTTATTGCATTTTTATTTGGTATCGCTCTACTTAATACAATTGCATTCTATTAAGTTAAAATATACCATTCCAGCGAAGATGTTGGATATTTATTTATTTAATTATTTTTTAAGGTGAGCTCTGGGTTGCGTGCCGGAAAAAAGTCGTTGGCGTGCCACGTTTGGCACGCGTGGCAAGGGTTCCCCACCCCTGCACTAGGCAATCTCTTCGATATACGAAAGCCTAACTTATTATTACAACTGTAGGTATGTAAATCTTATAGAACCTATCGATCAATTGACGTTTTATTGTTTGATAGTTATGTCCCCGGTCTGCAATATGATAATAATAAATTTATCCGCTAATACTAAAATTTTGTATTCTCCTTCGAAGTTCGGTGACTTCATTAGAGTCGAAAGTCCAGCATTAAATGAAAAATCAAATGCTGATAATGAAATAATGCATGCTCCTCCAAACTGGTGACAGAAACGAAACTAATGCATGCTAAGAGTGCATCATTATGTGAAGGGTCGGTAGAATTTTGTGCAAATCGGCGTTACTCGGTATTTTTTAACCTGGCCAAAAAAAGAGCATGAATTGCTAACATTTGAAAGTTTGTCTTTTTTTTTGATAACTTGCACCGTTTTGATTGAATGGAGGTTTTATCTGCTAAAATTTTATACTAAAACAATGGCTACTTGTTGCAAAAAATTAGGACCAAGAAATTCCGTCTAATAATCTCTAGAGACATTCCAATCGATAAAAAGAAATATTTAGGCCAATGGTGGGCAACCTTTTTTACGTGGATGTGACAGTTTCGAATTATTCGGCGGGCCGCATTGCATGTCGTCAAAGCTCCAGCGAGCCGGATTAGACAAAATCGGAAGTGAACCAGAGATTCTGATGTATCATATCAGTGAACATCAAGGCTAACTTATATTTTTAAGGTTAACATTTCAATCTCGAGTGTGTAATTGTCGCAGTTTTAATGCAAAGATATTAATTTGTAAGTTAAATTTTACAGATCTCTTTTTAAGCAAAGCTTCGCGGGCCGCATAAAACGCTCTCGGGGGCCGAATGTGACCCGCGAGTCGTAGGTTGTTCACCATTGATTTAGGTATGCGAATTGAAGAGTTTCGCGTGGCATAAACTATAGGTTCGAATTCCGAAGGTGCATTTAGAAGTTCGAGGACCAACTGTAGTTTGGAAAACTTTTATCGTCGTGTCGATCGGCGTATTTTTTACCCTCCGAAAATTTGAATTTGTCGTTTAACTGGTTCTGGCACCCATCCCGTTGGACACCGCAGGAATGCTCACTGAGGTCTGTATGACTTTCCGTGCTGAGCACAGAGGAACAGAAGCATGCATCGGAGTTTTTTTTTTTAATTCGAACCTTGAAATTTTACTCTCATACGTTCTCGTATACGAGATGGAAAGACGAGGTCACCTTTATTTCAGGCTTGTGTCGAAGGTTGTAAAAAAATTCACGTTAGCAGCACGCAAGAACCTCTTCACATACGTGCTTTGTGTCAGCACGGCAGTAACAGAACTGATGAGAATATTCAAGCTGTTTTAACTCTTTTGTTTTCGGTTTTGGTTCGTATTGTATAATATGAAAAATCTTTCATAGGGTTAGGGAGCGTCAATTTATTTGTTTTTTTGTTATAAGGAATTTCTGACTGATGATGATCCAAACGTGATAACTGACAATATTTTGGGTGTATGTTCTAGAAATAAAATTTTATAAAAATATCGAGAAGTTGTTAGGAATTAAAATTTCATATGTTGGCTCCTTCAGTGAGTCAGCCCTGCTTGACCTACATGGTTAATAAGAGCAAATTTTCAGTAAATTGAGATAAGTGATATAAATAACAAATTGCATGAATATCCGTCAAGTGGTTTTAAAGTTGACGAACTCGACAGAAAGGACGGACGGATGATTAAACGAATACACCCGGCTCTAGCGTCGCTCTATTTCTCCCTTTCGCTGGAAGAAAATAGTATATTATGCAAATATACATATGATTCATTTTTATACTATTATGTTCCATGACTTTTATCTTCGCTATTCTCTCAATTTTTCCAACATATGTATTCTTGTACCCAATCATCCATTGGTTTATTTGCCACACCATTTCATCTTTAAAATCTTATTTATCTGTCTTATTCCAATATCATCCTCTTTCTCTTGCAGTTGACATAGTTACCGTAATTTCACGTCACGAATCCACCCAAACCCAATGCATTTCTTTTTTTATATGAGTCCCATCGGGCCAGCTCTCTATAAAACAAATTTTAAGAGTATATTCCTTTACAGGCTAAATTGTCCTTTCTCGATAAATAGTATGTACTATACAGTTTTTTTTCGAAAAATTCGTGCATTAATTGTCTAACAACAAAAGTGAGAGAGACAACTACCTTCGGAAAAGGCAACGTTAGAACATCGAGTAACTTGCGAGTCTTTGCGAATTCCGTTCATTTGTTTCCTCGGGGAAACGTCCTTGCCGACCAGAATTTGAACCACGAAAAACAAAGTGCACTGGAAGAGAAGGTTGTGGTCTGAGGAAAAATCGTTTATTTTCGACAGAAATGAGATCAAGACTTAAACATCAACATAAGACAAGCGAAAATTGATTCATAATCAAGACAATGTTTTATACATTTTTATAGCAGTGTAGATATATTGTGCGGGCTGAATCAGTTGTTTATAGTTTGTAATTCGGAATTTTTAAAAATCTTTAAAAAGTAAAGGAAAGAAATTAATTTTTCAAACGTGCATGATTACATGCTAAAGAAAAACGGAATAGCTAAAAAATGAAAAAATTATTAATTTGATTGAATTCGGAATTTTTATTCGTTATTACTGGTTATTACTGGGTTTTTTTTCGTGACGTTGACAAGTAGTGTTGGGTGACCTGTAAAAAATATTTATTTTCTTTAACTATAATGTTGTAAACTATTATGTGGGGATTTTATTTTTTTAAACGATCGAATTAAACTAGAAGATAATCTTTCTGCGTAGGAAGCTTTAGTAGGGAATAAAGGAGAAATTAATTTTAGTTTTCTTCAACTTTTTAGAGATCAAGACTTTATGGAACATATTTCTTTCATTTCACCTGTAATAGCAACGGGTTACTTTCAAAAGGAGCCGAAAAAATCATGCCACAATTTAAATAGGTCTTTGTATCTGAAATCAGCCAATTTGTAACATGCTGTCATTTCATGCATCATGTCGTAGTAGTAATTAGGTTTTTAGGTGCGTCAACAGCTAAGGTTATTTTGCACCGTCAAATTCTCTTAGAGAAAATCAGCATACATCACAACATCCGTGCCCGAAGCGGGATTCGAACCCGCGACCTTTAGGTTAAAAAGGCAGGGGCACTGCCTACCAGTCTAACCCGGCCGGCGTGCATCATGTCATCAAAAGAATAGCACGAAAAGTTTGTTCACATGTTCGTACTTTTAGGCAAACGTACCTACAGCGTGTGATCTTTTCTAAAATGTGTTATTTTAAAAATAATATTATTATTCGTCAGAAAAAATCTCGCAGGCGTATTAAATCTCGGTAAAGTTTCAAAATTTCACCCAAATATTCGTCTTCAGCTTTGGCATGACAAATACCGTCAAATAACAAATCGTGTGGACTCGAATGGTTTGAATTTTATGCAACTTATGAACTTATGAAACTTATTCGCTAATCTCGTTAATGATTTTAATTCTGAAACCGAACTTAAATGGTTTGATGGATTTTAAGTATAATTTTCTTTCTTTCTTTCCTTAAATTTGTAAATTTTTTTGTAATCTTGTAAAATGAGTCGTCATTAAATAGAAAATGTGTGTAAATGTGTGTGTGTTATTTGGAAGTAACTGAGAATCCTCGTAACGTAACACGACTTTGAGTCACGCGGAAGTTTGATTGAGAGTTTTTTTTTACTCGCGTCACTAATGAAGGGCCACCTTTGTGGAGCGGGAAGAAGAGTAGATAGGTGGTGATAAGTGAGGTTTAAATTTGGCAAGTGACAAGAGAGGGCGCCAGATGTTTTGGCACCATGGTTATAGGCGAAGATGAAAGGAAGAGGGGGACGATTCTAACAAAGTGACTTAGAAAAAAGAGGTTGAGAGTAGGGGGGGGAGGGGGAGGGGAAGGGGGAAGAGGAGAACGGGAGGTATTGAGAAGGTGGGAAAGGTGAACGAGAGAGTGGGATGAATAGGTGAGAGAGGCTCGCTAAAGCATGCGTTTTCAAACATTTTTGTTTACGGGTTAAAAATATAATTTTTTTGTGACACACCAACATTTACGTTTTATTATCTCGCATGCATTTATAAATGGTATAATAAATGTCGTATAGCAATTTAGCGAGCCAGCATTATTCAGCGACACATAAAAAAATATTTATTATTTGAACTTGCTTGTTATATAAAAAATCTCTCCTACATAAAAATTACGCGCTGTTGATAGCCAATGAACATCGATGGAAGATTTGCAAAAGATGTTTAATTGAATATGAAGCTTTGAAAATAAGATATCGCAATTTAGTAATTTTCAAATACTATTATTGAAGTCGGATTAACTTTGCAAAATTTAGTCGAACTTCTCCGGTAAAACATCTTGGATAGGCATACAAAAAGCAACCAGGTCTATAATCTAACTTTTTTTTGGGTGTTTTTAAATGTCGTTTCTAATTTTCTTTTGTTATACTATAAATCTGCAAATCATATATGGTCATTTCATTCTTAATTTTTCCAACTTGGACATACTTTTGTCGTATTTATTTTCGTTGGATAACGCTTAAAAAAATGAAAATAATGGGATTCTTTTACGACGTCTTTCAAATGTCGGATTGACAAAAAAACAGCCTCTTGTGGGCCAAAGAGGACAACATTCGCCTTTCCATTCGCGGATTTAAGGAAATTATGTTTGAGATAGTTTTATGAGTCTACCAATTTTGAAAACTTATTCGTGCGCTCCTTTAGTTTTTCACTTTCTCAGTTTAATGAATTTTAATTCTATAGCACGTTATATTTTGCTTTTATTTCCGACTTGACGTTGTAGTTAGATGCCATATTGCATCCATTTGCAAACTAGGTATTTTTCTCCCAAAGTACGAGGTCGCTCTGAATTTATTTAATATATTTCCCATTGGATCTGAATCTGAATGTTCCAACCGAAAACTAAAATGAAAACTAAATTGATACTTCAAATCCTGTAACTAACTTATGATTTTTCGTTTTTTTTCCGAATTCTGAAATAATTCGTACTATCCTCATTTAGAGGCCTTCTGGATACGCCGTTCTTCTTTCGCTTTGGTCTGTCGGACTACGTAATGGGGATCGATTAAAGATAAGGAACACAAAACCGCATTTCCGCGACCAAAATGGCTCGCGATCTGAATTTCCGGTCCCGGGGACGAGGTCGCCCGTTCGGATCCCGAAGAAAATGCATAAATGTACTTCTCTTCAAAGGTTATATTCGTTTATATTTCTCTCCGCGAACGGACGCTATATGGAACCCCGAAATAACTCGGGGGTTTAAATAATTATCGAGTTCGTTTCGTAGCTACGATCTAATTGATAAATTCAATAATAAGCATAAACGTAAATAAGTAGTGTCACTCCTGAAGATGGATAAAATCAGCTCGTTCTGCATTTTTATGTGGTTATACCGCACTACCAAAATGACACTTGAGTTTTGAACTTAATCAATTTTAAATTAAATTTTCGGACCGACCCCTTATAAATTTTTCAAAACTCAAAATTTTCGAAAATAAGTGGCATCAATGTGGAAATGTAAGCTCAAAATTTCATATTTCGATCTTTTATACCTTCGGAGATATAATTATTTTTTAAATGAGCCCCTATCCTACCCTGTGTATTATTCAAAACTCAAACCTTAAGAAAAGCTAATGTCAGCAGTACAGAAATATACACTCCAAGTTTAAGCTCTATATCGTTTTAGGTTTCGTCACAATTTAAATTTAAGCACGCCAAAACGCGTTTAAAAAAAAGAAACGCTAAAATCGAAAAATTAAGTACTTATCTTAGGTATCTCCAATAGCTATAACGAAGTTACGAATGTTTTTTTTTCTTATAACTTTGTCATGGCTATTGGAGATACCTAAGATAAATACTTACTTTTTCAATTAAAAAAATACTAAGTGTTTATTCTTGAAATTATCGAATCGGTGATCGTTTATTCCCGAGTCTTCCTGCCTTGACCGTTGCGGATAAATGGCATTCCACCGAACCAAGCCGGGCAAGAGGCCATGCGGAGATGGTCGTGGACGAAACGAACCGAAAGGGTGTCGTGGAAGAGGAGACAGACGGGGTGGAGACAGAGTGGGAGGAAAGAGGTGGGGATAAAGGGGATCTTCTATATACCTACGCCCTCTTTCTCTCCCCCCCGCCACACCCACCCTCCGTTCAATGCCCCCCTCCCCCCACCTCACCGGTAACACTTCCCCCACCCCGCTCCCGCTGCTGCTACTCACGTCGCCGTGGATCAGACTCACATCAGCTGAGCCCGTAACATCTCCTCCGACCTCTTTTTCTCTCTCTCTCCCTCTTCAACCTCTCTCCCTCTCTCTTTATATCTCACCTATCCCACATCACAAGGTTCATCATGCTAACTACCTTTACCACTCTCTTCATTCCTCGACGATTTTTTTTTCTTTTTTACGAAATAGGTCTTAGTGGATGACTGTTGAGGGGCGCTGCTCCGATTAAAACGAGGTCCAAGGAATTTTTCGCTACCCTCCGTCTTATGGTCGGCGATGAAACCTTTATTATTTACTGTTACGGCGTTGTAGTTTCGCTTTACGACCTGTGTACGACCAGCGAAAAACGTTCGTGTCTGCGGCGGACTGTGCTTATTATTTGTCGTTTATTAGAACTCAGTTATTTCGTCGTTAACCATCGGTTAGTCAGTCCGATGGGGTGCATTACACCACAATATATTTCAAATGAATCGATTGTAATGCATAGTCAGTCCGATGGGGTGCATTACACCACAATATATTTCAAATGAATCGATTGTAATGCAAAAGTAGTCCTATAGGATTTTAATTATTCGAAAATATAGAAAGTTGTTATGTGCTTCTCGATATACAATATATATAGATAATCCATTTTTGAAGAAAAAACAATACATAATTAAACAAATCTTCTCACCTTTTAGATAAACTAGCTGAGAAGGGATGCGGCACGCCACATTGCACCAACGGAGAATTAATGTGTAGGATATATCTTACCCTTTTTCTATTTCCAGTTAGTAAACTATACCGTTTCATTTTCGGGGCTAAAACATAATGGAAATTATTTACCGTTTCTACCAGTAAAATAGTACTTTCTGATAGACCTGTAATTAACTAAAGTATTTTTAAAAATATTTAACATTATTACGGTAATCTCATCGAAGGGCAGGAAAATCCAAATTAAATCCTCCGGTAATACTAACTTCTCAAATTCGGAAGCAGTTTAGGAGTTTGCGAGTAGACCTCCATATTGCAAACCTCCCATCGGTTACTACGTTACTAATTAGGTTTCGGCTATTCATTCCGGCAGAATGAGCCCCATCCCGCGCGGTATCCGTGGCTACGTCGAATGGCAACCGACTGCTCCCTTAAGGAGACCTTCCAGCCCACTCAATCGCGATAAGATCCTTCGGAGACGCGTACTCATGCAATTGATTAAAAGAGCTCCTGTAATTTTAACGAGGCGAGGGTTGCAGATTGCGTTGACCGTAACCCGAATGTGTCCGCGGGATGGGAGATAGCATTTGAGTTGGAGGGACGCGAAGGTAGAAAAACCCTCACAGTATTTCAGATCCGGCCTTTAAGAATGGTGTTCAGCTAATCGAGTACATTTTCTTTCGTTCGTTTCAGTGCACTGACTTAATAATATGAATTTCTACCGTTATATAGGATTTCAAAAAAATAACTGGGCTATAGAGAGTTGACTGATAAGGTTTTAATTACTTCTAGAAACAAGGATTTTATTTCGCTGATATTTTTCGCTCGTATCCCTAAATTATCCACGAATAAGTGGAAATTACAGCTAATGGCCGAATAAGCGTATCCTAGGGTATTGTTTGCGGCAATAAGAATGTCAGATTTAAAAATAAATAGTCGATCTTGATAAATTATTTCGAACGAAAAGCAAATCTGTTTTATCTTATTCAATAACACCACACTCCGATAGACTGAAATCAAACAATCGCTTTATATGTTAAATTCAGCATAGGTGTAATTCATAACGAATTAAACTTATAAAAATGAAAATCATATGTAATTCTTTTGGTAAGTGTGTGTGTACGTGCGCGGAAGATGTAACGCTTGGTTGCTATATGGCAGTGATGGCGAACCTATGGCACGCGTGCCATAAGTGGCACGCAAGACGATTTTGGTTGGCACGCCAACGAAAGGCGAAAACCAATCAAAGCATTTATCGTACCGATTTAGTGCCGCAAAAACATTTGTGCTACTTAGTTAACTATTGTAAACATTAGTTTTTTGTTACAAATTTCAATCTATTATGTTTCGATCACGAATTTAATTAAGTTAGCACGAAAAAAAAATCAAGGACTTGTGGCACGCGAAGCGGAAAAAATTCGACAATTTCAGTAATATTGGCACGCGGACAATAGAAGGTTAGCCATCACCGCTACATGGTATTAGATGGGATAAAACTTTTCAAACTTTTTCGATCAAACTTTAAGGAATCAACTAATCAAATTTTCAATCTTAAAATGCTCGCCGTGCCCTGGGTTTGACTCCAGGAGCATATCTTTTCTCCATTTGAATAACATGGGCAGAGCTGAAACGAAGCGAGAAAGCCTTTTTTCTTTAGCATTTTAAAATATCTTAAAAATGAGATATCGACGCGGGATTTTCACGGTTAGGCCGAGAAAACTACGGAAATGAATTTACCTATCGTAGAAATTCAAATCTCCTTCGAAAAAAGCAGAAAATTAGGTTTAATGACTATTTTTTCGTGATTTTTACGTATTTATTCAATTCATCGCCATGGCAACTGCAATTGTTAAAGTCTGTTGTTGGCTCGATTCTAATGCGTAAGAAATGTATAACAAAATCGTGCTATAACATCATTTTACATTTCCATGACTATTATTACTTTCTGGAACATTCGATTATGTGGATTTTATATTAATTTTTTACGTTTTAATGCACATAAAAGTTGATGTCATTAATTTTTATTTTATTTTAACGTAGTACTTAGTTTACGCCTACCCGTCATATCTGACGCAATTTAGCCTCATTTTCCATCGTCAGCTTTTAAAAATGCAACCAACCTTTGCTAACTCTCAAGTCAGGTCGACAGCATAAACGTAGACCTCCTTGGAGATATCACCGTGCGCCAAAGTAGAACACATTATCCCATTGGTGATAATCCTGCAAATTTCCACAAAGTAGGCGAGACGCGTCCCGGTTACCGAATTCCTGCAAATAAACAATGGAAATATTGCTTAATCTGGAAAAGAGTATTCTTCAAAAGCATTTTTATGTGGAATGTAAATTACTCTCTTAGGCTGAGGCTTAATTTCTATCACAAAAATATAGGAAATAGCGTTTATATCATAATTTTTGTTGGATATTTCTCTAATTTTATCGAAAGCCATTTTATTTTTCAATATCCCCTTTGATTTTAAAAAAATAATACGTACATGAGAATAAGTTTTATAGATCAATTTCTTGGTATGTTTTGGTTGCTTTCAACTAGATCACGAATTTGCGTAACTAAGAGATTTAATTCGTAGGTTTTATGAAAAATGTTCAAAATCATTTGCCGTAGAACTCCATTCACTTGACACCATTTTTCATTCTCAATTGTTCTCACAAATAAATGTGGACACGAACAGACTTTCTCGATCGATGGGAACAACAAAAATTTCTTCAGTCACCAACAGTTAAATCATAATGGCTGATATTTGCTGTCCTTTTCGAAATCCCCACAGTTGGTACTTCGGTCTGTTGTGAAATAAAACAAAATTCATAATCGCCCGACCATTCCCCCTTCCCCTTCTTTCCTTTTCTCTCCCTCCCTCTCCCCCCTCCCCTCCCCTCCCTCTTTCTTTCTCTCCTCGCATCTCTTCCACTCCACAAACCCACAGCAAGCTAAGGAGGAAATCCGAACCCAGGGCCGTCTTATAGAAGAGAGCGGGGAACAAAGGAGAGAGAGAGGGGGGGTGAGGCGGGGGGGGGGGGGGGGAGGGGGGAGAGGGCAAAGAAAAGGGAGGGTCTTGGGAAGAAGAGAGAGAGGTGGGGCAAAATAAGGAGGAAGGAGAGATGAGACGAAGGGCGTGAGAGGGGAAAGTGGAAGGGAAGGAAGGGTAAAGGGGGATGGAGAGAGAAATTCTTATTAAAGCTCCAGCACATCGCCTCTTCAAAGTAATCGGCGGTTTCCTAGAGGGCGTGGAAGGATGGAGAGAGAGAGGGAGAGAGAGAGAGGAAAATTTACGAGAGGGATAAAGGAATGGGAGGACGGATGCGAAAAATAAGATGAAGGGACAGGCAGTAAACGACAGAAATTAAGGAATTAAAGGGATTTGGGAGGAGTGTGTGTGTGAGAGAGAGTGCGTTAGAGGAATCTTTGATTTTAAACGAGAGAGAATTTGACGAAGAAGGCGGCGAAGATATCCGTGGAGAAAAGTAATTTGCATAAACTTAATGATTGGTATTTTCCAGACCAAAATTATCCACGGGTTATAATTAATTATGGGGTTAGAAGTCTAATGAGTTTTCATACAGGTGAATTTTGCCTTCTCGTCGTATCGCTTTATTGATTGTAGTGTATTAAAAATGGCTCTTTTGTAAAAGAAAAGGCGATAACCTGCACTTTAATAGAAAGCACGAAGCGCATTGAGGAATATTCCATGCGTATTAAACTCCTGAAAATAAAACAGACTTGCGCTTTTGTTTGTCTTTTTTCAGTTGTCATCTCTAACATTTAATGGGATCCTAAGTATCTGTAATAAAGAATACTGGCCTATACAAAATCGTTCAGCGGAGAGTGTGAAAATAAAATGGTATTACTTGTTATTTATGAATGTCACTCCAAATACACTGATCCGTTGCTTTGAACTGTGGATGCATTCTTTGAGAAGACCGTGTAAAGTGGTTTCACCATGGGAATGCATTGTGTGATTGGTTTGTGCCCCAAAATCAGATTTATCTTAATGCACGTAGACAAGGATTAAGAAATTTTTATGACGTACATTAGAAATTAAAAAGGTAATCCATCATCGACGATGAATAATAACAAATTACCTAAAAAAATTAATCTCTAAAATTTTGAAATTTAACATCATTATGGCGGCTGCCTCCCGCGGATTACGCAGTAAAAGTGTACCCTTAATGTTACATTTGAGCGCTGCCTTGTGTTTACACCAGTGTTTCCCAACCTGGGTGCCGCGGCACCCTGGGGTTCCGTGAAGTGTTCTGAAGGGTGCCGCAAAAAAATATTCTGTTTTCCCATTTTTAGCCTCATTTTGCATCGTCGGCTTTCAAAAATGAAAACCAGAGTTAAGTCGACCTTCATTTCGTCGCAAAGGCACTTCGAAATGAAAGGAAATATGGAGATTAGAGTTAGGGGTTCAACTTCAGCACCATTATTACTGACGGCGGATAGGGAGGGGTGCCGCCAAAATTCTGAAAAGTCACTTAAGGGTGCCGCGACTCTAAAAATGTTGGGAAACTCTGGTTTACACTGTACTTCAACTTCGATATACGACGAAGTTCATCTCGATACACTAAACACTCTTCATGAGATGAACAGATGTTCTTCAAGCGAAGCCCGTACTCCCACGGCAATAAAACCAATTATTCCATTAACACGTGATCAAAATCTTTCAAGAAGAATCATGAAGAGAGAAATCTCGGGGAAAAAAATAGGACTTAATTTTCGATATCGGAGCGACGCCAATATTTTCATTCCGATACAACCCCCGCCGTCAATCTTGGAAGACCAATCCGGTAGTTTGCGTAATTCGCCCTTATCCCTTTACTTGGTTCCGCCCCTAACTCTCCCGCCCTCCTCTTGTTTTATAGTTCCTCTTTAAACTGCTCCAATCTGTGATGCGTTCATCTTCCATTCTCCCTCTTTCCCTCCCCTCCTTCCCTCCCCTTTCGCTCTTCCCTCGAGCTCATCTAACCTCTCTCTCTCCCTCCCCCTCCCTCTGTGGTTCCCTCTCATCCCTCCTTCGCCATTCATATTCCTCCCTCCCTCACTCTTTCTCCGATCCACCCTTCCGAACCCCTTTTATTCTCCCTATTGTCTGTCGTTGTTCGAATAGGTAGCCTAGTAACGCAGCAGTCCACTTCGGATTCTTAAGAGCGTTTTATTTTATTAAAAACGCGCGTTCTCCCTCTTGTCTGTCCGTCTGTGTAATCAATTCAATTAAAACATCGAGTAAACGGTAAGAGATATAAGACTGAAATGTTCAGGGTGTATGTGATCTACGATGCCACTTGTCACGCTGACAAAGAAATTTTTCGGAGAAATCGGTAGGTGGCAGGGGGTGCCTTCAAAAATTTCATATTAGGGTTCTGAGAAAATTGTTACGGATAGGAAGTTAAATTAAATTAAACTAAATTAAATTAAAAAATCGGAGAACGTCGGGAGGGTCCTTTTTAGTAATGTTGTACGTCCATATCGCAAGCCAATAGTCATTAGATTAGAAACCGAATATGTGAAACGGCGTGGATATACTTTTTAAATTAATTACTGAATACACTAATTTGTTATGTAATTATATTACTAAGTTTATAAAGAATTTTAAATTTAAAATTCTAATTAAACCTCAAAAAATAAAACGCGCTTTTTCATATTACGTACATCAGCAAATGAAGCTCCCATTTTTATCGCGTGTTTTTAAGGAAAAGGTCTAATTAGCCGAAAAAGATTTCTCTGCTTTGCTTTGTCTCCCATCTCTTAGTCCTACTATGTTGAAGAAGAGTAAGGAGTTCTTACACCGAAGCTTTCGTGAGTGATATGTTCTAGCAGTCTTCCGAGTAAATTTTCCCAAACTATAAATTTGTTTATTGTTTTTTTTTTTTACAAATAACTGATTTAGTTCAACCTTATAATTCCAAGAGTCATATCTTGCCCTATGAGTTTTAATTTTTCGAAAGACCAATTATCATTTTGTTTGTCGATATGTGGCAGTAAAGTAGCGACGATAAATTTTTATTTATATTTGTAAACCGCGATCCCGTGGATTAAAACCTACCAACCAACCGTGTTCTTTAAGTTTACACAATAGGTAATTAAAAGAATTTTTTCTTCGGAGGGGATGATCGCTGCGCCTCGTTTCATATAGCGGAGAACTGAACCATTATTATTTCCCCAATCACATCCTCTGTACCGAAATAACCGATTCCTAATACATGGATTTCATTCCCTAGAGGCAAAAAAGAGAAATAATTCAAACTTCACCAGAAAACGAAGCTGGTTCTTTCACTCTTCGGAGGGGATAAACTTAAGATTTAGCCTAAACAAAGTGAATCCCGCATCTCGGGTAGGTTTGATGCTTTCAATCCCCTTACGACACGAGGCATATACAATTGAAAATTATCAGGTTACACATCAATACCACGCAACTATTTTAGCGTGTTTTTTAAGAAAGGAATGGGCTTAAGGTTTCACTTTTGTGTCCATGCACCCCCCTGCCTTTAATGAAACGGGAAGTTTTTCTAATTTTAATTGTAAACTGGTATAGTTCGTTCATCTATTAAATATTATGGTAACTTCATCTATTTGTCCGGCTTTCCTGTACTGATTGTTATTGAAGTTTTGAGAAATGTATGCAACGAAAAAATGAATGTATGGCTATCCCGTTTATTACACTACGCATAAACCCAATTATTCTTAGGACCGAAAGTCTTATTTGATGGAAAAATCAGATCTTTTCTTCCCCGATCCTGGAACAGAGAAATGGCATAGTCCTCGAAAACTCTTATCACCTACCTTCCACGCCTCTTCTACCTTCCTACGCCTCCATTCAACCCTCTCCTTTTTTTCCTCCCTTTAAAGATCAGATATGAGTGCGCTTAACCTTAACCATTCCCTAATGAAGAGGTTCTCCTATCCTTAAACTCGTGATTCTCCACTCTTCCTCGTCGATGACTTGGTGACTGTTGATAACTCGACGCGATATAGTATCGACTGAAAGCTGTCACATCCACGTGCATCGGTATATCGATGTGCAGCTCTATTATATTATCGATTTCAAGCGTAGCGCAGGGCGAAAATGGCAAATTATCTTTATCCCCATGTTAATTTATGTTGGATAAATCTTATTTTAATTTACGACAGTCAAACAATTTGTTCGTAGATCAAGCAAATTTTCTGTCTTCGCTGTATTCGCAAGAATGTTCGCCCGGATTGAAAGGCAGGTGTAGGATTTGGTCTTGAAACTAGTGATGCCAAACGAAAAAAATATAGGTATATTGTTTTTCGTTGCGTTTTTCGTTACACTGAAATCGAAATTTCGTTTTTCGTTACGTTTAACGTTTTAGAAAAAAATTTAGTACACATTAATGAAATCCAGCTAATTGCCCTTTTTAATATATATATATATATACGTTTTAAAAAATGTTGTATATGTTTGCAACCTACATAAGGATTTATAGAAATAGTAATCAAATTAAACTGCGGATCAGTAATTAAAGAAATATATTTCTGATTGGAGAAACTTATATCCTCTGCAACATTAATGACATCAGAAAACATTTTTTTTGTCGTTAGGAAGTGATATTTGGCAGAAACAGAAATGATATGAGTAAACCCCCACATCCGGTATACCATATGACCGGCCTTTTTTAAACATCAAGCGTCAAAATAAATAAAAATATTTATAATTATAGGGTTGCATCGTCGATTGTGCATATCGAACGACCTGCATGCCAAAATTTACAGAAAAGTTATAGAATATACAATTTTTAATGATTTAACAATGATAAACATTTACGTTTTCAACTTAACAAGAAAAATTTGAAGGAGCTGGTAAATTACAAAAATAACCCCCTACTTCCATTAAACCGTTTTCAGCCAAAAACTAATCATCTCTTTACATTTTAATAATAATTCCAAATATAAAATTTTATTGATCGTATCGTATTTCCAATATAAATACTCAGAATGATAATGTTAATTTTGTTGTATTTAAAAAATTAAAAGTATTTATAATAACAGGATTCTACAGGAGATTTTGATGCTAGAAACACGACATGAAAACAAATTGGTTGTAGCCATGACTCATATTATCAAAATATGTAGAAAATATTTACACCAAGCTGATGGGGATGCAAAACTTTTCTATTTGCTAAGGAAACAACTTAAAAATTATATTTTCTTGCTTATATGGTTAGATATTTAATGGAATAAGATAATAATTTAAGGATTCAATTGTAATAAAAATTGTTTATGTCGTTTACTATCTCATTTTAAGGACTAACATTGTGAAATAAGTTTTTAATTAAAAACTAATAGTAGCAATGAAGTAATTAACTATTTGGGGGATTGATTTAGTCTTAGTCGTCACCCACGCCTAGGACCGCACAAAGTCATCTATTTTTATGCTACAAGAATGACGATAAACGAGAAAATATTAAATTTTAACAACTTTTCGTTAATTTTTGTTTTAAAAGTATGTTTTGATGTAAACTTAAAGAAGTATTTTGTGAGTTATTGTAATTTCTTTTAATAGAGAGCCCCTCCAAACGAAGGCGTCACTGCTCATGCTCTATGTAGAATGCGCAATTACGATATAATTGCAACCACATGCCCAAACCTCTTTCCTTCGTGTAGTAGGTGCAGATGACGTCGATGTAAATGCACTCATCACTATAAAATAATCTTTCGCCGCATGAAGCTCGGCGAAATCAATTCCATTAAGTATTCTATCAAGCTTTCATATACAGTTTCTCGGTCTGCGCGTATTTTTTTTTTCTTACACGAGCATACAAAATTTTCTATCTTCGTAAGTACCTATGTGTCAAAAACAAGATGGAGGAAAGTTTCGTTCTCACCATAAAGACTGAATTTTCGCCTCTTTTTTATAGGTGGAAGCCGTCACTGGGAACGATACGGAAATGCTTAATTGTGAACATTTTCGCCATATTGTGATAAGCGTTTTTGTGTGCTTTGAAAAGTCACCATTAATCTCTCGCACTTTGAGTTGGTTTTGTTTGTTAATTTTCTCTCAATGGATCACGGTATTTTTTTATTAACTCCATGCCATGACTTCCGTACAAAATGATAGTTTTTCTTACCGTGGCATTGCTCATCGCGGAATCACTCGACTCGCCTTTCAATGCCTTTAAGAGTCTCATTTGGATCATTTATCTAATTGAAAACGAGAAGAGACTTCCACTCTGGCGGATGCGTTGGCAACTGCAATCCCTTCTAAGAATGATTAGTCATTCCTTTAATATAGACCGCCTTTGCTTCCTTTTGGCAGCCAGTTGAAAGAAGGGAAGTAAACCATGAGCTTACTCACGTATTATGTAGGAGGACATTTATTACCAAACGGCACAGACACCTCTGATAGGGTAGAGATCAATTGAAAGCTTTTCGTGCGCTGTCCTGCGTCAGCGATAAAGAGAACGGAACTTAAACTTTATAAACAAAGTTTATCCTGCTGTAGTTGTTTTCACCTTTTCTGTTTATTAGGTGCGTGTGTGTACACGCACAAACACACGCACATACATGGGCGTCGCCATGACTTTTACTTATAAAATTGGCCTTAATTTTCACGACATTGCCGATTTTGTCGAGGAAGTTATTAAACGCTTTAGTTTTCAGGATGTAAGAATAAACATTTTAAAAAATTAATTTTAATTTTTTATATTAATATTTGGTATATTTCCTTTTTTTTAAATGTTGATTTTTCCAAAAATCCAGTGGGGAGGGCAGATGCCTGTCTTGCCCCCCCCTCCCCCCCTCCCCCCCTGCCAGCGCCCATGCGCACATACATATATACGGAGAAGCAACAAATTCTGGCTTATTCCACCAGCGAAGTAAAAATATCATTCGTCAGATTCACTCAGTTTCAGAGATGAAACATGCGGAGAGAGGGACGGTCGGACAGACGGACACGATCTCATCATATGGCGTTCATTTTTTTACATTATGTGAAGAACTCCCTAAAAAAAATATGGAACCTTTGCGTCGCATTTGTGCGCATGTAGTTTTTTTATCCCACCATTCTATGAAAGAAGAATCGATAACCGCGAGGAGATCCTGGGGAGCTTTCTGTTTACAAATGGGGGATTATTTTTGTCCGATTGAACATATTAATGTATACACACGCGCATTCATCGATATAGACGCTCGCATGGACATTTTGGCTGAAGTTTCGTTCCTTTGAAAATGACAGAGATATTTATAAGATAAAGTATTTCCACAAAGTTTCGCTTGGCTAACCATAATTAATTCCGCAAAATAATGTTATGGATCACCCGAAAGCAAATGCATGGAATAGTGCGTTTGCCGTACTTGTGACGCGTATTCGAATAACGGAAGAAAAATATCGAAATTTTAGGGAACGAGTTTTTCTGTCAACCATTAAAACCATTTCACTTCGAATGCCATTAGATTCTAGGGTTGCATAAATAATTTGACTCCTTTACAAATCTTGCGATTTTCCAAGAATAGAGCTTAAGATATACATTACAATATTCAATGTTCTAACTCCTTCCTTGATGTCCAATGAACAATCAACAAATTTCGAATCTAACCATGAATTGGCTATTACGCTCACTCTTACGTAACTGTCAGTGCTCTTTACAATAAGTGTTTATTTTTTACTTATTTTATAGCTTTTGCGTTCACAGCTTCGATAAATTGCGATAGTTATGTCCTGGAGTAGATTAAAGCCAAATGCATACGATATATAGTCAGTTAATATTAAATTCGAGGACCTTTCGTGTCCCTACTCTTGAATCGGTCAGCGGGTGCGGTAGGTTCCTCAATTCCCATTCGTACGGGCATCGAGTGACGTCATAGGAATGCAGAGGAGGTACGAGGACTCCATAAAATGACTTAACGCTATACAATCGTAAATCTTTCGATTCACACCCAGTGGATTGAGTGGCAGGAGACGCAGCATGCTCACGAAGTGAGTGCGACGTGTTATGTCGTTACTTAAGTTTACACGAGAGTGCATCTCATTGGAATTAGAGTCCGTGAATATCTCTGTTACACTTTTTCTCTATCTCTCTTCAGTTTGTTGTCTGAAATATAAAACAGAAAACTGGCGGTCAACAGAATTTGAAGGTAAAAATATTTTGATCTTTCGACTTTTTAAGACAATTAAATGCCAAAATTGAGTCAAATTTTAATCTTCTACATAGAATATGTGTTAAAACACGTTAAAAAAAGCGTTACTAAGAGTGGCATAATAAGCGTTTTATATGGAGGATCATACAAAAAAATAAAATTGGACAAAATATTTAAGTTTATATAAGAAAATTTTGCAAAGATCGTAATGAACATTGTAAAAAATACGATTTATCATTATGTATACGTGCTTCTACATGTCTGCATGTGCGTTTATACATGCGTATGCTACATGTCTAGGAGAAATTAAATTTTAACAATTTTTGGCTAATTGGTATAGTAATGAATATATCAAATTGAATGTAATAAACTTACCTATAATCAGTGGCGTAGCAGAATCATTCTGCCCCCTCCCGCCACGGATATCAAGTAGGAATAATACACTTTAATCATACAGCATAAATTATAGATCTAACTACGTGTGGAAGAATTAAAATGGAAAATGCAAACCCCATGCATAGTTATGTTTGGGGAGTACGATAGTGAACCTAAGCTCAGTTTTTTTGGTTATTGCTAAATTTGCGATGTCAAAATAAAAAAACGCTCCCCTAACCGGCTATTTCTCGTAATTGGCAATCCACAACCCCCTAGATAGCCGAAAAACACAGCTTTTACTGTATTTGCAGTGAGTCGACTTCAATGCCGTAGTTACATATGTAAAGAGATGCTTATCAACTTCGCGGCATGTAAAATGTTCGACTGCTCTTACATACGATTTTTAAATGGTCAATTAATATTATTATTATGGTCATTAATTTACATAAACATTTCACATTTTTAATATCAATTTTGAAACAAAGGGAGCGTGGAAATTCGTATGGAAGGGGTAGATGGAGGAAGGGGACCTCTACGAACAAGTGCGCGGTAAACCTGCGGAAACTATTCATTACTTATCGCTCTGATCGCCAAAATTCCTTATATATAGGCCATTTTTTGCCACGGGACCAAACATTTGTTCGTTACAGCCGAGAATTCGTAAAAAGCGTGTTCGTTACATCCGAGAAATTTAACCAATGCCCTTATGGAGAAGTTCAAGGGACCGAGACATTTCTTCGTTATAGCCGAGATTTCGTTTTAGGCGTGATCGTTATAAACGAGTTTTACTGTACTTGTAAAATAAACTTAGTTACATTTTTAAAGGCAATTACCTATATTAAAAAATACATACATGACAATCTTTTTATTTTTTCATTCTCACGAGGAAAAACATTTTCATTTGAACATAATTTATAGAAGTTAAGTAAAGAAATTTAATCTCTAGGTATTTTTTGCTCTGTATGAGTTATTTCATGATAGTAATCTACACTATCTATTGTGTTTCCCGTTTGTCGGAAAAAGGCCCGTTCGGTTTGCAGGATCCATAGCTCAAAAGAGTTGTTTTATTTTTGGGATAATAAATATTTTCAGAAAATTTTCCTCTATCCGAAGGATAGGTACTGGAAAACCGATTTATCAAAATCTAAGGAACACCTCACCTCTGAAAATTCTTCACTCACTACCATTACATCAACGTTTTCACGAGGAATACGATTAGAACTACTCATTATTAAGCTAGTTACATTATCCAGAGTCTTGCATACTCTTTAGCGTCACTGCGATGTTTTAATCTGGACGCTGGCGAACTACTCTTTGTTTGAAAAAACTTCTCAATAATTTCGCATTCTTTTGAAGGAAACGTTCACATTCTCATTTTAATTTACGTTTTTGAGCATTACTTAGCTGAGTTGACTTAGACATCTTAAAATATAAGGGTTATCAAATTTTACTTGTTAATATAAAAGGGAAAATATTTCAATAAAACACACTTTAATTAATTCACAGCTTAACTTACGGGCAAGAATGAAAAACATCACAAATCATTGCGGACACTAACTTTTTCTTTTTTGTTGACGCCTTGGTAACGCACAAATTCACCTAAATGCAACTACTGGAATAAAAGGGCCGCGAAGTCCGTAAGAAGCAAAGTTTTCGCTATCAATAAGACTGAATGCAGAGATTAGAGCTGCTGAAGCTCGACTATTTTCAAAAGCTCGAGCTCGCGAGCTTCTTTTTACGAAAAGCTCGGTTAATCGAACTACCCGAGCTTTTCGTAAAAATTTCAATGTGAAATAATGCAACACACATTTTCATTTCTATTATTATTTATTAGGAAAAAATAAAAATTTTATAGGTATGTATTTAAATAAATGACTTGCAGAAAATAACCTACTTAGTAAAAACTAACATATCTATACATACGATACATAGGAGTTACATGTACAGTACAAATATAGTGTAATGCAATTAAAATGTATAATATGCTCAACATACATGTCTTTATTAATTATTCTTTAAAAAATAACTTTTCAAAAAACAAATAGCGTTTATGCTTTGATTACTAAGACTCTGTCTTTTAATAGTGATTGAATTACCAGCCAAAGAAAATACGCG
Organism: Uropetala carovei; assembly: GCA_036926305.1. Classification (NCBI taxonomy): domain Eukaryota; kingdom Metazoa; phylum Arthropoda; class Insecta; order Odonata; family Petaluridae; genus Uropetala; species Uropetala carovei. Next base: position 3,616,112 of record JAXCHB010000035.1, read on the forward strand.
TTCACTTTCCGTTGAAGTAGGCTGAATACTCTTTAAACAGTCAAGAAGGTGATTTAGATTAGCTGGAATCACGCCAGTATTTTCATATATGTTTATTTCTTTTCCTATTGACCTGTTGATTAGATTTTTTCCACTGGCATTGTTTCTAGAGTTTTTTTTTATATTACTCCTAAGCAGTTCAGGAAGAGTATCACCACAAGAAAAAGTTTTATTTTTCATTTCAGCAGCTACTTCATTTACACCATCCGATAAATTTTCGGTATCGGACGAAACTGTCTGACTTACAAAAATTTTATTTGCGTATTCTTTCGCAGTTTTTACGATATCATTCTTGGAAACCTTCAAGAAATAGTTTGACACTCCCGATGTTTGCAGTGATAGTGGATTTTGTAAAAAACCTAATTAGAGATACAATATTACTATTTCTTCTTTGATTAATGCGGCCTTTCAACGCGTTTGAGAATTCTTTTGCGGTAGCACTTTCTTGATTTTCCAGTGTTTCAAACAAAAAATTCAAGACGCCTTCACCCGTAAATAAGTTTGAATCTCTGCGACTTAATGCTTCTACTGCTAATTGTATAGGTTTTATTACATTCAGCAAGTTACAAATTTCAATTAAATCATTTTCAACAAAAAAAGTCTCCATTTTTAAACCCGTCAAAGCTTTTTTGACATTATTTTCAATTAACAAAAATCTCTCTATCATTGAACAAATTGTATTCCATCTTATTTTACAATCAAGCAGTAAATTTAATTCTTTGCCGTGTTCGAGTTTCACGTAACTTTGCAGAAGACTATTACGCACCTGTGATAATTTGAAAAGTCTAACTATTTTCCTAATGCGGCTCAGAGTCTCTCTATAGTCAAAAGGGAAATGCGGAATGTTAAAATTCTGATTACTGTCGTTTTCACTATCGCTATCAGATTCAGTATCTGTATTATTATCAGTTTTACAATCTGAGTTCGAGTTTGGACATTCCTCGGTTGTTTGATCGGATCTCACATACAAAACGTCCATAACAGCCAAGTGTATACCGTGATTGTTATTGTTTTTAGTTGCATCTCTGGCACCGCAACAGCTAAAGAGCTTTAAAGAGCTAAGTAGCAGGTTTCGTTACTTAGACTCGATCTTTTTATGAAAAAAGATCGAACTGAGTCTATTGGCGAGTAAGCTCGAACTTTCTGGCTCGAGTTAGCTCGAGCCAGCAGCTCTAGCAGGGATGCTACCGGATCTCCACTCCCTCACTCACTCGAAGTCCTTTCTCATAACACTGGTGAATATCTTTCATCGTTACTATATTTGGGAATGTTGTTTGTATACTAGACACTTATATTACGTGGCACATATGTTAATTAAAAACCGAGTGTAACATGGAAATGCTTTATGCAAACGGTTCTGCTCTACTTATAGCATTTTGTAAACGGACCGCAGGCGTGTGTCGTATGTGTTTATTCTTCGCCGTAATTACTAACAGCCCAAACGGCTCTTCCTCAAGCGAGCAGCATTATCAATTGGTTCTGTTCATAGGAGGAAAAACAAAGCTGGTGTCTATATACTCGTATAGTTCAAGCAGGGCCGGCTTGAGGCAAGTGCCATCGGTGCGGCTGCACAGGGCCCCGCGCGGTTTGCTTTCACATCGATACATTACAGACAGGCAGACGCCAAAGCGCATTTTTTTAAACGCGCCAAAAAGAATGAAATTAATTCTGTTGATTGTACCTGCCGAAATCGCATATTAAATTCTTACGTATTTTAAAATGCAACATTATGATCTCCGTAAGTATCTGTTATCCCAAAAATTTTGTAATGTATGACTTTTGGCCTCTTGCCTTTCCAGATGGAAAGCAGCGAGGATTGCAGTGCCAAATCAAGCCTTCGGAGAGAGACCGCGAGTCGCGTCTGAGGTTGTGCGTCGACGCAAGGACTGCTGAGCGTCCAAAGGATTCGCCGATGGAATAAAGTTTTCCTAAGGTCAGTAATTAATCGACGCAGATGGCACTCCCACCGATGGACGACGGACGATGCTCCGACCCCAGCGAAGAGTAGAAGAAATTTTTTGTACCACTAACCTTTACTAACTAACGCTTTAACTAATTTAGAGTAGTATTGGTGTAAGGCCGACGAAACAGAACATCTGTATGCGTCAATCACTTTCGCATTTCGTGTTTTCTAGGCGCGAATTGTTTACATGTTAGGCACATTAGGAAATAATATTTAGAGAAACTTAAACGCATAATTCTGATTTTGTTCTTGTTAGTTAGTTAGTTTTAACACACTAATAACTAATACTTGTGCATGTTATGTTCACCATTTCTCATCCAATGTCTTTTTCGTTTCACACCGCAAATGGGAGCCCATTGCCAAGATGTCTGAATCGCTATGCATAAGGAGAAAGGTAATTATGTTTTTATTGATATGTTTTCGTGTATTCTATACCAAACTTCCTTTACGAAATTAAACGAGTTGTATTGTGTGCTGTTTTCCAGTAATCCTTTAAAGTGGCGGGGCCACGAACGTTCACGACTTTTCATCTACTTGAGGCGGAAGCTTTTCCTATAGTGGACGGTATGCAAGCAGGTGAGACTTTCATATGTTTATTTGAATTTTATGTTAATTTATGGAATTTTCAGAATTCCTTCCTGACGGGAGAATGCAAAAAATTAGGACGTTCGAAAAAATGAGGACGTTTGGTATACTCCTAACAACTTTTATATGTCGAAAACTATTTTTATTTTCTAGATCATTCAGTTATGTTAATTTTAGATTGTTTTTCTGTTTACTTTTTAGTGCATAAATTGGCAGTTTCACCAAAACTAACTTATATTAAATTTATTTTTCTGCCGTTTGTCAAAGGTTTAAAATTTAGCTTTCACAGAAATTGTCCTCAAAGAACTTACAAAAGTTCAGTAATTTTAGTCTCTTTATGTGACTTTATTAACAAATATCAATGAATGATTAAATATTTCTTTATTTTCGTTGTATTATTTATCGTACCAAGGAATTGCTTAAACACCGAGTAAATTTCTTGAATATGTGGACAGACGATGATACGAGCTTATAATCTCAGTCAATCATAAGAAATTACACCAAACTAGCGTTAAGTGCCAGTTGAATTTCAACGGATTTAATTAATGTAAGACTTCTACCGTGCAACATGTAAACAAGAATAAGATAGTATATAATTTTATCCGTCGAATAAAGCAAAAAAGAAGAAAAAATCGTTTCATATTTAGGCATTTTGATGAATGAATGAAAAAAAACCTTGCACCCTGAAAAATCGAAAATTACGTGCTTACCTGTGGGTAAATAATTATTGAATTAAGCACCCTCTCCCCAATTTTTTTAATCGCCATAAAGCCTATGTTACCCGAAGGGTAAAATTATATAGCTAGGCGAAGTTTCATGACGATATCTTCAAAGGTGTGGAAATCGCAACATGTGGAAAATCTACGTCTAATTATTTAAGTTACTTACGTGAATTTAACTCTGAACACAGTCAAAGTAGGTAAGAGAAAAACCTGTGGTATTTCTTACAATGTGTCACTGAAAAATTTTGATTCGTGGTGGGTCCTACGCAAACACTGTTCACCGGGCTCCGCGATTTACCAAGCCGGTCCTGAGTTCAAGCATCTTTTCTTTCATCTCCCTCTTAACATTTTTCTTTGTCCGTGGTTCGCTTTGTGCTCCCTTCAGCCCTGGGCCCCCCGCCACGCGGGGGTGTCCGCTACGCCACTGCCTATAATATATCAGTAGTATTTATTTAGGCGTCGTTTTTTATGAGATCACCTTAGTGAAGCCGTTGTATTGCATTTAAACAGCGAAGGTTATTTGAGGTGGAGTGTCTATGCGCGGACCAAAAAAAAAAAAAAAAGAGCCGGGAAATGCTTCATCTATGAGAATATACGTGATCGTGGTGACACTCCCGTTCCGTGCTATTTCCGCAATACGAATGCGAACGTGTTAACTGGGAGACACGCTTGAGAGAATCGGCGATTATTTCTCCGTGTACACGTGTTGGTGAGCGCCCTCTATTGTTCCCTTCATTGGTTTTCGTAAAACGTGATGTTTATGCGCGAGTAAATACGGAACGCCTTCTGAATGCGTATTCTAGACGTGCTTATTACGACTGCTTCCTAGTAAGCGCGAGTCGAAAAAAAAAATCGCGTCATTCCCGGAGATCTTTGAAGCGAATCCGAAGAAAAAAATCGTGCTTAATCAGGGAGCTAGGATGGAGTGGAAGGACAAACGGATGATTCGTTACTTTGGGAAAAAAATCTGATGTGGCCAACACATGACTTTCTCCATATTTGGGGTATAGATATTTAAATTATTATGAGTAGCATTATAAGGCAAAATTATTATTTCGTATCGTAAAAGAAGACACGTCCTTGCCGTAAATTACGTATATTTTGAATGTTTACAGAATTCACCGCTACATGGTGTTGGCGCTGTAGGCTGGTATTAAGATAAAGCGAAATATATCCGAAATGGATGGTTCTACGAAAATTAGTTTCAAACAAAACTTGGAAGAAATAATATTCTCTACAACTTTGGTCCTTACGAAGATTACCAATAACGATGTTTTTAAGGAGATATTTAACGGAAACCGAAAAACTGGTTATTTATAAATAACTCCTAAACAATAACTCCTATAGAAAATTGTTTCAAATTAAAAATGTAGGAAATTACATTCTCTATAACATTAGTAATTGTATATAGAATAATGATGTTTTAACAAAGAAATATCGCAAAAACCGAATCGGGTTTCGAATAAACCGCGACTTCCGGTTATCCGTTATTGTCCAAAAACTAATCAGTTCTTTGTGCTAATGTTCAAGTGTTATATATGAAGTTTGGTAACGATACGGCATGTACTTTTTGAGTTAGAGCGCCCACAATAACATACACACACACAGACATCATTCCGAAAATAGTCTAAACGTGTTCTAGGGACCTCAAAACATGTATTTCCGTTGAAATCTCGAAGTCGATTTTTTTCATGAATAGTAAAAAGATATCTGACGCTTAGTGCGATGATGCTTCGTTCGCAGAATTCGTCAAATCGATTTGAAAGTTTCATATTGGAAAGTTTTGGTCTGTATAAATTTACGACGAAATGCCTCACAAAATGAAGAATCCTATAATTCGTCGTACGTTATACTGAATTGTTCGTCACATCAAATATTTCGTTTTATCGTAATACAGAGAGGCAGAAAATTCTCGGCAATATAGGTTAAGACTCGCTGAAAATTAAAAGAAATTTCATTTCCGAAAGGTTTTCGGTCGGGTGATAAAATATCTGGCAACCACCGCATTTTTTGTTTCCAGCATGCAACGCGAAGAGGCGTCTTTTGGTTCCCTCTCCGATGCACGCCGTGAACAACCTAAAAGATGCAGTTTGAAAAATTAAAAAAAAGACCGCGTTTGGGAGTTTCTTTATGCGGGTACTGGTCACGCCTCTCACACCTTCTCCTCTCTTTCCCTCCTTCCTCTCCTCACCTCACCTCACCTCCCCCACTACTTCTGTTCTTCGCCGATTGAGCGTGGGTGACAACGCATACTCTTACTCCAGACATTTCCCTTTTTCTTTTCTATATACTCTTCAATCTCCCCCTCCCACTCACTTTTTCTTTTCGCTTCGTTTTGCCTTTTCCTCCTCTTTCTGGTACATTTTCTCAACTTACTTCGCCTCTCGTATCTCTTCATTTATTTTCTCTCCATCACTTTTCTCCCCTTTCTCTTCACCTCCATCTCCTCTTCCTCCTTTCCTCTCTCTCTCCTCTCTCCCCTCTTTCCACCTCCATTTTCTTCACTCTCTCACTCACTATGTCTGTAATCCTCTCTCCCCCCTTTTCCCCTCCTATCTGTACCTCTTTCTTTCCACCTCTATTTTCCCCTTTCTTTCCCCCTCTATTTCTCTTTCTATCTCTATTTTCCTCTACATTTCCTTCTCTCTTCATTCTGCATTTTTTCCTCTCTTTGTTGCTTCTGCAATTATTTCATCTTCCGTTCCTCCCTACTTTCTCTCTCTCTCTCCATCACTTCCTCTTTTTCTCTCTTTTCCCCTGCCCCCCTCCCCCCTCCCTCTACCTCCCCCTCTCATTCCCTCCCTCACGCTCTCCACCTCTTTCTTCCCCTGTCTCCGCACACGCTTGCCGTGAATAAAAGAGTTATACCGTTCGTCGCGGGTCTCCTGCCCAAAACCGGATGCGATTCTGTTTGTCGTGAGTGCGTGTGCCGTGAGGCTACTACTTTTGGCAACTCGTCCGCTCGACAATGGTGAGGTTATTGCCACCGGTGCGGGGGATGGTCTCCTCCTCCTTTATTGAGGAAATAAAAATTCGCTCAGCGAATGAGATGTCGCTAGAATGTTCCGAAACGATATGAAAAGTTCTTTTTAGGCGCGTTTCGCTTCCAGCGTGAGCGCCTATTGGCGTCGGTCTGTATGTCTGTCCGTCCGTCTGTCCGTCCGTCCGCATGTTCGTTCTCGGCTCCAACGGAACGGATTTTCATAAAATTTGATATTAAGGATTTACAGTCATAGACAACAAGAAAGTCACGTAAATGAATCACGTAAGCCACTCAGGGGTACCGCTTTACTGGTGACAAAAAATGAACTTTCCGTCATATCTCGTCAAGTACTGCTCATATCAAAATGCTCGTCAAATAAAACTTGTAGAACTAGTAAATTACAGTATTTCTTTTCCTTTACATTTTTATCGTAGTAGTAGTTATCAATAAAATCAAACAAAAAAGTCTTAATTCGCGTTGAACATGGAAATTTTCTTGCATGGTTACTTCTTCATTGTTGCTAACATAAACAATCTCACAAAAATACGTTCAATTTCCTAACGTATGCATGCAATATTTTAAAATAGGAAGAAAATGGAGTATTTATGTCGAAGAAAAGAATTTTAAAGCGCTATTTCCCTTACGTACACGTATATCAAATACCCCATTGCACGAAACGCGCCTATATGTGATACGCTGTACACTTTCCTAACTTGTTTTTTGACAGGATACGAAACTAAAATTGAAACTCGGAGGCAGGTGATTGCAAATCCCGCCGTAGGTTTAAAAAAAAGAATTCCATAGCGTGTTTAACTACGGAAAGAGCCCGAAAAAGTTATTTGTATTGAAAAGATTGAAAGTTTTTGAACGTGTGAAATGTGACTGAAAGCTGTGGTATTTTACATCTGCCTACACTCTTCTGTAAATAAAGCAAGAAACTTTCTCACAACGGCCAATGATTTGCATAAATCAATACAAACCAGAACAGAACGCAACAAAAATGTTTTTTTGATCTCATTGTTAAAACTAGTAGAGAGATATATCTCAGAATTTGTTTATTTCTGCATACTTTTCTTTTAAAGGAGCTTTAGATTCTTTTTCAACTATAGGTTGTGACATTAAGAATTAACCAAAAGAAAGAACGGATTTATTGCGCCCCCAGCTTACGTTATAGACTTCTACGCATTTTTTAATAAAATAATTGCTTCTTCAAATAAACAAGGCAAGCACTAATAACTAAATGCTATTTTCTTTGTTATTACAAATTTTTTATAACTTTCTCTCTCCCCATCCTAGTCCCGACTCCGCATATGAGGGTCGATAAATTTTCGTTACTTTTTGATACAATTTTTATCGTAGAAAGAATTCGCGGCTGATTCACCTTCGTTTTGGGCAGCGCTGCGCGGTAACCGGAATTGTAATAATGGCGAGTGCATCTCGCTTAAAATCTGCAATGACGGTTGTGAATATGTGGCTCTAAATAGCGAAAAAACGAATTCTATAGTTATCGGTGTAAGTTCAAAGGAGACAAGAGATGAGAGTTAGGGAGTTGTTTCGAAAAAGTGCAGAAATATGATTAGTACAGCGTGTTATAGGATAAATAAGTTAAAATTTTTAAACGTGAAATTTAGTTTTTCTAATTTGCATAGCCGTGAAATCTGGAAAGAATTTTAAAACTAGAAAATTAGTCTTATTGTTAGACGGGATTCCACAGCTTTGGGCGATAGAACTTATGCGATCCTGAAATTATTTTATTTGCTCATCCTGTATATTATTAAACTATTGATTGAAAGCAATGATCAAATATAGATATATATAGTCCTATTTTCACAATTCAGCCAATGCTTTGTGGATAAATTTTAGATTGAGGCGCACTTGTCATAAACTTTTATTTTCCCATGCAACAACGATCCATAGTTTCGTATCATTTGTTACAATATGCAACATTATGATCTCTATCCAAAGTAACACATCTCTTGAAATATAAGTTCGTTATAATTATAGCGACGTTCAATGGAAAGGTAAATTCGTGTTGTATTAGACTTGACTATTAATAGATAGTAGGATTTGCAGAAAAAACCTTGAATTTCAATCGATTTAAACAGGCTGAGAACTATCTCGGTTTTATTTGGAGTATCGTTCAAAATTAGCACTTTTTCTGTGAAGAATGCCTGGTTTCTTTCCGTAAACATAAATATGTACTCAACTTATCAGTGATTTCTGATTTAAATCTGTCCGTCATAGTTTTAGCCGTCTATGGGTAAAAAATGTAGGACGAGAAAGTGTGCATCGTGGAGAACCTGATTTAAATAATAATAAAGCGCATTCCTACCAACACGTTGCTAACGATTTTAATGGCGAATGCATAGTTGATCGCGATTTTTATCGGATGCGACTACATCAAAACAATAAATTTCGAATGGTGGCGGATCCAAGGGGGGCGATCCCTTGTCCTCTACCCCTTCTTAAATTCGTATCGCGCAAAAGTTGTTACGCCACTGCAGCAGAGGCGGATTTCCCTGAGGGAAGTTTCTGGATCCGTTCCTGATTTCGATCGTAGGTTCTAGGAGGATTCTCAAAACTACGTTAGTTAACAACACTTTTTACACGATATTTATGGCTCTGCTATGGGCGTGACGTGGTAATCTGACGTACGCCATGTGCAGCTTTGTGCCCGCCTTTCTGCAAAAAAAAAGAACGTCAGACCCGTCCGTCCGTGTTAGGGTTCATTGTCCTTGGATCACGGCGTGGCCTGATTAGACTTGGGTAGATAAAGATGAGATATTCTCAATGCAAAATGAGGAAGCTATTTCTATCACGCACGTGCACGTGTCCCATGGACACCCGAGCTTTACGCGACGGTTGCTTTTGTTTCATACCTGAGAACGTCGACGATATTTTTAAAAAATACGTACTTATATATATATATATATATATATATATATATATATATAAACTAGTTAATGTGTGCTTGCATTCTGCAAGCATTTTTAAAGTTTAGCATATTTACAATTTAAAATTATTCCCAATGAATTTTGTACAAAATCATATAACTGTATTAAATTTCTACTTTGTAGCTCATTTAGAAGTGCATTATAATTTTATTCGTCGCATAGGACAATTATTTGGCAAAACGGTCGCTAAGATTTCGAATTTTAACGATATTGGATTTCGTCTTTCTGTTGTAACTAAAAACCCATAATTCTGCCAAATTTCATGTTTGTATCTCATTTTCAAACTAGTATGGATCATATATAGAGCAAAACCGCCCTTAAAATTCGGAATTTTCGCAGTGTTTTATTTTATCATCGGTTGCAATAAAATTTTTATAACCAAGTCAAATTTCAAGTCTCCAAGCCTGTTGCTAGGAAGCCTATTGTTAGACCCTGAAAAATTACCACTTTTTTGCGATAAAAACTATAAATGTACGCTAATTCTACTCGGATTTGAATTCTGTCTTCAAAAATAAGAAACTACAATTTATATCCTATCCGACAGTTTGTCTCGAGTTCGTATCTTGACGGGAAGTAATTTTAAAATGCAAATATAAAAACCTCTACACCAATTTACGTTTTCTTATGGACAAAAAATGGGACAAAAAGGGGCCAAAATAGCTCCTCAAAATAGGAATTTCGACAGTTTCGGATTTGTTCCTTCGGTTGTGACCAAAAACCTATAATCCTACCAAATTTCAAGTTTCTAGCACATCTGGAAGTGCCTCATAATTTTGTATCCTCCTATATATATATATATCATGTGTAAGAAGCGTCTATATATTATAGATATCATGTGTAAGAAGCGTCTTTATATTATAGATATATATATAGAACAAATATTAAATTAAGGTGTATTATCGAATCCATCGCCTCGTCCTATTATTGCTCAAATATTAAACTATAGAATGGACGTCTTTCTAATCCACTGTTTCAAGTGGAACCTCGTTAGATGAGTTAACTAATACGCAAGCGAGAGATGCAACGCAACAAGCATGTGATGTCATACGACACGCCTGTGACGACGTCAGCGAAGAATAATAGGACGTTCGGATAGCGCTGAATCAGAGGATTTATACCATTAGTTAAAGGTCCGGGTCGATTGTACATAGATCTTAACGTTGAGAACTTAAATCAATACAAAATCGTTCCCTTATCGATCCTGAATAGAAAGGATTCGTCGTAAAAATATCTCCCTCTGTCTCACAACCGACCTCGGTGGTGAGATAAGCGCGCGAGTGAGTGTCCACGCGCATTTTAAGCGCCTACGCGTGCAGCTCAAGTGCGTAGTGAGCGCCTTATGGAGCGCGAGTCACCGTTCCCTCTTTATTTCCTTCCCCTTGCGATCGGCTAACCCCCCGGCACTCACCTCCCGCTCTCGACCGTTTTAGATCAAATTTCGATCATATCTCTGGAATGACGAGTTACCCGCTCCTCGTGAATGTATTTCGCACCGAAATCCAACCGGGTATTTCAGAACGGGGCCGATATGAAACAAATTACGTGGCGGGGAAAAAAAATACACCTTCCCCGATAAAAAATACGCTAGCCCAGAGGTCAACAAAATTTTTACTAATAGGGCCACGTGAGGTTTTACGTATCGCTATGCGGACCACGTGTGACCTTTTAAAATGACATCTGTAAATTTCAATGTGTAAGTTTTGAGAATTTTTTTGATCGTATATATTGTACCATACGTCTACATTAAAATAATATAGCATCCACGTATTCGAAAATATTCTCTTAATTTCGTAAATGATATCCGGTTATACTGCCTGCCGGCAAAAATGCATGGTTTAAAGAAATTGATGAGGTAAGGAGGGCCGGATAAAATCACTGCGGGGGTCGGATATGGTTCGTGGGTCCTAGTTTGGCGACTCGTTAATATTTGTCGTTTGTGAGAGGAAATATGATAAATTTTCCTCGTCGAATTTATCTGTTTTCGTGAAAAATACTCGTTGTGCCACAATCACGGGAATCTAGGTTTTTGAATGTCACGCGCTAGTTACTATCCTCAAAGGGTGTGACGTAACTGCGAACGAATTGTTTTTTGCTAGGTCACGTGCGGTATCCGTCACTATCTTACGGGTGATGTATTTGGTTGACTGGTGAGCTAAGGAAAAATTCCTTGAATGCTGTCGATGTAAACATTTAAATACTATTACATGGATGCACACTGATAGCTTAATAAAACTCTAAGAAAGAACAGTCGAAACACTGGATCGAACAGATGTAAATATAAATTTAGATTATTCGGAGTATCTTTTTCGTGTTTCTATAATTTTAATTGAAGTTCTGCAGCTGAAATATTCTACAAACCTTAATATTTTTGCCTTAAAGTAACCGAAGTTTGGCTGTAATAACGTAATATATAATACTAGCAGAATTTCCGGTTGAATTTCAACGGATTTAGTGAAGCTACTACAGCACATTATACAAACTCTTTAAATTATATTGTAGATACTTTTAAAATTACAATTAGCTTTTCTTAACAATTAATCATATTTGCTTGTAACAATCTGTTTCCGAGCCTATTGCATTCAAATATAACGATAATTTTATTTTCTATCATATTACTTTCTTGTGTAATTATGCCCAGCTGAAATATTTACTTTTATGTCTTGAAAAATCAACGTACAGTTGTCCATGATTGAACACTGACCCCGGTAAATGTACACCAGATATGTGAGCTTATTTACATTAATAAACATTATAATGTAGAATATAATTATTTTACTTACAAAAAATGTAAGATTCCAGTATTCAATAGACGAAAGAAGGTTCAATTACTTTCATCAATCGTTATAAATGCTTCCTGAATAATAATCAGTATCTATTTATGTTGCTGTCCATAAACATCGATCGTTTCGTAGCTTAAACAAAAGTGTGAATCGAATAACGCTAAACTTTCGTCTATTTGTAAGCTTCATTGAAGCTAACTGAATCGGAGGTAACAATGACGGCCGCCTTGGCAACACCCGGAAAGAGAACGAAAAATCCACAGAATTTCGAAACAAATAACGTATTTCTGAAAACTTCGACCGTGTAACATGTAAACTTCTCAGGAATAAGGTAGTATAGTTTTATTCGTCGAATAAAGCAAAAACGAAAGAAATCGGTCCATATTTACGTATTTTTAAGTGTGAAGGAAAAATACCTTGCAAGTCAAGAAATGGATTCATACGTGTTATCTTATGGAAAAATGTTAATCCCCAATTGACCAAACCTTGAACATTCACTAAGTTAGGATGTAAGGAAGAATCGTACCAAATTTGATTATTCTAGCTTTTATCGTTTAGGAGGAGTTCCATAAACAAACACACAAACACACGCTTCAAAATATATTACAGTAGATAATGGGAGTAGTAAGGATTGCTTTTTATATTATAGAGGAAAAACCCACTGCCGGAGAATAATAGGGAATACAGAGATATAAAGGTGTTGAGGATTGGCATCGCAGCTGGTGAAATTGTTAAAATCTGATATTTCTCGCAGTTTTTCGGAAGGCTAAGAAAGTTTAAATATCCTCAGTCAGTTTAAAACTTAGCCAAAGAGAAAGGCATTATTTGAAATTTTTTTGTATTAAGAAAACTCCTCTAAAACTTATCACGTACATTGCGTTGCCTGGTGATGAAATTAAATAGTTGACACTTTACAAAAAATAGTGATATCAATTGAGAAAAAATATGTAATTTTTCGGAGGCGGTTCCTTTAAAACATTTTTGCGACAATGGAAAATTCTGTTTCATGCCGCGACACGTAAATAAGTCTTCCCACGCACGGCGCTACGTACTGCGTCACGCTTCCGAGGTCTGCAATCAGCTTCAGTGCACTCGCTGTGCCCACATGCAAACCAAATAAGAGAAACGCGTGCGTGGAACTATCAACCGAGGCGATACGCCGCAGCTTCCGGTGAATGAGGGAAAAAACTTCCATACCTGAAAGTGGCGGTGTTTTTTAAATAAATTAGGTCACACATTTTAGTGGGTACACAGATACTTATATTTATCTGTCCGTGTATATTTTATCCCGAGTGACGCGTTATCGTTGCGGCCAATCGAAAAATGACTACTAATAAACTATAACGAGTGATGTCATTAAGTGGATTTTATTTTTGTTGTTGTTATGGAAACCAATCGAATATTTAAGATGAGTTTTAATAACGTCATCATTATCTATTATCGGAACTGAAGTATGGCTGCGTATCGCGTAATTCATAGTCCACTTGGGATGATATAATGCAGCATTCGTTGTTTTTGTATGTTACAGTTTCAGACGCCGGAACTTAATAAGTCAATAAAAACGGAAAGTAAAAATGGAATAGCTGTTCCTTAATTTAAAATCTCTTAAAGTTGTTGCAGACAGGGCCGTAACTAGGGCTTAGCGAAAGCGGAACTTGTCATCCACTCGCAAAGATTCCAAAAACATATTTTTAAATTAAATACTTTATTGCTATTTTAATATCGGTCGCATTTAAATTAGAATGAAACTCTTCCTTATGATAAGTCAGAAAAACACCTTAAAAACAGTTTTTTAAAAGAAGATTTTTGCTTAAAGTTTTCCACAGATTGTGGACACGGACGCATAATTTCAGGGTTTGAAATTAAAATCATTTTTGAAAACTAAATCGAGAAGTTGTTAAGATCAAAAGGCCTGAATGCCTTTCTCTTATTACTTAGCAATTTCAGTCTAAATCTCCTGCAGTTCAGTAAAACTTCATCTGATATTCCGCTAAATAATTATTGACAAAAAAGCTTTATCTCTCAGTCAAAATGGACATGATATAAAAAATGTGACACATTTTTGGCTGGTGTTTTCTTTGCACCTAAAGTGGAATCGTGCCAGGTTACTATTGATTATCACCGAAACAAAAGCTTACTCGGTTTGTGGTCATTTTACTGCAGGGATTTAACGATACATTACTAGTTCTGACTTGTAGCCTTTTTCATTCCGTATGGTAAATCTCTACGTGGAAATATTCGTGTAAAGTGAGTAATCGTCTTTTATGACGTAATTAAGTGCAGTAATTATAGAGAGTCGAGATTTTCTAAATATCCTAGAATATCGGTTAATATTTATTCACGAATCGTTTAATTATCAAATACCAATATGTTAAGAGGCATGTTAAGTTTAAAGGCCTTAGTATTTAATCACTTTAAAAACGATTTCCATAGCTCGGAACATGACAATCACTCAAAGAATAACCGGTTTAAGGACTTAATCGCCATATGGCTGAAGAAGTATGAAAATTTGACGATGATCTCATCCAGTAAAATAAATCGACATAAACCGAATAAACGCATCTCGATGATTCATGTTTTACCTTCGTTTTAAATTTAACTGTAGAACGATTCTTGTATTAGTTCTTTTTTAAGTTAATGTAATTTTTTTACGAAATAATAGTGCTCTATCCGAACGGGCGTACGGGAAAAAATAAACCAAATACTTCGGCTCGATTCATTATCCAAATAAAAAATGCGAGAAAAACTTCCGCAAATCTGTAAGTTGTGGTCCTCCGTAAAGCAGTTCATCGTTGTAACAGAAGGTGAACTATACAATCGCAGTGGTCACGATTTTCTTTGATTTTTGCATACATATTTAGGTAGTCATGCCAAACTCGGATAAATATTAGGCCTGGAATGATTTTTTTATTTAAAACTAAGATGCGAGGAGTAGAGAAGGGCATAAAGCCGTAAGTCATTCTCGAAAAAGTTTGACGTACATACTTTAAAAGAACTTATCACCACGGTGATTTAATATTGCATTTTATTTTTTCCGTTTTTATACGCATATTCGTTAGTTCCAAGGCTGATCGATTTTATGAGATAACGAGAAACAGATTTTAATCGAAGGAATTCTTACAACATGTTCGATCAAAGAGATATCACAATGGTAGAAGGATATGGTCGCGGTTAAAAATCCTACGGTGGAAACGGGATTTTTTTATTTTTAATTGTTTACATTAATGAGGTAACTTTAAAACGCCATGGGTGCTATTTCTGAGATTACGATAGACGAGTGTGTTTTCTACTAATGGACGTCTCAGCGTTTCCTTTAAGAGTTCGATGCGATACACCATTGAAGTGCTGCCATAAAGTGCTGTCTCCTGTCAGTAGTATGAATCCTTAATTTAACATGTTTCTGATGTGTCATTCTGACTCGGATTATTCGAAACAGTCAGAACAGGAAATAGGCACAGGATACGAAGACCAAGGGTTAATTCCTTCGATGCCATCGTCGGCAGAAAGCAGACGAAATATTCTTTAAAAGGTGAACGAACCAGACTTCCGCAAGAGTTAGAATCCCATCGATCCAAATTGTAGCAGACGTTGTAAAATTAACCAAGATCGTTCGATGACATAAACAACGAGAGCAAAGTTACGAGTTAATTGCCTACTGCATAAGCGATAGATCGAAATTTAGGAGCGCCCTTGAGAGCCGCGAACGTCGCTAAGGTGGGGATCGGTGTATGGGTTTTAAGCTTCCCGTGCCAAGTTTTACCACCTTCCTTGCAAAATGGGGATCATATTACATCAATTACTCAATCGCGCTCGGCCTGAAGCGGATCCTTTCCTCTCCTGCTGCCATGAAGAACGGAGGGAGAAACACGCGAGTATCTACTATTCACACACGCACACAAACAAACGTAATCGGTGGCTTTAAAAACAGGAACGATCCTAACGTCGCGACCTGGTGATAATAATTGGCCCGAGAGTTCATCCCTAATTCTTTATCCGGCGCATCGGCAAGTATTTTTATTTTGAGATAAAATTACGGCAGTCTCGGATGCTTTGTCTTGTTTTTATAGTTAATGACAGTTTTCAATGTCAAATCTTAACATTTATTTTTGAAATGCACGAAATATTTGCACTGAAAGACAATGTATCGATTTTAATTAATAGATTCATGATTTATTATTAATCAAATTGATTCCATTTTAAACAATTTACGATCGTTTCTAGTGTTATCGTATACCTATAGTTTGCGTAATTTGTTTCATAATATTTTCGTAATTAATTTCAGAATTATAATATCACTGTTAGAATTTTACCACAGTAATTATGTTCTAATGGCAGAAAGATGTGATGATGTCATAAACTCGCGGTCTGAATTTATCCAATGGATTCCTGAATGTAGACGTTCAAACAAAAGCAATTACAGCTAAAAAATCTCCTTGCAGTAAATCACCGACTCAGAGCCCGCTCCAAATTCCTGAACCGCTTCACATCGGGAATGTAAATCATCCAGTCATACGCGGATCCTCAACAATGGCGAGCGCGTCGAAGCGCGCTATTTCGAGATTTTTTTTTACAAAGTCCCGCTTGGTAAAATTTTACCCGCACATCTCCATACTCGCCTAATTCACTCCTTAAAATATTCCTTTCGTAACAACTTTCAATACCACGCAGCGCACCGAACCTTGAGTTGAAATAGCTGCTCACGTAGTTACGCCGGAAGGTTTTAAGGGTTTTCTAATGGGCGTAGTCCGTTCTGGGGAGCAGTGGGCCAGGGCAAGAACGATGGATTTAACCCTTCTTCCCTTTTCCTTACCACCTCCCTCAACAACGCCCGCCCACTCTCCAGTTATAGCAGAACGGTAGATGAAGAGAGAGAGAGAGAGGGAGATGGTTTGGGAGTGGTTAGAAGTGGAAGGGAAAATTGCTCTTTCTCTCATCATGACCCACGCCCAACTCCTCGAAACCGACTCATCCTTTGTGTGTGCAACCAAACCACCCTTCCTCTTGCACCGCCAGAAATGACGGGAGTCGAAAGGTTTTTTTCTATGGGACGGGAAAAAAGAGATGTTATTCCTCGAGAGGGCGTTAGTCGCGAGGGTGGCGTATGCATGGTACGAAGGAGAGGAAAGGTGGCTCACGGTTAAACTAAACAATAGGAAACAATTTCTCATCGACGCCACTGCCTTCCTTTTATTTTTACTTCTCCGTTTTATTCGTTATCCTCATCCAGAACAGGATGAGGGGCGCCCGAATTAATTCCGCGCCTTCTTCCGGAATCGTGTTTATCGCCGTCGCGGAGTTATCTATTAAATTGCCTGTTAATAAAAATCCTTCCGTGCTGAGTAATATATAACCAGAAAAGATAAGGCGGAGCTAAAAAATCGATTTTTTGTACCAATAAATGTCGATCCTTAGGAAAAACAAGAGAAAATTTGGGGTTTGGTAGGCTATAATATACCTCGCCTGTTTGTTTTCTGATATCTGTTGCTTAGCAGCTTTCAGGACGGTGGGAATAGATTGTTTTGCCTTAATGCAGCGGTTTACAAACATAAAGCCGCGTCCCTGCCTATGCCTACGAAAAATATCTTCGCGCCTTCCCCTCTTTAATCACAATTCATAAGCAATAACTGCTAGACATATAATTTCCATTAATATAACTATCGTAAGAACAAAAAAATGGACGCAAACGATACTTCCTAGCCAACTTAGGGCTGGAATTTGGCGGCTGCATATTTTCAGTCCCAAGATTAGGATAGTTAAACAGACAGGAAATATTTGACAAATCTTTTGTGCCCCACAGTTTGGGAACTCCTATAACAGGGGTTCCTAACCTTTTTTTTCTGCGTCGCCCTATGTTCAGTTCATTCAGTTATGCGTCACCCCGTTTACTGTTCCATTACTTTCAAGTCGCCTTTAAAGATAAATTGGGCTTTTCTACCACATAAAGATACAATTCTGGCATTTAAATAAGCACGAGTGTTTATTCTCCTAGATATATTTATGTTTATAAGCCAGAATATGATACACTGTGATTTTATCTAATATTTGCGTCATCCCTCAATAACCCTGGGGTGTCATGTCAACTCGGTTGAGAACCACTGCCCTAAGAGGCTTAAAACACGCATAATACACTCGAAATTGCGAAAATATGCCACTGTTATTTTTGCGAAAGCGAGCGGATAAATTGGTTCCATCAGAGCGGTCGTTTGCATCATCTCAATAGAGTTACTTGTTTTTCTGGCTCGCTCATTTATTCAAGTTTGAATGTCATAATATTGCTTTAATTCTACACAACTATGCTGGATATCTTTTCATTGAGATATGCTCCCAGATATCCCTGATTTCTTCAAGATATGACATGATGTGTAAAGTAAAATATGAAGCACCAGCCTTTATGCAGTAGTATGTATGGACAATCCTATGTTTGGAGCCACATTTTTATATGATTAATGCTGTAAGCAAATTTTAAAGTAACATAATAAAAGGGAAAATTTGACAAAATCGCTCTTAATTTTAAACTTTCACTCTTTCAAAATTGTTAGTGATAAAACTACATGCAAAGAAAAAATGCATTGCAAGTGACGTAGGACACTTTTTTGAAAAAAGTTACGATCGACAAACTATTGCTGCGCCTCACCCTTGAGAAGAGAATCACGCCCTGGAAATTTAATAGCATCGTTAAAATGGGAGTTATCTTTTACGCAGGCGGATGGACAAATCGAAAATAGTTTCTTTTCTAACGCCAAAAAATTCCAGATGCTGCTCAATCGTGCATTTTCTGAGCAAATGCTCATATGCTTCCCGCCAGCATTCACGTCGTGCAAAAATACCATTTTCCTTCTCCAGTCTCCTACGTTCCGATACGTCTCCGCGCTTCGATATGTCGCCTCTCATTTCGCAACGATTCCCATCCTCTCGCAGTTCCCATCATAACTCGAAGCCACAAGATCAATGGCGCGGCCAATGAAGTCCCTCCGAAGGTAGTGACGTCATGGGAAAGCGACACCACGGTAGAGAGGAAAAGAGGGAGGTGGGGGAGAGGGATTTCTGGAATTTCTCTGTCCGTAGCGTATCGGCGCTTATTTCGAGTGATTTTGGCCAGATGTATTTTAAGCCTTGGTCGGACCGAGTGAGGGAATCTTGAATTTGGTTTCGAAACTTGATGGATTTTGATGTAGGCAAGTAAAGTTCTAAATGACACTTTGCGAACCAACTATGGGCGTGGCAGGGGATGGAGCCTCCTTCAAGATAATCGTAAAACAATTTCAAAAATCTCGAAAGCGCGGCAGCTAATGAATTGCGGTCAAATCATCGCTAAGTTTATCGTTACGATAACTGACCGAGGCAGAGATATGTAAGAAATTAGTATGCCTAATGTTCAAGAATATCAGAATGGTTTGTTCTTTGACAGCAATTCAACAGAGAATTATTGAGTTCGTTTTATGGCTGATAAAAATTCAAGAACAAGCACAAAAATCAAAAGATTAAAAAATTAATTATCTCAGGTATCTCCAATACAAAACGGTTATGATAATCTTCAAATATTTAGATCTACGCTGTTCCCTTGTCGGTTAAATCAAAACAGCAAGTGGGAAATGAGAAAACCATTCTTCCGACTTGGTAAAAAAAATTCATTTGTAAAAGTCTATTTTGGGAGACTTTGAGAGCATGGGTCCAATTAGCGTGAAAGATCTCAAGTTTTTACGAACAGCGGAATTCATTTGTATCTTTTAATTATGCTATCGACCCATTTAAGCGTCTAAATTCAATGAGCTTTTTCCGTAGATTTCAATTTATCATTTATTAAATCACCGCCACACCCTACAAAGTAAATATCACATTTTTAGCATAGATAGACTGTTTACAATAATAGTTTAAAATTTGTTCGATTTCCAAACTTAGCGCTCTTTAACGGTTGAAATTCTAACTAATGAAGGATTCGTACAATGCGAATCAAAATATTTCATTACTATATGCCTACCCAACAAAAAAAACGTTCTCTTAAAACAAAAAAATTGAATGCCAACTGACGAACGGACGACAAAGCGATAACAATCGTTTTTTACGTTTTTGAAAACGAGCTAAAAAGTCGTGAAGTTCATCCTTCTCGAAGTTTTGATGCAGTTTATCAAGATTACCCATTAAATTTTTGAGCATACATACGTATCCCTAAGCTTTTGATATACGATATTTTCAGCTTATAAAACTTGGTGCAACTGTCTACTTATGGATTTATATAAATACGTTTTTATTTATGCATGGAGAAAAGATGATTCCTAAAGAGTCCTTGTCTGGCCTTTGGTTATCGATTAAGACATTAGCGGCGACGGACAGCAGACGTTTTATTTCACGGGCGAACGATAGTGGTACATAAAGACGGATTCTATCTTCTCCATCGAGCCTAATACAAAAAGGCCAAATTAGGGAAGGGACGGAACAATAAGCTATCGTTTTGGAATAAAGCGTTGCTTTGAGAACGGAACCGATTCAGTTATTATCTCCCTCTCTCTCTCCCTCAAAATCTAAGTATTATTTACGAAAATAACCGCTTGCCCCTTCCATTCCATTTCAGATTCCTCCAATGTAGACTCTGGTACACCCCACTCTACCACACCCAAATCCTCTCCATCTACAATTAATTCTTTCCTTTTCTTAATATCTCTCAAAATGCCTTTTCTCTTCTTAATTCTTTTCCTCTTTCGTAGCATCTTAATTTCTATTACTTCTTTCAGCAGTCCGTTGCCGATCGAAATCTTGCAAACCCATTTTTTTCTGTATCGGTTTAATTACTCTAATTTAGCCTCTTTCTTCTTCCTTTCTATTTCATACCTCATTTAATTTCTGTCAGACCAGCTAATTTCCTTCATTCCACTCTTAAGCCAAGTCCAATACCTTTAAAAGTATTCGAATTATTTCTTCCTTACGTTCTCACATCCACTTCTCGATAACAGCATTTTCGCTAAACTCATCATATATTTATTTTGAGTACCTGTCATCCATTCTCATTACATCGTAAAATTCAGCATAAAACAAGGTCTCATCAACTTCACATTGCACAATTTGTATGCACGTAGCTATCGACCCTCCGTACAGGCAGTAAGAACTCGAATTTTGTATCATTTTTATAATTAAACTTTATTAAATTTGATAAGTGCCCCAGGATTTCAAACGTTTTTACCAATGCTTAGAGCAGCATCTGTCACTATTCAATGCTGCTATACATTGTTAACTATACTGTCAGGTTGTATTTATTGAATTTAATGTGAGAAACAATCGTAATTTGCTTTATTTATAAATACTTTTTTCGCGTTACTTTCAGATGAGTAACTAGTGTCGTTGATGAAGTAATAATATGGCATATTATGTTTTTTAAAAAATAGCAAACCGAACTATTAAGAAAACGTATACAGACCGATTTTTTTTGGAGTTTGGAGGCTGTTGAAAATTGCTGGATCATAATACTGGCCGACACGAAAAAACGAAATGTCTTATATTTTCACGATTGATTATTCTCTACGCGCGTTATTCCGTTAAAAACAGCAGGATTATAGACGATAAAAATGAAATTTTATCATGCGTCGAAATGGAGAAAAGATTCGCAGCTAAATTTTTTAACTGCCAATCTAGCTAGTTTTACTCTGTAGATATTACCATCCGGGATTTCCCTTTAATTTAAAAAAAAAAAATCTTGCAACTCGTATACGGCGTGCGTTAATACTCTTCGATAAAAGAAATTCTCAACCGTATCCATCTCATAAAATTTCAACGCCCGAAGACACGTAAAGAAAGAAATTAAAGAGCTCCTTTTTTATTCCAATATACGTGAAAACAGAAACGGCGACTCGGTCGCGACGATGACGCTGTCGTCCGTCTCCGAAATCAATCTCTCGCAGAGATGAAGGGACTCATCACTGCCCTTATGGGAACGGGGGAGGGGGGAGGCGGCGGCAGGAGTGGGAGGAGGGTGGGTGGGGGGAGTGTAGGAGAGAAGGGTTGGAAACGAAGGCGGGAGTAAAAGGGGGAGATGGGAAGGGTAATAGAGAGAGAGAGAGGCGGGGGGAGGGAGGGGGGGAAGATCTGAGTGGGATTTGAGTGAGAGGACACGTCGCCAGAAGGGATAGAGTGAATTTATGGAGTGATGACGGAGTGAAATAGATGGACCATTCTGGAGATCAGAGTGAGAAGGATAAATAGATGAGGATGGGATTTTCGGAAAGAGAAAGAGGGAGGATCGGCGACAAAGAGTAAATTGAAATAAATCCGACCTTTCATATTGAAATGAGTCACGAAAATGGTTTCGCGCTCGATAAAAAGGACGTCGACGGATTCGAAAATCTACTCTGACGTTACGTTTATTCTGTCTCTGGTTTTCTTTACGTTGCCGTGAATTATGCGCAGTTGCGTGTATAAATAATTGGGAAAATAATGATCGGTTCTCCCTTGGAGGCGAGTTAAAAATATATATGTATTCGTTAATTTTACTATAACAGGGAGTTATATTTAATTCTGAAATCGTGTTTACAAGGGTTTAATTCTGTGGTCCCGAAATTTGCAATTGTTTGCACATATTTTAATGTAGAGAGATAAACCATTAGGAAATATAATATTTTTGAGGTATGCCGAACTTGTTTAGAAACTTGAATTTAAACTATTCTTTAATATAAAATATTTTTAAATGCTCTTCTACATGTTTCTTCGAGCTGCTAATTTCAGGATATTTGCGAAATTAAATTAAAAATTCGCAAGAGAATATTTCCTTGAATTAGGAATCTATGCATTTAATTCAATCTTTAAAAATTCATCCTATTGGGAAATTAGGCTATCATTATTATCTGCGAGATATTTATGTTCCCGTGAATAATGTTAAATTCACGCTTAAGTCAGATCTCCGAGAAAATACATCACTTTTCATCAATCGTCCGGAAACGTTATCACGAGGTCTAAACAAGTCGACGTTGAAATTATGATTGAACCTCTGATCGAATGGACGTCCGTCAATGAAACAAATTGCTCGGAAACGCCCATGTTGATAAGGCGAGCGACGCAAACGATGGATAGAACACTACAATTACACCGAGGTGACCTCTCTTTCCCTCCCGCGGCGTTGCGAAACGCAAAAACGCATTAGGTGGAATTATTTTGCGGTAGCACCTAAGGTTTCGAACAAGATACAAACGGGTGTTACGTCACGATGTACTTGAGGTGCAAAAAAAACGCTTCTTTCGATCCGATGATTTCTGTTCTTTTATTCAAATCCAAGAAAAAATCGCGTCGAGAAAGGTAAAAGAAATTAAACAGGACAAAATTAAGCGTTGTATAAATGCTTCGGAGTATGTTATTTTTATTTTGTGCGATAAATTCATATAATTATAGTAGAATATTTACAATTCAATCTTCAGGAATAGAAAACCAAGTCGAATTATAGACAAATCGTGAAGGGAAACCGGGTTACGTAACCGATCTCCCGGCAAGGCGGCTGCCTAAAGGTTATTAAGAGCTTTTGCAAATTTATATTTGAATTTAAAGGAAAACGATATTCAAAAGCATTTGGTAATCTACTTTCTAGAAACATCTAGGGTTTTTTATTCATATGTATAGAGTTCACAATTCTGTAGTTTGAGGATTATATCCCTTTTTGTTCTTCACAAGTCCATTTTATTCGTACACTTAAATTAATGTAATGCCTTCGCGTGGGAAAAAATTCTTCTTCCAAATACTCCGCCGACGAAAGGCTCTGGGTATCCCTCCTACACTTCAAAACTATGCACTATATCAATATCATAAAATATGAAAAAATATCTCTTTATAGTTATAGACGTTCGTGTTTTGGAGGATCGACTGTATTTTCACGGGAAAAACGACGGATACGAAGCGATACCTTTGGCCTTCACATCTCAGTGAGTTAGCGTGACCGTCTTGTTAGGCGAGGAGTAACGGGTTTGAACCTCGGCGAGAACACGAACGCCTAGTAGGTAATCCACCTCAAAAGGCTGCAGGCCCAGATGAATCTATTCTGGCGAAAATTGCAGTGCTGATACAGGAGAAAACTTGTACTCAAAGAGCGAGACAGTGACAGAGTCAGACATTTGATTTTGATCGGTAATAAATGAATCCTATGCTTTAAAAAATTACGTTTTTATAGTAAAGCTTTAATATATTTATCTAAATGAAACGCTCTTTTAAAAAATGCATTCAGACTCATTCCCACGTAAAGGGACAGAAACAAAAACGTATGCACGGTGCCTTAGAGATATAGTTCATATTAAAGTTATTTAGATTTATTCTTAGCACCTTAGAAGTCTTATTGTCCGTTGATATTTTATTCTAAACATAACATAAAGCTTCTAATCAAGCATTTTAGAAGAAACAGGCCGTTATAATTTCTTTTACAATAAGAGGTATATATTTGGATGATCGCCTAATGTTTCTGTCAGCTAAAAATCCATATAGCAATCATTCATGCGGTGAGTCGCCAAGATTTTCGGCCCACGTAACACCCGTGCCATATTTGTGAATACTAAAACGATCGAGAAATGAAAAATTTTCGAACAGTTCTTTCGTTTGAGTAAATTAATGGAAATCACCTTTCTAAAACCCGTAACATTTGTGAAATTCGTTACATCGACAAAATTTTAAAATTTATTGCGCTTCTCTGAAGCGAAATTCTACGTCTGTAGTACGCAAAAATTAAAATA
Source organism: Uropetala carovei (assembly GCA_036926305.1). Lineage (NCBI taxonomy): Eukaryota > Metazoa > Arthropoda > Insecta > Odonata > Petaluridae > Uropetala > Uropetala carovei. Next base: position 3,640,830 of record JAXCHB010000035.1, read on the forward strand.
TGCAGAAAGGTGGCACTCCTGCGTTTCAGTTCTCTATTAAAACTACTCGATTTTGATCGTTACATCTAGATGAAAAGCCACCATTAAATATTGAATGAAAACTCTTGTATGTTTACGTGATAATCTGAATCTATATTGTCACTTTATTTTAATTTGATGGTAATATAAAATTTTGAAAATCGAAATAATTGTGTAAACTATGGAAGAGAAAAATCCTTTCAGTAGATTTTGTAAGTTTGCACTATTGAGACGAATACTGTCTTCTTAAAGCCCATAAATCGAAAGGAATTTCATAGAATAGAATAGAATTTATTGATGTATTACATTTACATAGTTGCAGTACAAGCGTGTCAGTAAATGGGTGTCTCGTCAAAAACTTTCAATAGTTGTTACAGATTTCATACATACATTATTATACAAGCTTCACATGGAATATTTCTCCACATAAAGTTACATACAAGTATCTACTTAACATTCTAGGGTCTTAACTTCTAAATTAAAGCCACGTCATTGTCCTCCATATATTCCTTACCGATAAATTCGTTTAAATTCAAGTTAAAATGGAATACCTTTTTTGTGTGGCAAGACCTAATGCAGGGGTTGGGAAAGTTTTGACCATTGCGGTTGCTTAGGTGGGCCGCATTAACAGATGAAAATGCTTCGGCAGGTCACATTAGGGTCCGCGTCGGAAGTTACTTGAGAGAATGTGAAAATTGATATTTAATATTATTTTATCGTCTAATCTCCACAAGTAAAAGGTTTTCCTTTTTTAATTTTAGCAAAAAAATAAGAAATTGTCTGTGTTACATTTCATGGTTCGCTTGCGTAATGACGTCGCGGGCCGTATAAAATGCTCACGCGGGCCGTAGTTTTCCCACCTCTGACCTAAATTAATATTAAAATACAAAGGTACAGCATTTTTATGCCTATAGATTCTGACTCTTGAGACGGGATGGAATATTCAAGAAACCTTGAAACTTCACACCTTTTATCTTCTCATGGCAAACCACCTTTAATCTTCCTCTGCTGCCTTAGTAACGTAGGGTAAATACCTCATCCTCGACAGTATTATTCTCGACCGATAACATATTCTTTCTTTTAACAGTTCACCATGGTCCGCTTTTGAATTGACCTCGTTTGTCATCTACCCTCAATTCTTCCCGAAAATTCAAGTCGACTATTGGGAAAATAAGTCACGCGAGCATTAAAATCAATCTACGATACAATTTTCCCTTTAGATAAATGGAGACTTTGACTTAATTCTTAATAGTACGAGCAGTCTTAAAATTCGCAACAAGCGATGTAATAGCGTGGATGATAAAAACCCCAACAACAGCAGTTTTTTTTTGATAAATTCTACCTTATTCCTCTGGTTTATCACTAAATATTTAGTGAGTCATGACCGTCTCAAATTTTGTCTTCAGAAAATTTGACTTGCGCTTTCATTTCGACCCCATAATCTGTTCTGTTTAGAGAACAAACTGACAGGATCAGCCAATTCAATAAGGTCGGCAGGTAGGAACCCGAATGAGAATAACCCAGACTGAGTCTGCACCTCAGAGAGGCGGCTCCTAAAACGTTTCGATATTTTACGAATTTTAATCAGAGATATATCTTGGGAATACACTAAATAAATTATCTCTAATATTGCAAGGGAAGCTTCAAATTCGCCGAAATAGCCGATTCACTGTCGATTTTTATTTTAATGCAAATTCACGACTTTGTTCATTCTTATTTATTGCGATACACTACAGTATTTACATTTAAATTGTCAGAAATACAGTACAGTAATATATGTGCAGCAAGTTTAATTTACTGGCCTTATTATATGGGTGATTAGTGTCTGGCTCCCAATTGTAGGATCACGGGTTCGAATCCTGCCAAGGCATTGTAAAATGTAAGTAAGGGCTACATGAGCAATATAAAAATTAATAATTTGATCCCATCATTGCTCTACTATCCGAACAAATCGATAATCTCAACTAGAATTGGTCCCAATTACTTCGAATAATCGAAACTCCAGTGCTTAATTAGAATCAATGCCCATGAATAGAAAATACCCGTCGTGTTATGGCCGTGTGTGTTATCTACACAATTTATTACTAGCTTCATCAGTCTAAACAGGCTTTGTACCGGATCTTTAAGCAATACAACCACGACTGTAAGTTCCTGACAAACGTAAATTATCCAATCGTAACTCGGTCCGTTTATTTTGATCTATTAGAGAGAGATTAAAGCTTTTGAGCAAACAAGTGACTGTAGTGGCGCCGATAAGAAGAAAAAAAGACCGACAACTCTTGTTCATTGGTGTCTTTTTCTTTCTCTCGCACGCAAAAAAGGCCTCGGAGAGAGGGAAGAGACTTAACACGGCGGTGATGAAGCAGGTTGGTGGTGGGTGGATGCGGGTGGAATGGGTGGTGGGTAGGGATGGAGGGAGAAGGAGGAGGGATGGATGAGAGGGAGAAGGGAGGGAAGAGGAGGAAGGATGAGGAGTGAGGCCGGCCTTATGGCGCGACATCACTCGACAGGTTGTAGTCGTTATAGTGGGTGGCAGACTGGTCGGCCGAGACTCCTATGCACGGAATCTGTGGGTGTTGGAGGAGGAGGAGGAGAGAGAGAGAGGGGGGAGGGTGGATAAGGGCAGGAGGAAGGGATGAAAAGGCTACGGTGGGTGGATGGGATCTAGGAGAGTGAGGGGTGGGAAGGCGGCGTAGAAGGGGTGGGGCCGTGCTTAACGGTGCCCTGCGCAGGTGGGGTGGGGTGGTTTTTCACTTCCGCCCAGCCTCACCAAGCACCGGAAGAGGCTAAATGCCGCCTCCTCTATAAAGTCCCTCCCTCCCTCCTTTTCCCTCCTCCGCCCATATCCACACTCTCTCCAACTCAATTTTTCCCACAGCCATATACCTCAGCGCATGCAGAGTATGTGAGCGAACGCAAGCACGCATGGAAGACGCTCACTTAAGAAATAGGAAAAGATCGAACCGTAGGAAATTAGAAAATTAAGAAGGACTTTTGACATCCCGATAAAAAAATACTCGTACCTAGGACGCGCTCATTCCGTTTTTCTCAAAATGTCCGCTGTTTTAACTTCCCTTTTCTTTAATCTGTAAGAGGTTTGAATCTTTTTCAAGAGAAATACACAAGTCTCGCCTCTTAGATGAGTTAATACGGTAATTCATTGATAAGTCGAACGCCTTCTATAATTCGAATTTCCGATAACTCGAATAAGATGTTTCTCCCTTACGCATTATTATAAGATAAAATGAAGTCCTATAATTCGAGGTTTCTATAACTCTTTAACTTTCTGTGTATTGAAGTTCGAATAACCTGTATGTGACTGTAATTTCCTATGAATTCTCAGTTTACGTATTTATTATTCATGTTTGTTATTTTTGTTTTGTTGTATCGCTTCATAGCGAATAGGTGGGAAAAGAGACAAAAAGGATATTAGCCAATTTAAAAATTAGAAATAAATCTCGTTTTATGGATGTTATATGCAGCGTCTTATTTCCTATGCAATCGGTCTTATGAGAAGTTTACATAGGAAAAAACTAAAAAGGCTGTTACGTTTGGCGGATATCTTATGTTATTAAGCCCGATGAGGATAGGACTGGTCAGTATATTAATCGTATATTTTCTACTCTTTTTTCCGCCGCATTGCCTTCCTTTTCCGGCCTCGCTCGTGCTAGACTGAGGTGTAACCTTCCTTGGAATTCTATTAGAGGAGGTCTCAGGAATATTAGAGGCACCTCCTTACATGGGTAGGCACGATCACGAGGATAAAATACGAGAGATCGACTGTAGAACCGAGCGATATCAGGGTTCGTTTTTCCCAAGGACCATACGGGATCATAACAGGAAAGTGATTCCCGCTAGAGAAGTTATTAGGTAGACTTTGGTGCGCTGAACCCCCTGACACCCACCAATCTGGTTACTTGCAGGGTATTATGTAGATGTAGATTAGTGAGTTCGTTTAAATACGTTCATGTCCGTACCGTCAATTAACTTTGGTTTTCGCTATAGGACCTTACCATTAAACGTCAAATAATTTGTTGTGGATGCTCAGGCAAAATTATTGCTCATTAAACAAATGAGGCTCTAGTAGGGGTGTAACTGGGATTCGAAGGACCCGGGCGCAGTCTAGGCAGAAGGGTCCCCCCCCCCCCCACACCGCTCAGTAACTGTAGTTTCAAAACTCCGCTTGCAGGTGAAAACCGGTCTAATAAATGACTGACAGATGTTCAAAATAAACTATTTTCAAGAATAACGGAATAATAGTAGGTATAATCGTAGCTTATTTTGTTTGTGAAACGTCTCAAAATAAAACCAATATTGAGACGCAAAATTAAAAAAACAAACCTTACCTACAAAATTTCACAAACTTTTTATTATTTTCTTCGTATCTGAGAGAGGGAAATTTTAGGCTAACGCTGAAGTTTTGTTTTCTGTGCGAAAATTTTGGAGTTTTTAATTGGCGGCACTACGTAATTCTAATTTAATTTATTTTACTTTAAATAAGAAGTATAACAGTCCTTCTCATAATAACTTCATTTTAACACATTGAGCCTTGGCCCCTTCAGGCTCAAGGCTGGTAAAAGTTCTATATCTCCGGAAAGTCAAGAATTTCAAATTTTTGTCTCTTTAATTTTGCGGTCTTCTTATCGTATGAAACGGGGTTGGCGAGCGAATCGATTCTGAAGCGATTTTAAGTCGATATGACGATATCATCGAATCCATCATTCTTGATTCGAAGAGTAGTGAAATACGGTGATCATTCAGACCACGCAAGTGGAAATCGTAAAGCAGCCCTCCATCTTATGAAATGGGTCACGTATAGTCTAAACAATTTTTTCCTATTAATTTTTACATCCTTCATCATCAATATGTAAGGAATACCGTAATACCTTTACAAGTTATTTAACTGGAATAAACCTCGGGCCAAAGGTAATGGGCAAACGCCACAATACTTGGTAAGAATCGAACTAGCCATGTCAACAGAAGCAGATAAATTTTAAACTTGAATTACAGGTGTAAAAAAACTAGCCGTGAAGTATCGAGTTATTGAGTACAAATACAGTTATGCATATACTTTAATTTTTTTTATTGTGAAAAGATTGAAAAATTTGCGATAACATTTAAAAAGGTTTTTGCAGGTATTTTTAACTTTTTAAACTTGACTGGAGACAATGTCATAATAAATAATTCAGACAGAATTCCATGCGGGTCACTGCTTTTTCCATCAAAGATTCTTCACGAGCTTCAGGTAAAACTATGCCCAATCAATTGCATTAAGCGCCATGATGCCTGCAAAAAAGTTCCCGCGAATATGGAAATGTCTTTCTTCGGATTTTTTCACCAAAAGAACTCATTTTTGTCGCCCTACTTATTTAACTAGCTCGTCAGAAGTCTCCTCGTTTTGACAAAATGAGTAGCTTTCATTCACTCGACTGAAAAACGTCGTCAAAAACGGGTCAGAGACACTGGTCGACCGACTAACCGTTAAAAAAAATGTAAACCGTTTCAGTGATAATGCGAAAATTTAGTTTGAACGAACTGGTTTTGTTTGATTATTTTTTCCGAGAATTCGAGGGGTGAAAATATTTTTGTACCGATAATGATAATCGCTCGGGAAAATAACCAAGGCAAATCAAACCAATGATTCTGTTTGACACTAACCTTTCCCAAACAGCGACTGTAGAGCATAGTACCTATTTTTCAGTAATTTTTTCGCCATTAATCTGTAACAATATTTATTTTAGCGTTTGAGAGATTGCTGTTATGGCTTCATTTCTTGTTCAGATTTTCACTTTTGATCCTCATGTTACTTTATAGGACATATAAATAATATATATTATTATGTATCGTATTTTTTCAATAACTCTCCAAATACCTATGCTTACATGCTGCATACATTTAGAAAAATGCTATCTGCTATTTGCTCTTATCGAAGTAGGATCTAAGAATGTAACGCTTTTGCGTGTGACAAATTATCATTCGAATTCGGAAAAAAATGAAAATTGCAAAATTTTAGAATGCCCAGCAGCAGTACCGTGGGTCGGCAACGGCCAAGTCGCGAATCTGTATTTTGTAATAAATCTTTCAAAAAAATACTGTTGATGATCGAGTTATATGTATTTACAGCAATAAATTCAATATATTTATGTACTGGCGAACAGTTAAAATCACTATTTTTAAAGTTGAGAGAGTCAAAATACCCGGCTAGGATACAGTCCACCAATATCAACTTTCAACAAATACCTTTCATAATTGTCGGGATCGTAACTACGATCTTTTCGAAAATCGGACAGACAAATTATAGCAGTTGTTAGTGGCATTATACAATACAAGAAATTCGCTGTTATTTTTCCATGTTCTAGCTCATTTTTAAGCCATCCAGTTCTTCCCAGCTCTACCCTATAATCAAATCCGAGTCCTATCCTTTCATTAAAAAGTTCCTTTGGTGCAAAACGTATCCGAAAGGAATGAAATCCACGGCTGTCTTTTTGTCTTTTGTTCCGTGCGAACGTGAGGCAGGCTCCGATCGGGTTCGACGACACGCAAACGTTTGGCGCTTAACGAGCAAGAAGACTGTGTTTACCATCAAAACCCTCGTCCGACATCAAGTCGTGTCTTGTCACTTTTTTCGTTTACATTTCGACGAAGCTGTTTTACTACGCTTTAGCGTCTGCGACTCTAACACGCGACGAAACGTACGTTAAAAAAATCCAGAAATTGGAATTTTATCTGCAGTCCGTATTTGTTCAGCTTCAATAAAAAAATTCCTACCCCAATTTTCTTTTGGACGAAGAAACAATTTTCTAGTCTTCGGAAAACAATTGCCTACGTACCTCAGAGACCAAATTATAAAAGTCACCAGGATTAAGATACTTAGTTTTTTAATCGATCTCAATCGTTACAATTGGTTGACATTTTTATAAATACGCAGAATTTGAATTTGCAAACTATTTTCTGTATTATTCGAATTATTCCCCTGGAAATTAAAACTTAATTGAATTAAACTTGTCGATCACTTTCAATTTTTCACGTGCATGGCTAAATGTAAAATAAAATATTTTAAAGAAAGGAGGATAAGGAAATGATTTTTCTTCAACAGCGAACCTTGGCATCTGCATGTCTTAAAATTTCTTCTCGTTCTTAAACAATTATAATATCCAGCCAATAGAGTTCATAACTTGTCCAAAGTGCTCGCTTAGCCAAAGGCTTTTTGCTCTAGCGTTGCGAGCACAATTCACCGTTATGGATAGTCAGTGGTAACCGAGGACTTTTGACCCCTGGGCGATATGGAGGTCACGTACGGTGGCCAACACGCCCAAAGGGTGGTAAGGAGGGGGAGTCGGGAGGGTGGGTCGCAACCTCCATGACGACACCGGCTATTCTTTTGTCTTGCATAAATCCAAGCGGAGAAAGAACATAATCAATGCGTTTTAAATGAGCATTTTTCGTGGGATTTGACTGCGTTTTAACAGCGAGAAAGGAGCGTAGTCGACGCGTTTTTCGTGACAAAATCATCCCTGCCACCGAAGTGTGACCTTTGTTGTTTCAAACTAATAGAAAATAGGTTGATGTGTCTATGAGTTCAAATGTCTACGACTTTATCATTGGAGAAACGCGAAATAGTAAGAAAATTAAAGGGATGAATGCTACATTGGTCAAAAATTCAATCTACAGAGGTTCGATTGATCGACCTATGCTAAAATATAGAGCCGACTGTTAAAATCCTAAGTTTGCGTTATTGATCCACGATGACAAGAAGAATAACAATTTTTTTGCTGTAAATTAAATTAAAATTAAAACATTTTACATCAGAAGTTTTGTCAACTCCCACTTTATTTATTATATTGATAGAGTTCGCTCTCCAAGTGAATGCGCCTTATACATGGGTAGGAAAATACATCTGTCGAATATACCGCTTTTTTCGATTTGATTACATTTTTAACAATTGTACCATTCAAAATATAATTAATAAAGTTTCGGTTGTGTGGCATTCTCATCACGTCCTGCTCAAAGCGATGCTTGTTCAGGATATGGAGGTAAAATTTTACTCCGCACCCAATAGAGTTATTATAACCTCCCCTCACAATTCGTGCAAATTTTGTTATCATCTCGTAGCTCAAAACAGTCGCAAAACTTTGAAGCCAGATCCCAGCATCACTGCATTAGCAGCAAATCCTAGACTGATTTTCCTCTCCAGTTAGACTAACGTAATCTCGGTTCTGTAGTGGAGACCAATATGGAGTCGGAAAGATATCGATCGACTCCCACATTCGTCGCGCGAATTTTTTAGTTATGGACGTGTCATGGAACCGAATTTCGTAAGGTATCCAAATAAGGCAAGCTCGCGTCACGGTCGCATGCTAGAATTAAAAGGTATTCTATTATTTTAAACCTCCGAAAGATCGCATTACGTCATGGCTACGCTTGTTAGGATACACGGGCGCGTGCGTGTGAACATTTACGTACTCTTACTTAAATATAAAAATTCGTCTTTTTTAAGTATCTACGATCTCCTTCATGTCCGTCTTATTTGCTATCTTCTCTTCGATCACCTGTCGTAACTGACAATCGAGACTCAGAATTTTTCGGCCCAATACGTTTACTAGGTTTTTTCTGCACAAATTTACTTCTTCCGCTAAGCTTCGAATTATGCACGCTAACAAAGTTGACTTTTTGGATATAACGAGAACTCGGGGACGAAAATTCTGCTCGTCATATCTATGAAGAAATAATGATAAATAATGTTAAATTCCTTATTAAATTCCTACATTTTCGACAATTTTTATGATCGACTATGTATTTTAGGTAATCGGGTCTTCAGGTATTAATTTTCTCGTCACTTATATATCATTTAAATTTAACATGGAAATGTTGCCGTCCAAAGCCTTTGACATTGAAATGCTCGTCAAATCCGTTATCTCGCTATATCCTCTCTCGTTATTATCGAGTTCCCCTGCATTTCTGTTCACCGACGGAACGAGGTTCTCTGATTATTCATAGTTTTTCACTGCGCAGGGTCACATTTTGAACCAGTCATGCATGTTAAGAATGTGAGGTTCTACTCACAGACATTGAATTTCCGGTTTCCGATAATTCTCACGATAAAAAGGATCCGACGACAACATTTGCGTTCGCGGAAAAAGATCGAAAGTTGTTATTTTTCAAATTTCAAAAAGTCCCTAATAGTTTGATAAATCAAATAACTCCATGTTCTCATAAATCAGTTACGTGCACAAATCGTAATATATTACAGTAAACTTGAATCATTATGATTGATAGCAATTAATGTTACGTTGAACAAAACTTATTTGACACTTTTTTCTGATAATGTATGTCTTTTAATAGAAAATGACTTTAATACACGTTTCAGATATATGACTATCGATTAACTGACGCCCTAATATACTAATAATCTAGTGCGATAAAGCAGAGGCTTCATTTACACAAAATTTCTAAAAACTTGCGAATAAACTGGTATATAACTCAACTCAGTGTTCTTATATCATGAATAGCTATGTCGTATTTTAAAATAACGGTCTCTTTTCCGGGAGGAGTTCTAACGTATTAAGGGAAAGATGTGAATCGTAAATAAGTTTGAATATAGAAGAAAACACGCAACAGTAAATTGTCATTGCCTGATTTACGTGCAACAGGATTAAAATGATATCAACGTGTAGAAATATTTAAACGGCTTTAAAAAAGACGATTACATTATTATTCGTATTATTCTGTCATCTTTACTTTAAATTCTAATTCGATTACACTTTAAATAGACTTTTAATATATTGATTCCATAGATAATTATCGAGCTAAAATCAAACTGGCATTATAGATCTATCTAATAGCCCTGGAAAACGCACATTTCTACTAGATACAAAGGAGGCGTCATCAGTGGTTGCTCCTTTGTAGCCGAAATTCGCATGCGCATCTAGTTATCCTAACCTTTTTGAGTCTATTGGATAGACATTATGTGAATTCTAACATATTATTATGCAAAACCTTTAAAAACCCTTTGATAGCGATCAGAATATTTGCAATCCAAAATATCTCACCATCTCCATAGCAACCGCGCGAAAATCGAGCTATCCGGACGAGCAAGTAAATAGATTCTGAACATTAGTAATGCATTAGTAAGGTTAAGCTAAGCCACATGCACGTTCTATCAATGGCAAATACCTCCGTAACATACTCTTCAAGGCTTCACTATGCAAACTAAAGACGCATGAGAAGCTCGTATGCCGTTCGAAATTAAAAAGAAGTCACCAAAAATACCTCCGCCTCACGTGTAAGATTCTGAAATAGCGACAACGTGGTCGAGACCGATTTGACGAATGAGAGGGAGAAGGGAAGGAAGCGTGCGAGAGAGGTCAAGCTGGACAAGGTCCACCTTCGGCGCGGAAGTCACTATTCCTATGATTGAGACAGGATTGACACCTGAGAAAAGAGGTGGGAAGGAGAGGAGTGAGGTGAGAGGGGGATGCCCATAGGGAAGAAAGAGAGAGAGAGAGAGGAAGGAGGTGGATAGGCCGCTATTCCTCCAAGGACGAGGAGGAGGGGATTTCTTATGGCGGTTCTCCGAGGGAGTGGGAAGGAGGAGGAATAGAGTGTGGGCAAGAGGGAGAGAGATGACAAGGACACTCCCTACGACGCCTCATCTCCCACGGCGCTCGAGAGAGAGAGAGACCTCGTGAAGCGTTCCAAAGAGAATCTGAGGTGACAGCGAATCAAAAGGAGAGAAGGGGGGGAATTGTAAATTTTTTAACGGGGTTGGGGAAGGCGAGAGGCGTCGCGGAAGGAGGAAGGTCTCGCGTCCGGATAGGTAGACCCAATAGGGAAGAGACCTCAGATTATGACGTTAAAAAATATGTCTTTAAAAGCATCGTAATGTTTAGCGAACGATGCTGTTATGCAGTTAAAAGAGAATATGTTCGGCTCTTAATTCCGTCCTAGGAAAGCATATTTTTATTAAAGCTCCGTGGATTTCAAATGTTTAAGCAAAATAATTTTTCTATAAATTCCACTAAAAAAGGTGCGGATTTGAGGTATTCTATTTTAAATACAGATTTGTACTATTTCCACCGTTTTTATAGCATGCGTTTTTTCGTAAGTTTATTAAAATTATAAAATATGCACTTAAAAAAATCTTGGCTTGGTTCACTTTTAATGGTACAATTTGTATTCGCCTATTGAACTTGCCTAATCAATCTTCACGGAACACAATGCATATCAACTAAATAGTTCAACCTACATTGCAATTTTCAACTTCACGTACTTTGATGTTTCACTAAATTTCTAAATACTGTAAATGTGTCCCAACAGAACGATTTTATTTAAAACATGCGAATAAAGTTCATGTAAATTCTACTGTTCCTCCTACGCATAGAAACAAACCTCCCCAGACAAAACATACTATGCGTCTTTATTAGTTCGTCTACTTGTCGCATGGAAACAGAAACAATTTGCAGCACTGTCGGTAATTTTTGTAATAACATGATCTTTCCCCCATATGATGATTTTTTCCTTTATTTTTGTAAGCAGTTTCTGTTTATAAAAAGCCGTCATTTAAAAGTAATATTTCTTAACATGCTTGTAGTACAATTTCAGTAGAAGAAGATCGTCAGTTTCGAGATATTTTGAGGGAAAGTACGCGGATTTTCGAATAGTAAAAGAAACCGAAGGATTGAGTATTTTACAATTAAATGAATTCTGCTTAAGTTATAACATTTGGAGAAACAGTTATTAATCATTGAATGACAAGAAGCGTAAGCGCTTATTTAAATTATTTAAAAATAATGGCGAACGCGTGTTCTTTCGGAGAAATCGTATTCAGAAAAGTCTAATAATTAATCAGGTTTAGTAATTTCATTAATAGGACAAAGGACGTTAAAATATTTTTACAATTTCATTAAATCAGCTACGGAAGGATTCAATTCAAACTAAAACTAAATCTTTAGACCATTACTGAACGACTAATGCATATAAATATTGACTCCACATAATAATCAAGTATAAAAAGAAAATCCTGGTGTCAGGTATTGAAATGTTTAATTATATTAAATTTTATAAACTGGACGCAAATGTCAATCACATTAAAATACCTATTTTGCAAAATTTAATTCTTCAGGGCGTATGCGAAATATTTTACAGAGTACATAAAATGAGATGCAGAAACCTAGCCTAGTCCTGCTTACCATCCCAGCGTTGATGAAATCTCGGAAATTCCTGAGGCTTAACAAAGAAGTAATTATTATTAACACAAGCGAGAGTTGTAAGCGTGGCAACGTGAAAAAGGAGGAAAAAATGGATGTCATGGTCTCTCGCGGCTTTCGTCCGAACAAATTACCCGCTTCCTTTGATACGACAGTTGTGACAGACGGGGCGATATATTTATAAGAACAAACATCCTTGTATTCTTTGATTGCGAAGCCTGCTCGGTTCTCACCGAGGTTTTAAAAGTCGAATTTCCAATGCGTCCTACTTCCGTTCTGTCATATGTTCGGAGGAGAAATGGACAGGACTGAGAAGGGATGACAGACCTCGTGACCTCTAAGGCCCTCTTCCGCCCGTTCAATATTAATGAGGAATTTCGGGTACCTGAGTGAATCAGTATCACGGAGTTAATCCGTCTTTGCGCGGTCCATGAATTACAAAATGGCGAACGTGATAGGTGGCGACGTGACCGCGAAACGGAAATAAATGCACGCTGCGCCGCTGTACTTTCTCCGACAGCTGAAATGCATTTTTTAAAATTTCTGTCTACTCTTCGAAGGATCTATGAGCAAAATCGGACTCTCCCCTTATATAGCTCCAGCAAAAAATACTGTTTTCGAGTAGATCAGATCATTCTTTGCCTCTTTAAGATGCATCCTGCATAATACCTCCTTTTCTTGCAGCGCAGTTGCACTTTGGAATTTGACAGCCTTACTTTAAAATGAGGCAGATTTTGAAAGGTCAGACTTACCTAACGAAACTCGTGAGTATGATATATTCTGTAGACATTTAAAAAGAACATCGCATCTCCGAACATATGTTCTAGCCGTTCCCCTTCTTCTGGATGATCCCAACACTCGACTGCATTAATTCCTCACAAAGGTAAAAAGGATTGGCATTAGTTTTCTGTCATTTCCTTTTAAGATTCCCATCTAGTCGGCACTACCACTGTTGGCGGAGTACGTCATGGCAAAATGCCGCTCTGGACAACGGGGCAGATGAAGTACAACTTTCGCGTTTTCGAGTCCTTCGGAGTGAATGGACGTTTGGGTTCGTCGTTGCTTTTTCTGTTCGTTCAGAGTTTTTGGTTTTAGCAATCCTTAATTAAATCAAAGCAAGTTTAGCGCCATCCATTGTTTATGCAGCAAGCATTCTTAAAGTATGTCGATACACGACAAAGCATTTAACTCAATTTTAAAATACTCAACCTTAATCGAGATACCACAAGTTTGAAGGGTGCGGCAAAAGAAACGACTGTCGCAACTTTTCTCTGGATCGCTTTTTTTTATTTCTGTACGGATAGTTTATGCCACAAGATCGGCGTATCAGTTAGTTGTCTCTTATAAAAGAACCCAATTGATTATATCTCAGTTAGAAACGATGTTAAATTAGCATATCTCAGTTTTAATTCGTTCATCTTCATTTTACTCCCTGTTTAACTTATTTACCGGTCTGCTGACCACAAGCTAGCTCTTTCCCTCGTGTCCTCACGTCATTCGAACGCAAATTTATCTATGTTACCAAGGTAACCAGTGGGATCTCAAATAATAATAATGTTCCAATTAACAGGGATTTAAGCCAATAACTCCAAAGCCAATATTTTATAAATAATAATCATCGTAGGAGTAATTATGGTTTGTTAACGGTCTGTGTATCAGTTGAAAAGAATCACAAAGAACAATTAGGTTAATTGACGATAAACAGTTCCTTTGGCCATGAAATGGTTCAGTTACCCTGAAGGTGGTTACTTGGTAACGGAAATACTCATGTCCTCCAAAATATAACCTACCCGTTTTTTATATATCTTTTTCTAATTACCCCAATTAAGCTTCCCTATTATATTTAACATCTTCGCATTTGTATTCTTCCCAGCCCAACTAATTTTCACTAGACTATCCCAAAACCGTGACTCAAAATCCAATCTGTTGAGATTCTTTGTCTAATACATTTATTGTCCCACATATCGGTGTTTATTCTGTCTTCGTAATATGCTTATTCAAATCTTTTGTCATCACTTTTTCTCTCGAATGCCTCCTTCGCTCTTACTAGTCTCGTCATAATCTCTTTTGTATTCTTACTGTTATACTATCCTGAGTTAAAATATCACCTAATCAACGAAAATATCTTATTATTAGATATACCGTTAATAAATAATCGCGTTAAAATATAGGTACCTTGTATTTTACCTCCTTCGAATATACCTACCATCTTCGTGTTTTGAATTTGAGATTTGAAGTACAAAAGTACAACTGTCCGTACTCGAAATTTAATTCCTCATTTGATATCATTTATTTATGTTGAAATTAGATTTTGTGTATATCGTATATCAACAAATGATAAATTTATCCATGTCATGAATGCGGTGCAGTTGCCATTTTACCATTTCCAACGTTTCCATCACGAATAAACGTAGGATTTTAGTTCAGGCTCAACAGTGTATTAATTCATTCACTACTCAATTTGCATAATTTCACTTATTTTCTGTTATAAAATACATCTTTAGAGCGTAAGTGTTCTTAAGAAGCAACACAGACGATTTCTCGTACGAGTAAAATAAAGATATAAATTCCCCAAATATGTGAAAAAATCTGATGTGGCCAACACATGACTTTCTCTATACAGAGCAATTAATATGGTAACTCTCGACATCAGCGTTCTCAGAAATAATTACCAGTGATTACACTCGTGATTAATTTAAAAACTTCAATAGACTTTATTTAAAACAAAAACAAAAAGTAAATAAAATTGCTAGCCTTTTCTATGGATAACGAAATATCGATTTTTAAATGAAAATAATACTTTCCGTAAACTACGTATGGAGAAGTAAAAATTACCGTAGTATCGAGCACCCGACCTATTATATCCGTAAATAAAAAGAAACATACATTCAGGAAATTTTAACAGAATCGTCATCCAAATAACAAATCAATCGCTCACCGCCCTCTGTATGAAAAGTAACCTTTTCAATCAGACACATTCACGAATGCATCCGAGAGATATAATCCAAATACGTCACAACCAGCCTCTCGTGAATTCTTTGTTTCTTAACACGTGACGACGAAAACAAAAGCCTTTTTTGTATCGAAACAAAAGAAAGCCCAATCTCCCCTATTCTCGTCCATTTTTATAGCTTTGAAAAAACCTGTCGAACGTAATATGTGTGTTTAAAAAACCCTCCAGCTCAGCACCGAATGTGTATGTGCGTGTGTGCCGTCGGGAGGTTTCTCCTCTCACCCTCTTCTCCAACTCTTCCATCTCTTCACCATCCCATCGCCTCCGACTGGGTTGATGGGAGTAGGAGGGGGGGATACTCCCACTTAACCTCAACTCTTTCCCCTCCTCCCCTTTACCAACCGCTTACGCAACAGACTTCTGGCCCCTTCAGAGCCCTAACCTCGCATCCGGAGGATCGGTTTATTAAACCCTTTATTGGACTTGAGGGTCCGCTCACAGAGGGAGAGGTGAGTGTTTATGGAGAGAGTATTGGAGGAGAGAGTTGGAGGCGAGAGCAGCGGCTACGTAGAGGGAAGGAAGTTCTGCATAACCGCGGAGGACAGCCACTGCCCTTTATTTATACTGTACATCCATTACTAGTGTCTTAGTAGAACTTGATTGTGATAGGGATTTTTAAGATTTCAATTTAAAGAATTCCAAACGTAGTTCAAATAGGCTTTCATTATGTAACTAGGGATTCTGGTTCGAGAATTCCCGACAAAAATTTCCCGGGAAATTGAAGAATTTTTCTCCCGGGAAATTTTCATACGAGACGTCGAGACCTTTTTAAAATTGGAAATATTCTTGATATGCCGTATTTAACTAAAAGGCTTTGGTGGAAAATCTTTAATTTGAAATGCAACAATTTTGTTACTAGTTACAGCCTGCATACTCGTTATGAAGACATACTGCGTACTCCTGTAGAACAAATGTATTGAACATGTCCGGTGCCGCCTTCAATACGCCTTATTAGTAAATAAAATATTAGACACGTTACTAGTGATGTAAGCCAATATATTCATATTTTAAGTAATCCAAATTTGCAAAAGAATAAAAGCCCTCACGTCAAGCAATCGATTTTTACGTGTTATGTCATGGAAAAAAATGTTAATCCCGTATAGTGGCAGCACTGACTTATCCCGGTTAACCAAACCCTGACCACTCAAAAATTTATTATTTAAGAATCATACCAAATTTGAGTATTCTAGGTCTTATAGTTTTGGCGTGCATAATGTGACACACAAACTTTCGGAAATACAAGATATTATTATGTATTATACTAGCTGCCCGTTTAGCTCCGAAATCGGAGCTCTTGTTGCAGAATTATGATAAGCAGGCTCTCCACTGCCCTACCCGCGCACTGATTGTGAGCCTCGGAGCCCTATTCAATCTACTCGCAGGACCTTCTTGCGCCCCGCGCATTACCTTCCCCTCCACTTGCCCACAAGCGTGGCTGATTTAAAATGGGTACGATTTCAGTATTCAAATTTTTAAAATGGAAGAGATTTTACTTACGAGATGGGTACGATTTCAGTATTCAAAATGAACTGCTTTGGCCAATACTTTTACTTATATAATAATCATTTAAGTTGCTGCCACCGCCGCTCACTGAGGCTCGGATCCTCATTCCAGGTACCCGCAGGCCCTCCTCGCGCCCCGCGCATTACCTTCCACTCCACTTCCACTCAAGCGTGGCTGATTGTGAGTGAAAGGGATGCTTCGCTTTGGCTGTGACGGACATGACCTCCAGATACTCAATTAATATATACGTTGATATTTTATAACTGTGTTGATTTTAAGTTTTCAAAATATACTTGGCCATGTATCAATACAATTATAAAATAATACCGTAAAAATAACACAAATTCAAACTGTTTTGTTTGATTATTAACATACTTAGTAGCTGTCTTTAATAATGAAACATACACTGGGTAGGGAATGTTTTATTTGTGCGTTTATATGAATTCCGGCGTTCTATATAATTTAAGTTCTGTGGAAAATATCCATGTTTGCAACTATCTTCACATTGATTTAATACGTGTGAATCACATTAAAGTGAATTTCCAGTTTGAAAATGTTTAGAAAGTAAGTTTTATAATGATTTCTATCGGTTTTTTAATCATTAGAATAAAATATTTCAGCCTAGAATGGACAGCGATCACTCTGAAGTATTGAAGCACCTTAAAAATATATAAAACCGAAGTCAGCACAATGTAATCACTGCCCAAAGGAAATTTATTTTTTTCTATAGCAGGAAATATTGTTACTAAAATTTGAAACAGGCTGGCCGATGCATCAGTCAACGCTATTGTAGTTTTTAGAAGCTTCTTTGCAAAACAAAAATAAATGTGTTTGTGTAGCAGTTCTTTTGGAAAAAGATTGGAAATCAGAATCCCTATATGCAACGCTGAAAATACGAATTCAACTTCCTTGTGGAATTATAGACTAATACAGAGGTTCCCAAACTCGTTCTCGCGAGTATTGCTATGCTCTTTGACAGCCTGTGTTCTTCTACGGTGCTTAAAATCCCGTTTATTTTAACCAATAATCTAATAAGCTTGGTTGCTTTCTTTCTAAACGTACCTATCTAAAAACATTAAGAATAACTCTGACGTTGATTTGACTTTATTCACGATCATTACTGTTTCTTCAAAAGTTTAGTGGTGCGCGCTCTAAATTCTAGAATAAAACTTGTGCTCACCACGTCGAAAAGTTTGGGCACCCCTGGATTAATACCTTAAATTTAATAAAAGTACAAAAAATGTTCCAATTCCAGTTTTCTCCTATTCACGCCCTCCAATTCTATCCCGTATATAACGCTTCGCATTCCCAAAAACATTAAAAACTATGCCGACTTTAAAATTAGAAGCAGATTCTCGAAAATCAAATAACTTTAGATGCGAGGTTTTCCTTAAGTCTGTTTAAAAGAAGCAGTCACTGTGTTGTCTGGTAGATGACGTTGATTAATCCAGAGTAAAATATTCCGCGACGATTGCGGCCGATAAACTCGATTCGCCTGCTTCTTTGCGGCAATAATTCGGGGCGATTTCGTAAAAAACATCCCGAAGAATTGATCCTTCAACTGCATGTTTGATGAAAACATTTTCGGAACAATCTCACGGAAATGTAAATCTCAAGAGTTGCCTTTTAATGGCTATAATTAGATCCTGATTTGCGTGTTCTCCTTTTAAACACGCAAATACGGGCCCGCGTGGTTAAGTGGAGGACACGCAAATCAGCGCTCTGTCTTCGGAATAGACGTAAAGCCGTTGGTCCCCTTGGTGTTTTTTGATAAAAGTATGCTAATGCCGGCACCGGCTTTCTTTCAACACCTGCTTTGTGATTTAGACTGAGAAGCCTCTGAAGCTGGTCGTCGTTTGAAGTCACAAGTTCCCAATTCAGTTCGTTCTCAAACTGCTCGAGATATTCGGTTAAGAAGTAATTCACGTAAAAATTAAGAATAAGATCCCATTGCATTCTTTTTTAATAACACACAAAAAATAGAATGTCAGGAAAGATACGTGACGAATTTCATATGATATTTCTTCGCCATGTTTCTTACGATTTTTTAGCAAAACTTACAACAAAATTCTCATAACACAATCCATCCACCTTGTTCAATCGAAGAAAAAGTACGTAGTGATGGAAATAGCGAGGAATTTTTTTCTTTTAATTCTCGACACTCCTGTCACTAAGGTTTTATAATATTTAAACCCATAAACACAGAAAAGAAAATAAGTGGCTTATTGTAATTTTCCTCGGTTCTTCCCTAGGTGTCTAATCGGTGAATCATCTTTGAGGACAGCTATTCTGCTGAAGAAATGTGCATTTCCTGACCGTTTTGAAGCCACGGGATGTATCTTCAACGTCAAATGAATTTCAACCATGAGGTGAGCTTGATATTTCATTTTCGCCACAACATTCAATGATTACAAAATTTGTCATGTATTAGCTGTAATAAATGCTTTGCAACGAGAAATTTCTTGCTTGTATAAATTATCACGTTTGCTCTTTGAGAAAACAATTGACAGAAAAGTTTTCGAGTCATCGCTTAAAAGTGATTCAAACAGCGCAACAAGTAAGAATTTTAAAAATATTCAAAAATAAATCTTTTTTGCTTTACAAAATAGGCGGCCTTAAAATGATAAGAAAAATTTCAGATTATTTGTTCGTTATAAAAGATTTTGGTGTCATATTCTTTTCATTACTGTTGCTTCACATATCATTTACGTGATAATTTCGTTTTCATAGGAGGTTTTCATGGTTAAACTTCATTTAAAAAAATGTGTTTTGCTATTAACTTTATATTCAAAATCTATTTACTCCAGCTTATGGAATGAGATTATTGCGTAAATGATTTGTAAATTCATAGTAATGACAAGTACATGACACCGAAATCTTTTATACCGAACAAATAAAGCAAAAAGATTTTATTTTAGAATTTTTTAAAAATCTTACTTGTTTTCATCTTTTAAGTGCGAAAATGAATAACATTCAATAAAAAATAACGAACATAAATAATTTACCTCAACCGCTTTCTTACAATGATTGATGTCAGAGTTTGTGATTTGTGGAGCTTTGTGACTGCAAACGACTCTAGCGCTTGTAGGATCGTCAGTTTTAAATCACAAAGCAAATAAGAAGAGAAACCCGGTACCGGCATTAGCCTACTCTTTTCGAGAATCACCAAGGAGGACCAACGGATTTATGTCCCTTCCGAAGGATGAAGCGTTCATTCGCGTGCTCTCCTCTAAACACGCAAATAGGGGACCGCAAGATCTATTGAAAAATGCAACTTTCGCAGGTTTTCAATAGCTCAGCGTAGCAGGCCAACGCACTCGCCACTACGCCACGGCACCCCATTTCGCAAGTTTTGAAATTTCGAAGATACTTTTCCACCCAGAAGCCATCTACCGCAGCATGAAGAATTAGAATACATACCCAAAGGAAACATCTACTGATTACGAGTTGTTGTTTTATGAAAAAGTTCAAAATTTTTAAACCAATAGTGAACATTATTGAGGTATAAAATGACATAATAGAAATAAGCTAAAATTTTCGTACAAGTAAGCGTTATAACTTTTCTTGCCATATATTGGTCAAAATGATAACTCACGTTGAAATCCGTATTTCCCGTTATCATTTCTAACGGTGGGGCAAAGAATGCCGTGACTATGTAGTAGTTCAATTTCTTGCTCCTAAAACGCCCCCAGACCGCAACCAAATAGACTTTTGGAAACAATCTGCAAGCCATAAGCTTTCAAACAACGCAACATTCTCTACGATCCGATCATTCGTTCAAGAGATATGAGAGAACAAAAAATGGTCTACCCCAAAATATATACATATATAAATAAATATAGGACGAACGCATATAAAAGATTTTATAAAAAAGGTGCTAGAATAAGCGTTCCAGAAAGAATTATCGAGCTCAGTTTAAAATATTCGATGAAGAAGCAAGGCAGCTACCGATTTTTAAAAGAATAATAGAAGTCTGAGAGTTGACATTTTTTAATATTAAAATTTCTTTTAAAGAAATTATTTGACGCGTAACTTTTACATATGCAATGCTTCTTCAAAAATTGCGCATATCGCAGTAGCCGCATGCCATGCTAACACTCAAAACCCAAAGTAGATTACTTTCTAGGCAAAGGAAAAAAATCAGGAAAACTCACAATCGTAGGCCGTAATGAATACCTACACACCGCCGCTACTACGAACTTCTTTGTCAATCGTAGAAAACGAAGTAGCTGTGTGCGAATCGCTTGGTTCCATGCGCTTTGAAAAATTTATATCCAATCACAACTTATTATGAACTCCTCGTAAGCTCGTTTAATTATTCAAAACAAAAATTTTCATTACAATAAATACTTAAAAGAGAACGTTAGGATTTCACTTATAAAAAAACCGACAAGCTTACTGTAGGAGCTAACATCGTTCATACACGTTGCATCCGATGAACATAGCTCGCCTTTTAACTGTTTTATAAACAGTTGCAAAGCAAAAACAGATCAACCGAGGATGGAACAAAATGTACTACATTCGTGCTAATAATGGAATGAACTTCGATCGTTTTCCCTTAGGAGGAGAGGAGGGGACACGACGCATACGCTTGTAAATATGGGTTCTTTCCGATGATAAGGAGGTGCGTCACACACCCGCATTGCCGTCTGCTAAACAATAGCTTTTTCTTCCAACTACCGGGGGGAACATGAGAGAACTTAAGTTGACCGTGCACAATCGAAGACAATGCGTATTACAACGCCTTGTGGAACTTTACCGCGACGTTATAATCGTCGGATATTTTTCGCTTTTTTCTGCGGAGCGGTAACTTAGCGATTTTTTAAAGAGCCTCGCTCCTATGCATTTACAGTTTCTTCGAGACCGAAAACGGAACACCTTTGCCGTTTACCATTCGAAGCGAGTAAAAATATATTAGAACTAATAATAGAATATTCCAGACTAGAATACGCCGTCGTTTCCACTCTTTTCTTTACCGGTAAAAAATAAATCACGGTCCGCGAACACCAATTGGTCCTAAGAGACGTCGGATTCCCGGTTAAAGTCACAGCAACCGCCATTTAACGAAGTTCATATTGTCCCTTTCACGAAAACATTTCGGCAACTCGTTACTCAAAGCCTACGCCATGTTTACCAGTCAAGACGGAACGTCGTAACTAAGGGAAAAAAAGTCGTCGAGTAGGCAAGAATGGAACCCTATGCAGAGTTATCGAGGTCGCGGCAAGCCTTGTGACAAACCGAACAATAGACTCCATCATCCGTCACGCTTGACCGAGATCGCTAATTACCTCTGGGGCATTTAAAAATCGACGGAACTTCCGCGGAATAATCGTAAAAAAAACTCACTCGAAACTTACCGAGATTTCTGCCTGGTTTTTAAAATAACTTGCATTACTTTTTCTTTCCGGAGCGGACGGACGTGATGTTTAAGGGCGTCGCCTAACCCAAAGGTCATTAACGCGTATCCTACTATTTTCTTAACGCAATCTCCGGCATTCCGAAACGGAACAGAGGATTTCTTTAAAAAACGAACGGATCGTGAAGGAAAACAGACTTCTAAAAACGTACGGCCAAACTATGACTTGTATTAGTTTAGCTACGCGTAAACTGTCGCCCAAAAACCCCTTTGGACACAACGATTCGGCGTCGAGGAAGAAATAAAGGAACCGTGTAGCCCCACGACACCGCCCAGTGCTGGACCGCAAAGCGTGAATCATCTTCGAAGAGCGTGGTGAGTGCCGGGGAAGGAGTGGGGGAAGAAAGAAAAGGATTGGAGGCGATTCCAAAAAAACGCGGTAGATTAAAAAGAAGAGAAAAAAAATCGCGTCGCCTAGTGTACGACGGAGGGAAAAGACACGACACGCCGACTTAGAAAATGCAGTTTTTTCGCGGTACGCGAAGGCAACACGACATAATAACTAAAAGGACAGTTGTTTTTTTTCTTAAATCCACTCACCTTTTCACATCCTATTCCGTCCGTCGCTCCGATCCGTCGTCTTCATTCAGTACGAGCCATCCGTCGATTGCGTGGTTGGGAGTCGGGGTCTTGCCATGGTGGCTGTGTGAGGGCGGCTCGCCCACTTCCGCCGACCGGTGGTGGATGGGGTGGAGGGAGGCCAGAGACGATTTCAGTCGGGAACAGAGGACGCGACGCGCCCACGAAAGGTCTGCGCATGCGTCGACCTCGACGCGATACCCTCCATTGTTTGAATCGCTCGAATGACTAAAACTAATACCGAATGTGCGTTCGAAAGGAAGAACTGGTTGAGTTAGTAGACGGAGAGACTACCGTAGGAGCTCTAATTGTAAGTTCATGGTGACCGTGCATTGTTTTAAAAAGCTCTGTTCCTGGGAACTGGGACTTTTAGTTTATGAAACGGGCAGCATAATCGCTTTTCACCGGCGTTCATTTCATCCGTTCGATTCTTCAAGCTAGTTCATTTGAAACCGTCAAACCAATTCTTTCCGGTTGACGTAATTACAAATTGTCCTCCAAATTGATTCATTATTAATCTTTCATAGAAAAAATACCAGCTAACTTCATCAAATACGAGAAGCTGAAAACATTGACAAATTACATGCTGCAGCAGACTATGTTATGAGTAGAATAAGAGGTCAATGTCATGGGTTAAAAATTCCATCATGTTTTGTCTGATAAGGTATCTGGTATAATAACTGCTTCCAATCTTATATTGAAGGATCAAGGTGTGATAAACTGTCAGAGCAATTTCAAAATACTAGCTTTATTAGTTCCTTAATTTTTATAGAAGCATTCTTAAAAATATAGAAACCAATTTATACAACCTAGTCTTTTTTGAACCTAGCAGTCAAGCACCCATTACAGCAAAACAAACCAAGTTTTCCAGTCACACTCATAATAATGCTCAATTACATAAAAAACTCTTCTCCTAACATACTTAACAGCAGAAAGAAAACATTTCCCTTAGCAGACTTTACAGAAACAAAAGCACCATTTCAACAAAAAAACTTCCAGAAATGAAAATACTGAATAGAAATAAAATAAGGTGCCATCATAATTTTGCATAAATTTAAAAATAAAATCTACATGAATCCAGCATTACAAAAATAGCAATTTTGCACATGCATTTCTTGAATGATAATTGTGAATGCACATTTGCAAAAATTTGGCCCAAAGTAAATATGAACATACAAATCCAAGGACATGCAGTTCTGAAGAACAAATAAGAGCAATTAATTCTAAGCTCTGTGCCAATTCACAAACAAGAAAGACATCTGTAGACTAATAACATTTAAAACATTCAATTTTGTTATAAATCTTGCAAATTATATTGTGTGCAAACATTTTCATACTGATACATTGAGATAACCTATAAAATTATGGATATCAGTAGGAAAATTCTAATTTTTTGGACTTGCTATGAAAAACTGTAAAAATTCAACTTATGCTCACACAAATTCATTCATCATTTTAAATATTAAGAGTAAATTGTCATTTTTTAGATTAGTTAGAAAAATTACCAAGGGTACATCAATACACTGTACAATCGCTTAAAACTCTAACGAATATTGGTAAAATAAATTCATATGAAGCTCACTCAAGCTCACTCTCAACAACAAAACTTGAGCATAACTCATCCAGAACACAATTTGATCAGAAAAAGCTTCCTTTACATCACACATTGCTAATACTTTTCAGTAGTGGTTATAAGCGCACAATATACTATTTTAAATTTAGCATTAAAAAATCTACATTCAGGGGACAATGATCATCGATGTAAAAAAGTGAAAAAATCTACACTACAATTAGGTTTAAGACACCCAACTATCGAATTTTAAAAACTGATGCAGATTCTCTCTTGAAAATTTTATTTATCGAGGACATGGCTCCTGGGGTAGAACTCTCAAGAACCATTTCAAACAATATTTTTTTATTTCTTCCCATACAGATGCGATTACACAAACCCTTTTTTTAAAACAACTGCCGTGTCCCAAGTTTACACCATCACTATAAAAAGTACAAATCATGAAGACTCTCAGTACAATGTGGTTGTCATGAGCCTCTCAGAGGAGGACACTGGTAGTACTCCAAGTACAATGTAGTTGTCATGAGCCTCTCAGAGGAGGACACTGGTAGAAATTCATCGCTAAGACTCGAACTTTTCATAATCGAGAATAGTTTGAGAGAATCAGCGATTCCCAATAAAATGCTGCAGGTTCACTCAGTTGATGAGGAACATGCACAACTGAGTGGCGTTCACACATGTCCAACTGTTTATTTTAATTTTTTCAGTGTGGGTTTTTATATTTCTTTTTTTTTGAGGTCTGTAGGAACAGATATGGGATGCGAGCAAGGGAGAGACTGCTCTTGTCCAGTAATTAGAGGGAGCAGCATCGTCGGCAGTCGTCAGATATGAGTCGAAGAAGTTGCCATAATCTTGATTAAACATACACAGACACCAATGCAAGTAAAAATTGGGGGATTTGATAAAAAATGAGAACAAAAGAATCAAGGGCCATCTCCATCAGTTAAATACTTTAATGGCTTTGTTTTTATCATTTAATAGATAACTCATTTGCACAATTTCTCTTGCATCCTGCACACCCGTGTTTTCTTCCAGGATTGGAGTTTGTCCTGCCAAAACCAACTCACTTCCCTTTTTTTAAAGATGACAGGATGCGATCAGGGACAAAAAAATCCGTCACTTGACTGTGTGATATCTGGTTTGTGGGCAGGTCAAATGTCACCTGCTAAGGAGAACGCTGCATGTGGAAGCAGCCCAGAACCTTGGAAAATTCCAAAGTCAAAATTGACGGTACACTTTGTGGCTAGAATTTTTCTTACTTTTTTCATGGGACTATCTTTGGAAGCAATCCTCGAGATGAAAGCATGCACACATATGAAGACAGCTTGGGCACATACAAGTCGATGATTTTTTTCAGGAATTAACATTTTAAAAATTTTGAATGCTGTCCCACACGATTTTCAGAAGACAAGTTTTACAAATGGATGTGCTGAAACAGAGAAAAGTTAATTATAAATTATGCTAAATTGCGCAACATTTAAGTATTAACAAACTTCAGGTTTGAACAATTCCAAGAAAGCTAACATTCATTTATAAAAAAAGCAACAATTTGACAATTCACAACTTAAACTGATCAAATATACTAAATTAAAAATCAGTAAATATGATCCTGTATCTTCTAATATGCCTGCAGCAATTGATTCAATTTTTATAAACAGAAATATGAATTGTCAAAATTTACTACTGAACATTATGTTCACAAAGCTAATGGTAAATAAATAGAATTCGACACTTAACTCACCATGCATAAAAAAAGGCAGGAGAGCGAAGCGCATCCCACCTCTTAGTCATCATCCTCCTCGTCCTCTTCTCCAGACTCAGATTCTAAAACAAAGTCAGTAAAAAATGTTTTTTTTAGTCTTACACTAGTTTTAAATTTGATACAAGCTAATATACCGTATACACCTGAATATAAGACGTGGTTTTGTTCCAATTTTTATGACCGAGAAATCGCTAGTCGTCTTATAATCGCAGTGCATAATAGTTTGACTGACAGAGGAACCAAATGCAGAGATAGCTGGAGATGGGAAGAATCAAATATCTATAATCGAAATATTCGATTCTTAAAATTAATCGAAACAATCGATTATTAAAAGTAGTCGTCATAGTAGTAGAAAATGAATCGATTCAAATGTATTTGAATACAAATACTCTTTTGAATTTTACCCTATATATTATGCATGTAGTGAAGCTGCGTGCATCCGTATGAAGCCTCGCGTAATTATATCGGCATATTTCTCAAGAACCGTTCATCGTAAAAGATATGCGGTAAACGGCATTTTGTTTCTACTGGTTATGAGGTCCCTGAAAAAATATTTTTGTTTGCTAAAGTGTCCCGGGTTCAAATCCAGGAGACAATTATATTTTCCCATAAGTTTACATGGGATTTTCGATTTTTCAGAGTGCAAGTTTTTTTCCTTAATTCATTAAAATATGTAAATATGGACCGATTTTCTTCTTTTTTGCTTTATTTGACAGCTAAAGCTCCATACTATCTCATTCTTGCGATGTTTACACATTACATGGTCGAATTTTTCAGAAATACGCATTCTTTTTCAAAATTTTTCGTACTCATTCTGGGCGTTGTCAAGGGGACTCTCATTGTTGCCTCCGATTCATTTAAGGTCAATTATACCTTCAAATAGACGAAAGAAAAGTGTTATTGTTATCTTCTCTTCATTGATAATCGAAATAAACGCTTGCATTTACGTCGCCTTTATAGTAGGTCCTGTAAGAAGTTAAAATCAGTCGTTGATAGACACTTGAAGGAAAGCAACTATATATGCCAACTAACACTACAAAATTACTTATTTCAATTGGTTCAATGTTTATTAGTCAATGGTATAATAAACCTGTCATTTGTGCATAATAAATTTTTTCCTTTTATTAAGAGTTCAAAATGGGGGGTCATCTTATAATCAGAGTCGTCTTATATTCGGGTATATACGGTATTCATTTTAATTGGTGCTACAAATTTATTTCACGTTTTAAAAAATTTTAAGCTTCACAATGAGGCATATGACTTAGGTCATATTTAATAATTATTTTGAGGACGCTTATGATTCTTTAAAAATTTTCTAAAAGAATCACAACAGCAGTCAGTCTGTTAGTAATAAATACATAATAAAGACAATTACAGTAGAAATGCAATGATAATTTACTTCAGCAGAATACCAGAAGACATTATTATCCAAATTGCCAATAAATTTCATTAATAAACTATAAAAAGCATAGCACTTCAACAATATTATCCTTAGCATCCAAAAATTTTTAATTAAAAGTTTTATACTTTTAAAATACAAATAATCACCTTCTTCAGCACTCTGTAACCACTCAACAAACTTCTTCATTTGGTCCAGGAACATGAGCTTTCCTTTTACAGAGTGGCCTTCCTTGTACCATTTAAGGATAACCTCCTCGGAGAGCACATCCGCTGTAAAATTATTGGAGCAATTAGTCTTAATGGAACAATGGATGTATAAAATACAAACAAATGTCTTAGGAATATCACCATTCTGACTTTGAATTAAAAACAACAGTGACAAAAAATATGATTACATGATACAAATGAATAACTGCTATGTGTCATACTTTGTCTTGAGCTGTACCACTTAAACCTATTTTAAAATGCAAGCTTTAGTTAAATTAACCCAAATTTAAACAAAAAATATCAGTTAACAAAAAGAACAAAAAAGTGAAGTTTACAAACCAAATACAATTTATATGACATAAGTTCCTTAGTGCCGGTATTAGTTAAGTTGAATACTTGCACACTCATGAAATACTTACTCTTGTAATAAAGCAAGATGATCTTATGGAAGACCTTCATGAAGTTCATGTTGCCATAACAGTATTCTTGGACACGCAGCATCAGGGTCAATTCAGCTTTAGATGTACTAGTAAAGGCAGCAAAAAGTGGTGTATACTGCTTTAGGTGCTTTAATGCCTGTTCTCCAACAAGCTCTTCTTTTTTATTCCATTCTGCTTGTGCCATGACCACGTTCCAAATCTTAAGGATTCCAAAAAGGCAAAAATTTAAACTTAAAGAGCGATTGCCCAGCAAAGACATGATATTACTTAAGGTTCAAGGAAGTTCAAACATTAAAACTGACTAACTGATAAACAAATGTAACATTAACTGCTTTTGTTTGGAGTCTTCTGACCAAGTACTTAGTATCTCCAATACGAAGTGTATAAGAGGAAATTATTCCAAATAATATTTAATGGCAGAGAGACTATGTACAACAATACAAACTTCAATGACTGACTTTAGATTTGATATTACTTTGATCTCACCTGAGTTTTAAATAAGAAAAATTGCATTCCACTTCTTTTCTAAAATGTTCTGTCAAAAATTACAATTCTCAGATACTAACCAAGGACACAACTTCGTGTTCAGGTATGGTGTTGCGAAGGGCCACCTCTCTAACCTCTGCCACAACTTCTTTCACAGGACGACCCTCTCCTAATTCTTCCTCTAGCTGCTTCTGGAGGTCCCTCTTAGCCTCTTGGCTTGCCTACAAAAATAATGAAAATAATATTAAAAATTTCAACTTTATATTGGATATTAACTGTCCTCTTTCCAAAATTAAACCAATCTTACTCAGTTTATTTACAGAAAAGCATTCATATGAAAAATAGATACCCAATTAAAATGCACCATAAGAGTAAAAAAATATTAAGTGATAAGTATGAAATACTACAAAGAGCTATAAGAGTACCTCACGTCTAACTTGGAAGTATGCTCACAAAATAGGTCAATTTATAAACATCAGACAAACTAAACTACATCAAAATATTAACTAGTCTTTGAATTTAAAAAAAGTCTACAAGTGAAAAACGATACAATGAGAATGTCTAAAAGCTGACTCTTACAATCTCCATGAAATACTGAAAATGATAACATATAGAATCCAAGCAATGAACTTTCTTATGCAAGAAAGATAATAAAGTATGACTCCATGAACTAGAGAAAGTAATGAAATTCGAAGTTAAAAATAGGTTACTGCATCAACGCATTAGGGGTTAAGAAATAGTACAGGAAAAATCTATTCTAAAAAAATGAGCAATTTCAATTAATCTAACTTGGTGCATATGCAAACAATCTGAAAAGTTTAAACAAGAATTGCAACAATCTAGTTCTAATTGTGAATACCAACAACAAACTGAATCAAGATACTTTCAATAAGATGAGGCTAGCACTGTTTTAATGTGCAAGATAAACTGTATCCATGAACAATGGATCATACTGTAATAACAAAGTAATGATAAAGAAGAAGTGAAATTTCAAATTAACTTATTAATGCTACAATTTAAATAAATCCACTCTTGCAACATCAAAGCATTATTTAATTCATGAAGGGTCAAAGCTTTAGCAAGAAAAGTAACTAAATCAGATTCAACAAACATCATATATCACATACATTCAACAGATTCAGACATCCTATGTTGGAGATATCCAAGTTATCAATCAATATCTGTAACACTTAAAGCAGATGATGCTCACGGTCGAGTGATAAGTCATTTCTCTTCCACAGAAATGGCACCAAATTCAAACAAGACAAATCATGCTCATGAACTTCTAAGTTCAACAAATTTTTTCAGACTCCAATTCTAAAGTCAGTAGCATATTGTCACGTCACCAAATAATAACAACGAAAAAATAGATCTTACCTGTGCTTTGTGAAGTTTTACCACATCAAGAAGACCCTTCTCTTCAAAGACACCCTTGAAATATTCTTCGGTTCTCTTATTTGGGGGGAAGAAATCCATGAGCCTAACAATCACAAAAAGCAACACATCAGGAGAAATAGAAGACATTACAAAGCGAAACGAAACGCACATTTATGACATATCTGAAATGCGTATCTACTGCTTACAAATAGAATAAAAGAAGCAGATCAGTTTCATGCTAAAAATCAATGCTAAAATGGAAAAGTAAATATCAGGTTGCATATACAAGACCAACAGACACCACCTAGATGAATGACATGCACATACCTTGATTATAAAATGGAAATATGTACGTTTCACTTTTAAAATAAATTTCATACTCTGAGATGCACTGTGAAGCTTATAAACTACATCTCACTTATATTTAAAACCTAATTATAATGCAAAGTCACCAATTAAACATTCCATTATTATCACAGTTCTATGTTGTAGGAACATGAATCTAGCCCACAGGAAAATGAAGACAAATCATCAAACACAGGGAAAAACAATACACGTTTTTTTCATTACACCTGGTCAGGAAAGGGATAATTTATGGGCCAAACATTCATGCCAAAATAGGATTCAAAACAATGACCTCATTTTTCTAGTTTCAGACACCACTCCCCTCGACCACCCAGGGGCCTGCCACATGAAAAGTGTAATAGATATAAAATAAAAGTGGGAATATATATTCATGCTTTCACGTTCGCAGATTTTCATTGGAAATTAAGTCGCCTGTAATGACTCACCTGCCCTCAATACCACCTTTCTTCAGAGCAGTCATCAGACTTGCATTTCCCTTTTCATTTTTCCAGGTCACAAACACCTCCAGTAAGAAGTCCAAGGCCAGACCATCCTTGACCAAATGTTCCTTGAAGAAGGAAAGTAGAAAAGGCTAATGCACATCAATTTCATACAATTAATAACCACTACTCGACAAAGTACGAAGCAAATAACTTATTTTTTTAGGTTTACAGGTATGAAATGAAAGATTAAGATTAAAACATTTTACTAATTTTATAATAATCTCAGTTCAAGCACAGATGTATTACATTCATTTGTTACATTTCAAACTCGACTTCCGTTTAACCGTTATTGTCCAAAAACTAATCAGTTCTTTGTGCCCATACCAGTGTTATATATGAAATTTGGTAATGATATGGCAAATACTTTTTGAGTTAGAGCGCCCACAATCACATACATGCACACATACACAGACATCATTCCGAAAATAGTCCAAACGTGTTCTAGGGACCTCAAAACGTGTATTTCCATTGAAATTCGATTTTTTTCGTGATCCCTATACTTTCCCATTACTACGTATGGAGAAAGTAACAAAATCTCTCCTGACTTTAGTTGTTAATTTAAAATGGTTGTAAAAACTCTTACACTTGCATAATTTGAAGAGCATATGGATTATCTATTGTTAAATAACTGTTATGGTAGCGGATCATTCTTCAGCAAAACTTATACATCAGCATTATTATTTAGGGAAGAGAAAAAGTAACTCTAAAATAATGAATGTGACACATTCACAGGTCATATTGAATGAATCATTAATAATGCATGTGAAAATGTGATGATGCCATTGCCAGTGTGCCACACTAACTAAATTGTACTACACATTTATTGCACATGATTCTGTGATAAAAACAAGCCTGCTTGTAATAAATAGTCAACATCATGCAAGTTTTTATCCCTAAAAAATATTATTTTACCTTTTCACTTTTTTCAATAGTAATACAGGAAACAAGCCAAATCAACTTCTCCAACAAGATTTATTGGAAAACTCACATTTATGAGTACAAGAAGCACCGAAGGAGGAACAGACCCATTGGAAATCCAGAGGGCAGTCATCCTCCCAAGTTTAATTCGCTCTTCCTCACCAAAACCTTTGATGTACACAAGGATCTTGTTCATCTCATCTTCAAACATCTTTTCCAGGTATTTGTACCGTCTCATTAGTTTAATAAATACCTGAAATTAAAACAATATGAAAAATTTCCACTATATAGAATGAAAGTAGAAATAAGCTGAAACTTTTGGCTTTTATGAAAACTTGTCTTTTAAAAACTTAGATTAGACTAATATTTGTGGATGAATAATTAGTTCTAAACAACCCGAGCAAAATCGATACTTGTTGGCTATCCTGGACCCCTTTCAATTCGTCGTAATTTAATATATTTTATACGTCAATATCGAGTTTCTGTAAACAGAGTAACAATTAACGGGGACCCCTAATTAAAATCATTTAAACAATATTAAATTATTAAAGAAAGGTACTGTTGCTAACCCATGACTGATTGGCCGGTCTCTACACTTACAATCCCAATCTCCGGACAATGTGGAGGGTTTCTTTGGTTCCGGGCGAGGTGAAGGGCGCGGCAGCGCCTGGAGACGACTACCCATCAAAACAAAGCGAGCCAAAGGCTCGTCAATATATCCTTTCAATGTTATATCCTCTTGACTGTTGCGCCGCAAATTGAGAGGATATATCAACGAGCCTTCAGCTCGCTTTGTTGTAATGGGTAGTCGTCTCCAGGCACTACCGCACCCTTCACCTTGCCCAGAACCAAAGAAACCCTCCATGTTGTCCGGAGTTTGGGTTTGTAAATGTCAAGACCGGCCAATCAGTCATGGGTTAGCAACAGAAATATGTCTATAATTTTCAAAAAGTGGTCCGGGATAACCGAGAAAATAAAGTGGTCCGGGATAACCGACAAGTACCACAAAATCTTCCCTAAAATAAATGAATAAATCAATATAAAACAGTATTAAAATTGCAATTTCTAAGTCAATTAAAAAATTTTAGCTTAATAACTGTTAACCTTCTTAACATGAAGACTAGATATGAACATTTTCAAATCAATATCTTATATAACAGTCTTCTCAACTAAAAAGCTGTTCTATCAACTGTCACAACATGTAGCAATGATATACCTGTTCATAATTCTTCATGGTTTCCATGTCCTTGGGTGCATCAAAAATGCATACATTGGTCTTAACCTCTTTGTCCCCATCTTGGGCAATAGACCCCCCTGGCACTGAAAAAATCAAATTGGGTAATTGTATTCAACATATTATATCAAAATAACTTCCAAAAATTGACAAAATTTGAATCATTCAACAATTGAGTGCAAGCTATGCTGATATTGTCCTTAATATGTGTAACCTATTTAACACCAGGATCATAAATCATGAGATTAAGGAAAAATCCTATAAGTTTAACAGGATTTTGGATGAATTTCTGACAATAATTTGTAAATTACAACTACAAGATCATTTTCCGATAACTAGATCAGCACATCAAATTTGCCAAGAGAAAGTCAAAAGTCATGTTTCTTTTTTGCCACTTGGTTTTAAAACCAAATTCTGTAATACATGTCCAAGTTTTGCTCGTTCAATACAGTTCAGTGCATAGACAACAACCATTGGTATTATATACTTGCAGAGTTAGAATAACAAAAACAAGGGACATTTAAGGAGTGACTGAAGCAGCATAAGTATTTACCTCACCAATTTATTTGTTATTAACCTTTAAACACTGGATTAAAAATCCCACATTCTGATGTGATTTAAACAGTCCTAACAATAATCATGTAAGAAAACGTGTAATATTTTTGCTGAAAGATATTCTTCATGATATAATATGGATCAAAATTATGAGATGACCAAAATCCCTTATCCACAATTGGTAAAAAAACCCTTGCCTCCCCTTTCTTCCATTTTCACTTCCTGCTCCCCCATGAGAATGGTAAATATTATGCTTCCAGTTTCACTTCAATTTGGCAAAGAAAAACCGGCAATTGTCGAGTATCCTGGACCATTTCAATTCGTATTGGCAACGTAAATGGTATCGCCTTGGTGAGCCTTTGGCTCGCTTTGTCTTTAATCAGGTGTAGGTCACTCAGGGTGCTGATGCACCCTTCGCTAACCTGGAATGAAAGAAACTCTCACCATGTGGACGGTGATTGGGTGGGTAAATGTTGAAAATTAAAGAGGGGCCCGGGATAACCAACTTGTACTGAAAAACCTTAGCTACTGCATGAAGAAGTAGGTCAGACATAGCTGAGTCATGAACTTTTCAACATCATGAGTCAAAACTTATTTTTTTAAACACTACATTGCCTGTTAGCAAAGTACTTCAGAGGAAAGACATACATTGTAGCCTAGACAGTACTGGAAAAAGTTTGGAGGAACTGGGTTTATACAAGAAGTGCAGAATATCATTGTCACCTGTGATACGTGCCTTATACTAAACAGCGTTGGAAGGTATAAAGCTATAGAAGATTCTTCAAAATTTTGTTAAGAGCAAAAGAAACATGAGCTTGGACTGAGAATGTATTATATTAAAACCAAACATTAAGTTAAATATAGGAATGGGTGGGGTTATCATATAGACCAAGTATTTAATCATGAAAAATGCCATTCACTGAATGAAAAAAAAGATCTGCAGGAAAGATAATTCACTTACCCAGCAATCCCCCTGCAATGAGGATATCAAAGAGGGCTTCACCGTAGCGCCGATAGTCCAGTTTGGACCCGGCTGTATCGAGGTATTTTGAAACTGCTTCTAAGTCACCAGTCCCCACCTTTCCCAGCCCCTGCAGAACTGCATCTCTGAACCCGGTAGGGTCATATTTCTCCTTTTCATCTTATAAAGAATAAATAATTCATATTACAATTGCAGCAAACACCGTAGGTAATTTTTATTATGCCATAAAAATACATCAGGTAAAATCAACAGACTGTAATGCTATGCAAAAGTCCTACTGTATTTTGCAAACATTACAGTTGGTTAAAGTTTGTTAAGCTGTACTTTGTTAGAATTTGTGCAAATATTATCATTTCCAGGCAAAAATGTCCAAATGTTAAAAACGGCTAAAATGATCATGCTTCATAAACCTGTAACACTGCAAGGGGACCACATTCGGTGTACGTTTAATAAATGGGCATAAACAATGACAAAGACGATTAAAATCTTAGTACTTCAAGATATTGTTTAACTATCTTCTGATTCATAAAAAGACGCAATACTAACAACCAACTTCTCACAATTTTTAATGAAGTCATAATAATTTCGAAATCTCAAAAATAACACTAAGATTGCTTCCACTGTAATTAATGCCTAGGTAACTCATATGTGGAATTAGTGGTTTTGTTCAATATTTTTCAAGATCAGACCTTACGAGATTTGGCGGAGGTATCTTTCGTGCTATAAATTCAGAATCGCAAAGCCCTTGCTCAAGGTAATACCTTAATGAAATCATTCCCGGCCATTAACTTAACCCAATAATAACTGGGAATCACTAAGTTTATTGGTGCAATAGTGGTATTATACCGATAAAAAGCTGTTCAAACAAATAACTTACCTCTTTTTCTGGTCTTTATTCGCTGACCCGATAATATTGGCTTTTCTATTTTCTGACTCATACAAATACGCTGAAATTGAAAATGACATTGTTACATAAGCAACGCTTAGACTGTAAATTTATACTTAAAGAGTTAACAGTATTAATTGGGGGTTTTTATACAGTGAAATAATTAAATATGCCAGATTTTCTAATAATAACCATTAGTCATACAAGTCGGTTAAATTAGGGTCAATGGCCACGTACAAAACGATCCACAAAAATCAACGAATTTGTGCTTTTACAACCATGCTGAACACACGATTACATTCAGTTGATAGTTTACATATAAATCTGGTAAATGTGTGAAAGAAAACTATTTTCTAGCTGATGAGAACCGTCAAAAGGTGGCCATTCAAAGTGTGCCAAGGTTAGTGAAACAAGGGTAGATTGCAAGTTAACATGAATTTGATGAAAATACGACATGCATTCTACATGTATTGTAAATACTATTATTTTTATAAACAACTAACAGTAAAAGTCCATAAAACTTACGATAGAACCTCAACTTGCAGCAATTAGACCGTGTGATACGTTTGTTAGTGGTTCTTGGGTATTGAGCAACGTGTGACGGAAGATCCGGGGCTTGAGAGGAAAATCCAAATAAAAAGTCAAATCAGCAATTACAGCAATTAATAATCCTTCTTAGAAACGAATTTTTACTTGAATCAAATAAATTTATAAAAGCAATGCACATAATTTTATATTTCTGAACATTAGTGATTTTGTTCTTTTTATAAAATTCCTTTGCCTATAGTTCTTAACTTGAGCGAATTAGAAATAACTAGTGGTTTGAAGAATAGGTACAACTATTTAAGAATCTAAAAAACCTTGTAGAAATGCATTTTGTTGTTATAACAAACAATGGAATTTAAAATTAAATTTTATCCAGTATCTCTCAACAATCGAATTTACAATAAATGTCAACCGAATTAGTATGACGGAAAAAATTGTAACTATTATCATGAACAGGTTCAGGTGCATGTCAGATATTCTGTAGGATAATGAAATTTTGGCACGCATACAGAAATTTGTAAGTCATATTTATTAGGATTGTGCAACTTGTGTGTAAAGTTAGCTCGCTAGCAAGATGACTAGAAACCATGCGGTCATCAAAGGAGTATAGTAGTGTTTGATTTTATATTGCTATTTTCAACTGTAAATACATAATAACTTTTTATGAAGGTAATGTATTTCATGAATTTATATCAACTTTTTCGCCAGGGTAATACAGTTATATGTTATGGATGTGTGAAGTCTATTAGCGACTATGATGACAGGATATAAATACGTTTATATTTTTAATCTGAGTGAGTTGAACACTGGTGCCAGTTTTTTGAGGCGTTTATGTTGAAGTTATTTCCATCATGCATTAAAAATTGGGACCATAATTGCTTCGCGATTTTCCAGAATGATTTTACAATTGGTTTTTCTAAAGAATTTTCATTAATAGTGTTTTAATTTCGTCTTTGTCGTGACAATAAAGCTATGCTACTGGTATTATGTATACATATTCCAAGATTTTAAGTAATTAATCAATTTCGATACACTTAACTAATTACTTCCTGATATTTGCATGGCCTTAGATTTTTCTGTTTTTATTTCCATTCTGTATTTTGTACCTGTGCTACAAATCTATCATATTCTGGAGTTGCTTTTCCTTTCTTGCTAGAAGTACTTGGTCATCTCCCCATTTTATAGTTCTTATAATCCTTCCTCCAATCTTGAAATCTGTGCCTTCTAGCACTTCTTGCATTAACCTTTTCCTGTATATATTGAATAGGATCAGTGATAGGCAACGGCCCTGTCTTACTCAACTTCTTATATTTACTTCACTGGTGTCAGCATTCTCCAACCTGACCTTTACAACTTGATTCATGTATAGACTCCTGATCAGTGGTCTGTATTTCTAATCACAGTGTCCTCATCCACATTACCCAATATACTCTATCAAAAACCTTATGCCAGTCGATGAAACATATGCAACAATATACGCTGTACTCTATTGACCTTTCTGATATGATTATATTGCCCCAATAGCAGCTCTTGTTCCTCGTCATTTTCTGAAGACAAATCTTCCCCTAGCATTTCTTCTGCCTTTTTCCCTATCCTCGTAAAGAATCCTGGTGATGATCTTTGAAGTGTGGGACAGTAGGTTCATTGTTCTGTAGTTTTTACACTGCATTGACTTTGGCTTATTTAGAGGGATCATTGTTTCTTCTAGGAAATCCTGAGTCCACTCACCCGAGTCATAAAATTTATTAATTTATCTTGTAGTCACTTTTAGTCCTGTGGATCCCGTTACTTTAAGTACTTCTGCCGGTATCCCATATCTGCCTGTATCTTTTACTTTCTTCCACTCCTGTATTGCTTTTTCCACTTCACTTTCCATAATACTTTATCCCAAGTTGTCTTCTTCAACGTCATCCTCTTCCAGTTCTATTTCCACCGATCTTGCCAGCTTGTTTTATATTTCCATTTCCTTAATATATTTTTCCCATAGCTGTGCTACATCCTATGAATACTGATGGGAAGATTCCCATCTGTATTCATAGTTTCTTTACTGGACTTCATTAAGCTTAGTATCATGTAATTCCAGTGCCCTAGTATCATCATGTCGTACCATCCTAACTTTTCCAGCTGTTGTATTGTCTTACATTTTTCCTTTATCCAGATCTCTAGATATATGCACTACTAAATGATATATCAACAGCCTGATATGGAGAGAAAAATATTTTGAAGTAGGCCAGATTTTGTGGACTATTAAAATTTTGAAAAATTTTATATACTCTTACTCCATAAATACGTTATGTTTCATTTTTGAGGGAGAGATCTCTGCAATGCACTTGCACAAGCAGTAAAAATTGTAAATTCGTGAAAAAAAATTCACGAATGTTCTCTGTGAAGAAATGGGTTTAGTTCATACTTCTCTTCTGTGTCATAACAATCTCTGCTGTTTGTCTCAAGAAAAAGTCTTGACACAACATATAGAGTTGAAAGCAGAGGTCGAGATATTTATTAAAAAGAATAAGTTTAATTAGGGAAAAGTTTTTGAAGATGCATATTGGTTGGGAAAACTTACATATCTGGGCGACATAATTAGCATCCTAAATGAACTCCATGCACCTTTTTTCCCAAAATGTCGGTAAAAAAAGGGACTGCATAGAAACAGTAGAAACCATAGGTACTATTTGCTGTAAACTGAATTTGTGACCCTCTCTTGTAGAAATATTATTTGCCAATACTGCTAAATTTGATTGTTCATGGACAGAGCAAGTCTGTACCCCTACCAAGACAATTGTCATTCTCGTTATTGCTAAAAACAACAAGACATTACATTCAAGGAATGGAAGCATAACAGCTGTGAGTACAATCACAAATGCCAAGAGAAGCTGAATATCAAGATTGTTTACTCCCACAAGTTAGATATTCTATTTTTCATTTATGGAAACTTAGTTAAATAAGGTTTTAATAAAAATTTAAATTTTGGTTCTTTTTCTTAATATTTATATTTCAATGTAAAAAATATTTAAGCTTTTACTCTATTTAAACAACATTTTTGAACTTTTAATGGAAAGGGGGTCTGCAGAAATTGTGATCTGTAGGTGGTCCGCGGCTCCAGAAAGGTTGTGAACCATTGTTCTAGGTCATTTTGATCACACTCACCCAACTTTTTCGCTATCACTTTATTTTTTTCGAAGGCACTAGTTATGCTTTCCTGATTTTTCTAAGTGTTTGAAACAGTCAACAAGTTAAGTTGTAACTGTTTGCTCGGCTCTCTAACTCACAGATAATTTCCACTTTCTCCCCGATTGTGAGAATTTTTCCTTTCACACCAGCCATTTCAAGGAATCAATATGAAACTGAAGTTTACACACCACAAAAGATAAATCTTAGCATCTCGTATGATTGCACAGATACATCTATCATTAAAATTCTGATATATTTCTTAAACTGTAGAAAGAATTGACATCTCGTTATGCTGCTTTTAAAATTTTCTCATTATACCTGTGAAGCTCGTAACTACCATGCTCGTTATAAACGTGAAATTTTGCTTTTAAAATACATTATTTCCAACCATTTCTATTTTTATTATTTTGTTATAACCATGCTCATTATAAACGAGTTCTGCTGTATGTGCTTCATTTCTGAATTAGATCAAAAGTAAGCTTCGTTGGATTTCTTTGATTTGCTGGTCATCGACATCAACTGTATAATCATGTTGACAAATAGAAAGTTATCAGTCAGTAATAAAAGATATAAATATTGAGATATAAAAAATGCCAGCACACTGAGATAGGTAAAGCAGATTGCCATGTTTGTGGTTATGATGGTTTGTCAAGCCTGCTTTGCTACATATGTTAAAATGAATGAGAATATTGGCAAAAATAAGCCAACAATGAAAATGTATATTGCACAATGAAAGAGTATTATATGTTCAAATGATATAAAAAAACAAAATGGTGTTGCTAATTATATTAAAAAATGAACAGCGTCAATTGGTTCAACACTGACTTATAAGCCTAAAATTATTTTTGGTGTTTGATGAAACTTTATTTTGATTTTTATTTTCTCTTATAATTAGTTTTTATGCTTAAAAATGACATCCGATGTTTAAGGATTTATTGCAAAGAGAATGATAATTCAAACGGATGTTTTTTAGTATAGTAATATTTTTAATATTCCCAATTCTAGAAGCTTTTACGTTAAATGAAGGATTTATTGCAAAGAGAATGATAATTCAAACGGATGTTTTTTAGTATAGTAATATTTTTAATATTCCCAATTCTAGAAGCTTTTACGTTAAATGAAATGAAAATTTTAAATTTATTTATTTATTAGCACAAGTTCAGGTACAGCACTAGGCCAATTACACTGAATATCAAAACAGACAATAAATTAAAACAGAACAATAAAATACAAAAACATAATAGTAAAATAAATAATAAAATATATAGGTTGACCATAACACAAGCAAACAAGAGAATTCATTTTAAATGAGGTGTGATTGAAGTAAAAAATTGATTTCTATTCATATACATATCATATTCATATACATATTTGGAAGTCGGAAGAATAGAGAGTGTTGAATAAGGGAAAGCCGAGGTATAGGTATATGGAAGAGTTCAGAAAGTCTGGTTGATCTGGAGGGAATTCTTAAAAAGAAGGAAGAGAGAAGAAGGGAGGAGCAGAGGTTACCGTTCATTACACTGTATAGAAAAGAAATGTCAGCTTTGCTTCTGCATAAGGAAATAGTTGGAATTTTTAGGGAAGCTATGATATCATCTTTGGACAAATGAGGAAAACGATAATGAACTATGGCCAGAAAGAAAGACATTTTGCGCTCCAATTTGTTGAGATGAGTTTTGGAGGCCATACTCCAAATGGGTGAGCAGTATGTCACAATTGGTATTATACACCCAACAAAGAAAGATCGAAAGAGGATTACATGATTAAGACTGGTATGCCTATAAATAATACCTAAAAGAGACATGCATTTACTTACAGTATAGTCAATGTGATTACAGAATGATACTTTAGAATCAATTATAATACTAGATCTTTCTGCTGTGATAACATTTTTATATTCTCACCCATAATGGAGTATGTATAGTTAATGGGGGATTTGAGCAAAGTAATTGAGAGCTGAGAACATTTTAATGGATTGGGTTTGAGTCCTCACAACGAGCACCATTCTGAGAATTTAACAAGAAACCTTTGAAGTATCACTGCGTCATTCCAACAGTTGACTTTCCAAAATAGCTTGCAATCGTCAGCAAACAATAAAATTAGATTACTAGCAGTATCGAAAATATTGCATATATCATCAACATATAAACAAAATAACAAAGGCCCGATAACACTGCCCTGAGGGACATCTGAGTTAACAGGGAGAGAAGAGGAAGAAAAGTCAGAGACAGTCACGCATTGCTAACGATCAGTCAGAAAACTAGACAGGAGAGAAAGGAAATTTCTGTGGATATTAAATCTGTTTGATAGTTTATGGAGTAGATGTTGATGAGGGATGGTATCGAAAGCTTTAGCTAGGTCTATGTAAACTCTGTCAAGCTGCGATTTTTCGTTGATGGCTTCTAATGCAGAAAGGTGAAGGTCAGCCAAATTACTAAGGCGAACTTCCCAGAAGGAAGCCATGCTGGTGAGGAGACAAATATGGCAGAGTAAAGGCAGAAAGTCTTCGATATATTATCCGTTCACAAAGGGTGGAGAGTATAGGAAGAAGAGAAATAGGCCTATATGATTCAATAGATTTTCTATTAACCATTTTAAAAAGAGGAGTTATATTAACCCTTTTCCATTCAGAAGGAAAGTAACCAGCTTTAAAACATTTATTAAAAAGGTTAGATGGTAGAGTAGCTACGGAAGAAGCGATATTTTTATGTAAAAACAATATTAGTGTACAGTAAACTCTCGATTTATGAACACCATGCATTCCTGAAAAGTAGTTCATAAACCGAAAGTTCGTAAATCAAGAGAGATTTTCTCATTAATGCAATGTTAAAATCATGGGATGTGTTTGGAAACCTATTTTTCCTCTTACATGTGCAATAAAAAGTAGAACAGAACAAAACAGATTTTAACAAATGCATCTTAATCATAACTTATTCATTCGTTGAATATGGCATCATTTTCAATATTAAGCAGAAGTTTGGGGTAGATCTCTTATGGGTTTTAGGGCAGATTAGCAGACATGGTGATGTGGAAGAAGGTGCAGAACGTTAAAAATTTATATGAGAAGAGTGGTGCTGCAAAGGTATAAAAAATGCACCCAAATACGTCTGATGTGAATTGCAGGCACAAAACAATGAAAAAATCTTTCAAACACCCTTAAAAGGGTCCAGCAGGAATTTATTTAGCTATGCCAGAAATTAATGTTACTTTTTGGTACAGTGTTTCAAAATGTTGGTAGTAATTGGAGTTGACTGAAGTTCATACGATTGAATTTTAAGGTCGTAAGTTGAGTTTGTGGTGTAAAAATTATTGTTTGTAAGACCTGAAGTTCGTAAATTGGGAGTTTACTGTAGTATGATAAATTAAAAGTGCTTCATAATATTACAAATATTTACCTAGGAAGTATTTAAAAACGTTTAAAATAGACTTGTGCAAAAGCCTTTCTTAAGTAATACTTGGTAAAAGTTCAGGGCTGTCATGTGAGGTAAGTTTCAGAGGCGATCACCTCAGGTGACACTTAGTAGGGGCGGCACCATAACAGTATCCCCATTGATCTGAATCTGTGTGCCGTAAACTTGGGCAGGATGTTCTCTCTATGCCTCATGCAGTATAGCTTGTGCGGCATAAATTGGCAGCTGGAGAAGCATGAGAGGAGAATGTAAAGAAGTGGAAGGAGAAGTTTTAAGGGGGAGCTGACGTAAGAGCACCTGTGGTGCAGTAGACGAATTCTCATTCCTTCTTCCCCTCAGACGTGCATATACTGCCCACACCTAAACACCACTTCCC
The DNA here is from genome assembly GCA_036926305.1 of Uropetala carovei. NCBI lineage: Eukaryota > Metazoa > Arthropoda > Insecta > Odonata > Petaluridae > Uropetala > Uropetala carovei. The sequence goes on from JAXCHB010000035.1 coordinate 3,683,737, forward strand.
CTATAGACGGTCCCGTGATGAGAATGAACTCATCCTATGGTCAGTGTACCTACTGCACACTGCCAAGTTAGAGCGCACGATCTGTAGATTTCCATGCAATGGCCCATTGGCACAGCTTCTTTGGTTTTTTTGGCAAACATGACCTTCCTCTGATTTATTGTAGCATTTTATTTTTATAAACTCTGCAAGAAACAAAGGTTAGGATGCACCGTTCAAGTTTCTTGAGCAGTGATATGGTAGAGAAATTTTTTTTTTGGTGAATGAGCTTTCACTGCATAAAATAATGGTGCATAAAGTGCATTTATTAATTTATGAAAAAATAAGCAATAATGTTAGCATATTGCTTGGAAATTTTTTAAATTGGCAAGAAAATAAGGAATGAAGGCAACAGTTTGACAAGCATTGACATAATTTGATTGCATAAGGAAAATTTTGCAATTTATAAATACAATGAAACTTTGATTTTACATTTTTGAAGGGACTGATTTTAAAAAATTTATAATCGAGGAAAACATAAAATCAGGCAATTTAAAATTCTTTACTCTGAAGACATCTTTCACTGTTTACTATATATATATTAGCTGAAATGCCCGGCTTCGCTTGGGGAAGAGTTTTCTTTTAAGTAGCAAACAATTTTTATTGCTTTATACTTTAAAAGTATTCATAGACTATATTTAGGCATGAATCCATTTGTACCCTTTATCTTGGCGTTAGCTATTTTTCCTCTACAGTGCGCCACAGCGTGGATTTCCTTGCATTAATCTTTACGTGGCTATCTCCCTTTGAAGAGGACAAAAATTAAGAAATTTAGCTTTGTTGCTGCCTGGAAAATGGTCATCTAAACCGATAAATTTTGCGCTTAAAGGAAAATTTTGAGCGATTTAGCATGTAATACGACAAAACATGAACAGAATAAAAATATTCAGTCTTTCTTGCGTAAAATAAGCCATTTCCCGTTATCGTAAGTTAATATTTAGCTATATTTATATCCACATCAGTGAAGGGCTGCATGGCATTTTGGGGTTTCTCCACACCATTTCCCATGCATTCTCATGGAAATAGTATTTTGTTGACCCCATGGGGTATAAGAGACCGCACGGTCTGCAAACCTAGACCAAGTTCTTCCTTTGGTCCATAGGATGGCCCATGAAACTTTTGAATTTGATAGCTTCAATGGTGTAAAAACATATAAAGAACATACACACACACACATATACTCGAAAATATTTATATGATATATATATGTGTGTGTGTGTGTGAACTATTTGAACATAATACTATAATCTTATATCATAATAACCTTCTTCTGTGTACTGACGTTCTCCTCCTTACAAACATTAATAAAAAGCTTTAATAGTAAATATAATACATGTTTTTGGCGATTTTTTACAAATCGCTTATGTATTCACTTTGTCTGTCCATCCATCCGACCTAGAGAAACTAAATTTTCAGGATAAGTTACTACATATGAGAGCTACATGTGGCAAGACTTTGGTGGACCAGGATCAGCTGCTAGCGGCTAATTTTGCCCCATTATTGTCCCTTAAGAAAAGCACGTAAATTGGTGATATCCTTTACAAAGTGACTCAAGACATTTATGTCTGCACTTTGGTGGGTTTCTTAACCCATTAATTTCCAAACATTTTAAAATTCATGTCACATTTTCAGAGCAGATTAAGAAAACTGAAACAAGTTTGCTTAGAAAGAAGGAATTCTATAGTATTTCATTATATTTGGCCTAATGAAAATATTTGTGACAAGAAAAATATCCATTGAATTTGACGTGTGAAAAAGGTATATATTACAGGAATGCCTGTGATGGGCATACATGTAAAAGGATTAACAGTACAAACTGATTATAAGATGTGATTTTGTGCAGAATTCATTCCTTCAATAAAGCCATATAAAGTAAAAGAAAATATACACTATCTTTGTTATTTTCATAAGCAATGTTGGGAAAATGATAGTAAGTGAATTAAGTATGAAACTGAATGAATAATTAATTCATGATTACATTATCTAAAGCAGGGATTGGCAATCTTTCAGAAGTGGCGTGCCAAATTTACATCAAAGTAGGGTCTTGTGTGCCACCAATAAATTTTAATTTAATTATAAGTTTTAATATTTGACCACCTCCGTTTCACTTATAGGGGGAGTATATTGTAAACGATATGTACTTGTTACTATCAGACTGGATTTCCGTATTTTGTGTTCGTCATTCAAAAAGACTGCGAGAGAGAACAGATGGCAGACACATTAACTATGTGAGAACAGTGTTACAGAATTAGAATAGGAAGACTTTAAAGATGTCTAGTTACTCTTAATATAAAATATAACATGAGTTAAATTAATTTCCGAAATTACTTTGACTGTGCTAAATGATAGCAATAAATATATAAAATATGAATAATTTATTTTCTTTATCATTACTTCTTTCGCATGCCATTCAAAATCAACTCGCGTGTCACTTTTGCCACGCGTGATATAGGTTGCCGACCCCTGATCTAAAGCATAGTATAAGGTGTTTCATAGGGTTAAATAGCTTTTGGTGTAAAACAAGCACAGTATTTTGGAATGTAATGAAAATTGTGAATATGAAAAGCAAAGAATATTTTCATGAAGAACAATCTGAAGTGATCTTGACCAACCCAGGTAGATTGACTTATTATAATAATTTTTGTACATATTGGAGTTTAACTATGTCTGCTAAAACTGAGTAGCAGTTACCATTATATGTTCCCAGATAGCATTTTTAAAAAATAGATCTGTATGTAATTAAATGCTGACCGTAAAATTCATACTGAGTCACTTGTATCAGAATGAGCTGATTATTTTCACATGCATGCAATTGTAAGTCTAACAGATGTCTCATAGGTAAAAATGAAGAAATCAAATACAGGTGACTCCTGAGATTCGACAGGGATGCGTTCCTGAAAACGAATCTCAAACCTTCGCATGTTGAATCAGCACAAATTCAAACAATTGGAGCAGAAATAACGATGTGTATACTGAAACTAAACCTCTCGTGGTCGGGCGGGCCGAAAATTACTTCGCGTAAACTAGTTTCTAATTCCACCGATTGATCGGCTGGGTCAATTCGACCGGTCGAATTCTCAAGTTGGTCGAATCTTGAACGGTCGAATCTCGGGAGTCACCTGTACAGGAAATCTATCAAATTCGAATTTCATATTGATTAAAAATGTTGGCTAAGCATAAAAAGTGAACAAAAATTTTGCCTAAACGACAACCGCACCCTGTGTTCCCAGGTGGTCACTCATCTAAGTACTATCCGGGCTCTATGATGCTTAACTTTGCTGATCATACAAGAACCGATGTTTTCTTTGTCATATAGCTGTTGCCAATGGTGAATGGTCTAAGGGCTTCCCAATGTGGCGACTGCAAGCACCATGGCACCCGCCAAGGTTCGCTGTGGTGCCTGCCGATGTTTGTTCAGGTGTCCTCCTTAAAACTTGCAGCTCTTGTGACTAATAGTGCTGAGCGGTCATAGAATACTGGAAAGTACCAATCTAAAAAGACTTTATGACTTTGTCTTATAAAATTTCTCAAATTATTGCTTATGAAAGGAAGAACAAGGGGTGAAGATATTTATCAACCTTCAGAAATTATGCAAAGGAATAGATCTGCCTCTTCAAAAGCTATCTTCCATTACAACAGATGGAGCACCTGTTATGATTGGGAGAAACAATGGATTCATTGTCCTCTGCAAGAAAGATGAATCATTTCGTTGAAGAACTGGGACTTGAAATTTTAGATCTGCAAAACAGTCTTCTTCTAAAAACATATTCAAGTAATTGTAATTTTTGGCCCCTGCTTGACTTAAACAAATTTTCATTGCTAAGGAGTGCTGCCGGTAAGATAACATCATATTTTGGCTCAACATGTCTTTGTGAGTCGCTGAAAATAATTAAAAGCAAATATCAGTCGGGTCTTACTGACATTAATGTTGATAATTGTCTATGAGCAGGATTATCGTCTTACACACCAAATTATGACTAGCTAGTTGATGAAATGCAGTGTCAGAAGTCACATTAATGCAAGATGAAAAGAGCCATAAATACCTCATAATTTAAATTTGTTAATTAAAAATTCAATTGCTTGAAATTAGAAGAACTTTTCCTTACTTATGTATTCTTTTATGTTTAATGAATAATATTATAATAAAATGATACTAAATGTATATATAGTCAAACCTCAATTTAGCGCCATCATTTTTTCAATACTGAAACAGGCACTATAGTGGGGGTCGCACTAAATTGAGCCACCCTCATGAACTAGGTACCTATTGAATATAAAAATTAAAATTAAAATCATTTTATATCAAAGAATTATATGATTTGGTCACTCTATTTATGATGCTTCTTCTCAAGTCCTGGGTTCATATCTCGATTTAAAGCAATTGTGGAATGAAAATGAATTATAAGCTGAGATTACCATATCTGCCCAAATAGAAGCCGACCCCGGATTTAAGCTGACCCCCTACAAATTTCCACAATTTCTTGGAAAAAACGTAAATTTTGTAGATTTTATGCTGAAGTGTGCCGGGCATTCATGCACATCTTAGAATACATTATTCGAGATAGAAGAAATCTGTGGGAAATGGTTTAGTTGTTGACATTTTGAAATATTACTCCAATTAATAATTTTGCGTTGCTGAATAATGTTCCACATTCAGTGGCAATAATTTTATTCATCTTCATGTTCACAAAAGGTCAAATATAGTAACAGCGATCTCGCCAAGATATTTTTTCATCCAAGTCTATTTCCAATGAAATTAGCATATATATTGCCTTAAGAAACTGCATTTTTATAATTATACACGTTCCATGTAAATTTTTACCAAAATTCAAACAGTTGAGCATTCAAAGCCGTCAACACATTTTGCGTAATCGTTAATTTACGCAAGCGATCCCGCCAAGATATTTTTATATATATTCATCGTAGGTCAAATATTTACTTTACGAAAATATAGTACTATCATTTGAACGCGAAGGCAATGAGAGACTTCGAGATTTAACCATAACCCTAATTTTCCTCGGACTCGCATTTAAGCTGAGGGGTGATTTTTTCATGATAAATTTTGACAAAAAACATCGGCTTTTATTCGGGCAGATACAGTATTTTCAGGGATTCCAGTCCATTCTAATGTAGAGTCGTGATCTTTTCTGACATTCATTGCACCTGCGTTATTTCGGCATGAAGCATTTCTTCTTCAAAATATTCCACTTTCAATGCTCGCTGAATTATAAAAGCTATTCTTCTATTTTTTACGCTCAGTCCCACCAAAAGTCAGCTCCTGAATCATTTGCTTATCACTTTTTGGAGTCAGAACAGTCTGCTGTTTAGAAACGGGGAAAATGCAGTGCGTCGGAAAACCCAGATAGAAAATTATGCAACTGTGAGATTCAACGATGCAAAACAGATTTTTAGATATTAATATCTGAATGATTCAACTGTGAAACAACTCAAATCGAGTTGACGCAAATCAGGGTCTTAGTGTGCTGTGTTAAAAACTGAAATTTAGGATCATATTGTAAATAAATTGAATTTGTAAACTGTAGATTTCTGTGTTCCTATGCAGTCTTGGATACTATGACATAGTTATAATGACAATAATTTTTCCATTCCCTTGAATGTTGCTATAACCGAGTTATTCTGTATGAGGCAGAACTGTAATAATGCCATCCCAGAGAAAAGTGCCACCTTAGGCAGTCACCTCTAAAACTTACCTCATGCAATTTTATGGTTATTTAATGGCCATTTCATTCAGAAAATTTTTTTAGATAGTGATTCGCTTTGCATTTCTGTTTTGCAATAATTTATTCCTGTATTTTCTTATATGATGACACTAAAAATGATCAGCCAGATGTTAATCTGGAGAAAACATGAAACATTTTCAACTCCATCTTAATCATTTCAAGATAAATAAGTAAAAATGTCAAAGATTTTCAAGCAGAGATTTGCCAAAAGCATGTAATGAATAAATTTAAAAATGTCAGAATATTTCCTCTAAGAGTACTTAAGACTTTTGTCTCATTATATTCTCAATTTATTCAAATGTCAGGTTATTTCAGTTTTTAAATAATTTATTAGTAATAATATTCAATACTGCTTTGTCAATAAAACTGTTGAACAAGAAGTTTGAAATAGAGGTTTTCTTGGCATTTAACTAATAATTTTAGAAATCTCTATTTAATATTTTTAGCTTTAGGTGTCTAATTTTCTATATCTCCATCAGTAAGACTTATTGCACTTAGTTTAATGCAGGGCATTGAACCATAATTTTTTGTTACTATTTTCTTTCTGGTTTTCATAAAACACAAAATATCAGTTCAGTTCCTGTTTTGCTCTGTCAGTCGCCAGTGAACTGATTTGAACCATTTTTGCTCCAACTTTAAATCCTTTTGGAGAAAATTCCAGAGATTTTAAAACAATTCTTTGCTAAGTTACATATCTTTTAATTCAATCAAATACATCTTCACTATAAAAATGGTGCTATTTTTAAATAACACAACTAATAAACACTTAAAGTAAAAATGTTTTAATTTTAAACATTTTTTTTGTTTTCAGTAAAAAAATTGAACGTGAGAATCTAGGGCACGTGCACAGTATATATACGAGGGCAAATCAAAAAGTTAAGGCAATTTATTTTTTATTAAATCAAGAAAAGGGACCCACCTTGCACAAGCTTTGCGATGTTGGAGGTTGTCGTGCATGATCGAATACGCAGAGCCATAGCTGATGTCTAACATTCCGGAAATAGCAGAAACAGTAATCCGTCTGTTTTCTTGAATGAGAGCATTAATTTGATCCACATTGTTTGCCATTGTTGAAACTGTTGGGCGGCCTGAACGGTCTTCATCATCCACACTCGTTTTGCCACTTCTAAACCTTTCCACCCATTCGTACACCTTTCTTTGACAAATACACTTTTCTCCATACTGTTCTAACATTCTTCTGTGAATCTCGGAGGGTTTGACCCCTTCTGACCACAAAAATCTGATCACAGCACGTTGTTCACAATAGTGCAATTGGAAAGCGGAGCCAACATGTTTACACCTTGACTATACAAAAAAACACTTGAGTGCAGGAAACTGGCAAAACATGAGTAGACTTGTTTAACAATGTAGTAAGTATGGAGTGTGCTCTGACATGCGGTATTAGTTTTACAAGTAAGTTGCCTTTACTTTTCGATTTACTCTCATATACAGTGGCGGATTTAGGGGGGGTCGCACATGTCGCTTGCCAGGGGCCCCAGGTAGTAGGGGGCCCCTTACATATGGCCATACTTCTCAACCTAGGCTCCGTGAAATGTTGTGGTTACGTATAGTCCGAATTAGATAATACTGATTGTGTAAGTAAAAACGAACGTTTTTTTGCTGAAGACATCGCTCTTTGGCCTGAAATGTTAAGTGAAAAAATGATAGATCATTTTGTATTAGATAAACCAAAAAATTTTGGCAACTTAAAACTTTTAAAGTGTTTGTACAGTTAAAAAGAAAGAACTTATTATAGGGGCCTTTGCGATGTTCATTTTTATCGAATTAAAAAAGATGGTGTGAAAGAAAAGAGAGTTTGGCTTGTCTTCTCGGAAACAAGCAAATCTGTTTATTGCTATGTTTGCAAAATGATTTCAAGATTGCTGGTAAAATCTAATCTTGTAAAAGGGTTTCAAAACTGGAAAATAATTTTTTCGATTTTAGCAAGGCATGAAACTTCCAAAGACCACATAACAAACGTGTGCATTGTTTAGGCGATCCTCAAAAATGAACAGAATAGACAGATTTATTGAAAGAAATAGAAATACAAGAAAATTATTGGAGGGAAGTGCTTAAGAGGGTTATATCAACTATAAAATTAGTTAAATTTCCCATCTTTGTGAACAAAAGGATGAGAAATTCGATTCACTAGCTATTTCTGCTATGGTTCTTGTTGAAAGTACAATTTTTTAAAATTACTAAGGTACTCATGAATCATAATCTTTATTTTATCATTTCTTCTCATGCTTTCAGGGCATCATTTGGCCAATAGCTATGTTGCTTCATGATGTGATCAAAAGCTTCTGAAAACCTTTGCTGATGAGGCATTGTGTGGACTTTGGATACTGCTACTTAACAAGGTAATGTATTTTAAAACCCAGTCTCTTTTCTCATCAAAATTTTAATTTTTCTTATTAAAGAGCACACGTTGGTGATTTCAGAGTTGCAGTGATGTCAGGTGCTCTTGGAATGGTAATGCAACTGTAAATAAGAATGATGTGTGGCCTGATAACTGGAAATTTAGCATTATAACCAGTGGATTTAGATTTTGCGGGTCTCTGGAAAATATTTAAGACTAAAATCCTAATCCTAAATTTAATTCAACTATTCTTTTTGCAATGTAGCTGTAAAATGTGATATATACTCATAATGACTCAGCACCCTCAGCCAGTTGCGGAATGGTAAATTGAAACAGCCCTGGAAATTGTTAGTGGACCAGCCACCGGAGACATACCATGTTAATGTAAAATTTCTCTGTTGTGGGAAAGTGGGAAGAGGGAATGTTCTTAAATTACTATTAAAATGCTAAAGACAAAACAAAATATACATTTATACTGAAAAACAAAAAAATCAACCTATCAAATACTTTTTAATGCCTTGTGCACTTTCAGAGACTGTATATGTAATAGTAAATATACAGTAGGATCTTGATAACTGTCATTAATTGTTTCCCCAATGATTAGCAAAATGACCATAATCGAAACCGATTGTCCCATATGAACAGTCACAGGTCAATAATTTGTTCAAAAAGACCTTACACGTATCATATAAAGCTGAATTTTTAGGCCTCAGTTTGCTTGAAATTTTAGACTCTGCGGCATTTTCATTCATTCATTTCTAGTTTCATTTGAAGGGACGTCACATTTTTGGACCTTTTAGCAGCATTGTCACTAACACTGCGTTTTGGGACCATTTTGATCACTTGAGGTTTAATAAGCTGTAAAATATTTAAGAAATATGTTAGCTGTTGGAAAATGAGTTGACAGTTATACTGCAGCAACCCGCAAATGGTGAACGACCGCTAGGGGCACCATTTCTCCGATCAAATTCTTCAAAAAGAAAACCCGGGGCTTGTTGGTAGTATTTCAGCCTTCGACCTTTTAGAACCCACGTGGGTAACCAGGAAGGGAAAGGCAGGAATACCAATTCTTCCTGGTAACATTTAACTACGAACCCCTGAACCCCTGTGATTCGTCCTGTTCTACCCCTCTCTCGTAAAAGTACAGACCTTATGACCTTCGTTAACTCAGTATAGGGGCTCGAACCTTGAGGTCCAGACCAACGAGTTCATGAACCTGTCTCTTCGCAGCACTAGTCGACCTCATCGTTTGCAATAAAATTTAAACTATTTTATGTTGTTAACCTAGTTAGAAAGTGATTCAAGCATCGAATCCATCTTTTAAACATTTCTCTACGGTAAAGAATAAGATTTTTATTCAAAAAATAAAATTTGCATACATGTGAGCATGAATAAGTTGTTATTTATCGTAGAATTACATTTAAAAGATGCTCTTAATCAGCATATTTACCCGGACACGATGCTTTAGTTACTTTCTCACAAAGTTAACAACATTAAACAATTCAAATTTTACTATAACTGACGTGGTCGGCTAGTGACCCCTGCTGCGAAGGGATGGGTTCTGTTTTGGGTATTGACCTCAATGCTCGAACCCCAAATCGGAGTTTATGATGGTCCCAACTACGAGTTCTTTGCTTTGCATAGATGTGAGTCTATACATCGAGAACTTGTCGCCATGCTTTGATTCAATTCGACTAAGTGTGTGCCAACCTTTAGGATAATGACACCTAGCATGGCCATTTTGCCATATTGGCTGTCCTGTTATAATCATTCTGTGGCTTTACATCTGCTTATAACTCTCCTTATTTTGTCTTTCTAAATAGTCTTTATAATCATTCTTTCTATTGCTTGGCTATAATTGTGAGAGTGAATATACGTAGTTCAATTGAGTTCTATGAATTTGTTTTGCAGTTCTGAATTTTATGATTTATTTTTCTCTTTCGTTATCATGTTAATCTCATGCTTTATCAAATAACATCGTGAGAAATATGTAGTCATTGTTTAAAAGGCTCATTAAAGGAGAATATATATAAGATTTTCTCTGGTCAATAATTATCCCAATTGGGAATCATTCTTTTATTTTCGCATACTGCTATTTAACTATGATCAACTTTTCATTATAAGCAGTGTAGAGTTTAATAGTGAAAATAATAGTGTTGTTTTATTTTATGAGTGTTTAGAAAAAATTGTTTTGATTAAAAAATTTCGAAAACTGAAAAATACCACCCAAACCTTTTACGAATGACGACATTCGTTATTTGTGCAAAGATGATTGATTATAAAAAATTCAATTGATTGTACACATTTTCAGAAATACACACACACTGATTTAATTATTAAGTATTTATTAAACCTCAAAACACGTGATTCATTTCTATGAAGAACCATCAAATATAATTTGTAGATGAGTATGCAGGTATGGGTGCATAATCGAAGAAAAATACAAAGGTAGTAATCTAGAAATTATATTGCCTGTCTATATTCTTATCAAAATATTTATTTAGTAGATATCATCTCCTTTTATATAATAACACAAGGTACAAGTTTTTTTTGTGTAAACATTTTCTGCCAAAAATTCATGAAGCAGACACTTTCCGTTTTGGAATAGTGCACGGGGATTCGTTGTCCAGAGGTTTGATAAATAAATTTCAACAAGTTTTTTCTAGTTGAGCACGCATACTTGCTTATTTATTTTTTCATAGAATAATATGTACAAAGGATTTTTTTTATTCTTTTTTCTTTTCAATCTCTTCAGAAATGGGAATGTCTCTGTACAATTTTTTTATTTCTTTCATACATCAATAAAATTAATTATTCATAGTAATGTCCATATGCAAAAAAATAAACAAATGAGAAAATTGACATCTCCTTCTTCTCTTTACGAGGGTGACGCGTTTGTAGCCGCATTCGCCTCGTCGTTTTAGATCGATATATTTATATTTACACCACTTAACTTTTTTATTTTATAAATCAGCCGCGAAGATCGAACATGACGCTTCTGTCATCAAATTAGAGGATTGTATTTCTATTTTCGTACTTTCTTTTTTTTCCCAAACAACGGAAGTGTTCAATCTTCTTTTGTTGTCTTATTTATTTAGTCCTCACCTAATTTTGCGCAATGGGCTGATTAGCGCACGAAATTAATCATATGTTATGTATATTTATGAGCAGAAAAATATGGCAACGTTTTTAATTTATGTATATATCTCGATGAGAATCGGGGAAGAGAAGGATGTCGTTCTTTCTTTCGATTTATTCCCTCTAAAAAAATTGAATTGTCAACATTTTTAAAGTGACCTAACAGAACAAATTTTAAAGAGCTAACGGAGATTGTTTAAATTGGGCATTTTAAACATTATAATGATATTGAGGCTCTTTTGGTTTGTTTTCTTGAAGTGAATACTCTTAGTAGAATGTTATATCTGTTACTATATTCGTTTTTGGGCATTTGTTATCGAACGAAAATAGCACAAGTCGACTGCCTCACTCCACGATTCATTTCAATACGATGAGCATCGAGTTGATTAAATTCTTTATCGATTAATGTATTTTAAAAGTTGTTCTGACAATAGAACGACGATTTTATTAATGTTTCTTAATTTCTTAAATAATAAAAAATTAAACTTTTTTCACATATGACTCGATGACAAATTTTAATTTTAACGCTTTTGAAATGTTTTTAAAAAATTTATTGAGATTTTATTAACTCGAAGCTCATCTGTCCCTTGCAACGCTTTTTTCATTAAAACGAAAGTGCATAAGCGCATGACTCGTTCTGCCTTATCAGATCTTTTTTTTCAGTCCCAAAAAGTGAGCAAAATTTTGGAATGTTTCTTCTTAAATGAAAGAGGTAGAGGGTGAGAAATGGTAGCGAGATGTCGGGAATAATTCTTCACGCGCTTACTAAAACATATTTCGTTGTTTCTGAAATGAAAAAAAATTCGATGACGTATGATAGGATCTTTTTGGACGCAAAGACGGAATAATCACCGATATTTTTTTTTCAATGCGATCCGAGGAAGGCGAATTCGCTTCGACACAAAATATCTGCGAAAGTTCATTATTTCTTTACCCGATTGATGACATTAGAGCAAATATTTCACGGTTTGACACTCATCGATTTTAAATAATGTAGCTTTTGTGACCTATCGCTATCTGATGGAGATGCTGTAATGACTCATGTGAGTGAATTAAAGAGCGAAATATGAAACTAGATCTCCACTTTCCCGTTTTTTGGATTAGTACCCATAAATATTTTCAGAATAAAAAACTATGAAATATGAGAAAAAATGACAAATTCTTTAAAGTAATAACCGCCGTTTTTGGCACGGCGTCTTTTTAATCTACTCTTTTAAAACACTCCAAGATTATTCTGAATATTAATAGGGAATCCGTGGAGGAATTTGACGGGCAATACTTGAATCCGATACATAAAGTTCTTTAATTGGTGTTGAAATTTCAATCCTGACAATATTACTTGGAGAAGAATCGGAATGAAGGAAGTATTTCCGTGGTTAGCTTCTATCTTCGAGTTTTATCGGCTGGCTAATTTGGTCGGGAGTGGACTTTGTTTTTTGACGACGTGGAAGTGACGTATCTTGACGTTGTTTTTAAGAGCGATGACGGAAGAAATTTTGTGAGGCCCATGAGAGCGGAGAGGAGGAGAGGAGATAAAGAGCGAAGGAATCGCGGAAGTCGTTGGGATCGGCGCATCGCACGCCTTGCCTCCAAAATTGACGTCTTTTATTCCGAATTCATTCCCCCTTTCGCCCCTTTTCGTGCAAACAGTACACCCGAGGTGACCGTACGGGATCGGAATTGCGTGGCAATAGCTTAAAAAAAAAACGTGATGCCTTCGTAAAAAAGAATGTTGAAGTTTGGTCTTCTTCTAAACGGGAAAAGACTCGTCGCAATAAAGTCCTTGTTCTTCCGTAGATGTTTTTCTTTGATGCATTAATTGCTCTGTCTTGGAGGCGTGGGGTAGGAGTAAAAGGAGAAAAAATGAAATGAATTTTTTTTCGTAGTAGTTTCGTCCGAACCTATTTCACCAACCTTTTCTTCGACTAAGTTCTCTTTTTTCTTTTGGCACGGGAAAGGTTAATGCGATTGTTTTTGTCACGAATTTTCGTCCCCCACACTCGTGAAAATGATCGGGAATCGAAGGCGGAGAGAGGGAGATGTTGGTCGAAGGAGAGGCGGAGTGATACATCGAAGAAGGAAAGTCATCGTTTGCCTTTCTATTCATTGATATGGCGACCGAGAGGATGTTGTTCTCTTCCGTTCCCTTTCTCGTCCTCTTCGCTCTTCCTTCCGCACTCGCAAGCGTTGCTTCTCCCGCCTCCGTCACAACCCGATCTCCTTCCTCTCGCCTCGCTCCTGGATGCCTCCGTTGTCCTCCTCCCCCTTTCAACTTCCCGACCCCACTCCTCCTCCTAGCCCTTAAACACACGAGCATTCCCTTTTCACTTCCCAATTCCGTCGTAAATGGTTCCGGAGGCGATGTTGCCCACGAGTCCGGGCCCGGACGCTACCGTGGGGAACTCGGCCCACTTGGTCAGATCGATTCCTGGAAGGATCCCGCTGCGGCATGGCACTCGGGGATTGCTGCGTAAAAGAAAGAGACAGATATGAAACACTAACCGCATGAATCGATTTTTAAATCCCATTCTCCCTTCTGTCACAGTTATTTGTAGTGTGCGTGTCGTCCAAGCTTTACACTGTTATCGTTCTAGTTATATTTAGCCATATTAGGAGTGAAGTTCTGTTTTTGAGTAAGTGAAAGTAAATTAAATAAATAAAAAATTTCCCTCGGAGAGATTATTGACTTCAATATGACTACATTGCACCTTGTTCAATTTTGAAACTATTTTCTTGTCCTAAAACAATGACTGAGAATGTTATTGGAATGTAAGGAAACGGAAAATGAGTATTATTCATAATTAGTTATAGTCAGTGAATAGTTAAGTTTGGCACACTCACATCTCGTGGTCTGGAAGTACCATAGGATAGACTTGGATGGTATCGATGAGGTCAGTGTTGTCACATATGAGACGAGAAAGCCTAGATTTCCTGATTTCATGTAGTTGCTCTGGAAATAGGATGGGAAAAAATTTATTTGAGGTTTAATTATATTTGTTTATTAACAATTATTTGAGGTTACACAAATGATGACTTTAATACATCTACATGATACCCTGAAAATCGCCAGATCGGTTGGTGGCATATAAAAATTACTGTACGACAATGTGTTCTTGAATCTATTAAAGTTGGGAAAAAATGTTTGAAAAGTAAAATAATCCTTAACTAGGTTTACTTTGAAAGTTAATTTTTTGATCATTCATTCAATAGGTTTGATATTCTTGTTTCGTGAAATTGTTCAAATCTCACTCATAGTGGAATATAACTACTTTTATCCTTATTAATCATTACGGAGAATTTTCGCCTCCAAGGTCAGAAAATGTATTTCGTTTCACATATTTTGACATTTTCTTTTAATAAATATCTTAATAGGCCATTTGAATCCTTTACTACAGTCTACAGGTATTGAAGTAAAGAAAAATATGAGAATGGGCTTTTATTTAGTGACGTTATCATCGAAATACTTCACCTACGCTCCATCGTTTTTTTTTAAATGACCACGGTTAAGTTGAAAAATGTTTAAAACTCATAGCTATCATTTCCACTTGAATATCTATATCCATACCTTGCTCGTGTTTGTGTCGATAAATTTTTTATATTACCAAACTGTAAATTCGATAACTTTTTTTATCATTTTAATTAGACCACCTTCTGACCATCTTATGATTAACAGTAGATTTAAAAACAAAGTGCTCAATTATCCGACTTTTATCTTAGGGAGAGAAAAACCTAGGAGGGCATTTTCGTTAAAAATTCCAACTATTATAAGAGGACTGAAGTCAATCGAAAAAAATCGTTGAAATCGATATGAATGTTTGAGTGCCTTACTCACCTGGGGTGAAAGATGATGGTTGGTTTCCAAGCTCGTACCAGAATCTGTCTCCTCTCCTCGAGTAACTGAACTGGGTGGCAATGATGCAGGCGAATGTTGGTCCCACCATAGATCCTGGAAGTGGCCTCTCAGAAACTCCTCCAGACCACAAGTCAACGTCTGATGGATGTCTAATCATAGCGAGAAGGAATATTTGAGATAGAAAAATCTCTATCGGAGATAATATTAATTCAAGGTTAGGCTGAGTCAATGCTGCAGAATTAAAAATTAATAGGATTTGGAAGAATAACGAAAAAATAAAATTTGCATTTCAGTTTTTCTGTATCAGATACATCATTTTAGCTTCAGCGAGGTAATGTCAAAAACGTTTGTCGCCATCCGGCGCTCGATAATGAAATGAAACAAAATATATATAATTAATGCATTTCTGAAAAATCTTCCGCCACGGTGCTCCTCAAAAAAAATTAAAATTAAATGGAATCGAGGACTTTTATCGCACCGATGTTGTATCTATCATCCATGAAATTTTTACTCGCCCTTACATTGGTTTATGGACATGATTTAACTCCAACTTCGTCTACCAAACGTGGAATACTTACTCGTAGATAGAGCTGTAACGGTTGATGGTTTCGTTTGTCATCGTTCCAAAGAGTTCTGCGAAGTTGTCTGCACCTGGAAGGCCGCAGAACTTCCTGTTTGTTGCAAAGGAGAGAGAGAAATGCAACAATGAGATCGCGGAAGAAGTATCGGTCTCCCTCCCTCAAGCTCCCACTCCAGGGAGATAGGCAACAAGACACGCGCGTATTAGAAACCTTAAAAAGGGTCGGATTTCATATACCGTCAGAGAAAGCGGCAGCGTTTGTAACACCCGGACAAAGGCCAAGCAATGCGTACGTATTTTTTTTTCATCAACACGTGCGGAAATTTTTCGTTGTTATTTTCTTTTAAAGGCATGCGTTTGCGTCATGGCAAAGGTAACAGTGCCATGAGAAAGCGAACCCGAAAAAAGTGTATATTCTATATTTGAAAAGTCTCGTGCCGCCTCATATGTTGAATAGACCGATGGCGGCGTTGCGGTTTTTGTATGAATTCAATACCGTTTTGATCCGTTCAGATTTATTTTTGTCTCGACCGCGTCCTTGTATGCAAAAGAATGTGGAAATTACTTTTTGCGGCTGACTCGGCAGATTCGAAAAAGAAAACGATTTTGAAAAAAACAAGTTGAGTGTCAAGCGTGTCTCGCCGCAGTCCTCTCTCCCTCCGAGTTGGATGTAGTATTTGTTTACGAGTAAAGAGGAGGGAAGCGTTCTTTGAAAAAAAATATAAATAAAATTTACCTGAACTCCATGTAACCGGGAAGGCCGAATTCACGTCCTCTTTGCATGTTGAATGATGCCAAGTCGAGACCGAATCGTGCTCCGATCTTCTTGAAAAGATGGTTGGTCACCTGTCGCGGAAAAAAAGAACAAAAGATTGTACTCGGCGCTTGAAAATAAGGCGAAATGAACCTTGAGTAGTGACATAACTTGTCGGGCAAGGAAAGAGAAAGTGTTTCTCAATATCCATCGATGTATTTTATGTTTAAAAAGTCACTTTCCTTGCAAAAAAAGAAAATGTTTTAGGCGTTTTCAAGAAATTTCTCGAGAACTCCTGCTGGGCGCTTTTATATACTGGCGACATATTTACTTTTAAACTTTGGATAATATTTATAAGAAAAGTTGAAAGTGAAATTTTACATAGAAGTCATCTGACCAAAATTTTATCCGTCGCACATGATGTTTCTCTAGTTTCAATGATAACAATACTTCATAGATATAAAAATAACTTGACTTTGGTTCAGAACTTGTGAGCAGGAAAAATCATTCCTTAACTTTGAACGTCCGTTGAAGATCGCGGAGCGAATTTCGTAACATAATCAAATATTAATTTACCTCTTGCGTCACTGAGTCGTCCATAGCCTGTGCCACTTGGTTCATGAGACCCATGAAATACTCATCAAGGACACCAGCGCGGTAAAGGTCATATGGCTGACGGATGAGGTCAGAAAGACGTTTTGATGCTGAAAAAAAGTATCGTCGTTTAGTCGTATTTATGAATCGATTTTCGCCGTATTCGTTCAAGGAGTTAATTTGTTCTCCTGGGGTTGCCCAAGATTCTCAACATGGCGTGATTTATCGGTAAAAACTAAAATTCTGATTTTAATGCTTTATTGATAAGATTGAGCGTGTGCGGAACTTCATATTTTTGTTTGCTCTGAGGTGAAATTTAGTGGTTCAAAAACTTTAAACAATTTCTTTCAACTTAAATACTAACATCCAGGGCTAAAGGATTTAGTTTTCTTTAGAGTTCAATGGTTTCGTATTAATACTTACCAATGAATTTATGAGCTTTGCTCCACCTCTCTACGGCTGTCGGGAGGAGGGAGTGACCGAATCTGTAAGCTGCAGCTGCGAAAGCATCGATGACGTTAGGGTTGACTTCTGGGTCATATCCATCCCAATATCCCTGACAAAGAGAAATTAAAACATTTAGCTGTCTACGTCTATGGTGATTCCGTTCCTTAAATTTATAATCTCGGGTTTTTTATAATCGCTACCAATATCATAAGATCTTGGGAGAAAAGGCAAATCTCTTATCAAATTAAAACAATATCTTACTAAAATGGTAAGAGGGATCTAAAGAATAACAGAGTTCCTAATCAATAATATAATCATGGAATACGACCAATTAATTCATCAACAAAGTTATAAGTGGTAATTTAAAAAACGGGCTATTAGTTACAGGAGATAAAAGATCCTAAATCGATTTACTTAGGCAGCGTTATACAAGAGCAAGATGAAAAATTAAATTAAACACAAGGAAGGCTTTTAAACCAATTGAAAAAGTGTATATTGGATGGATGGCAAGAGGAGTTTCATTGGGTTAAATTAAATATGTGAAACTTCATAGAAGACATACGAAAATATATCGATGAGTCAATTGAAACTAGTCTCATGGTAATAAAAAAAATTATGGGATTTGGAGATGGAAAATTAAATAATTTTAAAATGACAGATTATTCTTAGAAGAGGATGATGAAGAAAATGTCGCGCATGAGCTGATTCTCGGATGCTATTGCATAATAAGCAATACAGAATTTAGCGATGCAAGCACAGCTTAATCCGGCACTCATTGCAAGTGTTTAAAGGAATTCGTATACTTATAAGTGTAAGTAATGACAATAATAAAAATATAATCGAAAAAGAATCAGTAATTTGATATCATTCTTAAAGAATACCCAAACGTGAGAGTAGCATGTTTCACAGGAGCATAAAAAGCGAACGCCGAATGGTTTAACCCAGGGAAATTTTTTAAATCAGATATTTACCACCAAATAGAACCGCAAAACACCAAAATAGGGGTAAAAAGCCGTTAGAAAGTTCACTAGTATTGGTGTTGCTTTGTTTTCGTAGTTTTCCGCCTACCTTCGTAATCCACTTTGATGAATGGTAATATCAGGGTCGGTTTGGACTCAGGTGTTAGTATGTAGCCACTCTCGGTTGACTGGTTTTCAGGACGATTAGAGTGGACTTGTTTTCGATCTCTTTACGAGTCAAGGATTGGAGAAGATTACAGTACTTACTACACGGACGACGTCGGCGAAATTTCCTAGGGGACATAGTCCGTACAGAAAAACAATAAGAATTTTTAAAAAATTCAAAACTAAAATCTTTCTGCTTTATAAAATAATAAAACAAGGAAATTTTCAGATTATTTGTTCGTTATAAAAGATTTTGGTGTCATTTCCTTTTCATTACTGTTGCTTTACTTATCGGGAACTTCTGCTAGTAAATAAATAAATTTCGGACGAAAGCACATAAAAGATTTTATAAAAACAGGAAAAACCACCCGTGGAAATTTCAACGCCCGGGGTCAGTGAGGGTGAAGAGAAAAATATGCTTTATTCCCTCCCATTTTTTTTTAATCCCAACGAAACGGGCGGTGCGGAAACCGATTGACCTTTTTAAGGCAAGAGACTGGGTCAGCAAATAGGATATCGAGGGTGAGGGTGGAGTGTCGGGTTGTGGAAAGGTGTCGCGAAGGGCGGAGGTCGATCAGGAAAAGGAGGCGAGATGGGTGGGACCGGTGGAAATAGGCGGGAAAGCGGTCCAGCGCATTTAACCCACGATTGGGGTTCATATCGCCCGGTGGACGATAGTTTATGAGAAGTTTATACGCCGCTTCCGCGGTGGGAGGGAGACGGAAAAGGTCGGTCCAGTTTTTACTGTTGTTTTTCGTCCGTGGACGTGGGAGACTCGACAGAAAATGCTGGAAGACTTACCGAACGACGCGTTTGTAAAAAAAATAAAAGACGTGCTTGCGTGACCACGTTCTCGCTGTTCCACGTGCAAAGGGGTGACCGAACTTTAAATCGTCGCGAAAAAAAAAGATTGGAGAGTTGTGAAGTTAAGTAGAGGAGGGATCGGGGAATTTGTCGAGCTGGGTGGAGCGTAAACATGTCCCTCGCGAACTCGGGCGGTTCATATAGGTGAGGCAAGGTGAAGGTGAGCCGGAGGTGGACGTCGGAATTTATTTCCCTGTTGGTGCCTTTGAGGAGGATGTGGCTGCCACGGCAACAAGGGCACGGGGGCGTGGGAAGGGAAGACAGATGAATGGAGGAAGAAATAAAGGACGACGACGTCCTGTTCGGTAAGACAGGCAGCGGAGGCGGAGAGGTTTCAAGGAGATTGCCTTAAGATGGTTTACAATAATATCGGGTTAATAAATCGAATGAACTTTAATTCTGAAAATCCAGGGACGAGTCTGTATTCGAATCTGATGGTGTCAGAGAGGAATTAAGTTTCTGTTGAAAGTTATGCTTCAAAGACTTCTCATAGTGTGGGTGGGGAAATTAATGACGTAAAACAGGAAAACAATTAACTAATAGATAGAGATGAAAGAACCGTCACAAAAGGAGTTTTTATAAAGTATTATGAGACTCTTTCAAGTCGTTTTTAATTTGTTTAGTAATCTACGAGAAGAATTTCACGAACGCGTGAAATGTTTTGGTTTAATTAAAAAATAATAATAACATAGCGTCGACTGAATATATAGTACATGCATAGTAATTGGTGGGATTCAATGAAATATCATAGAAACACAGAGGAAATGGAATTTTATTCTACCTGCTGTTTTTATACAAAAAACAGAAATTCAAACAAACTGTAACACGATTAATATTGCGAATTTGGAATTGTGATAATTTCACGACAAATAAAATGTACCTGTCGTATCTTTTATTTGAAGTAATCAACTGTTCCTGCTATTTAGAGAATGAAATATACTATTTACTATTTCAATGCTGAAAATATTTCTATAAAGACGGCGAAACTCTGAATGTAGAATAAACTTTAATTATAAGGAATAAAAATATCATCAAAATTATACCAATGAAGTTCATGCATTTAAGATTTGAGAAAAGTAAAACAATATGGGTTTTATGATAACTTTCGATATTGAGAAAACCTTTATTACCTAGTTTTACGCACTTTACTTCCGTAGCTTCTCCTTGACACGTCAGTATAATACAAACGAGCGAGGAATAAAATTGAAAACGGGAGCGATTGAGGTGAAGAGGGCTGGAACAGCGAACGGGGAATTCTCTCGAAGACGAAAGAGCTTCGGGGCTTGAAATTTACAACGTATGCAAAAGGAAGTTTCCTTAAAGATTGGGAAAGAAAGCCGTCTCCTCCGTCGTTGGAGCAACTTTTTTCCTCTTTTCCCTCTCTCTCTCAACCTCCCATTGCTCGCGCGCCTGTGTGGGTAAGACCGAATCTGAATATTCCCGCGCCCAATGAGAGCCGGCATTTTCGAGCCTATTTTGTGCTTTTTTCTTCTTCCTCGAATCCGACGCGGTTGAACCCGGCTGATGGATGGGAGACGGAGTGATTGGGAGGGGATTTAGAGGGGCGGCGGAATAGATAGCTCTGATCTGGCCCCACTCACCTCTTTCTGCAGTAACAGTCCGAACTTGTGCATGACCTCCTTGCCGAGGATGATGGGGAGGAATTCATTGAAGGTCACGTGCTGGACTTCGGCTATCACGATCCTCCTTGACTCTTGGTAAAGTGTCTCGTCGTCCCAGTGGGGGTTGATGAGTGATAGGGCGTGGGCGACCCTGTTGTGCTCGCGGGCCATCAGTATGTGCATGCAGGCCAGGACCAGTTGTTCGTTCACTCTTATTTCGCCTGTAATGGAGAGTTATTGAGGATGCCGTCTATATTTTCTTTCAGTCTCTCTCCCTTCCGGCTCCTGAAATTTATGGAGCCGGTGATTGTGCGAGTGTACGTGAGGGGGTAGGGAGTAATTTCAGTGAAATGGACGGCGCTTCCGGTGGATTTTTTATAGAAAAAAATAGAGGAAACCGTCTGAAAAGAAACATAACAGGAAATGCGTGCTTTATATTTAAATTCGCATTTTCCCTCTCAAAGCCGCGCGTATGGCAGAGGATGTCGTTGCTTCATACATACGGTATGAAAATAAAATTTTTAGCTCGCCCCATGGCTGGAGTACAATTGATAAATTAGATAGCTCCCACGCCACGGGAAACAGAATACACATTTCTGATATAAAAAGAGCCGTCATTAGTGGTGGCTCACGGACTTGTAAAAGGATTTCTGTTTGTGAATCTACCATCAGTGAATCATCAATGATGCTGCCGAAGTGCTCACCTTAGTTTCCAAGACTATCGCTGCTACCAAAACATTTCCAGGCCTTGAATTACTAATAAAAATCTTAAAGATACAGTGACGTAGCTATTGCTTTGTGGGTTAGAGCATCCACGTAATTCCTATTACAACGTGCATTTCCATTGAAATATCAAATTTGACTTTTTCGCGAAAATAATACTCTCTCTTATACTGCGTATGGAGAAAATAAAAAGGACTAGTCGATCTGTTAATTAAACGCATTTTCTTTGACAATATGCTCGACCCCTGCATTCGCTTGTAGCTGTAAGTATAAATGTATTTTGGTTACAGTTCTAACGTAAAAGGTAGAAGGATCACACAAGGAGAGGTAGAATTAATAAAATATCCATATTCTTTGGTTATCATGTGCTCGTTATGGAACAATCAATTTGATAGCGAATAAAATAACCCACTTAAATGGATCTACAGATCTTTGTCGAAAAAAAGCCGTGCGATTTAGAGAATGAAAATGGATTTATGCGATGAAAATAAAATTATAAAGGCGCTTTCCAATCAATTTTTCCTTTAACGACCATTTGGAAAATTATAGCATACGAAGTTAAATCGTTCGGAATAATAACTTGTTTCAGTATTTCGTTGTTAATTTTTCCAAAAGTAATTGCATTAGAGGAACTTCTCAGCAACGAGAGTGTTAGCATATTTAGATTTTTTTGACCGAGTGCAAAGCTATAGGCAGATGAATACGTAGACACTCGATGTTTCCCCATAAAAAGTCCAAGAAATCGGAAATATCTAGGGTAAACTTTTATTCTGATCGCTTCCAGTTGTTTTCGATTGGTATAACTAGAAAGTGAATGAATTCCTGAAAATTAAGCGCCTCCTCCAATTAACATGTTTGCCATTAGGACGAGACTAGACGAACTCGGGGTGAAAGTTATTATTATATATATATATATATAACTGACCCTATAGAGGAAACTCATAGTTGTCTATCCTTAGTGTTTTACTTGTTTATCGTTGGCTTAACTGATTAAAAGGCTTCGCTCGCGGTGATTCCGTTGTTGAGCAACATCTCGTCAAAAACCGTAGAAGCTTACATCAGTAAATTTACAGACAGTTTCTTGACTAATCGGTTATAATTTAAGATTTAGATGAAAGGAAGAACCAAAGATAAACAATTAACTATATGAAATTGACTAAAAATGCAAAGATCTCATTAGTTTGAAATTTATTCGTCTTAATCACCGTCGTTTCTTCTCTATTACTTTATTTTAATGTCATTAAGATTGATTACGTTACATTTTAATTATTTTTCGCAAGTTTTTGCAATCTGTATCCATTTTCAAAGTCCAGTTTCAATAGATGAAATTCTAGCAACGTCGGAAAGCCTATAATTTTATTTCCTGAGCGTAAGATTATCTTTTTTGCAACGAATGATTTTGAAAAGTCAAATTCGCAACATCGACGGAAGGCACCCTTTATTCGCAGGACCTTCAAAGTTTCCGCCGAAAGCGACATCTGACGGGAATGATATCTACCGGCGATGAAATCATAGCTCATGTCGAAAAAAATAACGAATCAGAAAAGAGATTGACATCGACGGGCGCCAGGCGGAGTCCAAATATTCGCCACTGTTTTCAAAATATCGACCTTTTCTTCTGTCGAAATAATTGAAAGCCCTTCGGGGGGAAAGTTTTTCGGGCTGCCCGAGCAACTGACCCAAATATAAGCGAGCCACTGCTACTTTTTAAAAGACCACCGATCGGAAATTAATAAGGGAATGCCGATATTACCAGTAATTGACCCACATGGGCGACAGAATCGACTATTTTTACTATCAAATGGGGGTCAGAGTTGATCGATTCAATTTGCGGAATCGTGTCGCGTGACCTTACATTCATAATAGCCTGGGAAACGAACGAGAAGAAATAAAACTTTCGAACTTTGGAATTCGCCTTGTAACCTTCCGGAGGTGGGATAGTGATATGTATCTTTATTCCGCCCGAAAGAATTAGTTTTGATTTAGAAAAAAACATGCCTTAATGCGAAAACTTGATTTAGAAGATGTTCTACATAAATCACAGAAAACTTGCTGAATTGCCGCTGAAGACGGCTGCCTTGTAGCCTAAATGCCCGTGAAGTATTTCCATAGATATATCTTAACGATGGAATCATAAGATGAAGCTGGTAGAGGACAGAAACGTTCGCATAGTTCATCAATTAGATGGCTCCAATAGCTATAAAAAGACTGATTTTTCCAACCTTTCCGTTGCTGTTCGATCTACTTAAAATTACCAATTTGATTTCAGCCAAGAGGAGAGTTCGATATATTTTTTTTAGATTGGCACAGGTCGGCCAAGTCGACAAAAGTTTCTCTTCTAATTTCAATTAACACACAAACATAAATATTCACATTCGATTTGTCAAAGGCATACGGCAAATGGTGTTGCCTTACCTACACTTTAACGAAAATATCGGTTAGATTATCACATCTTGCAACAAGAAACAGTATTTATTGCCATTTCCAGTGTTTATTTGAACGTATTTCATTTTAGATTGTTATCGAAGCATAGACTACAAACGAAAACCTCCTAAAATATGTCGCCCAATTCACTGGAAAAAATTGAAAAAGAGTGCACTTATCTTACAATTAGATATCTCCAGCAGCCATAACAAGGTTTTTTTTAAAGAATGTACTTTCGATGAATCACCACTGTAGCCGACTAGCATTTTGTTTTTCATAATCTTGTTATTGAAGATACCTCAGATAAGTACTCTTTTTTTTCAATTTTTTTTATCGAAGCGCTTACTCTTGGGTTAGTCGTCTAATTAAAGAGATTTATTTGGCATAGGAAGTCGGTGTCTTTTCATAGGCTTCAAAACATTATTCCCGTAACATTTCGCGGATTCGCATTGGGTTGTATTGTATCCATCCTCGTTAAACGCTGACTCGGCGCATCAAAATTTCTCACCACTACAAGTCGACCGCCTCCGACGTCGCCTCCCATCATTCGGAAAGAAAACTGCGCTTGAAAAACTGCTACTTCAGAAGCCCTTTTCCTCCTACCGCGATGGTAAGACGTGTGTGTGTGCGTGTACGCGTGCATGTGTGCTCGCGCCCGTGTTTACGAGACCGCGCTCATCGCAGTGGAAAGCTCCCGTGCGTTTTTTTATTTTTCTCGAGAAGCCATCTCGAGAGTTAAAGTGCACTTTCACAACCTTTCTTCGACCCATCTTTCGAGGCGTAATTGAGGTAGATGCCTTTTCCACCCTCCATACCATAAGTCAGAGCTTAAACGTCTTCCTTTCACTCCTTCGTTTTTGACGCCCATCTATCCCTTTCTCTCCGACTCGCTCTCCGTTCTGGGTATTAAAAAGGGTAATAGGAACGCGAACGCTCTCACGGGATGATGTATCGGATGCGTGTGTAGGTGAGGGAGGGAGAGTGTGAGAGATAGAGATAGGAAGGCGTTTATTTTAATTTATAGACCGATAGCCTAGTTCTGACGGAATAGCGTGGTACTTAGGCAGAAAAAGGAAATATAGATGGAAAGATAAACGTCTTTATAAGGGCGAGAATAAGATTAGTAAGTCTCTTCTTCTATCTGACTCTGGACAGTTACGTTGATAGCGACAGAGGAAAAGGAATTAAAGAATCTGGTGAAAGGAGGGAGTAAAAGGAGGTTATACGGGAGAAAGAGAGATGGAGATAAAGGATAGATGGATAGAGAGATATATGTAATGGATGAGAGAGGGAGGGGAGAGAGAAAGAGGTAGAGGGAGAGGAAAATAGGGTAGAAGAGACAGACAGACGATTTCGCTAAGGACGAAATTCTTACATCTGTTAGAGAATATGGTTTATTTATTAGAGAATATAGATGGATATACGAGTAGAGATAAAGCCTCGATAATACAAAATCGGTTAATACAAAGTACTTGTCTATGAAAAATTTACCTCAGTCCCCTTCGAACATATAGGAATGTATTACTTGTTGTAACAACCTCTATATAAAAGAAACCTCGTGTTTACAAATCATAAAAAATTTAGTTCTTTGAACTTTGTTCTAAAGAGGTTATGCTGCATACAAGGGGTTTGCAACCTTTTAACGTGGCGAGCACCAAGTAACTTTCTAGAACATCCAGCAAGCACCATTAATACTTTTGTAAAAAAATAGGAACCATCATAAAATTATACCAACGTCAAAGTTATTAAAAATGTCTTTTCGTACGTTTAGATAATAACAGGCGAGCAAATTAAATTACTAGTGCTAAGAAAGGCGATTTTAAACCGTAAGAATTAACGGTAACTCTGTCAAAGAGCACGGCGGTACTCGCTAGCACCAGGTTGCGGACCCCTGCTGTATAGCGAAGTTAAAGATAAGAGAGAGAAAGAAGGAAGATATAAATTAATGGAGGAGGAAATAGGGTGAAGATAAAGGAGAGGAAGGGGGAGAGAGTGAATTGGAGGTAGATGTAGGCAATGGGGATGGTCCCGTTTATCTTTTTCTTTCACCTTTTTCATTTGGAAATTCCGTGACGTGTCTTTTCTCTCACGGAGAGATTGATGGGCGAGTTGGAAACAATGCATCTTCATAAGAGGGGACCGACATAATTAATTCCCGCTGTTTTTTTTCTCCCTAAAATTCCGCAATTTTGCGTGCCCGAAACTCGTTTTCGCATGTCTTCGTATAAAGGTGCCATTTCCGCGTTCTTGTTTTTTTTTACGTCGGTCTCTCGTAATTCGTCCATTGAGAAAACGACCATCGCGAGAACAAAAGTTATTGAAATTAAAATCCCGTTCCTTGCTGTTATATATTTTTTGTGGCGGAGTACGCTCGTCTTTTAGCGTAAGACGCCGGAACGAGATTTGCACAAGACGTCTGATAGTTTTAATAAAAAAGTCGCAGTAGGGGTTATTGTGTACAAATTGTTTGTAAAGTTTTCTCGTCATTTTAATCTTCCTTTGTCGTTCAGAGGTTTGTAGAGATAAAAATGTTACGAAAGGACATTTTTTGACATTTTTACATGATAGCCACGCAGTGTGACATTCCCCTTAATTTAAGGTTTGACTTCTGATAAGAGTTTCCTTCCGAGTTGCATAAACGTTAAAAAAAGTTCACATTTCATTTTCCGAGTAGGATAAGATCAGTTATCATAATATTTATTCAAATAGATGTCATTTATATAAACGGACTCCCGTCTAGTGTTTTGAAAACTTTCACCGGCTGTACAGTAGGAGATGCTATCTATTCCTTTCAAGACATCCGCTTCGCTGCATAACTTCTATTTTCACGAATTCGGATTCCTTATGCGGCGTTGCAAAACCGTCCACATCTTGAGCATTTTGGAATCATCCGTAAGGGCAAAACTCTTACAGGCAGGCATGCATTTAGGGTTACGTGTTAATGTTATCAAAATCGCTTGGGATCCTATCGACTAGTTCAGACTGTATTTTTTAAATCATAGAATGAACAGTAATACGGCCTTTTGGCGATACATTATAGATATATCTAACGAAAAGGAATTATTCTATTTTCTCGAAATACACTGCTTATTTTCTTCTTCGAATAATATCAATCTCAAACCGCTACTTTTACGAAAAATCTATAGAAAGTAGATAGTTTGATACTTCAGCGAATGAAGACAAGAATCTAATAATAATCGTCAGTGTTTGTCATTCTATCGGTAACGAAACATGGAGTTTAATTTGAGTGTATATAAGCGCTAATAAATAAACAAAGGTGGTTATAATTTCGATCAAATTTTTAGGATTTACGCGGCTTAAATTTTAGGCTGTTCACCATCACCGGTAAGGTTATGGTTTCAATTACAGGAGAGTTTCCTTTCTCGATGTATTAACACGAGAATGGGTATAGCACATTTTCATTTGAATTTTAAATTACTTAGAATCAGGATACGAATTTGAGAACTTGAAAATCCAAGAACGACTAAAAGAATGAAATTTTATTTTCTTATTGCAAAAATTCAAATATAACTCGAGTTAGTTCAATAATCTGTTTTGAACACCAAGATTTCATGTCTTTTAAAGTGAAAAACTGTCGTCCTTAAGGGCAACCATATTGTTTCTGACTTTAAGAAATCACTAAAACCAAATTGGATTTACATATAGCATAGCAATTCTTATTTATCTAAGCAACTGCGAAAATTCAAATTAAATTTTACGAAAGAAATAGTTATATGTTGTTTCGGGATTGTAAAAATATTAATTATTTTCATTCTATAACATAAGACTTTATTATTGTATTTTATTGTTAATTTAGGATTTTGTTTATCTACATTGCTATTTGGTATTAGCCCTTGGGTGCGATATATTAATCTGATAAACGATATTTGGAGCCATTAGCCCGATGAAAGAATAATTATATATTAAAAAGTTGTTTTGAGGTTTTATTCGAAAGATATTTGAGGCACCGCCATATTTTTCCGTTAAAGTATGGAGGTAGTGAAGGGAAGAAAGTGTAGGATTTAACATAATATTTACCCGTCATGTTTTTGACAGTAAATTAGCCAGTTGTTTTGTAATATGCAGTGTTTACGTTACCATCACTTGTCGCCTACAAAAACTCACCAGCTTCGAAGCAGTACATGGATCTGTTTGGTCGTGTGCAACCTTCGTCTGGGACGTCGAGCTTGAGTGGAAGCAAGTCCTTCAGACCGTATTCGTTGAAAACTGGGTTCATTCTCAAGAGACCGCCGTATCCAGTTCTGAGCGACCTGTAAATACGATAAAGCAAGGAGGATTGGTATCTATTTCGGAGAAAAAAATTAATTAAATCGAGGAATGAGGGAGAGAGGATATATGTATATGAAAAGGCAAAAAAGTTGAGACAAAATGTCCCGACTACAAAATAAAATACTAATACATGTGTTGGATGTGCGAAAGATTTATCGGAATAATCGATGGAAAAAAGAGTACAGGAAAACAACATGCGCGCTTTGACTTGTCGTGCAACTTCTTGTACAGTCACGGTGGGGTTTCGGTCGACGAATTAATCGCTGTAGGGAGAATAAAACCACGTCATGCAGTAGTTTCACAAAATGACGGTGTTGAATTTCATTGCTGTACGATATGTTGAAAGTCATATACTATCTTCTTTTATGTATCGCCTGACTGATTGACCACACACATGTAGAAATGGTTCACGGCGAATCTGAAGTTATACCGTGTGAGTTTGAAGATGAGAAATATGAATTATTGTGAAATTAGGCAGGATTCTCAGGAGAAGCTATGTGAAGATATTTACTCGTGACTACCCATTTCTCTCATTGTAAAAGCTGCAATAAGTGACCTGGTGCATGGTTTGAATTTTATTCTTTTCCTTCAATCTGATGGAGTGCACCAGGGAAGATCAAGTGTCAAGAAGTTAGCCAACAACAGTTATCATTGGTCAAGCAAAATTTGTTATTTTCCGTATAAAATACAGAATGCTCTTTCGCGGTTGGAAGTAGAAAATGTTTTGCATACAAAATTAAAATTGTTCTTTTTTGTTCTTAAATATAGCCGTATTATACACTACTATAGTTTTTACGGGCAAACAACTTTAAATTACCGCATTTTTCTATCTTTAGTCATTGTCAATCTGCCGAAACAGCCAAATTCAACTATAGCAGTTTGCAGCTTGAACCTCGCAGTTATCTTTTCACCGCTCACTTTAGTTCGGAAGGAAGAAATTTTATGCTGGATTTGACACAGATTGGTCGAGATGCCTTACAATGGATAGGGAAAGGCTGTAACAGGAAGAACGTTTTCACTCACTTAGGTAGTATTCTGTCACAATGTGGAAGGAGTACGAAAGAGATCGGGACTAGGATAACAGGAGCAAAGGAGGCATTTAAGAGGACGAGAGTTGTTTATAGGAAGTCTGAATTAAGTTATCAAAAAGAGATTAGTGGAAACATTGGTATCGAATGTAGCATTATATGGGTAGAAGACGTCGACAACGAGAAAAGAAGATTGAGCAATTTAGAGGCGTTTGAAATGTTGTTATGACTAGAGAGAAAACAAATGAGGAAGTTTTGAATACATTAGGGCAGGGGTCCCAAAACTACGGCCCGCGCAGTGATTTAATCCGGCCCGCCAGCCATACCCAACCCAACCACCCCCCCCCCCTCCTCGAAATAATTGTTAACGGTGACGTTTCTCGATAACCAATTCGTAACTGTGAAATTTCTCGATAACCACCCCCCCCCCCCCTCTAAACTTGCTCTTTGAAGTTTTCACGCGGCCCGATCGGTCATTTGAAAAAGTCTTAAGTGGCCCGCGCTGTCGTACATAAAGCCTAATGTGGCCCTTTCAAAAAAAATTTTGGGGACCCTTGCATTAGGGGAAGAAAAAGATCTTAAATAGATGTATAAGGGAAAGGTATGTTGGATGCATTAAAGAAGGGAATTGGAAGGTAAAGAATTTGGATTGCACAGATTGACTCAGGTGTGCCTGAAACTTACCCGAAGGTACAATTACTATGAATGAATGATGTAGATGTCGTTGCATGTCTTTGGATTTCTAAGACCAACCTTGGAAATATAAATAACTTATAAGCTTTGAGTGAAATTGAGTAAAACACGATTAATTTTTAGGTAACTCTAGAAATAGATCTTACCTTGCGAATTTTTCTGATACGCCGTACACGGTGTTGGCATCAAGAACTCCGGTGAGAGTGTTGTACTGGGATCTGGAACCTGAAATTGCCGGCAAAGAATAAATAATGATCATTCAGTAAACAGTATATTTGCGTTCAAAGTAATCCTTATTTCAGTCACGTAGCTATGAGCGTGACGTATTTTAAAATGATGTTTGCGCCAAGGAAATATGTGCGATAACTGCGTCATCAGTGCACTTAGAATGTAACAATGTTTTTATAAGCCGGGCGCACTTTTTATCGGTTTAATAATTTGATACCGCGTTACATCATGTCGTAACAGTTCGATTGGTCGATTTTTAGCGATAGTACACTACTCTTGGCATAATCTCAAACAGGAAGAAGGCTTTGGGGTCGAGAGCGAAGATCTAAACTTACCGAGTCTGCAGCCCGGTCGGACAGCTGGGAAACCACGTACGAAGTCCTGGCACCTGACTCCGTGCTTGTGGTAGAAGTAGTCGTCGGCAGGGATTTCTATTTCTAGGCAGTAAGGGTTCTTCAGGTGAGGTGGTCTGTGGCAACATTCCTCCGGTTCGTTACGGTTGAGCGGATCTGGATAGTAGTTACGCCAAAGGGTGTCAGTTATCAAACAACAAGGATTATATCCGACCAACTCCTTCTACTCGAAGCGAGATAACAAGTTGTGGTTAAAAAAGTAACTTTTTTTAAAAGAAAAACCTCACTCTTTACGTAACGAAACGTATACACAACCGCAAAAAGTATGATAAGGGGAGTCTTATAATTTCATATATTAAAAAATCGCTATTTGTGACTTCCTGGTTTTGGATTTTTCTCCGATTCTCGCTCGTAAAATCGAATTTTTAGTAGTCTTAGTATGTCTCCCTGATTTCATGCAACCCATATTACGCTTACCTCAAGGCTAAATAAATGTACGTTAAATATATATATGTCGTTTAAAAACCAACTCATCTCCATTAAAAGAGAACGTTTTTTGTTAATGTTGAGTGAACTACAACTGCCATTTGCAATGGCATTTTTTCGAAATATAATTATATGTTGTTGTTAGTTTCCCTAAACCAAAGCGGGTACGATTCATATTATTTCAGCGACTTCTGTCATGCATCTTGCAATGCCTTTCTTTTACTGCTAATTACAGCGTTTTTATTTGACTTTATATCATCTGAATTATGAATAGTTAGATAATCAAATGACTCAACATAAGGAATTTCTCCGAAGCACAAACTGACACCGACATACGGTTAATTAACAATGTCTGGACCTAAATTTTCTCCTTCCCTTGAGACATATTAACATTTAAGATGTCTCATATTAAAGAGACGAAACTTCGGCAGCAACTGAGTACAAAGCTAGACGGGGTTTACAAAATATCTCCCCCTAAAGCTTCTATACATTTAAGATCAAAAGATAATTTAAATTCGAATAGATGTTGAATGATTTACCGAGTGGGGTGGCTGTGAGGGTGTAATCGTGGTCCATGAACTGTCCCCATGCGACGACCATCACGGTACCGGCGTGGTCGTGGAATCCTTCGTCAGGATGGACAACTCTTGACACTATCCTAGGGAGTGGAAGCTGGTTGCCTGTCACACTTATTCTTGGCGCTGTAATGCCATCGGCATACAGAGGTCCGACTAACCTGTTGATGAATTACACGCGTGTTAATGGGTTTGAAGCGTTTCAAAAAAATAGTTTTATGTTCGTTTAGCCAGCATAAGATTTGTAACATCATCTTGTTTATTACATGATATATTTTTGTTTTTTCTGATTAAATTAAGAAAATATTGTCAAATTTCAAGGCACAAATCCACTTTATGGCTATTAGAGATAATTAATTTTTTTAATTCATTAAGATTAGAATGGAAGTGGATTTGACTTTTGATTTCTTTCAAATTCTTCCATAACAAATAATGAGATTATCTTTTTAGTATTTCCTACGAGTCTGTTCTTCAACACGTTCTTAGAGTGATTAGAATGTTAGAAATATGGAGAAAGAATAAAAGGTTATCATACGGTTGTTGATTAAGTGCCGTTCTACACACCTCGAAGAGACACTCGTATGCATTATTTTATTGTCTAAATATTCATTCAAACGTCGATTGTGGATTATTTCAGCCACTTTCTCACCTGGTGAATGGCGTCATAGTCGCTCCCCACGTGGGGTGATGGAGGTTGGTGCAGAGACCGTCGTAGCGACGGTATTTCCCAGGTCGGCATTCAACATTTGAGAGGAACGGCGGGCATACTTCTCTCACGAGAGTCTTGGAGGTGTCGATCAGAGGAAGACCTTTCTCTACGTCCTCGTAGCTCAGGCCATAACTGTCCCGAAGGGATGGGAGAAATCATCAACTCAAAGAGGGAAGATTTTTCCATCGTGACTGACGTTTAGTTAGGATATTTAGGATGAATTTTTTAAGCTTAAGAATACCTGAATAATTGCCACTAGAAATGGAAGTCGAGGCAAAAAGTTTCGGACAAAATTTTTGTGGCAAATGAAATCTATAGTTTTAAATGTAATTTTAAAATAGAGGAGTATGGAGTAATAGTTTTCTTATAGAAGAACAACATGACTTTAAGAAAGTAATTCTAGTGCTCAAGTAAATCTGATGAGTGCTTAAAAAAGAGAGCGTGTTATGGAGAAATCCAAATATTTTATGAAGAAGAAAGAGGCGTTTTTAATACGATATATTAAATTAGAATTTGAAATTAAATGAGTTCTTATTTTTTTACGACCTGCCGATTCCCTCTTGCCTACGCACAATGGGTATCTAATTGTAAGAGGTAGTGCAATGAATAGCTGGTCAGTTCAAAATTTTAGGAAGAAAGGTGACTTCCTAGGATTTGTGTATAGTTCTTATTTCACTTAAATACATTTGGATAGTATTATCTCGCAAGCAACCGTTCGAACGTGATGGAAAAATTGAAAAAATAACAATGGATTCAATCAGCCTTAAACATCTAATTTGTTTCTTTTGAGAAGAGAAGTTCGCAGCCACTCACGTTTTGGCCAGACCAATGGACATATCCAGCAGGAGCTCTCCAACTGTGGCAATCTCCTCTGTTTTCCACTCGTGGCTTTTAGGCTGCGCGACATCTGAGAACACGAACACGTAAGAGTGGCGATGTACATTAGACGCTCAACATATAGTTATTATTTTGCGAGCAAATTGCAACGTGATCAGTTTATTATATCCTTATTAACACAAAAATTTCCTAGTTTAAAATTCATAACTTGCAATTCGTTCTCAGTTGGGGGGTAACTTTTTTTATGCAAGTTCAAGTTAGTTAATTACGGGGGATTTTAATTGTTCGGAAATAACATATTAGTCATTTATATTCAATATCAATGCAGATTAATTTTATTGATTTTCATCAAACAAAATAAATTACATCGATTTTTCATTTGTTGAAATGACTACACTCTAAAGCAGTGGTTCTTAACCGGTGTGCCGTGGAGCAAAAAAAGTTGAGAAGCACTGCTATAAAGTATGTGTTACATATTAATCCTAATTAAGAGAGATTTTTAAATCGTAGCAATACAAATCTGACATTTAGTTACGTAATATATATTTGATGTCGACTTTCCCAATTAATAAACATAAGTAATAAATTTAACTGGTTAAAGACATCCTGGAGATATTCGTGAGAATATTCATTGTGACATGCAAATAAGGTGACTCCCACGACGAAAAACCGGATTTTGAACTATAATTATTAATATGAAAAGGACAATTTTTCGCAACGTCGTAAGATAAAAAAATAAAACAAAAACCTCGTTGATCGTTCAGTTAAAGTGAGAATATTCATGGCATTTTAAGAAGGAAGAAGAAAAAACAAAATAAAAAATTTCCCGACCGTGAGAATAGGAGGTGGATTACTTACGTATTCTTTTCCTCGATAAGATGTACGCCTGGTTGACGGCGTCGTAGGTTATACAGGTGTGTGGTCCATCGTAACCGCTGAGGAGTAAGGGAAGGAATAAATTTATACAGTCAAAGAGAGACATATGAGATAGCAACTCGGGCAACCAAAAGATTAAAATGATACGACAACCCAGGGAAGGACGCAGGCGTTGCTAGACGACGGGGAGACATTGCACACCGATGATTTCACATCGTGAAGAAAGAGAGAAACAGCTCTCTCGCTTTTCAGCTATGGACTTTGGTGATGCGAAATTTTAAGAGTACAGCACTGAGGAGTATGAATGTCTGTCGCGGAAATCTCCTTCGAATTTTTATCTAAAGTGTTTTTATCTTTCTTTTCCCATTATTATACGTTGTATATTTGAGCTACGGTTTATGTTTAAGGTTATTTATAAGTTCGTGTTTTTATATGACAAATAGTGGCTTATTTAAAAATTTTAGAGAGAATACTGTTGTTTTTCAAATGTAATTGTTTTTATGTATCGCTGTAATGGACGGTGATTTAAAGAATTATTTTTAAGAAGTTTATTTTAAGATTCGATCATATAATTCAAGTACAAAAATAAAATGTTCAAAATGAGATAAATTGAACCTTAAGGCACTCAACTGCAAACTGTATTTAGTTTAAGGATTTACACAGTTTAAAAATCGGATGTTATTGAACACATCTGGCTCATATTATTATATCTGGTTTACTTTCAGGAACGCATTCATTCTAAAACGGACGTTTTGTTGCTGTTTAGTGAGATGTTTAACGGGCAAGGAAAACTTCCGGCGTCGTGAGTCCACGGGAGAGAAATCACGTGAGTATCTGAAATGCTTTGAAATCATAAGAAATCGGAGCTAAGGATGTACTTAAGAATAATCCTCGCTACGAAGGACGTGTAGAATTTACTTTCACGATGCTCTTTAAAATGACGCCAGGTTGAGTTCTCACCCTTCGTTTCTTTTCCTTGTATTTCTTCGAAAAATACGAATATAAGAACGTGATCATGAACTTTCATTTTCATGAAATTTAGGTCGTTACGCTGTCCACTGAAACAATAAAAGTGATGTCTCCCCTTTTCTTTTACGTCTTGAGATTGCCACGAGAAAAATAAACATGTAATTGTATTTAAATAGAATTCAATTTTGCTATTTTCTATATAATTGTTTTCTGTTTAAACCGATGGTTCTTTGGCATGTTCTTCTTTCCGTGGAATATACACGGTGGATTTTCTCAGCATTTAAAGAATAAGTTAAAAATATTCCATGTATGTCAACCGATATGTCTATTTATCCTATGCACTTATACGAAGGATTCTCGTTTCAATAATAAATTGGAGTGATATTAATTACTACATCAAAGATTTAAAAAAATTATATTACCCCATTATTACTTAAGTCAGTCTGACCGATGGAATGACATGGTAATATTCCGCGAATCTTTCGTCGCATTAGCTTAAAGTTTCACGACGATATATTTTTATCACCCGTTTTAAAATGAATAATCTATATCGATTGACGTCCCTTAAAAAAGTTACATAGAACCTCTATGTACTATAATTTTTTCACACCTCACATTTTTATATTTTTGACACATTAACTAAACTCACAACCAATTGAGGTTTTACAGTACTTGCAGGATTTATTGGATTTGCTTTGATGGCTGAATGTCCACCGTGTACTTACAGCCATCCGCCCCTCGGCGCGCTTATGCTGCAATTGAGTTTCAAAACGGTTAATAACCATTAAAATATCAATTGAGTTTTACTTTTTACGGGATTCGTCTTAGTCATCACTTTTAAGTTTCGGCGGTCCGTCACCTGTCTGTCGTTATACTCACAGAGACCCTCCCCTTAGGGCGTTTATGCTGTAGTCGAACGCGGATGTGCGTCCAGGCGGGCCCTCGAGAAGAAGTGCGCACTCCGTCGTGTGCAGCGTTAACGGTGAGAATTGGTACGAGTGACAGCCGACGGTGCAGAGCGCGAGGAAGAGCGCCGCTGCGGGAATATGCCTCCTGTTCGAAAGAAAAGAAAAATAGCGAATTTAGCGAAAGGGGTTCTCTCGATACATTGGCATACATGAAATCGAGCGTTATGTTTACATTGAAAATATTACAGTCTAAAGTAATTCTTAAACTTTAATAATCCTCCCGATGGGTATATTGATATTATATTGTCAAGGGGAAAAGGTGAACTCCAGATGAAACTTAAGTACGTGTGGAGTCTTTTGCTCTTTGTTTGACTTAAAAGTGTTTACACAAACAATAGGTTTCGGCAATCAGTTGAGAAACGTAACTTTAATTTACAAGCTATTTAGCTGGTATTTCAGTAGTGTTGCAAAAGTGCTTTTTTCTCCCTTCTCCTTGATTCGGCATAGTTACGCCGACATTTGATTCGTAAAAAAAATTGAGACGAAAAGGGGAGAGGTCTTTCTTTAGCGATCGAATCTCCCATTTTTCATCTTTAGATGCCATGTCATCTCTCAAGTTACTCGTACGTTAAGGTCACGTGGGCGTCCTCTGGATTTCGTGTTCCATTACAGGCCCGTCCCGCCCATAAACATCCGTTAACTTCTCATCACGGCAGTCGGAGGCTGTGTATGCGGTGCATATGTAGGAGTAATTAGTGGTTTACGGCTTTGCGTAGGTGGAATGATTACATTATTTGTACTTAAAATGGAAACGTATAATATGAGTTTAGGTTAGTAATATGATTATGATAAACTTGAAGGCCTTAACTTTGTGCTCTTCTACACTTTTAATAAAAACATATATTTAGGTTACTCAGGAGTTAATCACTTAAAATTTTGTAAAGATTGAATGTACTTTAAAAACTCAACAGCTCTGCAAATTATCAAGCTTTTTTGTTAGTGAATTTATTTGACGTGGGCAGGCTATCTATCCTTGAGTTTACATTTTGTACATACATACATACCAATCACGCTGTTCCCTTACGGGGTAAGCAAGCAAGCAATGCCTCTACCATTCACAATATTTCTCCACACCTTTCTATCCTTACATACTTCTTTCGCTTCAAACACATCCATGCATCGTTTCATACATCGTCTTTCATTCCTTAAACTTCTGATCTCTCTTTTCTTGAGAGTCTCCTCCACCACATTCAGCCAGCTTTTTCTTAGTCTTCCTCTCCCTTTTGATCCGCATACTCTACCATCATATATCAATTTAGTCACCCGGTTCTCATCCATTCTCTCCACATGCCCAAACCATCGCAGCACACCCCTTTCATACTGACCTCTTAAAGTTTCTTTCATTTCACATTCATTCATCACCTAAGCATTCCTGACTCTGTCTCGCCTGGTTTTCCCACACATGCTCCTCATATAACCCATTCCTACTGCATTCACCTTACTCATGTGTTTCTCCTGACGCACCCACGTTTCGCTACCATACAACAAGGTGGGTACAAGCACACTTCTATACACAGCCATTTTTGCTACCTTAGACACTTCTTCACTGATCACATGCTACCCACCACTTTTCTACCCGCATTCACACGCCTTTCTATCTCTCCATCTATTCTTCCATTCTTAGAAAACAATTTTTCCAAGTACACAAAAGTCATCCACCTGTTCAACAACTTTATCATTTATGCGCAGCCTACAGTCATTCAATTCATTCATTCTATCAAACACAACAACCTTTGTTTTTTTGACACATTGATCTTCAGATCCATTCTCTCTGTAACTTCAGCCATACTATCTAACATTCTTTGCAACTCATTCGGCGTTTCAGGTATCAACACAGCATCATCAGCATACAACAGCACCCGCACATTCACTTCCCCAATCCTCAGACCATTCGTATTAGCACAGGCTTCCCTCACACATTTATCCATAAACACATTAAACAACCAAGGAGCCATCACACACCCTTGCCGAACACCACTTTCAATCTTAAACCAATCACTCAGTACACCATTTATTCTTACGCGAGCCTTACTTCCTGAGTAGACTGCTCTCACTGCATTCACTAACCAGTCATTCACTCCATACTCAGCCAGAACATTCCACAGGTCATTTATATTGACTCTGTTATAGGCCTTCTCCAAATCCACAAATGCACAATACACTTTCTTTCTCACATTCATACACTTCTCGATTACTTGTTGGAGAGCAAAAATCTGATCAGAAGACCCCCTACCTGGCATAAAACCACACTGTACCCTCCAAATTTTACTCATAGTAGCCATTCTAACCTTTTCAATAAGTGCTTTACCAAACACTTTCCCAGGTATACTCAGTAAACTAATACCTCTGTAATTCTTACATTCTACTTTACTACCCGTCCCTTTGTACAAAAAAACAATGATGGCATTCTTCCAATCATCTGGTACAACTGAAATGTTAACACACAAATTAAATAAATCTTTTAATTATGTTTTTATTTGCCCCCTGAACGATATTTTTCGTTGATTTTTTTTCTCTCCTTTGGAAATACGTTCGACAGTTTTTTTCACCACGGCAGAGATTTATTGAAAATTTTATTCGTTTCGAACCCATGGGATTTCGAGTAGAAAGTAAATTATAGCTCAGCAGTTCAAATCGAATCGTCTAATAATATGAAAAATACGAATGGCATAATTAGGCGAATTACATCATCTGTACATGTCTTTATAAAGCGGGAAGGCGAAGGGAAGGGCACACGATCGGAAATTTATTTTTCATTCTTAATAGACGGGCAAAAAAAATGAGAAAGCTTTGTAGACGGTTTTTTACGCAAACGGCGCCAAATTGACGCATATTCGCGTGGCCTATTCTCAATCGCACGGAGAATGCGGTGAAATTGTGACAAACCAGTTTTCCTACGAGCACGCGCGGTCACAATCTCCCAACTAATTTATTGAGTAATTCCGTAATTAAATTTTCAGCGGATAACGTAATCATGGCTATATAGCCTTTTTTAAGCAGCTCTTACATGAAACTAGACGGTAAAAACGGTCAGAATTTTTCTTTAATAATCATTAACTGTACTTTTTGCGAGTCCCTCGAGAATTAGGCAATATCAAAAATTATAAAAAAATCTCTTTGATACACGATAATTGTGTTGTCGCATAGAGTAACGAGTGTTCTTCGACCGCGTTACAAAATTTAGCTTACCGCGTGGCTCGTGAGTGTGGGTTTTAGGGAATGATAATTTCTTCATTTCACGTCTTTTATAACTCTACTGGAGGCTTCTGTTTGCGTGAGTTTTTTAAATTCGGTAATGGATCCGTCTCCTTAAAGTACGCCATATGTAATAAAAAGTCTGATTTTGTGCATTTAATTTCCAGAATAAATAAATCCAACGTATCGATCGGGGATGATTTTTTGAAGGGGTTATGGAACGCGCTCATATTTATTTTCCGAAGCAGGAGGCAGGCGTGGATCACGTGTATACTATCGCTGAGTTGCCAGGCAACAACAGGTGGGTCGTTTTTCTAGGAGTTTTGGCACGCTACGCGTTTTATTTCTGTACCGATTTGGATAACGGCGAACGGAAAGTAACCAGTCCCGAAGACTGCTTTGGGCACTTTGGTTGTTTTTTTTTAGTTTTCCGAGCATCAATGCGGTTATTATTAGCTCATTCGAGCTCATAGGAAATACATGAATGAATAGCGAGAAACAAACGAGGCAAAAATGAAAGAAGTTAATAAATAAATCAAAAATAATAATTGGCATAGGAAAATAAATTTAAACGGTCCATAGGATAGGTCAACGAATAAAATTTATGCATGATTAAAAAATTTAACCAATAAAAACGAAAGAATTGAAAAGTATATACTCTAGTGCAGTGCTTCTCAACCTTTTTTTCTCCACGGCACACCTTCATGCATGTTTAAGAACATCGCGGCACACTAAACCACCCCTAATTGCCCCTACCCCTAAATACTCATTTTTAAAGATAAAAACTGGCGTAACAAGTAAAAGCAGCAGTTATATTAGATTGCTACGATTAGTAAAGCAATAATTGTATAATTTTATTGTACATTAAATACATACATAATTTAAAAATTAAATATCTTCGGAGTGTGCGGCACACTTGTCTCTTCCTCGTGGCACCTTAATGTGCCGCGGCACACCGGTTGAGAACCACTGCTCTAGTGTACATATAAACAAATATAAAGAAACGCGCTGGGC
Source organism: Uropetala carovei (assembly GCA_036926305.1). Classification (NCBI taxonomy): domain Eukaryota; kingdom Metazoa; phylum Arthropoda; class Insecta; order Odonata; family Petaluridae; genus Uropetala; species Uropetala carovei. Next base: position 3,724,217 of record JAXCHB010000035.1, read on the forward strand.
AATCGATTAACTATAAACAAGCTTAAAATTTGACAGGCATTAATAAAACAATGTCTGACGAAACGGTCGTCTGAATAAAACGAGTAGCGGCGAATCGTGCTTTATTGTGGTCATTCCAGCAGTAGGATACAACGGAGCGTTTCGAAGAGTGGGCGTGTCTTATCGCGTGCGTCGTTAAGGAAAGATGGGCGCGATGGATAAAGGAGTGCGTGAGAGAGACTGGGTGGGAGAAGGGGGAGGGGGAAGAAGAGGTAGGTGGTCAGTCACGAGGTCACCCAAGTCTCCCTCTCTCTCTCTCTCCTCTCCACCCCTTCTTCCCTCACTTCAGTCTCTCTCTCTCACACAAAAATGTGGGTCAGTGGAACTCTTTGACACCAGGAGGCGTTAAAATTCTTTCCGCCCTCCTCTCTTCTTTCCCCTTGTCCGCATATAGCCCATCCAACTGCGTACGACACATTGCCCCGACGTGATTTCCGTTCTTGGAAAATTATTATTATTATTGTTGGGTGCCTCCGCGGAATGGGCTTCGTGCAAACGTTTCCTGGGGGAAGCGATTGATGATTTCTTCCGCAGATGAAAACGCGAATTTCTCCGCCGACAATACTTGGACGATGAATCTTTTACGTGACGATCGAAGGCGGTTTAAACGTCAAAGCTATTGTCTCGCATTGCGTGATTTCCACGTGACTGATGACTTGGGCAACGAAAGGCTTATTGGAAAAAATCATTTTATTTATACATCGTTAAATTGTATAAATGTATGCACTAGTAATACCTACGTGCGTTATTTCATTCCTTCTATATTCCTAAACGATATTCTTTTGAAAATAATCGTTTCGTGTGTGCGTGTACGGGTGTTTGTCTAGTTGAAAGGTTTTCATTTTATAATGATGGTCATTAAAAATTAAAATTTTAATTTAGGATGGGAATCTCATAATGTATGTGGTCAACCAATAGTATCAAACGGCTCTCTTATGGTCCGGTTTTCCTCATTCCACCTGACCATCCTTCTTCCCTTCACACCCTCCCCAGCTGGTTCTATCTTCTATCTCAAGCTTTACCAAGAAAGTTCCTCGAGGTATAGGTGAACTTCGCCAAATTAGGTTTTTACCTGCTAGGAATATAAATATAAACCGAAGAAAATAACCAAAAGTGGTATTCAGCATGTCGCGTTCCAGAATAATGAAATTAATCTCTTTTCGTTATATTCAAAGTTCTCTTGCTCGCTTTTCAAGGTATTGGTCGAATTTTCGTTCCTAAACGCGATTATCCTTTGGAAAGTTTTCACTAGAAAACGAGTGTTTTGCTTTTGATTATAAATTATTTAACTTTCCTAAAGAATAGTTCAGTATTAAATTGGCTAAATTTCATCTAGGATTCATCGATATTTTTGCTCTTTGAATGACATTTGAATGGACGGATACAAAATACTGCAATTTCTGTCAAATAAATGGCAGTTAAACAATATTAAAGTCCATTATTGTTATTATTTTTCGGTTTCATTTAATATTAATCAGATATGAACTTTGTATCACGTTAATTAACTGTTTTTATTAGATAACTTTCCAGGCGGTACTATGTGCATACCTCGTTCGAGAGAAAGTATTGAATATTAAATCTTAAAAAAAAAGCGAGGAGAAGAACATTTGGAGATTTACTTGAACCGAGGCGATTTGTTTTTTTTTTGTGGGAAAATCTTTATGGATCCAAATTAAGGAGAGGACATCGGGAAAATAAATTATTATTAAGTTTGAAAGTTTCGAAACATCGCTATCTATTTAAGGCTGGCTGTCGAGCAAGATCGCGTATTAGTATCTACGTAACCCAATATTAGACGAAATAGCGTAATGAAAGATCACTTTCCATACATTCTGGCATTCTAGGAGAAAAATTGACCGCTGTCACTTTAAGACGCTGACTCAACCGGCGAATCTGTTTACTTCACCGAGACTGAATGCGAAATTTACAACTTATCGATATCATGATCTAAAACTGCTTCTTATTGAATGTCGTAGAGCATTTCGCCTAAAGAAAAACACGTTGAGTCATCTGTAACGGTTACCTCAGTGGAGCATAATAGGTGCTCGATCTATGGCCCGTTTCTATATAGCTTGACACGAGTGTCTTTCTTTTAATTTCCCTTGCATGATTTATTGATGCGTTGCTCCGACAAAAATTGAATATGAGATTGTCAAGAATAAAACACTAGGCTGTCCTACTAGAGTTATTTATATAGAGTCAAACAGCAGTTTTCCCTTCACTGAGAGATTCGCCCACGTGCTTATCGTCCCAACAAGAGAGAAAATGCACAACCGCTGCATGGAAAAGTGTCGAACGAGTCGTATTGGTTAGATTGATTTTTACGGCTTCTTCGAGCCACTGCAAACTCGAGCTTTACGAGTCGAAGCTACGTCCAGTGGGGTCATTCATAGGATAAATCAACCGCAGATTTTCGCAAATATCTCTAATTGATCGTCTGGAGTTTAAGAAACCTTATGTTAGTCCTCAATATATTGGTCTTTATCATACGGTTTTGAGTTCATTCATTCATTTACGAGCAAGCCAAACTGTTCCTGGCACCGTGTTTTTTTATTGGTCTCTGCTTGTCGTTTATACATAGAGAGGGAACGGTTAAAATGGGACTCGTTTGAAAATCGAAGTTTATAACCTTTGCGTAAGTAAACATCATGTATGAATATATGTGAGTTTTGAAAGATTATCGTCTAATGAGGGTTATATATATATATATTTGAATGGACGCATGCGTTGTGAAATATCGCCATTCTGACTTGGAGATCGGGAAAATGAAAAGCGGATAGAGGGATTATTGCGATTTGTTTCTTCGATCGATTTTTTATGGAGCTCGGAAAAGAAAATGAAACCCATTTTGTGTGGGTAAATGTTTTTCATTACTCATACACCACAAGATGGACTAAAGTAGGACTTAACATAGATACTGAAATGATTAATACGTTTATGGCATCCTTGAGAACTGAAATACGTTAATTTTACTGGAGGAATTGAGCATTTTACAATCTAAAGTTCGAATTATATTAGTTTGAATGATTAAGACCTTGAGAATTAGGTTTAGAAATATCAGTTATATAAGTAAGTTTAAAAATCGAATTTGACTGCCAAAAGACACTTTCATAAAACATATAAGCAAGTAAATTTACATTGTATTTGTCTCCATCAGCCATAACAAGGTAAGGAATACCATACCTTGGTGGTGATCCCCTGATGGTAGATTCTAATGAAGAACATCTGCGCATTTAAACTACTATCCCATATCTTCTTTTGTAATTCACCGGCTATAATTATTATTAGAATCATCGTTCAACAAGTAACGTCTGACGGATATTTCGTGATTGATATATTTGAATACTAAAATTTTTAATAGTTACTGGAATTTAAACAATCGTATTGGACACAACTGGTAATGACTCATGGTGTAGTATCCAACTTCTGCTCGCTGAATCATCATTTAAAAATTCTCCGAACGCATCATTCGGGATTTTCCGCGTTAAGCGATACGCTTGTATCGGAGGGACGATGACCACCGTTAGTGAAGAGAACATCAGCGAGTTTATCCTGCCGCTGGCGATACACCGAGCGAGAAAACAGTTCCATGGTAACACACACAACGGCGAAATTCCCGAGTTTCGAACGGAGCGAATCGGTAAATTGATCGAATGTTAGGTGGAGGCATATGAAAGCGTTAAATGTACGCATAGACAGGACGCCAGGAGTGGTTTAGTAGGCCATAGCGGCGAGAGATCGTAAACAACAAATATGTTGGTAATCAGAAGCGAGATCATTAGCGCCGCCACCCAACAAATTGAACGAATAAATACGCGCGAGTCGGTTGGATATGCGCAACAGGTGATAGAAATGCAACGCGCCGGCAAGATTGGAAATTTCTGCATGCGGAAAATGGGGCGATGAATTTTTAAAATCGAAGTTTTTTCCCCCGCGCACGTGCCACTTGAGGAGAACGCGATACTATCCGTGAAATTTATATAGCGTTGTTTCGGTTGTGTATCGATTAGGTTTGTTGAAGAGCGTTACCGCGACGGCAAAGTAATATTTGCGAAAATACTTCTCTCAATAAAACATTATATTATTTATAAATTGTTATTTTTAATGGAATAATCAGTAAAGTAAATGCTAAGACATTGCTTTATGTCTACTATAGTATATATACTGAATTTCCGGCATGTTTCGATAAACAGATTTATTTCAGAATAAAAAACTTAAAAATTTAGTGCTTGCCGTAAGTACATATCTCCATAAATCATTTCTGTTGTAAATTTTCAGTACTATGAGTACTTATCCTGGAATTTATTTTCAGCCTAAGACGAGCTCCATGATTCTCTAATGAAACAGATTTATGTCTGCAAGCGTTGGCGATATTTTTCCGTCAATTAATCTCGACTCTGATACCATAGGCGGTTCGCCACAACACGAAGAACATAACAACAAATGTTGCGAAATCAATAATCACAAGAACGCCGCTGGCGCCTACTGGAAAAGGATCAAAAATACGAACCCAGGGCGTTTATTTTTTTTTACTCTCGTATCTCATTTTACCCGATGAGACTCATTCGGAAAGAATCGAGCGCAGTCCGGTGTGTTAACTTTTCCTTTTAGTTCGCTCCGATCGAAAAAAACCTTTCATCTCGACGTTTTCATAGTACAGATTCGAACCGTCTTTAGCGGGAGAGTTTCTCGAGGAATTTCGATCGAATAAATAACGAAAAAAAATAAAAGAGAGAGGCATAGTCCCTTTTTCCGCTTAAGGACATGCCAGTATAGCTGTTGACTTTGGGAGCGTTTCTGAATTCGCTCTCCCGACTCTCGAGTTGCATAATAGGAGACTAGCGCAGGACAGGTTGCAATAAAGATCTCTCGGATTGATTGCAACGTTGCGTATGAAATAAGCCATCGGTGCATTTCCAGTGGTATTAAATCTTTTCGCACGGGTGCACCCACCCGGGTGGCAGGAAAGAAAAAAAATAGCAAGTGCGTATTCGGAACGAAAAAGTGTAGTATTCCGAAGGCACCATGGCCTCTTGTTAATTTTTGTTCGATTTTCCTGCCGAGTGGAAGTTCTTACCAGGTTAAAACCTAAACCGTTTTAACAAATACTTGCAAACTGTACTCCACCTTATCTTATTAGTTGTCAGATGAAGATTTAACTCGTGGAAGCATATGCCATCAATTTGGCTTTAATGGAGCTGCGTCTAGATGAACCGTTGTCAAACGCGGGTTTTCTCGAAATAGATTTGATCGTGAGCGGTTAAACAAATGTCATACTTATTTATCTAATCCGAATAAAATGTCATCGTTGACTTTCAATTTTGCGCGCATCGCCAATCGCGTAAGATATTAAATTTTTGCAACGCAGTTTTACCCAACAGGGCCTTTTTAGGCGCGTTTCGCTTACAGCGTGAGCGCCTATTATCGTCTGTCCGTCCGTCCGTCCGCATGTTCGTTCTCGGCTTCTACCGAACGGATTTTTATGAAATTTGATATTAAGTACTTTCAATCAAATATAATAAGAAAATCGCAAAAATGAATCACGTACGCCAATCAGGGGTACCACTTTACTGGTGACAAAAAATTAAATTTTCGTCATATCTCGTAAAGTATTGCTCATATCAAAATATTTTTCAAATAAAAGTTGTAGAACTAGTGAAGAAAAGTATTTCCTTTCCTATACATTTTTATCGTAGGAGTAGCCATTATCGAGAAAATCAAACAAGAAAGTCTTATATCGAGTTGAACTTAGAAAATTTCTTGCATGGTTACTTCATTGTTGCTAACATAAACAATATTACAAACAAACTTTTCATTTACTTACGTGTGATTGTACTATTTTTAAATAGGAAGAAAATGGATTATTTATGATGAAGAAAAGAACTTTAAAACGCTATTTCCCTTTCGTACAGGTATATAATTGCTTTCTAGTACTCCATTGCACGAAACGCGCCCATTTGTGATACGTTGTACACTTTCCTAACTTGTTTAAAGAAGTAACCTCCGGATTGCGTAAGCGACTAATGTATTTATATCAGTGGCGTATCCAGGAATTTGTCATGGGGGGGGGGAGGTTTCAACCCGAACTCGAGAGGGGGGAGGGGGTTGAAACTAAACCCCACGATACTTTTTTTAGTGATTCGCGAGCGTGAAGGAAATTTTTTAATCGAGAGGGGGGGGGGGTGGTTATGACCCCCAAAACCTCCTCCTGTATACGCCACTGATTTATTAAAAATCCGAATGGCATTGATTGCAAAATCACTTATCATTTCATTGTATGTATCATACTCATTGTAAATAGAACATTAAAATTCATTTCTGTAATGTAGTCAAGACAAATAGATCTCATGTGAAAAAGTGTATCATTAAGATAAATATGCAATAATGATAAAATGTAAATTCAGAATAATAGTAGAATACCCAAGGGTAAAAAACCAGTTTTTAAATATGTATATGTAAAATGAGATGTATTACACTGCTAAATGTAGATTATTAAGAAAATAAAAAGATTTTGGAATCAGAATCATTGATTGCAAAGGCTCCGCGTATGCTTTCAGAATTTAATATTTTAGGGCGCATTACGAGAGATTCTCTTGGATTAAGGCTTTTCTTATTTTTCGTCATTTCTCGTCCATCAGTACAGGCTAAATAACCCACGTGACTTTTCATTTGCTAGTTCATAAAACTCATTCAAAATCGCAAAAAACGTGATGTAAATCGGCGTTTGTTTTAGTGGACACCGCGTCACTTTCATGCCTAAAACATTAAACGTGAATGGCAACAGATCGACCCATACTTCGTTTCTTCGTCGACAGATGGTGTTGGCATCGACTGATTTTTTTTCCCCAGTCATCGCGCGACGTTCTCCCGAGAGAAAGTCCATCCCGCTGAGGTGGTATGCGGGACGTTTATTCATCCAGACTGGAAGTCGTCTCATGAAGAGCCGTTCGGGTCCTTGCATGCACGAGCTTTAATGGTTTACGCGATTTAATTTATTCAGGAACGGTATCCCATTAAATGCGATATTCTAAACCTAAAGAGTCGTACGAAGCGTTCGGTCGCTTCTCTTCTTACCGGTTACATTCTTTATGTTTGTTCGACCGCTTTCGCGTCGGAATAATTTACGATGGCAGGTAGATTGTTGTTACTTGATCGGAGGATTGATTTAGCATCACTTTGCATACGGTTCCGTTATTAGCGGTACTTAGTATCAGTACCGATATTCGGCATCTCGCGTGAGGATCGAAATTCCGCCGATTCCTCTTTCATCTAAACTATCGAAAAGTTTTACGTCAGTATAAATAACTGTATGCAACAAAAAGTTTTATACAGTATATAATAAAATATTTAACCATACATATTTAAATGCAAATTCGCAATATTACTTCGTATCTTACGAATGTGATTTTTCCTAAAATTGTTACAAATCTTCTTATGACTATATCGCTCCATGAATGCAATAGTGGCATAACTCAGAGAACGAAGTTTTGAGAAAATCGAAGAAGAAAATTTAACCTTAATTCTTCACCCGATTCAGAATATTAGGCAATATTGTGAGTGTTTTATGTTGTTAAATATCTTCTCACATTCAGTTATTTTTATGATTTCATCATCTTATCCAACCCCTGCTTGGGGGTTAGGTACCATTTACCAAATTCAACCCCTGCTTTGAGTTGTGCCACTGTTGCTGAAACAGGCGCTCATAAATCACAGCAGAGCGCAGTTCAGTAATTATTATCAGATTTCTTAAAACCCATTGATGTAGAAGTAAAAGGTAGTACGGCTAGTTTGTCTTGTATGTACAAATTTTTTGAGAAAAAATAGATTATGAACTTGGAATTGAACGGAAATTATGATGAGGTTAGGCCTTAAGCCAAACCCGAAATTCCTAAAGCATTATTACTGAACTAAAAACGAACGAATTTGCAAAAAGACCTTACTTACCGGATTTGAATGTGCGACAGAATAAATTCTCCTCGGCTAGTCACCACCGTCCTTTTTTCCATGGTGACAAACTGATGGCACAATTCGGAATGCTAGACCGAACGACAAGTCAACAGTGGCTTAAATGAAAAAGTGCCAGTATTGCACGTGGGACCACGTCCTACCACCTTCACAGTCAAAGGCACATTGGAGATATGCCACTGTTGACGAACCACATCATAACAAACCTGAAGTATGCAACAGCGGCACTTACGTCACTTAGACGCTGAAATCTTGGCTAACATTGTACCCTTATTGTAGGATAATAGGTGGCACATTTCTGAGCTCAACAGTTGTATTAACTCAAAAGGCGCAATATTTGAGTTGTGCCACTATTGCATTCTGGAGCTAGGATGTAAACAATCAAATCATTTAAAAAAATATCCTAAGCCTAATGTTAGGCAAATTTAAAAACTTATTGCAGAAATATCTGGAAGGATTTTTGTTCCCTGCTGTTTAAGCGACACACCATTTCGAAAATATCCTACAAGATGAGTACGCAATAGAACCGGGACAGACCAATTCTTGTGTCTCATTATCTTCCTTTATTGACTCTTTATCCGATAGGGCCTACTCACGCAACCGCGTGCCGCAACACCCCGATTTTTAACGAGCGTCTACAGGGACTCACAATCAGTCTCATGACACGATAACCGATCGAGACCGATTTGTCTATCACGTCGCAAGAGAACTATATTGACAGTGAGATGGAGAAACGGGAGAGGATTTAAAGAACGAGATTACAAATGGACGAAGAGATGGGTTTTGAGGATGAAAGGCTGAGAAAAGCGAGACTGAACCTAAACTTCCGATAAAACGGCGGATTTGGTGGATTTAACCTTCGCTCAAGTCGCTGTGCTTTCGCGTGCAAAAATTTCTTGCGAAAAAGGACGAATCGATCGAACTACGCCTGTCTCGCAAACGGAACATCTTAACGCACGCGATTTTCTCTCTTATGGAAGAAATCGCATCATCGACCCGAAATACTTCGAATAGGAAACTTTTCTCTTTTCTGAACGACCTTAAGTCTTGGATCGGAGAGTCTTTCCCGCCTTTGATGGTAAGGAATCCTGGTTGGAATTTAGCGTGCAATATTTCGTAGAAACTCCAATAAAGTTGTTAGGCAACTCTTACTCAGACGAGCACCTCTGAAGAGTATATACTGTGGGATCCAGATGGCGAGTGGTTACTCAACGGAAAGCATTAAAGCCAGGCACACGCGTGCAGATGGTATATGGACGAAAATCACCATATTTTCATTTTTTACCATATTAATTACGCTTTCCTCTTTACAAAGGACCAATATTTTATCGAGTGGTATATTCCAGGGGCGGACCCAGAAACTTCTCAAGGGGGGGGCGATCGCCCCTCCACCTATCGAATCCGCCCCTGCCAACTGCCCTATATTTTGAAAATCCCTACCCCTATCAGAATCCTTTCCTTTGCTATACAGACCTAATCTGCGGCGTATAATTGAGGATTTTTGAGCGGAATGAATTTAAGAAAGCGCCCAGTGGAGTGCAAGGGGTTAACCAAGGAAGGGGCGATCGGCCCCATCGTCTCCCCCTCCCCCTTGGATCCGCCATTGGTATATTCTCATTCGCGTAGTAGCTACCTGATCTTGCTAAGTAAAAACTATTCTATGGATCGCTTTTTTTTGGAGAATGCGGCGTTTTTGGTGAAATCGGTATGGGACAAAAACGATTGCTTTTGAAAATAAATTCAGGTAATAAAGATTGTAGCGATAAATTATTGACTTTTAAACCAAAGAAGCAGAAATGACTGTTAGATGTATTACAGTATTACAAAATATGCAATTGTGGTAACTTACTAAGAAAATGATTAGCCTGTACAAACATAACTACGGACTAACCGACGTGTGATCGGTATGAATTATCATCTGTACACGGAGATTATTTATCACAAGGAAGTGCATGTTCTGCACAGGTAAAAAAATAAATGTAGCGTGCAGATTGCGGGCCCTTGAGAGATCGTGGGGTCGGAACTAAGTGCGCCGTCGACCGCGCATAACCATTGTGTGTGTGTGTGTGTGTGAGAGAGAGAGCGAGAGAGAGTGGCGGAGAGGGTGGATGGGGAACGGATGTTGGTGAGCTAAAAAGTTGGTCGTTAGGTGTCGCCACAATATGGCTTTGAGGATGTCTGAGAGAGGGCGGTGTGGGTTAAGGAGTTGGAGGGAGGGGGGGTGAGGATTGGAAAATTGGAGTGAAAGTGAGAGCTGGTGCTCCTACACCTCCCTACCTCAATTCCTCCCTCTCTTAGCCCTTCCCTTTCCCTCGCCCCGACACCACCCCGACCTACCATTCCGTACGAGCGGCACCACGCCCTATCGAGTCCGCCTCTTTCGTAAGGGGCCACCCACTAGGCGTCTGCGCTGCCCGTGCGAATGGCCCCTCCCTTCCGCCACACCCTTCCCCGCTAACCCCATCGACCGATCTCCATCAAAATCCCTTCGCCACCTCCTCGAAGTCTGCGGGGTCCTACTCCGCCATAGCTAACAAATCGTCCTATCCGGGTGAGGTTGTGTCACATGCTGTTATAATGTTACACATGCGCGCGGTTTACATTTTCTTCTTGAAATAATCCAGCCCGAGCGTTTCGACGTACGCAGTTGCGACTTGTTGGTTTGGACGTATGGATGGGGTGGATTGGGTGCGTGAATCGAATTTTTTTATGCGTTTTTCATTCTCCGCCGTTGATTCCGCCCCGGGCTGTCCTCTCTCTCTCTAACTCCTCTTTAACACGCTCTCTCTCTATACAGCAGCCTACGTCTCCTCCATCTCTTTCTCCTTCTCGCTCCCTCTCCTTCTAGCTCCCTCTCCCTCTCCTTCTCCAACCCTCCCTCTCTTTCCTCCCTCCTCTCTCTCCTTCATCTCCCTCTACTTCTCCCTCCCTCTCCTTCACCCTCCATTTACTTGTCCTTACCCTTCTTCTCCCTCTCCTTCCCCCTCTCCTTTCTCCCTTTTTCTCACTCCCTCTTGTCCCTCACTCTCCTCCATCCCTCCCTCAACTTCTCCCTCCCTCTTCTCCTTCCCTCTTCTTCTCCTTCCCTCTTCTTATCCCTCCCTCTTCTTATCCCTCCCTCTTCTTATCCCTCCCTCTTCTTATCCCTCCCTCTTCTTCTCCCTCCCTGTTCTTCTCCTTCCATGTTCTTCTCCCCTCTCTCCTCATTTCTCCCCCACCTAATATCTCTCACTCCCTTTCCTCTATCGGAGTGCTGGACCGTTTCCCGTAGTGGTGGCTCTGTTGGCCTCCTTTCCCCCGTCTGGATTCAGGGCACCCTCCTCTCTCTCTCACTCCTCCCTCTCCACTCCTTGCTCCTCCCTCCTCCCCTACGGCTCTCTCCTTCCCTCCTATAAATCCATTACCCCTCCTTGATATTCTCACACGCGTGCCCGGTCCTTCGCTTATAGGCGTTTGTCGTGTTTTTTCGGTGCTTTGGACGTTTTTTCTGAACTGGTTAAACGTCGAGTTGTCTTTGTCTCTGTGATGTATGGTGAAGAGATACCACTAAAAGTTTCTCTAATGTATGTTGATTTGGTTATAATTTGCCTCTTCCTATATAAATACATTCATATATTCATGCATTAATGTAAGCATAATATTGCGTAATATGTCTAAAAATATATATCCTCTGTAATTAGATTTCATTGCATCGAATGCCTGTTTTACTGCGCTATCACTTCACACGAATTTGCTTAATTTACATTTTCTGGTTTTATAGTCGAGTATGAGTGATTCAAGCCCGCGATTAATCACAACAACACACGTGAATTGTCAGAGACGAAAATCACCGTAGGTCAACATAGCAGACTTTCTCGTCTGCCCCAAAAATCTCTCATTCCTTAAGTTGAAGGGGGCATTAACGAGTTATGGATTAAGAATGTACACGATTCTCCGTTCCTCTGCATTATGCTACTATTATGCTCAATAATATTTCATCGGAAACGTGAACGTTTGTTTAGTTGATATTAACCGTAGTAGATCGTTTAATAGAATTTCTGTCGGTCTGAGTTGGCTTTTACCATCGATCCTCAACCCTTCCCCATTCACCCAGATTGTAATGTGTGCTGTTTTGGGATATGGGAATCGGTGGTAAACGTTGTCCTCCAGTAAAAATTTGTTGTTTTGGGCAGCTTTCCTCAAGCATGTTTTCATTCGAAAACTTATTGTCGTTGAATAGGAAGAATGCGATTCGCGATTGTTTCGTCCGTGCGCTCGCTGAAAATTCCATTCTTTCTTTTTGAAGCGGCTCGTGAATTCCAGCGTGAAGGCGTCAGATATTTCGTAAGATTTTCGCTCTCTTTAGAGCGAAGGGATAAGCACTTCGTCCGTCATATGTTTGTTAAGTCCGGGCTTCGCGGGCACTTAACACGAGCACGGAGCTAAGCGGGGTGATGGAGTGGCGGCAATGAGAATCGAGAGTTGTTTTTACGCAACGGGGAACGCCGTCGTCCACGGCTGGATTAGATCCAGCGACCTCACGCCGGCTACGTGGACGCGCTGCCCTCTCCTAGGTCAAAATTTATAGGCTACGATCACGGTTGGTGGGTAGGAACCCTACGGCTATTTTCAGCGAAGCGGAATACATAGTATCGTGTCTGGTCTCCGCCCCTCTAGGGTGAAGGGAACGCATGGACGTGCATCGGCGAGGAAACGCCTAACAGGCAAAATATTTTCCGTGGGCGAGAAATATAGGCTAGGTCGTTAGACGAAATCCTATCCTCTAAGAAATCGGCTCCGTGAAAAAATATCATTTATTTATGAGACGCAAAATGTCTGAGAGAAAAAATGTCGTCGAGACAAAATTTCGGAGAGTCAAATTGTCGCAGAGATAGAACGTCAGATAGACAACACGTCTCTCGCAAAAAAATCGTAGACACTTAAAATCGCAAATACAGAACGTCGCACAAAGACGTCTTAGAAGTCAAACTGCTTCGTCAAGCAACTTCGAAGGCAAACCTCTGCAGATGCAAAACGAACACCTCTCCATCTTTGCGTGTCGGAATATAAAGAGGAGGGGGGAGCGTTTTTAGGCGGCGAGGGAGTAGGTGGTGGCCTGGGGAAGGGAAGGGAGTGGGGGAGGAGGAGAGCGAGAAAAGAGAGAAAGAAAAGGTGGAGTGATCCACGCGGCTTGCGAACGTCATCGTCCGGATTATCCAAGCCTTATTGCGCCCCGGTACGGGAACGAAAACTACCGCGTCACGATCCCGCAGCCGTATTCTCACCGCAGAGGAGGGAATCGTGTTTGTCTCCCACGAATCTCGGCTTCGAACCGACCTCAAACAAGCGAGACTACTCTAGCGATCTCCAGGCAGACACTCCGTTCGCGTGATTTTTCAGTTCCCATGCCTCAAGGGACCCGTAAGTCGGATCATTCTGATTTCCAATCGGGGTGACTGACTGGATCTGTTTTTTATTTGCTGTTTTTTTTAGTTTTCTTTTGCCTCGCTGCGACGCGCCGGGGCGCGTAAATGTGAGACTACAATGCCGTCCCTGCGAACTATCCACCTACTGCTATAGTGTTGCGGCAATTCGAGGGATCGGCGGTTTGGTCACTCGGACCGAAGTAGCACGAGACGGAGTCAATGGCATGGGATCGAGTTGAACTATCACGATAAGGCTTAATAGAAATTAACCGACACTAACGCCCGCAGACAGAAAATCGATTTTCGGACTGGTGTTACAATAGAGAAGGGCAAAAATTGAGAGGCTGGGGAAATTCGAACGAGAGAGAAAAAGAGAGAAACAGAAAAAATACAGCGTGAGCGGTTTGTAATTTCAAGTGTACTTTCATCTATAGGTATATACTTATTGTTTCCATTCGAAAAATAGACGTTCGTGTCAGGTATTCATAAAGTCATAAAAGTGGACACAAAAACTTGAATAAAAGATAATTTCCTGCGGATAAAATATTTAGTTCATGCCAAACCGGCAAATATGAGCACGTGTTTAATGAATCTTGTTCTTTTATGATGAAACTCGAAAGAAATTCCACCGTTTGACGAATGCAACGCTTAGGATTTTTTCAAAAGAGAAATCAGCATTCCTAGAGCACATAACAATTCACTGTTCTCTGGGGGGAAAACAAATAACGTGTTCGAAATGCTTGAAAAACAGGGACGGCTGAGGCCGTGCCAACTGTGGCACTCCATTGCCTCCGAGGGAGCGGTATGCGCGGTCTTTTAGTTACGGCTAGGGGAGAGAAATTTGCAAACAGGTTCTTATTTTTTCATAATATATGTATATATCACCTCGGGTCTGTATTTTCTAGTCGTGATCTAAAATACGCGCCTTCAACGTTCGGACAGTGCGCAATTGAATGATTCTGAAAGGAAATTGTAACCGCAATGTATTCGAAAGTTGCATAACATTTTGAAAGGAATGATCAACGAAGAGTTGTTGCTCGGATTTAATTTGAATATCGACGTTTATCTGCGTATATCGACGTACTCAATGGCTGCTTTCTTTTAAATATTACAGATATTTGTGATAAAGGTAAAAGTTCTTAAGAAACCCGCCAATTTATGTCCTGTCATTCAAGGATGAATTATTTATCTCACTATATGGCTGAAATAGAACAAATACATAGCTAAGTTTTACCAATAGCTATCTAAAGGCTGAGAAAATTAAATCCGCATTTCGGCGGCAAAGCGTTCGTCGTCAGTGGTGATTCGCCGATATTTGTTATCGAAATGATTTTCTCATCCTTCTTATAAATGTCGGAGAAACTTAGTTTTTCAATCTGTAGCGTAGAAAAAGATCCCAGGTTTTGAGGTATTTCTTACCGAATAAAATAAAATTCATATATACTTAAATATCTTTGCAGAAATATTCATAGGAAATACCTCATAAAAGTGAACTGCGAATCAAATGGGATCCCATTCGATATATTCAGCAAGGCTTACAGCCTTTCCCGTAACAGACGAGTCGCGACGGACAATGGAATCACAAAACAACTTCATTATCTTTCGACTGATAGAGAGCTTACGGGATACTGTAACTTCGACGCAATTTATCATTGCTGTTAATGAGAACCTTGAAATTATAATAATTTCGCTCGAGAGAGGGATCGAGCGTTGAAGTCTCCTGCGGAATGCAAGATGAATTATGCAAATTATTGAGACTAGCTTCGCTTCCAAACTAGGAATGCTCAATTACCGCCTAAAAAGGGATATTTTTCCTTCTTTTACCTTAGTCTGAATTATGATAAAATACATTGGTACATTATTCTATGAAAAATATTCATTTATAACAGTGGATTGTTTGAATTAGGTTAATTCTAAGACAGAAGATAGTATGCATATAAATAGTTAATTAGAATGATCATCTAGTGTAATTAGGCAACACTGTTAATTGTTTCGTAGTTAATTTAAAAGCACAACTCAAAGGAAATTTTAATGCTTGCCGGTTTACATAAAAATGTCTTGACCTTCACTGTAACCACGTGTCCTTCCTTATGGATTCGCAGCATCGTCGGTAAACAACCTTGGCCTTTTGCCTATGCAAATCCTTTAGATATTATTATACACTTAAATTCCCATTAAAGTCGAAGATATTTTCC
The DNA here is from genome assembly GCA_036926305.1 of Uropetala carovei. NCBI lineage: Eukaryota > Metazoa > Arthropoda > Insecta > Odonata > Petaluridae > Uropetala > Uropetala carovei. The sequence continues at coordinate 3,739,821 of JAXCHB010000035.1, forward strand.
TTGTTATCTTGGAAATAGAATTTTATATTTATTAAGTGTCATAGTCAATGACTTTTATGACTTGTCTGATTCTTCTTTAGAATTAAAATAGCGAATTAGTGGAAATTCGAACGTTTTCCAGCGTCACGTGGATTCGCTATTGCATAAAAATGTCGTGACCTTCATTATGAGCACTTGTCCTTACTTTTGGATTCGCAGCATAGTTGCCAAACAGCCTTGGCCTTTTGCCTATGCTCATCCACTAGATCTATTATAAATTTCAATTCCGATCAACATTAAGATATTTCCATCATAACCTTGGAGAAAGAATTTTATACTCGCACAATTGACGCAGCACGAGATCATTCGAAAAGTCAGGATCATGGCATGAGAAAAAAATGCTGATCAAGGAACAATATATTCGTGTTTGACTTTATAGTGAAGTTATTTAACTCGAGTAATATCTTTTGGCGAGCCGATTGGAGGGAAAAGTGCACCTAAAAGGGGCATCGGCTTATTTTTCCTCGAGATTGACTGCGTGCACCAGCAGCATCTTAATGCGCTTCGATTTTCCTATCCAAGACTCCGCTTTCTGCTTACCGTTAGGTATTGTGCAGAATGCTAAGTATAAAGGTGTTGACCTTGTACCAAAATAGAAAATAAATAGACAATATCTTGACGGTTTCGGGAGAGTTTTAGAGCTTCGTTCCCAATCAGCTACTTTCGTTCAAAACTTAAAAATTGGTTCTTCATAATACATTAAAGTGAATACGATGGTACAGAAATAAAAAAACTCATTCATTCGGATGCATAGAGATGTTCTAACTGTAAAAGTCAAAATCTGTGTTCCTATTTGAAAATCGTGCGGTAAGCTGAATCTTTCAATGATTAACTAGGGTAGAGAATTTGGAAGGAAACATTTTCGAACTAAAATCACCGAAATTTCTTTCGTACTCATTAAACATATATCCATATAAAACTATGTACTTTCTAATTACTGCTGGAATAAGAAGATTACGAAATATAGATGCAAAGAATTACCATAGGTCATAGTCATGTTTATTACGACCAGTATGTTTGTATTTTAAATTGAAGACAAGCATTCTAACATTTTGAGAAAAAGATTAAAGAATAAGGATGTAATTTTTCGGAACATCTACGGTAATAGGCGGGACGGCAAGATCATCGAATAGGCGGCTATAAGACCTGTGGAAAAGGCCGGGATAAATACTTAAGGTCACATTTCTTTAAAAAATAGACATATGAAAGACAAATACTTGCTAAAGGAAGGTGATAGAGAAAGGCGGAGATCGGTTAGAGGGCAGTGGTCATATAGCCGAAGAGAGGACGAGGAAGAGGAATTTAGCACACAACCAATTCACTGATATAAGCGTTCAAGCACCTCATTTAAATTCTCGGACCAGACGGGTGGGTCGTGGATCGAACACATGTAGGCGCAAAAATAAGGAAATATTCCGGGAAGTGACCACCTAACGGTTAGTTATCGCGAACAGCCGGTAAAGAAATAACATCGGTCTTCCCGAGAAATCCCTTTCCGTAACGAATTACAAGGGCCGGTTTTTTCTCCGTCCTTCTCTCAGAATGTACATTATCTCTCTTCTCTTCGTCCTCCACGTTCCATTTTTCCGTGAAGTGACTGCGATACCGACGACCTTCACCCCTTACGTTCCCGATAGTCCGAATCGAATAAAAAAATTATTCTATTCTTTCTTCTCGGAGACCCGAAAACTCGCTTCGAACACTTCCTCCAAGAGTCTACTTAGACCGTTATCCATCTCATCCCACCGTGGACCTCCTTTTTGGAGGTCAAGGTCGTACAAGAATGCGGATGCGCATGTGTGAAGGCTCTCCCTCCTCCACGCTACCTTACCTACCTACTACCTCTTCCCTCTCCTCCCACGTCCCCTTCTTCCCTCGCGTCTCCTCCTCCTCCGTGCCTTCCACGTCGTCTACCTTAACGCCGCTCCTTTCGTTCATCCTCAAAAAAAAAAAAAAAACACCCGCACACGTTAAAAAGAGGAAGAGGGAGAAGCCGGTCTCGTCACGCTGGGACCGAGAAGATTACTACATCCCATTAAAAGGGCGAGAGGGGAGTAGCCTCGCCCACATCGTCCGGTCTTTACAGGTTTTATCTTGGTTAGCGTCCAAAAGTGAGAAAATAAAGCGTTAAAATAAAAATTCTCCGGGTCGTTCGGGCGTCGTTTTGATGAATAATCCCGTCTCGGAAGAGGCGTAGGTAGAGTTTATGCTTACGAGTACTATGGTCGCGAGTCCGAATCCATCCTTTGTAGGGACTTGGGCGTTTGCCATTTTTACCGTTAATGAACTCTTAACCTTTTACTGCCCAAATTATTTCGATTTAAAAATTCATTTTGTGGTTTTATAAATAATTTCAACGTATCTAGTTACTTAAATAATCATTTATCGTAATTAATGAAATTATCGATGAGATGGTAAGCTGAATAATAAATATTCAGTGATTGTAGATCTGATAAAATAAAAATCAGCATGTAGCTACAAACTCTTAAGCTAATATAAGTTAACATTGGGTAATAGAGGATTAATAGCTGGCCAGTGGCGGATTTAAGGGGGGTCGCACATGGCGCGCGCCAGGGACCCCGAAAAAATGTTTTCATGTATAATCTCAGAATATTAAATATCTCAATTTAAAAGTCATGAAGGAAATTTAATTTTTTTGCACGGCGATACTTAATTTATTGAAACAGGGAGTCAAATAGTCGTTAGGTGAGTACATACTTTGATTACAGGGCCCCCAATAATTTAGCGCCAGGGGCCCCAATAGTTTAGCTCCAGGGACTTCAGAATGTCTAAATCTACCACTATAGCTGGCACCGAGTTCTAATCCTGGGTTGACGGTAGATAAATAAATTATGTGTAAGGAAGAAGAATAATGCACAAATGTTGAAGACTACAAGCCGTATTAAATTTCCTTGTGACGTAGCCAAATACTTTGCCTCCACATGCCATTTTATTAGCCGTAAGCCGTGTCATGGTGGAAGAGCTCTTTATTCGTTTTCTCATATGCGAAGCGTAAAAATACGTTGCATGTTTATAAGCGCAATAACACGAACCTATTAATTTATCTCGTGTTGCAGTTAAAGAAACAGTATAGAAAACTAGCTAACCTCCAGGCATTAGACGAACACAGGTATGAATAGTTTCTTTGTAAGATTGTAATGGCTCAATTAAATGGAAGATATGACACATTAAGATGTTTATCCATAGAGGTAAAAAGTTGGTCGTGATGTATCTTTCGCAGATTATGTATCGGCAGAGATTTGGTTAGTATATCGGGTTCCATTGCTAGGGTCGCGGGTTCGAATCCTGCCAAGCGCACGGTCGCACCTGTTTGTTATGATCATTGTGATGGACCGCCAAAGACTTCCGGGATTCTCCCGAAATTGTAGATACGTTTCTCCCGGCCCCCGGTATAACTTGTCCGGGATGCCGAAATCTCTCGGAATTTAGTTATCTTCAGATTTATTGCTCTGTTTTACTTAACATTAGGAGGGTATTTTGATCGAATCATTACGTTTGATTTGAATGAAGGGATACTTAATGGAGAAATGTACTTTTTTCTCACAGGATCATATTGATGGATACGCTTGAGATTGTGTAGTTGCATCTTTGTGGCGGATTTCCTACCCACGCAAAGCGGGAGCCGAATAAACGACTTTATTATAAATTTAAAGGCACGATATATCTCGCTTCAGGCGACAGATAGTCTGAGCTCGCATCTGATTTTACAGGTCTTGGGGAGAGGCGAGGGGGGATTTCATCTGCTTAACCCTGATCTCAGAAACTCGTAAGAACTCAGAAATTACCTATTGAGGAGGATAAATAATACGAAGATTTGTGTGCACTTAGAGAAGTCCGTAAAACTGTAGTGACCAATACCAAAAGGGTGCACTTAAGGTGGGTAGATTTCTTTTCGAAAATAAAGGATAGAGTTGGAGGAGAATTAAAAAAATATATAGCGTTTGTGCTTTCAGTTCCAGTATCCAACGCAGCTTGCGAACGTTTGTTCAATGTTATTAATGAACTGTGGTCTAAAGGTCGAAACAAATTAAGTGTTGATCATGTCAAGGCAGAAATTCAAGTATACATCAATTTTAATTATTCCTGTAAAGATTTTCATTCCTTTTTTATGTCAAAACCAAATCTTTTGGAAGCTGCCCGAAGCGATTCCAAATAGAATTTCAAATTCAATAAATGAAGTTGGTTCCTTGTAATAATGCCATTTTTGAGTTTGTTATTATAATGTATAGAATATGATTAAAACAGAATTGAGGCTAAATATTCATATGTACCCTAATAATAAACAAAACAAGTACATATATTGTTCTCATCACCTATTTTTAACCTACAAAAAATCATCCGCAATTAACTACTAATATGGTGAATATCTCAGCAATTTACAAAGTGGCAATCTTAAATGAAACAATTTAATTAAGTTTAAATAATCATATTTTCTAATCAATAAATAAAACAATTTTCATTGCTCGCCTTAGTTGTTTTTTAACATAAGAGACAAATCTCCCGGATTCACCCGGAATTATCTACTCGGAATATGAAAATCTCCGGGAAGCAACTACTCCTAAGGTGGCAACCCTAGCTGTTCGTGTACTAGTTAAAATTAATAAATCGATAACTTTCAGGTTCTAAGAAATCATATCATGGAGTTTTATAGGTAAATAAATACAATAAAATTTTGAAGTTTTGGTAGATAATTTTTCAAAACTATGAGTCTGGGGAGTTTAGAATTAAAATAATTTTTCACGATGCAATTTTGGTATAGAAATGTCAGCGATCGCTTCAATTGTTCGCAAAATCGATATGGAGGTAGGAAAAATAATTAGAATTCATTGCAATGACTCCATCGCGTTGGTACCAATTTGTTACCATTGAGCAGGAAGAATTTCAAAGGGGATTACGAATTATGAGAAGCAAACCTATTTTCTTCTTGATCCAAATGAAATCCATTGTTGGATAACACACGAGACGCTGTCTCACAAGCACGTAGCTGTCGTGGATTCCTTCCGTCAGCGAAAAACTGTTTGTGCGAAACCGAGTCTTCACCGGTAAGGGTATAATGCCATAATTAAATGGCGAACTCTGCGGAAACGGCTCAACTTCGTTGTGTTATTTTACGGCGCGGGAACCGCAAAATTCATATTCGGTACGTGCCATTGTTGCTCTCAAGTGAAAAATGCGAAAGAATGGTCCTAAAATGTGTCGGTGTTGGCAAAGAGGAGTTGAGAAAAAATCCTTTCTCTTTCAATGGATGTGCAGCGAGAGAGGAAAAAGATGAGGAACGAGGCAAAAAAAAAGATAGACAGACAAACGGCTTCATTTGGGCGAAATTGAGACCCTCTTTCATTTGAATCATTGTTACAATTCACAGTAAACACAAACGTCGACTGTTAGCTAACTCTTCGATACAATTTATGGTTCATAAAACTAAAACGGAGATGACATTTGTGGGAAAACTTAGGATGAGCCGGGATATGCCTAGCTAGTAAAAACCCACGCAGGAACATGTCCACGAACAGAAAGGTGGTGAAAATACTGCGAAAATCACTACATAAAAGTAGAGTGCAAAGAAAATTTACAATATGGCGCAATTCATTAGAAAGAAGATACATAATAAAATATCAGAAAGCAAAGGCAGAGAGAGGGTAGATAGAGAGGGAATCAAGGATGGCAGATGACAGAATATGGAAAGGGAAAGGGATTATTCGAGAACGCATATGGTGGAACACGACCGTCATGAGTCGTCATGGGGCTTGCGTACTTGGTTCTCTTATTCCATACGTGTCTTTGGGGGAAGGAGATAACACTAAAAAAATCACCCAGTCAATTGCCGAAATTTTACGTGGGGTCCCGTTCCGATGATGACGGAGTCGCTTTGGCTATGCATTAAAAGTTAGTGGCGGTCGATTGTTATTCGGCGTCTCCCTCACGGTGGCGGCGAATTTGTGTCGGCAAATTCCTTATGCGTGCGTTTTGGGTCGAGGGAATGATGAATCATCTTTCCTATCAGTATTCTCAGGTGCGGACTCTGTCGCAAATCCTGTCATATCCGAGATCCGTGCGCGGAGGCAAAGATTCCCATTAGAGGAAACGCAAGGCACCGTGGGGAAAGAGAGAGAGAGAAACATCCCGCTCCACGCAGTTCAGCAAAGATTTACCACAGGTGATGCACTTGACTTGCGTTGGACGTCTAATACATCTGGCGGGAGTCGTTTTTACACTCCTTCTGAGAACGGCTTCTTGCCAATTCCAGAAGCGGCGGCGACAGGGCACACACACACGCTGGTGCATACGAGCACGCCTGACACATTCGTTTTTTTTTGCAAATACATTCCTCGATTCCTCGTGATGTCACTCCGGAGAGAGAGAGAGAGAGAGATACCAACACGTGTTACAATGCTAATGATTAGAAAATAAAAGAGCAGAGGAAATACTTCTCAATCTTACTTGCGGCAGGATTAAAAAGTCTGAGATTTTTAAGAGGCGGTAATATGTATGTATGTATGATGCCTTTTCTCTCAAAAACGTTAAAGCTGCTAATGTGGCTGCCATTCGTCAAAATAAACATGCTTATGCGCAACTTTAAATATATTTTATATATCACATAATTTTTAGTATGCTCACGTCTTGTTAAAGATGGGATAAAAGAAAGTAAATGTAAAAAATATAGGAATTCAGGTTAAAAGTTTTATCTTCGTGTATTCTTTCACGCCTTCTAAACGCAGGACTAGGGAAATCAAGCCGATCTCCCGAGCACGTTGGTAAGGCGAAGGCACTCCCACCTGCACGACTTTCCAGTTCGTCGCCTCGAGCGCCGTCGTGTCGGATTCCAGTTATCGGCGGTATTACGAAATATTTTCAATCTTGGATATCCGCTAAAGAGAAATTGTTTATGATTTATACACTTAAAGGGGACTCGATGGGAGTGGAATATCGGTAGCTTAAATGTTCCTTCCCAAAAAACCCTTTTTTTTTCATAGTCTCTCATATATCATTCGTCTTTACCTAGACATTTGGTTCTCTTTCGATATTGGTCATTTTTCTCTGCAATCATACTAAAGTACTCGCTCTCCGAACCGCATCTAATACTCCATTTTTCCATTTTTATGTCACTTTTTCCACTTTCTTACTCGAGTTTTTACAAAGTTATGATGTAAAACTATCCATATAATTTAACGCAAGCAACTTTGATATATTTTAAATTTTAATTAAATCCATACAACATCGACTGATGTAGTTTAAACAGTAAAAAGCACTTGAACTCGATTTAAATTCGATAATTCTACGTGATCTCTCGAGTTACTTTTGATTTGACGCTCCTGAACATTTCTAACTATGAACGTTGAATGACACGTAACGAGTTATCCTACTCTCGGATTACACTCTTTTCTTAAATTCCATCTCGAAATAACACAATTAATAAAAAGGGTTGGAGGCTACAGCGAGAGGGATGTTTCAAAATTTAACCGTACAAATATGTAGAGACAATAATTTGTATTGTCTCTAAATATTCGCTTTTTACGGTTAAGGAGTTTCTTCTTAAATTTTTAAACGAAATAACACGCTTGATGTTAAACGTAATCAAAGATTACGCTAAAAAAAACTCTTCCGAAATTCCATTCAGACGCAGTCATTTTCAACGATTCAGATCGGTTAATGAGAAGTCTTTCCGTAAACTTAGCGAAGGCGGGGAATTCACCGGAAGAGCGTTTTGAAAATCGGTCGTTTCGGCGTCATCTAGTCGCAAGGGCCGTAATGAGTCTCTCAGTTCTCTCCACGTGCTGTGGGACGAGAGCTGTCGGCATTCCGAATGAAGTGTCCAATGAGAGAGAGAGAGAAAGAGACGGCGTGAGTCGCATAGAGATATGTAAAAGGTGGGTGTTCGACCGACAAAGGACGGTCACGAGGAGGAGAAGGGAGTGGGGGTGGGAAGGGATGGAGGGAAGGGGAGGAGAGAACATATCTTCGAAAGGGTTAACCGTCACGCAGGAAGCTAATGAACTCTACGAATGGTGTCAGGATACACGCCGTTTAGGTACATACGCTCTATGGGCGATTGAAAAAAAAACGAGAGGTTCCTTCCCTTTGAAAAAAAACCCTTTCACCGCAACCACGCCCTAGTTTATGCAGAGAAAGCGATTTTCTGCGCGTAGTGCAAGCCCAGAATGTAAATTGTTTGTAGGGTGTGTTTGAAAACTCATTCCAGGTTGTGGCTGAGATTTCCGCTTATCTATTCGCGAGCCGACGACTGTGTAAACGTTCCTCCAAAAAGATTCTAACCCATGTCACCTGTTCTGGGAATTTGCTATTTCGCGTACAAACGAAACGTTTTATGAAAATATTTCTATTTAGTAGTCTGATAATAATTGCGGAGAAAAAGGAAGCATGTTGATATGTACCTCAGGTGAATGAAATAGCAAATATTGCACATAACTTTGCAGCGTCTAGTAGCGATAAAATCGAATAAAATAGCAAAATAAACTTCTTTCCTCGTCTTACTGACATTTTCATATAATTTCTATCATTATGTTAACGGTTTTTCATCTCTCGCTAGGTTTCGATTTATACTTTTCCCATATTCCATCCATAGTCTTTCTGTTTATCACCTCATAATGTCTTCCTTTTTAAGCAAAAAATTACCATTTCTTTTTGTCATTTTCCTTTCTAATTCTTCCTTCAAAAGCCAATTCCATCTCAAATCTAATTAATTCACAGAATAATTGAAGTTTATCCTCCACAAGCCTAACTATACTCTAGTAAAGCGTAAACATAAAACCAATTAGCGGAGGATTTCCTTTCAATACATATTATTCATTTATATTCCAGATACCTGAATTCTCATTGACTGAAGAAGGACTCAGTGCCCGAAAAGCTTCCCGAATATTTTTCTTCTATCGACCACAACCGAAAGTGTTCATTAGATTCACTCCTATTCCTATTTGCCCATTAATTTTTTTCTACCTTTACCCTTTCTTCATTATATGTGTATGTAAACTTTTAATTAATAGTTCTTTTTGATATTCAATGGGAACGTAATTCGACAGAGGAAAATACAAAATATACCAACTTCCCCTCTCGCAGAGGGGGCGGTGTCGAAATGTTTCGAAAAACTTAAAGAGGGTTATACATATTCATTCCAGAGATACGACCGTTACAGAAGTGCGGAAGCACTTCGCCCGTGTTCTCAGTCTAGTTTTTGTCATAAGAGCGCCAACGTGATTATCTTATAAATCTCTAATGGGTTAAGTAGGTCGGCTGTAAAGCAAGATAGCAACTTTTACACGGTCCTTCGCATCCCAAATAATTTCGTGCTGCCATCTGGGAGGGTTTTTCTGACGTCATAATGAAAATTTGTCCACATTCACCTTTGGGTAGGGTAAATAAATTCAGATTTTTATGAATTATATGATTTGGAAAATGTAATTTTGTTCGTATTTAGAGAAAATCAAATTTCATCGAATTTTAATGGCTCGTTCGCATGAAGCATCATCAAAATAGTGAAAATTTCTCGCTTCAGTTTATGTTGCTACGCGAAAACGCGAACCATTATTTAAAAAATTAAAATGCGTCGAAGTGAAAATGCATATCAGCGTAATATTTTTTTGCTATGTTGTTGTATCAATGCTATCTAGGATCAAGAGAGTGGATGGTGAACAAACGGCATATCCGACAGGCAACAGAGTGAACAACCATAGTAAGCTGTAATAACCTACGCGAAATTGCTAAGAATCCTTATGGATACGAATTTTCATGGTTAAAATAGTCATGTTAAAGTTGACAACATTCCTTTTTAGCGCTTTTTTTAAAATCACTATGTTTTCCCCTTTGTTAAAATTCAGAATAGTCTCCTACCGTAAAAAACCTCACTTGGCAACTGAAACAACAACCGTTATGAAATGGATATAATATTCTATGTCATTCTTTAAACGCAATAGTTGGCTAGTTAAATTGAGGGAAAGCGTCGATTGTTTCTCAGCTCGAACCAACCTTCTCTCTTTCTCTAGAGACAAAATATTGAGCATAGGAAAAGATGACTCTTGCCTCCAATCCCCACCAGCATTGTAAATAGAGAGACAAAGAAGAAGGACGTACGACGAGGAAGGTGATGCGCGTTATATTATAATTCCCCACTTAGGCATGGAGATGGCAAAGTGAGTGAATGGAGGACGTTAAGAGGACGTTGGCACGCGTTTTGAGGCTGCGGAGGAAGAGTGAAGGCTGGCGCCTAGGCTTAGCAGGAATGTCAGGCAAAATATAGGGTTTGGTTGGCAGTAATTTTGTTGTTGCATCAAACGTGAGCTGCGTTAATTATTGTTCTGGGTTGGATTTTTTTATATTTTGTTAGAGAGAAGAATCCTTGTATAACAGTTTTGGAGTAACATTTTAAAGACGAATTTAGATAAATCGCGGAATGATTTAGTTTGATATTTCAACAATTAATATATTCTTGAACAGCAGTGCTTTTCAGTAATGCATAACTTGATCAAGCTTTTTTTACAGTCGTATTTTAAAGAAAAAATTGATTTTAGATTTCTTGGGTTCCATAGAGAATTGAGTTTACCAAGGCTGCAATACAATTTTGCAGATCTTATGGATTTTTTTACGAAAATTCGATTAATTTTTAAGACGTATGTCCCATGTAGCGTCCTTTGGTGGCGACGTGACAGATAAGCATGTTCATTTTAGTTTCAGAACAGCAAAAGTTATAGATGTATTAAATTTTGGGATAGGCAAGGTTCTGTACTTGTCATAGACAATTAGGTCCTTTCATTAAAGCATGTAAATGTTTTTTAAACTACACAAATCCTTTTCACAAAATTCACGGCGTGTATCTCCATGTCTTTGGGTATAATAATAGTTGCTCGCCTTCCGTCCTTGAGAGGGACGGCGGTGTGGAACAAAAAAGATACACATATCGCCTCGAGCTCATAAGGACCTCGATGGAAGACATTTTATGCTGACATGAGACTTCAAAGACCTACGTGCGCACATATTGCGTCGACCTTGGAAGAATTTTCTATGAGCCGTAGGGAAGGCTGAGAGAGAGAGAGAGAAAAAAACCGCGCAATATTACATAAACGGTAGAGAACGCCGCTTCTCTAACCCACTTGCGATTGGATGAATGGAGTCGCGGAAAAAGTGTGCCGCGTATTCATTCTCACCCTGCGAAGAGAATAGCAATCATCCTCCGGGGATTTTGCGTAGCTAGCAAGCAGTTTCTTTTAATCCGTTGCCATGAAAAGCCTTCGCGCCCTGGGGACAATTCGTGTTTACACCTATCTCAGCTTTTTCTCCATATCTCAATCTACCGTCCCTCATATCCTCAAATATTTTTGTTCGGCAGCCTCTTTGTGGTTTGTATATGTGTATATATATGACTTTTGGCGCGGAATTCGCTAATTTTTGTCAGGAGGCTGTGACCGTCATATATATTTATAACACAGGGGCGGATAAAGGGCTAGGCGGCCGCCTAAGGCCTCTCGCCTTGTAGGGGCTTCGCGCCTGGCGCTTAAAGACACAAGGAAACAAACGCGTTGATTGTGAGGTGTGAACAATCACGCTCGAAACCGTCCAGAAAGCTTTCGTAGATATTTATTTGAAGAATATAGTCGAGCGATTAAATGAAACAAACCTGTAGAGAGGAAGAAAGAAACACAGTGCATGTGCAGGCACGCACGCAATGCCGTCGTGAAGAGAGTAAAGAAAAAATTGAAATCCTCTTGTGTCAAAGGTTAAAAGGTTTTGCGGATGTGTTAGAGATTGAGTCGAACGATGAAAAGAAATAGACTTCAACTAGCCCCATCTCTCACTTGGAAATCCGAAATTAAAACTGGAAAATGAAATGATGGAATTTAATTCCATCGCTGTTTTCTGAACGTAAATTATATTCGGACGGTGGTGGGTGAAGTTCTCGCCAGATGTATAATGAACGGGGATTAATGACGATTATGTTACGCCATGTTGATACAAAGACTGCACAAGTCGAAGAGCATTTTGTCGGTTTCCTCGCGGTACACCGAATAACAGGAGAAAATCTAACTGAAATTATTCTGGCAGAAATAGAAAACCTAGGCTTAGACATCTTGGATTGTCGTGGTCAAGGATATGACAATGGTGTGAAAATGTGGTGTGAAAACTAGGATACTGCAAGTAAATCCATGAACCTTCTTGTGTGGTTGTCATAATTAGAATTTGATCTTAGGAGATGGTGCTTCATCTTGTACAAAGGTTCAATTATTTTTTGGTTTACTTCAGAGGCTTGATAATCTATTTTCAGCATCTTAATAGAAAGCGTATATTAAAATAAAAGGTTAATATCACGCTAAAACCAGTTTCAGAAACTAATAGATGGGAGTGTCGCATAGAAAGTGTGAAAGCTGTTAGATTTCAGCCCGAGGGAGTCTTTGACGCTTTACAAGAACTATCTTCTAATTGTGAAGGATTTTCAAAATTTCGCAATGAAACTGAATCTCTTATTAATGAGATGGCGACGTATGATTTCATAGTTTCTTTAATTATATGGTATGAAATCTTAGTCAAAATCAATGCAATCTGTAAATTATGGCAAAGTGATTATATGCATTTGGGTAGCACAGTTACTCAGAAGAATTTCTGAAATGGCTTGATAAATCCAGATCAACAGCTTTTGAGTCAGCATTATCTACATCCAACGATCTGGCAGAAAATTTGGAGATTCAAAAAGAATTTAGAAAATTACGATTCCGAATTAAGAAAAAAATAACTAGTTATGAAAATGAGAAGGAATGTACCAACGATTACAAGGAATTATTCAGGATTCATTTCTTTAATGTTATCGTTGATACGATTCGTGAGTGTTAAACCCGTTTTGAGTCTCTAAAAATATACGCTACTAAATTTTGGATTTTTGTATAGTATATCAGAACTTCAAACCACTGCAGAAGAAGAAATTTTGTAAAATCCTCAAAAGTATACTCGAATTTGAGGGCTCATGTGACATAAATGACATCGAGATGTGCGAAGAACTCGGTATGCTTTGCAGGATTCTTCCACCCAGCACAAATATGAAAGGCTCCTTGAAGTTCATAATTGACAATGGCTTACGTGAGATTTACCCTAGTGTATATAGCGCTTCGAATAGTTTTGACTATACCAGTTACGGTTGCTTCCGCAGAAAGAAGTTTTTCTCTACTTAAGCTCATTAAGACGTATCTCCGTTCTACCTTGTCTCAGGAAAAATTAAATTCGCTCGCAATTTTATCTATAGAAAATGATGAAATCAACTCTCTGGATTATTCTGAGCTGATAGAGGAATTTAGTACACAGAAAAGTAGAAAACCGATGTTGTAAAACAACTGAAGATTTTCTAGACAAATTCGATGTGAAATTGATAGTTGTAGAATTAGTATCCATAGCAAAATGTTGTTACCACAGTGAACCAATTGCTGGTAATCCATTTGAAGACTAATCCACGATCGACATCAGGAGCTCAACCTCTATACTGTAAGTATACATCTAAACAAACAATTCAAAATTTATTTGCATGTTTTCCGAATTAAAATTTTAAAAAAATATTTAGAAATCGTAAGTCTTGGGCCTCGCAAACTCCATTCGCCTAGAAGCCTCGCACTCTCTAACTCCGCCTCTGTGTATGTGTATATATGTATGTATATGTATATATATCTACTATAATATATTTTTAAGGGTGCGTTTGTTGATTTGTGTGTTTGTTCATGGAACTCCTCCTAAACGATAAAAGCTAGAATAACCAAATTTGGTACGATTCTTCCTTACATCCTAACTTAGCAAATTGTCAAGGTTTGGTTAACCGGGATTAATCAGTGCTGCCAATATAGGGGATTAACATTTTTCCATAAGATAACACGTATGAATCCATTTCTTGACTTGCAAGATATTCTTCCTTCAAGCATTAAAATACGTAAATATGGACCGATGTTTTTGGTTTTTGCTTTATTCGACGAATAAAACTCTATACTATCTTATTCCTGCGAAGTTTACATGTTACACGGTCGAAGTTTTCAGAAATACGCTTTTTGTTTCGAAATTTTGTGGATTTTTCGTACTCTTTCCGGGCGTTGCCAAGGCGGCCGTCATTGTTACCTCCGATTCAATTAGCTTCAGTGAAGCTTATAAATAGACGAAAGTTTAGCGTTATTCGCTTCGCACATTTGTTTAAGCAACGAAACGATCGATGTTTATGGATAGCAACGTAAATAGATACTGATTATTATTCAGGAAGCGTTTATTGATGAAAGTAATTGAACATTCTTTCGTCTATTGAATACTGGAATCTTACATTTTTTTAGTAAAATCATTATATTCTACATTATAATGTTTATTAACGTAAATAAGCTCACATATCTGGTGTACATTTACCAGAGTCAGTGTTCAATCATGGACAACTGTTCGTTGCTTTTTCACGGGTTTCTTGCTTACAAGACATAAATGTAAACATTTCATAGGCATAATTACACAAGAAATGAAGCTGGATTTGGCGAAAATGATATGATAGGAAATACAATTGTCATTATATTTGAATGCAATACGTTCGGAAACGGATTGTTACAAGCAAATATGATTAATTGTTAAGAAAAGCTAATTGTAAGTCAAAAAGTATCTACTATATATTTTAAAGAGTTTGTATGTTGTGCTGTAGTAGCTTCACTAAATCCGTTGAAATTCAACGGGAAATTTGGCTAGTATATATATATATATCATCAGCCTTTTTGAATCCACTGACGGATTAAGGCCTCCCCCAGACTTTTCCCGTTTTCCGTCAACTTCCTCCCTCCTCCAAGTTTGTCCCAAGAACTTAACAAGCTCTCTGTCCCACCTGTATTTCAGTCTCTTGACACACACGCATGCGCGCGCGCACACTCACACACACACACACATATACACACATACTGTGACATAGATATTCGAAACATTCAGTCCTTCCTCTATTCTAATTTTATTTCTTCTCCCCGCGGATTGTAACACTCTTGCGCGGAATTCGATGCCTTTTCTCGCGATTTATCGAAACGTGCTGGCGTGGTCTTTATGGACAGGAGTGGCTGTCGCTCTAGAGGACAAGTGCTTATCGAGATCGAAGTCCTTGGCGATTAATTGTTTGCGAAGGTTGGGCTCCTTCAGTCTCAGCTCGAGAAAACCTGTCCAGAGTTTGCCCCAATTCCCCAACCTGCGATCTCCAAGCTGCAGCGTAAAAGAGGCATTTCTTATTCATAAGCCCGCCCCGCCTAGTTTATAATTGCCAGCCTTACCAAGCAATCGAGGGGAAAAAAGGAATGTACAGCTGCGACCAGACCGTTTTTTTCCGTAATTTCTCTCCGATTTACACAAATTAAACCCGCAATTACCGTAGTTTTCTCTAAAAATATAATCTTCCATCAACACGCGATGTATTTTAAGGTTCTTTAAGACGAGATCATGGCAGGACTTGCTATTTCGAAAACGGAATTCTCTCGAAATTTATGCGGCTTGAACATCTCCGACGTAAATCATAGTTTTTAACTCTACAGGTAAAAGATAGGCGGACACATCTGCGGTTTCCAGGGAAACTGTAATTTCTCATCTTATCCTCCATGTAGTCTTTAGTTTAAAGGCAGATAAAAAGCACTACTGCTCTGCAGTCTGTTACACCCACTTCCCAAAAGACTTTTACTCTGTTTTTTCTTTCAAATCTCGAAATACACGTCCACACCAAGAATTCATTACACGTGCTAAAAACTTTTTCGATGGAAAATCTTGACAGAAAAAATTCGGTTAGGGTAGATTTATTGGCAATCCAAGTAATTCTGGAAAAATTTAACATGTGCGAAGTCAGATTCTATTTCCCCTACATTTCGGAACCTTATTATCAATTAAAAAATATATTTGTATTAATTGCATTAAAATTTTGTACATAAACACATGCTATAATATACACCATTTTAAGTTAATCGAGTCGCATGATGTTCAGGAAACGAAATTACGATAAAAATGTCGAAAAATCAGGCAAACGAAAGAAGATAAGGATCATTAGAGTAAATTTACAGTTATATTGAACTTCTCGATGAGAAATGCAGCGTTGAAACGAGTCCTACAAAATCTCAAATGAATCAAACAGTCGAACTGAGAAATTGCTTTGTTCTCTGGCATTGAATTATACCGTCTCACCAGACGCTGATTTATATTTATTTTTTCTAAACCACGTTTATCCAGTAGTACGTCATTTTTAATTGACCACTTCCCTCCTAGTATTTCTTATCTCCCTCTACCTCTCGGTCCTGGTTAGCCCTGCAGCTCTACATACGTGGACCTTCCTCTCTCCCTAAACCTCTCTCTCTCTCTCTCCCTCCATAGCTACCGACACAACCCATTCCGCCGCCGGTGAAAGCGGGTCTCTTGATTTACAGGATGACCTCTCTCCTCCCACTTCCCTGCCCCATCCCACCGACTTCCTTACCTCTAACTCCTCCTACATCCACCCCATAGTCCTCAGCACTTCCTGCTCCTTTGAGTTTCTGTCAGTTTTATTTCTTTCTTTATTACTCTTGCGTCATCTTTCTCTTCTGTCTCGCCCAGATATCTAACTACACCCATCCAGTCTCTCTCTCAATACATTCCAATTCCCCAACTCTCCCTTAGCGTACTTACCTTCCTCTTCTCTTTACCTATTACTGCACGAGTCCCGCAAGGTTCCTTTCTAGCTCCATCTACCTCTCTTACCTCATCTGACTCCTTCCTTATTTCCCTTCCTCGACCAAGTTTCTTCCACGCGGCAGTTCTTGCCTTCAAGCGTATAGCAATGCCGCCGTCTCTCGAGATTCTCGTCTCCTCCCTTCAAACGGGTTCGCCGAGGAGGATGATTCACCTGTTGGGCCGATTGGGAACAAGTGGAACAGCGCGCCGGTGGAAAAGGATTCTCAATCTGGTCCAAGGAACAGAAAATGGGTGAAATTACGTGTGTTTAGGAATGGTTATGATACGTCTTCCTTATTCCGAGGTTTCAAAAAATAACGATATTCTTATCTTTTCGTCGTTGCAATTCGCGAATTCTCCATTTCTGACTCGGGGAAATTCTTATTGGGGATTTTAGGGGAGGGGGGAAGGGACCGTAGGCGGCACATGTAAATCCTGATCACTCTGGATTCCAAGGAAATGGAGGAAGTATTTCTTCCGCAACGGAAATGAGGGACTAATTGACTCACCAGTCCCATTAATAAGTCTTTGATTCATCTGACTGTGAAGCAAGAGAATGGTTAGATTTTTTAAGAGTAAATACATGTGATGGACGCGATTTAATTTCTGTTCTGGCACTTTTTAGTAAGAAATTTCATCTCGACTTTGAAATTTTCATATTATATCTATTAACATCTTAGTAAATATGGTTTTTTTGAATTTCTTTAGTTTTTTTGATATACTGAAGTGAACAACAATTTTTAAATATCCAGAAGGGCTAATAGATCGCTTGTTGCTCAGTTGTGTGGAGAGTCGGCCTTTTTAAAGAATTGGAATTCTAGAAACTCTCAAGTTGGTTAGGTACTAGAAATAACAACATCGCTGAAACAATTAAGAGAAAGCTAGTGTCACAGTGGCGTGCACCTGCGGCATTTCATGAAAAGGAAATGTGATTCGCAACCTAATTATTGATGCGAACTTTAGACTTGAGATTCTTCCCTTCTAGCGAGCATGTTACGGCTTAAGAATGCAGAAACTGAGTTATTGCAAACTGCAAAAAACCCTTTTGTCGAAGAGGGTGTATCCTCATGCCCGGGAATTACATAATTTCAGGAAGTTATCCGTAGCTGGATTTATTACGACATTTTACCCACTCTGTTCCGTATAAAATAAAACGCGGATAGCCTTTAAGTCAGGCTGTGTCGTCGCCCAAACTCGGTCACTTTCCTCGTCGCAACCGGCATGGCAGTTTTGACCAGACAACTCGTCTTTCTTCTCTGATCCCTTACCGATTTCTAACTCGACATTTGTGCGCGAGCGCTTCCTGATTTTTTCTGCATAAATAAAGCTTTATCTTATTTCAGCCTGAGGAAATTTTAGAGCGAATCATTATTGTAGGTTGCAACGATATAACTGCGTGGATATGTCGACCAATATTCCGCGGATTGAATGAAGGATATGACCAGTCACATACGCGAAATAACGTCATTGAGCATAGAATCGTGGCAAGGCAAGAAAAGGCTCGGAATTTTCCGTTTTCGGAAGAATTTTGTTTAAAGGATCAGCATGCTTTGAGGAACGTGTACGGAAGATAAAGACCTGGCGATGAATCGATTAGGAAGTAGAAGGAAAAGTTCAAGGATAAAGGGATAGGGTTTAGCCAGAGCCGAAAAGGATCGTGACTCTTCACTATAGTTAGAGGCGTCGACTAAGGATAGGAATCGAATTCCTTTATTTCGTGCAAAAATGATTATCACCGCATAGCCAAGTCAGTAAAGAATTACAGAGCTCACCTTATCGCTGAAATCAAATTAGTAGGTTTTTTTACAAAGTGATTTTTATTTTCTTTGATTTTAAGAAATTCAACTCCGCCAAGTTACGGCTAATCAAATAAATTTTATGTAGAAACAAAACTGCTATAAAATATTTGGAAAACCAGATGCGCATTTCGGCTACGAAAACGAAAACGTGTGACTCACTGATGGTGGATTCAAAATCTTTTGAAACCTTACGATTAGTGAATCGCCACTGATGGCGGCTTCTTCGTAGTCGAAATGGCTTATCCTACCTCATATTTTGTTATAAAAAAATATAATTTTTCTTCATAGGCAATAGATATGGTTGTAATTTTCTTCGTACATACATCCTTTAAAATTTGCAACGTTACGGAATTACCTCGCGGAAACCTTTCGTAAGGACAATCCACCTTATGGTATACACCTCTCTCATTCAAGGGTTGGCAATATCTTTTTCCAGGTAGACGCTTGGCGGCTATTATAAAGGAAAATTCTCACCGTCACGTTTCATTCGCCAGAAGAGTATACATTTTTTCTTTCTCTTCGGAGCGTTTTTCGGCTGAATAGAGAGGTCGAGAGCACTTTGATGCCTCCAAGGACGGGCGAAAATTTCTGCCCACGGACGAAATTATTCGTACGTCCTTGTAAATGCATTTATAAGGGTGGTTGGTCGATTCACGCGTAGGGAGAAGAGAAGAAAGAACCGGTGGTTGTTGGGTGTTGCCGCTTTTGCCACGGTCCACGGGATGTCCGTTTTATTCTCATTTGGGAGTTGGTGGCCTGGGAGCACCATCGAGGAAAAGGTTCCCGAGTTGAGAGGAGGAAGTTTTCCCGTCTACGTGGACAGCTACTCGGCCATTTTAAAGTTGCAGTTAATGCGCAGGATTTCTTCCAAGCTTATTACTTTGCTTATTTTTATGCACTGATTGTGAGTGAAAGCAGCACGTGTACCTTATATTAATGTAAAGAAATAATACTTTCGATGGAGAATTTTCCTACTTTTCATTTAAAGCTTATTTTTGCGCCGGAATTTTTATATAGTTGTTTTTCTTCTTCATTCGATAATAGAATCTTTTGGAAATAATTTTAGAAGAAATTTCGGCAAGTAAATTTTAATAATTAAGCAAAGCAATCTGTATTCATGAAAATAACGAAGGCGAAAATATAAATAGATGCAAGCAAAATTATTTCATTGAAACTTTTAATCTTTTCGGACCCTTAAACTGTATGCCCACTTGGATATCGTGAGACAGCATTTTAAAAGTCGAAAAATGGGAAAGCGAAATAAATAAATCATCAATTAAGAAAAGCTGGCAGAAATTTCTTTTTCCAAATGATATGGAAATAATGTTCAGACTTCGAACAGGAAATCCATAAAGTGATCTCCAGTTATCTTATTGGACTTTTATTTAGCCTTGCTCTTTGCAAAAAATTTCTTCTTTATTTTTCATCTTCCCCATCCGCTCCCACGCATACCTCCTTTTTTCTCTTCCACTCTCTCTCTCTCTCTCTCTCTTCCTCTCTCTCCTCCTCCTCTAAATCCCCCTTCACCTTCACTCTCTCCCTCACTTTCCTCTTCCAGTTAATTTCAGCCCTACACCCTCGGAAGATTTCACTTCTTTATTGACCGTCGTGGGTTGGAAGACTTCCTCCGTCACGTCTGGAGAGTTTCCTTAATTTCTACCGAGCTCCTTCCGTTGCGTAAGACGGCGGGCCTAAAGCTATGACTGAGGAGAACAATCGGTTTCCTTTTCGGCGGGGTTGTTTTATCTTCATGATTTTCTTGAGCCGGAATCGATTTTTGCAAATTTACGTGACTTGCAAAGCTTTAAATTGGAAAGGACGAGAGAGTTTACGGTGATTACAAGTTCGATCATTTTTTTTTTCAATTCATCGGTTGAGTCTTATCATCTACGCATAGGAGCTCAAAATCAAAGGACGGAGAGATTTTTATCCAAGGTTTCGAAGAACCCGCTTTCTCCTGTTGGTTTTTATGTGCCGTAAGCTTTTATTGCTGAAAATAAATAGCCGCGCAATTGCTTTTTCCTTATAACGGGTCGTTTTTTAAAATTCGTTTTAACGGAACGGAGAAATTTTCCTAAAGGCCAAGTTGTTCACTTCCTTTCCTGTTTCCCGAAATTAATTGGAACTTTCTATTCACTTGAGGGTTGGGTCTTTTATGTTTTTTTTATGGAACCACCATTTTCTTTTATAATGAACACCGAATAGTAAATGGTTCCGTCACCGGAATGAGTTATCTACGGTTGTTTTTCAAGGCATCTCATCATAGTGTCAGCAACGGAAAGCGAGAAAGGGGCTAATACAATGACGGTGAATTTTACGCTGATGAAAAATTACTCTTAAGGATATAAAATATTAAGAAAGTAGCGTAAGGAAAGATGACACTATCCTAAACACTATTTAAGAAAATATAATTAATGCCGCGATTTCCTGGATTTCGAACAAGTTTCTCTGGAATTTCTACACGATGCTGTCATTGTTATAGGAATCTTAAAGAGAAACAAAACACGATAGGAAGAGAAAACCTCAGTAAGTCATTAAGTAAAACGAGTTACTGTTTATTGCGTGCACCTTTTTCATTTTTACCTCGATCCGGAATCCAGATTCTTGACCGGTCGTGGTGTCCATTTCTGATGGCTCAGAGGTTTTCCATTTTATCCGCAGCAACTGTTACGAATGTTTTATTTCCGGAAAATCGCTAGTATCTTTTTAATGAAACATTCCTTACTAACGTCTTCATCAACGAGGGTGTGTTTGGAAAGCGAAAAGGTGCTACACTGATGAATAATGATCGTTTAATTAAATCGATGTGAAATAATTTAAACTATGTCTGTAATAGTTGATGAAATGGGCTTAAAGTAATGGATTGAATCGACGTTACGTGATCCATTAAATAAGCTATTACTGTTACTTAATCGATTTTATTAGGTGCCTTCGCAAGTTATTCCGGCTTTGCGCAAACTTCGTTTTTTTATATCCATTTGAAATAAAATCGCAGGAGTTGTTTTCACCTACGGTACTGATGATAATTGATAATTTAACGCAGACTTCATGAAGCGGCGTAATAGGCTTTTGAATGCATTTTGTAAAGAAATGTTTTTATTTACTTTTGTAATTACATCAAGATTTATTTATTTATAGTGAAGTATAACGTAACAGAAACGCCTTAACCATTTTTGTGAATATATTGGTTTATAGTCTTAGGAAGAATATATCAAGAATATTTCTATGCCCATTATGTTAAACTCATCTAATTATATATAACTTCAATTTCGTTTAAAAACGGTAGATTGATCTGCTTTAACGGATGTAAGAAATTAATAACGAGAAAATGCTAGTTTAGCGCCCAGACCGATGCTATCAGTCGATAAATCATTGTACAAACATAGGCCTAACTCTTCGTGTAAAAATCGGAGCGCCATTTTGAATCAATCGATTCAATCATGTGTTATCAAAAAATTAATCTTAAAACCTCACGGCAGTTTTTTTTTCTTTTCGGATCATTAGAGTCGAGACAAATCTTCTATTTGAATTGCGAAAATCGAAATCAACTCCCATTTTTTACGACAAAGGGTCGTGGTTATAATTTTTGAAGGAGCGTAATTTATGGGTGCTGGTTTTAAAACTCTGCCATGGCTTCAGGACTCAGCCATCTATCACCTTATTCATTGCAACCGCTTTCTGATTGGATCTTGGCTCGCATAGGTAGGGCACGAGCATAAATACGAGGCCGCTTAGCTAATACTAATGTTACCGTTAAAGCTCTGCCTGGAATGCAGAAAGGGCGCAGACGCTGATCACTTTCGCAATATATTCCCGATATGGGGACGACGACGCTTATATGACACCTTATTTTAATATCGGTTTCCACGAAATCGTCCGTTGCATCAGAAACAAGGGAGCATAAATATGTAAACAGACGCTACATTACTAGACATAAAAAAGTATCATAAACGACAATGCGCATCGCAGCGTTTTTTATGACGAAAACTAATCTGTGTTTATAGTATTTAGGCGATTGATTTTATCAGCCCAAGCTCGACTCTCAATGAAGTTTGGAATAAGAATATGGCGGAACGGTGTTTATTAAATCTTACTTCGGGTGTAAGGAAGTATAAAAATTTTGCTTGATTAAAAAAACTTAGATCCTAATATGGAACTGTAACGCTATTTAATGAGCGGTATGATATACTCTCAATGAATGATGCCAGTGTTGGCGTCATGTACATGAAATTAACGCTATCGTGATTCTGCAATCTTCTGGTAAAGTATTTGTTTTCAATTTAATTGTTAACCAATACTTTAACGAGACCGCATAAGTGTTGGAAAGAAAGCAAACGTTTAATCTTTTAACTCGACAGGAAATCATTACGTCTGATTAAACGTGTTTGAATTCATTTATATAAAAATATGTATTCAACTCTATAAAATAAATAAAATTTCATAAGATGCACAGCGGACCTGCGTATAAGGGAGGAATACAGTGTGCGAAATAAAAATCGACTCTTTTGGAATTTGAGTTATTACGACCTTCATGTATTCACTTTCATTCCGACATTTTACAGAATTTCGAAAGTTTCAGATTCAAGCTCTTAAGCTTTTACGATTATTCTCACAGTAAAGATTACGATTCAATCCGCAAGGTTATTTTGAAGATTTTTTCCATTTAATGGGAGCAAATTGTTATCCTGCAATTTTATGAAGTCAGTCTCAGGATATAGAAAAGCGTCCGTCCTTAGATGCTTCTTTATTTGAATTCACCGTCACGGTCTTTTTGTCTAATCGTAAACAAAACTGTCGATTCTTATTCGTTAGAAGATCATTTGGCAAAGATATGTAGGATTCTGTATGCAGTTCTTACATTTACGCAACACTAGAATACGATTGTTATGACTTTCACCTAATACATAAAACCGAGGATGCTAACCAGTTAAAGTCAACCACACACATTTCTCATTTTATAACAATTAGATTCTTTCTAATATCATAGCATTCGTAATCGAAAGGAATCGACAGTCCGAAAATTTATCGGCTAACAATGGGACTTTTATTTCGATGAATAATGAAAATATTCTGAGTACAGTAATAATATTTTTTCTAGGAAATATTTAGCTTAAACAAATAATAGTATTATTGTTTTTTTCGCCGGCCTTTTAATTGGGAAGAATAATGTGCCGACGTATGTTTTGAAGCCTATCTTTCTCAGTCATCCGAAAATGAAAGAAGGGGAGATTGCGCAAAAGAGCCACTCTTTTTCGGAAGGTGCGGCAATTCGCCCTTAAAAAACCAGGTTTACTGCGTATTCCATGTGGTTTTATTTGCCCACGATATTTTTTCGCGGGTTTTTTTCCGCACGAATCGGTACAATCTCTGACCACATTCTTCCACTACTTTATCGCTCTTAACGTCTCTTACTGAAAAGAAACGCATCGATATTTTCTTATATTAGGCCCTCAGAGAGGTTTCGTTTATCATAGCATTAACGATTAATCATTTTTTGATTTCTTTCCTGAGTCACTTGATTGAAGGGATTTTTTTTGCACATACAGAAAATTTATCGCAAAATATATAAGACCGTGATGCGGATTTTCTTCATGTAAAGACTGAAATTATTTCTTCCCGGAATTAAACCTGAGACTACACAATAAAATTGTTATCTTCTGAAGTTTTAAAACCTTGAAGCCAAAAGTTATTATTAACAACAACTTGTTTCCTAAATAAACTTGAGCATAAAAGCATGTGAGACATGACTATGGAATTCATTTTAATGAATGTTACGACCGTCTGAAGTCTGAGTCGTCAGCTGTCAACCACAAATCGAATGTAAACGCACCTCTTAGCAAGTCATCGTGAAAATTTATTTTTTTTAAATTTAAGCGGGAAAATTCGCCTTTTGCTTAGGGGTTCTCATCTTTGGGCGGGCGACAGTCCAAACCTCTCTCCATTACACATCTGCCCTCCTTCGGCCCCACCCACCGATATACTGAATACGTGCACCGACTGCCTCTGACTGCATTCCGGTCACGGCATCCTCCCTTTCCACACCCTCCTCATTCGCTTATCTGTCGCTGTCGCAAATCCCGGACGCCAAACGTTCGAGCAGAATGGGAGAGACCATTGCGTCTTTTGTCGTTAATGCGTTAGCTTCCCTTACACACCGAAGCAATTCAGCGGCCATAACCATCCAGAGGTGGGACCTTGGCCGATTGACGAAGGGATCCCTTCTCTTAAAACGGCATGACAGATTATCGGGGCAATTATGTCGTTATATTAATTTGAATTTCAAGGAATCTTGCACTGCGAAGTGAAAATTGGGTCGCTGAAATGTAATTCATTTTTACCGTTTTTAAGACATCTTGTTTGCCATGGACGTCCAGCGTGAATCGTCAAAATTGAAACATTTAACCGTGTAAAGGTCGTACAAAATTACATTTAAAATAAAAAACTTTCACATTTCGTAAGAAAGTTATACGCAGTCGGAATTTATTACGCGATCGACTATTCGTTATATTATCCTGGATGTTATGCATCCCAAAATACACGATTTGAATTCTGTCAAGGAAACCATCGGAGAAACCTCAGAAACTGCGTCCATTTGTGTGGTTTTACAATGTTGCGAAGTGCAGCATACAAAATCCTGTTAAGTACTAAAAAGAACCCTCCAAAGCTTATGATGTATAATTCCAGGCCACCGCTTAATGTGATAAAGGCGCCAATAGTCGTGAACTGTTCAAGTGCTAAATCCGGTTTCCGGTATGGCAAATTTGAGCTCTTGTAACCTGATATTCACTTTAATTGACCGGAATAAACCTCGCTCGTGGCATTTATATATATTAATTAGTTCATTACAGGAAACGAAATGTTTTTCACAGAAAATTTTATGAAAAATGAGATTTTTAATAATTTTTTTATCCCCATCCGTAAGAATGATCTCGCGTTTACCTAATTTCTTCCGTTTTTAACTCGAATAAAGTCATAGATTGATCGTTTGTGTTTCTTTGATTGAATTACGGTCTCTCTATATTATATCAACATAAATATAATTATATGCACTGCCGAATTTGAAGTTCCAACTCGTTAATCTTTTTCAACATTCGTCAGGACTATTCTTCATGCACTTGTTCGGAGTTTGAATTTAAAAGCGATTAGTAGAATACGTCAAAAGGACGAAGGTTTTTAAATGTTTAGTTTATCAACACTCAGAACCTAATATGGCTTAATAAGGACAGGAAAATTTTCCCCCATTTTATTACCGCGCATTTAACGTTACGCAAGGTGAAATTCGTCGCTTCGACAGGTTTTTTGAACAGCGGCTTTCAGACCTAGTTCCAGAGAATTTTACGTCAGATTATTTTTTTTCCCGGCTCACTCGTTAACTCTCTTCACAGCAGGTTCGGAGTTCGCATTTCCTGACATTTATGATTTGACGCGATAACATTCCCACGCTGACTGGCACACATAATTAGAAAAGGCGTTTAGTTTCACAAATTGTCCCGAGAGTTTCGGAAATCGTCTCCCACCGGAAAATTTGCATTCGTTTTTCACCGTCAGGTCAAAATCGACCGAAAAAAAAACTTCCGCTCTCCGCTTATAACATCGGTAATTAAGAGATCAATTCGGCTTCGGATTTTTCCCACGCCTCGTACGCGTTGCGCGGCGGATACGCACGCTTCGTCTCACAAACACGGGGAATCGACTCATTCACACCTCTCAACGGTTTCCTTTACTGACGCGGCCATAAAAAGGGATTGCCCGTCACATAGAGATAAAGAGAGCGGTTCCACGCGCGCCCATATTTTTTCTTTCTCTTTTCTTCCTACTCTTTCTTTCCCTCTTCCATCTCTCCTTCGCTGTTCTTGCTACCTAATAAAAAAAATCCCCTTTCTTCCCTATTTGTAAAGCTTCGCTTTCTCTGTCTCCCTCCCTCGCCGTCACTCTCTCCTCTCAATCCATAACTTATGCAAACGCACACACAGGAGAATAATGTACGTTTTTGTACTTGCTCGTACATTTCCACCAATATTTATGCTCGCATTTCTTTCCTACCCGATATTATTATTACAATTAAATGTTCTCACAGTGATCACCCTGTATTACTCTTATCTCCCTAGCTCTCTTCTCTTACTTCCTCTCTCCTTTATCCACCTAATCGCTCAAATCCAAAGCGCACACGCCCTACGTTAACTATTAGGTAATCAGTAGCTCTTAGATTCGTAATACGACCGACTACTTTCGTCAGTCATTTCCTGATTAATACGTCTGACGCAACAATATGCCCGACGACATTCCAACGGGCCAACAGGAAAATATATACGTATATATATGCAGGATAGGAGTGGGAGAGAGTGAAAACAGTGAAGAGATATGGATGGGGAGAGGTGAAAATCTCGCACCTTGTTTTTCTCTGTATCGAATCAGATCGGGACGGGATTTTTTTTTAAATAACATCCGACCGTCGGATCGAGATCAAAATTCGATACAAGAGGAACCAATAGTTATCTGCCGGTGGAAGTTCGGTGAAAGTGTATTTCATTCCGGTGCCTATTCAATATTCATCTCGGGATTCGTTTCGTAACACCTTACTCCCTGTCTATTCGGACCGTTGGCTAACGTTTTAATCTCCGGTTTACGTGGAAAAATAGAGTGTCGATCATTGACCTGGAATAGGTAATTATATCCTGGGATACTTTTAATTGGTTCTCGGGTTAATAAGTCGTCCCGTGTCCACGAAATTCTCGATCTTTATTTCGTAAGGAAAACCATAAAAGTTTATCATTTTTCTTTCGCTTTTGATTTATGATGGAAAATGTTGTCATACTTTAAATTAAAGAAGTTGCTTAGTCGAACTACCTCTAGAAAATATCTGACAGCAAAATGTGAGAGAATACGTTACAGACAGATTTATGGGAGTAGCAGCAGAAATAAGAAATTTACCATATCACATCTTAGTAAATTATTAAAATCGCAAAAATAAATTAATTCCGAATGCTTTATTCTGTTGGGCTCTTCTTAATGATAGAAACACAGTTCTTACCGCAAACCTACCGACAGCAACATGAAGCACGAGGTGAAGGATTTTAGACCATCTAATCTTGTATAAAGGATTACTACCTCGTCGGTATCCACAAGACGCTCGTATTGCATAATGGCGAGACCTAAGCTCAGTAAGATTAGACCGCAATCCTCTTAAAAATTTAAGCCAGTTGTTTTCGATTCAAAGAATAAATAAAACATTTATGATTACACAACGGTGTAACACATGGAAAAATAAAACTAGAATTGTCTCGTTGTTTTTAAGATACACTAAAGATAATATTGTGGAATTTACTTTCCATTTAAGTCGTATATGAAAACTTCAAGTTCATTAACAAAAGTTAATTAATATGCCCGATTTCGATTTAGGAATGAGAAAATGAAGACTGTTTTAAATCCGTTATAAGTTATAAGCAATTGCGGTATTTAGTGAGGCTGTCATACAACTGAAATCACGCTTTGTAGGATATTTTCTAAATTTTCTTCAACGAATTAGATTAAAAGTTAATATGGAAAAAAAACCTCTAGCTAGAGATTCGATTAACGTATTTATCGCAATAACGCCTTCTTCTGCATCCGATTGAAATGAAAGCGAGTGGTTAGTTTGGTTGGAATGAGAGTTGCCAAGAAGGAGGAGAGGGAGAGAAAGAGGGAGGAGCGGTTGGGGGTGGAGTAGGTGGAAATAGGGGAGAGATAAACGAGGGGAGAGAAGGGAGAGTGACAGAGAGTGAGGAGGAATGGAAAGCAGTAGGGGAAGAGGGGCGGAACTCACGAAATACGAGATTCCGTATTCCGAATGTGCGCCGCGTGTTTGTCTGCTGAGCAGTAAGCAGCGGGTCGGACCAAATGGGGAAACCGATCGAGATACGGGAATGTTGTGTGTGTGTGTGTGTGGACATTTTGCAACGCTGCCGCTGCACCTCTGCTTCCCTTCCATCCATCTCTCCCGCCCTTCTTTCCTCCCTCCTCCCTCCCTCTTGATAAAACTCTCTCTTTCAAGTGCCGAGCGCGTAACTAATGGGGATTATATTCTAGAAATGGAGGATTTCTCCATCAGGTGTCTGTTTCCCGTCACGGTCAATAGGTGTGAGGATTTTTGCTTGATTATGTGTTTGAGGAATAGGAAGCTGTATCCTACGCTCGTTGTCGCAGAATCTCTTGAGGATTGCCGCGCAATCTTTTACTAACCACGTAATAAATTAAGGGCCTTTTAGAATCCTTTCAGACCTCTTATGATAACTTTTTTCAGTGTTTAGACTATAACTGTGTTCTCAAACCGTACAAATATACATATATTGCGACGCGAGTAAAGGTTTCAAAATAATGTGTTCGTAAATAAATCAGAAATGTAATGTAGGTAGATACTCATCGTGAACAATTTTCCACATTGACACCTCGATATTATAAAAGTTAAAGATATAAATATTTAATATCGAAAATTTATTTACATGTAAAAAACTAGCCAAACAAATAATAACTCTTTTGTAAAAAAGACAGAGAGTAATTAAATTAATTTAGCGCTTATCCCAGAATTTTATTCGTGTGCATATACGATATCATCAAACGATGCATACATACACGCAGTACAAGGAAACCGTGCTGAAGCGCGTTAATGAATTGCCAGCAACTTTACTCAGAAGCTTTTCATTCTTTTTTCCCTCAGATAAGATCCGCATGGTCAAATCAGACAAGCAGGCACGTCCCATCTCGAATATGGCGGCAGATACTAATTGTAAGTAATGTCGATTTTAAATTACATTTTCGTCTCGGTAAGACTTCCGGACTCGTGTCGAAATCGAGTAAAATGATAAAACTCGCATGTCGGTCGATTTATCGCATCCCTTTGCACGAATCTCGCAATCACGATAACCTCTCGAGTTACGCGCGCATGTGTGATTGATTGCAAAACTGGTGGTGTGAGAGAGGAACGTAGTGGATGAGGGAGTGGGGGGGGGGAGGGGGGGGGGGGAGAGGAGAGCGCCCACGGTACTAGCGGGAATCGAAGCCAAAACCGGTTGCACCGGTGACCGAACCGGAAGCCGTGGAGAGCGCCTGTCGCACCCATAAGGGCCGAAACGCAAGTCTCCGCACGAATCCGATCGCTACTTCTCTCCTTGCCTTCATTTTCCCTCTCCGTACGAGTGGACGAATATAAAAAAAAATAAAACGAATACAGCCGGGGACTTTGTGAAAGCCGATCTCTTGGCAACGAAAAGACGGGCGACGGATCAAAACTTCTCGGATCCGAAAACGAGGTCAAAAAAACACTCTAAAAAACTCTTTAGAAGCTTCGTCTTCATTCACAATTCTTTATGGACTGGCTGAAAAGTTTGAAAGAGACATACCCGGAACCGAGAGATGGCGTCACGATCGGTCGAAACTGGAATGCTATAATCCTTCACACCTTAACCCAGACATATCAAACTTTCGGCCGTGTCTATGCCTTCAGGGAGCCTTATGTTATACTTTTTACATACATAAATGATAATAGATTTGATAAATGCTTCATTTTTATGCATCTCCCATTTTACACAATGTACATATAAAAGCAACATAGATTTTATGGTTTATTTTTACCTAAAAACGAATTTGATATTCGTTAACCATTAGGAAGATGGGTCTTCCTTTCAATTGCAACCATGAGGATTCGGGTTTTTGGAAAATATTAAAAATATTACTATCCTAGATTTGGTTTGATAGACTTCAACAATTAGCTTTTAATTTTATTGGAAAATACGCAGTTTAAATTATTTAATGACAAATAATTGGCTCATGACCTAAACGGGGACAACCTGCTAACGCTGTGAACTCCAAAGTGCAATATAGGTTTGCTCGATCGTTGCTCCATAAAGTACGTAATTAAAAACAGTTACACGAGTACATAATTGTCCAAAAGAGGCGAAGCATATTTTTATTCATTGCGGCTCCCCTCAAGCAGACATAATGATAAGTTTGGATAATATTAATTTATATAATGTATTTTGTTGACTATTGTATTTTTGCCACCTGGCCTTGTGACCAAACTGTAATATTATACAATAATAATGACGAGTTTCAAGTCAATGCAGCGCTGATTCGCCGTAAAGTTTAACTCTCTCACCTCAACACCACCCTACTACTGTTCTACCTCCTAAGTTTCCGACAAATAAAACGTGTAACTCATGCGTTGCAAAATAGAGAGCGTGTCCAAATAAGGAACGAATTGGCCTTCTCTCTCTCTCTCTTTCGATTTCAGATATGTATAACCATCGACAATGAGAGAGGTTAGGACTTTCGAGTACTAATGCATTTTTATAAGGGATCTAATTCTTCCGCACAGGCGAAACCGTTAGAAAGTCCGCTAATTTTATTTCCCCTTTTGGCTAAGCGAAAGCGTTTATTGCTCTCCCTCCCTCCATCTCTCTCTCTCTCTCTCTCTCTCTCCATCTCTATGCTGGAGCATAGCTGATCCGATTATTCGATTTTTTTCTTCTCTCTATCAAAGAAACGTTAATCACACATTCGAACGGGCGCGGTATTCGTCTCACGTCGTGCCAATGCCGGTGGAACTGAGCGCAATTATCCATCGTGTTTACCGCGAAATGGAACGATAGAATAGCCGGCAATTTTCTTTATCGAGTGGTATACTCCGCCAAAGTATATACCGCGGGCAAAATTGAAAAAAAAAAAGCGAGAGTGGATGTGGCCGTTTTGGTCTTACGCAACGGTGACGTAATTCGTACATCTTTACGTTTCGCGAATGAAGTCATCGGTTCGCACATTGCGTGCTTTTGGATTCGGATTTACTTTATACGGTCCGGAATACGTAAAGAGCGAAATTCGAAAGAAGGATGCCTCTTTGTATCGAAACAGAAAGGTTCTAAAAGAAAGGTATTTAGATCCGTACCGGTGATGCAAGTTTGGCCGGGAGACGATTGGGAAGTATGTTTTATATTATTAACGATATAGAATATGTTAGCTTGAAATGTTTAAGCATTATTTATACGAATCAGAGCCGGCCAGAGGTGCCACGAGGGTGTCGAGCTCGCCATGTCTCCGTTGCGCTTTACCGATTAGCTGTAAACATTGCTTAAGAACAGATTAATATTGGCCAGCAATATATATATCCCTGAAAACGTAGTTTTTATTTTTTCATAGTCAGTGTTAAAATTTTTAAGGAGCAATAAATAAAAATTAACAGGTACCTTTAAATGTCTTCTCAAAGTAATCAGAAGGGGGCGCTGAAATGTATTCTCGCCCTGAGCGCCAAAACACCTAGGACCGTTCATGTTTATATGGTATCGTAAATGTAATTAAATGTGATAATTACAAATCAAAATTTGTTAAATACAGAGTGTTTGTAAATGAATATACCAAAAATAAAGTCGAATAACTTTTTTGTTGCTTAAGAATAATAAATAAAAAATAATAATTACTTTTTGTCATTATTTCCTAATTTTTTAATTTGTTTTCTTGAGGCTATCTTATACATTCCCACAGTTGTGCTGGAAAATGTTTTCGCAGAATTAGAACCCAGGATTCGATTAATAAAAGCGAATGATTGAAAGCATGTAAAAGTCTATTGATTAATGAAAGTTAAAATTATAATTTATTATTAAGTTTTGCTTTTTTCTCGAGGAAAAATGAGTTATTCTACCATATTTTTGGTATGTTCATTGACGAACATTAAATATTTTTAGCGCCCCATGTTTCATCTCTTTCGAAAAAAATCTCCTCTATCCCTGATTACTATCTCTTACTTTCAATTTACCCATATACTTTTTTCCTTTTCCCTTTTTCTTTCCTTCAGTAAACGTTTTCAACACTTAATCTCCATCAACATATGTTTCAATCTTCATATCTTTCTGAATTTGATCACGTTCCTCTTCAACGCCTACCTTTCATATTTCCTTATCCATCCGACACATTTCATCCGCTCTAGGACACGCCCACATCTCAATAGCTTCCAATCTGATTTACTCGCGTCTTTTCGACCGTAACAACTTGAAACCAGCGACGGATGTGTCAGTCGACGAGATCGAGTTGCCTCTACGAGTCTTCAACAAAGTATCGCAGGCGATTCAAACTTAAGTTGACGCCTCTATCAACGTCACCACATCGGGGCAATTTGCGACTGCCTTAAAAATAATATATTTTTCCGCGGATAGGTACGACGTTTAGTTTTTTTTACTGCGTTTCACGCATACGTCGACGCCGCCGATCTAGAGAGGGTCACACTTCGCTCGGATGAAACTCGCCTTTTTGCCCTTGGCTTACATCCAAATTGATGCCTTCAGTAAACTCCAGGTTGACTGAACTTGCCTGCGGCGTCTCCTCCTAGAGGGCGCGCCCTCTTCTCTTCCCTCTCATTCTCTTTTTCGATTGTTTCTCGCCGTCAATAGGTTACATCACCTCTCTCGAGAGTTCCACGTCTCGCGTTACGCGTTTCGATGGGCGAAGCATTTCCCCGCCCGACACATCATCCATTTCCACGAAACTCGCGAGAGTGAATAGAGAAAAGCTTAAAGCGCGGCGAGGAGAAGAAGACGCCCTAAAACTTACGAGAACGAGCCCTCATCTCGTTTTAAACCTTACTTTTCAGTGCGTGTGTCGCGCTAAAATTTATTTTCACTTCGATTTTTATCGTTTAAATGAATTGCATTCAACGTGGTGAGTCTTTGTAATGATTGAAGCGTCTAAAAAACGTGAAAATTGTTCGTAGGTAGTTTTAGCTAACTCCGCTGTTTTATAAACAGGTCAGTTTTCGTCATCGTCGATATTAAACAGCATCGTTATATCTTGTGAATAACCTTAATTTCTACATTCTGATAAATTATGCATGCTCCGGTTCTTATCATTTATGGTCAAAATCGATGTAACTCTTATGGGCTCTTTTATTCTCTCTCTTCCACTTTCTCAGAATAGATGATCGGGTTAACTCCGTTAGCCATAAAGCCGCTAAGTCAACTATATGCAAATTTTCGCCACGATGTAGCCGTTCTCAGTAAATTTTGCGACAGTTGATTTTTTGTAATAATTACCTCAATCCTCTCCAGGATTAACCTCATAAAGTTGTATTATAATATTCGTTTTTGAAATTTCCTTACAAAATGTTGCTTTAATTTCGCAAATTCATAAGTGGGATTTATCTGGAGATCTCTTTCCAATTTTCTCTTGTCGAAAACGCCCACTATAGGATTAAAGAATGTGTTCTAAATACCAACTGGATGCAATCCTTTAAGTCAATCTTTGCCAGCCTAATGCACGCGTTTTCGTCTTGATAAATTTTGAAAGGTATGTCCTATTTAGAGAAAACTAGGGCAGTGGGATACTAGATTAAGGCCTCACGTTGATAATTTAATCACCAAAGTTGAAATTCGGAATTGGAATTGCCTGATTTTTTATGAAGTTTGAGTTATAACGTTAAGCTTCATTTATTTCATACCCGAAGAATCTATTTCTGAACTCTCTAAAATATTTCATCCGCAAATCCTCTTACGGATAGTCTGTGTCTATTATCATCCGTCAAAATATTATATAAATTATTGAAATAGGAAACTGAAAACCATTTTAATGGATTTGGATTTAAAAAATAATGATGTGTCAATATTTAAAGCCGTACAAAATGAGCCATCTCTTGCTAAAGATTTGATTTGCCATATTTTGCATTTAAAATAAATTCATTTTGCTTAAAGAGAACAAATCATGTATGATTCACCAAAAAAAAAAGCCTTCATCCTAATTTATATAGACATTTTTCTAAATGGAATATTTTCTAATTCAAATCATTCTTTTTTTAAGAGAAATGAGAGCCGACGAAAACTCCTTCCATAAGAAAGTATCTTCGATGGAAGAGGAAACGTGCCATGGGGAATACAAAACAAAAACAACCCGTCACCGTCTTGTGACAACACACGCTCAAACAAGCGACAGATGTACTACGAGAGGATTTCTTTCAACCAATTCGGATTTCCCCGCCTTTCGGCCTCTCTCTTTCTTCAGCACCTCTCTCCTCCTTCCTCCACCAACTAAACTATCACTTTCATATAGCAGAACTTTCACCCGGGGACGATGCGCGTCCGTCTGGAATAGAAAAAAAAATAAGGAGCACCCGCTCCGGATGTCCTAACCAACCAAACCCGGCGCCCTCCCGGAATGGCTTGCCGTTCACTTTCTTCTATTGTCGAGGGAGGTTCTTATACTTTTTCCCCCCTAATTCCCAGACTCTCGATCCCGTTACAAACAACCCGACCCAACTTCCATCTTTTCTCTTTCTTTGCCATCTTTTTCGCTCTTCCTTTCGCTCGACGCAACACGGGGAAGAGATTTTTTCTGGACTATAAGGGTATTTTTAAAAAAATATGATTTTTTTCTACCATCCCACAAAGCGTGATAAAAAGGTTTCAGTGAGGTTTTTTTTACGAGTGTCGGCGTGTCGTATGGGGGCTACTTAGGGCTGGTACGTGTACGTTACGCGATTTCCGTACCTCTCTCAAAGCGAATCGATCCGAGACGCGATATATTTTTTTTTCAACTGCCGGGGCGAGGATAATGATTCGTCTCGGACGCGAGAGGTCGGAGACGTTTCCACTGGCTGCCGTCTAACACGATGCCATACACGTGCCTCCGATGAATCTGTCATTCGTGTGTACTTTTTTGCCGGGGAAATTTTATACGTCTATGGCCAGAAAAAAAATGGTAAATTGCCTTCCTGGTTCCCGAAGTCACGGTTGTGTCGAGTTTTTTTTACGTATAATTTGTTTTGTGCTGGATTTTACGTCGTCTAGGTGCCGTTACTAGGGTGCACGGGGAGTTTTTTCTCTCCATCCATGGGAATGTCACGACTGGGAAGTGCAATAATGCGGTTATCACTTTGTTGTGAGGATAGGTTACGCCGTCACTGTTACGACGGGATCAGGTGACGGTCTGTATTTCATCTTGGATACGCTTTCATCACATACAAGTGAGTGTTTTTTTTAAGTCAAACCGATATATTAACTCCTAAACACATAAAAATTAACTGTAGCCCAGTTGTGAATGAAATATTATAAAATATTTAATGGCTAATATTTATGTTTTTAAAATGTATGATGTTGTGTATTTATGAGGAGGCATTGAGAAAAATATTGCTTCCGTCGAATGAATGGATTTGAAGAATGTATTTTTTGTCACAAGGCAAAACATAAATTTATTTCAGCGTTTCAGCATTTTTGTCCGTTCCAAGTGCATATAATTTAAGAAAAAAGATTTTTAATACAGCATTTGTTTTGAATTAGTCTTGTAGTTCATGGATCAAGCTGCAAACATAAAGATTCATTCGCTTGACATTACTAACGAATTCTTTTTCTTAAATAGAACAAATAAACGCTCGCTTTTTTACTCGATACTGTTCGAGATAATGGGCCATAAGAAATATAAGAGAAAGCAAATGCTCCTAATGTCAAGGAAATTTTGAATTTCTGAGCCCGCAAAAATTCAAGGTTGACTGGTGTGTGTATATATAAATTTATATATATATATATATATATATATATATGTTTTTCAGATTTCATTAGGCTATCGGCAAAAACAATGGGTTCTAAGAAATCGGGTTCAGCCTTGTAATTGATAGGTTGTGGTCCCTCTCCGCGACCCATAAATCTTACGAAGTAGATCGAGGATAGAAAAATCACATTTCCTTCGACGGACCTATTTTTTAAAATCTTCCATCCCATTTTAATGACTCCTTCGCACACAATAACGAATTAAACGGGATTTCTCCTTACTTTTCCAATAACGCAGACGCTGTCCAACTTCTTTCGGAAGATGTGGAACGTCGGGACAATCCGAGGATTCAGAAAAGTAATTTGACGGACGAAATAATCACACTTCAAACGAGGATGAAGAGCAGTAATCCCGGAGAAGATGGAACTCCGTCTCCTTGTGCGAATAATGAAGGGTGAGTTGACCTGAATATATGTCACGTTTTTTGAGTATCTACGCAATTGGAGAATAACGCCCATAAAACTTTAGGATTTCCATTTGTTATGCATTTACATATTGATATTGCATACGCTCATATCGATATATTAAACTTTAATATAGGTGTGAAATTTTTTCGTGGTATTGAGAATGTCTAATATTTACTAATTATTAAACCCGAAAGTAGGTGGCCTAAATACCTCGTTAAAATACTGCAGTACACTAAAATTAAAGACCGAAAGTTTGGAAAAATAAAATGGATCAAATTCGTAATTTCCCTTCATTATACGTAGTTTAGAATTATAAATATTGATGGCAATACCTTAACATTTTTAAAACAAAAAAACCTATCAAGGATGCAGTTTGTTCCGATTAACAAATTTTGTGTTTATTTTAAACTACAAAGAATGTAAAGATAGATACGAAATAGGTTAGGAAAATTTAGCAAAGTTTATAAAAGTTCACCCAAGGAAGCTCGAGTTAGGCTTCAGAATAGACTCTATATTTTTTAAAATCCCGGAAAGAACGAAGAAGTCATTTCGGATTCTTGCAAACCCCTCATGTGTACTTACTTTGGAAGCTGTGTTTGATTTCTTTCTTTACCGTACACGCACGCAGGGAAGTCCGTGCACTCATACTAAGAAAAACTCGTACAAAGTCGTAAAATAAAAATATTTGGAAGATGTCAGTCAACAACTTCGGCAAAAAAATGTAATTTAGCAACGAGGACAAAAATATGTACTTTCGTCGTCGAGTTTTTTCCTATTCGTCTGATCGATCAAATGAAGGGTATAGTTAAATCCACTATCGCTTAAGTGAAACAGGTAATATACTGTCAACTCCTTTAAATCCCTCAGAAAAAAATGTTAAGATATGTATGGACTCAAATAAATTTATGAGATTCTCGAGGACTGCTTTAAGTGTCTCGCCACCGAGCGTGGCTTTGGTTCGTATCTCTAGCGATGCAGGTATTTTCTGCTTCTCTGACCGCACTTGGGAGGTGTGGTTGGAATCCACAATCACTCAACTCCATCCTATGGAACGAATGTAAAGTTGTGTCTCTCGTTGGTTCACTTGTTTTAAGAGGAGGCCGAAGCGGACGCAACACTGTTTTCTTTTCTACGTTATAAATACGTGCGTGAATGGCGTTTCCCCCTCCTTGATCATGCTTCAAAATGAGTGTTGTGTGCGGGTGAACTGTGCTAAATTGGTAAAAGGTCATCATGTTTCATGCACGAGGATGAGGAAGGGCGGTGAAATTCGGTGAAAGCTCTATATAGCAGGCGGGTTTTAATGCGTTTCCGCCATTATACCAGAAATCCTGAGTCGTTTCTATATCTTGATGTACCGTCATTGGTTTTTTCCTTTTATGATCGGCGGATAAAAAGTTTCGATATTAACGATAGCCATCGCATGAATCCGCGTCTTGTTTTCGACGACCTTTTAAGATTATTTCGATGTTTTTAACTTAAAAACAGCTTCAAAAATAGAATTTCACCAGCGATATGTATCTCACGTCAAATGGTATCGGTTATAGTTTAGTAAAATACGTATCAATTTCATCTACATCGTAACCGCGCTCAGCGTAAATTCACCGGTCTTCAGCATTGACAATAAAGAAGGATACTTAGCAGTTAAATGGACAGTCTGTTTTTCAAATCATTTTTTGACTACTGTATTTATCTCTAATTTTTTTCAGGTTGAATTTGTTCTCCAAAAATGAGTCGTTAGGCTTTTAATGTAATTTTTTATGGCATTTTTAATGTCTTGGTAAGATAAAATATAAACGCATCGAGCAGCTCGTGCAAAAGTCATCACAGACCCGGTTTTGCCAACGTAAACCTCAACCATCACTCGCGAATTACATAATTTTTTTCGTCATCCGTCGCGTGTATATTTTTTCCAGAGACATTTCTATCAAAATTAGGTCCAAGTGTCGGGAAAGGCATTCCGGCGAACAAAATCCAGACGACCTATTGCCGCAATCTTTTATTTTCTTCTTTTTTTTAATCAGTCCGGATTCTTTCACGCCTTTTCTCTCGGTGCGTCCTTATCCTCGAGGTCCGCCGTCTCGCTCCGTGGGTCTGCGTGCGTGTGTGTGCCCAAGCCGGGTGAAAGCGTGTTTTTCTTCGTGCCTCCTTAATTCTTCTCGGTGGTGTTTTTTTTTTTGTTGGTCAGAGAGGTTGCGAGCCAGGAAAGCAAAAGTTGGGATCTTAAAAATCGGGTCGACACGCGCTCGACCTCTGAATACCCGATCGAGCGAGCAAGTTGCTGTCGAGACAACGGTTGTATTTGGTCCTCCGGACTGCCCCGCGGTTCTGCGGGTTGACGGGGGGAAAAAAAAGAAAATAAGAGGATCGTAGACGGATGACGGCGCGAAGGAGCGCGTGCTCGTTTTGTAAAGGTCGCGAGGCGTTAAAAATGAATGACCGGATCGATAATTTTTACTCGTTATTTAGCGGGTTAACGGGTGTTAAATTAGTAAAAAAAAGCTTTTATGTTTATCGGAACGATTTTTTATGACGTTAGGGACTTTTAAGTGGATAAGGTTTGGCAGTTAAAAAATTTTTGCTCGTGAAACCATGCCGGTTGTTGAATTTGCGATAAGATAGGCTGGATTTTTCATTTTTATCTCGATTTCCATTATAAAACGACATAAAGCGTGAAAAAATCACGCGAGAGTTTTACTCTTTTCTTAGGTCATTTTTCAATTAACTCTTACCGTCAACTCTTTGTTACGGGAAAGTTTTCAATTAAAAATAAATGAATGAAAAAAGTGTATTAAAAAGTAGCATAACCGTTAAGCAGGCAATGACGGTCTTTGATCGTGAATTTAAATGATTCGAATCTTTCCGGGACTGCCGCTTTATTTTTTCTCGTAAACAGTCAAATACAAACACTGCTAAGAATTCGATTGCCTACAATTTCAGACATGAAAATTACGATCGTATTTGCATATATCTATGTGGAGTGGAACGATTTCAACCAGACAGTCTCCCTTCTTTTCAAACTTAAGTGCTTACATATGTCGATTTTCGTCGGAAAGTAACTCCTATTACTAATAAAATCCAGTGGTACGGTGGATCAGTATACCGATTCTGATACTGAATATGAGTATTCATGTTAAAGTTTATTATTGTTTTTGTTGCATAATTTTTGGTACTTAAACTTGAATACATGGACGATAGTTGCTCTCATGATATCAATTATGAGCAAAACTGAAATAAAAAATATTTAAGAAGATTAACGACGAGAATAGTAGAAAACGATTATATGTTGTGAAATTTCATGCGAAATTTAATGTAATGTTTCATCACAAGTGTCCCCAAAGAAACTTCAGATGGTTATTGACTACCAATTCAAAAATATATCCACTGTTCGGTAATGATATTAAAAATTTGAAATATTCCATCGATGGAGTATGCAACGATAGTTAACGAAAGTCTCTGCCACTTATCCTACTGGCAAATAGGAAAGAAAGATCGGAGAAAACTGATGAAAGATGTCGACATCTTAGAAATCGCTCGAGATTCGCGCGTCTAGCGAATTTAATTGTTTCCGTGTATTCAAATACGACTTTTTGTTGACTCCAAACACACAGGCGCTCAAAACAAAGGAGAAAAAATCATCGCCGCCAAAACAATAAGTTGCCATTCTGAAAAATTCGCGAAGGTGGAATTATGGATCCGCTTTAGCGAGTCAGGTTGTACCCAAACTCCTTATCTCCATCCTCTCTCCCTTTCCTCCGCCCCATCCCTTATCTCCACCTCCTTTTCTTTGGCGGAATCGGTGCGGGAAAGGGAGTGAACAGAAAACAGCAATAAGGGGAACGTGCATGGCGTGGAAGCGACCTTTCCGGTTCAAGACATCCTTCCTCTCTCTTCCCTCCCCCCTCTCTCTCTCTCTCTCTCTCTCTCTAACTATAGCGTATGCGCGATAACTCACCCCTCTCGCAGTCGCCAGAAAAAGAATAGGGCGGAAAAAAGATGAAGAATCTCTCGACCTTTTTCAGTTCCGTCCCGAGAGAGAAAGATGAGCACGTCCGATTGTAATGGGAGAAAAAGGCGATTTTTTCGGTCGACGTCGAACATTAAGGTCAATTAAGAAAAAGTCGACTAATTGCGTTCTCGGAGAAATTTCTTTCCAACGCCTAATTTTTCCCGCCATTTTTCTTTCCACAATAAGGCGGTCGAACATAAAAAAAGAGATCGAGCTACATCGGTCTCGATTCACTCTTTTCAATTAATCTCTGGAGTGGGAAGGGGGACCGAAGCTCCAGTTGCGAGTTTCTCGTTCCGAGAAAGACGTTATCTCGTTGTATGTCTTCATCACGGAGGGATGGATGGCATAATTGCTCTCAACGGCGTGGACGAGTGTGAAGTCTGGATCCGAAATACAGTTAACACGTAAACACGCATGCGTAGGCAATGCGTCATTGAGTTCGATCAGATCGCGAACTGGAAAATGTAGAGGATTCTTTTACCGTGTGATTATTAGATATCTGATAGACGAACATATCCATCTTCCCATTAAATAAGTACGATCAAGTTGAAAAAATAAGTGTATCTCCGATTGCCATATATCTAAATATTATGAAAAACAATATGCATCTGCTACCAGGCAACCGTCATCTGTGGAAGTCACCGATGTTTGATACTAAAAGATACTAATTCTCTATTGAATTAGCTTAACGTATGATTAAGTAGAATGCTCGAAGGAAAAGTCGACACCCTCTGCCAAGCGCCGTTCCATATGTGGTATAAAAATTGACGTTAGGTCAGAATGAAAACAGAAATCGCTTACTAATATTTCTTGAATGCTTATATATAGACGAAAGAAATTGTTCAAGAACTGATTTATTACTAATTTACTGCTTGAAAATGTAACCGACTTTCATGATAAAAATGGCGGTTTTACGATGGTATCCGATATTTTTTATAGATTCTCGATTTCAGAATTATGCAGGCAAGAGGAAAGTGTTTCTTACGCAGATCACTAATCCCACCGGTAAAACACGTCGGCGTCAAATAATAATTTTTCTCCGCCCTTTTCGCGATTACACTTTCACCCCTTCTCGCATTTCAAACCGAACGAACGACGCCATTATTTTCCCAACCCGTTCGGTTCTCGGATGAGATCCAGGAAACTCTTAGGTCCGAGCGGATCGGCTCCGAGGTGCCCAGCGGGCCCTTTGTTGCCGTGTCAAACGATAGATCGTGACTTCTAGAAGAGTCGGATGTGAAAGTCTCCTCCTCGTCGTTTCCCTTCTTTCGCCGGAGGTTGTCCGGTCAGCAGCTCGAAGTGGCGGAGGTGGAGCCGATAAGGGAAGGGAGGTGGGTGGGTGGGAGCAGGAAGGCTTTTAAAAAAATCTGGTATAACTGATGCGATTTTAACGATCTAGTCTCCCCTTCCCTCGAAAGGGTCACGGGATGGCGTGCAGCACGATCTAAGGAGGTTTTCACGCGGGAGAGAACGAAACAAAAGCCGTTGCACTTTTTAAAAATCGACTTAATTTGTACGTTCGGGCTTTTTAATTTTTACATTTTACATGCCGTAAAGCACGAAGGGTCGCGAAGAGAACTAACTGCTTTTGGAATTATATTCCTCGGGGAATTTTGTACTTTCTGATAATTAGGTAATGCTAAGGTTTTGTGATTCATAGTTTTTATTCAAGTCAACATTTTTGCACGTTTTGCCCTATATATGCATGACTTGCAATTCCGTGATCATAAATAGATATACGAGCTTTGTAAATTACATACTACTCAATCTACTACTACTACTAATCAGATTATTCGCCATTCAAGTTTATGTAAATTTATACACCCGAAGAAGGTCGGATCCTATGATTTGATAAGCTGTTTTGAAATACATTTACATTTACATCAATACCCTGCAAGCCGCCAGAGCGTTTGGCAGGGGGTGTCACAACACCAAGTGAACTCTAACTAATTCCTCTGTTGGACTCTCTTATCGCGTCTGGGAAAAGGGAAAAGGAAATACAATTAAATATCGGAAAAGTAATTAGTTTGGCACTTCCATGGCGGATCGTCTAAGTTGAAAAAAAACACTTTTTTAATGAGATGGAATTTTAATAAAGTTTTCAGGCCTTCGAAATTCTTCATCTAAAGGCCGAATTACACGAGGCTTGACCCGAGTATTGGCGTATTCACGCCTTTACTCGGGTAAAGCTTAGACCTATTACACTTCGACGCTTTACCTCACGCTTTACGCCAACAGAGGCACCTCGGCTTTCCCTTCTGTGTGGGGGCAAGCATAGAAATAAACCTGGCAAGATGGACTTAGGTCAGTTTTTGAAGCACAATAGATGCGGCGAGGGTTTAGAATCTTTGCTAGGATCGAAGGCAACCCTCTCAGTAGGAGGTACCTATGATTTCAGGTCAAAGAAGACAGCCTCAACTTTATTTCAGAATAATCGATCAAGATATGTATTTTTTTGATGAATTATTCGTATTTCCTGTGAAAAACTACAAAATAGATTTTTATTTGCGTTCCTGCGGCATTTTTTAAGAAAACCATGCTCCAGCTATATCAGATGAGCTTGAAATTTGGCGCAGTTATATGTTTTTGGAAAAAACCGATGGGAAAAATAGAAAATTGTAAAAATTCCACAATTTAAAAATGCTAACCAACTCTGTATGTGCATTTCCGAATTTATGCCCACTCAATACATTTTTATTTAATGTGTACCGTGCCAATAAACCAAATCACTCTCCGTCTTTATTGATGGGCACTTATACTAGTTACTCATAATAATGCTCGAATAGCGTTGTCTCGGAGAAAATTTTCAAGGTTTATCATTATAATTCGTTTCACTGTACGGTGGCCTTTACGCCGAGGTGGCTATTTCCTTGAAATTATCCCGAACAAAATTACACCCTTAAAAAGTGCATTTTTACAGATTTGCAGATTATGCTTCAGATTCGAAGACATAAAAAAAAACGATTCCATTCTTGAGGTCGTTACTGAAACCGCGAAGTCTGGATAATATAGGAAAGCTACTTTGCTCCACGTCTCTTCGCTGCAGACGCTCAGATTAATTTTTCTGTCGAATTAAAATATTGGGCGCGGTCGTAATCCTTGCGGAACCTGTCGTATCGTGAGATCACTGAGCACCCACCTCGCTGGAAAAGGCCGCGGTAACGTCGTCTCTCCGAGTACTCTGAGAGAAACTTCGGGATAAAAAAAAAAGGTCGAACTGCAATCTCTACATTCCCTCTCATCGGTGAAATCGCAATTTTCATCCTTCGCAACTATTCAGCGAGTTTAGAAGGATATCGGCGACGACTTTAAAGTCTCGTTCTTTCTCTTCCTCACCCTCTACTCTTAGAGAGGGTCATGGCATTCCACTGTGCCATTTTTAATGGCAGCAGATTTACTTTAGCGGGTGTTTCAATAAGGGCGGGGTCTCGTATCGAGACTTGATCTCGTTTTCTGTTTATTTTTTCTTTTCTTGTCTCTCTCTCTCTTTCTCTCTCTCTGTCCGAGTCGGCAGATGTACAATAAAAAGAAAAATCGGTCCATTTGTTCATTTTTTCCCGTTCTGAAAGATTCCGGAGAGGTTTTGGACCGAGGCCAAGGCGAATGCGTGGATGCCGAAAAATTTGAGGCTCATTTCCCCCCTCGTGAGTTCGTGTCCTGGGAGACATTCGTTGGTTTCTTTAAGGGATACATGATATCTTCACGTCCTTAGAGGACGGGATTTTTCGTCCAAAGAATCTTACGGTATAATGTCCCAACCTTGTTTCAAGGTTTCGAGCTCGAGATTTGTCTAGTTCATATTTGAACGGTTACCTGGTGTAGAGACACGTGTTCAGAGTGTGACACGTTTGAGATGTAGAGTGTTTCCTCTCGATCTTCTAGGGTAGGGAATGAATGACTTGAAAAGAACAGGAGCATATTTTACTGGCCTAAGGATCAACCTCTGGCATACTTGAGGAGAGGATGTGGGAATGATCTGAACTAGAGAAAATTCAAGGAAACTGCTATCGGATAGGAATTTTTGAAATTCGCGTCTTCAAGAGATGATTGTTGTAAATTTATGTAACTTAAAAAGAAGTGAAAAACCTTTGGCATCACTAGGTCTATGCAGCCATTAATCGTGCAAACTAGATAAACATTTCAGTGGTGAAGTACAGCAAACCCTAAACATTCGCGGTTTTGATTATTATTTGCAGACCGATTTAGTATTCGTGGCGTATGACTTGATTATTCGCGAATTTAATCCGAGGTGCCATGCGTAATGTTTTGCTTTTAATATATAAACGGTGGTTTTATTTTCTCACGATTTTCAT
The DNA here is from genome assembly GCA_036926305.1 of Uropetala carovei. Taxonomy (NCBI): domain Eukaryota; kingdom Metazoa; phylum Arthropoda; class Insecta; order Odonata; family Petaluridae; genus Uropetala; species Uropetala carovei. Next base: position 3,784,642 of record JAXCHB010000035.1, read on the forward strand.
GCTAACCCTTTTCTGAAGAGCGTTTTGAAAGTTCCGTGCTCCCTCCACGTGGGACATGATCCGTATTTTTAAATCCTAACACTACAGGGTGTGAGCCATAAGGTGAGTTCAATAATTTACTTTTCGAATTTATATTTAGGCATCCCAAGGTTCTTTGGAAAAGCCGGAATTCAATACTAAGGTGAGCTGCATCGGTTCAAGGAGGGACTGTAAGACTGGGATGATTTTATTGGTAGATACTATCGTGGGTAGAGTTCTGGCGTGTTTTAAATATGTTCTCCCACGTCGGTAGGTAGTACGCCGACTTACTCGTTTAGGATTATTGAAACAAAATCAAAACGAGTTGCGCCGAAGAAAACTTCTCTTTGATCGAAGAAGTGGGTGCAAATGCTGTTCAAAACTTGTCCTGGCTGTATACCTTAAGAGATGTTAATTTTTTGTTATTCATTCGTTGCTAAAATTGTTCCCAATAACTTAAAATAAGCTCGAAATATTGAAGAATAATCAACTGCATAAATTTACTATTAATTTAAGTACATTCATTCATATCTTCGAACCCCACCAACTTGTATTTGTATTAGTCATATTTAAATGTTCTGTCGCGAAAGAGATTGTACGCTCCGTAAGCTAACTTCATCGGCAAAAATCTATCCGTTTTCGCGAAACCTGCGCTGATGAACGTCCGCCAGACAAGCCTTGGCTGGAACCAACTGGATCTGGAAGTCTAAGAATAAGTCGAGATATTTTTTCGCGACCGCGAGCGAAAACTTCCCGAAAAATAAATTTTTCGCTCTGTTGCCAAGTAAAAACAAGTGCAAATGTTAAGTTTCGTGAGAGACGAGTGGAGGGGAGAGGAGGAGGAGGATGAAATAGGCGGGGAAGAAATACGTGTCGTTGGAAACGTGCGAAAAGTCGTAGGCGTTGGGAGAGGAATAAACAACGTGGCTCGGACCTACCTGGAAGGTCACGTGAGGTCGCTCGAGGAATGCGGGAGGCGGGTCGGACGATGTGACGGAGGTCCGTCCCTTCCTCGTTGTACTTGATTTCTCACGAAACTCCAAAGAAAGTCAGTGGTGCATTCCCGTACAACTAGTTTGCTCGGGTATAATAAATATGTCACTATGCTTCCGCGTTCATTGGTTCCCTTAAAAAAATAAATCAAGGAGGAGAAAGGCTGGATCTCCCCTGGAGAAATTAGAGGCCCCAATTTTTTTAAAGAAATATCAGTATCAAAATTGTAGAATTTTGGAAAAAATGTATACGGATATATGAAAATGTATGGTTTGCTGTATCGTATAATACCAGGTAATATCCTAATTTGAGTAATGATATTCATACTGGACTTATAGATTAGCTGGTTAAAGCATCGGCCAGGTGGATGATCCGGGCTCGATTCCCGATGAAGTCTAGAATTTTTTCCTTCTCTCTACGTTGAAATTTTGCATTGTTACCGAAAATGATAATTAATTTCGGGGCAAGACGAGCTAATATCGATGAGATATTTGTTATCTCCTGAAAAATATTTTTCTTTCACAAATGAAAATTGCGGATATAATTTGATATCCAGGGCAGAGTAAACACATCTCGACTCCAGCTATTTTTAAAACCTCAACGCAAAATATCCTAATCTCATTCACATGTTAATCAAATAGAGTACGAAAACCCTTCTAGAACTGAACCCATGTCATTGTCGCCACAAATATCCACTAAGGAACGCAATAGCGTCCCCGTGCCGAAAATGCTTTCACTATCGAATCTGTGTGCTAAATTTAATATCTGAAGAAATTTTCCGAAGTATGGGAATGAAGACAAACGGTAGTAGTTTATGTGCGTTTTAAGCAAACAGCATTGTCAAGTCTTGGCTCACTGTCCTTTGCAAGTTACATAAAGACGGAATAAGGAATATTTTTTCACAAACTTTGTGAGTAAATAGGTCTTAAAAACAATCTTGGTGTAAATAGAAAGCTAAAACCTTTGGCTAAACCTTTAGCTCTTTTACCTTTGGTTCCAAGAAGCTTATGGAATCCAAGCGATGCATTGATTAATCACGGCGACAGGAAGATGTGAAATAAATTTATTCTCGTGGAAGCCGGAGATCAAGATAATAAGCGTTGAAAAAGCTTCGAAATTCGATAGACTAACAGCTAAGCTTAACGAAATAAATAAATTAGTCACCTAACTTAAACGGTAACCGAAAGACATGTTTTAAAAAGAAAATGCCTTGACATCTTGAATTTTTTAGTAGTAGTCGGAAAAAGCAAGTAAACTCACCATTTATCCGATGTTTCGTGATCTAGTCTTTTCTGGTTAATAGAATAATCCGATTGATCGATTACATGCACTATAGTATGCAAAAATATAAAAAAATAAGTAAGGGAAACAAATAAAAGTAAGTTAATAGTAAAGTAATAACAATGTACTACGTCCGACAGGAAATTATCTAGCTCGTCTTAGTACCGAAAAAAATCAATACCAGGCACTTAATAAAGATAGGTACTTATCTCAGGTACCTCCAATAGCCACAACAAGTTTATAAAAAAAACCATACGTTATTCATAACCTTCCTTTGGCTATTGGAGATACCTGAGACAAATGCTTTTTTAAGTGCTTGAATTGTACTTCGTATTGAAGCCTTTATTCGTAATGGGTCAGGTAAATGACGTACATACAAACGTACTATTACTAACATTTAATTATGTTATAAAATTCCGGTAAAATGAAAATTCGGTTATTCGATACCTGATTAATCAGGAATTTAATTTATCACAGTTTCCTTAACAATATAAATTTTACCCATCTCATGATAGTCACCAGCGAAACAGGTGTTGCACATGCTAGATTGTCTTGTCAAGGTTTTTTGTAATCACGTAACTGCTGCTGAACATGGCTCTTCCTGCGTTTTTATCGCGACGAAGATAACTCAGATAAAAAAATTCACACACCTAGTTTCATCGCAAGGGGAAGTTAGGAGTTAATCTATTCTATCTCCTACGATGGAAGAAGGGGATATAACTAATTTTAAACTAAAAGACCTTCGAGTCGTAAAATAAAGCTAGAAAACTTGTGAAAAACCTTGCCTCCATTATACTCACCCGCTTTATAGCGCCATAGCTTATGAGTGTGTATGTTGTAGCCTTAGCGATGGGCGTGTGGTAGATACAGAAGACGATAAAAACACGAGGAAGGAAAGAATATCCTCGGAACAAACGGAAGCGGCTGGTGGCCGGTTTGTAAGAAGCTATGTAGCATTGGAAGAAGGTTACGCCTATACGCCCTTGTTACTTCTCTCTAAGAGAGGAGCGGATGCAACAAAAAAATTGCGTCGCATGATGGGTTTAAAAGGATGAGCAGCTGACAGAGCGTCAAGTATGAACGGGCAGGTAAACGAGCTCAAAATCACGCTGCCAGCTAGCGTTTCTCTACAAATCCTTGAGCTTCGCGGTTAACACAAAGCAGTGAAAACCCGTAAAAATTCCACGCTCAGGTTTTATTCCCTCGGTTCTCTCGATGGCGCAATCGCGGAGTTTTTGCTAGCCTTTCCTTCCGTTGGTGATCATCATCCAATTTCGCAGAGTTTCTTCTTCAACATCTAAGATCACATGCACGTCATTTCATCGTTAGAGTCGTTGCTTAAGGTAAACAATAGGCGACAACTAATAAAAATTGAATTTTACGAGGGGATTCGCAAAAATAAAGTCATTTCTTTCGAATAACTCGATTACATATCGCGGGCCTTGCGCAAGTGACCATCTGGCAGCCTTGAACGCAATTCTTTGGAAGTGGGTTAGGAAGAGTCGAGGAATCTCGGGTGACCATCACATATCGGCGTATTGCGCGTCGGATGGGGGCTTTTTCGCGGGAAACTTCTTGACGCTCGGTGAAAGCGCGAATCTCGTCCGTTCTATAAGGCTCTATAACTGCTTGACGGTGACGAATCAGGAGAAGGGTTAGGATATTCACGACCCAGAGCGAAAACTTATCTCTCAAGTCTTTTATTCGAAACATTGCGTTGGCATTAAAATCGATTCCTGAGGGATTTCTGCATATTATGAGAGTTCGTTGCATTTGAATGACAGAAGTGGTTTTCGAACCAACTGGCCTATGTGTAAGACGAGTTTTTTTTTTTGTCAAAAGGATATAGCGTTTGAGACCAGATGAAGGGATTTAATTCGATCGTACTCCATTTGTGGCAATAATTGACGTATTTTCTCTTTCCTGATTATAAAATTAATTTGGCGGAAGCAACAATGCACCGTCACTGAAAAAATGTACGGTTACATAAAAGGATGAGAGTATTGAATTACACGAAACGCAAATTGGAATAGGTAATCGAAAAATGTCTGAATTTTAATAATTGCCAGCTCACAAATCATTACGAGAATATCTCCCAATATTACGGGATGGATGATGCAAGTTGGAGATATATTGAAAGAAAGGATTGTTTTCAAAAGAATATTACCGAAAAAATATCCTGCAGATAATTAATTAATTGATGAATATACCGCGAAGAAAATGAAGGGAAAGATACTGAATCCATTGTAAAAGATAAAAATTTTTATCATTTAATTCGTGTTCGAGTATGGGAAGACAGGAAAAGATTTCCTAGATTCGGGTTTTTACAGCAAGATCAGGCGCCAGTGTACTTTCAAGTTTGTATTTACGCACGAAATGGGTCAGCCAAACTCCAAATTGCGATCAATAGTCGTGGAAAATTACCTTGTCTCATTCGCAACCCGTAAATTACTTACGATTTTGTTATTTTTGGAGATGCGATCTCTTTCGCTGAAGGCGGTTCTAAAGAGCGAATGTGTACAAAATTGAATTATGGGCAAGCAATTAAAGAGAGGGCTGCGTACGCGAATTCCCGTATGAGGAATAGACCTCTCTTATGACGCATGATAATAAATCTTCCCGAATCGCACTCCTGTGCAGTGCAATTATACGTGCCTTGTTGCATATCGATCGGCATTCCAACGGAGATGGTGCGGAGGGGGGCAGCTCGGGAGAATGTCCCAAAACGAAACCAAAAGTTATGTTCGTGCAAGGAGGGAATGATTCACGGATAGTTTGGAAGGCACCCAGGGAAAGGAAAAAAAACGTGGGGAGAGAAGGCGGAATTGCGGGCCTCTTAAAATCGAGGGGCCTCAATTACGCACTCAGGGAACGTACACAGCCGACTCTCCATCCTTTCTCCCGCCGAAGGAAGTCATAACTTCGTCGAGAGAGCGAAGGATGAGGTCAGCCTTCGTATTTTTTATCCGATTCGCGCCTCCCCATCTTGAGAACTGGTTATGTCGGTTCGTGGCTCCGGCGGTAAAACTTTCGTTCGATCGGAGAGAGAGGGCAGCACGGTCGTTGAGAGAGGCTTTAGGTCTGCACGGGTCTGGGCCGGGTAAGACTGAAAAGTAATGAGCTTGTGCGTAGACGATTTAACCGACGCCTTCCCCTTTCGGGCCAGTTGAGGACCCAGTGGGCCCCCTTCTTGTTTGCGCCACTGTGCAAAGATAGTGTTTCCCCTTCACTATTTCTTTTAGGGAGAGTTCTCCAATAAGGGTGGAGGTGGAGAGGATTATATGCCTTGGGATGAGTATCGGGGAAGACGGATTACGTCGCGAGACTTGGTAGCAGAACATTCGATAAATCCATTTCGCTTAGTAAGAGTTTTTGGGGTCGGGGATTTTCCCACGAGTCTCTAGATTCATTTTTCGATTCCATGCACGCCAACCATCAATTTTAAGTGTTGCGAATCTGTGACTAAAGCAATTATTCAAAAAGGAATACATCGATTATTGTCGTACGTTGAAAATGTTAGTGTGAACGGTCATAAAAAGTTTCACTACAATGTGACTGATAACAATTTTAATTCATTCATAAAACGTGAAATCTAAGTTTCATTTCTATTATATGCCAAACCGAATTGGAAAATTGAATTGAAGAAGCTATGAGGTACAGTACTGACTTTAAAATGGTGAAATAAAACTCTCTAATGCATAATAATTTAATTTTTAAGCATTTTACTTATAATGAAAAAGTCCTTATTGGGTGACTTTGCACTTAAAGAAATTTATTAAGCAAATTAATAAGCGAAATGCATTGAAATATCCTTTAGTACTGAGTTGTGTGCTTGTAAAGAAACATGCTTCGAATTCGCAACACTCTATAATATAAATTTGCGCGCAATAACATTGAAGAAAATATATTTTGTTTGAATAACTTTAAGTGTTATCTGCGGGGAATACGTTCATTTCGTAGTCAAAGAAGGGTTAAGCGAGCTAGATATTCAGCCTATGAGCACTGATTAGAGACAGAAAAAATTACGATCTCTTCGAGTCATATGATAAAATTAAAAGAGATATAATCCGAGGAAATAGCGTCGCAAATTATGTCGTAAGAGATTCTTGAACTTAAATAAATGCTGAAAAACAACGTTGCTTATGCACAATGAAAGTTTCTTTTACGGATGTTCACTGCCACAGAGAAACACTCGTTCCTTTAAATCATTGCTTCATACATTCGCATTCCTTTCAGATCGGTGAAAATAATACTTTTTTATATCTGGTGTAAATTGCGGAGTCCGTTGAATGCGCGCGAAATACTTTTCCTCGCTAGCAGAAAAGTGTTTCGTAATTGCGATCGCACTCGCTCATAACGGCGTTCGAAGCACTGAGAAAACTTATATCCTCATAAATGAATGTTGAATTTTATATGGCCAGAGAAAAATCATTTAGGTTTAAATTTATGTCAACGATGAAGAATAAAATTTACGTCCTTTAAACCAATTGGCGTGATTTCATTCCGAGACCGAGATTAATGTATCGTTAAGTCTGAGCTGTCGCATTAAGCTAATGCTAGAAACAAGTGCCCGTGTCTCCAGAATGTGTTTAGCATTCTGAGCAATGTCTTTCGATCTTTCATTGCAAGCTACCTAAAGCGTTTTATAGAATAACCGCGAGCGGGATAATGGAGTTGTTCTGTAAGTTGATAAAATAAGTGAGATTATGAACCCTTGAATGGATTGGTCTTCTTTATTAATCCATTTCGAATTCGCACGGCACATGCTTTACTTGCTGTTGCATCATTTTTCGCTAGAGATTTCAACGCTTGGAATCAGCCGATGCTTGTATTTCTGTTCGAGGTTATATTTAAATTCAAAACAAAATTTTTTGGATGCATAATAAGATCCAGGGTTTACAAAAATATCGACATTTTTCCACTTAAAAAATTGTAGTTGACTCATATGCCGGACACGTTAAGGCATTTTTTCCAATTTCCAAGCCGATTTTCTCCACGACACATCTTTCCTTTTTAGCCGCAAGGAATTCGCTGCACATTAAAGCTAAAATCATCGCGAAGGGAAGCTCTAATTTTGTAATAAAACACAAGAACTTACTTACTTTTCTAATTTTCAAATGCAGTGATTCGTTGTTCTATTTTAACTTTACTTTTCTGAGAACGTATCTGAGAACAGGTTTCGGTGTACTCTGTGGACAAAAACAGCCATTACGAATTCTTTTAAGACCTGTTTGTGATTTTAAAGAAAGGCGTAGCACATCGAGGAAACCTCTTCCCGTCTTCGGCGGGGATGAATTTTTCCTCTTGCGAAATTTATCCTGCCCCTTTGTGCATGCTATTTGACCTTACGGCCGACAGAAAGTTGGGTTCAAGAGCCGACCTCGCATGTGCTGTACACCGAGCGAATCGAAAGAAGCAACTCTTCACCCATACTTCATTTGTATAGACGTACGTAATAGTATTTTTTTAAATCCGTCCTCTCTTTGCCCAACTCAACCGTGCAAGAGAACAATTAACCAGGAAAAAAAACATTTTTAGCGTTCGCTTCACACACGCAGTGCTTAGATAAAGGATTCTATTGAGAGAGAAGGATGGGGAAGAACAAAAGACCCAAGTCGAAGATTTCAGCAATGCTTTATTCGCGTCGAAGGGGAAGAATCCAGGTTTTTGTGTCACCTGTGACACCTTTTGAGCGTTGTAAAGAAGATTCTTATTCTCCTTACACCCAGTACCGAATACGCCTTCGGTTGACAACACGACGAAAAGATTTTTTTCTTGTGTCGTAAGGCATTTCTGTCATTCTCTCTCTTACTCTCTCTCCTCTTTTTTGAGCCCTAAAGAGCAAATGAAATAAACTTAAAATATTTTGCGAAAATGTAACAGAAACCATTCCTAATCTTTTAGTTTTCATGTTGCAATTATTTCTTCGATTCGTTTTCTTCAAGATTTAATTCAAAGATATAAATTGGTTTTAAATCCCTTCGTCTGATCGTTCATTAAGAGATCGTTGCCTTATATGACTTGTGATGAATAAACAAAACACTTTTCAAAGCGATGATTAAAATTCTTCGAATACAGTTGCATATTTGGATTTTCTGACAGGGCATAATATTTTTTCAAAGTTAAATTTATTCTTTTATCATAATACGTATGTCGCGCATGTCAAGAGAGTTTTTGAAGAAATATATTGTTAGATTGTTAAATACTTTTAAACTTGGTGAAAATGTCAGACAAGTATTGCTTAGGAAATTAATATAACAATACTCAACATTCATAAAGGCTCATGAATCTTATTTTGCGATGATTAAAGAAATCCATTCCATAAGAGAATCATCAGTTAAATATATTTTAAGAAGTTTTCTTCGAATCAATGAAAAAGTTTGAATTTGTACAACGTTAAGGCTTATACCATGGATTTTACCTATTACATTATTAACGGAAACGAAAATGAGGAATCGTTGCTTCATTTTTAAATTTCACGATGCCCTTGTTAAGTAGCGCGGACGTGTGTCAAATCTTTTTTCCTTTGTTTTCTCTGATGGTATCTCCTAAAATTAATTGGACCACGTGTCATTGGCCCTGAATCCTACCAACTCAAAGAGGACACTCCACTTCTTCGTCTCACGCGACGAATATCATTGCGACGTTCTAATAATCTTAAATAACAGCCGCTGATATTTATGAAGTAATGGTTAAGAAACATGTTCAGAAAGCATTCATTCCTTGTGTTTTAAGCTAAGCTAAGAGTTAGAGTGAAAAGAGTAACGCATTCTTTCGACTGAAGCGGCCTCTCTATTGGATAATAATACTGAAGTCGAGTAGGTTTTAAAAAATTGCAAATAATCAGTGACAGGAAAAAGAAATATGCCAGCGCAGCAGGTGGTTCCGTGAATTGTTTATTGCAGTAATTGAAACGCGGACATTTTGTCAAACGCCTAGCTTTCTGTGATGGAGAGCACTTTAAACAACGTTTAATTGATCGATTGCAGCGCTACCGGTTTAGTACGGCGCCTTCAGAATCTTCCCGGTTTATTTTCTCCAACACTGCAATAACCGTTACGAAGAGAAAACCACACGTCAACCGCTGCCACAAGTTTTAACGCTTTTTATTAGGCAAGGCGATGTAACAGACATTAAACTGCATTCTCCGCAAACGGTTATCGGTCCTCTGGTGTAAGAGAGGGAGAGACTCGTTATTCGTTGCATTTAGATTTTCAATTTTTATTACAAACTCGTGAGAGACGATAGAATTCCTCAAACCAATCCATTAATTCGCGCTGCGTCGTTCGTCCTTTTTTCTGTCGATTTTCTGGATCGATTCCAGGAGTTCCTGATGTCCCGTTATGTAGAAAGCAATGCGCGATGCGTCTTGGTTGCACAGTCTCTAAAAAGAATTTTTTTTTGAGAAATGTGGGATCTTACGAAAAATAAGACTCCATGCGCAAGGACGGACAATTTTCAAACACTTTTTAACTCGACTCCTTTCTCACGCACCGGGGGAAGAAAACGAAGAGAAAAATAAAACAACCTCGCTGGATGTTTTATTCAGCAGAGCGTTTTCTTTTTTAAAGAGCCAAATTTCTTTCCCCGTCCAACTTATTTTTTTGGGCAGCTCTTGAGCTGACTTTCTCGTTTTCCAGACCAGCTGTTTTTTTTATTTCGCGTAGTCAGTCACTTGAGCCTCCCCTGCAGGCGTGCATCGAAGGAGGCCGGTAATGTAGTGATTGCATACTTTTATTTGATTTGCGATTAACTCTCTCCTACTTTCTTTCGTAATAGTCGAATAGCTCTCTATCGAAACATGTGATCAATGTCAAATGGATCTTAAGTGTATCCCCTAATAATTATAACAAAACTTCGATGGAGGTATTATGAAAAAAGAAAAAATCTGTTTTGGGAAGTAAAAATATTTTCTTTCTCTTCCATAATATCCTAAATATTATCATAAGTTAGGGCTCACTACAAAAATAGCTGACCCAAGGTATTTTAGCGTTACGGTCTAGGATCTTTAAAAATCCTTTTAGAAAAACTTTTTAATTCATTTATTACAAATTTGAAACAGAGATGTCACGGAAAAAATAAAAATGAAAAGAATTCAGCGGCATCCAGTGCTTGCCAATATTTATCTACTTGAAAATAATGTGCAGATAAGTCATTCAGGGAGGGCCTCCTAAATTTTGGCTCTCCTGACAGCCTCCATGTTCCTCCGTACCTTTAAACCTCTTTGACGTATCATACTCTATTTTTTAATTTCACGGACGGAAAAATATCTCCTTTACGATTTTATTCCTCCCATCTAAGCTAAATGTAGCCGATTGAGATAAATATGCTGTGGAAAGACGAATATTCAATGTTCTCCGTGTGATTTACGAACATGACGTATATTCCACATGAATGATTCATATTGTGTGTTGGTGAGGTGTTAATTCATGTCGCGCTGGGTGAGATGTATACGCTTTTAGATGCTATTTGAATAATGGGAGACCTTATGAGATTTTAATGGATTTCAATGCAGAAAAAACGAAAGATAACAAAGAAACGCGTGGATCGTTATGTCGAGACGTATCTGTCGAAACCATTTCAAAAAGGTTCGTTTTTTCTCACCGAGTCACGTCGGCAAAGATATCTAGGATAATCGGTCGAGTTTGTAGCAAAAAATAAAGAGTTTGATTTCAAAATTGTTACGGAACGGGCGTAATTGAAGATCGAAATTGAAAATCAGAGCGTAGCGTTGCAACACCGCTCTGAATGGAACGATGCAAACGCAACACCCTGCGAACGGTTTAAGAAAAATATTTCTTTGACAGCATGAAAATACAACACGTGAAGGGATTGTGCTAATCGGATCGAGAAACAAAAAATTCGGGTTTCTACAAGAAAAAAGAAAATTTAAAATGATCCATTTTATGCGAAAGATAAAACATCTTTTCACGACGTCATTTGCCTTTTTAATGTTATCGGTGGATTGTTGGCAATCAAAGATTGTTCATTTGGAAATTTTCTTCCCTTGTTTCTCATTAGGACAATGGATATGGACCAGAAGATATTTTCACGCCACCGCTGATTTTGGATCTCGGTTTGAACCTTAAATTCTCTTTCTAAGAATGCCATAATTAACTTCAACCATCTTAAAACATACTATTAAAATAATGTAATGCAAATGTACTCAATTTACCTCCGTCTCTTGCGTGAGCCTGCGCTTTTGATAATTAAATCGCTCCGACCGGTTAAATGAAATTCCTCGGAGATATTTTTCCAACCGAAAGCTCCGTATTCGTGCCGCACGACGTAAGGATAATTATTAAAAATTGCGATCCAGCATCAGATATAATCTCCCCGGCGAGGGATCTTAAATTTGATTTGAGAAGTCGTTATTTATTTAAGAAAATTCTCTTTCTCCCTTCGCTGGACAAATGGATCGCCTGCTCTCTCGTTTATTGAGTGAGCCTTTGGCAATATTTTCGTCGTTTTCATTCGTTGCATATCGTTCATCGAGCAACTCTCCAATATATTTTACCGTCTAAAATTGAGAATCTAGCCTTTAAGCCTCGGACGCGCACTAGTCGTAATGATACGTTACAACTTTCCGTATTTGGCCTCGTCTCCACTCTCCCTATCTCACCCTTTACACCCAATGACGACATACTAGATTTGGTCGAAGGTAATCTATTTGGGTAAAATGGGACAGGTTCCGTTTGTGAAATCTTTCGCGCGCGTAAAATCTAGAGCGCAAGGTGAGCTTCCCACCTCTTTCGTTCTCCCCTTTCTACGACCCCTTCAATTACTCCCCATTCCTCCTTTCCTCTCTCTCTCTCCCCTTTCCCATCTCATTCCATGCAAACCTATCGATCGGTTCTTCTACCTACACGCTGTCCGATGAGATTATAAGGCGTGTAACGAGCGCAACCGAGCGAGATTTTTTTTCAATCTCTTCCTTATTTGAAAATCGCCTCGCGGAGAGGATGAGGCAGTCAGAATGTCTATCGCATGCATGCATAAACGGGAAATTTGAGAGCTGTAGTTGTGTCGGACGGGAACAGGAGTCGATCAATCCGAGCGAATTAGTTCTGGTAAACGAAGCATAAGTCGAGAATTGATCTTGAAATCCATTAGTTACGTCGTAACTTCGCAGTAATCTGTTATGTTTACTTGTGGTTTTGATGAAATTTCCTCTTCTTAATGAAGCAAACATTTCAACGATCGACAATCAAGTTATCTCCTGTTGTACAAGAACATTTAGGCCACAGCGCAACCGTTCTCAGTGATAATTCAACGAGAATGAATGATCGATGTATTACCATTGAGGACGAAGTACCGAACAGCGAGATTTCACTTTGAGAAACAAACGGCTAGGAAATATTTTGGTCGAAAGACCTCTTCAAAGTGTAATTTTGAATCTATTTTTAATGGATGGAATTGAGGACGTTTTAGCCCGTTTTTACAACGGAATAAATGTTCTGTTATTTATGGTGTTTTAGATTTGGCTGAAAATGACCGGTTTACTTTTAGAATGTTTGCATGTAGGGTTGGCGGTTGACCTCTCCGTAAAAACAGGCCAAAGCGCGGAGGAGCGAGATGGGAGCAACTAAATTATTGATATTCAATCTAAACTAACATGTCTTCTCTAGCCCTTCGTTTTTGACTGGACAGACATCCCTAAAACCGGACAGTCCGGTCCGATACCAAGCATCTTTATTTGTGCGTGTATGCCTTTCATTATTATTATTGTTACATTAATCACTCACAGGGAAAGAAACCCCAGTTACAAGTGATATAATAAATATGTGCAAAAATTTTCTTTCATTACCATATCTTATCAAATGAAATATGTAACCTATATCGTCACGAAGTAGTTGAGTAAACCAAACTCACATTCCATCTGAACGTCTTTACCGAAACATGACCGTCGTATTATTTTCAGTAAATGCTTAAAATTCCCCTCATATATATATATATATGTTTGTTTGTGTGTGTCTGTCGATGATGAAGGGCGTTAGCTCGAAAACTCAATATTTGTGTCGTTTTTGTGTTTTTTTGTTTTTCGTGTGCCCTCAGCGCCCCCAGCGGCTCTTCAATCTAGGTAAGTGTCCACTGGGCTTCCTCCAACACCTTGTTGCCACCTTTATTATTACCTTTCCTTTTCTTTAAACATTTATTTATATATATATATATATATATATATATATATATATATATATATATATATATATATATCAACTATTCTCCAGGTTTGACTTCCCATAAAATATCCACTCTCCTGCTCGTGGTTTGGTTTTGATCTCCATCGACTTCTAGATTCAGTTCACGCACCTCGAAAGCTCCACCAACTTTATCCACCTGTTCTCTTCCCGACATTAATCTTTCCTTGGCATAGCTTTTGAGCTCGCGACGGGTTCAAAAAAAAACAAACCCAATCAAATAACGGATCAGCCGCAAATAGACTCCCCGCCCTCCTCCTCCAGCCATTCTCATTATGCCCCCGTGACGTAATCGCTCCCGCCCGTCCCCCTTTTTAAAGATGCGCGCCGAGGAGTTAAAGTGGTCAGCCAATCCCAGTCCCTTAAGAGGGGATCGTGGAGTTGAAAGGACGGGAGGTATATTCGTTTCTTTATTTTTTTTCCTACGGAGGAAAAGAGTAGGAGGCGAAGGCTTTAGGAGAGGAGGAAGAGCCTTGTGGGGGAAGGGTAAGGACGGGCCTCGAGGCACGTGAGGTAGCCGAGGAGATAGCATGCGACGTTAGGAGTGGGAGACAAAGGTGAGGTTGAACAGGGGCTGGGGCAATAGAGCGGTCGGATAGAAGGGGTAGGGAAATTTTAAAAGAGCGTTGGGTGTTTGGAACGAGGAACCGTTAACCGTTCGAACGAATGCCCTGGGTCACCAGGTCGTTCGGGAAGGTCGCGGAAAAGGCACATTCTCAACAGCTGTGCGTTCCGATGGTCGGAGAGCCAGTACCATTGGAATCGTGGAAGTCTGGAAAAGTTAAAAGGATTAAACTTGCCGATCCAGCGCTCATTAAGGAAGTTGGAGATTTTTTTCATAACTGGGAAGGTGGGAAAAGGTTAAATGGTTGGGGTGACCTCACTAGCCTAAAGCGGACGGGACCAAGGCTCGGGGCGTGAGAGAAGGTCCGGAGAGGGTAAGAGAGAGAGAGAGAGAGAGAAGATTGAACGGGATCGGGGAAATAAAGCGACCGGACCGGAAACCGCGAGGGAATAAATGTTTATTGCCCGCCTTTTTTCGCCTCTCTTTATTTATTTTTTCGAAAAGTTTTTGGGGACAATAAAAGGGAGAAACCGGAAAAAATTGGACCAGTTAAGGATAATAGGAACTGTGTCGTCGTCTGGTGGCGAATCTCGAAAAAATATATATAAAAAATACGTATAAAATAGGAAGGTTTTATGGGTTTTCCGCTAATTCCTTTCACGCGACGGAGGGAATTAAGGTCAAAAGGAAGGACGTCGTAGAGCTCGTTGGATGCGCGCGCTCAGTGTCACACGCCCTCTCATCCTATTTCGCCGTTCGCGGGAGTATGACAGTTTTTCTTAGAATTTATCGCCACGTTTGTGGCACCCTTAGAGATAACACGGAAAAAGGCGTTCATTGGAGTGATAAGGATACAAATCGTAGGAAAATCATTCGGTGTGTTTTCGTTGCAGCTGATATGAGATCTGATTTGTTTTAGAGCTCAAGAATGGAGAATATAAAATTTATGCACAGGCAAACGCACGGGCCTATGTTATCATAATTCGGATATCAGTTAGAAACGATTTGTAAAAATATTACTTAATGTAGTATGTTGATTATCAATCCCAAAACTTGCGAAAAATTATTCGAATCTGTTTTAGAAAGTGTTTTTAAAATTTTTAACGAGGTTATCTCATTGATATCCGGGGGAAAACAGTATAATCGTGTCCGCTGCAGCACAGGGTAATTTCTAGGGAACTTGGTTTTATGATAAATCGCAATATCTTCTCCGGTTATCGCAAATCTGTGGTGTTATTTTTGCAGGACATGTCACACAGCAGAGCTCGAGTCGAGCGAAGCTCCGACGAATCGATGACGCGACGAAAAAGTGTATAACGGTAAACGAAATTCTTTACGTCGTTTGGCAGTTCGTACTGTCGCAGTGAAAAAGAGAGAGAGGTGTGAGGGAAGATGGGAGCGAAGAAATGCCTTATGCTTTCAACTGTAAACGGCGACTCAATTTGTATGACTACGTTTATTACGCTCGAAATACTCACCGAAGGTGCAATTAGAACGATCGCAAGACCCATTCCATTATATTATAACGGGAGAATGTCCAAATCGCAGAAATCGTCACGATTTTCTTAGAAAATTTATTTGCACCTAACACATTTGTTATTTAGCAAATTCAAGGCGTGACGTTTAGTTATGTCATGCTTAAACCCAGATCCGTGCCTCACATCACGACACGTAGTTATTGGCGACTACAGTGCTATAATTCCACTCTTAGGAAAGTGCCGCCTGAGGCAATACACTTTCCAACTCGGCTCATGCCTCGGCTTAAACCATATTCCTCACTGTACCCTCAAGACATGCCTTTGAATTTCTGATTCTTAATGGGCGCTATAGAACGTTTCATGCTGGATAATGATTCAGTAAAATTATTTAGAACTATGGCATCAATTTTAGTCGTCTTTCTTTTTAACACCCTTAATTTAGTGATACACAAAGTATCAAAAGGACATCCGCCCATCGTCTTGTATGACGTTATTCTAACACACGCAACAGTTTTAACTTGCGATCATTCGCCCGTAATCACCCGGCAGATATGCGAAAATAAGTGTTTTTCCGTGGATGACTTAACGACCGTTTTTAATTCGCTTCGGGCCCCATCTGCGGTTCGGAGTCATTATATTTTCCGCATTAACGATAATTGATATTACAACACATAATTAGCTCGTTCCTGAGGACAAAAACAATATTCGATTTTTTATTTCGCAAGAAGATTCCGTATTCCTTTTCCATCAAATTCTTCCCGACCTTCCACAACGGTTTTCTTTTCTTTTTGCTCCTCGGAGAAATACAAAAAATCGCATTCATCCCATATTACATTTTTGCGAAATAGGAAGTCTCTCTCTCTCTCTCGGCGGAGACGTGAGCGAAGAGACCTAATCTCGGAGACGTTAACAGAAGAAAAAACTCGCCCGGTCTATTTAGAGGGGCTATTTTTTTCGAACGTTTGACAGCTCATTAAATGTTACCTTGATTCGTTCCCTCCTCCTCTCCCCTCACGAGATGCCGACCTTTGTCCCTTCTCAGAACATAAAGAATTCATCTTGCCGTCTCCGTCGAGAAAAAAATATGTTAAACCCCGTCATTCCGCAATTTATTTAAAGTGAGCGAGGTAACATCTAAGAGGACTGCTTGGAGGCATTAATCTCTACGTGAACGGTTGTGTTTAATTATTAAACATCAATTTTCTTTAACATACATATTTTTTCTCTGCATCTTTGTACGATGGACAAATGAAAAGTGAGCATCTTCTCGTTCCCATTACGGAAGGATATCGAGGAGTGGCTAACGCGAGGCGCGAGGGGAATTTAGAAGGGACGAGGGGAGAAAGTCGCACCGGATGATGGGTTAAGGGAAAGGACAAGGGGTGAGGGGTGGGGTGGTGGCGTCGAAGAGCGAAAAACACACATAAGGGAACCTATTTTCGATGGGGGTTAACGGAAGGTGGGGTGCGCGGGTCAAGAAACTCCAACCCCTTCGGATAAAGAGCGAAATTTGCATCTGCATTTGCATGATGACTCGGCCTGTGTAATTGGATTCTCTTTGGGCGGAGAGACAAACTGAAAGCTTGTTATTTTGGGTCGAGAGGTTAAATGTTTTTCCTCTCCCGGAGAATGAGATAGAGAGAGAGAGAGGTACATACATTCACAGTGTTATTTATCTGCTGGTATTTCCATCCGGTGCGTCGTAGTTTCGAGAATCATGCCGTCGAGTGCTTTCCTCCCATCCCCCGAACAGCATTCGATCGCTTTCGTTTGTTTGCCAACACTTTCAATATTAACGGCCTGTATTATTTATTATTTACACTACTTTTATTTTTCGTGTAATATTGTATATTTTTATTGTTTTTTTCGCACACAGTTTTTGGGATGCAATTTTTCTCGCGAGAAATTAGAATTTTTAAATCTCTTATTCTTATATCAGAATTTACGGTTTAGCCTATGCATTTACGATAAATTTCCTATTTTTTCTCAAAATGTTACCTGGCTGATTATTACGCTAACAGCATCAAATTTACCATTATATTCTCCTGGAATGGGCACTTTAATTAGACAGTTAAAACAGCCCAAAATCTCAGCTTTAAAAAAATAACTCAAAATCAAAACCATGTAGGATCCATCGTCGACCGCGTTTACGACAGCACTCGCGCAAGCGTCAGAGTACTACTAGGTGTCGCTTTTAAACAAAAAAATACAACGTGATTTCTTTTTCGCGGCGGACGCGCGAAACGGATCGGAAGCGACTGCGGAAGTGTCACCAAGTGAGAGAGAGACCGACAGACAGAGAGCAGACCCATTTCCTCGCTTTCGTACCCTTTCTCCCACCGTCGCATCTCCGGTCGCCCAAGTCAACACGCCCAGACGTTAAACAAATTCCTCGAGGTCGTGAGAGCGAGGACATTTTAAACCTTTCGTTTTCCTGAATCCTCATCGGTAGCTGCGTCTACTTTTCTGCTCGTTGTCTTTTCTTTCGTCGACGGGCTATGAAAAGAGAGTAAAGCCTCTCCGAGAGTGTGTGTGAGAGAGAGAGAGAGAGATTCAAGAAGATTTTTGCGAGTACATACATTGCTAAGCGAGACTTTTTCTCGCGGGTTCAACTCTTCCAAAGACTTCGTTTGTTTTGTGTGCGTCCCAGTGTTTCCCGACGCATTCACAGGTCGTTGCAATGTTGACCGAGGATTATCGCGTGTGTGCTATGTGACTATTAGCATTGCCCTAGGACCTTGATCAAGTAAGCGGAGCGTTTATATGTTGGTTTGTTTGCCTCCTGGCGTTTATTTAATTTTGTTTATTTTATTATCAATACTTAGTGCAAGGTTTAATGTGCAAAAAATTTTAATTTGAATTTTAAGGAAAACTTCAATTACCATGAAATGGCCGAGAAAACCAGATGCACATTTCGGATACGGATCAACCCTGTTTGTTAATGGTTCACCGATCGTTGTTTTAGAATCAGCGGTGAACTGCATCTGATGACGGCTACTTCTTTCTAGAAATTCCCAACCTCAAACATTAAATGGCTATTTCAGTCATATTCATTAACAGGCGGACCCAGGCCATAATATGGGCTTAATAATTCATAGTTGGAATACGAAATATATCTACGGAAGCTTAATTACCCATAAAATTGGTAGCTATTGATATACCCATAAACTAGTCAATGCCACGAGGTCGCATTTCTGTCAAAAAACCGCTACTGCTTAAAAGGAGTTGCGAGAGAAATTTTTAATCTACAGATGATATATTTCCTGCTTGGAAGCACAAAAATAAAAACCGGTAATGCAGCATTGACAAATATGCTATTGGAATAGACCGCAGCAAAAGTCCAAGGTAACGCTTAAAATGTCGCGCGCCATTAAAGAACCTTGCGGGACACAGACGAAGCCGACGGAATATCTGTACATACTCGTATATGCAAATCGATTACGGCATGGCACAAATCATGTTTTCGCATTAAATGCCATTTCGATGGATAAATATTTGACTCCTTCCTCGAGAAAATAGATTTTTTGTCAGCAAGACGACGGAAACTTTCCTACGCGGAATGCAGGAATTTTTTATTTTTACCGCCTAAGTTAAGTGCAAGCTTTTATCTACGCCGAAGTCTTTCTCTTTCGAAGGAAAAAAGTCTGAATTCGAAGGGGGTAAATGGTCATTCCAACGATGAGTAATAAATATTTGTAATTTCTTGTCATTATTTTGATGTAAAAGTGTGACGGATGAACCATGTCTAAGAATATTCGGAAAAAACTTTGCTGCATTCTAAAAATTCCTTCCGTGAAAAGGTGGAACGGATGTTTAATTATATAAAAAAGCATTTTATCCGACTTTCTATCATTGTTACGGCGAGGAAGCAAAAAATGACGGAATTTTGCACTGATGAGCAAAATAAATGCGAGGTTTTGCGGAGAAGAACAAAAATTGTATTTTCTCTCCTCGAGAATGTTTTAAAAAATTTATTTCTGCAAAAAAATCACCTAGCGGAGGAATTGTGGCTCTTCATAGAAGTTCAGTATGATAGAGAGCGTCGCTCCGCTGAAATACAATCGTCGGAAAGAAAAAAATAAAGCCTCAAGAGTGAATACTCGACCTACCGGATGAGGAAGGAAGCGGCGATGGCGTACGTGATACAAATCATACCGTTGGTAGAGAAAAGAATCTGAGAAAAACATCCGTTTTTTTTTTGCTAGGAGAGAAATCGATTCGGAGAATAAAGAGAGAGGAAGGAAATGAGATCCTGTAGATTCATTCCAGGAAAAGTCTAATTTCTCTAACTTAAGACTTACAAACTGCAGCAGTTCGGCACCATTTTTTAAAAAGTTCTGAAAAGTGTTCGTATTGGAAGCTCCATAGAGATTCTGTCATATCATACGGTCAAAAATCAAGCTTCAATGTTTTTTTAGCGTTGAATTTCCAATAATAAGGGTTTTATTAACACGCTGTTACTTAAAATGTCCGTGTTGAATTTTACGGATCGCTTTTCCATCAAAGCTTCACAGGCCACGTCAACAACGCTCCCTCGGACTACGTGCGGACCGAGAGCTATAGCTTGCCGACCCCTCAACTATTGAAAAATTGAGAAATGCGTACAGAAGAACTGAAAAGTTGGAGAATTAACGAATTTTTTTTTCAGAAAATTAGATAGAATAGACTATAGATTAGGAACATAGACGCGAGTCTTGGAGGGACATTTAGGGTGGAAAGTATTCAAGTTCGGATAGGCATGTGGAGGACGGGAATACGGAGGGTTATGCGTGAGGATATCCACGATCGGATCGACAGGCGGCGAAGATTATGGTGGAAAGAGAGTAAAAGGGGACGATCCAAAAGGAAGGGGAAAAAAATCGCCATCGGAAATGTCGAGCGACTCTCAAAAGCAGCTCTCACTAACTAAAGATGAGAGAGAATGGCGGCCCCACGAAGAAGGTATTGAGTGCGGTGGGGGAGAGGGTGGGGTGGGGGAGGAATCACGACGAAGAAAATAAAAGACCGGCGCAATTGGAGGTCGACGAAGAGGACTGCCCGCTGAGCTCTTTCTCTACCGCACGCACACGACACACGAATAAGTCAGCGTTCGGTCTCTTTCCTTTTTTTTAATGGATCGAGACAGCGATCTCTGACCTCCCCTCGATTTCCCTCACCACCTCGACGGCTCTTTTGCGCACACAACCCCTTTCACAAAGATCCTGCCTACTTACTTTCACCGTCTCGACTTGAAAGAGATTCCCCCCTTCTCTCCGGCTGCCTCCACCAATCCTCTACCACACCCTTCGCTCCTCTCTCCTAAACCTTTCTATGTACACAGTCCCCTTTCCACCCCTATGCACACCCTTTCTCTCTCTCTCTCCTTTTTTCTCCCTCGGCGATAGACGAAAAAAATATACTCCTTATTCTATCTCGTCTATCCTGTTCCGAAGAATTTTCACTTCACCTCCGTTTCCCCGTTGGCCTGTTTACGCCTAATTTAGTCTCACTCGAGGGAAATTGAATAGAAGCATAAACCATCCAACAATGAGAGAGAGAGAGGGCAAAGAGAACAGGTTGGAGGCTGCATAGTTTGTTGCCGCTGCTAGATCACGTGGAGGGCTTGCGAGGTTTAGGTGATTTAAACGGTTGGCATTGGGGTTTTTTCCGCATCGCTGTATTCCTTGCGTCAACTTTCTGAATCAAGCCAGCGGGCAAGAAGAAAGAGAGTTAATGACTAAATAACAAGCGGCGAGGAAAGGATATAAAGTTAGAGGTTTATTTGTTCGCCAAGAAGTGCTTATGACTAATTCGGATTGGTCATATTTAAATGTCTTTGACTTATAATTAAAAACGCAAAGAAACTTGATAATATTTGTTATTCAAACGTAACTTAAGACTTTGAAAAATTAATTGTAATTAAACGAATTGTTCTGGAAGACCAAATTCATTGCGATATTGTCTTGAAGTAGAACACTTATATTAAATGTCACTCATCGACGCATGGTTTAATCACCACTAAATTTATTTTTTTTAATGGGGACATTGTCAGAATTAATTGATTGTAGAAACTAATTTCAAAACGGTCTTAAACTATCACTTTTATTGCGCGATATACTTCCAAGTGGAGTGGGAAAATAAATGTCGTTCCTTATTTCATTCCTGTTTCCCGTATAATGAATCGATCTCTGAAACCCTTCGCCAAACACATTCGTTTCCATAACGACCGAGTGATTTCCTCGACTCTACTTATTGTATCACGCACTCTTACCGAGAATCGCGTTACCGTAAGAGCTTTAAAAACTTCGAAGCGAATACGACTAATATCCTTGTCCTCGAGTCTCGTTTTCAAAGCGGCGATGGTTAATGACTCAAAACGCTAAGGTCGAAAGATCCCCTGATTACGCTCTCGCGTTGTTTTCACGGCTCCAGTGGAAAATCTTCCGCGACCACAATAAAAAATCCGATACTTCCGCGTGCATTCTGGGGAGGAGGTAACCGAGGGATATTTTCATGACCGGGAAATTATTATTTTTTCCAACGCTCCGACGCCGACGTACGTCATATTAAGTTCCCCGATTTGTTTGTTGTTTTTTACTCGAAAGCTCCGAGGTGAATTCATTACAGGGAAATGCGCCGCGTAAATTAATCACGCGGTGGAACGGCGCTGACCAACTTCAAACGAGGGTATGACGCTATACCTAGGTAGAATCGTGGCTTCCATTATCCACGTAACCTTTTTCTCTTTCTTTCTCTATTTGTCCCTCTCTCTCTCCATTTTTCTACCATAAATAACCGTTTTCCACACACGCCTCTTTCTCGAGTGGTTCCGGTAGACCACAAAACCGTGCCCTGAAATGTTAATGATATAGATGTTTTCCCCTACTTATTCCATGGAAAGCGGTTTGTGTTTCGTCATTTCAAGGTCGTTTTATTATCACTTTCCAATCCTGACTCAGAGAAAACCCTCATTTTCACCTTAATGGCGCCCTTTGATGTAAATCCCAGGGGAATGAAAGGCTTCGTCGGTGCTTTGGTAAGCTTTTTATGGAACAGAAGGGGCTGTCAGACGCCTCGGAAAGGACAAACAGAAAAACGAGGCGTATGATGAATTTTCTCTCGGCCGATTGGGTGGTTTTAAATGTGTTTTCACGTTCAACATGACCAAAGTGCGCTTAAGGTAACCTTTCAAAATTATTTTGAATTGCCCCTTAAAGTTGACCAAAATTATTTGGAAGACAGGGACTTCAGGTAGAGTTAAATTTTCACAACTGCGGTTTGAAATTGCAACTGATCATAATAAGGGATCCTTAGAAGCATGTTTGAAGTAGGGTATCAGGGAGACATATTGGTGCATGTGAGTGATTTTAAAAGAAATGAAATATGGAATTATTAAGCATTTATATTTTTAAAACACGCATCCTATAGAGGACGTAAGAAATAATACAGTGGTATCATAGTGTTTAAAGTTTAGCGTCAGATCAGTGAATTACTTGATCCTTAATTTGACAAAACGTATACATATTTACAAGCTGGTATGTGTTTATAGCTCGGAATGAAGTCGGTTGTTATGATACTTGTGTGCAGAGACGTAACTAGGTGATATGGCGCCTATGGCAAATTTTTTAGGAAACCAAGGTGTTTATGTAAGATATAATTTTTTCTGCGTTTTAATGAAGAATAGTAGCGTTTTATTACATGTAAATTAACGTCTGAGTATTAAAATAATACTTATTTATGGCACTTTTTTCGGGAACGTTTGGCGCCTTTTGCTAGCGGCGACTATGGCAAATGCCACCTTCGCCATACCCTAGTTACGGCACTGCTTGTGTGTTGTTACTCCATACTTCTCAGTAAGGTTACTAGAAAAATTTTATTGTATTAATCTCTCAAGTATTAAGTATAATATCATTCCTATCTCAACTCTTGCTTTATTAAAAACTCCAGTTGGGCGTGAGCAAGTCCTCATTTGTTCACGTTATCCTTTTTAATCCCGGCTGGACGTAGATGCATAGGCGCTATTCAAAAATCCTATTAATTTCCTCAGGGCCAAGGTGGATTTATCGTGTACCAGTCGACCGTGAGAAAGCTGTCATTCACGACCAGCGCACGTGTTGTCCAGATATTCGAGGGGATTACTAATCGCTGGCCATGTTCCTCCGCTCGTAACTAATGGCTCTTTCGACTAATTTCGCCATCCTCCTAGATGATTTTTTTACCATTCTAATTCCGTATCAGTTAAAATTCTGATGTCGCACATCCGTTCGCCAATTTGCGCCCTGAGAGAGGAAACCACGGGCGAATTAAGGGCAGATTCTTCGCAAGGAGCAAGATTTGCGAAATCTCCTTTTCCTGTAAAGGTTTTATGGCATTTGGTAGAAAAAAAAGAGGAAGTGAATGGCATCGGTGTTTTTCGTAAATGTCAAATATGTTATGTTTCATGTTCGAACGGGTGAATGTTATTGGCATGGGATCGATAATGCTTTGTTTGTTCCCCGCTGCTTACTTTCACCGATTTCGCAATCGACTATTGTGTTTTAATCGACGGTGTACACATTTTAAAAACTTACGCGCCTTTTGTGCCATTATCGTCGCTTACGGACGTTCGCTTTTATATCCTGGAACATAGTTCCGACCCACGCAATTACTGCAGTTCGCCTACTTGCTTATATTATTTTGAAATGTATTTTTCTTCAAAGATGAAACTCGAACGATATCGCAAGTTTTTTTCTCAGAAAACCCGTCACGCTCGGGCAATTTCCCGTTGCGGACTTCTAAAAAAGAAAAAGTCTCACTACTTTATATAATTTTTAAAAATTTATAAAATATTTTTTTTTTATTTATAAAATACTTTTTAAATATTTTTTTTCCCACACACTTTCTTCTCACCTACATTTTCCCCCCAAAATGGCATAATTAGGGTGGAGGGTCGAATCGAGTGTTCTTCCCGATAAAGAAAAGACTCCCAACTCGACATACTTATCCCTCCTCTCCAAATCTCACGATTTTTCTGAGGGAGGATAAAAAGCTCCCCTTCTTCGAGTGAATTTCCCCACTGGCATCACCTTTCTCCCTGTGGCATCCTTATCAGGTCATCAAAAAAAAAAAAATCTCCCGCGGAGCTTTACCAGGCGAACAAAAATCTCACCCGCGAAACAAAAATCAAACCGATTTCACGCTCCGAGATCAAATAATAAAACCTAAGCGGGACGAAAAAGAAAAAAATAATCTTTTTCGTTCCCACTTCTCCAGGACGCTGTCGGGAGATCAGGATATCGAACAGGATGTGGCATTATACTCGACTGGACGGCGGTTTGGGAGAGAGGGGGGATTAGAAGATGGGAGGGAGGTTTGGGAGCTAAATGGAACGAGGAGGGTGGGGTATATGTATGTGTGTGTATATATATATATGTAGTCTGTCCGTTGACAGGTCCGTGATTATTCATGGTTAAACTTGGTTCTCCATGTACTCCTATTTTCCGCAGTTTTCTTGTCTTGATAGCTCTCTTTCCCTTTCAAGTCGTCTACCAGCTGAAACCTTTTCCTACCTCTTTCTCTTTTTCTAGCCAGTTTTCCTTCTAGCACTTCTTTAATCATGCATTATATATATATATAACTCATCTCCTCATTCTCTCACTCGATCTATCCTAGTTTTAACTTATTATCTTTCTCTTGACTATACCTATCTCCGTCTACCTTTAACATCTAGTAAGCTCGCACGCAACACGTCTCTTCTCGCCGACCACTCCCATCTTTCCGCCTTCCCAACCTTTATCCCCCACCTCCTCCCCTCCCCATCCGCCCTACCCTTTTCCCTTCTTCCCTAAATCTCTCTCTCTCTCCCTCCCTCTTTCTCCCTCCGTCTTGTCCGAACCCATGGGACTCACCATCGAGTTTCACTCCGCTGCCCGCAAGTGGGGCAAGAATCTACCTCCCGCCTCCGCAGCCAACCTGGATTCGCCTTTTGAGAGGAAGGGGGAGATAGGAGGGTAGGAGAGGTTGGGGATGAGGGAAGGATTCGGTGGGGATCGAACTGTGAGGGGGTTCGAGAGAAAGGTGAAAAATGCTCCTCGAACGTGAGCACGAGTAAAATCCATAAAGTCGTCAAATAGCATTCCATTTACGCTCGCTCACGCTAGTTAATCCTTTCCATTATCCTCTCTCTTCTAACGGCGAGGATTCTGTTCCAAATAACAGAAAAAACAACATATGTTACGCCGCAAATTTAAAGTCTAGTAACTTAACGTCCGGTGTTAGTATAACACCAAGCGATCTCCGTTTCATATTTGCAGACGCTGTATCACGTTGAGACCTTGAATTAATGGGTAGTAATGTGATTAAATGATATGTCAGAAGTTGCGAACTCATCTCCGTACCAGGAATTGCTTGTTTTAAGGAAAATTCACCGTGTAGTCCTCTAAATATACTAATTCAATCGATTTTTTCATCGAGGTTAATTTAACTTCGGATTTGAGTGAATGTGTTTGAACAATGAATTCACCTTGTTAATTAGCCTTTAACCATGCCTAAGGGATTACTTATATCCACATGCATATCAAGCGTTTCACCTGTGAAAATTAGTCAGTAAAAATTAGAACTAACTGACTATTATTACTGGCTGTTGAATCCGTTAATATTTTTCATAATTGAAAATTTATATTTTTTCTGCAGTTTTCCGCAATCGATTTGGTAAAATAGACAGATCAAGACTAATTAAATTCATGTGGCCACTGAAAACATTTATTACAAAAAATCTCAATGCGCGGACCGCGAGTCTCAGATGTTTATGGAATCTAAACGTGCGGAATTTCGAGCAGTCACTGTAATAAAATTGCACCCATTCATATATTCGCCCATGATATGGAATCTTTCAGACAATAAACGCGATGGTCCTTGTAATGTTGCGTGCGAACTATTCTCGCGGAGGCTCCAACTTTCTCGGAATCACAAAAGAGTTTCGAACACGGGATCGCCCAGCTAAAATGCGGACACGCGAGGGCTATCGAGGGACGAAACCGGTTGGCGCATCTCGTTAGGACGGCACAATCTTGCATCCTCATTCTCTTCCTTTACAATGAACACAAAAAATGGTTAATTTTCTGCGATGCGACTGACGGATCCGGTTTTGGAGATGTTTTTCCTGCATCCGCCTATTTTAGGATTCAGTAAGCTTTCATTTTATATATTCTACGGGCTGAAGTTGTTAGTCATAGACTTAAGTGAAATACATAGAAAATTTGAAGTTCTCTTTGTTTTGGTTCTTCGGCGATTAGCCATTGAAAACGATCAACAGAAAACGTAAATTGTCGGATTTTGAATTGAAATCAATATTAATTTGTACACAAAACCCGGAATAGCTTGGAGAAATAAGGAGGAAAATAGTTATAAATACTGTTCTTAGCTTTTATAAAATCGGTTGATTTATATGATCTGCGCTTTGCTTATAAGATATCGAAAAAACATTTCTTAAAACGATAAATAATTTATAAAAAAGGTTAAAATAGAGAGTGTACCAACCAGTGTTCTAACGATGTCGAATGTAAAAATGCTCCGGACGTAGTTTTGCTCATAAAATTTTCGAAAATAAAACATTTATTCGGAAACATTTTATTACGTTTTATCTCATTTTCAAAATCAAAGACATAAACCTGGAAACATCACGACTCGAGTTGAAAGTATCGCCATAGAATGGATATCCAAACTTTAATTTTAGACCGAGTTTCTCTTAAAATATCTCGACACCGATCCAGGCCTGGTTCACCCGTGGAGTTCAACAGTTAAACTGCAATGTCTGACGGATAAAGGACATGAAAACAGGTATATCAGGATCCTTTACGGAACTATAGGGAGAGATTGTTTGGTGGAAGACAATAAAACACATGGAAAGTGAAATCTCTTCTTCCTCTTTCTTCACGATCATATACCCCATTCCGATCGAACTCACTCTCTTGGGCCATAAAGATTACTGCGGAGTACTCTCCAAATGCAACCAGAACTCTCACCGGTTCCTCCCTCCCTTTCCCCTACCCCCTCCCTCATTCCATTTGGCTCTTTCTCTTTTCGTAATTTCTACCTCTCTACACTTTCATATTCATCCCTCTTTCTCTCCCTCCCTCTCTTTCTTCCTCCCTACCTCTTCCTATCAACCCTTTTCTCTCCTTTCTCTCCCTTCCTCCCTCCATCCCTTTTACTAGGATGGCCATGTCAGGTGTTTCCTAGGTTTTCACCGCAATTACTCTTCGTTTGTCTGTCTGTCGATTCTTTTCTCTGCCTCTCTCGCTATGCCTTCCTACCTCTGCCTCCCTCCCACTGCCTTCCTCTCCTTTCCATCTCTTTTCTCACCCTCTTTCTCTCCTTCCCTCTCCCTTCTCTCTCAACCTTTCTCCCTCCATTTCCCCCCTTTCCCTCACTGTCTCTCCACTCTCATTCCTCCCTCCGTCTCCAACCGGTCAGACACCCATCCGTGTCATTTCACCCACGCCCCCGCTGTCACTCAACCTTTCTCCCTTTCCTCCTCCATGCTCCGATGTTTTTTTATTTCACCTCCGCTTCAATTATTAGCCCTTCCCCTTCCTCCGTTTCCTCTTCTGCCCCCCGCGCCGTTCTCTTTCTCCGCCCCCTCGCTACGCGCCGGTCCCGTACGCCCCCTCGCCACATCTCGCTGCCCCCTTAACCTCCGAAGCCGCTGCCCTCATCGAGGGCCCATTCTACCGCGAAGGGAGCGGAGGAAGGGAGAGTCTCCTCCAGCTGAGGGGGACAATGCAACACGAAAGGCATTCGCTGAGCGGCGAAAATTTCCGGGAAAGTAAATTGGAATCGAAGAGAGAGAGGGAGAGAAAAGTGGCGGATTGATCGTGTGTGCGAGAAATGATCTCGGAGAGTTAGAAATGGAACTGTGGGAAGAGTGAGATGTTTTTTTTCTTTCGTCGAATTTCTCGCGACGTGGAAGCTTTTTTATTCCGAGAGGTGCCGCATGGATAACTTGGTCAGGAGAGCGGAGATCCTTATCACCGGCGAACTGCCTCCATTTCAGTGCGATTTACATCTAATCCTGTATTTATATTTTGATAGTTTAACGCTTGATAAAGTGCGACAATAGGCTTCCCAGTTTCTTTCGAATGCCGATTTTTTTACCGCGATATTATTTATCAATCATTAAGTCTCTAAAAGTTATGAATATGAACTTCTATGTAGGGAGGTCCCAAATTTGCGGCTTTATTAACTGGACTGTTTTTGCTCTGTCTACGGTTGGAGTTATTCATAACATCTGGTAGCGAAAATGCAAATAACTTCGGCAAAGGAGCGGGATCCACGCTTAGGGTAAAGAGATCCAAAGAAATTTAGATGAGGAGCGCGCATACTTCATGGTCCTGACATTTTGGCCGTGAGGAAGAAAGCGTATGCACGGATTGAAAGCTTTTTAAGATATAGATTTGGAAATGTAAAATGAAATTGGACGGGGAAAACATTTTCAAAGTATAAATCTGAGAGGGAGGAAAGGTAAATTAATGTATGTAAAAGTCGAAATAAAGAATGTTTTGGAGAGTGAGTTGACTGTTTTGATAGATAATCGAAGAAAGGGAAATAAGCTAAAGAATCTGGTGTGTAGATTATTTAAAGAAAGTAAAGTGATAGAGAGAGTTTGGAGTGTTGAACCGCGGATAAATCTTCATGTAGAAAGTTGAACGATGAGTCGATAACGCGAGACCATTGAGAATTTTACGAATTTCAGACAATATTATTTTAACAGTTTCACACTAGCACGATGATCACGTTAGACTTCTATGCTCGTATAAGAGTAAACAATTCTGATTTTATTCACCAGTGTTAACTTTATTTCATCCAGGTAAAAAGTGAAACGGCGAGGTAGATTTTGCCTAGTTATTCAAGGGAAAAATTATATGGATTGACGTTTAATTATCGCACCTTTATCACCCAGTAAAGTATTTAAAAATACATTATTAAATGAAGTAATAAATTAGTTCTTACTATCGTTTAAAGGACTGAACGCAGGATCTTTAATCTTAAGATTATCTTGTCAGATAAGGTCGTACCTTTCGATGCTATATTTGTTAGATATCGCTTGTATATTGCGCAAAAGCATGATTTAAAAGAATTTTTCATTTTCGTCCGCCTACGGTTCTTAGCCACATAAATGAGGAAAATATTTTAAGGAACATTTTCCATTTGGGAAGTGATTGAAGATCTAGAGAGACACGAAAGATGACTCTATTCATTTCGTATGAGGGCGACGAATTCCTTTCGAAAATTAACCATTGTGTGGATGACGAGTATATCTTTAACGAATCAGATAAAAATCTCAATGTATCTACCGTTAAGAAATTCAAATGTTAAAGAGGTAATAATATTTGTTGGATTTGCATAGAAACTACGTATTAAAAAACAAATAAATATAATAACCCATCAAACACGCTTGGTAGGTGTACAAAAATAATACCTACCTCTATTTGTCGCGGTTGTTATTTAACGAAATTAATTTACATAAGATAATTCTATGAGATAACAACACAAAGTAATGCTTCCCTTGTCTCTCGCCTTGTGTGTCGTCAGGTAAATAAAAGACTTTTACTTTTCCATTGTTTCCGACGTAGGATAACGGTTGGTAGAGTTTGAATTGCTATAGTTTTACGAACAAGCGAATGCGGAAATCATCTCACGCCTGAAGCTTGTACGTCCCTTGTCTTTAGCGCGCGTGTTGTGCCGTCATATGTTAGTTTCTAGCGTAGCTTCAGTCACGGAAAAAAATCAGGATGGGCGCATTTCGCGACGTTTATTTTAGTACCAGACCTTCAGAGGAAACACAAAATTTCTCAGTCGTTTAATCGTGAGCAAATCGTGAGTTATTGTAAAAACATGCGAGTGTGGAGGATATGAAAACTGGTTTAAGTATAATCTCGTAACCTCATCTCGACTCGCGAGTAAACTTCTATCGGGTGTCTCGTTTTAATTATTACCTCCTCCGCGGATTGTGACGTCATTCGTCGTGCAGCGCGATCCGTTTTTTGATACGGTATTTTTTTTACAATATATCTACGAGGAATGGATTATTTCTGTGGGATTTATTGCGTCAATGATGGAATGGAATTTAATATTGAAAAAATGGAAAAGGACAATTGACAAGATAATTTTTAGTTATTTTCGTTTGTCGATAATGGTGGTTGTATGTTTTTTTTATTTTCAGCTTATATCACAGGCGCGTTTTTCAATAAGAATAAGGCCATTTGCACACGTGACGATATTATCGCTGTCGTCGACGACAGCGATATCGCTCGACTTGTGAATACGTGTGTTTAAACGAGTGACTTGCACACGTAGGGCGACACGACAAAAGTATCGCGGCGACACGCGTCACGATAAAAGTGTCGTCTTCTCTGACGCCCGGTTCTAACAATCGGCGCGACAGGCGATATCGC
This sequence comes from Uropetala carovei, assembly GCA_036926305.1. Lineage (NCBI taxonomy): Eukaryota > Metazoa > Arthropoda > Insecta > Odonata > Petaluridae > Uropetala > Uropetala carovei. The sequence continues at coordinate 3,815,588 of JAXCHB010000035.1, forward strand.
GTTCTCAGAAAAAGTGTAACCAAATGGCGCACTTGCACACGCACTGACATCTCGCTTCCCTCTAACACCGACGTGCCACATTTCAGTCTGAGTTTGGAACACGTGAACTTTACAACGTTTTAAACAGCGCGTGTTTATTGTGTTAAAAATGAGTGCCGAAAAATTTAAGTATGATATAACAACACTTATTGGACTAGTGGAGAGCAGGCCCACCTTGTGGGACAAGACGGCAGATGACTACAAAGATAAAATAAAGAAGCAAACGGCGTGGAAATAAGTGTTCATGTTTTTCGAGGAGTTTGAAAGTTTGAACCGGAAGGAACAAAATAAGATAGGTAAATTGAATGGAAATACATTTTTATTTATATTAAATTGAAATCTGAATCACAACTGGCAGTATCGCCGGGTTTACGGAAATATCGCCAGTTATCCCGCGACAGCGATAATGTCGTTGCGTGTGCAAACCACATGCGACAGCGATAATATCGTCAAGTGTGCAAATAGCCTAACTGTATCCTTTTACTCATAAAAATTTCGCTTAGTGTACAAGCCAAACGAGCCTTCCCGGAACACGATTATCTTGTAATACGAGACGAATTCCTTACACAAATCCGGATCTATAAAATCACACGGCGACCCGAGGCCACGCTGCAAACTTTTGCCCGCAGCGGAAGATCGTTGAACCTAGGTCCAACTCCGACCTTCATTTAAAGAAGTTTCGGGGCGGAACGTGAATGACACCTCGGGGGAAAACTCTCTCGGCATGACGTCAGCCACAGGATGGAACGACAAGGCTCGTCTTCCTTCTCGAACGGAACAAGGATGGAATCCGAAAAGAACGAAGTAGTTTGCTCCGTGATCTTTCGCGCGAGAAAGGCTTAAAAAGAAATGCCTTTCGAGATCTGCGCGACCCTTTTATTACGCGCAGCCGAGTTAAATCTCCTTTCGATTCCGCTCTCTAAAAGATAAATTCTCACCTACATCGCCGCATATCGAGGAGTAATTTTCCATGCGAAGGGTTCGAGAGTTCGTTTCCCGGAGGGAAATTTCCCATCCCCTTTTTTCATTACGAAAAGAAGCAACGAGAGCGCAGATGAAGCATACGAGACGGATTTCGTTCGAGAATTCCCTCCGTCTGGTTCTTTTTATATTTTAAAGGAAAGTGAAGGCATTCTTCGTGGGGGAGATTTACGTTTTCGTTCGCTTTTGGATTTTTTGTATCGAAAAACTAAATTCGACGCCTTCCGTAAATTTCGTGAGGTAAAAAATCATATGAAAGGAGGATTTCAAATAAGTTACATGCGCGTATGCTTATGTCATCTTTCAATACGTATCATAAAAGTTTTCGCTATGAAATATACCTAAAATTACGTGTTATTTTTCGCTTTAGTTTGTCACTGCGCTCCTCATTCCCACAAAACCTGTGAAATTGCGTTTTTTCTTCCAGCCTAGGTGTGAATTGAATCTTTTTTTAGGCGCGCTTCGCTTCCAGCGTGAGCGCCTCTTATCGTCGGTCTGTCCATCCGTCCGCATGTTCGTTCTCGGCTTCTACCGAACGGATATTCATGAAATTTGATATTAAGGACTTACAATCAAATATAATAAGAAAATCGCAAAAATGAATCACGTATTCCAATCAGGGGTACCACTTTATTGGTGACAAAAAATTAAATTTTCGTCATATCTCGTAAAGTATCAAAATGTTTTTCAAATAAAAGTTGTAGGACTTACAAAGAAGATGTATTTCCTTTCCTATACATTTTTATCGTAGGAGTAGCTGTTATCGAGGAAATCAAACAAAAATGTCTTAATTCGAGTTGAACTTGGAAATTTTCTTGCATGGTTACATTGCTGCTAATATTAACAATCTCACAAACAAACGTTTAATTTACTTACGTGTGCAAGCACTATTTTTAAATAGGAAGAAAATGGATTATTTATGATGAAGACATTTAAAACGCTATTTCCCTTACGTACAGGTATATAATTCCAATACTCCACTGCACGAAACGCGCACATTTGTGATACGTTGTACACTTTCCTAACTTGTTTATCACGAAGAAGAGCTGAAGATTATTTTTTTCCTCCATGGTCAGTGACACGGCATTTTCTTGTCCTCGTTGGTACTAATTAACACTTTCTATATTTATATAACGCTTGTAAAAAAAACGGGAAGAATATTCTAAACTGCGGCGAGCTTTCTAAATTAAAACTTCCGATTTCCGAAGCGATTCACTTCCTATTCCATTTGATGCGGTTACACTTCCTTCTAACGGAGAAAAGAAACCAACGGGTGTATGAGTTTATTTTCATTACTGTTTGCATGAAAGCGAAAAGGGCTTATTAAGGAGAAAATGTGGAATTGCAATCTAATGGAAATTGTTTGGATTGCAAGTGAGAGTAGAGCGAAGCTATTTAATGGTTTTGTGCGATCGCGCGATCTTCTGGTTGTTCGATCTATGAATGCATAATTTAAAAAGAGATTTATTTCCATCTAACGTAGATCTTTGGACGTTATATTAGAGAAACAAATCGTGATCCCAAAATTGTTTCCCGCAGCGTTTCTATATCATAGATAAGACTTTGAATGAATCAAAGGCAGGTGTGTCATTCGATCATTAGAGAAATTATCTCAAATACTGCCGAAGTACTTTTACATCTATATAAATTATCCAAAATTAGCCGAGACTTTAACCGGCAAGAGGCTGAAAAAATTCACAAAGCTGAAGCTAAACTTTCTTTTTGTTTGCCGTCGGAAGACATTTTCCAGCGGTAAAAAAAAGTCCCAATCACTCACGGTCAGGTTGAGACACGTCAAAAACCAGAAACGTTATAAAACTCGAAATAACTCTAACAATATTTCAACAATAGCTCGTCTCTTGTTTCATCTCGGACGAGGAGAAGAGGTTTACAACTCTTTTTGGGTCATTTACTTTTTCGTTCGAGACGTTCGTCACGCGTTATTTTCTCGTCTCTTCTATGAATGAGTGGCGAAAATACATTATTTCCACGTGCTGCCGGGTCCCCGTTAACCAATGCGGCAGTCGAGGAACGGGGATAGGAGAGAGAGAAAATTATGCTTCCGAAATTTACCGTTGACCGTCGGCTATAGAGGGTGGGAGTTAGGTGTGGGAAATGATTTCGTTGAGTCGGAGATGGCGCTATCGTCAGGAGGAGGAAGCGAGACGCGAGTCACTTCCTACGTGTTATTGGCTGAAATCCCGAAATTCTCTCAGATCGCCTTGAGATCATCAAAGTGAAGGTTTCCGCTCAGCTATTTCCAAGAATGTTTGCCAACCGGTTTTCCTGAAACGTTGGTGCTAGTTGGGAGGTTATATCACGTGTTTACGAGAAAATAAACTCCTCCGTTCTTCTTCCTCCCGGTCAAAGTGTCTCAATCAGGTCTAAAGAATACTCGTGATCTAGCAAATGTCAGTCAATTGTTACACGGCGCGAGACTGGGTGATTACGTAAGAGCTAAATCGGCTTTCATTTAGGAACAGAGTTATTCTTTCGTGCTGTGTAACGGGATAGGTAAGAGTATTCATCTTTTTGCGTTCATTAATCCCGGTTTTTGAAACGCTACCGTTGGCGGGGACTGTATTTCAGTCATGACGCACGCGAATGGATTTAAGCGCTTGTTTTAGGTAAATATCTGTCGGCAATGCAGAAGAAGCGAGAGATGAAAGTGTTACCCTGAGTGCATTCAAGTATCAGGAAACGAAATTTTTCGAAAAATAATTATGATTTAATAACAGAATTACGGACATTTAATCCACCTAGGTGCTTGGCAGTGAGTCACGAAAATCAACATAGTTCATGGAATGCGCTGAAAGATTCCTGTATTTTATTTACACCTGAGTTTTTAGTACGTTGGAAAATTCGAAAATAATTCTGGATGAATATTAAAATGTGCGTTATATTTCATTTAGTAATGTGGAGCAAACGTAGTGACTACAAATGATTTTTAAAGAACTGATGAAATTGCTTTTTTGATATTAAAATTTTCTTCTTTCTCGTTTTCGCTGTTACATTGTGATCGCTGGTCATTAAAATGTGAAAATACAGTTAAAATACCCTCCTTATTTAGGTCCGTTTCGACGACTGTAATCGACACAATTTGCAATTGACTTACGTACTTTTTCCTTAGCGCCAATCTCAAAGGAGAATGACTTTTGAGATCTGCTTTCCCTTTAAAGGTTAAATATAAGAAGGGACTTCACTGTCTCAATTTCGCCCTAAATAAAGTCGTTTTTTCTGTCTGCCCCTACGATGCATCCATTTACCTTTGGACTCCGGTGACTTATAAAATTCATTCACCTTATGGAAATATGAACCGGTGCTTGGCAAAAAGATTAAAAGACTCGTCGAACAGGTGTCCTTAAAAAAAATCACCCTGGCGTTCGGCCGAGTTTCCGTCGCGCTTCTTTTGTTTTAATTGCATACATTATAGGGCGGGGTGTCTCCTGCTTCCTCAATGCTAAGGTCGCGGGTTCGAAAATTGCGGTAAGCACGTTTGCGTTTGTTATTCTTCGTCGCCGTTGCTACACCAATGTGATTAGGCTGAAACTATCATTAAGCTTTCGATAAATGAATAAATAATTGAATGTATGTACAAAGAACCGCACATATAAGTAAAAGAAATGGGTTCTTATTTACTGCTTTTCTGACCAAGATTTAAGATACAAAACGAATATCTGTGCGCCTAAGTTTCACCTTATATTTCCAATTATGCCACTCAGAGGATATCTGATCCTCTTTTAAAACTTTTAATACCGGAAATGTTAAAATTTTCTGACACTTTGGATTATTTCCTTAAGAAATACAACGAAAATTAACACGGACACTAAATTCGAAATCATGCTACCATATTGCGGTCCCAAATGGAACTTTCAGGTAATTTTCAAGTGCATGAATTGTTCCAACGAAAAATATTTTGGGAAAACCAGTCCGCGGGCATAAATTTCATTATTTCCTCGTACGCTGTATCCCAGGCTGTCGAATTCACCCGGTTTAGTCTCTTTCCGCGGGCATATGCACCGAGACAATGAAGGGAACTCCTTTTGCCCTGCGTAACATAATCATACCCCATTGTTCGAGTCCATTGTTGCCTCTCCATAGGGATTCCTCTCAACACTCTTTTTATCGGTCCGGTACGGTCTTCTCGCCTACGTGTAACAAAAAAACGACCATTTTACTTCGCTCTCCGAAACCCAATTAAAAATGTTACGCAGTGAAAATATAACATCCTCTCCCGATGCCGTCCACTTATGGAGAATTGCTTTCCATTCGCCTTTTCTAACTCCACAACCTGGGGCGGTCAGGAGTCGGCGAGCGGAAGTGGTTGACCTCCTTCTTCCATCCATTTTGAGCTTGTAGTACGGGTGAAACCCCTGCAGTCCCAAGAGACTCAACCGCCTCGCCTCTTTTTCTCGTACCCCACACTCATCATGCTCTCTCTCTCTCTATTCTCCCTCTCTCTCTCTATCCTCTTAGCGTACACCTTGTGCTAATCCTAGGGAAAATCAAGACGATCGGGTATCTGACCCTTTTGAAGGACCCGGAAGATCCGTATAAGATTTTTTTTTCGAATCGCCTCCTTATATCTCGGAAAACACTTCCGAAGAAGGGCTTTTTTTTTCGTCAGCACCTGTCTACCACTTTTTCTACATAATGGATTCATCACTAATTCAAGAGAGATGATTTAGGACTTTCGGCTAGAAACTCCTCCCAGATTGGCTTTCGGCGATATATCGTGTTTTGGGACTCGAATATTATTTAGGAAAAGGCGTTGTTAACCCACTTTTTGGCCCAGAACTAGTCCGGAGCAGTTTATCGAATGGTTAAAAGAGTCGAATGCGAGATCGCCAAGGCGGAAATAGGCGAGATCGTCGGGAGATTTTTCGTGGTTCACGCTTACTAGCTCATTTTTCTAAGTTTTCTTTTTAAGGGCACTCAATACGTTCATTGGAACGGAAAGTTTCTCGAGAGATCTAGAGTGCGCTCGTTATATGTAATGATGGACTTAGCGGATGCTCTGTACGACCTTGATGGACTATTTAGACGAGACATTTTTTACCTAAGCTCTGATGAGTAAATGCTTGAATACAATTGCTGACGCCTGTTTGAGAGAATGTAGGGAAATTGATTTATGCCGCTATTCAGAATGGTACTTTTGAGGTAACTTTTTATTACCTGCTTTCGAGCAAGAGGAATATCTGTTATATATTTTATTACTTCGTGAATGTGTCATAAGGAAAATACGTTCGCTCCAAAAGTAAAGTAATTCTAGGGAAAGTGATAGTTCTTGAAAATTTGCCTGGCTTACAAGCCTATTATTGGATTTGATAACTTCTTTTACAATTTTTCTCAGTTATGTTTATCGATAACGTTCTAGTAAAAATATTTTAATTTCACTGCGTTTTCGACTAATTTTAATTCATCCAAATTCTCTCTAACGAAAATATGTTATTTGAAATGCATAACCAGAAATTCTGTAACCAATAACGGCTCGAATATAATAAATATTCTTTTGTCATTTGAGAAGAAAGTTTTATATAAATTTCGTAGTTTTTCTAAAGGAGGAGTGGTCAAGCTTTTCTGCTTGGCGGGCCGAATAGGTTGTTGCGAACTTTCCATATGTTTCCAATGCATCGACAGGCTGGATTCTTATTTAAATTGGAGATTGCCTAGAGATTCTGATGTACAATATATGTGAAAACCAAGTGTAAATTATGGATTTAGGATTAAAGTTTCGATACTAAATGGTTTACTATCATAATTTTAATTTTTAAATATGAACTTGCGTGTTAAATATTACGGACACTTTTTCCATCGTAGCTTCGCGATCCGCCTAGCATGATCTAGGTGAGCGCATGCAGTCAGCGAGACATAAGTTTAACACCCCTGTTCTAATTTATTCACTATTTGAGTTAAGCAGCAAGGGCTAACGCCGACTTTTATAACGAAAGTAATTTTGTTTTACGCAAAAATGGCGACCAAGTTTTTAAAATCCATTTTTAAGTTGTTGTTGAATACAAATTAAAGTTAAGAGATGACTGAAGGAACAAGTAATAGCATAACGTTTCTATCTTATAGCGCCGCGAAATTTTATATACTTCTGAAACCATTTATAAACACAGGACGGACTAATTAAATAATTCAGTAAAGTATAAATTGTAGAAATATTCTCATATACTACGTATTCATCTGACTCTACTACACTCTTGATGGAACTTCTACTGCTGCAAAAACAGCAACACCGCGGAAAATTTCTTCTGCACGTAAATGGTATTAATATACTGATCACCTTATATATGTGAAAATCAAACTGGATGAATAGTTATACCATGCATTATTATAAAGTATTATGGAGATTGGCGAAGCGTTATTGCTGGGCGAAGATTGTTGAAAGAACTGGGGAGCGCTGGGGGAAAAATCGATATACTATAATGTCGCTGGACGCTATATAGTTAATTTTGAGATATATGGCTTATATAATTGTTTATGACTCCAAGCTCTATAGCTGAGTGAAGTTTAATCATAATCCTTACAGCCATTTTTGAATAAATCGACATTTTGTAAAACTCAGCAAGAATAAGCTACCTTTCATTGTTGCGCTATATAGTTCATCTCTTCATAATATCTGTTCTTGATAATATAATGCTTAAATACGAAAAATCATGCGATCTCGTCCAATTGTTTTAGGCTCTAGGGCCGCGCACAGACAGACGGCCTGGCGAAAATCACTTTGTACTCGGGAGCACCTAACACGAGTTTTTTCGCAAATACAATACTTTCTCTATATATGTTACGTATATGAGAAAGTAAAAACAAAGAATTTTTACGAATCTTGAGGCTATTGTTGTTTTAAATAGGAATATTCCATGTTTATTCCTTATTAAATATGTTCGAAGCGAAATTCGAGGAGGAAAGAAAATTTCTTTTTAAGAGGGTCTGTCGAAATCGACTGTATAAGTTTACTTCATGTTTTTATTGAATGCAACTTACACGTTTTCATCCTGGAATAACGTTTGATTGAACTGAAAGGCCATGAGTAAGGTCAAGAAGAGTGCGGTAAGAAGCGTCGTAAGGTCAAAGGACTGCTTTCTGAATCGATACAAAAAGAATTTAAATGATATTCCTAGTGCCGATAGATACGACCGATTTACATGCCATGAAGAAATACTTTGCTGTAATATTAATTATTTTGAGAAAATAATGTAATTACGTTTTCAAAGTGAAGTATTAAAAAGCATTTTCTACAAGAAACGCATCAGTGTGCAATAAAATTTTTCCTGGAAATTCACATTGTTTCTACTGGAATGTCATATTATAGAGTAGAGGCATTTCGAACGAATGTAAATATATACATATATATACATATATGTTATTATGGAAATAATTATTATCCCGTTGCATTTAATGGCAAGATATATCAGTCCCTTGTTTCCCCGTTCAACTTTTATCGGTATCCTCCTAGTTGCAGCAATGTTTTAAGAATCCTTTGCTACTGATAACGAAGCGGGTTAAATTACAAATAATTCTATCGTACTTATTTGAAACATTTTGTGAACTTAAGAAGAAGAAAAATAATGAGATAACGAGAATCTGACTAAAATGAATAGAACAATATATCAATTATTTCATTATATAAAAATCTATGCTTCTAAAAAAATCAGAGGCTATCGTAATTTTTCTCGGTATTTCGTAAGCCTCAAAAGATCTGCGTCGATCGTCACGACAGCGCTGAATTTACTAGCCGCGGTTATTTGATTTGTTGCTATCGGTAATAGTAAATGGATACTTTCAAAATGTGTTAACATATTCAGCATATTCGACCGAGTTATAACCGATGTAAGATAGCATTCCCATACATATTTCATGGAATTATTCGATAGATAAAAAGTCAAATTCAACCTCGATATTATGATAAACCAGTCCTACCAGATGTCGCAATACTTAAAAAACTCTCTAATGAGAACTCAGTTGAAAATTTTTTGTATGGCTGTAAAAATTATATCTTTGATTCAGGTCATATCCTACACTTAAAAAACCGTTATGGTTATCCCGCCAAATTAATTTTTTATGGATTTTACTCTTTATATAATAATACCTCATTAAACAACTCTCAGTAAAAACAAATGTAAAACTGATTAATAATAGCTTTAAAACATTTGAAAGGAATTCAGATTGAAATTATAAGATAAGGTTCACATATAAAGTAATAATACATATTATAACAAAATCGATATATTGCAACGCTCAACATAATAAATGTTTTCGACTTGTTTAGAAAATATCTTAAAGTAATATATTTCCTGAACTAGAATGCTCTAAGAAAGAAAATAATTAACATAGTCTGCTAAAACGAAAATCTTCGGCATTCGAATTTCTAAAAATCAATACAGACATGATTTGGCTGGATCTACGAAAGAAACTGTAGCGTATTGTTAAGAATATGAATGGCTGTAACGTCGCGATATGGAAACTAGTGTGTTATTATTTCCTTGTAACAACTGTAATGCTAAAATAAGCATAGTGTTCTATGATAGTATCTATAGCAGAGATTTCAACGCCCGTATGTGATAACGGAGATTTCAACTCGCGCATGTGACGACGGAGATTTCAACGCGCGTAATTGCAACGGATCAGGAAACTCTTTATTTTATACCCAGTGCCTTCTCGGCGTCAGAATGGGTTAAGAAGCGCACTCTGGGACTTTCCTCCGCCTTCCCTGGCTCGGTAGTTAGAAATTCTGAGAAGCACCGCAGATGGGAGAACCACGACGGCTCGAGTTGAGGGTGGTGGCACACTTCCGCAAGAATGCAAACGAATTGCGAAATCACAAAAGCACGGCCGTAGAAGCCAAACTCCCTTCCGAAATAGTCTGGCATCACGCCGTGCCTAAACCTTAACCGCCTCCAACACCATAAGAGCCTCATCCACCTGCTGACGAACGTGATCCACTTCACGACTATCGCAGGAGTTTTTTTCTTCCCGTGGTTGTTCCTCTCGTAAAGATCGTTGTTGCGACAACCCCTATGGAAGGGGGAAGGCAATTAACATAATTCCTGTTGGCACTATAAATCACTCCTAGCGAGGTGTAGATAAAGAGTACGAATCCTACCTTCTCGATCTATACGAAAAATGATTCCTAGCGTCTTCGAACGTAAACAGCTTTATTTTGATTCATATACTACTGATTTATGCATTTCGAGATTTATCTTTAAAGTGATTAAAGCATAGGAATAACTGTATCTTTTATTTTTTATTAATGTGTTTTTCATTAACGACGATTCAGTCGAACTCACAATGGGAGGAGGAAACTTTTAATTCTGCAATAATGGAGATTCCCGTAATTAGCTTATTTTCGAAAAGATAGGTTTTCAGCGTTGCTTTACAATTGAAATAGTACGTCGCATTTGTTCCCGTTTCGTACAGATTGAAGATATCACTTTCTCTTAAATTAAGGAATAAAATTCAGAGATGGATTCGGTAGACTTAGCGCGTAGATTGAAAAATTTCGACTCGGTTATATACTATGTAGGACTGACGATGACCTGACTCGGAGCTGGGAAAAAATATTTGAACGGAGAAAAAAAAAAGGAGTCAGTATATTCAGGATAGAAGACGAATAACGCTACGATGAAACGCGAGAAAAAAATTTCCAAAAAGAATACGAGAAGGTGGAAAAGAGGAGGGATACGTGAGGAAGCGAATAAAGAAGAGCGGGAGGGAGCGACGAGATAGCACACTGAACTCGTTTTGCATCGGCGACGGGGAAGTCTCCACACACACACACGCAAGAGTGTTGACGACCCTCCCTCCTTCCCCAACGCTCGCGGAAGGAGGCGAGAAGAAGAAGAGGAACGTAAGTGGCGGAATGCGCCAGCTAGGCGTAGGCGCATCCGCTTAGCGCACACGATCTACTCGGATTACGCTCGGTTAAAATCGACGTAAAGTGTTATCCCTTCACTCACCTGAGATCCATCCTCAAGAAGGTGTTCCCCCTTTTAAAAAATCCAATCGCCGAAGAATGACGACTCCCCCAACAGGCGCCGTCTCTCTTCCCTTCTTCCGTCGAGAGAAATAAAACAGCCTCCCACTAAAGTTCTTATAGGGACTTGGTGTTGTTCTTCTCTTCGCGCGAAAATAAGGCAAGGACGCAGCCGTTTGTAGGTCGTAGCACCGACACGATTGGGGAGAGCGGATCTCTTCCGACGGAAAAGGCAAAACCGACAACAAACTACTGCTACGCAAGCGGGCGAATAAAATGCCGCTTGCTTGGGGGGATTTGCTTGGTGTCGATGGTGTCTCCCGGAGAGAACTGAGGTGTTCTCAGCGATCACCCACGGGAGATCGAATACTGGAAGAGGGGAGAGTGGGAGAGGGGGGTACGGAGGAGGGGGATTGAGGGGAGCGTGGAAGTTGTCGGGTGGGGGGGGGGCGGAGTAAAGACCGTTACGCGTCTCTCCCGCACCACACTCTCTCTCCCTCCCTCCATCTCAACCTCCCTTTCTCCCGGTCTCCTCCACCCCCACCCTCATGCCTCCCGCCACCTCCTACCCCTCGCCCCACTTCCCACCTGCTAGAGCTCCGAGGAGAGGAGGAAGGGGATCGAGGAGGACCTCTTGCCGTTGCCCGCGGAGGCTTTGCTTCCCGCCTAGCCCCCCTCCCTCACTCTGAGGGAGAAGAGAGAGGACACCCCCTCCACCCCCTGCAGACGCGTTCTTCTTGCCTCGAAGGGCATGCAGAGGTAGAAGTGGTCCACTGAGGAGAGTTGACGGCAGGAGGAGGAGGGATACCGGAGGGACGGCGAATACATAATAGAAAAGAGTAGGGAGTTGGAGTTTTTTGGGGGTGGGGTGAAGAGGATTGTTGTACGAGAGAGGGGGAGGAGGTGGCGGCGAGGATGGTTGAAAGGGAGCATTCTGAGTGCAGCCGAGGACGAAGAAGTGAAAGGATCTTTGTGGGAGGAGGAGGAGGGGGAGGGGCGGGGGAGGGGGCGGAGGCGGCGAGCGCGCTCAAAGTCTGCACGTGCGTGAGGTGGTGCGGGCGTAAGCTTCATCGGGAAGTGAGGATAGGAGATGGCTTTTTTCCTTTCTCCTCACGCCCATCTCCTGTCTTCGCTTTTCCTCCTTTACTGAGACTCCTCCTATCACGGCCGTTGGAGACTTCTCTTCCCGCCCCCATCACCTATTCACCTCAGGAGAAAGGCAGAGAGAGAGAGGGAGGGGAGGAGAAAGAAATTGTGGTCATTGGTCTGGCCTGGAGTAAGGTCGCGCGCTCACTTTGCTCTAAGGGTCAGAATTATGCGCGCCTTTCGGGTGCTTAAGTCGATTGAGTTCCGTCTCGTTAAATATCGCCTCGCCGTATAGAAGTTTTTATGAGTTCAAAAGTTTGGTTACGCAGATAATGATCTGAGAGTACTCCATCGCTGGGATAATTTTTATGACGATAGGGGAAATGCGCATTTTCGGGTCATACCGTTATAGACTTTGTGGGTGTCCTAATTTTCGGAGAGATGTTGAATATAGAGCGCGATCCTGGGTGATGGACGTAGGATACACGGTTTATCATCTAAAACTTTTCTTAGTAATTCCTTAAAGTTACCTATTAATTAAAATTAATAGACATAGACTTATTTGATTCTAAGCATTGTTATTTCCGCCGAATTAGTGAAAAATTCGGGTAAAACCCATTTATACACGACAATTAGCTATCGCTAAATACAAAATAGAATTTATTGATAACGGTTTGCCGCACGAACATTTACTGCGACATTAGGATATTGGATGTACCAAAAACATTCCAGAAATTTCTGATATTTTGTCTTTTCGATTTCTTTTTACAATATTATGAGAAAATGGAGAGCATGCGAATCCCCACATTCAATAGCAAGCATTTTTTTGACATTTTTAAACGCTTACTCTATGTATTTAAAATTAACATTAACAAGACTCGATGTAGTGCGTTTTGCGTCACCTCTTACTACCTACCTATATAACTAAGGGTTTTATTTTACGTAATTAGGACATTTACAAATGTGAGTTGATATTTCATTACTGTTAGTATACAAACCCTTGACCTGACTGATGCGTTTTACGAGATGCTTCTCTAAAAGATTGCGCTACCTTTTCGAATGATGCATTATACATGACCCATTCTTGCTCCTTGTACAGACTTTCTATTTAAATCCACGGTACTCATAAAATTGCCGCGTTTTAATAGTTTAAACTCAAACAAACTTGCACGTTTATAATTTTGCACATGTGACGGTCCTTTTTTTAGGTCGTTTTAAGCTCATCATTCTGATAAATGTATTCTCATAGGATTAAATTAATTAAAACCTTTTATTCGAGGTAATGCGGTGTAAAATATAGTGAGATCTGTCATTAATAATTCAAACGAGTCCGACCATTATGATAATAATTCATTTCGCGTGTTCTTTGCATGCTGCGTCGAGCTCGTCATTGAAGCTCATCTTTTTATCTTCTATTTTAAATGGCTTAATTACACGAATATATACAATTGAAAACAACAATCGATCGTATCTCTCGTCGTAATTCTTTCTCAGAGTTCCGCGTAACAATGGAATTGTAACACTTGGAACTGGTTGAGAGACAAATTATGCATGACGTGTTAACAGACTGAAATATTTTCATCTCACTGCATCAACGAAACTATTATTCTTTCATTTATAATTATTCAAATCCAGCAATTACCAAATTTTTCGTAGACTTTCCTTCCTGGCTCAAAAATGATTCCACGTCCCTCCATCTCATATTTAATTTTCAAATTAACAATTGGCTATGTTTTGAAATGAGATTGTAATGGAAAATGTTGGAAGAAATAACAAAGCGCTTTTTTACAAATGGGGTGCTCGTAGCAGATTTTTAATTCAATCATAGAAATGTTGTCTCATTGAAATGGTTCATGTAATGTACTTTCGTTCAAAGTCTGCTGGACTTTCTATTAATATCGGGAATTCACCGTAACATTCTGAGCTGGCTACATATCTGATGTCTATACATTTTTTCTTTCTTTGGATATGAATATGAATAATTCCATATGCTGTAGAATTTTACAAATCATATACGTGTCCTTTCATGAGGGCTAAGTACGATTTTTTATAGTTTGCAATGTTTTTTGATAGCTTGGCATTATAAAAAACATATAAATGTCTTTGAAACTCTATCTCACATTATATCTAAAATGAATTGATAAACGCTTCAATATAATTGATTTTTTTAGTTGTAAAAATATAGAAACATTTTGTTTTTCTTACAATTTCTGTTTTCTCCAGAAACATTAACATTTCGCTTGCTTTCAAGTTATTAGTTCTGTCAACAAAATTTTACGCGTTCAAATTCGTGCTAAAATATTCGACACTAGCAACAGCTTTTTGCTGATACATCAAGATAATATTTTCACCATCGTTCTTTTTACATTTAAGGATAATTATAATTTCTTCTCCGAATTAAAACGCTAGAGCACGTCCTCTCGCTAGCTGCAGTGCAATCAAAGCGCTTTCGCGCCTCCTCGAGCTAGTGATGGCGCCTTCCAATAAAGGCATGCCTCACACTTTGAAGCCACGCAACCATGTGGTGAAAGCTGCAGTACATTTTGATGTTCTGGATCGTGTGCCACTCAAACCTTGTTTTTAAACTAACATATTTTGTCGAAATATTTTAATTATACGGAGGGGAAGCTTTAAAATTACATGGGGTGGTGTGATTTCATATTACTGCTGTACAAATCGTCATTTGGAAGCATTTTGGCCAAATGCGATGTTTTTGTATGAACATGTCTTTCTTTTTTAATTTTGTTCTAAACATTTTGAAGGGTACTGATTTGACTCATCATCATTCTCTCTGTCCCTCTTATTGTCACGAAATTTTTTAATTTGAAATATTTATTCAGTATAGCTCCGCTTTATTGGTATTTGATAAATCGATACGGAAGGCTAAAAATGAAGAGTTAATCGTTTAATTTGCACGGGAAAAAGGCATATTTGTAATGGCGGTCATCTTATCGAGGATGGCGATTTCAAATTGATGAATTGAGAGTAATGTGAAAATATAATTTTAGTGTAAAATTGAGCTTAGTTTTTATTTGATAATAGCTCACATAGTGAATTTAATTTGTTAGTTCTTGGAAATAAAAACAAAAATATCGTTTTCGAACTCCACTGGTCAAATTTCGCCAAATTGTATTTATGAGCATTGTTGCGTTTTGTCAATTTAACTTGCGCAGTGGCGGCATCGTAACCAACGAGGTTCTATCGAGGTCCCGTTATTTCTAGTTAAAAACTTATACCACCGATATCCGCTGATTCGACGTGAAATATCGCCGGGTCAGGCAATTTATTGATAGTCTACGGAAACTATAAATCCAGTAGAACGTAAGATTAGCGGCTTTATGCTGTATGTTTTATATACAAAATCCTTGAAGTTATATATATATATATATATATATATATATATATATATATATATCTGTCGAACTCATAATCTGATCTTAGGTTACTTAACCTATCTTTGCAACATTCCGCACGTGTATGGGAAGTTAATAAACGAATTGAAAAAATAATTAGGCGTCTATTAAAGAATGAGAAGGATAACTTAGTAAAAGTTCCATTTTTATTAACAGTAAAAGCGACTGGTTTCGACTAATATCTAGTCACCATCATGGAACAAAAACAAGAAGCAACACAAATATATACGGAATCGGAGGGGAGTGGAGGAGGGAAATGTGTAGAGGGGACCAATGAATGGGAGGGCGAGGGGGGGAAGGCTGAATCAAGGTATTGGGGAGGGGTGGGTGTTAGGGAGAAACAAAGTAAGCAAGGGAGAGTGGGTGGGGGAAATAAGTTCGTTAACGAGATTGAGAGTGATAACACCTTTTAATGTCGAACACCTTTCCCCTTCGGCCCCGTGAGTTTCAGACGCTTGAAGAGGGTTTCGTTGTTCGGGTCCCAGCTTCCAAGGGCCCCTATTTCTCCAGCCTATATTCATGCAGGAGTCGGGTCGATTCGGCCAGTTGGGCATATTTTTCTAGTTTTTTTGTTCTGGCCGCACGGAATGCCTCGGAGGTATTCTCGAACGGGATCGCGGCATCGACGATATGAATCGGCCCCACAGCACCTTCCCTTACGTAGATGTCAGGCCTAAGGTTTCCCGCCACTCCTCCCACTCGCCGGTCTAGGGTCACTTCCCATTTTTTCGGAAGTCCATCCACCAGATGTTTAATTACGCTGTTATGCTGTAATAGGATGGACTTCCTATGGAACCGACTGTGGTTAAGAATATGGGGAAGTGTTTCCCGCATTGCATCGCATCTCCTGCAGAGCCCTCCTCTGCTTGTCCCCTACGCGATCCTCGTAGAGGGAGGACGTTGCGGCGCGCACGATGCACGAACTTCCAGTCACAGAATCTCGTGTGTCGGCCGGACTTTAGAAAGTGGTTGCTTTCGCACCGCCTGGTGGCCAACTGCATCACCTTCCCTTGGTCCGGCTTCGGCACGAGACTCCGCCTGAAATGCTCCCGCATGGCGCTCCTAAGTACTGTACATAGTCTCCCTCTCGCTCTCTGAGGCACAATAATGACTTCAGCTGTAAGGGACGGGTTGAGGATGCGTATGGAGATCTCTCCGCGGGCCTCACTCCACTCCCATTTGAAGCTCACTAGTGGAGCCAATTGTCTTGTTGCTCGTCTGACTCCCGTCCATAGTGAGGCGTGAGAGCCGTTGCCGAGGCCGTCATCACTCACCCCGTTGAGCAAGCGGCATAATTGTCGGTTATTTGGTGCATTCGCAGTCAGGTCAGTCCTCCTATGGACGTTGTCGCGCAGCGTGCCCCATGCCACGCTCTTCACCAGATTATCTCTGCAGGTGAGGAGCTTGAACCCCCTCACGATGACCATTACTTCCTTCATCGCCGTAATTGGCAGGAATCCCGCCCCACCCCAATAGAGCCTCGGGAGGAAGAGTATTTCCCAGCTGGCTCTCTGGGGTAGGTTTAGCCATGACCTTAGGGTCCGGCATATCTTTGCTTCTAAGCCTCGGAGTTTTAATTTCCTTATTACCGACGTGCCGAAGGCGTATTTCGTCCTCGGTAGCAGGAAGGTCAGCAGCGAGTCGACTTTTTGCCACGGAGCGAGGAGGCTTTGGTGGATGGCCTTCAGGTCTGTGCTAAGCGACCTTAGCATTTCCGCAGGCGTTTGGTCGACCCCCTGCCCTACCGGGACGCCTAGGTACTTACTCCCCCAATATGCGTCTTGGTTTTTCTTCGATGAAGAATCGTGTTGGCCCTACGCGGCTGGCCTGTCTGTTGGCGTAGTTGACGTGTACTCTGGCGCATTTGGGGGCTTTAAATTTCAGGCCTATCTACCTGCCACCTCTCCTGCACTCCTGCCAATCACCACTAAGTCGTCTGCATAGGCCATGACGCAGACATGTTTATCAGGTACTTTATATGCAGCAGTTTGACTTCTGGCGAGAACCGCTGTCAGTAGGAACTCCATTGTGAGGTTGAACAGGAGGGGGATAGAGGGCACCCCTGCCTTACACCCCTCGTAACATTCAGGGGTCTCGTAAATCCCTCCGCTGTCCCTATCACCGTCGTGGACCCGATATACTGGTCTGTAATAACATCGAGCATCAGCTCCGGCATCCTCATAGCTCTGAGGGTGCCTATAATTTGCCCATGGGGAACAGATCCGAACGCATCAGCTATATCGAACCATGCGATGGCCACCTCGTTTTTCTTCCGCCGCGCGTCTTCGACGATGGCCTTGAGCAGGAAGCTGTGTTCAATGCATCCCTCCGTGGAGGCCATGAAGCCCTTCTGGAAGAGGAAGGATACTCTCCTGCCTTTCGTTGCCCACGTCGAAATTCTTTTCTCGAGGCAGCCCGTGTATATTTTGGCAATCGTCGAGGCAGGCTACGTTGCCCCCCTTATGAATGAGGGTCGTTCTTGATTTCTTCCATTTCGGGGGAATTTCACCCCTTCTCAGGCACCAGGAGAATATTTCGGCTAGAACGAGGCATCCAGGGTCGACCTCCGTCCAAGACGAGTATTTCACCCCATCTAGGCTCGGAGATGATTTTCTCGTTTTCCTCCGAGAGATGGAGGATCCGTCCATGTATGTTCTCCCGGCGGTATGTCGAACCTTTCTTCGACTACCTCCAACGGGTGATCTCAGCGAACGCCTTCTTCCGACCTTTTCTATACATCCCAGCCCCTGGATTCGTTTGGCCGTCGTGGGGGGATCTGCAGCTGGCCGGGCGGGATGGGTAGGCCTAGGACGCCGGCTGTACTCCTTATCTCTCCCCGCTTCTCTTGCCGCAGTCGTTATTTCATCTACTAGAAACAGGTCCTCATCTTCATCGTCCAGAAGCACTGACCCATCTGTGAGCGAAATATTGCAGTCGATAGCATGATTTGAGATCCCAATATTTAGTAGGCTAGATAAAAGTATATAATCGAAAATTTCAAAATATAATAAACACTAGGGATGGGCGATCTAAGATCGATCTTTTACAGGATCGATCTTTTACAAGGCCGATTCGATTTTTTGGATCGATCTTATGTTCAACGATTTTTATGTGGATCGATTCTTTTAGCCCAAAATCAAGATCGTTCGAACCCACCTGGTGGGGTGCCTATGAAGGAGAGGGGCAGTGGTGATTGGTGAACTCTAGTGGTGGGCATCAAACCTAGTCCGCAACTTAACTTTAATAGTGGAATGTATGGATTTATTCGCTATATTTTTAACTACCAAAAATAACTCAAAGCTTATGTAAGACAGCATAACGGCAGTGGTCTACACAATGTGTGCACGATTTTTTTCAATTAATTAATGATAAATTAAGAAGTGTGTGAAATAAATTGATCTCAGTAATTCACATTTTACTCTAATAATGCATTTCCCCGGTATAGGATTTTAATGTATTTGGTTTCCAGTGTAAGGTTCAGGGGTTCGAATCTCGCTGAGGGCATGACTGTGTGCGTATTGGCAGTTTATTATGCGAATAATAGTCAGTCAGAAATCTGTAAATTAAAAATCATATTAGAGAGGAAATTAATGCTACACATTAATTGATCGCGAACTTTTATGTTACTTATTTTCTTTTTATCACTTTATTATGATTATAAAATGTTGGTTCTTATGGCTAGAATCGAAGATCGATCTTCATTATATTAAAAGAATTGTAACGAAAATTATTCTTTTAACTTATAATCTTCATTGTTGTTATTCTTTTTGGTTCGATCTTACCGCTAAATCGTGTAAGATCGCCCATCCCTAATAAACATTATTTTTCCTAAACTTGATAAAGTTTTGGAAACATACTTCAAATTTTTACCTTGGATAATTTATGAGCTTCCGTGGAAGCGTCCAAAAATTGCCTCATCCGACGATATTTCACGTCGAATCGGCGGGGTATTGGTATAAGTTTTCAACTAGCAATAATCGCACCTCAGTAGAACCTCATTGGTTACGATATCGCCACTGCGCAAAGTTAAATTGAAGTGGTAAAATTCCTTAGTAGTCACACACTGCGTACTCATCTTAAGTCGCGATGACCAATCATAAGATTGCGTTTATCTTTGGTGTTTAACATTTACTTTCCATAAAAAGTACTTATTTATATAAATGTTATTTGGACAGACTTATCCGATAGAATGCATTTTACAACCAGTGTCTAATAAATCTGATTTCTAAATATAATCTTAATCTCGTAGTTCACCTCTATAAATAGACCACTGCCGTTATGCTGTCTTACATAAGCTTTGAGTTATTTTTGGTAGTTAAAAATATGGCGAATAAATCCATACATTCCATTACGGTCAAGTAAGATCAATCGTCGGTAGTTATCGGTGGTTTAAAAAATCCTCAAAATATTATTATACTTCTGTTTCAAATTAAAAATTTTTTTGCATCTTCGGGTCGATGAAAATAGATTTGCTACTCAAAAGTGTTTTCTCTCGATATTTCCTACATCCGTTTATTTTTCCCATTAAATCATATCTTGGGAAAAATTATTTTACCAGTTTCCTCGGTATGAAACGGGGAAGCAAAGAAAGCTGAACGTCGCATAATTGCTCGGGAAAGCGAATAGAAAGCAGAAAAAGAAGCAAGGAGCGCGCCCGTTTGCAGGGGTGGACGAGAAGTCATACGGCAGCCAAAAATGGGAGAGAGAGAGAGAGGGGGGAGGTATGATTTGTTGAGGAAGGGGAGGTTGATTCGGAGAGGAGGGAGTGGAGGAGAATTGACCTAAGAGAGAGAAGAGAAGAGAGGGTGAGAGAGATGTGAATGGCGGGGAGGAAGGAGAGAGTGTCGGAGAATGGGATAAAGAGGGTGGAAAGGGGGAAAGTGGAGAGATGGAGAAAGGAAACAGGCTGGTGGAGTGCGAATTAGGAGTGGGGATGGGTGGCTTTCGTTCGGCATGTTTAACGAAAGTTTTTTTAAAAGAAGATAAATAACGTCGGGAGTAAGAAGAGTCGGCCAGATAAAAAAAGCAGGAAAGTGTGCAAAAACGAGGAAGTCGTTAGCACGTCCTAGCAGGCAAAGTAAACTCACTTCGGGACGGTTTCAACAAAATCGGAAAAAAGAAGAAGAGATGGGGTATAAACTGTTGCCAAGAAGTATACAGCGGAAACTGCATAACCTTTCTTCTTTCTCACGTTAGAGCATGCACAAATTTTCAAAAAAATGCGCGCCTCCGAAGAGATTTGAATGAAGAAGCGAGAAGACAGCATAATTGCCTGGAGAAAAAATATTAAGCTCCGATTTTTATGGGAATTAAAACTTTAACATCTTAGTGTGAAGTGTTTCTCCAATAAACAGTACAATTTAACCTCGTTTATATAAACTTCAGGGGGCTTAAAATTCGACACTTTATAATAAAATTTCATACCGATACGTTGAACGAATGAGTATTTCTTTTTTGTATTCAAGAGGAGATTTTACTCTGTTTTTGTAGGTTGTTTTCAGGTAAAATTATGATAAAAAACCTCGAAAGTAAAATATGAATACTGGGATGTTGAGGCAACATAAGAATGAATAGAACACCTTGAAAAGGTAGTGTAAATAATAAGAATGCGCTAGAGAAAATGAAACTTAAATTTCAACGAAGTATATTCGGAGGAAGTAAGAGATGTTTTGGAAACTTAAAGAAAGATGAACAAGTAACAGTTTCTTAAACTGGTTGAAAGATGAAGGAGTCATTTACTACAGGAATGAGAATAACGCAGTTCATGAATGATATGAACGATTGCGTAAAGATAAATACGATCGAAATTGTTTGATTAATCCAAGACAGAGTTACATGTAAGAGATTGATCGATAACCTCATCACTCACCAGATAGGTAATGACAGATAAAATTGTGGAGAGCTCATAAATTAAATTAAATTTTTAACGATCTCTTCTATTTGGAGGCGATGAATAATGACTTTTAAATTAATTCTGGTTATGAAGCTTTTTAGAATTTTTCTTGCTAATTTGTATCACAAATATCGTTCAAATTATGATTAACCGAAAAAGGTGCCCTATCTGTTTTTTCAATCTCCCGTTAAAAACTCAGTGTGATGAGAAAGGTCGTGAGAAAAAATAGCCTCGGTCTTCCCTTCACACACGAAACCGGCGATCGAATTCCCGTGTATGTTCACCAGCCCTTCTTTCTCGGGTGAGTGGGAGAATCCTTGACGTCCGCACACGTGAAAGTTTTTTTTGTTTAAACAGAAGCGAGGTCACCCCCTAACGCGAAGGGGATTTTTTTTAATTCTCGAAAAGATTCTCCGTTATGAATGACTGCATAGGAAATGTAGATCGGATCCCTCTTTCTCATCCTTACGCCTACTGGTATATCTTCATGAGGAGGACTTCCTTTCCCTTCGCTCCCTCGTTTCACCCCCTCCCTCTATCTCCCACTCCCTCCCTCACCCACTCCCTCTCTCACCCTCTCCCTTTCTATGCTCTCCGCTCATGAGAGCATTGGCAAATACTGTACGAGAGATTTTCTAACATTAATTAAAGCGCATTTAACTTACATCGTTTTAGCGGATGGATAATATTTCATTCTCACTCTCGACCAACGGTGATTATAGGCCATCTGCGTGTTTTTCTCTATCGTTTCGTATTTGCTCTTCTTGTCCGTAATTATAATTGACGATAATCGAGCGATGATTACGCGAATTTCTAGGATTCAGCTCTTTAACGCGAATGATAAATATGATGATTTTTTTAAAGCGATTTTATGCGATTAGATTGGAGGGAAAAAGTTTTTTAAGCTTTCGACGAACGAATACATCGTTATAACTGCAGGTGTTAATTATTATTCTCTCGCCATCTGTTTGTTTTAAGTGATATTTTTTTCTGTTACCTTGTTTTCTCAGTGTCCCACCACATTTATCACGCTCTAATTTCGAAATTCGAATACGCGTTTCTGGCTCCCCTTCCATAATCACTCTGATATAGCTGAAGCTCGGTTTCCTTAAAAAGATATCGTAGGAACGCCAATAAAGATCTATTTTGGTGTAGTTTTTCACAGGGAATTCGAATAATTCATCAAAAATACATATATTGATCGATTATTCTGAAATAAAATTGAGGCAGTCTTCTTTGACCTGAAATCATACCTCCTGCTCAGAGGGTTGCCTTCGATCCGAGCGAAGATTCGAAACCTTCACCGCGAGTATCTAACAGAAGGGATAAAGCCGCGGGTTTTTCCTGGTTTTCTTAATTACTCCATTAAAAAAAATCTCATTCTTATTCAACGCTTAGACTTGGATTAATTACAGCGTTGTATCCTTCGCTACATTGTACGTATACTGTATTTCGCCTTTAACTGATTTTTTTTTCATTTCGATTTACTGCTAGCATCAACTTCTGCCACTTAAAGGCCTATTATAGCCCATAACACCCTCCTAGCTCTTCTCTAAAATCTAACCTACGTATCTTTCTCCGAAAAGTGCATTCTCACATCTCGGGTTTTACGCAAGACAAACATCGACAGGTGTACGTCGTGAGAAATGTGATGGGACCAGATTGGAAAGAGAGAGTGCTATCGTGTGCTTGTGTGTGTGTGCGGGGGAAGAGAGAACGAACGCATGGCCACCGCAATATCCAAAAAAAAAATGACAAAGAAGAGGAAGTAAGGCGGTCATCTCATCAGCTTTCTCCATCACGGTTCTGACACGCCGTCCGAGTAATCCTTTTTGTTTCGTTTTGATGCAGCGATGCCAGAGGTGGGAGGGGATTACACGTACGTACCTCGGTTTAAAACGAAGAACGGATTTTGGACGGATGGGATCTCGCTCTCATTTCTTTACCGTTTCCGTCATTGTGAAGGAATACGCAGAATGGCATAAGAGAGAAGAATGGACTTTTTTAAAAATTATTTATTTCGATCGATTTCGTTCAAAACGCAGAGAAATTCGATAAGTAGAGGTTTCGAGGAAAAGAGAAAGTGGGAGAGTAATGTGGTATTTTTATAGAGTGAGAATGAGTAGATGGAGTGAAAGAAATGTAGGGAGAGAGAGTGAGAGTAACGAGATATAGTCACAAAAGGAGACAAAAGAGGTGGAGAAAGTGCGATGTATAACAGAATAACGGATAATAAGTGAGAGGGATTGAGCGGCCCGAGGTGTTTTCGCGCCAAGGGCGAGAATTCGCTCAAATACCCACTGCGATAAAATGCTATGAATATATTACGCATTTTAAACGTAAGGCTTCATTTATTCATTGTTATTCAGCAACGATAAATCGGAATTGCTAGGTGCATGTATGGCGCTTTGTACCCCCTGCCATCCCCCATTTAGGTTACTTACAGGGTAATGTGTAGATGTAAAAAAAACGGCAGTAAAAGCTAAAGGAATTCTATCAATATTACTACCAGTTCCGCGATATGAATTACTAGAAAACATTTATTTTCTTGTATGCAGTGCAAAGATAAGTAGTCGGGAAAGTGCCTCCAGGACTCTCGGCGTTCCAAGCAGTGGCCGGTACCTCAGGCCGGCCCAGTGAGAGGGTGGAATAAAAGAGGTGAAAGGAGGAAGGGGGTGAGGTTGGTGTGACTATAGGAGATGAGAGAAGGGGAGACGGGTCAGATAAGAGAAAAATTAGCAGAGCAAACAAGAAGTTTAAAAGAAGCGAGAGGCCGGGGGAGGAGGATGGAGGAAGAGAGTGTGGAAAGAGGAACGGTAGCAGAGGAGGGAGGAGAGATGAGAACATTGGAGGGTAAAAAGGGAGAAAGATGGACAAAATAAAAAATCGCGTACACTGCGAAATAATTCTCTTATTATATGCGATAATGCCATAGTCTCGCGCGGAAAATATTTTCTCGCAGTTTGTCTCGTTTCAACGATACTGCTGATTCTGGAGTGAGAAGAGTTTGGCAGTAGCCGGGTGTAAAATTCTATATATTATAATTGAACGGGACGCTATATTGTTAATTTCAGACATATGGCTTATATGATACTATTTATGATGCACTATAACTTAATGCGTTTTAATCGAAATTCTTGCAGCAATTTTTTTGGGTAAGTTGACATTTCGTGAAAATATTCTAGGACAAACAATCCTCCATTATTACAGCATAAGGTTTATTTTTACAAAACTTCTATTCCGCCTGATTTCCTTCACAAATACGAGAGTTCGTTAGATTATTTTCAGCCGCTTAGTTTCTATAGCCGCTCACAATCGACATGCTACATACGGAGGAGGTAGAAAAAGCTACTATTTTTCACTCAGAGGTGCCTAAGACGTGCATATTCATCAATTTCTTTCACGGTAGTAATAACTGAAACTTCTTACATAAGAAAGTATAAAGGGTATAAGAATGATAAAGACAGGGAAAAGAGAAATGGAGCTAGGGATAGAGAGAAATGGATTGAGACAAGAGGAGAGAGCTTCGCTCCTCCACGTCGTTCCTGAACGTGCATCAATCTTCTCTATACCGTTCTAGCCGTACATTTTTCCTATTTTTTTGGGGGGCAGTCTCTCCGCTCCAGGAGTGATTTCGGATTGTGTAATCCAATTGATTTACGCTCCGAGGAAACGCATTACCTCATCGGAGACACCGGTTGTTCCACGCCGGACCCTCTTGTTTTTCATGCGCGTCAAGCGAGTCAGTCTGTATCTCGGTATTTTATTTTTTAGGCCTCAGAGAGATAGTGAGAGAGAGGAGAGATGACAGGAATCGCTCCTTCATGGTCTATTGGACGCCTTAAAGGAGACGGACGCGACAGCACGCTTCCATTTATTCTTGACATTAGACGTCCGTCGTTAGGATTTTTATTAGGCGTGAGCGTGTAACTGTAGCTATGGTACGCGTGTCGGACCCGGTCCGTTTCATTTCTTCAACTGGTTCGATTGTCGCGAAAGAGAAAAAGAGTGACGGAAAATTATGTGACTTACGTAACTGAGAGACACGTCTATATTACGTTTCTGAATCGATCTTTCCGTACCCAAGTACAAGTCGAGGAAAAAATATATACACATCGTATAAATTGGAAACCTTTTACAAGCACGAACTAGGAAATTACATAAACAGGGATTAAGTGTAAAAGAAATAGAAATCGTTTAGGTAACTGTGGTACTTGCGATTCGAATTATCAGTAAATTATGTTCCTAAAAATTTTAACTACGTTAAACCTGAACGTTTTTCCAAGACGGGATCACGACCTGGTTGATTCGCTGGCTAGTCTATCAACCTTTCGTAGTTATGTCCTCTTGTAGTGGATTTTTCTCCTAGTCGTTTACTAACAGGCGCCATCAAAATGCCATCTACATCATACCCCATCAAATATTTGCACATGCGATTCCATTTCGAAGAAGATGTGTAAGCTTGGTAAAAATGCAGATAACCAAGAAACGATATTCACATGGAAATTATTCCTCATGGATGTTGATGAGGAGGATTCTGTGTATGAATTACCGTCCATATTTTATTTTCTGAATCTCAGAAAGAGGGATTTATGACGCACTAATGGTCAAAAACGCACTTCGCTTGTCGAATAACAAAATTACAAAGGAATTAGACAAAACTAATCAATCAAATATTTAACTTCTAAACCAGGGGTGGGGAACCCCTGGCCCGTGGGCCACAGAATTTGCAGCTTCCAATGCGGCCCCCCGAAAGATTCGCCCTGCTCCATTTGTTTTCCAGGAAATACCTTGAGACCTCTAAATTAAACCTTGTTTTCAAGAGGTGCGTTAATATCGTAGTTTGAAATTGATAAAATTTTCATGTGAATGTTGAAATAAATTAATTATATTATTTGTTTTTAATCATTGATCATATTTGTTGTAATTTTTTCTTCGCCATTTCATTAATTATTTCCTTTTATATATTTAATTTTATTTAATGTTCGTTACATTTGACAATGTACCCTTACAACAGGAGGAAAAAGTTTAGAGTGGTATTCCATAAGTTTTCTGTAATTATTATCTATTTTCATACAGATATTTTTTAGAGAACCAGTTTAAGATAACATTGTTTCTAATTAATAACAGCAAATGACCTCAGAGCAATGTTCCCATTATTCCAAAAATGTTGTAGTAGGGAAGAATCACGTTTAAATAAATAAATCCTACCATTGAAAAATGTAATTCCTGAGAACATTACCTGAGAAATAGACTATTTCTCCATGCTTGATTCTAAAATGTCAGTAGACGGTTGAGAATAAAGTGGACAGTACTTAAATAAATCTCCTGATAATTTACTACGATATACTTACTGTTTTAAACTTCTTAGCATCCAACAGAAATCGATAGCTTCATAGGATGGTATTAATTCAAAAACCAGTTTCGTTTGGTTGCAAAAATGATACCTAATACATTTTTATGAACATGTTCATCTTGATCTTTGGATTTATAAAAATAAAAATATTAGTTCAACATATTAAAGCTTTATATCGGTAAACAATCCGAATTTTTTCCATTTTTAGTCGCGTTTCGTTTCCAGCATGAGCGCCTATTATCGTCGGTCTGTCCGTCCGTCTGTCTGCCTGTCCATCTGTCCGTCCACTACCCACCCATTACCACCCGTACACCTGTACCAAATATCTGAACTAAAGCTAAAATACGTCAATTGCTACAAATACCTAGGAATAACTCTCAGTAGCAATTTGTCTAGTAGAGAGCATATCAAAACCGTTATAGCATCGGCAAACAGAGTTCAAGGGCTTTCCTCTAGAGTCCTGCGGGGATGCCCCTCGAATGTGAAGGAAATCGCATACTTTTCTTTAATCCGACCCGTAGTGGAATACTGTTGCGCCGTCTGGGACCCTTTCGAGGAGGCCCTAACTAGGGAGCTCGAAATGGTTCAGCGTAGAGCAGCTAGATTTGTAAAAGGAGAATATTGGTATGATGCTAGTTTATCAGAGATATTGAGGGATCTGAAATGGCAGACGTTGAAGATTAGAAGAATTGAATACAAAAGGAAACTATTTGAAAAATTCGAAAGCTCCGAATTCGTTGAAGACGTACGCGGCATAGTCATCCACATCGGTGTTAGTGAACGTAATGTTAGATCAGAATACAGGAGAAAATATGTCGAAACAATCGCTAGAACAGAGAAATACTACAGATCCTTTTTCCCAGACGCGATAAGACAGTCCAACAGAGGAATTAGTTAGAGTTCACTTGGTGTTGTGACACCCCCTGCCAAATGCTTCTGGCGGCTTGCAGGGTATTGATGTAAATGTATCTGAACTGAACTGAATATCTCGCAAAGTATTGGTCATATAAAAATATTTTTCAAATAAAACTTGTAGAGCTATAAAAAAAGATTTCTTTTCCTATACTTTTTTATCGTCGGAGTAGCCGTTATCAATAAAATCAAACAAGAATGTCTTAATTCGAATTGAACTTACATTAGAAAATTTCTTGCATGGTAACTTCTTCATTGTTGCTAACATAATCTCAGAAACAGACGTTTAAATGGATTATTTATGAAGAAGAAAAGAACTTTAAAACGCTTTCCCTTCCGTACACGTATATAATTTCTTTCAAATACTCCATTGCACGAAACACGCACATTTATGATACGCTCTGTACTTTCTCCATACGCAGCATAAAGATTTTTATTATTTTCAATTAGTACAGCTTTAAGTTTAAATTTCCGCACATACGAAGGTGAGGTAAACAAGGTTACTGTTATAAAAAATCATCGCCTGCATAAAATTGTATGAGACGACTTACATGAAATTATTTGGGCACTTTACATTTCATCTGTTTCGTCAAATAAAAATGGCAATTATAGAAGTCTTTCAATAGAAAATTACTCCTGTTCGTTGTTCCCGACTTTTCAAGAATATAATCCAACATGGAAAAAGCAATATTATATTTTTATTAGAGAAACCATAAAAAGATGCATTTATTTTTTTATGATTGCGGCAGAAGCAGATTGTCTATTAACACGAAGGATATACGCGATATTAAATATCAGATGATTATATATTTTTTCTTTACTGCCTTATGAAACCTTCCCATCTGACATATCATTAAGATTACGTACCTTCGATTGCATTTATTAGCAATCGGGGATATTGGGTCGTTTAATATTTCCCGATTCGAAAAAAATCATTTATTATTCAAACGCGTGATATCATCGGAGTTAACGGGAATTTTTTTTACCGAATGGAAAAAAAGTAATCCTAAAATGTACTGCTGTTTGAGTCTTGGAAAGGAGGGTTGGAAGGGAGAGAGGAGAGGAAATGTCCATCACATGAAGGGAGTGGGCGATTTACTCAAGCTTCCAAGGTCGAATAACAAAATAAAGTAGAAGCACGGCCTTCGAATGGCGATCTCGTATTCAAGAGTTTATTTAATCTCTTTTTTAAACCTCCCTTTTCCTATGGGTGCTCGTGTTTCTCACGGATCTACGGTAAATTATATCGCGGAGCTTGCGATCACGAACGTCCGTCCAGTTGAAAAGAATTTAACTTTACGACGGAAATACTTTGCTTATGATCCCCGAACTTGATGGACGTCGTAAGAATTCTTCTGAGATCGACTTTGATTGTTTGTAATTATTTTTGCCAATATATATGTTTTAAATGTCATCCGTGTTTGGTGGATTCCATGGTAATATGCGGAAGTATACATATGTTCTCGTTATAGTCATTGGACCTATATCTTCATATGGTTCTTGGCGATCGATTTTACCGAATTTAGTTTTTGAAGTGCTTAATTGTAAGGGAGAGTTTTGTAGATTGGGAAATTTGAAATCTTATAAGTATAATATTGCGACGATGTATTAAGAAGATATCACTCAACGTATTCTTGTTTTAAATTTATATTACTTTGAATCGCACGGATGATAGGAGGCAGTGTATGTGTGTAGGGTTTGTTGATGCCTCACACTCAAAAGCTATTTTCAAAGTGAAATTTTAGGTGAAGTGCGCAATTGATACGCGATGCAGTATTAAGTACATATAAACTTTTTGATGGTCAAATCTTTTAGAATAGTAAGAAGAAAGTTAGATGTCATAATTTTTAAAAAGATTTTTTTATAATAAGACTAGAGAATTTAGAGGTTTTAGTTTAGAGAACGTTGTATTGAGGGCGGATCTATAAGGGTTGCGATGAGGGAGATCGCACCCTTTTCCCCTGCATGTACCCATTCCAATGCTAAGATGCGCTCTTAAATCTTTATCCCAAAAAATATTTGATTTTATCCTAAGATTAGGTATATTGGTCAATGGCAAGGGGGAGAGAGAGAGCGGGAGGGATATTAAGAAGAAAGCGTCATCAGCAGTGAGGGGTCCCAGGGAAGAAGGCCATCCCACACCCTAAGTTTCCAGATCAATCCCTGTGTATAAATGATGAAATGAAACAAAGTATAAACAAGCTTTATTATATAATGGAAACACTGTATTTTTTTATAAATAGGACATCGAACCGGAACCAAACCGAAAACCCGAACCGAAAAAAACCGATATTTTTGACCGGAGTGGAACCGAACCCGAACCGAAAAAACTATGTGTTGAACCCGACCCAAACCGAAAACCGAAATTTATTTCGCTTCTTTATCTCGGTTCGCATAAACAGTGTAAGCGAAAGGCGGAATTTTCCCACCGCTCAGTAACTTTCCATGTTCAAATGGTCATCGCCTCTCTCACGCTACCGGACGTAGGTAAATTGCGGACCAAGCTAATACTACGTGTAAATTGCGGACCGACTTCTTGAAAACCCACCTGTAAATTGCGGACTGCGTAAAGATTCCCTTACCACTTTTTATAGACTTAGGACTGACAGATCTCTAAAATCTGCTCCCATAACAGTATTGCGGTTGTGGTTGATTTTTTCTCTTGGCATTATATATGTTCCATCGAATACAGGATATACCATTTTGTGATAGTCTCCAAAACACTTTGGTTCTCTTTGATCGCTGCATTCATGATTTTTGATGGCCGCTGACAGATGTGAGACAAATCTTCTTCCGCTTTCATTTTTGCCGTACTGCTCACAATTTTTGTTTAACTTTTTCACATATTTTTCTTGCGAATGATTTGTATCACTTCGCGACATTAGGGTAATATGTAGCTGTACGTAGATGTGTTTTTATTTGCTACCAGGTGAAAATCACGTTTTCGCATAGTCACAATTTTTCGAAACGGTACTTATCATTTCAATTTCTTGAAATAATGAACTTTAACATTCTCACACTACTTAAGTGATTAAAAATATTTAGTCATAGTACATTTACATAATTTACATTTACATCAATACCCTGCAAGCCGCTAGAAGCGTTTGGCAGAGGGGGGTCACAACACCAAGTGAACTCTAACTAATTCCTCTGTTGGACTGTCTTATCGCGTCTGGGAAAAGGGATCTGTAGTATTTCTCTGTTCTAGCGGTAATTTCGAGATATTTTCTCCTGCACTGTGATCTAACATTACGTTCACTAACACCGATGGGGACGACTATGCCGCGTACGTCTTCAACGAATTCGGAGCTTTCGAATTTTTCAAATAGTTTCCTTTTGTATTCAATTCTTCTACTCTTCAACGTCTGCCATTTCAGATCCTTCAATATCTCCGATACACTCGCGTCATACCGATATTCTCCTTTTACAAATCTAGCGCCTCTACGCTGAACCATTTCGAACTCCCTAGTTAGTCCCTCGAAAGGGTCCCAGACGGCGCAACAGTATTCCACGACGGGTCGTATTAGGGAAAAGTATGCGATTTCCTTCACATTCGAGGGGCATCCCCGCAGGACTCTAGAGGAAAGCACTTGAACTCTGTTTGCCGATGCTATAACGGTTTTGATATGCTCTCTACTAGACAAATTGCTACTGAGAGTTATTCCTAGGTATTTGTAGCTATTGACGTATTTTAGCTTTAGTTCAGATATTTGGTACGGGTAGCGGTTGAAATTCATGGAGCGCGTGAAATTCATTGCGGCGCATTTCTCTATATTCAGGTCGAGTTGCCAATCTTTATTTGCATCATGTTAATAAACATTTCTCAGCCTTCGGACCCTCAATTTCCGCGGGCTTCTTCCTCAAAAAAATTTATACATTTTTTCATGCATTTACGTGATCTTTGAATGAAAAAATAAAACCGTGCATTTACAGTTTTTACTATAATATGAGCAGTGGACATTATCCACAAATTGTTAATGAAAATAGCGTGATGTCTTATTCAACTTACTGGCACTATTGAGGCAACGCGGTCTCTTATTTTGCCGAACGATTTGTGAATAAAAAATATTAATAATTCATTATTAGGCATTCCAGCTTTATCGCATATTAGCTTCGCTCTCTCCTTTCTTCTGTCCGGCTGCAATTCTATTCTCCGTAGCTATTCAGCGGATTTTAATGAAATTTAGTACTAAAGTAAATCAGGAAATGAGATGGGTGGGTCACATAACGTAATAAGTTTAGAATACTCTATCGCAGGAAATGTGCTTATTTGCAATTTACTTTACTCTTTTCTAACCTGTTGAAATCATTTGCGACGCATGTATGGTTTGTAATTATTCAATTCTAAATATAATCTTAAATAAATAAAATACATACTAAATATTACATTTAAATAATTTATTTTCGTATTTTGATTATTATTATTTTTTAAATTTCACTATTGTTATAGTGAAGATGTATTTGATTTAAATAGAAAATTACGTAAATTAATAAATCAGTTCTTGAAAGTTTCTTAAAATATTTTAAGGTCGGAGCGAAAAAAACCGGTTCGGACCGGTTCACTGATGGTTGCCGGAGCGAAACCGGAACCGAACCGAAATTTTGTTTTTTGAGTCAACTGGAACGAAAAAAATTACGGCTCGATGCCCTGGTTATAAATCTGTAATGTGGGGGGAAATGCGAGGTTTTTTGTCTTAATTCTTAAGTCAGTTCAGGTTCCGGGTTCTTATCAAACTTTAATCTCTGCACAGATTTAACTTGGTTCTCGAGTATCATTAGGTGAAATTAGCAGTAATTTAATTTTTCGGACAGACAATGATTTTTTAGAGTTTTATTAGGGTTTCTGTGAAATGAAATACTCCAAAACATCATCTAAAGCGAAAAAACCAATTTAACGGAAACGTGTAAAAGTTAAAGAACTTGTCGAGACAAATGAAGCGCAGTTTCAGTCGAGTATCCGTCAGATCAGACGGATCGGAGGAGAAGAAGAAGAGCGGTATTCGGAGAGGACGCGCCGTTGGGAGAAAGAACGGGTTGAGAGAACGAGGTCATACTCCCGCGGCGGAAAGGAGAGACGAACGGGAAGAGGGAACGCTTTTCCTCCCCTCCCGGTGATCTCGGCGCCTCGAGGCGGCCAACGGAGAAACTGAACGACTAACCAGAAGGGGAAAAAAGCGTGGGATAATGACTCAGGATAGGAAAAGTGGCACTGATTCGTGTTTAATTCTCAGTTTCTCTGTATATACTTCCCCATTTCCAGTGCTGGATGCATTTATTTGACGAAGACAACTAGGTCCCCCCCCCCTTTCATGATTCCCTTTCGTCTTCGTGAATTCCTTGTTTTTGAATGAAGTTGCACGAAAATTTTCTTTTATTTTTTCGCATGATTAGTCAAATACGTAATTTTAAGAATGCGGTAGGACCTCGATAACCGTCGCCATCGATAATCGTTGTTTCGATCAACCGTCGTTTGTCGCCAAGTGGTAGAAAAAGATGAAAAAGTTCCGTCGCCATTTTTGAATGAAGCAGACAGACGAATAAGATAACGATTGCACTGTGACTCGAATCTTTTTTAACATTTTTTTTTCGACAAAGATAACGAAAAACGTTATAAAAATATATTTGTGTGTGTTATTTGATGGTAAGTTAATTTCTTTACTTACGTTCAAGGTGGTCAACTAGTTTGAAAAATAAAGTATGTACAAAAGAATCGATACTTGTGACTTCCTCCAAGGTGATTAAAATTCAAGAGTATTTCTTCTGTAAAGTTCGAAAAAAATCTTGGGGTGAAGATTAGTTTTAGAGAATTAAACTACGTCATTTATCAGCTTTAGGAAAATGAAATGTGGCCTTATCCTAAATAACGAGACGACATATTTGCTATAGACTAGCAATAAGGCACTAATAGCACATTCGACCCGCAATGAAGATGTGATCTGTGATATTTAATACGGACAATTTTGTATATTGAATTGGAATTGTTGCCATAAAACATTTTCTGGTGAAGTTTTCACGCTAAAAGTGGCGAAGACTTTGCTTTAATTTTTAAAATCACCAATTATCTCTTTTGTAAGTTCGGACGTAAACTCTCATCCTCTTATCTAGAGACAGTAACCAGAAAATAATTTGGTAATAGGCAATTTTAACGTAGATATAATTAGAATAAGCAAAAAGTTTCTAAAACACGCCTCAATATGAGAACGCGGAAGGCAAAAGGAAACGGGAAAGGTACGATTTATGTTACTAAAGGAAAGAATCTTGACAAGAGAAAGTTAAGAGAGCATTGATGGTTATAAGATTGTAGTTACCGGCACGGGAGAAAACAAAAATAAACATTGAATAATATTGCTTATCAAATGTATTCTTATTCCTGTATAACTTCAGGCCGAAATCAATCTAGAACTTTCACATAAATTTAATATCCAATAAATTTCTGTATCAGCAGGAATGAGATTAAATTGGATTGATATGACGTGGAGTAAGGTGGGAAAGATAGTTTAATTTTCATTTTACAGGGATTGTAATGATGCGCTTGGATAAATAGTTTATTTTTATGCGAAGTCAGGAAAAAAGCCCTTAATTGAACACTGATGTATTGTGCATATTTAGTTAAGATGAGTACACAGTGTGGCAGTGGTAAGGAATGTTCAGATTGTAATGAACTTTTC
The DNA here is from genome assembly GCA_036926305.1 of Uropetala carovei. NCBI lineage: Eukaryota > Metazoa > Arthropoda > Insecta > Odonata > Petaluridae > Uropetala > Uropetala carovei. The sequence continues at coordinate 3,849,915 of JAXCHB010000035.1, forward strand.
GCAGTGGCGATATCGTAACCAATGAGGTTCTACTGAGGTGCGATTATTGCTAGTTGAAAACTTGTGCCAATACCCCGCCGATTCGACGTGAAATACAATCGGATAAGGCAATTTTTGGACGCCTCTACGGAAGGTCATAAATTATTCAAGGTAATACTGAAAAGTATGTTTCCAAGACTTCACGAACTTAGGAAAAAGTGTTCATTATATTTTTAAATTTTCGGTCATATACTTTTTTCTAGCCTACTAAATATTGGGATCTCAAATCACGCTATCGAATGCAATATTTCGCTAAATTTCAGTCGCTCATTATCTTATTACAGTTTGTATTTGTCATGATTCGGTAAGCAATAGAGTGAGACCGGTGCACATTCCCGTTAATTGCATTAACCGATACACTGTATGCGTATTCGCTTTTTGAGGCGGTTCTTTTGGAACGGAACGTTCTAAAAAAAGAGAGAGACCCAGGCGTATTAAGATTTATAGAGCAATGAGACCACGTCTGAAAGGAATTAGAACTAAGGGAAGTTCCAGGAAGAGGGGGGTCACGTACCTACGAAGTCGGAAGATTTTTGCCTTGTAGGGAATCACCCCATTCCACAAAAAATATCCTCGTAGGCAATTGCACGAATTAAGTGAAACGCGAGACTAAAAATTATTACCTTCCAAAAACGCTTTCCCAACTTTTCGATCTCTTTTCAAAATTAAAAACCGTTTCTAACAAGCGGCGTGACTGATCTGAGTCACGGTCAAAAAAAAAAATAGATTATTCGTGATTTCGCGAAATTCGTGTAGGTATTGCGGAGGGTTCGTTTCAATCGCTGTTGCCGAGTTATTGTCATCACCCTTGACCTCTCGAATCGTGACGGCTCCCGAATCACGATCCGTGCGGGGGACACGGGCGTATTCTTCAAGGCGTTGGTTCGCGATTCCGTATACTAGTCGGTGAAATGGTTCACCTTTTTTTAGCACCGGACCTACGAAGCGTAACGCCCGCTCGACTTTTCAAACTTCCGCTTGGAAAAAGTTCGAAGACCCGTTTTAAAAGTTTTGTTAAAAAAATTTAATGTTATAACTTTATATTTTTGCATGTTAATTACAGTAATTTTTGTTTTAGGCACTCGTTAATTAAAATCGTTTGCGAAAGACCTTGGAAAAGTTTTTCTCTATGTGAGATAAAAATGGATTAATCGAGTTCATCATCTTGTTTGAATCTTATAGGCGATGTTAACAAATACTGTTGATATAAAATAATGACTCGACCGTTTTATTGCTTATGGGCATTACCTAATTAACCTTATAATACCCACTTATTTGAATTTCCTATGTTAGCGCGTATCCACTCATTTGAAAGTGTTTATTGTGGGAAAATTCAAAATTTTGAAACTATTTTTTCCGAAATTTTCTCGAAAATTTCTATTATAATTCTTAATTTTCATATATCAGTATGACTCATTGGAAACGTAACACCATCTTTACATAAATGAGGTAAATCATTCCCCACATATAATTCTTTTGTACACAGAATTTTATAATTGCCAATTTGGAGTTTCATGAGAAATACACTACCAATTTGTGGAGGAATGCTTTTAATGCTAAGTTTATTTAATATGTTTTTAGATATCGCTGTTATTCTTTTATCTAGGGATATAGCAGATTGTAAAATCCTTATATAATTTTATTTACTATATATGTACTAATTTTTTTACCTAGGTTTACGATTTCAAGGTTACTTTTAAAAGATTATTATTTATTACGATATGATGCGTGTTGTCTGTATTATGTGGTGAATGTGATGATTTTAATACAGTAAGTTTTGCGAAAATAGAAATATTAACGGTAACTGAGGACATATGCAGGCAGTTAAATGTGATGATGGTGAAGCGTGTCTTACACTCTCCTTTATTTTTCTTAATACCCATAAAAATTACCTTTTCAACCTAGAGAAAATGATGAACGGCACAGTATATGAAACGGATCATTAACAGCGGACTATTGGATCCGGTTCTGCATCGCTCCTTTCATTTGCTACGGAAACCTTACTTATTTACAAAAATAGTGGCGATTTTCTTTGGATACTTAAAAAGTTAAGATCCTCTTTCAAATTCCGCTGAAGTCACGGTATGTCGTTACGCTCTGCCGTCCTCTATCTCTAGCATTCTCTTTTTATGAAAAAATATACGCTTCAATGGTTGATCGCGGCGGATTGTTGAATAATCAACGCCCAACAATGGCATAGATATGCCTCTCAGGTTAATCATACGGACGTTTTAAGCTCGCTAATAATTACTCGAAAAAACTTACCGGAAAGTAAAAACTTATACAATACCATTCAACTCGCGCCTACAATAAAATACCTTTTAAAATGTACATACCTTCCATTCTATGTCTAATGATAGAGAGACAATGAAACGACCTACGTCGTTGCGACCAAAAAAAAATAGAAACAAGTAACCAAAATTTACGACACATTTGGCGGTACATTCTTAATAGTCATCGTGCATAATGCAAAATTCCCCTTTGGTATTTTAGCAGAAGGGTCAATCACAGGGAAGCATATAAGGAAGCGATGCATCTCTCCATTTTGAGGAAGAGAAAGATTTGGTTGGTGAGGAATCTCTGAAAGGATAGCGTGTAGTAAATGAGTGGTTAAGCAGGTTCTTACGGACAATCACCCGAAATTATGACATCTTTTTTTTTTAGGTTAGGCCTTTTAAAGAGTAGAGAAGAAATTTTATATCGTGAAATACTGCATGTCTGATTTCCCGTGAACTTTCGACATCATTAAAATTTCACCCAAATATTGCCTTAAGCACGAGACTAATCGTTACTCCTTCCTTCATTGCAAAATACCACCTCTCTTCAAAAGAAAAAACATTCCAAATATTTTGTAATTTGTAGAATATTTTTGTACGCGATTGTTCGAAGGCAATTTTAAGATAACTTTACAAATGGAAATGGATAAAATAAAAAAGATTTCTTTATATAACCTGAAGACGTGAACGCTATAGTTGTAAATCCAACTGCCCGAAATGTTATTGGAACTTCGGTTAGCCAACATTAAACGAAAACGAAACTACTACTTTGCTATGTATGATAATTGGAAAATAACTAATTCTTTTTTATTTTGGATAAGGAAAAACTACTTATATACTTGGAAAGCTAGAACTCAATACATATATCATATTGAACGAGAGATGTGTAAATTCCTGCTAGATAAACGATAAGTGAACTGAATATTTCGTATGAATTACAAATGGGTTTGTATAAATTACATAAAATATCAGAGGAATTTAATTGTAAATAATCTACATACAAAAGCAAAGCAGTGGTTTTCCATGGAGGGCAATAAGTCCATTCAAAAAGCAAGAACAGATCAAGAGAGACATAAACCGCGAAGGGGAAGATGGAGTTACAAAGTTCGCCACTTCTGATAAATAGTACAGGCTCATTCTCTCCAGAAATTTGCGACATTTGAAGTCCGGCATGGAGCGCCTTTTCCTTTTATGTAATAGTCCTTTAGAATTTTGCTCTTATTAAACTGCATGTCCGAATATTTATGCTGTCGATATATTTAACTCAGAAAAAGACGATGCGATACTTTGGTATATTTATTAAAATTAAGCGTTTACGCAATCAAGTACTTAATAGTAAAGAACGGAACTTTCGTTGTGTATGGATTTTTAAACACACTCGTGTTCAAGCAAAAAAAAACGCAGGTTAATCACGCCTTTGATGAGACGTCATCTTTTTTCAAGCACAAGAATACAAAAAAATAGCTATTCGAGGATTTTCAACCGAAAAATTACTATAATCAATGGTAGAAGCTTTCATGTGGTGGAACTGCGTCATATTTAATAAAATCACCAGAAACCGTAAAACAGTAAAACCATAAAACGGTAGAAACTATAAAAACAATTCGTAAAAGTTCCACAAAGTATACTTTTACCAATAGTTTCTACCGTTTTATGGTTTTACGGTTTTTACTGGTTTTATCGAAAAATTACTGTTGCCAGAAAAATAGTCTCACGATGAATATTTGCAGAAAGGTTTCTCGCGAGTTACATTTGCGCAACTCACTATGCAGTTACTATAAAACTTGTCATAAATATGGCCGAATTCGTTTTTAAGGTGTGGATTTACGTTCGCGCAGCCTTGAATTAATGAAAGTGAGATGCCAGCTTAAAGGAACAAAAAATTTCGTACTAAAATACGCAGTCAAGAGAGGAGGGCTTTGGCTGAATTTCTAAATTAGGGTCATAAAGTGAATGCCCAAAGGAGGAGCAGGAGTTTGCGTAAATTTTCGCCAATTATTGCAACAGCAGGCTGAACCTCCTGACGGCGGAGAAAATGTACCTAAAAACGGACGTGCACGTGAAGGTCGAAGGCATTTTCTTGAGTTAATGTTCATTTAAACCTTCATCCGTGCTGTTTTCCTTGGTCGACACGCTGTTGGTGTTACTTAACGAAATTTGGGCATTCGAAACTCAATAAATTTCATGCTTAAGTCAAGAAGCGTGTCCGTAATTTGATAAATATTTACTGCTTCTTGAAAAAAAAACTGATTTTTTTGTTGTGATCTCCACGAAAACGATTCATCTAATGAAGCTTGATTTGTGCGTACGAAACGACTCTCAAAGAAGTTAAAAACTGATATCGTAATATCCGAGTTAATTGTCAGAGTGTAGAAAAACAAATATAATCTTCACTTACAGTGGCTTAGGATTAAGTACTAGATGAATGATAAGCTCAATCTCCTATTCTTTTTTGTAGGTAACTGCTGCAACAAATCGACGATTGTTAGAATAGGATTACCGCAGTCACCTGCATCATTTATTGGACGCCAACCATTAGGTGAGTCAGATTATTTATTAATTTTTTTAGTCTTAATTAAATCGATTTTGAATTATTATGAAGAGAATTACAACTGATTAGCTTGATTTAAGGCCTCATTATGTAAATATGCATTTTTTCCTCCCGGATTCTCCATTGCTTGAGAAGTTAATTTATAGTGAGAGTAAATTGTCGAACGATTAGAATCTTTGCACTTTCTTCATCTCAGCTATTCAGAAACAAATTTAAAAAATTACTATCATGTAAAGGCTATTACAGCATAGATGAATTTCTGACTGATAAATTGTAGTTATTTTTGTTGCTCAATATTGTAATGTGCACTATGTATTTTTAACCATTTATTACTATTATTATAATTTTTTTTCTTTCCGTTCTATGTATACACCAGCATTTTCTTTTTCATTTTTTTTATTGACGTATTCCATGTCTCTTATTGACCAAAAGGAATTAATAAATATTATTATTATTATTTTCTACAATGCTCACTGTGTCAGAGTCCTATATCACGCGATATGTTTTCATTGACATTAGCTTTGCATATGTTTAATTCGCACCTTCTCTGCACAAGGTTTATATGTCGTTTTGCCTCAAAATCATTGCCCGAATGTAGCTAACCAAAGAAGGTGTTAATTCGTGGAACGACATTTTACAAATTAAATAAAACCCACTGTGTAAGTTTTCACTTTGATTTATTTTACGATGCAGTTGTCACAGTGAAACTGGTCGCGTAAATAAACGGAGGTGGAAATCTACATAGCGAGTTTGATTTCATTTGTATTGCCTTAAGTTCATTTCCAAGAGATAGGGTTCATGTTTCCTCTAGACATTTAGAGAGATACATATTTCTCTTCGAGTCTTTTAAAATAGCCGAGACGGTTCGTTAAGACGCAAGTGCAGGAAGGGGATTTTCGGACGATTAATTTTATGATATTGTTACGGCTATTTGACATACCGATGTATTTAACATTTCAATTTTTTATGTTTAAGTACATTAGCTGGAGTGAAAGACTCAATCGGAGTTTTTCTCGAATAATTATTTCCTTGTATAAGGATGTACGAGAACAGAGAATACTTGAAATTTTATGGGTATCACTTATACCATTTAAACTTAGTGAACTTAATTTTACGTTTTTTATAAACCTAATTATTATATATTAGAATTAAAACTGGTATGAGAAAATGAATTTAGACTCGTACTGCTAACCGATTTTTCTGGAAATATTTTTTTTAGCTGTAATTTTGAATATGAAGTCAGTTCTTTAGATAGTCGAAGGAGTTGAAGGTTAGCTATGATAAATCGATGGTCTCATTCAAAACGGAAACATTGTAATAAAAATGCCGACCGTGATATGCGCAATTCTTTTTGCAAACGACGTTAAAGGAACGTGATTTTGAAAGCTGAAATGAATGGTGGTAGAACTGACTCTGCAAATACCATTCGTAACGAGTACAAAAAACCTCTATAAGTTCAATGGAAGGTTAATTTACACTTAGACCCAGACACACTTAATCCTATGGCGATATTAGAAAGCTACGAAATCCTTTTGGAATTTCGCCAAATCTTGTTCTATTTGCATCTAATTCGTAAAGAGAAACGAGCTATCTCGATTTATCGTGGATATCTGTATCTTTGACGTGCTCTTTTTTTTATATCGACATCTCCCATTGTATGTCCCTTTCCACGGCCGATGTAGCGGGATTTCTAATGGCGCATCACGATCGAGGCGTTTAGGAAAGAAGTTTAACTCAAATGAGAACTTCTGTCGTCCTACTAAAATAAGCAGTCTCATTGCCTAGGAAGTTTTGTTTTGTTCCAACGCTCGTCAACTTAGAATTTTCTCATGATGAATGATGAGTGCAAAATAGACGTGAGAACCACTCGCGGGCGGAATGGAATTACCAGAGCGTAATTTCAACGCCCCCATTGTACGCACAAGTACAGATGCGTTCCCACTGTTTAATGGCATTGTACCTTCGGCGAGAAGGAGATCCATTATGAATCCGAAGAAGTCCGACTAAATTATTTGTAAGTGCTCGTTTCAGGGCTGATAATCATGCGTGGTTCGCATGAGTTTTCCTTCGAGCTGTTGCATTGAAACCATTCGGTAGTTTTCGGTCTAGGCTTTGATGCTTGGAGTAGTGATTGCCAAATTTGGCCATTGAAGCTATCCAGGAGAATCGATCCTGATCGAATGTTTCGATTTCCAATAAATGATTTGATCATTTGAAACGATTCATGAGATTAGTCGTAATAAGTGAATCGATTAAACTTTTCTGGTTAATAGGAACGAATGAGTCGATTCATTCTTGAATCGGTTCGGAATCGCCCGTCCCGTCTTAGGAGTGAGAAAAATTTAACTTCCATTCAACAAGTGTATAGAACTTCCATCTCAGTATTGTGTTTTATTTACAATTCAATGAATGTCATAGGTATGGCGACAAGCTAAAAATATTTCATTTTGATAGCCTTTTTTATTACCCCACAGTTTCAACTGTGGTAAATGCTTAAAGAACGTGTGGACTGAGACAAAGTTATAATCACATTTAACAAGCTGGTTTTGTTATTAAAAGTTTTTACTGCTAATTATTTAAAGAGTATCTTTAATTAAATATCGTGAAACTATCGTGAAATAATATATTCATGTTGGCATCGTAAAATAATGTCTTATTGTTAGAGGATAACAGTTTTGTTATTCTTAGTCCTAATTAGTCCTACAATTAAATCGTGTTAAATCAAAATAGAACTAAATGAAATTGTACAGAGTCAATTTTTTGAAGAAAAAAATCGGATATATTTATTGCCCATCTTAGTTTAAGATATCGGCAACAAAATAAAACAGCTTTCAGTGAAAACGATTTCATCTGCATCTATCATTTATCGCTGGAACAATAATTAAAAAATAATGTAGAAATTCGAACTCAGAGTGAAATGTTTTACATTTGTATGAAATTTAAGAATCTTATTACGCAACTATGGAGAAAAAGTGCACAAATAATTCCGCAGTGTCTTTTTTTATAAAGAAAATCTCCATAATACTTGTACCGTAACAGGAATCGTTGATGCGGTTATAATTTATGGGTAGTGGTTTATGCTTCTCTTCACGAGTAAGTGCGAATTTCAACCCCTGACTCTCTTCAATCATCCTTCAGGCAATTTATGTCATCATAGATTCGATTGTCGCAATTTATAAAAATGTTTTTGTTGCGTAGTCTTTATGCAGAGTATCTTAAATGGTAATGAGAACCAAGTTCTAAACAAGATATGGGATGTACTAAATGAAAGTAAGAAAATTACAAGTAGGGATATTCACGATCATGGATAAAATTAGCGAGTTTTTCATTTTTTATATAGTTATACCGCCACATTCGGTCAATAGAGTCTCGTTTGTTTTATGTATAGGATCAAACTCAAGAAAAACAACTGGCAGCGGTAAATAAATCTGCACTCTTTAAGTTTTAGCTGTCGTTTATGGTTTCGTCACAGTTTCAATGTAAGCAAATGCTCAGATGCAAAACTGAAACTACAAGCGAATATTTTTAAAAATATACTAAGAATGCCTCTAGGATAAGCCGAATTTGGAAAAAAATTACAGAACATCATACATTCCTCGTGACGCACAATTAAAGTTTGACTAAGAATAACTTAGTACATTATACCATTTTCGAGACACGGTGATTGGCGAAGATAACGCTAAAAAGAAATATCGAGAGTTTCCCGCAGATTACCATTACTTTTTTCTTCGGGATGTTAAATACTAAATTTGACAGACTTATAATTAAGAGGAATTTTCATGAATTTTCCTATTCTCTTGATAATCCGCTTTACCAATTGGAAAAAGTAGTTTGATATCTTAAACATTCCAGAGATATAAATTTTTGTTTATTTTCAGCGAGAAAAGGGGCACAAACAAATAGAAAATTTTTTGTCTAGTCATATATAAGACTTTGGGAAAACAGCTTACAGATCAATAGAAAAGTTCAAATTTACTTTAAAATCTTATTTTATTGTCTTTTTTGGCTGTAGATATCACTCGAAAGAAAAATATTGAAGTATTTTATACGGTTTACCTTAGGTACAAGGCAGTATCGCAGTGAAAATAGGTGCTTTTTATTGCATTATCTCACAGTTTTAAGCATACATATTTCAGTATTGGCCATTTATATAAGAGCTATTGTAGAAGAATAGAAGCATGTGGTATTGTTTAGTTCTACAACAGCTAGTTGGAGAATTCTTTGTGTTGGAGAATAATATGAAAGATTAATTGTTAAAAATAAGTTCTTACTCTGCGATCTCCAACTGCCATAAAAAGCTTATGAAAGTTACATATGTGCATTCTGACCTCCAAGTAGCCGACATCAGTGATATTCACCGTTAGTCATTTTTAGAATATCACTGATGACGGCTTCCTGTTTGCCTAAATGCACATATGGTTTTTCATAACCTTCTTTGAGCTATAGAAACTGCCTGAATTAAGTACTAATTTTTGGAATTAAATTTTAAAGTGCAAAATTTTAAATTTGTTTTAGCCATAACATGGAATACATAACTTCCTATTGCATGAAGCAAAACTGGTTAGGTGATGTGCTCCCAGGATTTATGTAGAATTCGTAAAAATCTTATGTACCATTCAAATCCGTTCCTGTAGACGGGCGGACAGACAGACATGCGTTAATAATGCTATTCATCATAGACAATAAGTACCAAAACGTCACCTTCCCATTTATTCTGAGAAATTCTGTCGAGAAGCAAAGCGAGTAAGAGTGTCCCTTTTTGCTGGAATTATGCCCCAGTCTGAAACTAAGGGAAACTATAGATAGTTTTGTGATAGCACACCCCGCCGGCGACATTTTACCCAGCGAAACGCTGGGTAAAATATCGATCTAGATAAGTGGTTTTCAAACTTTATATTTTCGCGGCAGTCTGCCAGTAGTGTCAACGAGATGAAAAAACGTAAGCGTATTTTTCAGGCGCGTTCCAGCATGGCCGCCACTCAAAGTGAATGACTTAAAGACAATAAAGTTTGATAACATACGACGTATATATTAAATTATGCCTCGGTTTCTTCACCCCAACAACCTCCCAATTTTTTTATCTCGGTTGCATCCATCTATTTTTTTCGGCCCGCAGCAATGGGGAGAAAGTAAACGTTCTGGGAAAAGCGTTTATGATTATCCGATAAGATTTTCGTCCAGACGTTCGAAGGCGCGGAAATTATATCATGATTCACCCTAAACATGCTCATTTTTTTTATAGCCGCATTCCGAAAATTCCGCCCTTACGAAACTTTCCTTCTTGGGGGCGGCGTTTCCCAATATTTTTTTTTACGTTTCAAGGGATAGGTACGTGTATATGTGGTAATACGACATGAGAGTGAGGCTCGCGAAAGAGAGAAGGGAAGTAAGCTGAGAAATAGCCGGGCAAGGATTTTTGTAGGTTTCGGCCACCCTCTGCCAGTGAAAGGATCGAATCAAGGTCGTTCATAGCAGTTTGCTCAGAGTGCGTAGATGAATAAACGTAACGCATATATACGTGGCAAACAGTGGCGTCCGACATATGAGTCGTCGATGCGAGGGAGGTTCTATAAAAAATTTCATCTGTCCTCTCGAATGAATACATTTTTGCGGCGTTAACAACTCGTCTCGCAAGTGTTTGTTATCCTACCGAATTCTAACGGTAAGCGACCAAAAGAATTTTTTCGAAATAAAAGAATTTATGTCTGAATGTTGTTCTGTTTGGGTGTGGCGCGTTCATGCTTTATCATGTTAGGTTGAAAATCGTTTGTGCAATGTTTAAATATTCTACTACAACGCTGATTTTGTGAAATTTTCTGACTGCTATGCTCAAATAAGGCTACTGACTGAAACAAAAATTATATTTTAAAAACAAAAATTCATAACTTCGAATGTTTTTGGCTCAATTACCTATTTAATTTTTTTTACAATTAGGAATAAAACCGATGGGAATCAGTCTCAGATTCAGTCTTGTAAGTAAGGAGGACTAGCTTTAATCGGTATCTCCATTTTAGTTTGGTGCAAATGTTAAAAATTTCGCTTATTCATTACATAATTTATGAATAGAGTACATTTGCTTTTAATTCAAGAAGTAACCTTTAAAGAGATCATGACTTTGGATGATGAAATTTTCATATCCAGTAAAACATTTATTGCAGAAAATTGGGACGTTTCCTCTTTGTAATTATTGTCTCCAGCCTATTTTTTGCCAGTGTATCTATAGAATCACGTGAAATGTATTTAAAAATATCTTACATACATTAAGCAACTAATGGTCAACATTAGGATCATAATTAGATCAAGCGTTTTATTTTATAACCGCCGAATATTTTATAAATAAACCCTATAAATTTTTAACTCTGATGAAAATATATTAAATTTCATGTATTATACAAATGCATTCGAGGTTTTTCGTCTTAGGTATTGGAGATATCTGAGATAAATACTTTTCTCAATTTTTAAAATTAAAGTGTTTATCATTGAAGTCTGTGGGTTGTTTCCCGTAATCACATTAGCATTTAGAAGGTCGTTTTCCTCTGATCGAATAGGGAAAAGGAGAAACGAAAAAGATACGCGGTATTCAAATCGAAGCAGATCCATCTTCGTCTTCCGTCTTCAACATCGATCAAAAGTCGACGAATCCCTTTGCAGCGTACGATTCAGACAATGGACTGCGGAGATAAAAATCATCTCCCTGCATACCACGGGCGCGTTTCCAACTCCTCAGCCGTAGAATTCCCATCCATAAGCTCACCCAACCTCTTGATTCTCCCATTGTTCGCCGGTGGCCGATTCCGTTCGCCTCCCTCGCCATTCTTCGTTCCATCTCCATTTCTCCGTAAATCAATCGACCCCTTCAATCTCCGTCAATCGCCCTCGCTAATCACCGGAGCTTATTGCCACTTTTCTCGACGCCCTAAGACGATTAACTCGCCAATTACCGCGCCTCGCTCCTTCACAACACGTCTAAAAAAAATTCCGCAAAAAATAATAACCCAAATTGAACGAATTTATTGCTTTTAATTTCGAGCGACTGCGATTTTTCCCTCCCTTCGCAAATGAGATTTACAAAAAAAAGTGTGTGATATGACCGGAGAGGAAATTAGTCTGCTTTTCTTGCCGGGTGAAAGCCAGGCATCAGTTTCGAAAACGAATTCGGGAATTCGTGCGCGCGGGAAAAAAACTGAGCTGCGATACCGTGGGAATTATATATATAACTCGAGAAGTTCACAAACGACTGCGTTAGGTTCTCCTCATCAGATCGGCATTCAACCGATCGATTTCACAGGATATGAGAAATGGTACGTTTTATTGTTGAGATGAAGAGCAGGAATGCATTTCCGAAGCTATAGAGATATTTTTTTCGATATTGTTATTTTTCCAAGGTTATCGCTATTTTAAACCACGCATTCGCTCCTTGCATTCCACCCTGTGTTTGTTCTGTTGCATATGGAATTTCCTGTGATGTCATTATTCGAATTTTATAGTTACTATTATTTATTCGTGTGCTTAAGTTTTTAATGCAAATTTTCACTGAGAAATTGCTTGTTTAACATAAAAATGTTTTGGAATCTGGTGAGAGTATTGGACTACTGCATATATCCATAATGGTTTTCTGATGCATAATAGCTGGGGATAAAACATAAAAAAGAGCCTTCAAAACTTCGAGAACCGCTTTTTTAAATTCCTCTTTCCCCTTTTATTACCATTTCATTGTATCAAAGAGGAAAGTAAACTAATCTTAAAACTTTAGTCATTAATGAAGTGAAAGATATCAACTTTTTTTATGCATCGGTAGTTTCTTCGTGAAATGTGGGAGTAAAATTATGGGGATTATTTCGATATTTGTTCCCGAAAGAAATAAACTTTAAACCGATTGAACTTTCATCCAATATTTATAAATTATATGAATATTATAAAAATTTATTTTATGCTTTCATATAACTGTTGAGCTATCCAATACGTGCATTTCACATTTTCAGTTTCAGTCCATCTTAAATTATAAGTGACCCCTAATATCTATTCTTAATTTATGACAAGTTGTTCTAACAGAAAGCTCGAGGCGTAAAAGCTTTGTCAGCAATTTTAATACAAGATTAGAAACATACGCATAAAATATGTCCTGGATAAATAAAACTACGCTGTAACCTACAGTGAATACGTATGGTTACGGCAGAACTCGTTGCTTTATCTTATAACAAACGCATACGTATTATATTTAACGAATGATTATATAAAAAGGAGTTTTTATAAGTAACTTTTATATAGATAATACTTTAACAATCATTAACTTAATTTGATTTACAATAGCTTAGGTTACATTATTTACATTGAATTTCGGTGAAGCTCGAAGTCTTTCTATTTCTGTCCTTTAGTTACGGACATCCCAAATAACTTAGTTGTACTTTAGTTCCGAGATCTCCATCCCATCAAGAGATCTCACTTGAGAAAGGGTGATATGGACGTGACAATGGTGGATTTAATAAAAACCTTTTAATCGCATTTTAAATGAAGCATCTTAATTCCATATTTATACTATATATTCATGCTATGTTAAGTTAAATATTGCTATCGGTGGTCACGGGTGTAAATTCACGAAATATTTCTCGTTTTTTATATAATGCAATTCAATGTAAGTAATTTTACTAAATCCATCACAATGGAGTTTCCCTTCACGACGAACGATTTACTTATAAAAAGTGCAAAGTTTTCTTGTTCGAAAGAAATCTGTGCGTCATTTCGACGCGTGTTTGGAAATCGACGGTAGGAGAATACATTTTCACTCTTTTAGGCTTTTTCGGTTCAAGTCCCAAGACTGTGCGATTGTTTTCGATAATATCAAAGTGCAAATCAAATATATGCTGTACCGATTTCCATATTATTCAAGTTCCGGAATTAAACGGTCATAGAATCGAACTCGGGCCGTTATATTACACGTTGTTTATCCATATGCTTCTTTGCATGCCTTTATATTTTAAATCGAAAGAATAATTTCAATAGATTCAGCCGTTTTCGAGTTATTCGGCATTCTTTGAATACAAGAGCACAACTATACAAATTACCAAATAGCTGTTAATATAAAAGTTATTTAAAAATCATAATGTAGGCCGCCTGTTTTTCAAATATTATTTTTTTCGATTCGAAAACGAGTCGTAGGTACTTTCTTTTCTGTGACTTGGGAGCCACGATCACCTTGACTGGGCGCGTACGCTTGAGAAAAACTCTTTAAGTAGGATTTTTTTAACCCGAAAAATTATCTTAGCCACTTTTTTCGAAGAGCTTCATCATACCCGGATAGCCTCGCAGTAGAATTAGGTAATAACAGGTAATAACAGTCATTCTTAAAGTAGCTCTGTTGCATTATTGGCACTTCGACGACCTAAAAGTTTCCTGTCCTAACTCAACTTTTACGGAACACCAGTTAACTAAGGCGTTGAGACGTAATTTTATAACGCAACCCGTCGGTGTGGAGCCCCCGAGCAAAAGAGGCATCAAAGAAGTGAACGTTTGCACCGCCAAACGCCTTTAATTGGGACAGAGACACCGTGTGCGAGTTCGCAACCCTGGTCGTAAAGCCGGCTTTAAAGAATGTTAAGGTTGATACGCTATAAAAGGGTTTTCAAGAGCGTTAACTCAATCTTTCGCCCCCACACACGTATATTACGTCGAATCCAATATCCATTTCCACCATATTCGTCTTAGGTGGTTAAGATTTTTTAAAACTTACTCATATGGCTTTTCAATGGTGTAAATTAAAGTGAGGCGGATAACGGAGTAGGCATAGATGTGGATATATGAAGATTTTAACCTTTTTGTTTGTCAACGCCTCCGTTAACATCATCATTACCCGAAGACATTACATTACATTTCGTTTTGATTTCCCTTTTTAAATGATTTGCCTTTTTAACGTGATTAGCATGTTTTCTTGAAAGAAGAAAGTGGTAATGTGATCACTCTGTCTGTTACAATCACCTTTTTTGTTTAAAGATATATTAGGAAAAATCTTTTCTTTTATCGATATATGAATTTTCCACCAATTGAATTTTCCCGGCACTACGTAGATTTTTCTTTTAGGTGTCTTCAAATTCGGAAAATCTTTGAATTGGCTTTCTAGCCAAATTGCTGAAGCTAGAGGAGTGAAGTTCTCACATATAGGAAGGTCTATATTCGAACTGTACGGGATTCCCCCTTCCCAAAGGAGGAGACAAATTAATTTTTTGTACTTGATGGACTTTTTCAAAAAATCCTTCTGATGTGGGTTAATGGTAAAATTCAATTTTTATGGTGTTTAAATTCCACAAAATTTCCAAATTACGTAATTAGATAATTCCAAAAATAAGAAATAAGTGCTCTATAGTTTTCTACTCGATTTATCTGGAACTTTTCAACATAAATAGAGTTTGGCCCAAACTCTAATTGGTTTAATTCCCAAACTGTTTTGGAATTAAACAAATTATCGCCGATAGAAACATGCAAAATAAAATTAATAATTCTTAAAACGCAGAAAATAATTTATAAAAAATCTATAATTTTCGACAACATCCAAAAATATATAGAAATTTCAAGAAAATCTTTGGATGATTAAAATTTGCGAAAGAAAATGAAAATTCAAAATATAACAGGACGTTCCATTCGTTTCGGCTCCTAAACCCAAATCCGTAGGGCACGAGGAATTGCCAAACAAACGTGTCTCGACGAAAAGACCATTTTTAAGCAACCTCCTTATTAAGCTTATTTGGAATCGGTCCAGTATTTAGGAAGGTGTTGCTGAGTTGTACATAACTAAATTTGCAGTTAAATCCAATTTTGTACATGTACCTTTGAGTGGAAAGTCGTGGATGTTCTCTTAATTTTCTCGAGTAATAGTATCTTGCTAATCAGGGATTAACGAGAGGGGAGATACGCGAGGAGAATATTTCTTGTTTCTTTACGTCTTAAGAAACAAACGATATTTTTGCAACAATTGATCGACATGATACAAAGGCCATGTTCACGAATTTTTCAATTTTTCAAAACTTTTGCACGACGCTTTTTTCAGCCGATTGCTTCTACTCCTGGGCACAATAAAAAATTGGCGGCGTTTTGTGGCCCTAATAGTTCATTGAAGCTTCATTTAAAATTTTCTGTCACTGCGTAGCCAGCGAAAATACAGTTGTCCCTCCCCAACCGCAGGAGTTACTTTCCTGACAACCTACAGTTGACAAAATCTCGACTGGGGAGAGCCAGAGCTTATGGGAAATTAGGGGTTAGGAGGAGTGTTCCCTGAGAGACATACCTAAAGTCAGGCGCGCAACCAGGGGGGCTTAGTCCTTCCCCCAAAACGCTAAATTTTCTGGCTTAAGAACTTTAAACTCGAAGATTTTGTATTAACCAGATATGTAGGTACCTACTCAGGAGGAGCCTCCTGCCTGTAGTTGAGGGAACCCCAAAGTGTACAAATGTTTGGTGGAATATTTTTTGTAAGAATTGAGCCCCCCATGAGAAAATCCTGGGTGCGCGCCTGCCTAAAGTTCTATAAAGTACATTTCAAAATATTGAAAATAAGAATGCTATAATGGTATAATATGGTAGAGCAGCCCATGTTGACGCCGTCCGCCTGACCTTACGCTTCATATTCTTCCTTCGGACCTCCTCCACACGACTAAGTCGTGGTCTTATTAGGAGCTAAAAATTCTCTTTCTTATCGTACATATGTCTCTCCTACTGGTAAAGACTTGTTGGCAAGTGGCTTCTTCAATGACATAAACTTTAATATTAGTAAAATTAGCCAACTAGTCAGAGAACTCAAGACTGGATACCGCGTTTGGCAAAGCCAGGTACAGTTTTTCAATCGTTGATACTCAAAATCGCGGTTGGCGAGGGGCTGCTGCACCTATTATTTTGTCAAATTTATGTCGAAAATGTTGGTTTTTTGATAATTCTAATCTACCGATGGTACTGCTGTAATACAGATGTTGAATTGAATTATTAGTTCGTTCAGAGTGAAAAGATAAGAAAAAATGACTAAACAAAATTTTAATCTCCCGCTCATTCCCATCCACTTAGCTTCAAAAGAATTGTTTCTAATATTATTTTTACGAAATTGTTACGTTGATTGCTCTTCGATAAAACCCTGTATCATCTCACTTGTTTTCTTATTTATATATCTTCCTACTCTTTTCTGCACCACATCTAAATGCCTAAAGCTTCAAATCTGCGCCCTTTTTTGATTCAAAGAACCGTTCCACATTACACTACATAGTCTCTAGTGCATGTAAACATATAAACAGTAATCTATATTCATACATGCATCCACACACTTATGACAACGAATCGCCTTAAATGAAACAATTTCTCGAATGTCAATTCGCGTAATTGTTTGGCGTAGCCTTGGCATTTCCTTGGGAGATGAGGGATACCACCAATTGCACGAATGGAGAGGGGGAAATATACCACGGTGGCGAAGGCGTCTTTACGGCGTCATGAGTATTTTCAATTCCGGTCAGTTTCTTTTCGTTTTCATGCGCACTCTGTGAAAACTACCATTAAACTTAATGCTTGGAAAAAACGACGCGGAAGTGAGAAGAACGTAATATCCAAGAAGCAAAGGATAGTAATTTTGTGCAGTTAAAATGTTTTTATCAGCAATTCAGTATTTATATCTCACAATCAGTGAAATACCGCTTTCAAATCCTCTACGAAATGATTTACCTCAAGTACTAACCCTAACGAACAACAGGTTACGGAATGTTATTGCTCTAATTCTTTCTAAAGAGGTTAATTTTGAGTCATCGTTCGGGATTTTTTTTCATTTTCCCATAATTTTTCGACGGTCATATAAAAAGAAATCTGTAACATCGCGGAGGTCAAGGGTGCTTATGGGTAATAATCTTCAAGGAAATGCTTTCTCTGTAAGAAGTTTTGTTGGATTGCCATTATGGCAGTTAATTAGTGCAGCTAACTTTAATAGCCATGAAACGGATGCATAAATCATGTGCCCCTTTCAACTACAATGTATTCGTCATCAACGGTGACTCGCCGGCATAATTATGAAGCGTTTTTTTCCTGATGATTATATGATAATATTTTCGCTATTTTTTCTCTGGCAGTTAATTCATGTAATCGTTTTTATATAAAAACTTTTTAGATATGTGCTTGTTGACTTTTAAGCGAAAAATCTTTATTAATGAATTTTACAACCACGCGATAAAGTTGCATGTAAATGACGGGAAAACGATATCATTGTATTACGCTGGAAGAATTTTGATGTTAATAATTATCGTAAAAATTAAAATGACACAATAGTTAATGTGAATCGACATCAATATGAAGTTTTTAAATACACCATGAAAAACTTTTTCCAGAAATTAAATTAACTTAGGATCAATTTTTGCCGTTTGCTGGCTGTGAAAATGTGATCCAAATTGTACGATGAAGAGTCACAGGAAAGGGAATAGCCTTTCTTACAAACTACATTAAGGAACGAAAAAACAAAAGGTCTACCTAAATTACGCATTCACTAGAGAGCTATAAATTGGGGGAAATCAAAGATCTCCTTCGATGCAAATGGAAATCTTATTTTCTCATACGTGAAGAGTTTCAAATCATTGACGTTACTAGGAACACTCAAATGTCAGTTGTACTCAGCAACCTTTTATTGTTCTGAAAATGAAAAATTTCGCTTCCTCTTTAGATAACCTATCTGAACTTCAACATAGCAACTCCTTCCAAAATCTCACATGTTAATCTTTGACCCCTAAAAGATCTCAATGCTCTTTCTCCTCATCGGGGGATTCATATCGAGACATTATCACAGTTAAATCGGCATAATTCCCTCAATTAATGCGTTCATTTCTATTCAGTGCCTTAATCTCAGCATCTTCCTATCCTTCGAATCGAACTCCGCCTTAAATTCTTCGAAGGCTTTTCAGTTACTTGTCCTCAAGGCTTCTCTTCAGGCACTTGGTTGTCATCAAGGTAAAGAGTTTTCACAAGGCTTATAAGCCTGAGTGTTTTTTGCATGGCGGAATAATTTACTCAACTCAATTTTCATTAGAGTCCGGGAGATATCTCTATGATTTATTGAGTAGTAAATCATCCCACCATTACAATAAACGGATCGTAATTACTCATCGAGTTTAAGAAAATGCTACCTTTCTACGTTCTTAGTAATTTTATTTAATCTGGGAAATGGAAGTGTTTTTGTTTCAAGGCCTAGTAATTTTTTGTATTTACTTACGAATATGTTTTCATTAGTTGGCATAGTTTACCTACAGATCTGATGACGTTAGTCGTATTTTTTCTAAATGTATCAAAAAAGTAATTTTAATGGCTGGGATAAAGATAACACGCGATATAAAACCGTAATGTAAGGGCCAAGGATAGCCGAACTCTTACGGGATGTTCTTGTCAGTTCATTGATATTTTTTCTTCACACGAGGCTGAAGAGGACCACTTTGTGGTCAAAATACGCATTCGTCGATAAGGATTAATACTTAGCACAAAATTTGTAAAAAGATGAATATTTTTTTCATATGGTAGGTATTTTAGAAAATCATCTGAGAGCAGTGGCGGATCCAAGGGGAGGGGGGGGGGGGCGATCGCCCCCCTCCCTGGATATTCTTTAGGGGTAGCAAAAGGGGAAACCGAGAGAGTTTTCATGCTGCAGGAGGTTTTCTCCAATAGGCTTCACTGTGATAATTATCATACTATTTATCGTGTATCATGTTTTATTAATAGAAAATAATTTTTACCAACATTTAGTGTACAAATTAAAAATATCCTCCATCCCCATGGAAAAATAGTCAATAATCGCTCCCCCCCCCCCCCCCCCCCCCTCCCCCTTGGGAAGTTTCTAGATCCACTCTTGTCTGATTGTGAGAGTATTGAAATACTTGTCAGTGAATTGGAATGCTATGAATGCGAGAAGTGTATAAAATAATCCGAAAATCACTGATACTGTTGCCTATAATTAATCACCCAGCTTCACGACCACGAAATTAATTTCGAAATGGCGAATACATTTTGTCAAATGATCCGTCACATAAAACGATTGTCACTAGCTGCCGAAATAATTTGTGCTTAAGAAAACTTTCCGTAATTTGGATCGGGGCTTCTTACATACTATCATTAATTACACCGGCAATTAGTACGACATCTTAAATTCAACCTCCTTCGACGAATGATTTCACCTCTCTAGCATAAACATTACGGCGTCATGCAGCGTGGCGGATTAGGCACACGAGAAACCACCTTCGAAGCATTTGACCGTAGAAGCTGTTTCTAGTTTCGCATTTATTGGTTTGTGGGTCAGTAAAGGATAAGATTATAAATGCCAAGTTGTCATCGAGATTACGACTTCGCAGTCACTAGCGTAAATTGAATCATATCTCCGTGCGGAGAAATTTGTGATTCAATGGGTTTACGTCTCGAATAACGCTGTGGGTGGTATATGACGTGATGCAATACATTCCAAAGTTATATTTTTATTGTCGAGTCGATTGAGGAAAACAAATAAAAGCTTTTAGGAATGTTTGTCAATGAGAGTTCTCTCATCGGCAGAGAATTTATTACCGACCTTGGTATAAGGGTGGTTAGGTAGTTTGTTTCCCAATGCCGCATGATCAAATCCTGCGAGGTCATTATTTTGCGTGTTCGTCTTTGTTATCGCTGAGATACTCTTTGTAAAAGGCTATTAAGTGCTATCCATGAGCAAGTTGAAAATAAATAAAAATAAATCAGAATGACAAAATGGAAAATTACGAAATTCCCAAAAATATCGTTCCATTGATATTTCCCTCTTTTCCGTATCAGTACCCCATAAGAGAAACAGTGCAGTAAATTATAAAATAGCATCTTAAAACTATACAATATCAAGATACGAAGAATAAAAGGAGCCCGAATAGAAATATATATTTTAGATATAGAAAAACTTCAGTTATTTTCTGAATCGACTCGTAATAAATTTTAAAGACAAAATTACTGGACTTTTCTTTTAAATTACGGAATACAGTATTTACTAGCCTCACTTTTCCGCACGATTTTTTTACGCTAAAACAAGGGTGAGGCAAATACGCGATTTTTTCATATCGTATGAAAGTGGCCATATCGTAAAAAAGTCTTATTTTAATTCAGGCGTGACAATGACGCGAGTAAATATGGTATATTAGGAAAAGTAAATGATTCGAAAATACATAACGCGAGCATGCAGGCGAGTGAAGCGATCTATCACTTTGTGTTAGACCCCACAATGGGACAGGGACGGAACCCCTAGAAAATAAAAATATAAATTTTATCTTTTTTCCTGCCGGTGGTATTTTTAACAGCACATTACGAAATTTAGAAATCAGTCCAGATTACCATCTCGCAATCTTCTACCGCGATAATATAAAGTACATGTCTCTCCGTCGCTGAAGAAGGGCGTCAGCCCGAAAGCTCCATATTTGTGTTGTTTTTGTGTTTTTCGTGTGTCTTCAGCACCCCCAGCGGCTTTCCAATCTAGATAAGTGGCCACTGGGCTTCCTCCAGCATCTTGTTGCCACCTTTATATTACCTTTCCTTTTCTTTAAGCATTTATATATATATATATATAAATACTACGGAAGAGGAAAGGTAAGTAAGGATATGTAGGGCAACTAGGTGTTGAAGGAAACCCAGTGAACACCTACCGGAAGTAGAGCCGCTGGGGTGTTGGAGAGACACATTTGTAGAGGTTAGAGCTTTCGGGATGATCCCTTCGTCAGCACAAGAGAGACACAACTATATATAAATATATATATATATCCCTTCCAACTGCCTCAGTTCACTGCCTCAAAGTCGACGGAAGGGTGTAAACGGAGGCTAAAGGGCGAAGAACAGTGGTGTCCTCGGACACCGGTAAGTTCAACCATGCTGTGAACTTTCTGCAATATCTCCGGCCAAAGTGAAAGAGGTGCTCACCAACC
Organism: Uropetala carovei; assembly: GCA_036926305.1. Classification (NCBI taxonomy): domain Eukaryota; kingdom Metazoa; phylum Arthropoda; class Insecta; order Odonata; family Petaluridae; genus Uropetala; species Uropetala carovei. The sequence continues at coordinate 3,871,703 of JAXCHB010000035.1, forward strand.
CGCTCTGGGCCAGCGTGGTGTTTTAAGGCCCACAATCCCCCCATGACATGTACACCCATAAAAAACGGCCCTCATTCTCCGGAGGCTGGATTGCCTCTGACCGTGGCAGTGGTCAGGAACAAGGCAGGAAGGCAGAGGGTGCTAAGAATCCCCGGAGGTTAAACGCCCTCTGCCACTCTTTCTCATCCTTACCCAATTCCTTTAACCTCAACCTAACTACCTTTAACTGCCGGACTTTGTCCAGTGAAGATAAACTTCAAGAGCTCCAAGAACAACTGGAGAAGATCAAGTGGGACATTTTAGGACTTAGTGAGGTGAGAAGAAAAGGTGAAGGCCTATTGGAGTTGAAGAGTGGACATATTTTTTATTAGAGGGGAACTGACACAGGAAGAACAGGAGGTGTTGGATTCATCATCAACAAAAAATTGAAGAATAATATCGTGGAAATGGAAAGTTCATCCGAGCGGGCAGCTAGACTAGTGCTTCAAATAAATAAAAGATATCAACTTCAAATAGTCCAAGTTTATGCGCCAACGTCATCATACTCGGATGAGGAAGTGGAAGATTTCTACCAAGAAGTTGGAGAACTGCACGACAAAGGAAGCTGCCATCTAAAAGTGGTCATGGGTGATTTCAATGCCAAGGTAGGAGAACAAAAGGAAGACGACAGCGCAGTTGGAAAATGGGGCTATGGAGACAGAAATGAACGAGGGGACCGACTTGTAGACTTTGCTGAATGTACTAGTCTATATATAATGAACACTTTCTTCAAAAATAATCCCAATAGAAAATGGACCTGGAAAGGACCCAATGGTACCAAAAACGAAATTGACAACATACTAGTCAATAAGAAGCAATTGGCTGAAGACTGTTCCGTCCTCAACCAGTTTAAAACTGGAAGCGACCATCGCTTGGTAAGATGCAGAATAAAATTCAACTCAAAGTTAGAAAGACAGAAGCTTTTAAAGAAACCTAAGTCTATTATCAACACGCAGGTGCTAAAAGAACGAAAAGAAGAATTTCAGCTCCAACTGAAAAATCGATTCAGTGCACTGGAAGACCAAGAAGTTGAATCCCAATTTATAGAGATACTCAAGGAAACGGCTGAAGAAATAGGAGGAACAGTTAAAACAAAGCCAGAGAAAAAGTTGACAAAAAACAAGACTGCTGATGGAAAAAAGAAGGAAAATGTTAATTACTAATGATCCTAAAGAAATGATCCATTTTGCAGAACTAAACAAAACTATAAGGAAGTGCATCAAGGAAGATGTGAAAAAATATAATTATGAGCTAATCGAGAAAGCCATAGAAAACAATAGAAGTTACAAGAAAATGAAGCAACATCTCTCGATCGGAAAGAGACAGCTGATGGCCTTGATGCTAGAAGACGGCTCCATAACCCATAGTAGGAAACTGATCCTGAAACGGGTACAAGAATTTTACACCAAGCTGTATGAGGATCCTCTAGGAAATGATGAAGTAAATGATGATGCAAACATGCCCACCGAAGAGGTCCCAGGTATCCTTCCGGAAGAGGTGGGACACGCAATCAGAAGTATGAAGAATGGAAGAGCATCTGGAATGGATGGTATCACAGCGGAAGTATTCAAAGCAATGGGTAATCATACGGAAACAATTCTCGCTAAGATTTTTAATTCCTGTCTGAGGAAGAAAAAGATACCAGAAACATGGAACCACGCATGTATTATCCTTCTGCACAAGAAAGGTTCCAAAGAAGACTTGAATAACTACAGACCGATCAGCCTACTCCCAACAGTCTACAAAATATTCACCAAAATACTCACTATGCGTCTTCAAAACCATCTTGATGCTGCCCAACCCAGAGAGCAAGCTGGATTTCGCAGTGGGTATAGCACGATGGACCACATCCAAGTCGTGAGAGAGGTAATCAGTCGGACCAACGAGTATGAATTACCTCTATGTATGTGCTTTATCGACTACGAGAAAGCATTCGACTCTGTCCGAACTTCGTCGGTGTTACGTGCACTAAAGAAACAAGGAGTAGAAGAAACGTACATAACCTTGATCAAGAATATCTACGAAAATGCGACAACATCTGTCCAGCTGCATGAAGAGACGAGTGCCTTTAAGGCCGAAAAGGGAGTGAGACAAGGAGATACTATGTCCCCTAAGTTATTTACAGCAGCTCTAGAGGAAGTATTCAAAAGGCTAGACTGGGAGGAAAAAGGCATAAAGGTAAATGAAGAATATCTGAGTCACCTGCGCTTTGCAGATGATATCATACTGTTCGCAGGAAACCCAGAAGAGCTCCTTAGAAGAACTGAAGAGCTTGAGCAAGCAAGCCGAGAAGCTGGACTTAAGATGAATCTTAATAAAACAAAGGTTATGTACAACTCCTTCACAAATTCTGAGAAGATACATATCAACGGAGCAGAACTTGGAGAAGTAACCAGCTATGTTTACTTAGGTCAACTCATCACTACTGATGGTTCGCTTCTTGGAGAAATCAACCGGAGAGTGAAGATGGCATGGAGTGGTTTTGGCAAGAATGCGAACATCTTTAAATCAAATATTCCAGTCTTCCTAAAAAGGAGACTGTATGACCAATGTGTTCTGCCTGTTCTGACATATGGTTGTGAAACATGGACCATGAATGCCAGAATGATACAGCGCCTGCAAACAACGCAGAGGGGCATGGAGAGATGCATGTTAGGGATCACCCGAAGAGACCGCAAGAGGAACGACTGGGTAAGAAAGAAGACGGGAGTCTGTGACGTGATTAGAAGAGTGAAGGTGTTAAAATGGCAGTGGGCGGGCCACATTGCTAGAAGAAATGACCAGCGTTGGACGTCCAGTGTCATCGAATGGATCCCAAGAAACATCAAGAGACCAAAAAGAAGACCGAAAGACAGGTGGGACAGAGAGCTTGTTAAGTTCTTGGGGCAAACTTGGAGGAGGGAGGCAGTTGACAGAGAAAACTGGAAGAGTCTGGGGGAGGCCTTCGTCCGTCAGTGGACTGAAAAAGGCGGATGATGATATATATATATATATATATATATATATATATATATATATATTATATTATATATATATATATATTATATATATATATATATATATATATATATATATATATATATATCGACTTCCCGCATCTATATTTTCCCGCAAAAATATCGATGGACACACTCGAAACGGGAATACACCCGTGTCAATCACGCTCCAGCAAACACGCGCGTCTTACTAGTAGTCGACAGACCGCTGCACAAATCTTCGAAACGCCGCGCCGTCTCGAGCGATTTCCTGCCTCCCTTCCGGCAACAACCGTTCGCGAAATACCGGCGCACGTTAGAGATAAAAAAAAATTACAAACCGAAAGACTTCTCCGTTACGCAATTAACGCTCCCAAAAACTGACGTACGTAATGACTGACTCGACTCTTTTGGACCAGAAAACTTTCCCAACAGGATGGAAAAATCTCCAACCTGTCTCGGTTAGGTGGGCATTTCCTTCTCATTTATTCTCTCTCTCTCACTCTCTCTCTCTATCTATTTCCTCCCATACCCCTCCTTCTGACAAGACCCCGCACCCCTGGGTCGGGCGTTAGAAACATGTCGAACTTGTTATTTATTTTATCGACGTGTTTTTTTTTTTTTTTAGCGAGACGGAAAAGGAAGGATCGTTCTTACGAACTCACACACACACGGAGGAAGAATTTTTCCCTGAGCTATACGAGGATTACGAGCGAACCTTTCTTGCTTTCTTTCTCACGATAGTATCCGTGGCAACCGGGCAGAAAGGGGTTTAATTAGGACCGAGAGAACCTCCTTTTAGCAGGTCTTGCCGGGAAGGAGATCGGAACGCGAGCGAGAGGTAGAGGATAGAGAGAGAGGGAGAGAGAGAGGGAGATGGACAATTGAAAGGATGCAAGACATGGACCACTGGCTGTCTGTCTATCCGGGGCAATTAGGGAGAGGGACAAAAGAGCGATGATGTCGGCAGGAATCGAAGGAATTGAGTAACGTTTGCGTTTCCTCAGATCATAGCACGCTCTTTGAGTGTTACGGTTGCAGGGAAAAAGATCTCTTACATTCAACAGATGGTAATTAAAGAACGGAACTATAGGCGACAATGTTAGCAGTTTATCTCTCAACCACGAATTTGTGTATCGCTCAGGAAAAAGAAAATATCGGTCCCCCAAAGTTAAGATTTTCTCGTAGCATTTATTGAATTTTTTAAATGTATGGATGTATTTAGGAAGATTTTATGTTAAAAACACTGTTCAATATTTTAAGGAACTTTTAAAATTACCGAGAACTCCATGGATATTTGTAGAAAATTTAAATAAATACACTGTGTCTTCAGAGTTATTAGAGAGTTTCCCTATGAGTATAGGCAAATTTAAGATTTTTTCCACTGAAACTCTTTTCAGCGATTAATTATAGTAATTGCAATTTTCTTAGTTTTTCTGCCAGGTAAAATAAGCCAGTAATTAATCTGCTCGAGGCTAGGGACGTTTCCAGACTTCGCGGAGTTATCCAGGTTAATTTCAGGACGATGGAATTGTCTGAAACTTATTATTTTTCAAAATTATCAATTACAGCAAAAGAAGATAATTTTGCGGGCAAATTTGAGACAATTTCTTTATAACTGAGCAATGATTCTCATTTGATTGCGCTATATTTTATATTTTTTGCAAAGGACAAAACACACCGTTCAGTATTTACTACAGATTTTGACATGTGTCACTGAAAGATGTCATAGAAGGAAGAATGTTAGGAAAGAGGCAAAGAGTTAGGAAGAGGATAGGTACATTACATTCGTTGAAAGAAGGGACGCGATAAGAGAATTTTAAGAGAAAGGCTTTGGATAGTGGTGTGTGCCTAAAACCTACCGGAAGGTAGAATTACTTTGTATTGTTTGACATGTGTTAGCAAGGTTCTATGAAGAAATAGAGGACTATTCACTAATGAATATCTACTTAAGTAAATAGAAGTTGAAAACTTGTCGTGAAACCTGATTGTATTTTTTTGTATCATTCATAAAACTTGAAAATACAATTAAATCTGAGAATTTATTATCAGCGGTGCGTTCAATATTAATGTGCTGAGAAAGGTATCTTTGTTATCTTTGAGTCGATAATGCGTCTCACATTTGTCTACTTTCTTTTTATAGAAACATGTTTAATTTCAAACTCAGGCGCACTTCATCCAATCGTCCCAATTTGGAGCTCTCATTTCGGCTTCTTAATCCTTTTATATAAAGAAACTAGATTCAAGGCCTCTTTGAGAATTTTGCTTATGAAATTTTGATAACAAAAAGTTCCTACGTTCCATTTGATTTTTTCGTCCTGTAATTTTCTTATTTTCGTTCACCCGTTATTTGGATCTTTGTAGCCGTCGGCATCCTATCTGAGGCCTATAACAAAATCCGGAATGATAATTATAACCTTCTGTTCTCACTTTTTATAGCAATACGCAACAGCGGTATATTTGCAGCCATTTTCTTTCGGAAAAGTTTATATTCGTTTTATTGGTTTTATCCAGATCTATGGCATTCAAACGTTAATCGTTCTCAAGGACGCTATTAAGATTATCATAACTGATGATTTGACCTTAATAAAAGTGAAAATATAAATACAGGAAAGCAATTGTCTACCGAGGGAATCTATCTCTTTCATATTTGAAATGAAAAAAAAAACTGAATTTTCAAGGATTTCTCGGTTAACATCTCCAAAATGTGATTTTAAGATTTGAGAAAGGCTAACTATCAAGGCCAGTTATTGCGATTATCTTTCTTCTCGAATGTTTTCGCACTGCTGTTCGTGATAAAATTACTCAGGTACATGCAGAAATGGATTTGAATTTCTGTTGGAAGCCGTAGAATGGCTGTAAATATTTTCATCAAGCAACTTCGTTTTAGCATTTATTTAATGGAAAAAATAAAATTTAAATAACTACTCATTTAATGGATATTTTATTTATTTATATTGATATACGAATTATTCAGAGATTCAAAAAATAATATTTTAAAAAATAGAGCGTTTAAGATATAGGTTTTCATTCTGTTTCGCAATTTCGTGGTGAAACTACCAGATACAGAAAAAAAAAACGCTCAGTAGCAGTAAAATTCGGCTTAACAGTCGGCAATGCTTGATAGAGTTTCTCCATTCTTTAAGTACGTTTTCCATTATTTGCCTCAATTACTTTGAACTCTTTATCTACGCTTAACTCCTGAGATTCTTTTGCTTTTGGCGTGGTGAATAATGCAATGCATTTCTGCAATTTCAATCCTTACCTTTTGCTGCACGTGAATATCGTTTATTAGCTTCGTTACCTGAAATTTAAATTAATTTTGTTACACCTTGTCTTCCACTGTTAAAGTACTAACACCCAAAATAAAATCCAAGGAATTTTGCTGAACTTTGTGGAAATTGTTACTCATATTAACAAAGAAATAACAACTTTGTTAAATTAAACAATTTTTTATTTCACGATTACTTTCGTAATTGTAATTTTACCTGTAATCAATCGACAATTATCGTAAATTTTTAATTTTAATTTTTCAAATAACAATCGAGTACTCGAACAAAATTACCCGGGTACTCGAATACTCGAACAATCGAAGAAAACGCCTAGTACCCGGGTAACCGGTACTCGATATTGGAATCACTAAATCTGTCCCATCTAAGGCCCTTCTCTTCATCTTCTCATACCCTATTCCTTTTTTTAATTCATATAATATACATGTATAATTACGTTTGACTCTTTAGTAGCACCCTTCTTTCTATGACTTCCTTCAGTAGACCGTTTCTTTTTATAATCTGACCACCCATTTCTTATGTCTTTCTCTTATTCCTTTAATTAAGTTCCTCTTCCCCTTCTGTATTGTAAACTTCCCCATATGTTTTTCTCTCGGTCCATCTGATTTTCTCCAGTCAACGTATTATCCATATCTCAAAAACTTTAACACTGAATACAATATGAAAAAGGTTCCCTCCTGTAGAGTTTAACTCGAGTGACTTTTCACCGCGGGGAGTACTATATTTGTGCGTTTTTTACCGAAATTAAGACAAGGGCTATATAATTTTACCCTTTTAAAGGTGTTTCAGCTTCGTGAGCGGTTTTCAAAGAATTACCAATGGCCAAGGAAATATAGGTAAATCTTATTGAGTCATTACTCCTGCATATGATAATAAGTAGCGTAATCTCTAATGAGCGAAAATAGTTATGCATCCAAGCGTTAACAAAGATTTTAATGTTTTGGGTAGCTGCGCATCAACTTTTTCTCAGACTTTAAAAAAGAAGCTTCCACAAGTGATTCGATAGTTTATTCAACAAGGATTAATATCCGCTGCATTGCACAATCATTTGAAAGTTTACGCTTTTACCTTTAATTCAAGTGTGTGATAAACGCTGGGAGATGCATTCCTTTTCATTTGATTTTGAAAAATTTTATGACCATAGAATCACTTAATAAGTTCTGCGCAAAAGGTTTCTATTAACGTTATTAGACGTTTTTATTGATGCTTATACAAGTTCACGGAGTTAAGACTCCGTCTAATTTGTCGTTGTCTACAAATCTGATTTTGGGCATACTCACAAACTGTTCCGTTCATCTTCAAAGCAACGTCAGATTTATTCGCAGGACGTCGATAAGCTTTCTAAAGCTAAAGATTTAAAATAGTCGCAAAATTGGATTTAAACAAACTTCTTGCAACCTTAGGTTTGGCTTATATCAATAATTGCATTAAGTTTTTTTTCAAGATTCCAATGGATGTAGTTGTTAATAGCTCAAATTATATCGGTTCAATATAATTGCATTATTTATATGTATTCTAAAAATTCGCACCTTTTTCTTGAAAGCGGTTTCAAGAATATCGGCAATGACAAAGAGAAGAACATTTTCTGCAATAATATCTCTGGTCCCCATTCTCCGTATCTTGTTTTTGTGGCCCTAGACGATCGACCTTATGGGTTCTTGACCTACGCAACATATTTGGACAATCAAGGCGGAAAGTTTTCGCTGCCTTTATTGTCACGTTGCCAACGCAACCCCGTCGCAATCCGATCCTCTGATGAGGCCGCCGCTAACCGCACTTGGGTGTTATACCAATAGATGTGTCAATCAGTCGTGTCCGTCTGGCTCGATGCGAAACTAAATTTAAGAATGCATTTTAATCAGGGCGCTGTGTGGTGTCGGAAACATACGCCCCTTCCTCTCTTCCTAGCAAACTTTTTCAACCTCAACCCCGCCTTTTTAACCTTTTTGTCGTTTATATGCTACATGAACAAATATTGCGTAATTTGCTTGTAAGTTTGTTCGAAAGGTAGAAAATGAATTAATAAATTCAAATTACTTGAATAGTATCATTGCAAAATTGTTTAGGAAATCAATGGAAATGATTGTATAAGAGTCATATTTAATATCAATTACTAGAATAATAATATCACGCAATTAAGACAAGTACAAGGTTTAAAAACTGAATATACGGGACATAGCACTGAAAACTAGTAAAAAATCTCGGAAAATCGGCACGTCTGCTCAGCCTAATCTCACACCTTTCTACCAGCCTCGTTAGAGGTATTTATTTCGCGAGTTCACATCCTATCGTGCGCAGGAACTGAATAGTATTATTCAAACCATTGGAATGCTTCAATAGAGAGTTATCGTATGCCCAAGATGAAATTGGCACAATGCGTGTCTCCAATACCCATAAAAAGGTTATGAAAACTAGAAGTTATATTCATGTATGGTAGATTCGTTTAGAATCTAATTTTGGAGTTTGCTGATGACGGCTGATTGTGTAGCCGAAATGCACGTCTTGTTTTTATAAACCTTTTCATGGCTCTTAGGCATGCATAATGCATCATATTGCCAAGAATTTGTGCTTATAAGCTTGTGGATGATCAAACAAATACATGAATGAATAAAACTCCCCCTCAACTGCTTTCCCCGCTTCTTTCTCCGCTCTATCCTCCTACTTTCCCAACCTCCCCCTCTCCTCTTTCTCACCTCCTCTTATGACTACAGTTCCTTTCCATTACCTTCCCCACCCTGATTCTAACTGTAACGTGCCGCTTCGGGTGTGCTTGCGTGCTTTAATAGGGTTATGACGCGCGACACTAGTTTTAGGAGCGTGGCGATCTGCGATTGGCCAAGATGGCGCTGCGAGGGCGCCGCGCCGGTCGAGGTGACATCATGCCCCGTGAATGTCTTTCGCGAAATAAATCGACGCTCTCTCTCTCTCTCTTTTCCTTATCGAGTCCGCTTGATCTAGACCTCTTCCTCTCTCTCTCTCTTTCTGTCTGTCTTTCTCTCCTGTTACAATCTTCCTTTTCTTTTCTAGCTCTTTCCACTTCCCGCGTTCCTTCATACGCCTTTATCCGAGCGAATTATTTTTAAAAAGGAAAAAGAAGCGCCTATATCAGGGGTCACCAACTGGCGGACCGCGGCCCGCATCCGGACCACCTGCGATTTTTCACGGACCGCGTTTGATCTGAACCTAAGTCAATAATTTGTACATAAAGTAATTATTTTAGTTTTGCATTTTTGTAAGTTCCCTTAATTTGAGGCGTGACATTTAAAAAATCAATCATACGTTATATTGAATGCACCTTTCTTTGCTTCTGAAATATACGTTATTTTATTTTATAATACAATTTAATAATTAAAATAATCGCTGCAAATACAAGCGTATTTCGGTCAAGCTTTAGCAGTTCTTGTCACAATAATCCACTTTATATATATATGTGTGTGTGTGTGTGTGTGTGAATCAACATTTTCAAAAATGAACTTTATAAAAAACAAGTTTCGATCTCGCATGACCGGCAAACATCTTCGAAATTTGCTGGGAAAATTACTATCGAAAAGAAGTGTAATTTTTCTCAGTAATGTATACATTTGCAATATAGTAATAAATATTATCTCTAAGTGTTCTGTAATAATTAATAAAAGGAAACACAAATATGTTATTATAACATTTTTTTGACGCTTTATTAATGTTGTGCCAATAAGGGATCCGGACCGCGATGAGTTATATTTTTTCTAATACGGACCGCGAAGAAAACTAATTGGTGACCCCTGGCCTATATGCTTGGTTTGTCCGTCTCCTGGACAGATTTCGATAAAAATGTTGTATTTGGTACATTAAAGCTAAAGACGAAAATTACATGAAAGGCTCACATCACTCTATCAGGGACACCACAACTACACTGGAAAAAGTTAACTTTTTGGTTAACTCGCAAAATATCTGAAAATTTTTATTTCTATGATTTGTAGAGAAAAGCAGGAGATATTTCTTATGGCACATTTATTGATATGTTGACTATTTTTTAAAAGAAAATTTCAATAAAAATTTTGTTTCATATTTGTATCGGGTGTAAGAATACATTTTAATGTTTTATACTTGAGGCTCCAATTAGAATACTGCGCAAAAATTATATATCTGAGACATATTCTCGACAAGGACTCTATTTTCGCGCACATTAAATCATGGGATTAAATAGCTTACCCCGTTCGTATCACTTAACTAAGGCTGCTATATTATCAAGAGTAAGATTTGAATGTTTAACTTTTTAATAATACGGCAGAATGTCTGTAAATGCCGTATTTATAAAAAAATTAATTACGGTGGAATTATACCGAATTTGTAATATTTCGCTCTGTCAGAACTGCCACATTACTGGAAACTGATATAGAAATTTCAATTTCTAAATTAATCAGAGAAATGTTGCCAATGTTACGGCTCTTCTGTGCATTACTACCTCTTGGTCTCCTTTGTAAACGCACAAGGTTATATAGCATATTATGGTAAGATATATACACAGTGTGTATATATGTGTATATATTACACACCTTAGATAATAGTTACTTAAGCTAACTTTCAGCCAAACGTCATTTAAGACTAAATTCTGATTTATTGAATAGGAATACCTATAAAACTGACAATTTTATTTATCATAAATTCAAATAACAACCTTTCTGGTAATATAGTCCATACTGAACACACATACGCACATTTAGATATAGTTCTCCAACATGCTGTTAGCACTTTATAATCGCGTCCCGAAAGAAAGATTTTGATACTGATAACACTATTCTCTTAGATTTTCTTTAGGCATGCAGGAATCAAAATAAAGAGAATTAAAACAGAAAAAATTCAAACCCCGGAGTTCTCAAATGTATAATCTTCTAAAGATGATTATTAGTGTTTTGCGGTTAAAATGCTTTTCCTTGATCGATTTTAAATACAGTTCATATATTTTAAATTTTACATCGAATTCTTGACACTTTTTCTTTACATTATTACATTATACATTTCTTTACATTATTTTTCGTTACGATATGTAACATTATTTTCGCTGTGAATCGGATTAGAAATCACATCCTTCTGGGTTTCTTTTTCTTTTTACCTCAAGTATTTCTTTTAAACACGCTTTCAACCTCTTCTACGCATCTTTCTTTGTATCCATCTTTAGCGCCTCTCTTTCTCTTCATCAGAAGCTCTAATATGCATACTTTCCACCTTCTTTGTACCATTCCATGTCGCGCATAAACGTTCAAGTCCTTTTAGCCGTTGCCCTATTCAAGCAAATCATTTATCTTATCTTCCCTCCCATCCGACAACTCATCGTCTCATATACGTACTCACTCGCGGGGCTCCGCTTAACGCCTGAGGTATTTTCACCCCATGTTCAACACCTCATTATTCCCGTCTTGGGCATCGCTGTTGTCACGCAAACTTTGCCACACCCAGGTCTCGTGCGCACTCATTTACCTCATTCCGAAATAAAGCCTTTGTGAGAATTGCACACTTGTCGTCTTACTGCTTGCACTCAATTGACGTGTCTCTAACTATAAGGCTTAACATCGAGCGCTGCAATCAGATACATCGCATTTCTAGTTCTGGCTCCCGTCTTGTTTCCCGCTCTCAAATTTCCACCCCCCGCTGAACACCCGGGCCTATTAACCTCTCCTCTTTGTCAACACGTCATGTATATGTACGTATAGTCTCGAGAATATTGTTCGTGCATCCATTTTCCCCGCCCTGTTTTCGTTGTACGATTTTCTTCAGCTTATCTAAGTACAAATGCGCATCGCGGCATCTGTCATACTTATTGTTTTAGCGTTTAGTAATTATCGTATTTTTTTAAATGTCGCGTATGGTCCTGTTTTCGGCGGGACTACCTTTAAAACTGTCATCGTGAGAGAGTAATTAAATTCCTACTTTTCAGGCATCTTTAAGGATAATGCGACAGTACAGCGGCGCGCCGCGGCGTCTGAAACAAAATTTTTAACCATGTGACCTTAAATAAAGTTTTATGCAAATGTAAAATTTCATTGAAAATGTAGCAGGTTTTCCACACAATTTCATTGCATGTCACCTCAAATCATTAAATAAATGAATCTTTTGGCTCTCCCATTTACTATAATGTGAGCGAACATGTGAGTGAGATGTTAATTTTCGAAGCAACATTAAAGTTTAATGGTGTTTAGGTATTGAACTAACTTCTGTCGCGTCACCGCTTCCAATGTATTACATTTTCATGAAAACCTTAAACCATAACCAAAGTATGAATTTATAAATTCAACCAACAGAAAATTCTCACCCGGTTTTGTTTAACTTATTAGAACGCGATTCGCGTGTAATTTTTGCATTTTACCTATTTATTTCTTTTGAAACGAATGGGCAATCTTTAAAAATTATTGCAATAATTTTTCAAAAACGTTCTCATCAATATTCCGAATTAAATCGACTTTGCCAATGAACAAGAAATTCTCACCTCCCAAGTCGGACCCCGTCGTACCCTTAGACTTGAGCCGCGATTTCTCTGACCATGAGAATATTTTCGCTCCCAAAGGCGGAAAACCTGTTTCAGCCGGATTCTTGTAATATCAAGCGAGAATGCACCACACACGACTCAGAAGTTTCTCCAAAATATCTGACCGGGTCACGTCCGTGGTTCGAAAATGATTTACACTTCACTAATCAAGCGTTGACGGAGAACGTCTGACGATCCCGAAAAGCCACTTGAAAACACGCAAACACTCACAAAGTGGGACGCAACGGAGGAAAATGAGACACTTCCTTGAACTGAATCGCATACCAAGAGATCGCGAAAATCGTCTCCTGTTTCCTCTCCGATCGATTTCCTTTGACGGAGGAAAGCACACTTGCGTATGACTCGCGAATGGGATGAAAAGGAGACAGCTCCATTATAACTCGTAACTCTTACTGAAAGTCAGAATAATAATCCGTAAACAGCGCCCTCTTTTGACGAAGGTAACCTTTGAAAAAAATAACCCCTTTCCTCGTCACCTTCGTAGATCGAGTGAGAGGACATTTTCCGAGATCACAGTTCCTTTCACGGCCACCCCTTGTTCGACTTACCTTTTGGGTGGGAACTCAGGTGTACTGCAGCCAGCGAGAAAAAATAATGCATGCATCAGTTGACTAAGAACAAATAAATAATGTTTCAGTAAAATTGAATAAGGCATGCTTTAGTATGTAATGTATTGCACCAGTCACCAGTATGTCAACAAGGCTAACAGTGTACTATGGTTATTTTTATGCTATATTAAAATATGGTATCATTCTTTGGGGAAATGCACCTGGATGGGAGATGGTATTAAAAATTCAGAAAAAAATGATCCGCATTATGAATAATTTGGGAAAAAGAGAGTCATGTAAACCAGTTTTTAAAAAAATGGCATACTTTTCTTTCCATTTACGTATATGAACTGCTATGGTATGCTAATACAAATTTGGAAATTTTCCAAAATTTACAACCAGATCACCAATATGAAACAAGAGGCAAAAATATGTTTCAATATCCAAAGCACAAAAAGTTATTTGAAAATTGTCCAAGATGTATGGGGATAAAATTATATAATAAATTGTCCATAGAAATGAGAGACAAATTGTCTCACAACAGTAATATTTTCATGAAAAACTTTAAAACTTTTCTGGTAAATAAATGTTACTATTCTGTAAATGAGTTCATAGAGGATTAAAATGTTAGTATAAAAGTGATGAAATTTTCATATATCTAATGTAATGTATATGCAATGTAAATGTATGTATGAATATGTAATTAATATTGGGTGTGTTTTTGTATTTTTTTTTAGTTTTTATTATACGTTGACGAGATACCAGTTTACAAACGGACTTTAGATTCTGTTGTTATGTAAATGTTTTATTGTATCAATAAACAATTCTAATTCTTCTACATTCTTCTAGGAATCGATTAATGTAACTTTGGTCGTAAATAGCTAGAGAATGCGTCTCTCAAATTGAAATGATATTATAAATCAATAAGGCATGGACAAAGTCTTTCTCAGTGAATAGTTATTATTAAGTTAACGATATGAATATTTTAAGTTTTTATCCATTTTATAAAATAAATAAATAATAATAAAACGTGAGGATATTGTTATAACAAAAGATACAATGATCTTGAATATAAATTACTTTCAGTATCGGATAATTCATTTAATGTTTCTCCATATCGTATTGAAAGTAACATGCATGAATGAATGTTTTGGATGAAAAAATGATATTCATAGAAAAGAACGAAATGTATTTAATGTAAACTTTCCTTAATCAGTCCAGTTTGAATGCATTAATGAACTAATTTGGGAAGTAAAAACTAACATAAAAATCACCTATTCGGAAAATATCTTTCATTGCCTGGTGTTGAGCGTAATATTATTGAAATATCAAAGACTACGAAGAAAATTGTCTTTGTAGGTATAATTCAGTTTTTATTAGAAAAGCGTATTTGCTGCAATAGTTGTAGCAGAACTTCATGGATAAATACATGAATTTATAGCTGGAAATCTTACGAAAGGTTGTTTAAAATTAATAGAGGCTGGACACAAAAAACAATATAATTAAATTTCAAAATGCCATGTATGTAAGTGAAAAACGAGTTAATAAACAGAACGTAACTTTGCATTTAAAACCCCGTCTCTAAATAAGAAAACAATTCAAATCGCGTGAAAGACAAAACTAAGGTGCGGCTTCGAGATGAAATGCAAATGAAATCCGCTGATTATCTTAAGTCAGAGAACGATTATATGAAGAATAACCAGTTTCGAATCAAAAGACGATTTCAAATGTAATTGCAAATTCAATGAAAGGAATCATCAGTGCGAATAATTCTTTCTTTTAAAGATACAATAGTTATGAAAAATCTCTTCCAAAATTACAATTTTCTACAGAATATGTGAATTTGTAAGCGTAGTGTGGTTTGCTGTAATTTATGGATTCTGACCATATGTTTTGTTTAAAAGGACCCAACGGATTGGCCTAAGAAAGCTTCTCGGCTTCAATAGCCGATCATGGTTTCCCACCGTCGCATTTACCTATGTGATCTGAAATCGAATCGATTGCCTCAAAGAGACTAAAGGCGTCTTTGAACTGTCTCCGTGACCGCTGTTTGGAGGAATAAACCATTTGAGGTATTTGGAATCACGCAACATAAATATCCTCCGAGTTGAGGGGAAAGCGTGCGTGCATGCGTGCGTGTTTGGATTTAACGTTCGAATCCTAGGTAGGGCAAGGCGCGGTTTTTTATGACTTCACTGTGACAGGAAATTTACGACGTAACCGCTCGAGTTGTGTCGCGTGATGGAAGGGAAATGACAAATATTCAATGTTAAAATTCCCCAACGGTAGGGTGCGTGTATTTGTGCGGTGAGGGATTAAACAACGCGCCGAGTTTACATAGTGATTTGTCGGTGCGATAGGTCTTATCGAGCATAAGGAAACCACTAGCATCGAGATATTCTAATTCAGTGAGTTGTAGGGACAGTGGCGCAGCCAGAACTTTATTTTGGAGATGGAACATAATGAAATGCATTTTCCATAAGGGGATTGCCCTTTTATTTTTATTTTATAATTTCCGATAATAACTCATAAACATATATATAAAATTTAAAAAAATCCAACAGTCGTTTAATTGATATATTTATTTTCAAGTTAAAATTAATGCGAAAGCAGTCGAAGTCGAATTTTCGATTTCGGAAGGGGGAATGGGAGAGGCAAATGCCCCCTCATATGTCTCTGTGTGCTCGACAAACAATGATTGGAATGGGAGGAGATAAATGCCCCCTTTTATGTGTGTGTGTGCGTTCGACTATCAATGATTGCTGAAGAAAACTCTAAAATCCTCAACGGAGAGATTTTTCTGCGCCCGAAGCTTACCTTAATATAACGCCCTGCTTGATTCCTGTTCTTGCAGTAAACTTCTCTTTTCTTATGTTAAATTTGAGGCTTTTATTTCTTATTGTCTAAGGCTATCGAGCGCGACGGAAAACAGCCAACTGTTCTCCGCATCATCGCTCGTTTTCCGCGCCTAAAATCGTCTAAGTTTCTATATTTTCGCACCATTTCGACATCTCTTCGAAACTCCTCGGTACGCAGCTTTTGGTCGAATTCCATAATCCTCTTAAGAAATTCCTCGGGATGACGAGGCGGCGCGGCGGTAGGAAATACCAAACTTCTCTCACGCTTTTCAAATCTCTCCGACCTCACCCTCCATCATCTATGTCACGGATATGGCCCGCGAAGGGTTTTTATGCTGCCCGCGAAGTCATTATGAAAAAACAATCCGAAAATTTTAACACACAATTTCATACATTTTTATGAAAATACAACTTTTAACATTGAAATGTTTATCATAAAACCTCATTTAGATTTGATTTGCACTGAAATGACACCTCAGATTGTGTAGATAACTTCCGATTAAAACTGTAATCCGGCAACTTCCAATGCGGCCCGCCGAAGGATTCGCAACCACAGATGTGGCCCCCATGTAGAAAAGGTTGGGTACCACTGATCTATGTCATGGATTGAAACTTGCTTACAACCGAGACAAATTTTTTTGTCCTCTTATTCGCCATTGGATATATTTTTGTTTTTTATCACTTTTAATTTTTCTATAATATTCCAAGAGGCTGATTAGCCAGAAAAACAAACGAACAAACAAGATTTTAGTTTTTAAACACCTCAATATATATGAAAATACACTTGAGTTCTTCAAACAATATAAATTGCGGAGATATGCGTAATTATTAGGCTTATTGAGAATGTTCCGATATAAATCTGACAGGAATAAACGTTAAGAAAATACAAAAAGTGTTAACCTCTTCATGTATTAATATCAACAAATATTTCTGATCACGAATCTGCAGTAAACTGAACTGGCATCTTTTTATGAGAGCATCATTTTAGGGAGAAGGAATATTTCTTTCACGCTAAAATTTCGCTGCCCTCTCAAAAATTAATTGTTTATTGATTCCATGGCTCTCACGGAATTCAAATGATGAGGCGTAAAAACTGAAAACACCTGTTGATATCGCTTCTTGTGTATAATACTCTATGTATCCTACAATAATTCTCAGAATACAGCGGTCCTGATCGAATCAACGTTTAGCGCTATTTGGAAACATTTTTTTCACTTGGTAATGACTAAAGATGCTTCAATTTAATTTATTGCAAAAAGTACTCAAAATGTTAATTATTGATAAACTTTCCAAGATAAAATATGAACTTCAAAACCTAAGTACGCTTATTTCACCAGTTAGGTTGATGACAGGGACCTAATTGTCCTAAAAACCATCACCTGCTAAATTAACTCTCTATAATCATTGATAGCAATCGGAAAAAAAACGAATCCCCTAATTACTTTGTTCGACAGTCGATTTCGTGGCAGGGCCTTCTTACACAAATAAAAATATTTGTTATTCGTAAAATCCCCCCAGAAAATATTTCTGATCAATGCCTATCTAGAAACTTTATTGTATCATTTATTCGGCGTCCTTCTAGCGATACGCAACGTAATTCCTCTAATTATGACGTGACGCCTTATTTTGTCTCTCATTTGTTTTTAATATCTGGCTACTCTGCGCTGATCTATCTCCGGTTTCGACACGTGGGAATTTCTCACTCATATCCTACGTACTTCCGACGCCATGTGATAGAATTGTATAACTACTCCACACCAAGTGCTGTCCGATTAATCACAGTATATACACAAAAGCGCTTCATTGAAGCACGACGGTATTTTTTTCGTTATTTTTCATCCTTCAAAGATTCGGTTCAGAAAAATATTTGGCAAATGTTTTCTCAACACTCATTTTTCATATCCTGAAAATCTTCCTACTGTTTTATTCTCTTACATGGCTTTTCTCGTTTGCTTCTATTTTGAAATCTTTTTTTTTGTCTCCGAACCGTTTTGCTTTTTTTCACTTCTCGTTGCGGTAACACTTGGGTGGAGATAGCTTAAGATTGCCAAGCGATCACGAAATCTGTTCTGGATCCTTATGCACCGCCGAGTGAGAGAGGAAAGGGAGACAGACAGACAAACGACTTTATTCAGGGCGAAATTGAGACTGAAGTCCCTTCTTACATTTAACCCTTCGTCAACAGTTACAAATGATAATGATAGAATGAGAACCATAAAAAAAAAGAAAATGGAAAAACACAAGTAAAACACCAGATTACAAATTTGGAAAGTTTCTATATAAAGACAGTAATTGTGGTAAAAACCTAGGAAAGACCAGACTTGGCCATCCTAGTAAAAGACCATGCAGGAAAACACCCACGAAGGGAAGGGGGGTGGAAAAAAACCTGCGAAAACCCTAGATACATGAAAGAACAATAGTTGAATTACAATGATACATACAAGTTTAACAAGATAAGATTAACAAAAAAATAATTTTATGTGAAATGAACTAAATAAGTAAGAAAATATAAAAAACAAGGGATGAAAACATGCATATTTAGCAGAAGTGGTGGGAGAATGGAGTGAGAGATGGAGAGTGAAAGGGAGGGAGAGAGAGAGGGAGGGAGAGAGGGGAGGGAAAGAGAGAGTGAAGGGAGAGTGAGGAGGGGAAGGGGAGGGGGTGGGAAAGGGGTGCATGGAAACAGTATTGCATATAAAAATAAAAATTTAAATTAAGGTGACATAACCTGCTGATATGGCAGTGAGATTTTCACCTGTCTAAGTACAACTAAGAGAGAGAGAGAGAGAGTGAGAGAGAGAAAGAAGAGAGAGGGAAGGAAATGCACACGCATGCAATAGGTGCAGTTGAGAAAGGCTAGCGACGTTTCCAATATATTCCTTATACGAAAATGAGATTCAACCCGAGAAAGCGTATTGCTTTTACGAGGAGTGAGCAAAAAAACAAGGCGACGTCCAGCGTATAGGCTCTTCAAGCGCGGCATTAATTGGCGGAGAAAACGTTAGCGGATGGATATCTGTTCCTAACCTCCGCGACCCGTATCTTTTTTCCACTAAGAGATTTTCCTAAATGAGCAAAGGTGTGTGTGTGAAAAAAAGAACCGGTTAAATGTTGAGGAGGGAGAATCGACAATCGAATGATCGCTTGAGCTGTTTTTATACGTTCGTACGGCGCCACAAATGAACCGAGTCGTTCCAAACTTGGTGAAGAACATATGATGACGAATGAGGATTTTCTGCAGTTTATCTCTTTGTGAAAACGATTGCGATTTTCACATTTTCACGAAAATCCCCGCGACAAACTACTCTAAAGTGATACTTCCTTATAGTCACTTCTTTAAGCATATTTTGAGAATGATTTTAATTATTGTGAGCAGTGATAATTGTTACTGTAACAGGAGACCATTTAGTTTCTTCATTCATCTCATTCCTTGAGACGAATTTTTAATGGTTAATAATTGGAAGTCAGAGGATAGAGGAGTGATCGATCTTTTAATGAATATTTTGTAAACTATTCCAACAACGATGCGATCCACGCATTAATGCCACGCCGAAATCACTAAATTTAGAAATAGCAAACAGACATACTTTCCGTTTTAAAGCACGACCTAATTCACGTTGAAAATCTATAAGTATTAGAAATTTAATCGCTTAAAGAATTGGACTATAAAATTAATATGCGTTGGTGATTCCAGGAATTTGAATGTAACACACCCCAGTTGTAATGATGTCACTCATAACGCAGATTCCGATACGACGTGCATCGTTCTTATTCTCTCACCGTTCCACGTTGAACTTGAAAAAGTTGTACTTTACTGAGTAGATTGATGCGGGCATAAACCTTTCCTTTTTTTACCAAAATATATTTTAAGAAATTGAAATAGTTACGTGGACATAATATTTTGGGTCAGTGGTAGCGTGCGGAACACTGTTTTTTTCAACAGTTGACAATAAACTGTTAAATTAAATCATTTAACGCTAATACACAAAACATTTACAGCATTACATTTCGAAATTAATATGTATATTATCAACTGCCCTTGCAGTATTGCCCACGAAGAGAGAGAGGGAGTGTTACCATGACAGCAAGGCAAAACAAATGAAAATTTTGCGAAGTCCGAGTCTCCTCCCACGTGGGAGAGAGGGGATCGAACCTCGGTGCCTCAACTCGCGGAGGAATCCGACTTTCCATCGACCGAGAAATGATGCAAGAGGAGAGAAGGTAAGGAAAGCGATTATATCGTTTATCTCTAGCCTTTTAAAGAAAGGAAAGGCAGAAGTACTCCCGGGAATCCCGCTCTTTGTGAGCTATGAAAAAAGTTTGGAAACTGCAGTGAGAATAACTGGAAGGGATCGGAGAAGTAAAAAAGCGAAGGTTTTGAGGGAGACTGGAGGGAGGCCGTTTGCCAGTTTATAAGCGGAGAAAAGCCAAAGATATTTTTTCAAAGGTTGGCAAGCATGGAGTTCTAGGTAAAGGATACGAAGCCCTTCGATTCGAGAAAACCATTGCAAAGAAACAGGGAGAGAAAAAAACCAGGAAGAGTCAGTTGAAGTGCTCGCCTTAAATGCAGGCTTTTTTTTAGTAGGCCGAGGGAAATTACAGAAAAAATCGTTAACCGTCGATTAAAAGTTTTTTTGAACATTTCACAGCGAAAAAAATCCCAATGAAATCATAAGTTTCCTTACGATAAAGATTTCTTTCGGCGTTATTGCGTCATTTTGCAGATAAATTTGAAAAGAGCGAAGATTTGAGCATAATGTCATTTCCATTGCTTGATAAATCTTCCTTGCTCTTTAACGTTGTAAACATATTTATAAGGACGTGTTAGTCCGAAACCCTCAAGTCGTCTTTCCTGGATCTCTGGTCACTGGCTCCACAGTAAATGTAAACTATATTTTCTCCCTCACATCCTTTACTAACAACCTTTTTTTATAACTTATCATGTATTATACGTATATTAGTGTAAATGCGCTCGCGCGCGCACACACACACACATATATATAAACATATTTACAGAATCATAACATCCTGGATAGCGAGAGTCTGTAGAGAATCTCATAAATTGGATTTATAAAGAAACAACAGATTTGTTGCAACCAATCTCCATACGTATTGCGCGCAGAAAAGAGTCACACACAGAACATTTGCATCCATTCCATATCTTCCCTTTCTCTGCCATTTTGTAGAATGTCCTGGAATCAATCCAACAGTGCAAACGCCTCCAACTGTGATGAAATTGACACGCGAATAAATCTGAAAAAAAGAGGGCTCCGATTCAAGCTCAACAACACGATTAAAAGAACGAACCGAACAAAAAAAAACCTCGCGGGGCATTCGTCCAAAACGATTTTCTTTTTTTTTCTAAAACATCTTCCCCCGTATTTCTTCCATTTCGCAATTTGAATTTCTGTTCGTGCAAAACGATCCGAATCGATTCCCCTGGCGCTCGATGCTTTTATATTAACCGCGTCCTTTGTTATTTAACATGCGTGACATAACGGTTGGATTTGTAATTCCAGCTTAATCTTTTTAATCTTCTCGTATTCCATCCTCGCGCTGGGGTTTGCATACACTCTTTTAATCTAAGGGCTGTGAAACGGGAGACCGCGTGGAGTAATTTTGGAGGAGTATGACCACTTTAGTGCTCATATGTAACTTTGTTTTGTTGCTACGAATAGCTTTGTTATACGTTTTAGGAGCATTTTTCTCTATAAGGGAGCGTTGAAATAGAAACTCAACTTCAGTCCTTCACTAGTGAATTATCGAGCTCGCATTATGGCTGAGAATAAATTTCAGAATTCGAGATTTCAAGGAAGCGTGTTCAACAGGTATTCTTGAGATGTCGTTTGGTTTCTTCATGCACGATCGTTTTGGCCATGCTGTAAATAAACAGAATAAAATTGGAGCTTCATTTGCTACCGCAATATGAAAATCCGCTTTTTATTTATTTAGAATTGTAATCTTAAAATTAGTTATAAGTTTAGAAATAGAATTGTATAACAAATAAATGTATTCAATAATTAAGAAATCGTAACTCTAACCATTTGCTCAGAATCTTAATTTGAAATTTTTGAAGGTATCCCCTGCCGTCCACCGATTTCTCCAAGAGAAATCTTTGACAGCGTAATAAATGGCATCATAGATCACACACATGGGCGGATTTAAGGGGGTTTGCACTTGGCGCGCGCCAGGGAACCCTTGAAGTAAGGAGCTCCGAAAAAAATGTTTTTATGTATAATCTTAGAAATATTTAATATCTGATTTTAAAAGCCATTAAGGAAAACGTATTTTTTGCACTATGCTGGTTTACTTATTAAAACGGGGGGTTAAATAAAGTGTTAGTCGTTAGGTGAGGTTACAGTATATATTTCTATTGCAGGGCCCACATTAGTTTAGCGCCAGAGACCTCAGAATGTCTAAATCCGCCAATGATCACACACACCCTATCCCTTTACCGTTTCCTTGCCATTTTAATTTAATCGATTGAACAGATGGACAGACAAAGCGAAAACATAATGAAAATAAAACGCGCTAAAAAGAAACATACGAAATTATTTTTCATTAGTAATACATTTTAACGTGAGTTACTTATTTCGATACAAGTATTTTTCATTTCAATATTACCATAAGATCATCATAGGTTGTAATCGATAATTTTAAAATTCACAAAGTGGTACTTTAGCAAATGGAAAAGGTCGAAGACCGTTGCTTCAATCTCCTATGGCGTGGCATTTTCCCAGCATTCTCCATCCATCTCGCCGTTGCACAAGTTTCTAATCGTCGCTCCGCCAATGGATCACCGACATGCAAACGTGCGGCCGAGGGATAATTTCTAAACTTCCGCCTCCTCCCTTTACACCTTTGCAACATTCGCGTCTCATCTTTCTTTGGCATCATGTTACGAGTCGTGTCACCCTATTTATGACACCTGCCGTCGTTTATCTTATAAGTGTGGTTGTCAACTTAATTTCCCCGGAAAGCACCTCACAAAGAACGTAATATATTATGGATACGAGTTACTTTTGAAAGTTTTCTATCCTTATTATATTTATCATGTAGGCGAATTAATCGCAGATACCTACTCCATAATTAAATTTGTAAAATTACTTTTTATAATGGTATATAATAATAAAAAGACTATTAGAATAATTATTTTCCAATTTTATGAGCTAAAATTCCGAAAAGATCATTTTTGTTATGTATCATTATAAATAAAAATATTTGAAATGGTAGTCTATTTACTAAAGTGAAAATAAATATTCCAGTTATTCTATGATTTTATTTCTGTAATGAAGGATTGTTGGAAAATCAGAATTAAGAAGAGTTATGCTATCAGCACATGAATTTTAAAATATTAATTTTTCCTTCACATGTACCAACGAGATTTTTTCAAAAGATTTTCAAATTAAAGGAAAAGGTTAGTTCTGTATTTTACACCATAAAAATAACATTCCTTACCTAACTAATCTCACGGATCTTATCTTCGCTGTCCTGCGTTCCGATATATGTCGGATTTCTGATAAGATGGACTATCTCATCCGCTAATCACCCACGCAGAGCGCACGCCATCCTGCTCCCATTCCTTACCCTAAAAATTCCGCACCGCATTTTTCACTCCCATAACTCCCTCCTTTATCTCCATCTTCGCTCTCCCGAACACCCCCTGCCACTCACGGATCCGCCCTATTTCACCCATGAAAATCTCTCCTCCTCCGTCACAAACGCTCACACGCAAATGCGCGGCGCATTCTTTTACCCCGCTACCGACACTACTTACCCGTATCGAAATCTATTACGCGATACACAATACGTCCGCAATTCTCGGTAAGCATGTCGAAATATCCTCGTTTACAATTCATATCCCTCTTCCCACTGCACACACAAACGCGTATTACGCTATCCGTCTCCATAACCGCTGTTGGAGCCATTACACTCGAGACCGTCAGTGCTTTTACCCTCGTTTCTCTCATGTTATTTTTATTGCGGTTACTTCAGCTTAAAGAAAAAAAAAGCAACGCGCATTCGTGGGATTCCACAATCCTTCGCGTTCCTTCCATCCTATAGAAACGCTATTTCTTCGGAAGAATTCCTCAGAGACCACGTTTGATGTTATATCGTTTCGAAGAAGACAAAAGGATCGGCTACGTAGTATCGGTTTTTGCGCTTCTTAAAATAAAAGAACCCCATGAAAAGGTTTTAGCGTGGGGTTTCGACAAGTGTGTTTCTGTTTCCGGGCGGATGGCTAGGTTAATTCTTCGAAGGTCGACCTTCTGGTAACAGGTGGTTTATTTTGTTTTTTTCGACGTGCTGTTAGGATACAGTTCCGTTCGACAGCGTGAATGTTTTCATACGAGAGGAAAATCTAGAGAAGGAGTGTTCTTTTTCGTCGCCTTCATTCCTGGATGTCGTTATTTATTAGTCTCTTTAATCCTTTCCTTCTCTTGGTGCAACATTTTGTTGTGGTGGAGGTGAAAATTGTATTTTTAGAGTGAAATTATTTCCATTATCTGATATGCATTTCAAGGTAAAACAGCTCCGTCCATAAATTTTTTTAATGCATTTACGTTATTACACTGCAAGCCGCCAGTAGCGTTTGGCAGGGGATGCCACTACACCGGACATGAACTTTAGCTGATTACTCTATTGTCCTGTCTTATCGCCTAATATATTTCAAAGTATTAATTTTAGGTGAAATTCCTCATTTGAATATATTTTCATCAGAAGAATTTTCATATAAATTCAAATATCATCTCCAAAATCCTTTTGTGATAGATAAAGTGTGAATGCTAGGTAAGTTGACGTAAGGGGGGAATTCGTGGGTAATGTGACGGGATCGGTAGCCGTGAAGGCCTACCACTCATGACTCCAGATAACTTAGTTGTTATATTTCAGGGAAAGCATTTTTTTATTTTTACCACTTGGCCAGCTAAGCCCACATGTAACATTTGTATCTAATAATAATAATGGATACCTAATCTATTATAAATAAATAGCCTTCTAGCTTCAGGTATAGTTTTGAGAAACGATTCACTTTTAATTTTCCGCTTATAATTTTATTTTATTCCTTGCATCTCTGCGTTGGATGATTTTTTTGCAAGTGTTCGTGAAAATAACTCCATGAATACGGGTCATTTCGTAATCGTAGAAGTGTTTAGAAAACAGGCACACGGGGATCGTTGTTCTACATTTGTTGCTCATGCTTGAATCATTCTTGCGTTCACGGTTGCAGTCTTAAGAATCTGAAGAATTTCAGGCGTACGGATCACCTGGAAAAGGGTTTAAAGCAGCAGCGTTTCCCAACCTATGGTCCCCGAAGGTTTTGTTGGTGGTCCGCGGAGGTTTCGAAAATGTAGTTTACTTTTCGGCCGCACCTCTTATTTAGTTGGCAATTTTTTTGGGAAAAGTTAAGCAAGTTTTACGCTATCACAGGTATTGAATATTGTTATTAATGACGTCTGTAAAACTATTTGATATTTCAAAAATTTCTCCTGTACACTGTGCAAATGTTGAAAATAATTCTTGGAGTAAAAAAATAATCAGGTGAACCTCAAACAGACAGAAACGTGTGTAACATTTGAAAATGGTCAAACTACGTAAACCAAGTAACCCTTTCACTTAAACGTAGATACAGTAAAACCCCGCTATACGTTGCCCCGCTATACGTTGTTTCGCATATACGTCGCCAATCAATTAAGGAACATGTTTCGTTATAAGTTGTGTCGCTCCGCATATACGTCGTTTGTGAAATACTAAAAGCAAAATTTCAGAAATTCCAATTGCGGTGCATAAATGATAACTATAACAATAAAAACCCTCTATTCGGCTTTTAATTTCATGTTTATTATTATTTATATGAATTAATTTAATGTCATGTTTATCAATTCGTGTAAAATCACACTCAGAATAAATATTTGCTGGCCATGTGTTTGAGAGATGGGTTAGGTGGTTCACAAGATACACAGGGGATAAAAAGGACTGTCCCAATTTTAATGACGATGTGTACAAACCTATTTCTGAGCTTTGTGAACAGTTGTGTCTAACATTTTGCGTGTTTACGTTTGCTTTGATATCTCATGAGATATTGGATATACTTTGGAATGCGAAATATGCTCTAAAGTGCGTATCATTGTATGTACATACATGTAAGTATGTACATACATGTAAGTATGTACATGTAAGTAAAGAAACAATTTTTGTGCTCCATCACGCTATAGATAATTATTTTCGGTGATTTCTGAATTTATTATTGCAATCGGTTACTCGTTGTTACGATTAAATGTATATTAAACCCTAGTAGCAATGAGTGGTAAACACATAGTGGTAACATGGCATGTCCAATGTACTGTATTGATATGTATTATCTGGGAAACAAATGTCACAAAATATCCGCCAGGAACGTAACCCCTAACTTTTATCATAGTTCTTATGGTAATATTTGTTTCGCTATACGTTGTTTCGTTATAAGTCGCATTTTTCAGGAACGCATCTCCGACGTATAGCGGGGTATTACTGTACAATAAATAGGTTAGTGTAGAGGACTCCATCGACTGAATGTACACAAATTCAAAATTTCCCATATCGCTTAATCCCTATATTTATAATGGGAAAAGAGTTGCTCTCTCAGGATGGCGATCCTAAAAATCTTCTCTTCTTTCTATTAAGGTGATAATATCCGATATTGCATTTAACCAATTACATAATATGAGGCTATTAGAGAATTCTTTCAAAGTAAAACTACATCATACGCTTCAAAGAATAGCAATAAGCGTCTTTTAATAGTTATATTGGAAAGAAAGTAGTCTCCTTTAGTAAAGCAATAATTCATAAGAATTTTACAGGACAAATTGCATATCATTTTGAGAATATCATACAGAAATAAAATCCAAGGAATTTGGCTGAACTTCGTGGTAATTTATACTCATACTAACGAAGAAAAATAACTTATGTTAGTTAAATTCCACATTTTTTGTGGAATTTAACTAAGTTATTTTTCTTCGATAATATCATACAGAAACTTTAAAAAATATTTACTCAGTGAAATGCAATTGGCATTCTACCTGATTGCGTGTTTATTACAAAATATATTGTTTATTATTTTTTGCTCAAGTTGTAGGTTTAGTTATAGTTAATATAAGCCGTATCACTTTAAGCTAGCTTTCGGTGAGGATATTTTTATGGCATACAAACTGTAATATTTGCCACAAAATTCAGCATTTTCCTGGCGTTCGACTTAATTTTTTTCATCCCTCTTTACCGATCATACAGACGAAGGACGTCCTCTTCCAGTACAGTGCGTCGGGTAGCATTCCAACATTCTCCCGTCTCCGAGGTCGTCTGCTGATCCAGTGAATTCTCATTAACAATGAATGGCCAAGTGGTCTATTTATAGGGGTAAGTGGACAGTTGCAACAATATGTTCCCGCCTGTTTTCGCCATTAGTGGTATCTACGAGGCCGTTTTAACTCAACAATAGTAGCACCGTACAGTGTTATATAGCGTAGCAGCCCTTTGTGTATCACGGGTTCGTCGTCGGAAAAAAAGCGACTTACCTAATTCCCCGAAGGTTTTCGGCACCAGTTCCAATGGCGTATCCAGGAAGGGGCAGATGAAATGCTGAAATTTGGAATGGAGGTTGTTCGATGTGCGCAATCGACGATGCAACCCTAAAAATATTAATATTTTTATTTATTTTGACGCTTAAACTTGGGCGGTCACGTGACAAATCGGATGTGGAGCGGTTTTACTCATATAATTTCTCATTCTTTGCCAAACATCACTTCCTAAGGATTTTCTGTTGTCATTTATGATGCAGAGGATACATGTTTCTCCAATCAGAAATATATTTCTTTAAACTACTGATTCGAAGTTTAGTTCAATTACTATTTGTATAAATCCTTATGTAGGTTGCAAGCATACAGAATATAAAAAGCGTTTACGATATATTAAAAAAAGGAAATTAGCTGGATTTCATTAACGTGTACTTCCATTATAACGTTAAAGGAAACGAGAAACGAAATTTTGAGTTGAGCGTAACGAAAAACAATATCTTTTTTTTCTTTTACCATCACTGGTTTTTTCGCTTACCTTGGATAATATTGGTATAAGTTTTCAAAAAGCAATTTTTATTCAGATGATGGAATATACAATACAAGGATTGTTTGGTCGAATTTTCGGATACTTGCTAAGTGTGCAGCAAACAACGTCTTCTAGCAAAGTCATCATCGGAATTTACAAGTTTCTCAAGAATTTTGGTAGTAATAATTGCCCTCTTTAACCTATAGGGCTCTAACATTACCATTTGAATGCGACCATAGCTTACTTATGATACCTGCTTTTAAGCTGGAGTTCCACAAAACTCATATTTTTGAAAGGGAGCTGAACATATGAAGATTTTGCAAGTTTGCAAATTAAGATTATGGATATTTATTTAGAGCGGCGGTATCATCACTTGTCTGAGTAGTATCAAAAATCAGCTCGTTTCACGCTGTTTCTCTCAACAATCTTTTCATAACTTTTAATGAGCGTTTCATGTGTAGATGTAGATGTTTATTCCGCACAATTTACCTTCTTCGACTTATCGTAGCACTCTTATCTGGAGAAATAAAAACAAAATTACATGATTATCGGGCTTATGAACCAAAAGAATAAGCCTTTTCAAGGGACTAATAAATAAGTTAATGGGACGACAGTTTTACTGTAGAAAGGATGACCGAAAAGGAACTTAAAATGCTGCCGGCAAGTTCCCATATAAAGGTTTGAGTTATATTCACGTCAAAATGCGCGCGACAAGTTTTTCTTTAGGATATTTTTTATTTGTTTTGAAAGTATTTTTACGTTGTTCGAATACATGCGTGCATGAAGGTCACGGACATCATCTTCCCTGAAAGCGTTTATCAAGATGTCCCGCGCGTCTGTTTCATATTTGACTTTCAAACAACCTTCGGGTGAAACTATAAACGGTCGAAAGAGAAATTTATGAAGATCGGTTAAATTCGTATTTTTCACCTGAATTCGTTAACTTTTCTTCGTTGCGTTTGAAAATATATACATCTCCTTTGATTCTATGTAACGGAATTTAATTAGGATTTGAGACCGAAATAAGATTATAAGAATTGTCGTATATGAACAGCTTGTATGGTTTCATTTCAAAATGATTGTTTCTTGTTAGAATGCCTTTTGAAAGAATAGAAATTTCACACCACGTCTACATCCTAAGAGCCAATATTTCAAGCGTTTTTCTCCAACTTTTAGGCTTAAAGAAGATCCTATCTTCCTAACACTAAACCAGTAATACTACTCCTAACAACCGAGCTGAGAAAGACAACGCTCAACTCGTTCGAAGAATATTTACCCATTTCCGTCGAGTGGCGGTGTGTTTGAGCGGAACGTGTTCCGTGTTGTTCTTACAGACGCACTGCGCATCAATGATGCAAAGCGCGGCTTTCCGTTATCGAGGAGGGTCATTTGTCACAGCTTTCATACGGCGCGGCGACATGACCCTGCATATCTGCGTCAGCTCTTCTTCCTCCGCACACCCTTGAAGATGAGCGATGTGAGATAAGCTCTTGATTTTTTTCAGCGGAAAGCCGTCTTCGTTGGGCGTGCCACCCGCCATCGAGAGAAAACACACTTCTCATCCATCCAATCTTAAAAGCGCGGTTGCTTACTTTAGTACGATAGCGCGACTATCGTTAAACCTTTCTCAGTCCTTAACCGGTTGGTTCTTCTGAAAATCTTTCCATCTACAAGCTTCTCTTCCTCGAAAGATTTATGTCCAACGACCGTCGCCTCAGTCCTTGGCTGTCTTCTTTGACCTTCCGGGTTCCGCTCTTATCTTTTCAGATATCCAGCGTTTCGATCGTGGAAAATGTCTTTGTATCGCTGACAAATATCGGATATTTGAGCTTTTCGTCGTTTTATGTGTTTTTAGTCTTTGTATCCTATCTTGATATATTAATATCTTTTTTGAAATTCACGGATGTGATTATTGGTACTGACCGCAATGCAGTGATATACGTCATAGGTAAATGTTTATTTTCATAATCATTTTTCGTGTTCGCTTGAAAGTAACATGTGACTCCGTGGCTCGAAAGAATCATGCAAACCTCAAGACAGTAGGTTTGATCTTCGAATTCGATTATATTTTTTGATGAATAAAGGTCTACGACACTACATTTTCTCTCTGCGCCTTTTGTGTGTACATTTTCCGATCTTTCCGCCATATTAGACGAATACTCCAGGTTATGGTACATTTATTAGAGTCAGCTAGATAGATTTTTTTGTTGAAGTAAAATGTGTAACAGGGGTTTACAAATGGTGGTACGCTGAGCCTTTTAAGTGGGTATGCGAGAAATGTGATGACTTGTGACGACTTTTGCACGAATATATCTCTCTTCTTTATTTGTATTCTATAATTTCATTTAGTTTACTTTTAATATTGACATGGCATATACATCACAATAAAAAAGGTTCTTAGTGAATTTATCAAATATGTTTTCGAGGCAGATGGTATAAAATTTTATAAATGTTACAAGAAAAAAAAGTTAGGGGACCGATTAGTGAAGGAGGCAGCATTCGAGAGAAATTTAATGAACTTCCGCATTATTTTTCGCATCGATTTTCATTCAATGCCTTTCAGAATACCGTACGCCTCTTGATCTTATTTTTAGCTATTGGAGAAAATTAATTCTTTTACAGAGTTATATAATAAATCAGTTTTACGGTTGACAAGTACTAGCATCCAAAATTACCCTTGAAATTTACAAAATCATACTCATTGATCGTGTGGGGAAACCCAGTCGTTACTGAAATTCATCGTTTAAATCTTTGTGATCTAGCGGTGTTTTTATCGTATCGGGTCACTCTGAAACTATAAATAACTATGACTTAAGCTTGGGTAAATACATTTTTGTTGATTGTAATTTTTTGTTATAAAAAGCTTCTAGCTTCTACTGAACGATGAGTGAAACATTTATGCATTATATTAAAATCGTACTGTATTAACTCACGTTTAAGTCAGGCGCATTCTTCAGCTTGTTTTGTTTGGACGAAAAACAAGATAGGATAAAATACGCAGCGAACCAAATCCATTTTTATATCAGTCCCGTAAACTTGTTTATCGCGGACTCCTTTGTTTTGAAACCCCATTCCTACTCCTTCCTGTTAGCTCCTTTAAATCCTCCGCTTCAAGCGGAGCCTAATTTATCGCCTCATTGTTCGGCCCAGACGGCAGTCTTTTTTTACTCTGATATACCCTACTTTAATGCGACAGCCTAACGGTCGAGAATGTCAAATACTTCAATTCCAAAAAAAAAACCGCTACTGCTTTCCATCTGGGTCGTTTATATCCTCTAGCTATTGTCTATGAGAATCTCTATTCAAGCGAAGTTTGCACATGAAATCTCTCCTGAAATATTCAGTATCCGAGTAATTAGAATTGCAAATTAACGTCCGTTATTTTTGCTTAAAGTGTTTTAATCTTACAAATTCTTAGCTGATTTAATATCTGGATCGAATGCTCCATTTTTTTTACAAGAAGCAATGTCCATTGGGTGTTATCGACTTCATTCCGAAGCTGTCATTACGGATTTATGATCCGTGCCGACTTCCTTGCAGCACAAGTCCCCAGCCTTCAGTGCCTCTACGGGTCTTCATTTGCAAAGTAAAATTTCTCGCGGGAAATAAAATCAATTCCTTTTACGCGATCAACTTCCTGAATGCTAAGAGCTTTTTCTTCAAACTTTCCTCCTCTTTGCGAATTCTGCATTTTCGAAGTGCCTGCATAAACTCGGAAAAACAACTGTAATGTCATCTGTCAATCGGTAAATTTATGTCTACACGAAATAGGAACAGGGATATTCGAATACTCTTGATCATATATTTTAACGTCAACGCGTTCAATACCAAGTCGCCAATATTTACTCAAGAGTAAAATTGCGGGGATCTCTGGAAAATATTACTGCTAATGTTGACATTTGAATGAATTGAATATGCGCGATAAATTATCAAGCGAATAGGATGTTTACAGATGAAATGTTAAGGGAAAACCAGTTTCGTGCGGCAATGATATGAGACTTAATCTCTTACTAATAGAATTGCATCTCATTTCCCTCTCTGATTCCCTGTTAGTGTTACATGTATGTGGAATTAAATGTGAGAATGAGAAAACCGCTTATAACTAGAAAAGCTATCATTATTCTACGATCAGACTTTCAGGAAGTATGTATTTGACAACGCAAATTTTATATTTTAATCTACTTGCCAATAAAAGTTAAATGAGTTCCATTCCAGTAGCGTTTATTTTCTCTATTTGATTAACACGGGGATGAGTGTAGCACATTAATCATTTGCATAATTAAAATTATTTAGAATCATCGTAGACTTGAACCAACGAATGCACAAAAGAACGACATTTTGTTTTCCTGTCATAGATTTTGAATACACGTCGAATCGATCAACAAATGAATTTTTAACGCAAATATTTGGCGTATTTTTACTTGAAAACCTATCATCGTCGAAGTGATTCGCAGTCTTGCCGTTTTCCTGTAATTGCGTACGATTGACTTGGATAATAAATTCGCGTTGCATCTACCGACATATTCACGGAATTTCGACGCCGTTTCAAAGTTTAAACAATACCTTGGTTGCGATAAATAATACGGCGGTTACGAGAATAAACAAAATTTTAATTTTTCGTTAATGTTGCGTTAATGAGTCAGATATAGAGATTAACCTTCTACTACTATCGTGGGGTCAAAAGTGACCCGAGAGAGAACATTTTCTTTGTTTACTCAATTATGGCGCGCGCAGTGGCTTTGTTAGTCTATCTAGTCTCCTAATTCAATGTTTTCTTTCAGTTGACTTTGAAACTTTAACGTACACGGTAGTTGATTTCAAGTTATTGCCGTTTTGGATCACTTTTGACCTCACTATAGTAGGTAGTTGTGTCGTACTTTTTACTTTCTCATACGTAGTAATGGGAAAGTATTGTATTCATGAAAAAAATCGACTTCGAGATTTCAACGGAAATACATGTTTTGAGGTCCCTAGACTATTTTCGGAATGATGTCTGTGTGTGTATGTTATTGTGGGCGCTCTAACTCAAAAAGTACGTGCCATATCGTTACCAAACTTCATATATAACACTTTAACATGAGCACAAAGAACTGATTAGTTTTTTGACAATAACGGTTAACCGGAAGTCGAGATTTATTCGAAACCCGATTCGGTTTTTGCGATATTTCTTTGTTAAAACATCATTATTCTATATACAATTGTATACTAATGTTATAGAGAATGTAATTTCCTACAGTTTTAATTTGAAACAATTTTCTATAGGAGTTATTGTTTAGGAGTTATTTATAAATAACCGGTTTTTTGGTTTCCATTAAATATATCCTTAAAAACATCGTTATTGGTAATCTTCGTAAGGACCAAAGTTGTAGAGAATAATATTTCTTCCAAGTTTTGTTTGAAACTAATTTTCGTAGAACCATCCATTTCGGATATATTTCGCTTTATCTTAATACCAGCCTACAGCGCCAACACCATGTAGCGGTGAATTCTGTAAACATTCAAAATATACGTAATTTACGGCAACAAGGACGTGTCTTCTTTTACGATACGAAATAATAATTTTGCCTCGTAATATTATTCATAATAATTTAAATATCTATACCCCAAATATGGAGAAAGTCATGTGTTGGCCACATCAGATTTTTTCTTCTCGTTATTGGGCAAATGAAAATGTCAGGTGAGGGATTCGTTGTGAATGGGCGGCACTATGCTGATTTGAGTGAGTACTTGAACAGTGCAAGTGTTACGGAAGAAGAAGAGCAACTGCCACAACCGAGTTTTGAAAGTGAAATAAATTGAAATGCGGGTGTGTGAATATGGTTGGAAAACATCATCGTCCTATTTACAATTTATAACCGATATTTTTTAAAAATTATTCAGTTGATTTATAATTCGATTGCAGTAGGAACCTGGAAGGATGAAAAAAAAACAAGAATTTCAGGCTTGAAAAAAATATTCTTAAACCCTTAGACAATTTTCAGTT
The DNA here is from genome assembly GCA_036926305.1 of Uropetala carovei. Taxonomy (NCBI): domain Eukaryota; kingdom Metazoa; phylum Arthropoda; class Insecta; order Odonata; family Petaluridae; genus Uropetala; species Uropetala carovei. Next base: position 3,905,994 of record JAXCHB010000035.1, read on the forward strand.
TTTTCAGTTTTTTCTTTTCTGCAGTATACATTTGTATAAAATTTTCTATAAATAAAACTTTCTCACATTGTCGAGTATCTGTTCTAATGAATGACCAGAAATTGAAACAAAAAAATTAAAATTTTCTATTTTATTCAATTTTGAAAAATGGGGTCATATTTGACCCCACGATAGTAGTTACGTGATCGAAAAATAACTATAGTAGTAGAAGATTAAAAGCGCTGTATTTTTCATTCTTTGAGGAAAATTTCTTCGAAAGCAGAGCACCTTTTTAATCTTTGACTAAAACCAGAAAAGTAAAATTTATATTAAGTTGTTTTATGGAATCACGTTTTGTGTGTACTAAAAAATAAAAACAATGAATTTAAAAATCACATACAGTAAAATTCGGTTATAACGGCCTCGGTTAATACGACAACTCGGATATAACGACATTCTTCAGGTACCATCCCCGTTTCTACAATATTGCAATATATTCACCTCGGTTGTAACGTATTAACGCATTCGGTTATAGCGACAACGGAAGTTAGTAAATAACAAATATTTGTATGCGTAATCACAGGGTCGGCGCAATACATTTTTGTATGTGTGGGTGAGAAGAAGAGAACTAATATCATATAAATGCTATTAAATGATTCAGGTTTTATTATTAATTTTTGCTGATCGTCAATACATTGAAGTACCAAAGGCAGCCTCTTGACCGCCCGGGTGCGGAGGGACCCAACAGAGAAACTCTTTACCCAGTGTGGTTCGCACGAGCCGTTTTCTAAAACTAAGTCAGTAGACGTCAGTTTTAATGAAACAGCACTAAAAGAATGGTTAGCCGAGATGGACGTAGAAAGTTTTAAAAGTTATGAAGATATATGAATTCATAAGCATAAATTGACCACGATGTTATAACAACAGCAGGGCCGGCCCGAGGTACGGGCGAGTCGGGCGACTGCCCGGGGCGTCAAAGTGTTGGGAGCGCTATCCCGATCATCTATCTATGCATTATTTGCAGGAGAATAAATATTGGACACCAATTTATACCATAAAACAGGCTTGAAACTTGATGACTTTCCTTTTATTTTTTCATTCTCAATAAGTTTTATAAAGCGATGAATAAATTAACATGTTTTTGTTGTAAATATCTCAAAGAACATTTACGGAGTAAGCGCTGGAGTGCCATCTCGCCCGGGGCACCAAATTTCCTCGGGCCGCCCCTGACAACAGAAGCTCAAACGGACCTAGACATCGTGAGGGAGGTCGTGGAAGGGCAGCATGGAAAGTGTAGCGAAGAAGAAGATGAAGAAATGGTAGAGGATCAATACGAACCAGTTCCAGAGGTTAATGAAGTTATGCAAACAGTAAAAGTGATATCACGGGTTTTATGAATCGAAGGAGACTAATAAAAAGACATTAAGTATTATTCACTGCATTGAGGAGGGCCTCGGAAGATATTTCAATTTGGCACATACGGCACAGAAAAAAGTTCACATTATTTTACTAACCATTAAAAACATTTTTATTATGTTTAATGTGCTTATAAGATCATAATATAAAATTTAGAATTTGAAAACTAATTCTATGTTCCCATGCACCTCGGTTATAACGACAACAAATTTTAATGCCGTTATAACCGAGTTCTACTGTAATTGAATATTGCAGAAAGTAAAAATTGTTTGGGAATGTGTTATGAGCGTAACGTCGTTTCTTGATATTTTAATATCATTCTTAATCGAAAAAAAGGAATGCATTTGAAGACTATTAATAAGAATTTGAATTTGTTGTGTAATTGAGCAAAGATGTTTTTTAAAGGCGATGATTCAAGAAACGCTTTATGGATTTGAAGACGAAGATATAAATCCAAAGTCTTGATGCTATCGACAAAATAAAACTATATCTTAATCATCCGCCAAATAAGATTTTCTCATACAATATTTGTATTCATCGCGTAAAGAATCAAAGGTAATTATGCCAACGAAGTGATACATTTGAAAGATATTGGGCGAGATGTTGGAGATAATCGTCTATTTTCATGCATGGGCCTATGATTGTATTATAATGAGAAATTTAAGCAAAGTTGCGGAAGTTATCGACTACATTCGTAATAGTGTTGTCCCCGAGGCTTTCTCCTGGTTAAGACATAACCCTTTTATTATTCGGGTCATTTGAATTATTACGGTATGCAGTCTTTACAGTAAATCCGTGCGTGTTATTTATCGTCACATGAATTTCAAACAGCACACATAAGCGCTCATTAATTCCTGATATGTGAAGCGAAGGAGAATATATGCCCCTTTTTTAAGCCCAACGTCGATGAAAGATTCTACAGATCGATCATGTTTCGACGAAAACATTCGGACCAACCTCTAGGATTGTAGCGCGTAGGATTCAATGATCGATTTGTATTTAACTGGTCTCGCCATCTCCAAATCTAATTTGCCTCTTTGATTAGTTAATGAAATCAAATATAAAGAAATACAATTATCTCACTAATTTCTATGTATGGATTCATGCAGTCCTACCGTCAATCTAGCTCAATCAAAAAGTATAAGAAAAACAAGTTGAGACTACGTACTTTTTATGTATCCAACCTATTCCATTAATATTTCTGATCGTGTCAGTCAGTATCTGAATAATTTCGAGATAATTAATATGTGACAAGTTCAAGATTGATATGCGAGAAAAAGTGTCAGACATGCAGAAGAGTGTGTTTACCGTTCATAGACCTATCAATCAAGAATAACTCACAATCAGTTATATAGGCTAAAAATATTAATTTTTAAAGCTTCATTTTGATGTTTTTCGCCGCATTTCACGATATTTCCGATCGTATTTGTAAGTTATCGAACCGCATGACAGATAACAAAAGAGAGAAGAATAATATATATTAATAAACTTGAATTTAAAGACTGTTACAGAGAGTTTCATGAATTTGCACATATCCTCAACCCATCCAGCACCGAGTGAAATTTTGCTATTATCGTAATACGAACTGAATATTTCCTTTCAAAATTGTGGTATATATGCTTTTTAAAATTTTACAGCTAAGTCTTTGCAATTCTTTGCGCTGTCGGTTGTTCTATACCTCAGTCTGAACGACCTTTAATATCCGCTCAAGTTAATTTATGTTAGATAGTATTAAAAGCCTCCATGCCCGCCTCCCGGGTGGCCAACCACCTGCAGCACGAATATGCATAATCTCTCCCTCGGATTAAGTAGTAAGATGCAATCATGACAGGCCGTAAAGCATTTTTGAGTTATTTTGTCTACTCGGAGTCTCAGATTTCCTTTTCACGGACGGATCTAGAAGCTTCCCCCGTGAGGTGAGAGGAGAGACGGGAGATCACCACAATCAACTCTTTATACTGAAGATCTCTATATCTGTCAGAATCCCTCCTTCCCTTGATTTATGGAATTTTGTCCTGAATGCAACATATCCACAATTATTTCGTTTGACGTTTTTATAAAAGAAGTTTCTAAGTCATTTTAACATTATTTTTTCTGGATTTGATCCTAAAAATCAGACGACAGGATAATTGGAGCAAATATCCAGGACTGTAATAAAGATACGATTAAAGGGATATAATAGGTTAATGAAAAGTTGGTTTCTGAATTCGTTTGAATGTCAAGACGAATATTTTGATGTACGCTAACTATAAAATGAATGCATAACTATAACTTAATTTAATTAATGACCGTGGCGAACGTCTCAACTTTAGTTGCATTTGAAATTAAACTAATTGTTTTATAATCTTTCATCAAGTTGCTTTATTATATTCTTCAAAGGAATAAAAATTCATCGTGTCAATTCCTCTGGCCACTCTCCATTTTCATGTATCTTGTGACGCATTTATGATAACTCTCATATTTCCATAATTCTTTCGACACTTCTGTTTGGAGATCACCAACTAACATTTTCTTTTCAATCTCACCATCCTATATTCCAGGAAAATTATTTTTTCAGTCTACATTTTCCCTTCTCTCGATTTCAATCGATTCTGGCTGCAGTTCTTTTCACTTTCTCCATACGTAGTAATGGGAAAGTATTGTATTCATGAAAAAAATCGACTTCGAGATTTCAACGGAAATACATGTTTTGAGGTCCCTAGAACACGTTTACACTATTTTCGGAATGATGTCTGTGTGTGTGTGTCTGTGTGTGTGTGTGTGTGTGTATGTTATTGTGGGCGCTCTAACTCAAAAAGTAAATACCATATCGTTACCAAACTTCATATATAACACTTCAACATGAGCACAAAGAACTGATTAGTTTTTGGACAATAACGGATAACCGGAAGTCGCGGTTTATTCGAAACCCGATTCGATTTTTGCGATATTTCTTTGTTAAAACATCATTATTGTATATACAATTCTAAACAAAAGTTATAGAGAATGTAATTTCCTACAGTTTTCATTTGAAACAATTTTCTATAGGAGTTATTGTTTAGGAGTTATTTATAAATAACCGGTTTTTAGGTTTCCGTTAAATATCTCCTTAACAACATCGTTATTGGTAATCTTCGTAAGGACCAAAGTTGTAGAGAATAATATTTCTTCCAAGTTTTGTTTGAAACTAATTTTCGTAGAACCATCCATTTCGGATATATTTCGCTTTTTCTTAATACCAGCCTACAGCGCCAACACCATGTAGCGGTGAATTCTGTAAACATTCAAAATATACGTAATTTACGGCAAGGACGTGTCTTCTTTTACGATACGAAATAATAATTTTGCCTTATAATGCTACTCATAATAATTTTAATATCTATACCCCAAATATGGAGAAAGTCATGTGTTGGCCACAGATTTTTTTGTATAATTCCATCTTTTCCTTGTATCCTCTGTTTCAAAGAAATCTTTATAATTTTTGTCTTAATTGTTGCTCCATTGGTAAACTACTTTAGAGTTTCAATAGAAAATGCCCTCAACAAATTTTTATTGTATCCTTTTCATGACGATGCATCGTCATGAGAAGGATACAATAAAAAAAATATGAATACATCGCGATGTATCCATATTTTTCTCGCTCGAGGAGCGAATAAAGTGGAGCCCTCTGGTAGAAGCATTTAGGATGCTATCCCCTTCTCTCGTTCTCTTCTCAGTTCCACATATGTACGAGAGTAAACGAAGAAAAGTTCACATTTCGTCGATTCGTCAGAAAATGTCGAATATTTTATACGAAAACGTATCAGCCGACGCAGAAACACGTCATTTCGCTCCGTAAAATGTCTGGTATCACACTTAATAGAGGTCGAGAAAAACTCTTTATGTCCGAAGAGTCACAATATTGAAAACGAAACGGCTTCCATAAGAGGTCGGATAAAACGCACTCACGACATAAGGGGGAATAAATGGATCGGTCGTGTTCATTGTTACACCTCCATTGTCCGCAACACGCCCAGCGCACATCGGGGAGCCGCGGAATTCAGATTACAAATTGCTTTCACGTGTTAAATTCCCTGATTTTTTCCGTCGCGTTTTCACGAGAATAAAACGTGACATTTTCGCTCACGAGTTTCAGGCTAAACTATAACCTTTTCAAAAACTAAATTGTTTGACTCTGTGTGCGTGCGCACCTCCCCAGTCGATACGAATTTTTTCGTCATCAATTTAATGCTTAAAAAAAAGCGACGTGGTGCATTTTTTTAAAATTTAATAGGAGTGCCTTAATAGACAAAAAATTGTTTTTCACTTTTCAGTTTGAAAAATAATAAAAATAAATAATTTCAATCTGTCATTACGAAATGCTTACCCATAAAGTCATATAACTTTTTCATATCACTGGGGGATTTTATATATTTTTAAAGGTAACGTGAGCGGCGTATTGTTGATTATTCAGCGTACTGATATCTTCTATAGAGAGAGTAGTCAGTGTTTCCAATTTAGAGATTATCAGTCATATTTGGGATATCATAACCTTGAGTTGCTAGGTAGCTAGATTTGCGAAACAAATCCATGACTAAAAGCCAACTGTTAACAGCATTAAAGTGGGCTTCAGTTGCAGAACTTTGGCAGAAAGCTCTATTGAAGCCTCCATGGAAATTCAGGTCTGAAGTAGAAGTTGAAGAGGTGTAAGATATGATTGCCTTTCGTGTTTCTAAGTAACCTCTCCCCTCTGACGTCAAAGCGCGGCGAATTAAAACGTCAATCTTTCGGGGATCAAACTCCGAAATCTTGAATTAGATTCAATCTAATTAAAAATTCTTCTATTTAACATTTTAGAAAATGTTATAGAATTATATACGTAGATGCAAATGATTGCAAAAGTTTTTCCATAATACATCCGAAAAACACTAGCACTTGAAAGTACATCTTTCAAGTTTATAGAATAAAAATACTGATAATATATATGAGTTGCTTTTAGCAAGTGATTTAATTTGTTTTAATTATCATAATGCATTAATTTTACCTTTAAACCCAATGATAGAAATGACGCATGCGAAATCCGAGTAGTTTTTATAAATACCAAATACATTTTTCCTCTTATAAATAATTATCCTTGAGTTTCGGTTGTCAGAACGATCGTTTAATGCAAAATGTTGCACCACATCGTTTCAGTACCTACACCCGATATCGGTAGGAAAATCGGTTTGGAGAAAAAAGTCGACGGCAAGCGAGAAAACCGGTTTCTGAGTTTAGGTAACAGCCTTTTCATGTTTATAAATTATTCATATCGAGACGCATGAGTATAATTGCGGTGTCTCAGTGTAGGAAAAATTGTACTGCTCTGAAAGTTTAGATGGCGTTCGAGAAATGTTTTCTTCATTTTTTCCATTGATATACAGGTAGGTTCTCCTTTATTTTCCTCTCCCATTTCTCGACTCTCTCAGCTTACTCGAAAACCAACGACTGTCAGAGTTGCCAAAATTACAAATGTTACTATATCAATCAAAAGCTTTACTTATACCCTTAAATAGACGACGTTCCATGATATGGCACGAAAAGTCTCTCACTTTTTTCATTTTACGATTGTTATCTGACATTTAACGCTATCAAAATAACATCTGTGTTTGATAGAAGTAGCCCAAAGCATTTTGGCGCTACGGGTCAGTATTCACTTCAGTAATTTTTTATGAATATGTACATTTGAACTTACATGCTAATTTAATCATCACTCCATAAAAATTAGGGACAATGAAAAATTTAAATTGTTAACTAACATTAATTTACTTAGAGATACATAATATATAAGTGTACATTCAGGAAAGCCCCCAGATGTTGGCACCCCGGAGCACCATCCTAGCTCACCTCGAGTAGGTCCTTTAGACGTGTATATAATGCAATTACAGGCCAAAATACCTAAATTCACATGCCATTCAGAATAAAAATTTAAAATGTAACAACCATATTAAAGAAATCCAGAAAGATTATAATATAAATTTAAATAATAATTACCAATTATCAACGTAAATGACAAATATTAACAAAAAAATAAAAAATAATGCAAGCAAAAGAGAGAACGTTTACAAATTAAGTTGAAAAATTACCAATAGGGATAGAAGGCCCTTGCCTCTATTCTAACCTTCTATCCAATTGATTGAAGTTAGAAGAAGCATACCCCTCTAGCAATATTTCGTAAGATCAAAGGCATTATTCGAAACTCGCGTTTGAAAATTATCCATAGTGACCTTCACAGCCCAAAAAAGCACAACCTGTTTTGGTATTTAAACCCAATGGTTCATTTTACTGGCTTCTATACCACACCTTACATAAACATTCTTTCGCTTCCAACCTGGGAGAAGCGCCTCACAATCAGTGATACAATGGTCTGTGAGATACACGAAATCTCTTCTCTCCAAATCAAAATATATCTCAAGCAAGTTTTTATCCAAGGCAATCACCAGAATACACGTTATCGATGCTATAGTTACTGGAATATGAAACGAGGTCTGGATTTACTAATTCATTTTACCAATCTGATCACGTTATATGCCTTGGCTAAGGTGACCATCCGTCCTGTATTTTACAGGACAGTCCTATACTTCAGGACCTTGTCCTGTATATTATAAATTATTATACAAGACGACCAAATGTCCTGTATTTCATGTCCCGTAAAAATGCCGTATTTTCTAATGTAAAAAATTTTAACGGATAAATTGTAGTAAGACAAATATCGCAAAATTTCCATATTATATTTTCCATTTAGTTTAAAATTTGAGCTCTCATTCCTATTTCAATAGAAATATATCGTTTTCATACCGGGATATTCTGATTGTTAAACATTTGAATTTTGATTGGCATAAGAGTATTTTAATTTACTTGACAATTTTCTCAAAAAAACGACCTAGAAGAGAAAATGTGTTTTAAAAAGCGATTCACAAAAGGAATATCCCTACATTATTTCATTATAATTTTCAGTGGCTAATGGTTTTGATGTTCTGTATTTTCACGTCAAACGAAATATGTCCGGTATTCTGTCTTTCAGAAAATGGTCACCTTAGCCTTGGCATACTTATCCAATGAAAAGGTTATCATAGAATTTTTAAGTATTAATATTTTTAAAAAGGAAGCGTTGACCGATTTTAGGAATGATAAACATGTTTCGTGTGTCGATTACGCAACGAATCTTTGAAGGGATGACGCCCGAACAGCAGTCAGAATTTCTACTTGGGGTAGAATTCTTTCGCGATTTTTCGCGCCTTTCTTGTATTATTTTAGCCAGGATTTAGCTCGTCGATGAGTATTAGCAGAAAAAGGGAAAGTGCACACTTTAAAAGGGATGTGGGAGTTAGTTTGACCAACATCTGTGCAACGATCACCACAACGTCAAAACTCCGATGCGTTTCACTTATTACCACTTGCCGTAAAAAAAAAAGATGACACATTTGCCGTTGAGAAAAATGATAAAATATGCGGAAAAACATCAAATCTTGCTGCACAATGGCACTACGGGATTGACGAGTCGAATGTGAGACGTTGGAGATGACAATGAGAGAAACCGGGATATTTTTGTTGCGTGATTAAAAGTCTGGGACATAACCGGGACAAATTACATTTTAGTAAAAATTGTACTGAATGCTTGAATATAACTTAATTTGTGTTGTCGTAAATTTAGTTGATACCTTTTTTATTTAATTACGAATTGAAAAAAACCGGGGCATTTATACTTTTCGGTATTTTTCGCGACAAATCTCGGAAAACTAGGATGTCTGTACACCCAACATGGAATTTTCCTCGCGTGTTCTTTTGAAAAGTAGGGGTCGGCTTACAATCGATTAAATACGGTATATAAAAAATTCGAATAAAAATATATACTAACTTCCTGGTTTATATAATCTTCATTGATCGTAGACTAGGTATAGTTCCAACTCCCAGGGTGAGAAATTCGCTTTTATCAATGGGAAAAAATAATATTTACACTAAATATTGACGTCACTTCTTGAGCAAAGCTAAAAACATGTCAATTATCCCCAAGGAAAACTAACCTGCTATAACTTTATAACTGATTCTTCAAACACTAAAAGCCACCACTCGACTGACGTTTCCATGACGATGGACGTATTGAAACTAATGCGGACAAATAGTTGTTTTTCGATGTCACCAATGCAAAATGCGAGGGAGGAGGAAATGTTGAAGGAGAAGGGGGTGAAAACAGTGGTGTGGGAATATGTACCCCGTTCTCACACACCCCAACACAGCGTAGCAATTACTACAAGGAGCAGTAAAAGAAACCCAAAAAATATATATTTCATCCTCAAACAAGAGAATTTTGAACGTAACTGAATGAATGCACATGGAAATAAAGAGGAACCGCAGGAGGGAGGGTCTTGGGATATACCGTATCCTCCTTGGACTTTCTAAAGATTTCCTTGCTCTTGAGCACCCTTGTAAATGTCTCCCGCTGGCCAACATCTGAGACTGTAGCGGGCTAGTAAGGCGGGGGCGATTCCGGGTTTCCTATGGAGGCATGACCTTTCTTAATCATTCTTCTACCCCCCTCCAACCTCTCCTCACCTTTGGTGCAAGGGGTGCATTGCACCCGGACAGAAACCCTCGGAGGTAGAAAATCAGTGAGAAAATAAGCTAGAAATATTAGGGGCGGTGAGAACTGCTTTCACCAGGTAGGCAAAGATCCCCGGCGTGTAACAGCAATAAAATGTTGGAAAAACCACATCCAGCCATCTGTATTCGGTAGCATTCTCGGAAGCCGCTTTCGGAAATACCATTTTACCATTCGGAGTAGAGCCTGGTTACTGCCTCAGAACATTCATTTGAAGTCACATTTTCACATTTATTCGCCAGCTGCAAACACTAAACATATCAATGGGAAACCAGATGGAAAAACTAAATTAAGGTATTTTCCGAAAATTTTTGCCAGGAAAATTTGGCGCCCCTAAAAATTCGGCGCCCCAAGCGGTCTCTTGGTCTGCTTGTATTGTTGAACCGGCCCTGAATACATGTCTAAATAAATCATTATTTGTTTTTTTTTGTACATCCGGCCCCCGAACCTTTGATGAAATAGCGATCTGAGATGATTGATAATGGCAATTATATATATTTCAATTAAGTTGTGGTAATATAACATCTCCGGGATAGTTTTGAAACTAAAACTGGGAGCACTTTAATTTCACTTTTAAATAACTCGTAATGTCTTCAGTAATTCCGGCAGCAGAAGCATTTGAAAGTTTCTACTGTGGTCTGCCAAAGCATTCGCAATTGCGAATGTGGATCGACGCGAAAAAAACTACCGTATACCGGAATTAAAATATTTTCTGTTTCTTAGATGAAACCGATTAAATCTATCACCATCCATTTTATGCTTCAAAGACAGCATTAAAAATATTATTTGTATAGTTTTTGCCAAAAAGTTGTTTGTAGGTGTTTGGAAACATAAAGGGTTCAGTGCGTAGAGCATAGGTAGGAAACCTATTTTACCCGAGGGCCACATTTAAACACCCCTCCCCCCCTTCAAATAAAAAATAAATGTTTTTTATAGTATTGAAAATATTTTTTATTTGATCTTATTATATAACGATTTATGTACTTTTAATGAGACCGTTGATGCTGCATATTTTTTACAAGGTGATCTACATATATTGGGCTTGTGTCATCTGTGATGTGTTGTAGTGTAGCATATGACGAGCAGTGTTGACAGATCGTACGGCGTTGAGTTTAGTAACCAAAGTTGTATTTTTTAAAGGCGACTATTTTACTTCTTTCTTTAATTTTTAAAATATAAAAAATAAAATGACGGCCTTTCTACCGCCCCTTGCATTGGGCCGACCTGTGCGGATCTCACCGCCTGCACCTGCCTTGAGCCGGGCCTGACCCTTCCGCAACTCTTTCCCATTCAGGGCGGTGTGTCTTCAGATCACCGCTGCCTTGTGACTGTATCATTTACCGATTTTAACTCTTAAATTCCATCCGAAAAAACCAAAAATTACAACTTTCTCGCCCGTTTTCCCGCCAGCCGTCAAATGAAAATTTTCCCTATTGAACGAGCGTAAAACCCGCCAGCCATAGCGGAAAAAAGCCAGATTGGCAGCATTGGGCTGCACCCTCCCTCTTCCAGGCTTTGGTTATGGCACGTACGTGTACGGTTGATACAGTCTTCGTGGGCCACAAATCTATGATAGGGCAGAAAGTCACGGCGGACCACTTTTAAAAGCCTCGCGGGCCGCAGGTTCCCCGCCCATGGCGTAGAGAGTAACATTGAATAAAGGGTGGGGTCAGTTCCAAATATACGTTCGATTCTCTATAATGATGCAACTTCCACCGAATTCTGTTATCTGTACCTTAGAATCTCCATAGCTCTCCGCTGAACCATACCAAGAGATATACTTATTAAGGAATTATATTTTATTTACTATCGATTCTTTATATTGGGGAGTTGTTTCTTAAGTTATGTTTAGTATACTATTGGCGAATTACCACTGGTGACGGCTTATTTGTAATCGAAATGCCTATCTGGTTTTCCCAATATTTTTATGGGTATAGGAGAGACAGTTTTCAGTTTGATTTAATTCATAAGGTGAGCTTCTTAATTCTTTCTTGTACCAAATATTACCACTTTACGTCACAAAATATCGTTGAACCAGTTTATCGTGATTAATAGCCGGTAATGAAATGATTCATCATCGCACAGTGTAGATTCCTAGGATTTAAATTTTTGCCAAAATAAATCGGAAAAGATATAAGGAGATTTTTTTTACACATCCGATTGAAAACAGCAGCGAAAACGAGTAGCAAATCAGGGTTATTGCGGGTACATTCATGTTTCCGGAATTATGAAGTCGAGGAATTTTTCGACGGTAATATTTCATAAGAGGGTTAACTGGAGCGAGTCTTGTGGTAAAGCACGCGGAGATACGTATCCGAGGCTCCATCCACGTACGGATAGTTCGTTCCTTGGGCACGCCCCAGCTTATTGCGCTCGATGGGGCGACCGCGACCGCATAATTGCCCCGCGCAGGCACAACTCTACGTCGGAGGCTCAAAAGAGAGCAGCTCCGGGGAAGGGGATAGAAGTTTTTAACGTTTCGAAAGATCATATCCTGCTCCGCCCCTCACCCACTTCTTATCCACACATCCATCTCCCTTCCTCTCTTAATCCTGTCTTCCTTCCTTTCTCTTTTTTTCTCTCCGTCTCCCATTCTTTCACCCTGTTATCTCGCCTCTCTCCCTTCCTCTCTCCTTTTCTTTTTCCTTCTCAATCTCCACTCTAATACAGCGGTTCTCTACTTTTTTTCCGTCGCGACACGCACGACGTTCGATGCTCACGTGCGCGACATCTTCTACACTACGTACAATCCGCCGAACTAAAAAAAAAAAGGAAGAGTAATGTGTAAAATGAAGAGTTTAAGCCTAAAAATTGTTTCCATTGTTGTTTAAAATTACGCAAAAGATAGACAATTAAAAGTTTTCGGCAACACGCCATTGTGTCACGACACGCCGGTTGAGAGTCGCTGCTCTATTGTATTATAGTCTCAGTTTCGCCTTTAATAAGAGCCTTTGTCTGTCTGTCTTCCTCTCTTTATATCTCTTCCTATATTCCTTTCTCCTTTCTTCTCTTTTCCTCTCCCTCTCTTGCCTTCTGCCCTCCTGTCTCTTTCTCTCTCCTTTCCTTTCTCTCTCTCTCTTCGTCTATTTTTCTCTCTCCTTTCTTCCCTCTCATATCATGTTCTTTTCTCCTCATCTCCCTTTTGTATCCCTACCCTTCTTTCACTCAATCGCCCCCGCTATTTCTCGTACTGTATTCCCTCTATCTTTCTTCTTCTTGTTCTTTTTTTATCCTACATCTCCGCCCTCTCCCACTCTCTCTCTCTCTTCTCACCTCCTTATCTCGATGCAAAGAAAGTTTCCCAACGTACTCCATATTTTTCCTTTCACCTATAACCTAAACTCCCTATTCCCCCCTTTCCCTCTCTTTGGTCCTTCCCAGATTCCCACTCCACTATCTCCTATCCCATTCATCCTCATTAGAAGCTTTCGAAACGCCGGAGAACCTGCGCATATATTTTAGGGAACTATTGTTAGGGCGAATATTCGTTATCCCGCCGGCCGTTATCGCGTCCCCTGCCAAACTAGCTCATATCGTTGCGTGGGTTGGTTTATTTACATGCGACAAAGTTATCTTATTTGCGAAACAAAAGGAGGAACCTAGTCGGGACACCTGCCAATCGAGGAGGTGAAAGGGATCGATTGTGTCATTCCGTCCGGGACTAGGTGTCCGCCCTATCCATGCAAAACATTAATCTTTTTTATTTTTCCAGATCGTTAGAAATCCTTCGTTGTTTTTCGGTGCGGAATTTTTTAGACTTATCTCCCAATAATCTCGCACCCATTGGTTTAGAGCTTTTGGTCATTTGTTATCCCCGCGTGTGACTTCTTCTCTCGCTCGTGAAATTCGCTTTTAATCGGTTTAGAAGGGTTCTGTTGCAATTTTTTTATGTCGGTATGTCTATATTTTTTGTTCTGACGGATGGATAAACGCGGGGGGCATTCACGCTCGATTACGCACGGGAGACTAAGGCACGCGTTTCTAGCAGTGATCTCAACCGCGAAGCATTCCGCTACGCGTGACTCGCTATATTAAGCCGCACGATGCAATCGTTTTCGAAAGACTCAATCTGTAGATATTCGGAATTTTTCGATTTTTTTAAAAGCTAGCCAATTTGTTTGGCGGGTATCTTGAAAAATAAAAGTGACAATGACAAGCAGGTTACATCTAGGAACATGTATGATAATCCGAAGAAGCAGTGATAAGATTTATGCAGCTAAATATCAAGATAAATTAGAAAATGTCTTATGAAAGCGACCCAGATAATATTGTCTCTTTTCATTGAAGACGAGAATCTCGAAGCTATGTAAAACACGATAGTCTGTGCAAGGTAAAGAGATAAAATTGTAAAATTTCTATTGAAAGGATATATATTATTTGCAATTTCTTGGGGAGCTAACGTTGGTTGAAACAACAGAAAAAGCGGCTGATTAAGGCTCGCAACATATTAGCCATTACTGAAATTATCGTAAAGTTAATGACTCATGAGTTATACATTTAATATTCAGCTAAGTGTTAATTTTTATAAGATAACGATATACTGAGTTACTGTTTCGGCGTTTTATATTTGTCAACTCCGGTAAAATTTAGTTTTCAGTTTGAAACTTTAAAAACAAACTGCATCTAAAAGAAACTAAAACAGCTTTCTCTATTATAAAAGAAATATCGCGATTTCCAAAAGAATTTTTTGAAGATTCGCGCAAGCTAAGAATTTATTTTATTTTATTATATTTCAATGCCAAATTATATTGGAATTGATATATAAAGGCACTTGTGGCACGGAATATTAACAATATGTCAAAAAAACTAAAAAAAAAGAGCAGTTTTATTGAGTATACAAAAGGGGATATGATTTTTCTGAACGTAGAACGCTGGCCGTACTGAAGTCATCATTTCTACCATTGGCAGCATAATTGTAAGTCTCCCATCAATTAACTTAGGTAAGAGGACAAACTGTAATTTGAAGCAGGCAGGAAACGCAAGGAAATATTTCTTCTGCTGTTACCATACTTCACAAAAACTGCCTTTGTTTGCCGTTACGAAAAACAAACCATAGGCAAAAAATATGCCCCATAGGGCATAAATCAGTTTTATGTTAGAAAGTTAAGCGTATTTAGTCCAATCGTGAGAAATTTTCCTTTTCCTAAATTCGCCCCGGGCGAAGTTTTTTTTACGGGTCCTGCCCTAAAAAAATGAGAATTATGCAAATTCATTGTTGCATAACGACTCCGATATTTTTTAGATGTGTTTATCAAAGCTTTCTTTAAGATTTAACGACCAATCTCATGCTTTTTAAATGTCTGTTATATTTTATAATTTCTTTTCAGACTCATACGTTTCAAATTTCTTACGATCTACACATGGAAAACAGGAAATTTATTTTTATATTTGCTATTATTTAATCATTTACAATTTTCATTTATAAGGTAACGACAAAAACGGTTTCATAAGAACGCCGAAATTAAAAATTTATATCTTCATTGTTTGGCTGGTACCTAAAGGAATGGAAATGCCATCATAACTGCGTTTTATGGGTTTAACACAGGCACAAAAATCGTTGACTTGCAACACGAATAGCATATGCGCTTCGAAGTATGTGCTATGCGATTTTAAAAGTCATGGTTTTGAATGAAATGTTGAATCAAACACGTGACGAATGTATTGTAATCGTATTATCAGTGAAGCTAAACAACATTATTAAAATTTTTAAAATGTGCATTTACAAACGGTGTTGCTTACCTTTGATCAACGTTTTCAATGAGAAAATATAGAAAAAAGATGTCTTATGGAGTCGTCATTATCAGCTAAAAAAACTTGGTTTTTTATCCTACCGGGTAGCAGAATCGAGAACTATCGGCAAGTAAAACTTGTAACGTGACGTCAAGCATGCCCAAATTTCTGGTTAATTCGCCCACGTTGTTATAAATGTTTTTGATACTATTCAATCGTGTGGTTTTGTGAGGATAAAGAATGAGTGGAAATATTACCAAGTTTCCTGTATTTTATCTGGTGGCCTTTTAATCGTATTGCGCAGAAGAATTAATAAACTAAAAATCAGGTCGAAGTTATACGTACTCAATAATTACAACTAGAAAAGTTTTAAAAGATTATATTTATTGAACGCTTATTTATAGCCCCGAGGAATGGGTACGTTAAAATATTTATGATACCATTTATGGATACATTTAATAGCTTAAGAAAGGAATCTGGGCATGTGTGTCAAGTTTTAAAATTCATTTTTGGATTATCGTATGCATCTAGATTGCTTTTGATATTTGTTGCACTTTCAGGTTTGGAGACGTTGACCAATCCATTGCGAATGCATTGGCATTGAAATACTTGAGGCCTTTCATAACACGCCTCCGTGAAGGTGTCGTCATATCAGAAAAATTAATAAAAAGGCTTAAAAGCATTAGTTTATATGCAAATTTAGTTAAGATTGTTAATTGCAGTTCACTCTTATTAGTCTGACTTGTTTCCCAATAGACATGATGAATTGGAAATTATTTTTCTTATAGTTTTTAAAGAAATTATATTGGGTTCACGGACGTCAATGCATATTTGACCTCCTTCCTATTTTAAAAAGAAAAAATAGGATATATCTAATTTATGAGTGCAAAATTTTGTCTAAGTCTTCGTTAGGCGTACAAGGATAGAAAATTGACCATTCGTTAGATCAGGGATGTTCACTATATGAGGAAAGCACCAATTGTGACGGATCGGCCTCCCCGGAGTGAAGTATGGGGCTATAAACAATTTTTATAAACATTTCATTTTTCCATGCTTAAAATATATCTGGTATTTGAAAATGATAATATCTACATTTTAATGTTTTTAGACCGCTGTATAGGATTTGTTTGTGAGTTAAAGGTGGGATTTACTATTGTTGCGAATAGTTTAATTGCATGTTAAGCACTCACTGACGTATCGACGCTCTACCACTGATAAAATGGCGCGCGATAGGGTTGAACACCATAGGCTTACACATTACAATTTAGAAAACGTATTCCCAAATATCACATTACTTAGAGAAATAATTTTTTATTAATTCATTTGTTTGATTGAATATAAGTAAATTATCAGCGTAACTGTGTAAGTAACATGTTTCCATGAACCAAGTCGGATATTTACCGGATTGTAATCTAGTTGTTTTCAAACATCGTTTCTTTTATGTCTAAGAAAAATTTAAGTAACATTATCAGACGTTGGAATGGAACAAGATATAAAAATAATTTGATAATAATTGATAAATAATAAATAGAGATACAAAATCGTACTCTTAAATGATTTTACTTTTGTTTGTGCTCACCGTATTGGAAGCCAAGTTGTTGTCGTGGCTGGAAGCAACACTTTCAGGCTAGCTCAATAACTCCGTTGCGTGTTAGGAATGTAAAATTCTTCTTTCCCACGATATTTTATTTAATTAGGAGTCGGACTGAGGATGGGTTAATAGACTTTTCATGAGGCATAAATTAACATACGAGGATGAAAATAAAGCCTACTTTTCCAGATTTTTTCCGGTCGCCTTATTATGTCTGCGGGCGGAAAAAGCTCTCTCGCTGAGACTTCCTCGGTCTTTCGTCATATCTCCCTCGTCTTTTACGCCATTAACAGGAGAAATCCGGATTTTTGGTCCGCGAATTTTTAGTAGCAAATTTAAAAAATCTGATGTGGCCAACACATGACTTTCTCCATATTTGGGGTATAGATATTTAAATTCTTTTTATGAATAGAATTATAAGGCAAAATTATTATTTCGTATCGTAAAAGTATACAGTCGTCCTTATTGCCGTAAATTACATATATTTTGAATATGTTTACAGAATCCACCGCTACATGGTGGTGGCGCTGTATACTGCAAATTAAGAAAAAGCAAAATATCTCCGCATTGGATGGTTCTACGAAAATTTGTTTCAAACAAAACTTGGAAGAAATATTATTCTCTACAACTTTGGTCCTCACGAAGATTACCAATAACGACATTTTTAAGGATATATTTGACGGAAACCGAAAAAACCGATTATTTATAAATAATTCATAACAGTAACTGCTATGGAAAATTATTTCAAATGAAACTTGTAGAAAATTACATTCTCTATAAACTTTGTATAGAATTGAATATACAATAATGATGTTTTAACGGAGATATTTCGCCAAAATCGAATCGGGTTTCGAATAAACCTCAACTTTCGGTTAACCGGTATTGTCTAAAAACTACTCAGCTCTTCATGCTCATACCAAAGTGTTATATTTGAAATTTGGTAACGATATGGAAAGTACATTTAGAGTTAGTCTCCACAATCACATACACGCACATCATTCCGAAAATAGTGTATACGTGTTCTAGGGACCTCAAGACGTGTATTTCCGTTGAAATCTCGTAGTCGATTTTTTTTATGAAGTTAATACTTTCTCTATACTACGTATATGGAGAAAGTAAAAATAATGAAAGCCTACAGTCGATTTTATTACGTGTTATTTTAATGGGGGATGTAAATGTCTTCCATTGGAATCGAACCCAGCACTTTTGTCGATATTTTTTCGTCTCCACTTTATCATATGTGAATCGAGCATTCTTGCCAAATTTAGAGTTTCTATCTCTATTTTCTCTCGAGTTATCGATAGAGGGGGTGGTTAGCGTGCCTATCTCCCAATGTTATAGTCTCGGGTTTGAATCCTGCCGAGGGCATGTCAAAGTAAAAATATCATTATTCGCATTTGTTGTAGCGAGCGGTTTAGCGTTACATCCGACAAACAAACCAACCAACAGATCGCGGAAAATATCTATAGAATTTCTAGGTGGGCATTCGGGGGCATTCAGTGTATGTTTGGTGCAGTAGAGTGTACATCACTTGGCAGAAGAGCGTGGGGAGTTCGATGCATCCAGGGAGGAATATGTTATAGCGGCAGTCAAGTGCAAATTGGGTGGCATAAATCAGGGGGTAATGTCGTGTGTTGGGTGGTCTATATTGAAGGGGCAATCAAGTGTTTGATGGTCGTATATATATTATGCCCTAATAATTAGTGGTTTGTTGTGCAAGTTGGGTGATATATATTCCAGCTGATTTTTCATGAGTTTTTGGCAGCACACACACACACACACCCTCGCTCTCTCTCTCTCTCTCACACACACACACCCTCGCTTTCTCTTTCTCTCTCTCACACACACACACACACCCTCTCGCCCCCCCTCTCTCTCTCTCTCTCACACCCTCGCTCTCTCTCTGACTCACTCACTCACACACATACACTCACTCACACACACACTCACACACACACTCACACACACACATACATACGCACTCACTCACACACACACGCACATCCTCTCAATCACCCAACCCATCGTTTTCTCTCTCGCACTTACACGCAGTCGTTTTCGCTCATTCACTCAATCACGTACACATCCCTTCGTATACTTCGCCGTATGTACTGGGATACCAAAATATATTTTCTCGTTCGATTTTATCGTAATATTCTCAGGCTATCTTAACCTATCGATACGGATAAAGCGACCGCTTAAATAACCTAATATATCTCTGAATATTCCATTTACTCTTCTTCTAGATACTTCTCAATCTACAACGTAGCAGCGAAATTAGTTGAACCATGTTTTCATCATTTTATAATTCCTTTATGTCAACCTACAAATCATTTATTGCATTATTTCTCTGGTCACTGATTAACAGGTATAACATGCTCCCATGGCGGCGAGCTCTTATGGGCGCCAAATTTGAAGTCCTCGTTCTCTTGCGTGTTTTCGGATACCGTTGTCGTCGCCTGGTACATGTTGGATGGGCTTGGTTGGTCAAATCGCAAAATTCGACGCACGATATGTAGAGGATCTGTCATGTAATTACAGATATCTCGTATGATGGAGAGGTATTAAAAACGTAAAAAAATGTATCGCAAAATTCGACGCACGATATGTAGAGGATCCGTCATGTAATTACAGATATCTCGTATGATGGAGAGGTATTAAAAACGTAAAAAAAATGTATCGCAGGAAAATGATTGGGGATTTTAACATAAAACATGAGCCATCAATGTTTTAATTCATATCACTGTTTTTTGAAATATTTATTAATTTTCCTGTGCCTTATTCTATTTTGAAATATGATATTAAATCGAATAATTTCGCCATTCTTTCACTACCCTGTCATCTACATCAGTACATGTCTTAACGTTATTCGTGTAAAACAAGCGCTCTGAAGACCTCTTTACGAGCTCAAGGAGGCTCTACTCGTCATCATCTTCTCTCTCGATCGCTGGAATTTCTTTGGGATCAGTCGAATCTTAGCGATTGCTAGAATATCCATTTAATTGTCAGGAAGTTGCTACCATGCAATCGTCGAAATGTGCCGGATGGTGAGACATTTGGTTAGTTAAGCAGAAAAATATTTCTTTCTTCAGAACTTGCTATTAGCAAATGAAAGGTTTTTTTGGAAAGTGCAAATGATTTATTGTATTAGCAATTACACTTCTTGTTAACAATAAAATACAAAACCAAAAACAAACTAGGAAAATACTGCGAAAGTAGATATTATAAGAAATATAATAATAATATATTATAAGAAATATTAGAATAAATATTATTCTCTACAACTTTGGTCCTTACGAAGATTACTAATAACGGCGTTTTAAAGGAGGTATTTGACGGAAACCGAAAAATCCGATTATTTATAAATGATTCCTAAACAATAACTGCTATGGAAAATTCTTTCAAATGAAAGCTATAGGAAATTACATTCTCTATAAACTTTGTATAGAATAGTACCTACAATAATGATGTTTTAACGGAGATATTTCGTCAAAACCGAATCGGTTTTCGAATAAACCTCGACTTCCGGTTAACCGTTATTGTCCAAAAACTAATCAGCTCTTCGTACTCATACCAAACTGTTGTATATGTAATTTAGTATTAATATGACAAGTACCTTTTGAGTTAGAGCGCCCACAAACACATACATCTGCACACACAGACATCACTCCGAAAACAGTCTAAACGTGTTTTAGGGGTCAAAATATCTAATAAACTATCGGTTTTTCGAAATATTCCTATCACATACACACAGACAATATCGAGAAAATAGTCAAAACATGTTCTATGGACCTCAAAACTTGTATTTTCGTTGAAATCTCGAAGGCGATTCTTTTCGTGATCACAATACTTTCCCATTACTTCGTATGGAGAAAGTAAGAACTTGATGGAGTTATATCCACCTTTTTGTAGTTGTTATCATCAGGAAATGGCCAGTTTGCTATTATACAATACTCTTATAAGGTTCGAAAACATAATTCCAGCGAATGTATGGTAGAATTGCGTATGCGCAAGACAATAATTAAAACGCTTTCAATCAGTTGTCTGGAAAATTACAATAAATAAGTTTTTCCCTCGTTTCCTGGAAAGAGCGGATTGTTTCATAAACTCGTTGCGGCATATTAGGTCTTACGATTTTATAGATTCGTGAGGATTTAGTTTCAGTGTTTTAAATGTTCCAAAAAAGGCGCTATTGGTAGGAAAAAATGAACTTTCCAAAAGGTTATGATAATATGCTTTTAAAAATATCCGAGATTCGACTATCATAAATAACAATAATGGAAAATGCCCTAACATTGCGAATAGGTTTATGAGCACAGCGATATGGGAAAATCACCTCTTTTAATTTTATGCATTGGAAATCAATAATTACATGATTTAAACACACCTTGAACATACTCTTGAAGATACCCAGGAATCTTTGAGAATTTCCTCCGCACATGAAAAATAAATCCGCATTTCACCCGATTGGTATATTTAGCATTTATTTTATCTCCTTAAACTTCACTTTCTAAAAAAGACTTGCACAATGTGTTTTCTTTAACATTTTTTCTTTTCTTATTCTATTTCATGACCAAGAGACCTGCTGTAAGAGAAAATAAGGCCGTTTTTACGCTTCTGGCTGTTTTCTTTTGTATTCTTTTTGAATAAGCGCGTTTCTGAGATCTCTATTAAAGATATATCTGAGCAAACTACGCGTCAAGTGTAAAAATCTAAGAATTTATTTTTTCTCGAAGTGCTTCGCTCGGGAGGCATTACCCGCGTAAGTACTCTCCCCCGCAATCGTTGGAAAACGATATTTTTTCCGCACGAGTTATTGTTCTAGTACAGTGATGGGGAACCTTATATATTTCGCGTGCCAACATTACTAAAATTGTCGAATCTTTTCCGCCTTTATTTTCCTTGATTTATTTTGCGTGCCAACTAAATTAAATTCGTAATCAAGGCATAAGATTGTAACCGTAAAACTAACGTCTACAATACTTGAATAAATAACGCAAATGTTTTTGCGGCGCTAATTCAGTAAGATAAATGCTTTGATTGGTTTTCGACTTTCGTTGGTGTGCCAATCAAAATCGTCTTGCGTGCCACTTATGGCACGCGTGCCATAGGTTCGCCATCACTGCTCTAGTATCTCCGTTTATAGTCCAGGAAAATTAGACGATTTTTTACCAAAAAGCGGAAAAAATTCGAACAAAGCTGATTTTTGGCAGAGATGCTCAGACTGACATCTAGTTCAACATACTAAAAGTCCTCAATGATCCGGTGTGAGCTTCGGCCGCCATATTGGAAAAATGGCGCCCGAAATCAGTTTTTCGTGAATATATCGCGAACGGTGGCACCTACGTGAAAAGTTCGAATTACAAAGTTGTAGCGAATTAAATTTCCTACAAAAAAGGTCCTATCATTTTTTGTCGTCAGAGTAACCGTTAGAGAGTTTTTGATTTTTACGAGCCCATTCGCAATGGATTGAAACCGATAAAAATAAACCAAGTAAAAATCCGTCGCCAGACATGAGGAATACGTGGGTAATACATTGTCTTCAGGGAATACCTCCAACATATACGGATTATTTCCTTTCGCGCATCGATTTTTACATCGTGCGAGGCATCGATAGCTGCGAAACGGGATACGGACGGAACTCGCTTGTTTGTTATAGCGGAGATGAAACAGATGCCTCGGAGGCATTAATAAATTGAGGAAGCATAAATCGTCTTCCTGCTAAATGGAAGGAAGACATAATACGTTTGTAATAATCGGAACTTTTTAGGCGACAGGAAGAATTTATCGGAGACTCGAAAGTTTGCTATCTCAAGATGTCGTGGGGAAAATTTTCCTTTTTTCCAGTTACGTTTCTTGCATCTTACTCGAAAGTCGTGCTCCAGTGGCCTAATTTTTACTCCACCTGTCTAATTGCATTTTTAATTACTTTCTCGATCCAAACTACATTCTCGTGGGTGGAAAACGATGTGGTTTTCCAACTTGTTTGATTAAGTACTTGTGTTAGGGGAAATTGTTTTCGAAGCTTGGATGAACACATTTTATTAATTATTAATTGTGAAATTTATGAAATAAAACGACAGGATGTTACCTTTTTCTATTAAAAATATTATTTATTAGTTAATCGGTGCTAATGTTCCCATAATCTGCGCCGCGAATGATTATCTTTTCACATGTAAACTTAACGGTAATTCGAAAGAGAAATAAAGTCCAGTTCTGATGAATTTTAAAGTAGACTTAAGATCGACATTCGTAAAAATATTTTTTATAGACAGGTGGGAATTCACGGGCAAATCTTCCATCTTTTTTTTTAAGGCAGGTGGTAATAAGTGAAACGCATCGGTGTGATGACGTTGTGGTGATCGGTGCACAGATGTTGGTCAAACTAACTCCCACATCCCTTCTAAAGTGTGTACTTTCCCTCTTTCTGCTAATACTAATCGGCGAGAAAAATCCTGGCTGAAATAATACAAGAAAGGCGTGAAAAATCGCGAAAGAATTCTAACCCAAGTAGAAATTCTGACTGCTGTTTACATTTACATTTACATAAATACCCTGCAAGCCGCTAGAAGCGTTTGGCAGGGGGTGTCACAACACCAAGTGAAGTCTAGCTAATTCCTCTGTTGGATTGTCTTATCGCGTCTGGGAAAAAGGATCGGTAGTATTTCTCTGTTCTAGCGGTAATTTCGAGATATTTTCTCCTGCACTGTGATCTAACATTACGTTCACTAACACCGATGGGGACGACTATGCCGCGTACGTCTTCAACGAATTCGGAACTTTCAAATTTTTCAAATAGTTTCCTCTTGTATTCAATTCTTCTACTCTTCAACGTCTGCCATTTCAGATCTCTCAATAACTCTGATACACTCGCATCATACCGATATTGTTCGGGCGTCATCCCTTCAAAGATTCGTTGCGTAATCGCCAAACGAAACATGTTTATCATTCCTAAAATCGGTCAACGCTTGCTTTTTTAAATATTAATACTTAAAAATTCTACAGAAACTTTTTCATTGGATAAGTATGCCAAGGCATATAAAGTGATCAGATTGGAAAATGAATGAAATCGAGACCTCGTTTCATATTCCGGTAACTATAGCAAATATAACGTGTATTCTGGTGATTCCTTTCGATAAATACTTGCTTGAGATACATTTTGATTTGGAGGGAAGAGATTTCGTGTATCTCACAGACCATTGTATCTCTGTTTGTGAGGCGCTTCTACCAGGTTGGAAGTGAAAGAATGTTTATGTAAGGTGTGGTATAGAAGCCAGTAAAATAAATCATTGGGTTTACATACCAAAACAGGTTGTGCTTTTTTGTGCTGTGAAGGTCACTAAATATCATTTTCAAACGCGAGTTTCGAATAATGCCTTTGATCTTACGAAATATTGCTATCAATTGGATAGAAGGTTAGAATAGAGGTAAAAGTTTGCATTAATCCAAACAGCATACGTAATATCGAAAGAAAGGCTTCAATGGAGTTCTATCCCTACAGTTAATTTTTCAACTTAATTTGTAAACGTTCTTTCTTTTGCTTGAATTATCTTTTATTCTTTTGTTAATATTTGTTATTTACGTAGATAATTGGTAATTATTGTTAAAATTTATATTAAATAAAATTTATAAGTATACTTAGGATAGATTTGTGCAAAATAACATTCAAAGTCATTATGAGAGATTGAAACATTTCGATAGAACCTATTAATGTATTACTTTTACTATGTTTGTGAAATTGCGCTTATATGTTTGTTATACTGCTTAAAAGAATCAATATTACCGCCAAAGAAACAAAGTAAGGCTACTTCAAATCATATATTTGGGTTAAAAGATAAAATAATTAAGATATTTCTACGACGTGGACTGGATTCAACCCAATTGTCCACTTTCCTCTGGCTCTACATAAAAAGGGAACGATTCCGACTGAATTTCTCCTCTTCTTTTCTATAAACAGCTTTTTGACACCAGGATATACAATTTTAAAATCTCTCCTAAGGATTTACAAAAATATCGCAATTTTTCATTATTAATTTTCGCCGCATCATTTTACTTTTAGCTCTTCGCCCCCAACGGGAAATTTTCTCGTGACAAATGAAATCCATCTGCCTCTCCTGCAGTTAATACACGGCCACTTTAAGGTTGATTTTAATTCTGCTGCGAAATACCCGATCTCGCGAAATAGGAAACGAAAAGTTACAGCACAAACGAAAAACGAATAAATCTGGTCATTTATGCATCCTTGTCCCAAGGCGATCCCATGACTATCATAGCGCGAGAGACTTTAACGAGCTAGAAAAACGTACAAAGAATGGAATAAAGCCATTCTCTTCGTGCATGCAACTTGAATAAACGATTTTATTTACAAAAATAATATTGCAATATGATTTCTTTTATGGAAGAATCTAGACGCCATTCAAGAAAAACTTGACGTGGAGATATTTCGACATGTTTGAGGTCATATGCACGCGGAAAAATTGTCGCAAATTGACATATGTGTATTTTGCCACACCTATATTTCTATTCTCACACCATGATTATAATGAGTTTTTTTAAATATACCCGAGGAAATATTTTATGCTACGCTTGAAAAGTCTTTCTGGATCTCTTTACTATAGTTTTTATATTTTAAATTTTTATTCTGAATGGCATGTGTATTTAGGTATTTTGGCCTGTAATTGCATTATATACACGTCTAAAGGACCGACTCGAGGTGAGCTAGGATGGTGAATCTGAGCGCCAACATCTGAGGGCTTTCCTGAATGTACACTTATACATTATGTATCTCTAAGTAAATTAATGTTAGTTAACAATTTATATCACGGTAAAGGCCGAGATCTCGATGGCATTCCTTTAAGTTTTTCATTGTCCCTAATGTTTATGGAGCGATGATTAAATTAGCATATAAGTTCAAATGTATTCATAAAAAATGACTGAAGTGAATACTGACCCGGAGCGCCAAAATGCTTAGGGCTACTTCTATCAAACACAGATGTTATTTTTATAGCGTTAAATGTCAGATAACAATCATAAAATGAAAAAAGTGAGAGACTTTTCGTACCATATCATGGAATGTCGTCTATTTAAGGGTATTGGTAAAGATTCTTGATTGATATAGTAACATTTGTAATTTTGGCAACTCTGACAGTCGTAGGGTTTTCAAGTAAGCCGAGAGAGTGGAGAAATGGAAAATAAAGGAGAACCTACCTGTATATCAATTGAAAAAATGAAGAAAACATTTCTCGAACGCCATCTAAACTTTCAGAGTAGTACAATTTTTCCTATACTGAGACTCATGCGTCTCGATATGAATAATGTATAAAAAAGAAAAGGCTGTTATTTAAACTCAGAAACCGGTTTTCTCGCTTGCCGTCGACTTTTTTCTCCAAACCGATTTTCCTACCGATATCGGGTGTAGGTACTGAAACGATGTGGTTCAACTTTTTGCATTAAGCGATCGTTCTGAAAACGGAAACTCAAGGATAATGATTTATAAGGGGAAAAATGTATTTGGTATTTATAAAAAAATCGAACCGGAAAAATACTCGGATTTCGCATGTGTCATTTCTATTATTGGGTTTAAACGTAAAATTAATGCATTATGATAATGAAAACAAATTAAATCACTTGCAAAAAGCAATTCATATATATGCATTATTATATTTCGCTCGAAAATTTTCAAAATGTTACTCTGAAAAATAAGACTTGCGTGTGATGTTTATTTTTGACTGCTCTGATAAGTTTATTTTATTTTTTAGGGTCATTACAAATTTGTTTGTGACAGATACATCTAATAATGTGTCGTAGGTCTAATAGAAACTTTAATTTAGCTGTTGTTATTTTTCTTCTGATCAAATGATTTTTGGAAAATGATACTTTGAAATCATATTTAATGATGTTTTTTGTCTACTCTATTATTTAGTCGTAAGGTATTATTAGATATGTAAATTTTTGGAGATTGCTCGTTTTATTGAAAGTGTCATGCAGTACGACAGGTACTGGTTTGCCAGTAAATTCAGACTAAAGTAAAATATTATTCGTTTAAGGTGAATTAACAAAAATCAGTATTTTTATTCTATAAACTTGAAAGATGTGCTTTCAAGTGCTAGTGTTTTTCGAGTGTATTATGGAAAAACGTTTGCAATCATTTGCATCTTCGTATATAATTCTATAACATTTTCTAAAATGTGAAATTTGAGCTTTAACAATATTCTTCATGCCTGTGGAATTTCCCGCGAAATTATTTCTCACTAGTATCAACAAAATTGAAAGCGCCTGATTAGTAGGCTGCACTCCAAAACTTAAACGTCAGGTAGATAAAACCTTTTACCTCTCCGTGTCTGACCGAGAAAGAGACTCGTTAAGCAAACAGAAATCGCTAACTCGCTGACTCGAACCGAAACTTTGATTTAAATCGCCCCTTCATTCATTGTTTTCTTCTGGAAATAAAGCGTCCGACACTACGTGGTCACGACGCATTTAATCACGCATCGAACATTGTAAAAGTTTACTGCTTTTGGAGTGTGGTCCAGTGAATAACTCAACTCGCTCAACTTTCTTTCGATAAATTATGGCTTTTATTTTTGCCGTCCTTGAAAGAAGTCGATTCGTGTCACCCTGTTGCGGGAAAAAAACAGAAAACAGAAAAATCTATCTATCTGGGATAACAACCGGATATCGGGGGACGTTGAGTAACATCAAAAAAGTTTTATTACAATATATCAAGTGAACTTTTCTCCAGAACATCCTTAGAAAGTAGGAGTTACCAAACTGGAGCCCTCGAACTCCACCTTGCTTTCTGACAGTCCACCTGTGCACATCCATGATGCTTAAAATAGCCTTTCTTAGCACCAGTGATTTATTTGTTTGTTTGTGTTCTTTATATACGTATTAAAGAACATTATTAATAATAATTTTGACTTTGGTTTGATTCTATAGTGGTGTGTGTTTGATATTCTATAAAATATCTTGGTGCTCGCCAAATTGAAAAGGGTGGCTCATGGAAAACTAAATATTACGCGTGAATTCTGGGATTTGATTTACTTTTCCGTTGTTATGTGCTGGTCAAAAATGGAAAAAATATAATATAATTGAAATTATGTTACGTATAGAATATCAATATAAGGTAATAACATGGAAACAAAGAACTTTGATTATTCTGTGTTTGTTTTCACGATAAAATAGTATTTTGTTTACTGTAGCTGCCGTTTATTATAATGCGTAACTTGATTTATGTAATTTTTACTAATTTCTTTTGTAAACGGTTTTCGTCTATTTGAATCGATTTTTTCGTTTTCTTCACGCGCATAGCTTCTTCTTGTCAAAGTGGCGTTTTAAAACGGGTTGCCTACATTTCGAAATCCGACGCAAATATCACGAGAACAGTGGTGATTATGTAGCACAATTAATTTTGATTTACAAGACGGTTCTTTCCTGTCAATTAAAATGTATCCTGGTATCCCATCACAAGGACCACACCGCTGCAATTTATGATGGAAACAACAATAAAGTATAAGGGCTTTATCTATAATCCGTACCTATGTATTGCTTCAGTCTTACTTAACCGTTGTTTCTTTGAGATCTAGCGGCTGTGGGACTTCCCCTTCAAACCCTTTTTTCGTTGTCGATCTGGATGTTTACGATTCCTAAACACCACCTCTTGTCTTTCTCACTCCCACGTTACATTTCGCAACATTTTATTTTACACGGAATCGATTTGCCAGGAATTTTAAGTGTGCGGATTCAGTAAATCGAGATATATATATATACGATGCAAATTACTTTGGCGATTTCTATATATCATAGATGAATAGTTTTATTTACTTAGCCTTGTTTATTCTGCGTTGACAGACCGCGCGGAACGTTGCCATGAACATTAGTGTCATAAGTTGGCTGTATAGGTATGTTTTGCAGATTTTATATGTAGTTTAACGCGTTAGGCTTGATAAGTGATGTATAGTATAATATTTTAGCCTCATTATTTTGCCTTTGCCGTTAGAACCCACGTTAAATTCAGAGTTTCACTATCTCCGTTAAAATATTGGCTAATATAGAATGTTTGTCAGAACGATTCGATATCGATATTACTGAGCACGACTATATATCGAATTATCGCAGATCATATTATTATAACGACATTCGATCCGGGTTCAGGGGAATTGCCGAAAAAATCAGAAAGCGCTTTAAATATGTCTTTTTAGCACATTTTCTTAAAAATGTGCTTATGTGATGACATTGTCTATCTCTCTCTCAGTGGACAACCAACTTTTTTATTTTAACTGTCATTTAGAAATTATTGTTGAATTAGGTAGCTCTTATTGTTATATGAATTTTCCACTGATTGGATTTTCACAGATTTTCCGCTATTTGGCTTCAAATTCGGAAAATCCATAACTTTGATAAGGTATTTTAGCCAAACTACAGAAGCTACAGGAGTGAAGATTTGACACATGGAAAAGTATAGTGAGGATCTACATTCTAACGGCGAGAATTGTCTTCCCAAGGGAGGAGGCAAACCAAAACTCTGAAAATAAAAAAAAAACTTTTCCAACCATTACTCTAGCAAGAGTTTTGTTGGTACTATTATTCACTCAACTGAAATGTGTTAATCGACTTTTTAATTTAATTTCTTAAGCCTGAGCTCGCATAATTCGCGGTTTCCAACTAAAATAAAAGGGAATTTATCGAGTTTCGCATTGGATGGCTTTCTTCCGATCGTGAAAGAAGTCCAAAATCGCGGCTAATCGTTTATCCACCCAACATGGCGTCAATTGACTCGTTTTCCTCTTTATTTAATTTGCTGCCCTATTTATTGTTAAAGGGTTAAATGAAAGGGGGGGCCTTATGGTCTCAATTTCGCCCTGAAAATAAAGACAATTATCTCTATCTATCTATTGTTAGCAACGAAACGGCCGCATTCCTCCCCGAGACTCTCCTTATCACTGCAAGATCTCCTCCCTTTTCATCTTTATAGACTATCACTTTTTACCCTCGCTCGCCTCTTTTCAATTT
Source organism: Uropetala carovei (assembly GCA_036926305.1). NCBI lineage: Eukaryota > Metazoa > Arthropoda > Insecta > Odonata > Petaluridae > Uropetala > Uropetala carovei. The sequence goes on from JAXCHB010000035.1 coordinate 3,936,314, forward strand.
TTCCCGCCTTGCTCTCAGTCGCCCGAGGATCGCCCAAGGTTATCTCGCCAAAACAATTCGGATCACTTGCTCTCACTTTCTTTCTCTATAACGTTACCCAACGGCGGATTTTTTTATAACGTCCATTGAAGTTAGATATAGATGAGGATTTCGTGACCGAAGACTCGGGCAAAACATTGACCTGATTTCGTTTGGCCACCGCACAACGCCGCCTTCAGCGCCTTTATGACGGATGAGGGGAGATTATGGGGGTGGAAATGACGCGGTCGGATTTCGGCGCGGCCTCTTTGGAATGTGAAGTTTCGACCACATGATCGAGATGCTTCCAATGTTTCGTCAGCTGTAGGTGACATTTATAAATCAAAGCATGAGGAGGTCGTCCAGCGTTGAAAATGATACGAACGTGGAAGAATTGTGTCGCGTGGCACATAGAGCGACAAAAAAAACACCGTCCACAATGTTTCAATTTCTTAATTTTGGTTAGAAAATCGTCCCATAAAATTTTGATTGCTCTAGATTAATTAGTTTGGCAGATATCGACTATACAGAATGGCGGATGGGCAAATCGATCACAGTCGTCTCTTAAGTAAAGCGATACAAATAACGTGATAAGCAATAAGCCGAGATATTTCGTTCAACTTCGAAGGTATGAGTATAGCTCCAACAGAACAAGAAAATTAATCGCGTCTTTCAATAGCCCAATTTAAATTTTAATATAGATGTTTCTTTTTCTCACGGCTGTTAAATTTCCCAGAATAATTATATAAATTACACCCTGTACAGTAGAAATTACGCATATGAAAAAATCGATTTTCTTTTATTTTTCAAGCTTGATAACTCGATTGCTTAGGTGCGGCATTTAAACAAAATGTTTCGTCGTTATTATAGTTTTATATTTCCTTTTAACGTCCATTATAATTTTAAAAATTTTAAATTTCGTTACTTCGTGTTTGCCAGGTATTTATCTTCGATTTTATTATTTTCAAATAGTGTCTTTATTCTCGTTAAGAATGCATGATAAACCGTAAATTACGATGTAGTCTCATGAAGCAACCTTAATTCATCGACTGTCAACTGATACGAAATCTGATTACCCATAACCGTATAAGGTCGATGAGTTCTTCGAAAGACCATAACCTGCCATGGGTGCTGAACTCTACGAACTCGGCCCTGCTTTCAAAATGATGTATAAGTTAATTACGAGTCATAAATCATCCGACGGCGGTGTTCGTTCATATTTTATTTGAACGTGCATTTCCATCTTCCTTCATTGTTTCGCGCACCTGTAAATTTGTTATTGCACCCAAAAGTAAATATTAGCCAGGTGCAAAATCATTTTATAGTTTGGGCTAAACGTAAACGTTATTAGGTAGGTTTTGGTGCGCTGCACCCCCTGCCACCCACCAGTCTGGTGATTTGCAGGGTATGATGTAGATGTAGATATCAGTTGGAAGAAGAAGTGTATTTTATGGCGAACCATTTCTTTCTCGTCGTAGTTTTCGAAAGCGTAATGTACACTGTTGGAGAGAATTAAAACCTCTGAAAAGGAGAAAAAAAGTCAAAGTTAAGCTGGCCCAATTCGTGAGAATTTAATTGCCGGCCGGGTTAGACTGGTGGGTAGTGTGCCTGCCTTCTAATCCGAAGGTCGCGGGTTCGAATCCCGCTTCGGGCATGGATGTTGTGATTCGTCTTGGGGTTTTTCCCCTACCTGCAGACAGGCCTAAAAAAATTGGCGTTGCGGGGAAGGTATCATTAAAAAAAACTACTTAAATGAGACGCTTGAATTAAAAGGACACGTATGACGTCAGCTTAGAGATTATATTTTTGTTAATACTTTCTATAATTAGTTAGTGGTAGGACTTATGTTAAGCAAATTCATAAACCTATCTGAGCGTCAACTTAACAACAGGTGTTTCTCTGGCTTTTTAGGGAGATGGATCTTTATATAAAAATGAATTACTCTACTCACCTTACGGAGTGAGACGAATAGAAGATCTAGTTTACCCTTATAGCATTAAATGGAGTGAGTAAACCGAATGAGTATTTCACTTACAAAGAGGTCGTCCTTGTTGATTCAGATAGTGAAATTGTACGGTCTAGAAAATAATTATCGCAAAAATACGCTCATATGAACGCGCGCCAAATGCGTGGAGTTATATATAGGAAAGAGAACAATCGAATTTAAATTATGGGTCATAGTCCATGGAATTTAACCGTGCTATTTTCCTTCTGATCTGCTCGTATGTCATATCTCAGGCAAAAATTGGGAAATGGATAATCAAGCGTAAAATTTTTGCGCCATTTTTTACGTATAGGCGTAAAAGACCGACATAAAACTTTTTAATGCAAGGATAAATATTATCGTCATCGGATACTGAATGTGTTTTTTAGATTATCCTCATTCGGGCCATAGAACGACTTTCGCGATTCCATATCACCGTTAAACGATAATAACCTTGACATGTTAGCAACCGGTCCTGATAAATTGGTAATTAACCTTAGTTGCAGTCATGCTAGGATTCAATTACTCCCATAAAAACCAGGTTTGTTTTGGTGTGTTCCCGAAAGCTTTTAATCGTAAGGATGCAGTGTTGGCAATGAATGTTATGGTTGAACGCGGAAAAGTTCACTCGACTGTATCATAGTTTTGAAATATTTAAAGTTCAGTGTTGATGGATTTAACGAATGGCAGAGGACAGCTTGCAAGTGCCTTTATGCAAAAGTGACAGAAAACAAGTTGAAGTTATGGGATTGAATATTTATACTAAATACATTTCTGTCATAATAAAGTTATAATTAACCTTAGCTGCGATCGTGCCTAAATGATAATATGAACCGCGTTTATTTTTTATGATCGATCTGGAGTTATCCGAAGGCTTTTGATCTTACGGATGTAGTTTTGGCATTGCATTTTGTTTTAATGTGAGAAAGTTCCAGTGGTTGCATAATAGTTTTGTAAAATATAAAAATTGAGGAACTTGATGAATGACAAACAACAGTTTGAAAATGCCTGTCGGAGAAACCCACTTGTCCGTACTGAAAAACAGGTTTCGGTGTGGTCATCAAAACATATTTTTGTAGAATTATGTTGGCCAAAATAATAGCTGAATAAATCATTTCCTCCTAAATTCAAAATATATTTTTTTAGTTTTGCAGTATTATATAATTTAGAAACGAACTTGTGATGCCATTTTAAATTCCGAGGAGTCATCGTCGCGCTATATTTTGGTCTTCATGATCTATACAGAGGGATGGAGTGCTTTCGTAATGCACCCCAAATGTTTTCATTTCAAATGTAAATTGTTGGATATTTTTCGGCGAATTTCGACTGGGCGCGGCATTAAAAAAATATCAAGCGTTACGAAATTCTGGAAACCATTCGTGCCGCGTACGACTTAATTAATCAAACGAGCCGATTTGTTACCGTGTAACCCCCAAAATGACTCCAGCGCATTTGTACCCGGAACGTGACCTCTTAAATTCCGAGAAAACACTTTATACTCATCGTTTTGTATATAGGCACGCGGTATATCACTCCCCACTACGCATGCGCCGAAATTACTACCCCTTTCGGTATATTTAAAAAATTAAATTAAAACGATAAAAGAGGTTTCCGAAAACAAGGCAAAAGGGCCTTGGAGATGCCAAGCTCGCCCTCCTCCTCCATACTTCCTCCGCTCCCCTTGCCCGCACATATGAGGTCACGAGTTCGAAGCCGGACCTTTTTTTTTAAAAAGAAAAGTGCGTGTCCATTCATCTTCACCGTCTAGACTATATATGCGTATATATTCTTTAAAGAGTTTTCACGGATAACAGGTTAGTTGTTTAAGAATCTTGTGGGTGGAGAAAGGAAGGTGCGTCTAAAGTTGTGGGTGTGGGGTTGTGAACGAATTAAGAAAGGAGGGGATATGGGGGAAAGGGGCAGAGATTTGGCAACATCTTTTCGGAGATTGGGCGTAGAAGAACGGAGAATATTAGGGTGGGGGATGTACGAAGCGATTTAACAGTCGGTATTCAGGTGTAACGTGAGAATTTCGTCCGCGAGATGATCTAACCAAGGTGAAAATTGATTTCTAAAGACCTTCGCCCCTGAAGGTGTTGCAACAGCGCTTCACATATTGTGCGTAGACTGGCAGGAAGGTGAATTTGAGAACCGAGAGTTTGCTAATCAGTAATCGGGTGTAACTTAATAATTTCGTTAATCGAAGAAGAAAAGTATAAAACTGATTCCTTATAAGCGTACGTCCATGGATATTAAGCAATATGGCTGAGGAGGGAACGTGCGTAGGTGAATGGGTGGTACATGGTGTGACATAGAATGAGAGGTTGTCAGTCCTATATGGGTTAACGCTGTCCGTTGAGTTGATTGTGAGGAATGAAGTGGTTCATATGGACTACATATACATTTTTGAAACAGCTTTTCTTAGAAATAATATTTCAAGTCGATTGATTGATGTAACGGTAGCGGTGCTCGTTTTTACATTTCTTCAGTGAATTTTTATCGGTACTAATAAATTCGTCGCGTTTTTACCCCTAATTCCTTTGCTTAAAAATAAAAAAAGAAGGTACAACTCCGTCAAAATCGTCTTGAGTCAATGTAATTCTCTCATCATCTATCTTTCAGTGCTTATAATTAATCAAAAGCTGGAAGTTATAAGATGATGTAATAAAGACTAGGAATATATACGTTAGGATTTTACCGCTTATTAATTTAGTACCTATAATGAAGGATTAATAGATTTCTTTAGCTCCTCCCCAAAAGTTGCCCACTTTGAGAATCCTACTGAAAAGAAACTCAAATAAACCAGCTCTCGTATTTCTCAATAAACATTACCATTTTATTCGTCCGTCTGATTGAAAACATTCACATTTGTCTTCAGTTAGTTTCCGAAAACTATTCTCTTGAAAAATAGATAGTTTGTGCGGGATAGAACTTTTCCGTCTAGTTCATATACACATTTTCAGGCGAAGGCGCAGAATTCAAAACATATAAAATGCCTAAATAATAATATTTTTGGCGAAATTGTGCTAGAGGTACCAAGTTTCTAAGGATGGCATGATCTTTCATTCCCATAGGGAGGGAAAATCCAATCTTTTTCTGTCTTCAGAAATGCATCAAAATATCTTGCTGTGACGCATGAGTACTGCACGTGGCTTTCTTCTCTTCAGAATTTTTAGGTTGTCTCTTTTAAAACGTGCTGCTATCTTTTTCCTCAACGAGCCTTATCCGATTATTCGGTTTGAAGTCACGATCGTGAGTGATTCTGAACGCGGAGAGTCACGTTGGCTTGTTAAAAATCATCCCAAGTCAATCAAGTTTGAATGGCTCTAAATCTCATCGATGGGTAAAAAGCACGAAATTCGGTATGAGTCGCAACGAAAGTCTAAAAAGGAAATAAACAGTACGAATAAATGTGTTCGAGTGAGAGCGAGATACATTTGAGCAAAAAAGAACGAACCTATCATTTACATTTACATCAATACCCTGCAAGCCGCTAGAAGCGTTTGGCAGGGGGTGTCACAACACCAAGTGAAGTCTAGCTAATTCCTCTTTAGGGCCGAGCGATGGTTTATGGTAAAAATCAAAGTGGGATGAAGACAAAATTGCACACGAAAAAGAAACGGATGCCCTAAAAGCTGAATCGTTAATCTCACCTCTTCGTTCAACCAGTGCTCGAATTGGGCGGGGACGAATGAGAACGCCGTTTCACTTGATACAAAATGAAGCCCACAGCGTTTCCGTTGTTAAAAACTAATATAAGAATGTTTCGGTTATTAGCGTTTCCGTTGTTAAAATTTTCCGATTCGAGCACTGCGGTCAACTTGGAAAGGTATACCAATGGGAGTCCAATAGATTCCTCACATCTCTATAATATTAAATTACGCTGCTCCATAAGTAACATTGATAAACCTGGTGCGTCTCTTGAGAAACATCGCTAGAAAAAAAGAAACGTATCGGTAGAATACCTAGAAAAAGGAAGCAAACTCGGGGTAAACTAGAGTAGATGCAAAAAAGAGCAAATTTACAGCAAAACGAGTAATTAATTTATTGATGGGTATGCATTGAAAATTATACCGATAGAAATGGTCGAAGTTGACTTATTGATAAAATAAAATTTACACGTTAAGTATCTACGATATCCATCAAAAGTTATGAAAACCAGACGCTTTTTTGGCTACAAATCAGCCTCCATCAGTGTCAGTAGAGTATAGGAGTGTGCCAATGGAATGTTTAAACCTAATGATGACATGGAACTCTTTTAAGGTTTCTCTGGAATATTGTTCACATTTATTCCCATCATCCAAGAATTTCCGTTCTGCCTTACATGTAGGGATAAATAATTCAGTCCGATTCCCGATCCAATCTATATGGAAGACATCCCGTCAGTCTTTTTTTTATGTCTGTTGGAAGGCATTACACTTTTTTGGGCATCTATCGCCGACCGTTTCTCTTTGCATCGAAGCCGACGCCCTTTGATTGCGAGAGCCGCAAATCATTCCTCTTTTTAACTGCGTCTCAGGCCGCTTTGTTCCTCTTTGAAACCCTTTTCCGTCATCTTTTGGACAATATCCAGAACTGCGCATCTCCTAACTCTTATTTTTTTGTATAATATAAGCCCTTTATGCGCACGCGCGAACACACGCTCACTCACACACGAACACACACACACGTCCTACGGAAGGAGAAAGTGAAACGAGGAGGTCGTGCCGCCCATCTAAAAAAAATTTCGAAACGCCGCCTTCTTTATTTTATTTTTCTTCTCGAATAGACGTGAGGCAATAAGGAATACCGGAAAGGGTTCCTTTTCTGTACCATTCTCCTCTTCGAAAGACCCGTCACCCTACTTCTCCTCCTCCTCCTCCGTCCCCACGTTCTTTATCCATCTCATCGGGTCCCTTCATATATTTACTCTCTCCATTCTCCTCGTGAGCCTTAAAAAAAATAACACTCCGTGGAACTCCCTCGCTAACACACGCACACGTTACATCCAGGCCCATCAATCTCTTCGCGTTCTGGAATTTTCTCCCGTTTAAAAAAAATAAAATACTCCTCAACCCCTTCGGAAAACCGCCTCCTTTCTGTAAAAACGTTACTCAGCGCTATTAAGAGCCCGTTTACATTTACATTTACATCAATACCCTGCAAGCCGCCAGAAGCGTTTGGCAGAGGTGTCACAACACCAAGTGAACTCTAACTAATTACTCTGTTGAACTTATCGCGTCTGGGAAAAAGGATCTGTAGTATTTCACTGTTCTAGCGATTGTTTCGACATATTTTCTCCTGTACTCTGATCTAACATTACGTTCACTAACACCAATAGGTACAACTATGCCGCGTATGTATTCAACGAATTCGGAGCTTTCGAATTTTTCAAATAGTTTCCTTTTGTATTCGATTCTTCTACTCTTCAACGTCTGCCATTTCAGATCCCTCAATATCTCTGATACACCCGCATCATACCGATATTCTCCTTTTACAAATCTAGCCGCTCTACGCTGAACCATTTCGAGCTCCCTAGTTAGGCCCTCCTCGAAAGGTTCCCAGACGGCGCAACAGTATTCCGCTAGGGGTCGGATTAGAGAAAAGTATGCGATTTCTAATATTTAAGGCGCTATTCATTATTTTTATTTTCCCTTCTCTCTTTCGCCGTAACAAAAAAAAACTCGGTCGGATTTTATGTCTGGAAACTGATGTTTTATTTCGTCCATCTTCGGTAGCCGTCGATAAGTTCGTCTTTCATCGTGGCGGAGTTTTTCTTTTATTTTTTGAATCTGTAATCTCAGTCGAGTTACTTTCACTCTCTCGAACTGTTTCCATTAAGGGTTTTGCCCACCTACGCATTAGCTTCTTCGGCTGGTTTCCTCGTTTTGGGCTACGCGTCTTTTTTCGGATAAAACTACTTCTGAAATCAGCATAACTGTCTCGAACTAAGTAATATATTAAGTGCTTCCTGAAAAAACTGAGATTTCTTTATCTGGTCTTGATTTTTGAAAAAAACTCATTCTTTAACTGGTGTAAATTTAGAACATAATATTGATGGTAAATTATAACTCTGGCCTGCTAGGGTGTTTCGCGCCCGGGTGCAAGATATCTTTCTGGCGCCCCCCTACTAGCGAAATTTCGTGGTATGATCTAATACGACTTTTTTCATCGATAGAAAGTGGAGACAAGCAGATGTGTTTCTGTCGATGTATCCCATAACGTATTGATCGAAAAAATTAGTTGCATAATTATTAATATAAACATATCATCTAATATCTGCTCGAAGGAAAATTATAAAACTCACCGCACATATGATTATACTCTCTCCCGTTATCTTAATGATCAATCAAAAATTCCTATATTTTTGTCCATTTACAAGCCAAATTAGATTCGATATTTATTCTGACAATAAGAAAACAAACTTTCGATTATTTATGTATTCCTACGTCAAAGTCCCGACTTCGTATTTTCATTTGAAGATACTTTAAAATCAAATGAAGAAGCAGATGTCAATAATTCTCTCATTATTTGGAGAAATTGTTTCGGTATTTGAAATTGGTACTATGTATTTAGAAATGAATATGAACGTTAACGTCGGTGGGAGATCGCGAAGGAGTAAGGAAATCTAGTTTTCGGAAAAGCTATACCAAACCCATTTAAAACAGATTTGGGATTTCCAAGAATCGGTAAGTAGAAGAAAAAGGGTAGGCAGCAGGTATTCTTCCAGCGAAAGGATTTGTGGTAAAGGTCGATGGTACTTTAGGAAAGGATTGCTGCCTCAGCTGGAGCTCTTCGCTAGGGTCGGGATATCAATTAGCAGAGTAGCGCCTCCACCTCTTGAGGTATCCTACGGTGAACCCATTTTCGGTCGCCACTGACCGCAAGGAATCGGAAAAATTTTGTCTGGAAGATTTTGTGTCATTTTAGTATCTCCACCTTTCCGTTTTCACTCGGACAAAGGAGGAAACATTCCCAAGTCGAATTCCAATTATATATAGATACAAATACTTGACGGGAAGGCGCCCAGGGAAGTTGGCGCCCGGGTGCATTGAACCCACTGCACTCCGGTTAGGCGCGTCCCTGAGTAGACATATTCGAATTCTATCGCTCTAAGGAGCCAAGGACGAATTGCATACATAGGTAAAAATTTCACTTTCCATAGTAGGGCGTCCAAACACCTTTCTAAAAGTGTAGTACGTTTTCAACAGCTTGGTGTAGTCGAGTGGGAGTGAAACAACGTACAATTTATTACGCAAGTCGCGTTGTATCTTTCCCAGCGGCATATATATCGAAGTGACTTCGTGATCATATCAATTGATATGTAGCGTTATAAAATTTCGCTTAAAAATTACTCTGCTCGTAAAAAATTGATAAAATTCTTAGTGCTTTTATCATACAGGTTAACTCTTCGGTCGTATTTTTAATAGAATGATTTGACTCATATGAACATAATTCATTGTGATCTAAAGGAAGATTCAATCTTGATGTTTACCAAAACTATCTTTCAGATTACTTAGAAAGACTTATGTCTTAATTGTATGTATATATAACGACTTTCTTGTGAAGATTGTTATTTATGGAGGTTGTAAATCAGTCTTTTATAAAATCTTCTTACCAGCGGGAGCTTCCCTTTGTTTAGCTGTACGTTGCTGATTTGAGTGTGTGATGCAAGGCGTTAGATTGGCTGAAGCAGTATTTGTCTACATCTTCTAAGTCGTTAAAAGGATGGGTGAAAAGAGTAATTCTCCTGAAAATTGAAACAAGACTATGAGAAAACTTAAGTCGACGGCACTCTCCTATTGCCTCTGAAAACGGAAAACTTAAACGGCTCTACAATTCATGTCTGTTCTATTGCCTTTGTTTAAATCATATCTTAATATTGTATCTATCCAATATCCTAACATTAAATTTCAATAAATTTTGACTGCATATTAATAACTATTTTTGGGATACAAATTATCACGAAAATCTAATATGAAGATATTGTGAAAATGTCCAACAGTAAACCGATGATTCTAATTTCAGTTTTATAAAATGTTATGCATAGGCACTGAGGGTTTATACGCTTTCCGTCCCATTATTTTTAGAACTTAACCGACAAATCTCATAAAAATCTCTGGAACCTGAATTTACGTTTTATAATTCAGTAATTCAGAATATGAGTATACTCGTTGCGTGATGATATACAAGAAAAATACAAAATAAAACCTTGACCTTTTGTTTCGTACCAAACGAAAAACTCCGCGGTGTACTGAATGTGAAATTTTGATTTTAAGAAATTCGATCAAGTGTACAGAAAACGATTTTATTCAAGCCTAATTTAACTTGGAACTAATCGTAAGTGGATTGTAATATCTACTATGAACTCTTTACGAACGCTGCTGGTAGGTTTTTTCATCCTTTTACTTTCTGCAAGCCACAAAGCGGTTTTGTTTTCGAGGCATGTTAATCACTATATTTCTCTTTATGTCGTACAGTTTTTGCGACGTAATTAGAACCATCGTCACGCTCGTATAGCTACCACGCACACTATACGGCATACACCAACATACCACGGAGACTTCAAGCCGATTATCTTCCCTTTTGGATAATAGGCCTTATGATTTTCTCTTTCGCTGAACCGCATTCCGAAAGAAATAACAATTTCCTTTTCCCGTAAACCACCTGCTACGCCCTCCTACCCCAAGCTACCTCCCTCCACGTTTAGTTTCCACTAATTTTCCCGGCTCCGATTGATTGGTAAACGTATACAGCGCGAATGTGGGTCGCTTATTGGTTTCCCTACGCTATGCGTTAAGCTTTCTGAGAATGAATATATGTATGCCACAAGTAAACTTACACGTACGTAGCCCCTTACTGGAGAGTCTTAAGGTAAATCCCATTGGGAAGGAGAAAAGTTAAACTCTATGACAGGTGCTGACGATTTAGCTGTCATAGACTATGACTAATGAGTTTTCTCTCTGATCTACTCGAAAATTATCTTGCCAAGCTATCAAACTTGAGTAAAAATGCAAATACTAAGCAATGGCTAATATATATAATATGTATATATGTATATATGACTATATTTCTTTACAAAATCTATTAATTATAGAAGTAGGATTTTTCACTTATATGGATACATTTAGATAATAACGTGGCAATTTTTACTTCCAATTTTAATATACTAAATACTATATGGAATATTTTATTTCTCTTAACTTTAATAAAAATAATGTATTGATTTAATTTTATGTAGCATCTCCTACGCACAGTTAAGCGAAAAAGTCATTTTTGATAAAATTTTAAGTTTTTTCTAATCTTCATTAACTGAAAGTTAATATTGCGAAATGTGGAACCATTCGCTTCGGTAAAAACTATAAACTCATATATTGCAAATTTTGATTGCAATAAACATTTTTATAAAAAATTCTCACTAAATGTTTTCTAGGGGTTTGCAAGCGCAAATAATAACTCAACCTAATGCAATTTCTAAAATTATTAATTCTGTGTACAAGTGAGCAACTTATTTATAAGCACAAATTTCTCCTATTGTATTGTGAAAATTGAATTATTATTTTAGAAAGGATTTAGGATTTCCTTAAATGAATTAAAAAAAATCGAAAGTCTTTTTGATTTTTTAAAGGATGAGTTTTCGGATTCATTCATGGTTTTCAATCCTAAGATTGGTTTGAACTGACTAGGGAATAAACACATATGATGTGGTGGTTTCCCGTTACTTTGCACACCAGGCACACACACAGAAGTGAGGAGGGAAACCCGGTGCCGGCATTAGCCTACTCTTAACGAAGGGCACCAAAGGGGGGCCAACTGCTTAACGTCCCTTCCGAAGGACTGTGCTCGCTGATTTGCATGTTCTCCTCTTAACCACGCAAATAGGGAGCCGGGCAACCTCGGAAAAAATCCTGCCTTCGCAGGATTCGAACCGGGTATGCTTAGAGTAGCAAGCGCTCACCACTACGCCACGGCTTCCTCAGTTTCCGGATTGGTATCCTATTTTCTGCCAAAAATTAGAGAAACACGTCCTTTTAATTTTTTTATTGGACCCTCAGCATAGAAAAGCAAAATTTCAAATTTGTAGAAAAGCAATACCTAGTTTCGTTTTTTCTTCTTTTTCAGACATTGATTTTTAAATCCGCTTGAATTTGTTTCCTTTGCCCAGAAAAAAAACATTAGCTTGGCAACACGATGCTATGTTATTGAGGGTGCGGTTATTACCGTTCGATATATTTGTAGCGGATTGATGTGAAATCTTATGAACTATTAAGTAAAGCGTATAGACTTTACAGGAAAAGAATTCGATGAACATTAAGATAAAAGCAGGAAGCAAAGACTTTTATTTAGAAAGTAAGATTTTAAGCGGTATAACATGTGACGTAACTCCAGCAACCAGGATCCTTATACAAATTATTTTCCCTATAGAGGCTGTAATAAAAATCCGTTCTTAAATGGAAATGAGATATAACTGAATTAAACGAGAAAAATTTCTTATTTTTCTGTTATCTGAGAGTGATAAGTTTTTTATGGATTATTTAAAGTACGTTGTCGATTAGTCAAATCAAAGATTCAGCGGAAAAAAATTACAGATCAGTGTAAAAACATTAGCGTGGTAAAGTAACTGGCAGGTCACAACGGCGATTTGAGAAGTGTCAATAGATGCGTGGAATGCAATTTTGGCGGGGGCTGTGTTAATTTGCAATTTGATTCCATTGATTTGCTAAAACTATTTTCTCGTTCAATTTTGTTATATCTCAAATAGCTGTTTTACGAACAAGGACCGCTTACTATAATTGTACGAACATTAGTCAAAACGACACTTCAAAGTTTTGAATTTTACGAAAAATATCTCTTCTCAAAAAGACGAAATGCCGGAAAGTTGATTGAATAATAGAGAAATATCATTAAAAGAGTGTCAAATGACGTTTGGCAGCCGGATGGAAATGCACCTTGACAGAACTACAGTTTTAAAGGTATGCCGACAAATTATTCTGAAATAAAGGTAACATACTAAAACAAAAGGAAGACGACAAGATCGGATAAATTTGAAGAAGCGATAGCGCAAATGATGGGCATCATGGGGAAAATTACGATATTACTTCATTGATCGAGGTTTATTTCCTTTTGCTGTCATAGATATTTCAGACAAATCAAATAAAGCGCATATCTATTCAATAATCAATTTACGGGGGGAATGCACTTTTTTTTATCACAATTATCTCATCATCGTGCTAGCAAATACTGCAATAATATTCCGTTACAACATTAAATCTTTATTTTAACTTGTCCCTGAATAATTTGTCTTCTTTTTCATAATAAATACTTTTAGTGCATTAACTTGTCGCTAGAGGTAAAAAGAAACGAAAACTTTCCATTGCTAAAGCATATTGTGAATCGCGGAAATTACTTTTTTAAACCTTTTTTCCCTGCGACCTCTTAATGACAAATGGATAGAAAGCCGATTCAGCCCAATGAACTTCTGAAGGGGCCAGCGATGGGCATAAAAGTTATATGTTCATAACATTTTATGAAATGAGAGTCTTTCCGATAAAAATTCTTTCAAATTTTCGCCAAGTTTTCCGTATTTAAAAATACACGAAAATCAAGAAGTACATAATGAGTGATATTTTAGTGGAGATGGAATAAAAATTCGCTAAATTTTAACACTTTATCTCTTATAAAGCTTAGCGTGTAGGTTTGTTTGATCAATAATTGCACAACATTAAGAATTATGATCCGTGAAAGGGAATAACCTAAAACTGATTTATATCACGAGAAATGGCGAAGAATTATTTCGCAACTCGTTTTAAAGAGAGTTAATGTAACGGCATTCACGCTCTAATGATATTTTCCATCTGCAATGCTAATGAAAGGTTGTTAAATACCATGTTAAATATATTTAACTTCAATTTCAAATGTTTTGCCATGAACATTTTCTATGCTATTACGCAAAGCAAATTCTTCGAGTTCCAGTAAAAAACAAATGAACGAAAATATTAACGATGCTTTCTGTTAAAAAAGCGTTTACGATTCTCCACTCGTATTCGGACTTTTTATTGTATATTTTGGTATTTTTGTGAGCGAGGGTAGAAATGCGCACTACATAATTTGTTGTGTCCCAAAAAATTAAGTCTGAGACCTGGAAATTAAGGAACATAGGAATTTCGAAATATTTAGGGCAGCAAAGCAAACCGTTCACATTTATGAAAGCTGATTTTTATTAAAATATTCAGTATAGTTTGCAACACGTTGTGATACGTAAAAATTATTTGGAACAAAGTATGCTTTTTTACTGGCATTAACTAGACACTGCTGCTCAACAGTTTTTCGGTCGATTAAAAATTTCGCAATTTGTAAAATTGTCGAAAAGAATTTGGCGCAAGTTTATTCCGTTATCTATTTAGTAGAAAATCAATATTTTTGCTCAATTTGACGACTCGGTGAGCAATAGATTAATGAATGCTATGTTTATGACGTCAGACGATTGCTTAGCAAATGAGATGTAAATTATGAAAAATATTTAGGTTGCATAAATGACGATGTAGAAATTGAAGCCTCATTAAAAAATGTGGCATTAAATATCTTTGTATGCTATCGATATATAATGCTTTTGTTATCTCTTTATCATCCTGATAAAATGTCGAGTCGCGAAAAGCGTTATTTAACCTCTCCTTCCTTATACGTACTCTTCAACTGGATAATACGCAGAAGAGAGTTCAAGTTCATCAAGTTTTTGTATATGCTTTTTCATTTTTCTGGCGAAATCATCGCCTCACCGAATTAGATATTATTTTAGTGAAAAAAACTTTTGGTCATAAAAAGGTCGGCCTAATGAGGATGGAATTCCGAAATGCGCATTTAGAGATTATTTAGAACTGAAGTACTCGTTTGTGGTTTTTGGCTTGTGTGTATTTGTATGTGTGAACAAAAAAATGGTCCTTGGTGTTGGTGTGTGAGATTGCGTGAGTGTTTGGTCCCTGGCGTGCAGTAAATTCCCCTACACCAGTGTTTCCCAAACTGGGGTCCGTGAGCTAATTTTCAGGGGTTCGCGCGAAGATCTTTGAACAAAAGTTATAGGTAAATCTCGTTTTTGGCGGGGTATGGTCCCGGAAAACACTGCGAAAGCCAAAATCGCGAAAGAGAAGTAATTCAGACAATGTAAAATAAAGGGTTAGGTTCCCGTCCCAACAAGAACAAACCTTACCATGATTCATTTTATTAAATTGGCAACCCCAGAACTCTTCCTTTCTAGGATATTCACTATGTGTGTTAAACGCGGAAAACAAATGCAGAAACAGGCTCGGTCTAGAATCAGATGCGAGACTTCAACTGAGTAAAATTAAACGAAATCCTTCTGCTCTTTCATCATCAAAATAATATTATGCATCTTACAAAACGGCTACTTTTCATATTATTGCTAACTTCAAATTATAATACTTTGTACTTTAATATTAACTAGTAAAATGTATACCGTTTGTTTTAAAACAAGTATGTGGTAATAAAATATAAAATTCTGTTATTTTTATCCAATTCTAGCTATAATGGTCGTCAAAAATATGAAAAATAGAAAGGGGGTCCGCAAACAAGAAAATTTTATGAATGGGGGTCCGCAAGACAAAAAAGTTTGGGAATCGCTACCCTGCACCAGTGTGTGAGTACCTACTTTCCTTTTTAAATAATTTTTAGGATTATTTGGACGGTTCTTCATTCATTATTGTATGTATTATATTTTGCCAATACGTGTATCTTTTTACTTCCTCAAAAATTCGTTCTTTTCTTACCCATATTTTCGTCTATCAACTTAAAAAGAGCTTTCTAAGTAGACACAAAATGAGAGAAGAGTTTTTATTTAAAATTCTGCATTCAATTATGTTTATATACTACTTCTATCATATTGGTCTGCCAAACAGCCAATTGTTTTCGAATTTCCATATCTGCATATTACAATTAGTTAGCAGTATCAATATAGAATCCAGACAGACTAAGGATTAAGATGCTTGCAGAGTTTCTCTTTTGAAATTTATATTTAATGCTAGTGAAAGGGTACTCTTGAATTTCAATTATTTTTTTTCATTAATAATGCCTCTTTAATGTAAGCTTTCCGAATTTCATCGGTTAAATTATTCACCATTTTTAATTTTCTTATGGAAATTAAAGGCAAAAGTCAGCTGAAAAGCTATTTCTCGATGTCAAAATCACATGTAGCTGTGTCGCATTTACTCTTCCGTCGTAACAAAGTTAAGATACTGATTAATCTGCGTGATATGTGTATCCTTGTGGGACATTCATCCATTTATGTCACTCTTTAAATTAATCCCCCTTTCACCTATGAATTGAATTTAGAATTTAAAATTTCTCACGGTATCCCGAAGCCCGTGGTCTCTTTTATAGACTTTATATCTTTAAGTTTACGTTTTCTCTTAAAATTATACGCGATTAGCCGTCGCTTCGCGAAAGCAATCCTCCCCCTACAATCTTTAACCGAACTTACCAGTTTCCGCCCTATTCCACACGGTAATCTCACCACAAAAAGGTATCTTTTTTCCCGTCGATCCATACAAACGAGTTCCGCCTTGGCACGTCTCCCAGAACGTCTGCTACGGAGGCAGTAAAGCTTCCAAAGCGGCGAGAAAAATCCCTCTTTCGTCCCAGGACCACGTGAAATACGCCCAGCGACGCAAGAAAGACTCGTATACATTAGCCCCTTAACCCATTCAACGCGGCACGGAAAATCCGAGTTCTTGCCGGTGGCTGAATCCAGTTTCCTTTCATTTCCAGTAGAATTTAGTGCAAGAAATGCAGATATGAAAAAATTTAACGAAAATACGCAAAAATAGATTTTTAACGATTTTTTGAAATACTTACCGATACAACGAGTTATTACAGAAAAAATACGCAAATCGTCGAAAAAAAGTAATAATATAAAAATGAATTTTCCTATAATATAAAAAGGACCTGGAAAGTAAAGAAAACAACCTTTAATCGATAATAAAACGACTAATTTTCATTCACTGACGGTAATTTGAATCGAGTACTTACCGAAAAATTATTAGAGGAAAAACACGCAAATCGTCGAAAAAATTAACGATGTACAAATGAATTTTCTTATAATATAAAAAGGAATTGGAAAGAAAATAAAATAACCTTTAATTCATAATAAAACTAATTCTCAATCACTATAGGAAAATCAGAGTGAATACGTACCCAAAAAAGAAAAAGTCGAAAATCCGAAAAAAATCTACCAATTGCAAAACGGACTTTTCTCAAGCGCTGGTTAGGGTCAAACTGATGGCTGGAGACGCATAGGAAACTCATTCCGCCGGCGGTCCTTTACCCAGACCGCTAGAAACAGATGTAGCGCTATGACTGGAATTCCAGTCATGCCGCCAGCCGATTGAACCACGATGACTGGAATTCCAGTCATGCCGCGTTGAATGGGTTAAGGAACAAGCCGACCGACCCCATCATCCTAGGCGCGGCTTTTTCACTCCGGCAGAGGGGAAGAAAATTTCCATTAAAAATAAGCGGAATTCTCTCGTGTAAAAAAAAAATGCGGCGTGATGCGAGCGCACACTCGCGCACGCGCGCACACAGACACATACGCTCGCAGACTACATCACGACTGCTTTCCCTTCACGATTCGGCATTGTAAATTATTCAACTCATGATAGTGGGGTTGGTACATGGTTTGGATGCCTCCCATCCTCCCTCTACATTCGTCTTTCTCTCTCTTTCCTCCTCATCCTCTCTTCCATTCTCTTCTCCTTCTTTCATTCTATCTGACACTCCCTCTCTTCTCTCTCCCTCATTCTTTCACCTATTGCTTTCTTCCGTCTGCCTCTGTGATCTCAGAGCTCTTCTGTCAATTACTGTTCTCTACTACCTATATGTATTTCCTTCCGTACAATGGTATAACTAGGGTATGGCTAAAGTGGCATTTATCAAAGGTTCCGCCTGAAAAATGCGTCTAATTTTGCCTCAAAACAAGCCAAAAGTTTGTTTTCTGATAAATAAATTTACTACCCAAACGTTAAATTTATATTTAATAAAATTCTAAAATGCTCTATAAAATTTTGGAAAAAATGGAGAAAAGTAATACTCTACAGCAGTGTTTTTAAAAGTACGGGTCGCGACTCAGTATTGAGTCGCGAGGTTAATGGGGAAAATCTTAGCACTAGGTACATAATCAGCCGAAATGTGTCAAAAAATGACGGAACGAAATGCTCCTATCCTATGAATGCTAATATTTCAATATGAGCAACTCTTTATCGAGAGTTAATGAAAACTCATCTAAGAACTTATTTTTCTCCATGTTTGTCTTCCCTTCGACTGGGTCACGAGACATTCCACAGAGTCGCGATTGAAAAAGTTTGAAAAACACTACTCTACACAACTGTGGTCCCTAAAATGCTCTAGTACAGGGGTCGGCAACCTGCAGCTCCTGAGCCGCAAGTGGCTGTTTAAGTATTTCCGTGCGGCTCCCAACAGAAACCCTCCCTGATAAAACCTCCAAGAAAGAAATTGACTTCGTAAATTATTTTAATAGAAATTGCAGAGAACTAAAAACGTATGGACGCATTACGTAGAATAAACGTTTGGTTTACAGAGATAATTCCAAAAAGTGAAACAACAGCAAGGTTAAGGAGATGAGAATCGCCCGCCCCCCCCCCCCCCCTTCCCGTCAATGACTGCGGCTCTTCTTATGTTGCGTTTTATACATAATTTGAGAAAGTGGCTCTTCTTAGGAAAAAGGTTGCCGACCCCTGCCCTAGTACCTCTTTCTCGCAGTTTGTGCATATATTTTCATACTTTCTCGTCACTTTATTTTTAATTTCCTTTCCTGTTTTTAATTTTTATTGCATCTCAGTCCTTGTCTTTTTCTTTTTCTTATTATCTTTCTTTTCTATGTTCTATAACAGGGGTGCCTAAACCTTTTCATATCATGGGCTACTTTCATCCTGGTAATAGTCTTGCGGGCTACTTATTTTTTCAATATATAAAAAGGTGTTTTAAGAATGAATTAGACTACAAATTTACCTCAAAATGCATTCATTATACATCAAACAACATTATACAACTGATTAATTTAATTTAATCTCGATTTGCGCGATTATGGGAACGTTTATACTGCATATCTTCAGCTAATGAATGGTAATTGGGCATGTAACTAGAACAGAGAGAAGTAAACAGTCTTCGAGATGTTCATTAGTGACAGCATTTCTGGTTTTTGATTTAGTTGATTTAGTTCATATTAGAAAATAGAACTCCTTACTCAGGCATATAAGCTTAATGCCTTTATGGATGCGTGGGCGACACAGACCCTCCTAAAGGTCGACCGGTCGCCCATGGGAGACGTAATGGGCACCCCTGTTCTATAGCATTCCATTGTTCCCTTACCTTCCATTTTTTCTCACTTTTTTTATTTCTTCCTCCCTTTTTGTCTTTACTCGCTCCTCCATAAAATTCTACACCTCTTTCTTGTTATTACGGTTGGGGAAACTTTCCAGTCTCATACCAGCCCTAATGAAGACGTATATATCTCTATATTTGCAGTCTTACCACCCTCTCAATCTTTCTCCCTTTAGATCGTTCTTTATTTCCCTACCACTCCCTCCCCCTTTCTCTCTCCCTCTCCATTTTTCACTTTTACCCTCCCTCTCCCAATCTCCTTAACTCTCTTCCTCTATCTCTCTCGCTACTTCACCTTTCTTTGCGTACCTTTCGTCTCCCTGGTTACTCTCAGCAACACGACCTCGACTCGTGTTACGAAATCCCTTTAAATGCTCTCCCATTCATGCATAATACTCTGATTATTTCCGCGCCCACTGCTCCAAGTGTAAACAAAGAGTCAAAACAGCCGAAAAGAGACGTTCGCTCTCTCAGTTTACCATTTTCGGAAAGTAGGTTTAGTTATCGCACGGCCCAAAGCATAAGCGATAATTGCGGGAAGTGGGTTTATATTGCCGAAAATACTTCGATTTTCGTCTTCCAATATTAAGACGCTGCGAAATGACGTAAAGCGTTTTTGGTTCGTTGCACCTATATCATAGTACCTAGTCTGGGTCTGATTCGAATCTATTTTCCAAATTCCTTTCTTTTACGAAAAAACCTTAAAGTTCATTATGTGATTTTAAAAACAATTTCATCAACTCCATATTTTTTAAAATCATCATTTATCATCCTTTATAAGTTGGCATCGAGATTATGCTAATCAGAAGCGTAAATATTCATTAGTCTTAGATATGGTGAAGTAAAGTTAATCATGTAGCCTAAAACTCCAATGTTAATTTAAGTTAACATTAAGAATTAGAGAGTTTATAACATTAATTTTTCATCGAACACGTCATGGAATAATTTTAAAAGAGCAATTAGATGTCAATGACGAAATGTTTTTTAAGCTTCCATTGTTTCAGGATTTGTGCTATTTTGGATTTTTCAAAACTTAATGCGTGCCTTACCTTTCATACATTATTATTGAGTAATATATAGACATAATAAAAGTCTCGAATAAATCATAATTTGCAACAAATGACCTTATACCAACGACAAAGTATACCTTGGCTATATATTCTGAGTTAAAGTTTAAAGTCCCATTAACGAATCTTTAGCCACAAATCACGTAATTTAAATAGTAAAAGTTTATGCGATCGAAGATACAGCAATAGAAATTCTCAGATTTACGCCAAAAATCTAAAAAGCTGACTGAAATGAATCCGTTCCAGGGTTTGAGATATATTTTTCATTTGCATAAGCCCTGTTAGAAGCTGCCAGAGTCGTAAGTTCCGCTGTTTATCTCGTCTGCTTGACGTGAAGTGAAAAATTATCTTCCCTCCATCATAACCGTAATTATATTACGCGAGTCCATAAAAAAGGCGCGCAATCGTGTGGCGGTCTCAAAACGCATTCGCAATAACTTCTCAAACTCCCACGCCGCGATAAATGTTTCAAAGCAAAGCTAGCTGTAAAAGACGTAACTAAGAACGAGGCGACCGTAATAGAAAGCCGTCAAACTGCGCCTAGCCTCGAGGGCATCACGAAAGAACTCGAGCCGCAACGCACACACACACGCGCGTAAAAGGCGTTGGCGAACGCAGATTATTATCCATTGTTCAAAAAAAATATGAAGCGCAATTACGGTCATTAGGCAGGGAATTGTCTCGGTTTGATAAAGACGCGGATTGAAAAATCAACAGTTTACGCGATGCTCCAGACCATGCTTTGTGTACGTTTCTATCCCCGAGGGCTTATAAAGGGTCTGATGGTGGAAGAATGAACCAATTGAGACTGAAATATGAATTCGATTGTAGATAGAATAAATATTTATAACTATTCTTAAACGTGCGTGAGCGCGGTGTGAAATCATAACATTTTTATTGAAAAACTCTCCAATTTCTTAATCCAATCAGCATGAAATATAATAAAATACTAATGAAATAAATAATTATTGCCTACACCATTGTTAAGAGTAAGCTAATTTATTATTCTGGCATGAAACTTGATTGAGACATGAATACGATAATGAATTTATTGATTGCTGTCTCCTAAATGTTACACGATTAAATTTTTAATAGCTTTGGATGTCTCAAAGTCAGTCCCAGTAATAAAGAGCTAAGAAAAGAAAAAAGGCTCATTGTGATGCATCATGACACTTGATTATTTCATTTTTCCTCATATCTGAAAATTTTAGCAAACTACATAGGTAAATATTTATATGGATAACATAAATTGTTCATTGAAGGTAAATTAGGGTCCTATAAAGAAATATACCCATGCTCATTCATAATATTTTTTGTCAGAAAACTCGTGAAGATAGGACAGATTTGAGGATTTTCCTGCAAAGCGAGAGAAATTGTGTCCTGGTATATTTTTTTTTACAAATATTGAGGCAACTGAATTCCAAAAAAGTGCACAAACTTGCGATTCGTTGTCTAAGGAGTGATATTTATGAATTTATATGAAGTAATGAGATTTACGAAACGCGTTCCCCCATTTTCCCTTGCTACGAATTAAGGACGTTATATTTTGACCAACATAATCGAGAATTTATGAAATTAATTTAATCTTTTTTAACTCCAAGATCTTCACCCTTTTCTTTCTATATTTCTTGGTTTTATTATCCAAGTTTCGCTTAGTCTGGATGTCGATCCTTGGTTGTACGGCCGGAAACTCTATTATGGCCCAATTAGAAACGGATCGTCGATTCGAAAACAAGTTACTTTCTGATGCGTTCGATTGATAAGACGCGTCATTTTATCCGTGAGGAAAGAAATTCTCTTTGATTACGGATGAATAGTTATCGTCGTAATTTGTACAACATGACAGGAAAGGTACGGATTTCAGCGTTGACCCACATAGTGAACACTAATATCTTAGCACACCTATAAGAATTAGTCTCGCTACCTTTATCCGTTTGCCTGTATTTGCAATTTATATACTTAAATGTAAAAATAAAGTTGATGAAATTTTCTTAAGTGGAGCATTTTGGGAATGTTGCCGAGTTATATTACAGTTGTAAATGAATTTTATTTTCTCTACCAATTCTTCTGCGTCGATTTCAAAATTATGGTAGTAGTGTTGGTACTTTAACGGAAAACGTGAAATTACTCGGAACATTTCCGCTAAAGGTTGTAATTCTTTAATGTACACCGGTTACCATCGACTTTTAGATCTTTTGAGTGGTTCTCCAGAACCACACCTTCCGCAAAAAAATAACGCGATGAGACATTCTGTGAAAGTCTCGGAGAAAGTAAAACGCCGCCTGAAGACATGTTCTCCGAAACGATGGACGAAGATCACGTTCCTGTCTTGACAAAAAAATCGGAATCGTAAGATTTTTCCAAGTTGAACGAACCATGATTCCTGAGACTCGGATCGAGTCATGTCAACCTCTTTTCGACACGTTTAATTTACATCACAACCGACTTGATTTGTTCAAATAACTGTTTAGGTTTTTAGCAAATCCTTTGGTAGGCTCCGCTTTAAGCCAGGACATCGAACCGTAATTTTTTTCGCTCCGGTTTTCGTTCCGGTTCACTCGAAACAAAATTTCGGTTCGGTTCCGGCTTCGCTCCGGCAGCCATCAGTGAATCGGTTCGAACCGGTTTTTTCGCTCCGACCTTAAAATATTTTAAAGAAACTTTCAAGAACTGATTTATTAATTTACGTAATTTTCTATTTAAATCAAATACATCTTCACTGTAACAATAGTGATATTAAAAAACAATCAAAACACGAAAATAAATTATTTAAATGTAAATATTTAGTATGCATTTTATTTATTTTAAATTAAATTTAGAATTGAATAATTACAAACCATACATGCGTCACAAATGATTTCAACACGTTATGAAAATGTAAATTAAATTGCAAATAAGCATGTTTCCTGCGATAGAGTATTCTAAATTTATTATGTGATGTACACCATTCATCTCATTTTCTAATTTACTGTGCTTTGGAACTAAATTTCATTAAAATCCGCTGAATAGCTACAAAGAAAAGAATTGCATCCAGATAGAAGAACGGAGAGACCAAAGCTAATATGCGCTAAAGTTGGAATGTCTAATAATGAATTATTAATATTTTTATTCACAAATCGTGCGGCAAAATAAGAGACCGCGTTGTCGCAATAGTCAGTAAGTTGAATAAGACATTACGTTATTTTCATTAACAATTTGTAGATCACGTCCACTGCTCATATTATAGTAAAAACTGTGAATGCATGGATTTATTTTTAAATATAATTGTAAGTAAGATCACGTAAATGCATGAAAAAATGTATAAAATATTTGTGAGAAAGAAGCCCGCGGAAATTGAGGGTCCGGGAATCCAGAAAGGTTGAGAAATGTTTATTAACATGATACAAATTTACTATGACTGAATATTTTAAATCACTTAAGTAGTGTGAGAATGTTAAAGTTCATTATTTCATGAAATTGAAATGATAAGTACTGTTTCGAAAAATTGTGACTATGCGAAAACGTGATTTTCACTCAGTAGCTAATAAAAACATCTACGTACATATACATATTACCCTGCAATTACTCAATTTGGTGGGTGACAGGAGGTGCCGTGCACTAAGCAGTCCTTTACGATTTTTGTTGTCACGGGCACGTCTCCAATTGTGATTCCTGATCTACGTAACTTACTTACATACAAATATGCGAATGAATGTCATGTTTTAGCTATCCATCAATACACCGATAAGTATATATCCCCTTTACATTTTACTTTCACGGACCATAATAGGAATAATATTGTTACAAGGGATAGCCGTTAGAAAAAATTTGATGCATCGCCAATATGGTGAATTGCAAGCTAAGCTCTATTAACAAACTCCCTCAAAATGAAAATCAAAAATAATTAAATTATCGGATAATATTATCTTCTAATAACGTTTTGAGAATCGGGGAAAAAGAAGAAGAAAATATTGCCACCAGGAATCGAAGCCTAACCCTTAACGTACAATGTGTGCACACTAGCCGCCCAACCAAACTAACTGTTAGTAACAATAATACAAATAATTATTATAACCGAAATGCGATGTTTTTGCATATTTTTGACGCTGACTTCTCAAAACCAGGGATGCATTCACGTAAACTCTGAGACACTTATTTTCATGTAGAATCGCATGATCCACATTTCGTCCAAATACGTCGTCCGGAGTTCGTAGCCTCTCCTTTTTATTATGTTTTTATTATTCCTCTAGTAAATCACGTGATCGTAACTGTGAGCTTAGATAATTGAACAATGGACAAAAGAAGTTTTGCCTCTTGTGGATTATCCGCCCCGTTTTTCGAAAAAAAATTTACTAACATCATTCGATAAACTCAACACTTACGAACAGCATAAAAACAATTTCAACAATTAATAAAACACATTGAACAACAGAAATAACTATGTCAACATATAATGGCGTCTCCATTCTCGCTGGGTGATTTATCTTCTCCTTAATGCTGGCAACACTTCGTTATTCACACCGATAAGCTAAATATTTTAATGGGAACAACAAATATACAGTAATTTTTTATTCCTATTTTCAAGAACGATTAACATCAAATATAAAAATGAATTTTTCGGGTTTACAATATATACTTATTTAAAATTACCAACCTGTAACAGAGGGCAACTAATGCAAGAAACAAACGTGGAACGATCCTTCTTCAGTAATTAGCAGGGCCAGACTTGTGGATGCTAAGCACAGTGCATATGAAGGAATGACATTTACATTTACATTTACATCAATACCCTGCAAGCCGCTAGAAGCGTTTGGCAGGGGGTGTCACAACACCAAGTGAAGTCTAGCTAATTCCTCCGTTGGATCGTCTTATCGCGTCTGGGAAAAAGGATCGGTAGTATTTCTCTGTTCTAGCGGTAATTTCGAGATATTTTCTCCTGCACAATGAAAGGTTGTGGACATGTGTAGCAAACGAAACATTGGGGAAAACTTCCCGTCTCCCACTAGGAATTCATAAGGTTCAAGGAATTCTCAAATGGGTAAATTTCCCCTCGGAATTACCAGAATTCGGTAGATATTATCTTAGAAAAGGCTTGAAGGTCGTATTCGTAGAACGACCAAGAGAGACTTGAGGATTAGTGAACTTCGTCGGGGTTTGGACCCCATGGCGATAGGGTATGGTAGCGTGAGTGAGGCGATGGCCATTTGAACATGGAAGGTTACTGAGCGGTGGGAAAATTCTGACTCGCTTACACTGTTTATGCAAACCGAAATAAAGGAGCGAAATTAATATCGGTTTTCGGTTCTGATTCAACACATTTAGTTTTTTCGGTTCGGTTTCGGTTCCACTCTGGCAAAAATATCGGTTTTTTTCGGTTCGGGTTTTCGGTTCGGTTCCAGTTCAATGCCCTGCTTTAAGCTGGTGCGTTGGAAGAGTTTGCTGGTTGTGGATGACAGGTTGTTCTAACCTGAATGATATTATTCACTTTCTAGTATGGTATTTTAAGGCAGGCCGGAATTTTACGATCGTGTTCCATCCATATATAAACTCAAATAAGTAATACAACTATTTAAATTTGATTAACAGCCGTAGCGAATTGTATACGCTATCGTGAGAATTACGTTTCTGAAACTCGAGGAGGAAATTTTTATTGCTAAATATATTGGGTAGTTGGGAGCTTTTAAAGGTAGAAAGTTAATAAATGCGAAGAATAAATGATTTTAAAATATTTTGTAGCTCCATCGAATAGATAGATATAATTACTTTTGCGTCAACTTTTGCTAGATTGTATGCAGAATCAAAGGGAATAGGTCGGAGATGAAACGTATTTTCCTTTTTTGGATTATACAAAAATTATTAATAGATGGCTAGTTTTATGTTAACATCGCTATGACCACTTATATGTTAAATACCTGAATTTATGAATTTATAAGATTTTAGAAAAATAATTTCAGGATTTGTTCTTTGATAAATAACCTCACAAAAGATTATCTGAATATTTACCGGTATATCCTAATGTGCGATTTTAATAGTCTAGTTAGAGGATATTTTATTGGGCACCAAATGTTTGATAGAGGATCTCATCTAACGATTAGGAGGAAGAGATAGCTACTTAGCTTCAACCTTCCCAATTAAGACATTTTACTTTCTTTTCGTCTAAAAAAAATTTATTAACCAACCTCAGCTATAATGAACTGTTCGGCGGTATGCGTATTATTCCTTTATGTTTGTTTTGCTTGAAAAGACGACAAACTACCAAGTGAAACCTGGTGATGACATTCTCCTGGTCATAACTGCGTCACGAACCTGGAGCTATTTTTCGATCGGGATGGGAAAACCTGTTACGCCGCCATCCGCATTCCCCGTTAAAACTGCTCTCGAGTGAAAGATGGTCCAGAGCGTGCGTATAATCGGGCGGAAAAGAGGGCGTTCGGACGGATCTTATTCCTATGCGTGGGTTTTCCGAATTGAGAGGGAGAGGTCTTGGAAGTTAGGTGTTAAATGACTCCAGGAAACGATTTCTGAAGTTGTAAAAGTTTTCTTTCACTTTAACAGACGTTCCGTTTGGCGATTTTCTGAATTTTTTAGTTCCTCGGTTAAAACGGTGAAATTAGGTCGTTGTTTAAACTTATTCCTTAAGAGAGTTTTTGACGATCACTCGGACATCACGGTGGACATATAGAGTCGTATTTTGCAAATAATTTTTAACTTTTCAATCGAGGAATTGCTCTTTTATGAAAACGTTGACGCAGTATTATCCTTCATCTCTATCTAAACTTTTTTTATACGGTTAAAGCGTAGCCAATCGACGGAGCCGGTTCGCAGGTACCGTTAGTAAAAATCGGATGTTACGGAGCTTGGACCTTGAATTTTATCGCCTTTCCCGGATGTGGGAATTGTATAATAAAATCCCAATTAACGATATCGGCTAGCCGGATTTCGATTAACCGAAATCTTCAAAACATATCTTTAATGATTTTTATACTGCATTATTTATCTTTGCATGTAGGGAGTTATTTGTGCTATACGTGATAAACTGTTTATACGGTATACAGCATTGCTTGAATTACCTAACTGGTAACTTACTTTTCCTAAATATAGACTTTTATATTTCATTTGTTTGTATTTCATCGTAGTTCGTGTGAATAGGCATACCGATATACCGTAATATCCGATTAATCGGAATAGGCTCAATCCCGAGGCGTCCGGTAATACGGAAGTTTACCGTATGTTTATAAACGCAATGAGCTTTTAAACATCAAGTAACTCCTAGAGGAATGCGACACAAAATTTTGAAAATCGAAAGAATTTTATAGGGAGGCGGTCTGCAGATTTCATAGATTCTCATCGCAATATTTTCGTAACTTGGGCCTCTCTCTAAAAAATTCCAAGGATATGAAACCTATCGGTCACGCCTACGTACGGAAACACGCACGCAGGTCATTAAAAAAATCGATTGTAATGCGTCTCGTATGTCTAACATGTCATTTCCTTTCCGATCCCCCTTTTCCGCCGCACCCATCCACACCTTTCCTATTTTCCGATTTCTGTTCGCTCTTCGCGATCGTGTCGGGGGCGGGTTAGATTCATATCACGGACTGAACTCCCTTGGCCAAAATTTTCTGTCTGGGTCACGCGGAATTGACCATTTCGAATGGTTGAGGTGAGAGATAGAAAGATAGATAGATAGAGAGAGAGATCTGAGAGGTGACCGCCTCCCCTCCATTCCCTCCTTTTGTTCCCTCCCACGCAAAAACTAAATCTCGCATGCTTCCACGATCCTGCGAACGCCTCTCTCTTTTGGTAACAAATTTTTACATAAAATTCTAATATGTATTCTCCTTTACGTTTGCAATGCACTTCCTCGACGTCAGTAGTATATATGGTAGTATACCCAGACGGCCCACCTCCACCCCCTGTCCACTACTGGCGCCAGTGTTTTCTGGAGGGCGGGAATTCAAAATGAACCCAGGTCCCTCTTCGAAGGTGGTGCTTTACAACCCAACCCCACCCCCTTCTCCTGAGAGTCTTTTCACAGGCCTCTGAGAGAAAGTTTCTACTATAGCACGAAACAGGATGGATGTCGCACCACCTTGCACTTACCCGTGTATGATTAGGGTGGGGCGTCTATGGCGTCATATCACGGCGACAGACTCTCTGGGTTCTATCGGAAAGGAACGAGGCGATCCTATTTACAATTTTCTCGTTAATTGAATAAGCCCTTAATTTTTGAACTATTTTCACGTGAGAAACGGTGTCGAAGGCTTTCCTAAAGTCTAAAAATACTGCATCGACTCCTATTCCTTTATCCGCTGCTTTCACAATATCATGTGTGAGTAGATGAGTCTCGCATGACCTGCCTTTCCGGAAACCATGCTGGTTTCTATTAAGCGCATCTTTGCTTTCGAGAAATCGCATTATTGAGCTACCGGTAATGTTCTCAAAAACCTTACAGAAGATTGACGGTAGTTCTCCAATTTTAATTTACTTCCCGTTTTATGCATTGGTGTAACGTGGGCTGTTTTCCATATCAAAGGAATTACTCCCTCATCTACAGATTTTTTTAATGCGATCTTAAGATACGGAGCTAATTCGTTTGCTAACGAGTTTATAATGAACGCAGGGATGGCTTCCGGCCCTGGCGATTTTCTTTTATGGACCTGACTTAGTAATTTAACGATACCGCTTTCGGATATTTCTATGTCGCTCATATTTGAGTGTATACGAGTAGGGAAATCAATGAAATCACCGCTGTCGATTGTGAAGCAATTTTCGAAGAACCGATTTAACATACTAGCCTTAATAAAAGAATCGTGTACACTTTCACCGTTGTCTGTACGTAGAAGAGGTACTGTGGACTGACCTCGAATTTCTCGCACGTACGACCAAAATTCTTTCGAGTCGTTTTTTAGTGAATCCGAGAGTGTCGTGGATCTGTAGGCTTCAAATTCCTTACGCGCTTCTTCTCTTGCAGATTTACGACTATTTCTGTATATTAAATACTCGTTCGCATGATCCCTATGGCGTTATACACTCAACAACTCGAGATAGAATAACCGATGCCGTGCCTTCTTCAACTGAGAGTAGGAGAGAGAGAGAGAGATTAACCATGTCGAAAAATGCTGCCTTCTATCGGTTGATTATGGAATTAGAAAGAATTCTAAATGTAACGAAGGTTATAGACCACGCATGTCAGAACGTGTTACGAGTTTATCATTCCATAGGTTACATGTCCTATGTACTCTAACGCTACTGTAATTTGAATATTTCTTACCAAAAGGTTTCGGTCATTAAACAATCTTTTCATAATATGTCAACCGTATCCTTAGGGATACAGGTATGATAAAAACTCACATTTTCAACACAAATCAAGATATGATGATGATGATGATTTTATATAATGCGATGTAGTACATTACATATACCAGATACGAGATATCATATTACTATCAAATTTATGAAATTTAACCTCATTAAACGTACGTTAAAATATTTTAAATACGCTGACGATGGTTAACGCATTGTATAAACTAGGAATGTCTCTTTTTTCAAACGTCGCCAAAATCACCGACACCACCGAAGCTTATTGTGTAAGAGGCGGGGGAAACTCTGACCCCACCCACAAGGCCTGGTCTTAGCGAACCCTCTGACCCGCAGCAGAAATTTACGACGTCACGTGTGTTTTGCGCCAATCACCAAGGCCCTAACTTGAACGTCCGCCCACGAAACCCACCCCCACAAACAGTTTAGATTAGAAGAAGCGTTTAGGGGACGCGCTCGTCATTGCCGCCGAGGTTTTTAGCTGTTTTAGTTGATTTTTAGAACGTTTGAGAGATGGAGAAACAATGTATCCAGTTGGCCATAATGGCAATGGACATAGTCCTGGCGACGAGGGAGAGTGACCAAGACCTATACAGTTTATACGGAATGTATAAGAAGAGGGAAGATGCCAAGAAGAAGTTGAGGGCGAGAAGGCGTCTAAACTTCTCTAGTCAAGGTACAGTACACGTTTTCTCAATAATAATAATGTCGATATTATAATTATTTTCATCATCGTCAGCATCACCAATAATATTATTATCATTATTATTATTATTAACATTGATAGATGGTCGTGAAAGAAAAGAAGAAAACCTCTTGGCTGAAGAAGATCGGCAAATGGGGGAGCTGCTGCTGAAAAACCCCGATTTGGAAAAATTGGTAACACAAAGCGGCGGGAATAAGCGCGCAACCTCCACTGTCACCGTGGCGGAGGGGGTTAAGAAGCCGAAGATGGAAGGAACATTGATAGATGGTCGAGAAAGAGAAGAAAACCTCTTGGCCGAAGAAGACCGGGAAATGAGGGAGCTGTTGGAACGATTGATCACGCAAATCGTGGAAATAAACGCACAGCCTCTACTGACACCGGCACGGAGGGGGTTAAGAAGCCGAAGATGGAAGGTAGGATGATAATTTATTATTATTTGTCATAATACTAACAATAGTTAAGAAATGAAACCGATGTGGATTATCATTATTATCAATACAGAGAATAAATTAACAAATCTTATTTCAGAAATAACTACGATACACTCTGACAATGGGGATAACGACAGCGGTTTCGTTGGAAAATGACCAAGGTAACGTGATCATGGTGATCAGTTATAAAAAATATTTTATTATTATTGATTATTATTATCATTAATATATATTATTATTATTAATTATTATTATTCCCAACAGACTGCAATGATAAATCACCGGATATTTTCGTGGTGAGTGATGAGGAGGAGGAGACCCACCAAAAGGAGGGACAAGCGTCGAAGTCACCTGATACACCGGCTCTAGCGTGGGCATCGGCGGAGGATAAAGGGATCGGACACGACAGAGAGGACGGTGGCGATGATGAGGGTGAGCCAGAAACTTTTGTTGTCGTGTCCGATGTGGAAAAATATTTTTAAAAGTTTAAATTAAGTGACCGAACCATCGACGTAAACTTACTCGTGCCAAACAGGGTTTTCAACCCCGTAGAATGGATTGTCGTTTGTTTTGACGAGGTGATAAATTATGTGAAACGTGATGGAATGAAGCATAGCGTATAATTTAAATACGCCGGAAAATAAGGTCTGCATTCCATTCAGGAGAGCAGACCAACTTTTCCCGGACATTATTACAAAGATAATTGGAAAGGTGATTCAAAGTAACGAGGGATTCGTAGCGACAGGCACGCTAAGGGTGGAAGTCCAACGTGGATATGCCTGCCGGATTCGGGCGGACCCCTTACGTTAATTCGATTAGTTTCGACGAAATTTGTAGAAAGAAGAGGTCCATCATTGTGATACCAAGGGACGATTCACTATGTCTCTCAAGGACTTTAGCGGTTGGTGTTACGATGCACGAAGATGCGGGGGAAAACTTTAAAAAAATTAAAGAAAATAGAGGCACTCTTCAAGTGGATAGGGGAAATGCTTTAATGACGGCTGCCGGGGTAAATTTAATACAAGGGGGTGCGATTCAAGAGTTGGAGGAATTCCAGAAGCACTTGGGAGGGTATTGTATCACTCTTTTCGGCTGTAGGAAGGGTAGGGAAATCATTTTTGAAGGGACGAAAACATCGCAACACCAGCCGCTAAAGCACATAGATTTGGTATACGGTGATGGACATTACAATTTAGTCACATCGGTAACAAGTGCATTTTCGTGTTCATATTACTGTAGGGCATGTCACACCCCTTACAGTAATAAGTACGCACATAGGTGCGATTACAAATGTTCACATTGTGAGGGTGATGGTCCATGTGATGAGAGCATAACTAAAATTAAATGCACGGATTGCAATAGATGGTTTTTCGGGGGTGAATGCATGGCTCATCATTTAAATAGCAATTTATGCGAAAGAAAAAAGTGCTGTGAGAGTTGTGGGCGGATTTATAAAGGGAATCAGGGTGGCGGTGAGGGCAGCACAGGACGAACGCTGCGAAACTATCGCAGCGTTATTCCCGGGGAACAGATTAAGTATTTGGGCGTATGTTCTCTTTATCCATTTGTAAATAAATGGAAAAAGTACCCGATTGGACGTCCGAAAATTTACGTTGGGGATGAGTGTCCGCCGTTGAATGAATGCGGATGGCTTCTGTACATTGTGACGATTGAATATTTTATTTTTAAATATTGTTCATTTATGTATTAACAGTGTATTTCTGTATTCGTTTACGCAGGGTCCCATGCTAACTGCGACCCGATGCTAGACAACTGCCTGTGTAGTTTTTTAGCATTAGAGTAATTGTTGTATGTATATTTGTATATCTGTATATTTGTATGCCCGTTTTGTCATCTAAATAAATGTGTGCGTGTGTATATATATACATGAGAATATAAATTTGTACTTATTTTAATAAAAACCTAGCACGACTCCTTTAAATCTTCATTTGACGCAATGTCCGTTACCTTGGAAACACCCTTTCACCGCCAAGGTGTCAGGACCAACAGGTTCCGGTAAAACCGTTTTCATGGAAAAATTTATAAATGCGATCGATTCTATGGTGGATGCCAGGGTCGGAGAGATTATTTGGTGTTATTCAGAGAGACAGTCTGTACCGTCGAGCTTGAGAAAGAACGCTAAAGTAAAATTATATCAAGGAATACCCGAGATAGATGGTACGTCCAATGATGATGTTTTAAATCATGCGCGGTTAATCATCCTTGATGATATGATGAGGGAATCAGATTATCGTGTTGTCGACCTCTTTACAAAGGGATCTCATCATCGTGGGTTGAGCATGATTTTCATAACACAAAATTTATTTCATCAAGGGAAAGTTAGACGCGACATATTTCTCAACTCTCATTATATTGTATTCCTCAAAAATCCGAGGGATAAAGCTCAAATCTTTCATCTTTCTAGACAAATTTACCCGGAAGACCCTATATTCATTCAGGATGCTTTTGGAGACGCCACCTCGATTCCTCACGGTTATATTTTGTTCGACTTGAAACAATGCACTCCAGAGGAATATAGAGTAAGGACGAAGATATTTCCCGAAGACGAATTCGTCCGGGTTTATAACCCGAAACATGAAGGATATCGCTCATTCGGAAGAGATGTCTCGTACTGTTCTGAGCTGTCGTAAAATCCTTGCAGCTCTTTGCGGAGCCAAACCTCAAAGAGCAGCGATTTTAAAAACGGCTGATAAAACTTTAATCCAGGCGATTTGTGAATGCGCGCTCAACGTATTAAAAGGGAACATCTCTCTCAAGTCATGCCATAAACGGAAATTAGCCCGTCATAAGAAGATCTTACGAAAACTTATCAAACGTGGCGATTGTTGGAAAAAGAAGAAACGCGCTATAATCCAAACTGGGAGTGCATTTATACCGCTGCTCTTGGGTTCCCTACTTACCGGCGCCGCCGGTTCATTATTTGGAAAGACATGGAGCATGTGAAGAAAATGCTGTTAATACCCCCGGAAGCGGTCGAACGTTTTAGACATAGAACTGAAAATGCTCAAATGTCACGGATGGATGAAGAAATGAGGAAAAAGATGTGTCAGATCAAGATAAATGGGTAAAATATAGAGGAATTTTGCAAAAATATTTAAATCTTGTTGAGAAAGAGAGAAAACCTATATACTTGCCGATAATACGATTTAGAGACGATAAAAATCCAGAAATAGCCGAGATATAAATTTTTTACTATACCCACCGGCGACTTGTATTCTTGTCGGAAGTGTTTCAAATTTCAAACTGCGCATGCGCAGGCATAGAAAAGCCTCGCCTAGGAGTTAATCGTTCAATAAATACAAGTATCCGCCACTATAAATAAAAACACAAAATAAACAGCTATTATTAAAGGTATTACCTATAAAAGAAGTCTTATATAAAAATTCATTTTTATGTTGCCACTTGCCCCCCTGTAGTTTCTTCTTCTCTCCCTCTCTTCCACCCGTTCCTCTCCATCTTCCCCTTCCTCCCCCGCCTACTCTCATTAACTCACTCGCTCTCCCTTTCTCTCCCACGTGCTATCCTTTCACCTTCCTCTCTCACGCCCTAACCCCACTCCGCTAAACAAAACCGTTCTTTTTCAATACTTCTTTAAAAAAAAAAAAGAAATCTCCGCCGCTTTCACCATCGTCTCACCACCCACGCGCGCGCCACACCCTTTGCGTCCACCGCTCCTCGGACCGAACCACCACTCCCATAGCAACTTGGCGCTATCCAGGTTTTATTTTCCTCTCCGTCGTCCGTAACGCTTCCGGCCGGACGCTTTTCGCACGCGGGCGTGTTTCGCCTGTGTGTAGTCCACGCGAGAGTGTTTTCATCGCGCTCGTCACTCGGTATTACGACGTCGCTAATGATGTCAGGCGTGTGAAAAATGAAGGTTCGTGGAAAATTCGATACGAAGGAAATCTCGCGCCCCTAAAATTTATTTGCGACGAGGTTCGATTTCTCCGGGTATATTTTATATATTTTATGGCGGTACTAGATCTTGTAGAAATATAACTTTTGTTCTGTCGGAAATTAAAAACGGGAGATGCATGTTGCAGCAAAATAATGCTGCTGAAACGCGTTAAATAAAAATATAATTTCTCTGAATTTCTTCTATGTGCGAAAGATTAGATTGAAAGAGTATCGATACTGTTATTTAAACTTGCGCTATTCACTTATTAAAATAATTTCTTCGAGTGACTTGCATTATTTTATTCATACTTTCTGTTTGTCATACTGTGCTTACTTGAGCTTTGTTGATTGTCTTTGGTCATAAAGCATCGATCTATAAAAAGTTTTTAAAACAAAATGAAGTAATACTCTCCCCAGTGCAAAAATAATTATTCTAAGCTCTAAGATAAAAGTTTAATCAATTTTTATGGTAATCTTTTACTTTGGAATGGAGCTCTCTAATCGACAGTAAACTATTAAGGTCAATGCATAACTCTAAAAAATATCGCAATGACATACATTCAGAAGAGAAATTTATTTCGATTGGAGTTCAAAATAACCGATTTTCAGAATTATTAGCAAATATAATATGAATTTAAAGTGGTATGTTGTATATGATGGCAATTTCTTATATCTTGAAGGCGTTAATTCCACAAAACCAATTGTTAAATTTAACTTAATGTAAAATAAGAGAAAATTCGAAGGTTCGTAGTAGTTGAACCTTGAATGTCGGAATTTTAACGCTTGGAAACCTTTGTACTCTAGTTTCTCACATATGATACCATAAATACTTGTATCTCTATCTGTGTGCGCTCTTATGCGATGGGACATTCGCAACACTTGTCGACTCCTGTGATAGCATATTATATTGAGTGTCGTTCATTCAGCTCTATCCAAATGACATTCTTTACCATTGTATATGGAACTATTAGGCGTATAAATTACAGATACGGTTAATAATTACCTCCCTATAATTAATTCTATAACAATAGGTTGAACGTATGGAGGATGAGAGATTGAAAATGCATTTGATATACCTTGAATGTTTTGCTCAAAGAAAACGAAGTAGGAGCTCATAAAAGAGTTTAAGAAAAGAAAAGAATTGTTTTGGCAAAACTTTTGGACCGCCTACGTGATGCGGTTGGCGGAGAAATATCTCGTCGGAATGCGATTCGTATCTCTGTGTATATGCATTCTCGCACCACATAAAACATCCGCCTTCACAAACGCTGTCGGAAAGCTTCGTATTTTTCCATTTCTGTTTTATCCTTGGAACTTGCTGACGAGACGTTGTCTGGTTAGATAACTCCGTTGTATGCTGTCAGTTCGATGATCAGGAGGTGAAGAAAAACCGGAAAGTCACTGTATTCTTTTATTCTTTTCTGTGAACTTCCTCACCTTTGGGTTAACCGTTATATTACGGTGCCCAGCCTGTAAAACTTGTAAAACTTTTTCTCAACTAGGATATTTTTATATCATCTTAAAATTGTTGTTATTTAGATTTGAATGTAGATATTTATAGACATTGTATTTCAAAGAATAAATCAAAAAGAAACATTAAGCCATTCATGGATCCGTGAAGGAACTTGCTGAAGGTGGGAGTAACTGAATTACGTTAGGCTTTGTCTTAATGACCGAATAAGTAATTATTTGCTTCAGCAATAAAGAGAGTTTTGTTATTCCTTGTTTGATGAAAAAATCTTCTAGCATTCTAGAAAATAAATCTATCACTCATTACGAGGAATTTACATATAAATGAGGCTTCGATGGATAAGTTCGCTTACCCCCGAGTACGAATTTCAACGGGAAGAGCCAAAACAACACGTGGCAGACAGACAAAACTCTTGTGAATTATTATGTTAACATTAGACAATGATGGCATATTGCTGGAGAAAATGCCTTAAATAAGTTTCCGGGCATATATATTAATGAATTTTCAATTCCGTGCCACAAAATTACGTCAACATTACAAAAGACATAAAAATGTCTCCTTACCGGCTGGGTAAGTTCCTCGATTTTCACTCTCCGAATGATTTTATCGACGTTTCATATCTCTTTAATTACTCACTCCTATATTTTGGATCGAGTTTAGCATATTTCCGCCATAATTTTTATCGCTATGTTTATCATCCTTATCCGCAATTTAAGTCAGGGCATTTGAGTTTAATGTGACTTTTATTGTTTTAGCAAGCTGTTGAGATTTCCATTGCTATAAAATTTTCCAAAGAATTTTCCGTACCTCGTTTGGAAAGAAATTTATCTCAATATCGTATATTCGCGTCCAGATCTTTCCTGCTTTCACCATCAACTTTACTGCTACTGCCACGGCGAGCAAACACTTTGCATATTTGATCGCCTACGACGAAAATTTCTGTTCGAGATTGAAAAAAAAACAAGATTTCGCCGACCATACTCGAATAATTTCTCCCTATATTTTCTGTTTTTTCCCGGTGAGATTTCAGAAATATATTTCATTCGCATAATTCAAAATTTACTGGAGTATCGCAAACTTAACGTTATCCAGGCGTAGGACTCCATTTTCTGCGCCGTTGCTACCTATTTACCTATTTCATGCTCTTCCTTTAAACACTCAAGGGATTACGTATTGCTCGACAAACTTTCGTTTTTGGGCGGCCCAAGAATTTCTGTCATCATTGTTGAACGCGCTTATTCATGCTCACCCGAAAATATCTTCTTTTCTTATTGTTAGATTCGGCCTACTCGCACTGCTCATTGTAGTTCCGTATCTTACCATGCATGAAAATCCCGTGGCCAAAATATCACGCCTTGGGTGGGGATGTTTTTATTTTAATTTTATATGAAGAACCAGAGTTGATATATTTGGCTTCATTGATCCACTAGGTGTGATATAGATCCAAATGTTAATTTTGATTTATGAGGATTCCCCTTTTGTAAACTTTGGCCTCTTCTTCGCATTAAACTAATTGAATTACACAACAGAGCATTTTATGTCACAAAACATAGATACTTTTTATTTATCTAAAGCTCTTCCTTAATATTTTAGGACGACATTCGGCATTTAATTGATTCTCTGTTGAATCTTTATAATTTTCCTAGTTTATAATTCGTTATTGACATCCGAAGTCTTTTATACATATTCTTTAATACAATCTCCTATATTTCCGCCTTGAAGCACTGCAAAATATTCTTTAAAACAAAATACAAAAAAATTTGAAAATGAAGATAACGAGAAGAGACAGATGTATATAGAAACGTCATAATTTCATTACGTCAGGGGTGTAACTGCGATTTATCTACCTTCAGTTTTTCTCTGTGTTTAGCCTGTAAAAATTCGATTCAAAATCTGTTTATGAGTTAACGAAAAATGTTTTCTTTCTTGCCTCGAGCAACAGGCCAGTAATCCTAAGGCCGAACTGCTCGGAACGGCCGTGAAACATAACTGTGAAAGACTTCGTTCTCTCGTTAGAGCGCACACAGTTTGATTTTGTTTTGAAATATCGACCTTCTAAACTCTTCATTTACCTTCAATTTGTCACGGTTTCGTGCCCATAAAAGTTGATCCAACTTCTGTGTCTGAGTTGATAAAAAATGTATTTTTTGCCGATAACCCTGAGACTGCATTCCTCTGAGCTACTGTAAAACTAAACCCTGAACGACCTCACTATCTCGTTAGAGCTAACACAGTTAGATTCGTTTGATTTGATTTTTTGTCTCGCGGTCATTCTTCATATATAGATCAGTGAGGTAATTATGAATGCGTGGGCATCGATGCAAGAATTAATGAAAGGGCCCCGATCTAGAAGAACGAATAATGCAAAAATAACAAAACTCATAATTTTATTTATGGCTTTGTTTCCATAAATAAGCGGAAATATTATTATGCCCGTGTAAACACAAATAAGAATTGATGACATAACGTTTATGAGAGCCCACTGGTATAGATGGTATTGATAAATACCACAAATGCACTTTTTGTTGCTAACTTAATAAGTCAATAATTCGATCACGATGGGGTATCGCTCTTTTTCACCCATTTTACAAGAGAAGCACAAGTACGGAGATAGTTTTCTTTAATTTATTAGGCAGCCGATTCGGTGAAAATGGCTTAACATATCTTTACCGTAACAACATAATCCATAAATAATATCGTGACGTGACTAATGCTTGTAATTTTTTCTATTTCCCTTCTGAAAACTTCATCGAATTTGACTTTCGGATTTTACAGGAGAGCCGTCGTGGCATTTTCCGGTACTTAACTATGAATGTTGCTCATGTCGTGTTTTTGTTACTATATCATGTATCATACGTAACTTTCAATCCAGTAGATTATCGCTCAAAAGTTCAACTCTGCGAACATTTTCATTTATTTATTTTTTTTAAAAGTTCCTTTTGATTTCCTTTCATCGAAGTATTTTTCCACAAATTCGCGCCTTTAATCTTTTTAATATCTCACTTCTTGCGTTTTGTGTTACGCCTTAACCATGCGAATCTAATTTGAGCTTCAGTCCTCTCTCAGGACTTGGCGAACACATTTTCACTTTTATTCCTTTCCATTTTTTCCTTTGACTCGAGAGACTAAGTAAGCCAGTCTCACTTTCTCTCCATTCATCACAATCTCCGCTCCATCACTCTTTCTCGCCGACTCCCTCTCTCTCTCTATCTCTCCACCTCTCTAACTCTCCCTCTATCTCTCCCCCCCCTCCCCCCCCTCTCTCTCTCTTTCATCTCCCACATCACCCGCAAACAACGCTTTTTACTCACCCCCTACTTTCTGGCACTTCCCTCTTTCACCGCCCGCGCCCCAATAAGTATCTCCGCCCTTTTATCTGTTCAAGATAAATGGAGATGGAAACAGGTGGCACTGTGCAATTTAGAACTAAGATATTCCCACCCTAAGGATATAGTTTTGAAATATTGGAAGGGGAATAATCATGTTATATATATATATTAGAAAACGCAACAAGTTTCGATATTTTGTTCGTATTTTTTCTTACTTTGAATTTGAGTTTATGACCTATGAGGTACGAGAAACGGTGGAGTTTTTGGGATTTTTTCTTCATTTGTCGTATTATTAAAAGATAGGAGTGATGAAAAATGGCCCCTCTATTCTTCCTTTATTCGATTAGTTATGTTGAAGTCCATTTTTTTTAGCCTGAGAACCTGTTCATTGTTCTCCTTGTTGTAAATATAAGCACGAAATACAATTTTTTGGTCACAGTGAGAGGTTCATAGAAGCCTCTTCCTAATGAACATCATCTCGTTGTTCGTACGAAATAAATGGTAACGGAAAGAGGTCGGAAAACTTTTCAATGTGGCGAGCCGCATTCTTAGTGACGAAGACTGGCAAGGCGTATTAGATTTCGCGATCGGTTTGTTTTCATTGGACATTACTTATACATTACATGGTATCATATTAGTGAAAATCGCGTATAAACAATGTTTAGCCTTAAAACTTCACCGTCAAAGTTTTAAAATTTTAATCGACTAAAATGCAAACTTCTGTACCAAATTTCACGTATCACTTGGTCATTATAGATTTTCGGGTCTATAAAATGTCCTTAGCTACCACGTGTGGCTTGCGGTTCACCACCTCTCTTATTGGAATTTCATCTAGCTGTCAATCGGTCGGACAAATAGTGTGACCATATTCTGATAAAAAACGGAGAATATGGGCGAGTTTCAGTCTCTTTTTCTTTTATATTCTATATAAGCAAGTTTTAGGATGCTCGGTTATGATTTTGTTCAAAATTAAGCAGATATTTGTACAAACTCAAGCAATATTTGCATAGAATTATTAAAGAATTGACCAGAAAAGAAATATATCACAAATTCATATATTGCAAATATATTAGAGTCTCCTTTAACAAAAATCGCCCAGTTAACACTTCAGGCAATGATTTACATTCAAATAGTAGGAACAAAGAAAATACGACATACCGTCTTTCGAGGAACCGTGACTTAAGAACAGAAAACTGGGACAAATCGCGGGACATCTGGACACCCTTTGTAGGAAGCTCGTTACTTAGACGGCAAAATAAAAGTGTGAAGTTAAGACGTTGGTGTGCCTCGCTCAACTGAAGTAGTGCTGAAATTTCCATCAAAAAAGGATAAACTCCGTCAACCGCGTTATTACGGTGCACTTAATTATACCTGCAGCTAGGTTACGTCGAAAAGCAACTTTGTTTTAAGATATATCAAGTTAATGAGTTGCTACGCAACTGATGACGTTTTAAAATGAATGAAAGCCTTTCTTCAAAGGAATCCTTCAAAAAGATTTGAAATTAAAGGCGATGGTCCCCTATCCGAAATAAACATGTCAAACTATTTTTCTATTTTATCAGCTACGCTGGAAAAAGACTTTCCCCGGCACTTCAGGGAAATGTAGATCACATTTCGTAGATAAATCGATGAGATATGTAGATTTTTCTCGGTCAGAAGTTTTTCATTGCAAATAATATCCGCAATGTTACGCATGGTGTACTTTTTATATTATAAAATATTGCATTACTTCTATATCTCTCGGATTATAATCACAAATCGAAACAAGTAATGAATAAATTTTTAAACTTAGAAAACACTCCCATAATAAATCTCACTTTGTGTCGCTGCAAAACGACGCAGTATTACTCCGTCGAATCGAACGTTTGCGATTTTATTCTCAATTTACTCACGGCGTCGACTTAAGCAGATTCCGCAACCTGTGAGTTGGTGGCTCAGACTTGTAACGTGGTTTGAATTATTATAGGCGTGTCTTTTATTTTACTATTCTTAATAACCTCCGGTAAAGAGAGATGTGTTGGGGGGAGCTTAGGCTAGAAAATATGCACAGGCAAAAATATGCGCAATGTAAGTCCTCACGAACGGAACTTAGGAGAGTTTAAAGCGGTTTTTCACCTTTCGGTATTATAATCGCGTGCGCTTTAAGTAAACAAAACCAACCCTCTTAAGTCATTTTTCATCCCCATGGCGACATTTTACGACCCTCGCAGGACCACGTCCGCCCTCGTAAGACTAGCGCGTAGGATTCTTTTAACCTTTTACACTTTCTTACGGGAGCCAATTCAGACGCCTCCTCCTCTCTTTTCGCTCGCTCCTTCATCCCCCTTCGCTTTCTTTATTCACTTGTCGACCTATTCGCGATTGAGTTCGTCGACGTCATATTTGTTTCGACATCATCGCCCAGCTCTCGCACAACCTCGTTTTGTTTTTTTTTTTCGATCTCGCTCCAAATAAGTTCATACGCACCCACACAACGCACGCGGGTCAACATGTCGCTCGACGCACTGCATCCACTCAAAAGCATTCTTCGACAGCGGTGTCCGATTCGAGCGTTGGCGAGCCAATCGAACGCTTCCGCAAACTCCTATATCCCGCTATCTCGCCGCCACAGAGGCATTGCATTTCTTCTTGACTTGACGCAAAAAATGCAAGGTATTCTGCGACAATTAAAATCCAGTTTCGATTAAAAACCTTGAAGAATTTTAGGAATTTCGATAAAAATATTATTTTATATATACGGTAGAGCCTCGCTAATCCGAACCTCGGTAATCCGAAATTTCGGTTAATCCGAACAGGATGTAAAAAAAATTCATCGAGTGCTTGCTCATCTTGAACACCATCCATGATATTCGGCAACAGTTTTTTCCGTGATAATATATTTCACATTGTCCCAAAATTCAGCCACCCAATAAATCACTTCCTTTATTGTGATCTTTTTCAGTTTCTACATTATCGTGAAATTTTCTTCTTCACCCTCTATAAGAGATCGCAAAAGCTTTTCCCAGTAGTGACATTTCACATTTTGCAACACTCCCTGGTCCATTGGTTGCACCAACGTGGTCACATTTGGAGGCAAGAAAATAGCCTTTATGTCACCACAGATAAGCATTATCGATGAGCAATAATGGAGGTCAATGCGTTTGAGCAATTCCAACTTATCTTTTAACGAACACGAATTGTGATCACGCTTTTTGGACATTTCTACGAGATGGGCAAAACGGCGACAGTAATTTAAAACACTGGGAAAAGCCCTGCACTATATTACACAAATGTACACTAAGACGGTAGCACAGTCGCGACACTCAACGTTAGAAAACGAGGCACGAGTAAACCAACCCTTCCAACGCCTTGTTAGAGCGTTATGTGAGCAATTCCCCTTGGTCCAAGACATTGCCAGGCAACGAGTCTACGTAAGCAGTCCCCCCTCCCCGCCGTGTATTTTGTAAAACCCGGTTAATCCGAAAATTCGCTAATCCGAACATATCCGAGTCCCAGTTAGTTCGGATTAGCGAGGCTCTACTGTATAAAATATTGTTTTCATAGTGTCTCTGACTGTTAGTAAGTAATAATGGCACAAACTATTACTAATAAGAATGTAGTGTATAACGATAAAAATAGAGCAAGAATTTTTTTGCTGCATTGCTGAACCAGTTACCCCTCAAGCGCTATATTAATTCATCCATTAAAAGTTCGATTTTTATTATTTTAAAACCTTGGATTGCTGATAATTATTGAAAAATATTATCTCCAAGGATATTCCGCATTTTATCTAAAGTGTATTAAAGCTGTGGTCAG
The DNA here is from genome assembly GCA_036926305.1 of Uropetala carovei. Classification (NCBI taxonomy): domain Eukaryota; kingdom Metazoa; phylum Arthropoda; class Insecta; order Odonata; family Petaluridae; genus Uropetala; species Uropetala carovei. The sequence goes on from JAXCHB010000035.1 coordinate 3,979,721, forward strand.
GATAATTTAATAAAAATTACCTCTTCTATATATCTTTAGACTTCGATAAGTTTCTTTGAAGAGTGGAGAGTATGTCTTCAATTTAAAGAGCGATCTTGTTGATGATCACGTATCTTTTCTTTATAATTCATTCTTATAGATATGCTTTTTATGTTGGAATTCATTTTTAAACTTTCTATTATAACATTAATTAATTTAATATTTCATGAACAATGTACAACGAAAGATTAAGTGATAGTAATGCAGATATGTACAACTTAAATATCATCAATGAATGAGCTTTTCATCCAAACGCAATAGGAGGAAACTAATTTAAAAAATTATTACGCACGCTCAAAATATATTAAATTATCTGACTGAAATGTTCACGTCGCACGTTCAGGCATCCATTGATAGAGTTTATTTAAAATGCACAACTCCAATATTTCAAACCTAATATCATACCACCAGATAATGTTCATCATCCACACTTAACCCGCTTTATTGATTGATTTTTATAGAGTTAGATATGTTTTATTTTGTGCTTACTCTAAAAGATTTTATTTATTCGAAAACTTTAGAAAAACTAGATCGTCGCGATTCTGTATTGTCCTTTATGAGACGAAAAAAACATTTTACTCTCATGACTTAGGCTTCGGGTGAATTTCCGTTTCATTTACCTCATTTTACAGTGGCTCTTTTCACAAGCTCACCATCCCATTCCATTCATGAAACAGGACCGGATATTTAGAGGCGCGAAATACGGCGAGAGGGGCTTGAAACATCTACGGTCCATTAGTTTTTTTGCTGTTTTCGACTTAATCGAGTACTTCCTTTAATAAAAAAATCTGATGTTGCCAACACGACTTTCTCCATATTTGGGGTATAGATATTTAAATTGTTATGAATAGCATTATAAGGCAAAATTATTATTTCGTATCGTAAAAGAATTCAGTCGTCCTTATTGCAGTAAATTATATTTTGAATATGTTTACAGAATTCACCGCTAGTTGTGGCGCTGTATACTGGAAATTACGAAAAAACTTAAATATCTCCGAAATGGATGGTCCTACGAAAATTTGTTTCAAACAGAACTTGGAAGAAATATTTTTTGGTCCTCACGAAGATTACCAATAACGACGTTTTAAAGGAGATATTTGACGGAAACCGAAAAAACCGATTATTTATAAATAATTCCTAAACAATAACTACTATGGAAAATTGTTTCAAATGAAATTTGTAGGAAATTACATTCTCTATAACCTTTGTGTAGAATTGTATATACAATAATGATGTTTTAACTGAGATATTTCGTGAAAACCGAATAAACCTCGACTTCCGGTTAACCGTTATTGTCCAAAAACTAATCAAATCTTTCTGCCCATACCAAAGTGTTATATATGTAATTTGGTCTTAATATGACAAATACTTTCTGAGTTAGAGCGCCCACAATCACATACACACACACACACACGCACACACACAGACCTCAAAACGTGTATTTCCGTTGAAATCTCGAAGTCGATTTATTTCATGAACGCAATTCTTTCCCATTACTACGTATGGAGAAAGTAAAAAGATGAAGTTTCTGTCATCTGGTTGGCTTACGTGTCACGGAATATTTCACTATGTCGGAGACCGAGTTACCTTCACCAAAAAATATCGCTCATACCGTTATCTTTCCCACGAGCAAGAGCTCGTAAATACTCGCCTTCATGTTGTACAAAGTCCTAGCCTTCAAAGTTTTTCATCTTTCCCTCCTACCCACCCACCCCCTCCCCCCCTCTATCCAAAAGGAACCAAAAATATTGTCTATCGATTTTTATGGGCGAGTTATAAAAGTTGTCTCATTTTATGTCCCGATGTGCACGCGTATTATACCCGGGAATAAAAACGACCGACAGCACGTTAGACCGAATACTACAGCTACCGTCAATTTAAAAAGTGTATTCTATTTAGGGATTCTCACAAAAATACTCCTTTTGGGGAAGCATTTGCCAACCTCGGATGCTGAGATATTTGTAATTGCAAACGCAAGCCGTGCAGGAAAACTCGTAGCGAATCAACAAAACTGTTGTTGCTAGCTAAAAACAAAAAATATTTAATAGTCATTAAGTTGTATTTTTGATATTAAAATAAACAAATCGTGTTATAAAGTTTCAATTAAATTACCTTTCCATTTTTCTTCTCGTTTCATTAATCGACGCTATAAAATGAGGTTTAAAAAATTCTCTTTCCATATCTACGTCTCCCTCACCCCTTCCATTTCCAGTTTAAGTGCATTAAACCGCATAAAAGCATTGGATTCGTTTCCTCGGAATGAGAACTTCTCATTTTTAAAGTCCTGAAAAATTACCCGTTTTTTTCTGGCATCAAACAAAATTGAAAGCATTCGGATTCCCTTTTAGAGATAAATATACTTAGTTCAAATCTCAAGTTTGTACCTTAATACTATCTGATTTAGTAAAGCAATTTTATGGATAGTAATTGCGACGTGGTGTATTTCTTATGTGAAAATTTTATTTTCAAAAACGTACTACTTCCACATTTCAAGGTTTTCAGATTCTTACAGATGCTTTCAAGTATGTCTGCATAACCACCAATCTCACATATTCCGGATCAACCACTTCCACACCGGAGTAACGCACGCAGATACACTACAAAATTAATAATACCGTCTATAGGATTCCTTGCACAGGTAAACTATCGGATTATCATGAAAAGCATTATCAGTATATAAACGTTTTTATTACTATACGTATTCCGTGACACGCTGTCGAGGATCAATTTCAGCGATCGCTATACTCTTTAGTAATAATTAAGCCCATGAAAGGAAGACTTCCTGTCCTCTACATATGTTGATATAGGCTAAAATTATAAATTTCCTACTCTTATACTGAAATCGATACATGCAACAAGAAAAAATATTTTTTTAAGTACTTTAAAAGAAAAAAAATTTAATTTTATGTAATGAGGATCGTCTAACCAGCTTAAAAAAATAATAGAAATTGAAAAAATTGATATAATGGGAATCGAACACGAGACCGTAACGTAACACTACACCGCCACCTTCGCTAAACATACCACATAGTTGTTATTGTAAAAATAAAAAGAAATTTGAAACAAAACATCTGTCGAAATCATTTTAAAAAATTTAAAAATACCGTAAACGTGTGAATTTGTTACCTCTCATTATAAGGAGAAAAGAGGCGATTTTGCTGAGTAAGTGGCAAGATGAAAAGGGTAGATAGAAAGCAAAACCTAGGTCAGTGTTTCAAAAACTCACTTGATCCGCTGTATGCCTATGTCCTTCGCACGGCCTTCGCTGTGCACCGAGTTATAGCAAAATGGCGTAGACCTTAAATTTTATCAATGAATGAGCTTCTCATTCAAACTCCATGAGAGGAGTCTCTATCCACAACTTGGAAGATTTAACATTCCTCACTCAACACTTACGGTATAACCTAATGTAAAAAATATAACTATGCCCCAAAATACTTTGATAGGCGAGAATAATACAAGGGTCAAAGATAAATCATATAAGAGGTGCGTGAAAGTTGTTCTAACGTCAACAGAGGATGGAGGATAATTAAATGCAAAATATCTCATTTGCATGTAAAATAACCAGCAAAAGCAATGGAGTGAGAAAGGAAATTTTAAATTTAAATCTAGGCCTTGACGCGTGAAAGGAAGGTTCAGATTTATCGAAAGACTTTGGATATTTCCGAGTTAAAACATTTCGATGCTAGCACCGTTTCGGATCCTTCTCTCAGCCGTATAAGTAATAATAACAGTGTCGAGACAAATTTTACATCGTGCTCCTCCACTCACTACATAAGATTGTCGATGGAGAATTTCGAAAGCTTCGGAGCTGCAGAATCCAACCCTCGGTCACCTCGGTTATAAATTTTAGCGTAGGATAAACGCATTATCTCCCGACGTCTTCGGGATATTCGCAGGTCGCCTTTCTTGCAACGGTGAAAGTTTTTCGGGCGGCGGGTGACGTATAATACTCGCTCCGTGTGTGTTGCAATGGAATCCAGAGTAAATCGTTAGACGTGTGTATACATTCACCCCGGTGGTGACGCAACGATCCTCCATCTCCCTCCTTCCTCTCCCTCTCTCTCTCTCTCCCTCCCTATGCCTTTCTCTGTCTCTCTCTTGAGCAAACAAACCACGAGGCTTGATCTTATGGTTGCTTCAGAAGAGCCGTGTTTGGGATTTGTCCTAAGGGAATGAAGGTGATACTATATTCAAGTGACCACGAGAGGTGTAAGAAATCCACGTTACGCGGCCAATTGTTTATTTTTTGTGGGTATATTTTTTGGGGACGAAAGTTTCTTCGATTCCTCTCATTACCTGGATCTCTACGTAATTTTACTCTCAGATTATTACATTTATAAAAGACTAATTAAATGATATATTATAGAAAAGTCTTTTTGTAAGCGTGTCAATTGGTGACCCTTGGGCTGTATGAGTCTTTACCTAATCCTTGCCGCAGCTCGTGTATATAGGTTTGATATTCGAATGCATCGCTCGATATTTAATGATTGCAACGTTATCCTGTAAATGGAATGTTTTTCTCTCATTCATTTATCCGTTAAAAGTAGTTTTACTTGCGTGTGTTTTGGGCGAATCAGTCTCTAGGGCTAAAATCGTTTTTACTTGAATATTGCTCTCAGTGATTACAAAATCCCTCGTTCAAGAATCTATTTTTTCCTTAGTGGAACTCTGTCGATGTCCTTCATACTAACGTGTCCCTTCAATAAGTACTTTTACCTCAATGAGGCCTTGATGCATCATTAAATTTTACGAAGGTTTGAATCGAGTTAATAATCAATCGACAAAAAATGGTTCACGCAAACATTTTTAGCTTTAAGCCTATGAGAAAAGGAAGTAGTTATCTAGTGCATGACGCCATTATTGACGGAAAAATGGAAGTATTTTTTCTTGGCTTCACTCGTAATTCGTTTTATCCCGTTCCTCGCCTCTTACCTCTGGTAGAATCAGAAGATTCGAAACTGTGTCGGATGTATAATTTTATATTGTTTGTTTTTATTTTCCTATCCCTCTGAGAACCTTCGTTAAATCGCTTCCCATACAGCGCAAAGAAAAAGAGAATTCTTTCTGACAGCGAGAGAGAAAAAAGTCAATCAAAATTCTTAGCGTGTTTGTTTGCGTTTCCCCGTGCGCGCGTTGATGTCACCAGGTCTCGGTAATTGCACTCGGCGGCGACGCAAAGAAAGCGATCCTTTAGACATGAGACCCGAACAGCTTTATTCTTTTTACTTTTTATTATTTTTCGAACAAGAAAGAAGTGATTTACTTCATTAAAAATCTTTTAAGTATCTCAAGATGAAAGATAATTTTTTTCAATTAAAATTTCCAGCATCGTTTTTCCCTAACAAATTTTAACCGCGTTTAACTCTCTAAACAATCCTCAATAGTAATTATTTCCTTCAAATATGGAGCAATTGGTATGCTTAGTTTCCAAAGCACCGCCTCTTAATTGGATCGCCTTGCGTAACATAATTATCCCACTGACCGATGCTTGCGATATAGTACGGGTCCGTTTTATTCGCCCGTTTTCTTTTAATTCGATACGTTTTGTTCATTTTTGCTGCGAAAAAAACTTGCAAGTGAGAATGTTGGATGCTTTCTACTTACCCACGAGCCGGATTCGGCTGCCAGGAATGCTTGAATACGTGATATGAGAAGTTGAGCTGCAACTCTATAACTTCTCTCGTTTTTTTTTCTACCGTGCGATTTATAGGCTTAAGTTAGAAATGTTGTCGATATAAGAAACGCATCGAATGATTCAAGCTATTAATTTACTTTGAGTAAAAGGAAATATAAGCATCTATCACACAAGTTTCTTTAAGACGCATGTAAGGAGAAAGTTTAAATACGCAGTTATGGAATTTCTATATTGATAATTTCTTCTTCCCTATATGGTTGAAAATTAGGAACAGTTTTTGTTATTCCGTCACGCAAGATCTAATAAATTTTTCGCTTAAACAGTCAATTTTCGTAACATAAATATTTTAATGTTATATTCAGCCATATAAAGTATTTATGTAATTAAAATGTGCCACTAAAATAATTTGAATAAGTAATATCCGAAAATACTCTCATCTGAATGAATTGAATGATATTTCATTAAAAGAGGGGACAAGAAAATATTTTGTTGAAGAACTTGAGATATTTTCTTATGGAAATATTAACAAAATTGAGAATCGGAGTTTTGGAATGTAGACTTTGTAAGCGAGGGAGAAATATTAACACGCCATTAATTCGAAAATACTGAAAAATAATCGAAAATCTAAATTAAAATAACCAAGGTATTGATAATGCATTCATTATGTTTTATAATTAAAAAGTTTGAAATGCCGCCATTTATATATTAAATCAATGAAAGTGAATTTTCATTAGTATACAGCAATTTATTTCTCATTAAAAAATAATTCCCTTACCGAGATCGATTCTTTATATCGGTATGCCAAACTAGAGAAAGTTATGTAAATTACTATTATGCGGGTTTACACAGCACGTATATGCGGTGTAATGAGAATCTAGGTTCATTATTATGCATTTTATTTTAAAATAGAAACTTTCGATAAAAACCGTGATAGATTGTTTTCAATTATTGATATCTTAGCTAGAAATCTATTTACTGGAGATTTTTTAAACAGCAGACTAAATTTTAGCCGCGGTTATATTTCATCGACTTTCATAATAAATTCGCGGTGGGAAATTTAAGAAGTGTGAACCATTTTGGGGAGTACAATAATTTATCTAATAAAAATAAGAAAAATTGAATATAAATTGGAGATATTCAACTTTTCAATAGGATGGAAACAATTTTAGTATACCAACTAGAAGTGTATTATTTAGGCGGCGCCGGCGTACAAAAATATTGCAGTTAACTCGTCAATGCGCATGACTTTTTCTAGTAGGTTATACATAGTAGTAGGAGAGGTAGATTAACACAAATAAATGTGTACCGGAATAAAATACAGCTTCCAAAACCGTATTTGGTTATATTTGATGAAAATTGGCACATTTTATTCTAGTGCGATAATTTGTGAACAGCTGTAAGCAGAGGAATATAGTGAGACTCGATATCTGGATTTTATTTCCTCGGATGATCAAAGAAAACGACAGATGTCTCCTGATAACTTTTTCGGTTGCATAATTTCTAGAGGCGGAATTTCGGAGCCCATTCCTTAAGTGCTGTCACTCGATGGAACAAGAATTAAATAAATGAAAATGTCTCCACAACCGCAGCCGTCATCACTTTTTTTCAGAATCAATACGCATTCATAATGGCTATGAAAAATGGAGCGAGAGTTGTCGGAAAAAACGTTCATCGCACATACGGAACAAGTTATGACTTCAAAGTCGAACGTTCATTCGGGTTCCAATCGGACCTCTATTGGTGGAACTAGACACTGAAATTTCGTTACAACGTACTTCATTATTACGTATGTTTTAAATTGACGTATTTTTCTGAATCCCCGTCAGTTTTCCCGTATAAATATTTCAAAATAACGTACTTCAACTTAACGTACTTTTCAATGCTACGTATGAACTTCTGAGGTCCCAAAAAATATTTTTATGTTTTAACGTGTGCTTTCATCCGTAAATTACTCAAGTATAACCAATTCTTGCTCGTAATTAAAAAAGGTCGGAGACTACGGCGAGATGAATTAATTAAATTAAAACATAAATACTCGTTAACTTTTGTATGTGAGATGCTACACTGGGATTAAGGAGTATTTATGTTTTAATTTAATCAATTCTTGCTCATTCAAGTCGCGGTACACCAATTTAGAAGGGATCTTTTGTTTTTATTACGAATAGATCTGCGCAACTCCGCCAAAATATCAAAAGAAGAGATTTTTCGAACTGGAAAACTTAGAACCAGGGTCAGTTATCCCTCTCGTATTTTCACAATAGCAATGAGATAAAATCTTAAATTCTAGGAATTCTCTCTTGTTAGACTCCCATCCTCGCCGGTTTCGGTCCGGACCTGCGAGAATGCCGACACCTCACTGGGATGCTCCTTAAGGGTATTTCAGTATACCGTACTTTTCAGTATTAAGTACATAAAAATTCATGCTCCTTAGAGATACGCTGTATCGAGATTTTACTGTAGTTCGTCCAGCTTCGCTACATCAACGCCGCCGCCGACGCGTTTTACGCCGCAAAATCCGTAACCATGAATGTCGAAGTCAGGAGAATATACACAAAAGAAGAAAACGAAACACCGGAAGGAAGGCCGCCGCTCGGCTCGCCCCGCGAAGCCGAAGGACGAAAGCGAAACCTTGAGACCGTTTCCGGAACCAAAGATGAACAGGATCGAAGCGCGTGGAGCAACCCCGCCCCACGGTCAAACCTATTCGCCTCCCTCTCCACTTTCTCTCTCTCTCTCCATCTTGAAACACTCCTACGGGGATGAAGGAATAAAAGAGAAGAAATATCGCGCACTTGCAGCCATTTTTGGCGCATTTAATTCTTTCCAAAAAGAACAGAAGAAAAATGAGAGGTCGTACGTACATTCGTTCTGAGAGCGTGCGTGCGCGTTTTATTTTCCATTTGTTAGCTTTCATGTCTTTCTTTTTTTTAACTGTCACTTTTGCAACAGATCTATCGAACCGTTTTTATTTTCACTGGGCTCGGTATTTAAGAGCAGCGAGAGAGTGCGTATGTTACGAAATAATATTGATTGATTTTTTTGTCGCGTTATTCCTATTTATATGTTCATAATTCGTGCAACCAGTAAACCTAAATAAGATGACTAGGACAGCCCAGGATTTTGCCTGTTCCAGCTTATGGACAGGTAGGTCAAATACGTATGTTGAATATTGTGAAATTTTCTGTAATTTATTTTACGAAATACCATGCAGACCGCGCAAAATTCATTTCGTATAGTTAAACATATATGTACTAATACGTACTCGACCGGTTTTTGCTTCCTCGGAACATGTCACGTCCCACATTTTCTTCCTCTTAATATGTTCACCCTAACCTAAAAAACAAATCTAATCTATTTTAAATATATTTTAATATGTAGACCGTCAAATCGATATTTTTTAAAACGTAATTCGAAGGAGAAATTTTGCAAGCGCCTACCCGAATTGGCAACGAGTCTTCACCACCTCGCTGGACTGCATTCCGTAAACAAAGAGGTCCGTAGCGGCTCGCAACAGCGCGTGAGAATTAATTATGCCGAAGTAGGCGTTAAATGAAACCCGTCCAGGGTACCTGAGATAAAACTTATTTAAATGCGTCGCGATCTTTTGTTTTAAATAAATTAAGTCGAAACGCTTGCTCCGAGGTGTTTTAACGTAATACTGAAAAGGACGCTCGTAAATTTTATCCGGAATTTCGCGAAGCAATCATAAAAATGTTGCGAGGTCGATGCCACTTGCAGAATTATTTGACGTCATTCGAGGAAACTAAAATTTAAAAAATCGTTATATTTTACAATCTTTTGATCGATGAACACAAAAGTTGGTTTTATAATTTACGTCATTATATTCTAAAAGAGTTAATCTGTAAACTTTTTTCTAACGGCTCGAGTGAGTGGATGGTGCATCGCATAAAAATGAGGGGTAAAATCGGATATAATTGTTTGCTGGTAAGAAATTATTTTCGCTCCCTAACAAGTAATAAAAAAAACCACGAAGATGCCGTATATCAACCGTTAAATTCGAAAATATTTCCATCTAAGCATTTATGTTTACTTCGTAAAAAAAATTAGTATACCGGAAAGGCTAACACTAAAGACATCAACTCTCAAATTGAAAACGTTTTTTTTTTAAATAATCAAGTTCAAAGAAGGAGATGAAATGGAGATGCAGATTCATAAAATGTTGACTGGAGTTCTAAGAATCTCGAGGTTAGAGCGTGTATTTTTGGCGAGTTGTTGGTTCAAGATTTAGAAAACTACCACAACTCTTTTAAAAAAGTGGGTTGACTTCAAGTGCAACAAGTCGTTCTTCCGCGAAAAAATACATCAATGTCTGTACTCAATTATTTCCCGAGATCGGCCTCCATGGTCCTTGATTTATTTTACTACCTCTTTGTTAATCAATAAATGCGGCAGTGATCGCACAAAAGCATCATCGATAATTGCGGCATTCATTTGTCTTATGTTGGTGAGATCCATTTTCATTCAGCGTTAATTAGAGGTAATTAATCAATTGTGATTTCTCTTTTTCTCTGTGTAATAAATCACGATTTAAATGGGGAAACGAATGAAACTTGTGTCTCAACGACTTTGGACGTAAAATATTCTGCTTTAGAAGTCCATGTCAGAAGGTTTTCTCTAATGTAAATAATTTGTTTTACGTAAACAAACTATCAGTCTTCTTGGGCTGATATTATGCAAGATGAATAATTTTTCGAACATTTTGGATTGATAGGTATCTGCCTTTTTATATCCTTTGTAATTTTTACCTCAAGTAATTCTACAAACGTGTCTTATCTGTGCATTAGATAACTATTGAGTTTTTGGCATTGCTTATTGCCTGTATTACAGTTTACATTGAAAGAATTGTTTATTTACAACAATAGTTTGATAAAATATAAGAAAATCGTATATTACTCGAATGCTAAACATTTTTTATTGCTTTACGGAATCTGATCGAAGAAACCAAGGCAAGTTTTGTGAAAGATTTCGTTTATAGTTAAATTATGAAAATAATCAATCTCCCATAGTAGCGATAATTCAAGCTTCTTATTTGCATATCTTTGGACAGAATATCATTCGTCTTGCCTCAGCGCGATAAGTCGTTTGTTTTATGTATAATGAATGTGCCTTCAAATTGAACTTAATTTTAATGTTGCCTTATTAAAGAAGTTCATCTGCTATTTTTAACTTTCTCTATGTTAAATTGCTATAGAGTTTATCAATTGGCGTTGCACGGTCAATTTGTTGCATTATATGATTTAAGTACAGAGGTATGATGAACTCAGCAGAGTCACTTTCTATTCTTTAAATATAAAATATCATACGTAGCCGTTAAAATTCACGTATTTTATAAATAATTTTTCGAGCTTTAGTGTAACTCGAATTTTAAAAACTAAAACATTTTAAAATGTTGTATTCATCCCTTATTCGTTTAGTTGTGTTTTTGTAATCCATTAATTTCTATGGTTTCTCATAGAACTACAATACCAATTTTACCACACGCATTGAGCTTACTGTTAAAAGCGTCGTTGCTACCGAAAATGAAGATGCAATCATTTCAGGTTGTTTCGTAACTTCGTCGTTCACTTTTTTCATACCCAGAAGTCAAAATTTGACTACTAAAACTGTTTAAAGAGATGCAGGGAGCCTCGAGGACAATTATGGAGGTCCGTAAATCTTTAAAATGACGACATTGATAGCCTTGGTTGGGAGATGTGTTTAGCCCTCGACCCAAATTGTAAGAATCCCATTCGCCTCGGTGCAGATGGTCACGCCCTCTTCAGGGGAAACGCCCCAGGAAAATCACAACCTCGGCTCTTCCTTCCCGAGCTTCCGCCATTGTGAAGGATCAACTGGGGTTGGTGCATTCTCCTCTTTCCTGTTCCTTTTCTCTCTCAGCGATCCCAACCGGTTTCTGGTCCGAACCATTCACTCGCTACCTAAACGTTCGGTTTACCGTTGCTGCAGACAAGCTTCACATTTCCACGAAGCTTATTGATGGCATACTTTTAGGTCTAGTAATTCGACTTGTATGAAAGTCATTTTGCAACATCGCTCCATTATTTGACCATATTTATTATAGAATTGGTCATTTTAATATTTAGTATTCAGCTATTATATAGGTGAGTTATTTAAAGAAAATGAATGTTTGCTCTGAGCGTTAGAAAATTTTCTGTATTAATATTTAGAATAATGAAGTTACAGCCTTGACTGGGTGTTGGTGTTATTCGCACAGAAAATTGACGGGAAAATATGATAATATTGCATAATTAGTGTACATACTTTGAAAAAAGCAGATTTGAAGTGAACCGATTTTAAAGTTAGTTAAACCGTTTATTTCTGTTATCAAGTTGAATCTTGGGTCATTTCTCATTCCTTTGGTGGACAAATAACATTAATATTACTATCAGAACCAAAAGTACTTGTAGATTAAATAAAGGTAATGTTTCCTCGGCGATCTATTGTAGTTTTTGTATTTCTTGTCTCTTTCAATTATTTATCCGAGCGAAATTGAACGATATGTGGAAAACAGCTGTAAAAACGTATTTACTTTCGAATAAAATTTTATAAAAACGTGCTGAATTGTGTATGTGCATTGCTTAAAATGTTTTCATTAGGCCTTTTGGACGATTTTTAACAGCAAGGACCCTTAATTCAGAAACTGATAATTTGATAATTAATATTGTCTTAATTTATCATTGCAGTTTTATTGTGATAATCTCGTTTTTTTAATTTAATCCTAAAAGTAATATCGACGACTGTTTCCTTTTCACTTCATTACTTCATTCGTTCAAGAGATATGAGGGAACAAAAAATGGTCTACCCCAAAATAAATAAATATAGTACGAACGCATATAAAAGATTTTATAAAATAGTTACAAAATATAGTCGCCGCATAGTGTCTCTTTGTGCATCAATCCAACGACACGAGGCTCCGGTGTTGTGAAATATGATCAAGTCTTTCGAAAATTATTGTAAAAAAATAGGTTTTTATTTTTCTAGTCTATAAATTTCAGTACTTCTTTACGCAAGTGTGAACTGTTTATGTTTATGGCTAAAACAATACATAATATAGTGTAGTTTAACTTTTATTGTGTTAACTAATAATAATAATTAATATTTCAATTATTATTTTTAAATTTCTAAATTTTGCAATACGATGTATAGTCAAGATAAACTGTGGATATTACGAAACATTTAAATTTTATCAGCGCAACATTATCCCAACTACAAATTATCGTACATTCGATATAAAAAAGGTGTCTAAATTTAATAGAACCATTTCCTGACGAAATATTGTTTCTGTGAGATCATGTACCTTTTTCGTCGTGAAGTCAGGAAAGCACGCAATTAGGCAAGCCATTTAAAGATAAGAAATCATAAGTTCCCTACCCTACCCTACATGTTAGGCAGCACACCATACAAAATGACATTTTGTACAATTGAATGGATACTTCCGGAAAAGAAGGACAAATACCTTAAAGAAGCGGAAAAAGCACCGGGGCCCGGAATTTCTCTCCCGGACCCTGGTCAGAACTCTTTCCAGCGGTTTGCGACCTTGCCGAACTTTAGATTTCGACAGTGGCAAATACCTATATAGCGGCCGCATTTTTCGAAGGAGATATTTCGTAAGATTAAAGACAGCCGAATAGAACCTAAAATGTGGCTTTCTAACAGCGTTAGTTTGTAAAATCACTGGAGTTTTTGCAAAGATTTAAGAAACGGTGAAAATAAATCAAAGATACATAAAGAATGATATCAGTTATTTACAAAGGCGGCAATGATGTAATAGTATTTTTCAGCAGATCGAAAGTAGAAAAAATATTTTTAGAAGATAAATTGATTGGTAAACTACCTCTTAAATTTCACCACAAAAAGGGCAAATAAATAAATTAGGATAGATATTTATCTCTTAATCTATTTCGCAGGGACTGCTCTACAAGAATTTACTTGAAGAAATGACAAAATTAAATGTATTAGTCGCTGTAATTGTAATGGAAATGTTGACTACGGAGTGTCATTGCACGCAATTTCCCTCTTTATTTTTATAATTAGATTGGCTGATTAAAATATTGAAATTCACATATTTCTATTTTAATTTACACCAAGATTTAGTTGTTTCCCATAATGTTATTCTTATCTCGTAAGTATATTTTACGTTAAAATTTACCAAATATTTTTTTCATCTCTTTTTAATGATGAGGTTGTGTTCTATTGGCTTCGTTTGCTTATTGGTAAATCTATTTTGTTTCCATCTCTAAGCTATTTTTTAACCGCTCGCTTATACATGAGAATCAGATAAGTAATTACCTACAATTATATTTAAATAATCGTCGCATGAAAATTTAAGGCTTTACTTCAAACGTTAAAATTAAAGTTAACATAAAACGATGTTAAGTGCACTCCATCTTTCACCAGATACCAATGAATCACAAATTCCCCAACAAGTATTTTAATAACTGTTGTTTTTATTCGCGGTATTGGTGGTTAAATCAGTACAATGAAAACTAGTGTATCTGCCTCGAATACTTGATTCTGAATTCTTCAGTTATTTATGGATTGCTTTATCGGTTGATTAATTGGATGTGGCGCAATTTAGACCTCATAATTAATGTTGTTTTAATAATTATGCAAGGCATCGATGGTAGTTGATTTGTAAAAAGAAAACGCCCGTGAGATCGTAATTTTAACGCCAAAGTACTTATGTATCTCCTTAACGCCTTTGTCTCATAAGATTCCTGTTATTCCAAAAGGATTTCATTTATAGTCGCTCAAAAATACAAGAATTTAGGAATTTATTTTGTGTTGAATAAAGTCAAAAATTCAATAATACATACAAATTTTCCTTTTATTCATACCACCACTCGATAAGTTTTAATGTAATCAGAGTTATCAACAGCTATTTTAGTGATGTATTTTCTCTTGAAAGATGGTACATAATGTTGTTGTTTTTAACAGGAATGGAACGAAGAGTATATCATAACGTTCCTCCTCCAATGAAGAATCCATCATGTCCCTCTCATTCAGTCATCCACGCCACGTAACCTTCTGGGAATAAGACGTCTAGTCGTCTTGGACCCCTTCAGCACAGCGAGTGACACATGATGGGATGTATCTGGCCCTGCCTCACGCATTTGCTCATGCAGCTTGGACTGCGCTTCAGGTAAGCGGTCTCCCATGCGTCCGCATCGTACTGTCCTTGCCCCTTCCAAGCTGCCGCTCCTCCTAAGTCGTCTTGGTAATACGCAGGATCCTGTGGGACTAAAATGCGCCACTCGTTGGCCTGCGGTGGCGCGATCACGGGTCTCCATCTTCCGCCGCCACCGAAATATCCGACGAGTGGGGGCGTCCCCTTCTCCTCCGCCTCCTCCCCTGCTCGTAAGAGATAGATAAGAGAGATTGACTATGGGGATTGCTAGAAGTAAACTTGACTGGGGGTGAGGCAAAGGGGCGTGCCGTATCAAGGTTAAGGAAAGGGAGATTTTCCTTAAGAGTGTGTGGGGTTCGAAGTAATGGGGAAGGGAGGGGGAAAGGAGTGGTGGCTCTGGTAGTGGTCACGAAGGGGATATTTTCAAGGGACGCTAACACGTCGGCCTTGGCGTCTCCAGTTCGATGCGTTCCTTTCACCTTTTTCTATTTTTTTAAGGACCGCGGTCATTTATGTATCAGTGCCAACCTGACGGATTTTTCTGTTTAAATACGCGGTGGACTTTTTTCCGCTTTGAGTGGATAATTGGAGTTTATATTGAAATATGTTGTTGGATCTATCGTTACATTTAGTGGTAATATGTACCAATGGTGATTCATTTTTCCAT
The DNA here is from genome assembly GCA_036926305.1 of Uropetala carovei. Classification (NCBI taxonomy): domain Eukaryota; kingdom Metazoa; phylum Arthropoda; class Insecta; order Odonata; family Petaluridae; genus Uropetala; species Uropetala carovei. The sequence continues at coordinate 3,995,213 of JAXCHB010000035.1, forward strand.
GTAAATAGGAGTTATTTGTTATGACAACGAATGAAACTGTTTTGTTTGGATGTAAGCGAATATTAATCGGTGTCAAATATTGAGAATATTCACCCAAAGAACCCGGTATTTTTTCTTTGATATCCGACATAAGTGGTCACATATTTCCTATGATCCTTCTTGTTTATATTAATAGTATTTTTGTAAGAATTTGAGTGATTGAATTATTGTTAATAAATATCCATTGAAACTATATTTTACATAATTATATTCTTCGCTTATGGTTGGAGCAATTGTACCTACTGTGGACGAATGAGTACATTTGTTTTTACTCCGCTTCGTAATGACATTAAACCTTCTGGATAATGGGTGGAATAAATGGTCCAAGGACGACCTTCAGATTGATACCGACACCCTTATTTTTTTGGGTTTTACTCTCCAATTAATATTTAAATTTGTGGGTCTATTTTCGTGATTTCCCTTCATTTCAAAGAATCGGATCAATGTAAGGGCTAGCCAAACTTTAAAAATCCTCATGATGAAATTATCGTGGCTGTTCTGTATATTTTACCAATGATTGGCCTCGTTTCTTACGTTTCCAAAGCATTTAGCTTACTACGACGCACATGCTGAGAATACATCGGAGATTTATAGACCGAGATAAAAATTATTGTAGCCCTTTATCGTCCTTTGACATCAATGTGGCATACATAAAGGGACAGCGTCCCTGTTTCGCTTTGGTACTGAAGTATATTTTTTATCATTGCGTATTCATACGGAGCTAAGAAAATACGGTATTAATCCGAAAGTTGTGAGCTGCGTGAGAAACTTTCTCTCGAAGAGAGAACAAATAGTAGTTATCGACGGGAAGTGCTCGGAACCCGTTAATGTTTCATCCGGTGTCCCACAGTTTATGAATTTTAAAGATGCTGTTTCCATTTAAATTTAGCAAAATATCTGTAACAGTTAGTGAACAATATCAGCAAATAATAAATAAAAATGTTTCAATAGAGATCAACGAACTTTAAATATTTGGTCAAAAGAGGGTTCTTCGATGTTTTATGATGAACTAGTACCAATCGCGGAGAAGTTAGAATGGCTAGAAATGGCTAGGCATCGGCTGTTGCAGAGATTTAGATCAGAAGACTTTAATCTACATCTACATGATACTCTGCAAATCACCAGACTGGTGGGTGGCAGGGGGTGCAGCACACCAAAACCTACCTAATAACGTCCCTCGTGGGAATCACTCTCCTATTATGATCCCGTATGGTCCTTGGGAAAAACGAGCTCTGATATAGCTCGGTGAATGATGAATTATCAGGCGTAGTTAAGAGCCCAAGTTACGTAGGACGACACTACCACGCTGACAAGATTCGAGAATTGATTGTAGAACCGATAGATAAAAAGGATCCTTCTTTCCCAAGGCGATAAGAGAGCACAATAGGAGAATAATATGATAGGTCGGAGATAATATCCCCTGCCGCACACCAATTGCGGTGGCTTGCAGGGTATTTATTTAGTTTCATGATTCGACAGGAAGCGTAGCCCAACATCATTCGTAAGAAACCGAGAATTTAATTAGAGCCATATGGATTATTCCGGAATAATGATCGCTAAATATCTCCTCTTTTCCTTAGTTTGTTTTTTCAATAATTAATTGACAGAAAATACACAGTTATGATTTCTTTCATCTCGTTTTCGAAAATTTTATCTTGTTCTCATAAATTTTACATTTCCCGTTGTTGGTACTGTTCCAGCAATTTGAACACATGCATTCGACGTAATTGAGTATGGGTTTTCACCTCAGATATATTTGGCGCCAATTTTGTATAATTTCATCTCATTTTCGAGATATTCATTATTTTTTCTTTAACCAGTCGTCTAATTATGCTTAACAAATACTAAATTATGTGCCGAATTAGTAGGTCAGTAGTAAAAAGCATGTGAAATTAGCTTTTTAATCGAAGGAAATAATTGTAGATTTGAGAAACAAAATATAAAATTGGTATGCACAATTTTATGAATTTGAGAATCTAACGTGTAGTTAATTAACTACAATTTAAGCCATAGTAAGATCTGGTGTATTAACAAGAAAGTAAATTTCCATGTCCTCAATAGATTTTGAGGTGCTGGTCAGTTATACGCCCACACGCAATTAATTACAATTTTATTTATAGTTGCTAACGAAACGCAATTATTTATTAGTTTTATTAATAGTTACCATTTCTATTAATAAAGGATTAACCCTTTGAATCCAATTCTAATGAAAGGAATGTCGTAAAGATGTTTGGGCACTTTTTTACATGGGTACCCCCCTACTACAAAATGTAAACAAAATGACAAAAAACAAAGGGCAGTACTGTAGTTGGGTCCCCCCCCCCCCTCTTGCTCGGGGGTTTGGGGGCGGAGCCCCCATAAAATAAATAATACTAATAATTATCTAATTGGCCGGTCTCGACATTTACAAACCCAATCTCCGGACAACGTGGAGGGTTTCTTTGGTTCCGGGCGAGCCGAAGGGCGCGGTAGCGCCCGAAGACGACTACCCAGTACAACAAAGCGAGCCGAAGGCTCGTCAATATATCCTTTCAATGTGGGAGAACAATGAAACTTAAAAAACCGCAACATGGACATACTTACGGGAATTAAAGTTTTTTAACTCATCCATTATTCTATTTTACCTTTGCTTTTCTATGTTTATACCGTGTGGGCGTATAACCGACCAGTACCGATCTTGAGACCGAAGCATCAATTTATGTTTTTTTTAATTTGTTTTGTTTTTTTGGGATAATGCAATGAATTTCCTCTGAGTTTATTATTCATTCTCAAAATTCTAATGAATTTCTTGCGACATTCCGATTCAAACCTATATTTACATATGCTACATTAATTATCATAACTTTAAATAATAACTAATTATTTCATAACTTGAAAATTATCAAGTACAGAAGTCAACGAACGACCTCAATATGGGAAGTGGCAATCCTTTTTATAACGAATCTTATAAATTTTTAACATAATAATTCACTAACGGATTTTATTTAATAAATGTTTAACATCTGCTGAACTTTTCCTAAACGGGATGGACGTATCATATAAGCATTTCGGTGAAAAAGTAATTGTTATCTGTGGTTTACATAAAAGCCTACGATTGGCGAGTTGCCGCTGACGATGGCTACCTTGCACCTTAAATGCGAATATACATTATTAAAGAGTTCTCTTGCTCGAATAAGCTATTGTTCATTCAACTCTTCTTTAGAATTTTCCGCTTCAACGACATAATGATGCGTTGAGTCCGCTTTCTACGCTGATCTCCGCGGTCATCATAAGGAAATCAAACAGGAAATATTCTCCATAAATAAAATAAACATTCGCGCGTTTTTAAGAAAGCTCGGCCTTGTGGCGGAATTCTTTTTCGACATTGTTGATGCAAAATGTGAGCAAACGCAGCATACGTACTTTTCAGATGTCTCACTGAAATAGACGTATGGACTTAAAAAAACTCGTTTTCGCAAAAATTGCCCATCGCTCTGCTGCTTTCACATAAGCGAGCGACTAAGCTAGGATGAAAATCAGTGTTTTGCAAGAGTCGCGTTGTTAGACTCTTAAGCAGGTAAACGTCCTTGACGAAGGACATGGTACAGCACCAAGTACGTTTCAAACCGTGCTATTAGATACGATTTCCCGCAAGGAATGTATTTATCTCGGCGAGATATTTCTCGCACTTACTAGCTAACAGATTTCGAGGGGAGATATTTATATTTAAAACTTTTCTCGTCGCCTTTAATTAATCATCAAGACCTCTTCGTTCGTTTATCGCGAAAGTCGAAATAATAAATCGAAATCGGCTAGCAACGCGAATTTTCTCCAGCGACAACCGTTTTATTTGCTTCGTAAACGGACGCTGGGACATTTATCTCCGCAGCGCACTGGCGCAAATTGTGCTCTCGTCTTACGGAGTCAGAATTTTCTATTTTTAAGACTGTGTTTTTTTAAGATTCAGGTTTAAATCAAATCCGCTACATTTATTAATTAAAACGATCTTCACAACTTTCGTCACACTTTCTTAATTTTTATCTTTTTTTTTTGCTCTTTTCCCTTATGGAAAAACTCCTTTTTAGACATTTTATTTTATGCTGCACATTTTTCCTGGCGGGTACGATCGCAATTCGTCATGTGTGACGAATCTGCCACAGAAATCTCACCAACAGATGACTTTTTGTCAGGTAATCGTTTTCTTACAATTCTCAATATATTTTAGTTTACGTTTTGTACGCGTGAAAAAAATTGCCTAATTTTATCGGTCATATGAACTCGTCAAGCGAAAATTTCGCAGTTTTCCTGTTAGCATTGCACAAACCTTCGTGTAGGTTATGGCGATTTGATCGCCACCAGTTTGGTAAAGTTTTAAAAAACATCTGAGGATAATAGGGACGCTTAGCTTTAAAAGTGTAGATTTTTTGCATGTAATGCTGTGCTCTACTTTCACATCATAGTTTCTCGTCACTTTCATTCGTAAATTTGCTTATAATTATCATTTTGTACGAATTGATTATAAGATATATGTCATATATTTCCTCAAAATCCCTGTATTTATAGAAAGTTGGTTATTTACAATTTTTTAGTTGATTTTTCCTAGAATGTCTTTATCTGGTTATTTCGATCATTAACATAGCAAATCACTGAAGTTTTTTTCTGCGTAAAAGCGTATTAATTTGCACCATTCGAAATATTATGTAGGAATTTAAAATCGATCATCTTCCTCAAAAGCAATTATTCATTATCTCAACCACTGCAACTAAATGCGATCAACGCATGGTAGTTTTACTTAAAACATATCAGTATTTAGGACGCTATTGATTATTTATCCCACTGTATCATTTCAATGTTGGTGTCATTTCATAATAAAACATTTGCTTAAAAACAGAGGAGGTCATCAATTATGAAATAATTCCTAATGAACTTGTTTGAGAATTTTTAATTAATGGGAATGACTTTAGAAAATTCAGTCATTATTCTTAGGATCAATTCAACAGAAAAAAAATTGTCTGACACATATTACAGCCAAATCACCTAAAATTGATATTCACGCTGTTCTGTTTGAGTTTTCCTTTCAGTGGCGTGATTTTCAATTCGTATCGAATCAATCATGTTGAGCGGAGATCGAGCAAAAAATGAATCAAAATATTCAACTTGCATGGTACAATCACTTCCCAACCACATCTATCTGAGTTACCAGCCGTTCTTATAGGAACATTAAAAAAAACATACTAATAAAATTCCCCCTGTGAAAAATAATGATTGGAGCTTTTAACAAGCTTCCATAGCAACAAACGAATTTGGTTTTTAGCACCTTTTCTTCCAAGGAAAAACGTGCTAACGTGGTCAGTCTGTCCGTCTGTCTGTAGACAATCAAATGTTTTTGTTTTGAGAGATATTTGGAACATTCTTTTTTAATTAGATATCTCTTATCAATCTATGAATTTTCCACCGATTGAATTTTTCCAATAGTTCATAGGTTTTCCGATAGGTGGCCTCAATATAAGAAAATTCGAAACTTTGAAATGGTATCGTAGTCAAGCTACTGAAGCTAGAGAAGTGAAGTTTTCACGGATGGGAAGGTTTTACGTTTTAACAGTGCGAATTGTCCCTTCGCCAAAGGAGGAGGTAAAAAATAGAGCTAAAAATTTTAATGAAACGTGCTTCAATCTCTGTTGCTAGCGGTTCAATAACATTTACATTTACATCAATACCCTGCAAGCCGCTAGAAGCGTTTGGCAGGGGGTGTCACAACACCAAGTGAAGTCTAGCTAATTCCTCTGTTGGATTGTCTTATCGCGTCTGGGAAAAAGGATCTGTAGGATTTCTCTGTTCTAGCGGTAATTTCGAGATATTTTCTCCTGCACTGTGATCTAACATTACGTTCACTAACACCGATGGGGACGACTATGCCGCGTACGTCTTCAACGAATTCGGAACTTTCAAATTTTTCAAATAGTTTCCTCTTGTATTCAATTCTTCTACTCTTCAACGTCTGCCATTTCAGATCTCTCAATAACTCTGATACACTCGCATCATACCGATATTCTCCTTTTACAAATCTAGCCGCTCTACGCTGAACCTTTTCGAGCTCTCTAGTTAGGCCCTCCTCGAAAGGGTCCCAGACGGCGCAACAGTATTCCACGATGGGTCGTATTAGGGAAAAGTATGCGATTTCCTTCACATTCGAGGGGCATCCCCGCAGGACTCTAGAGGAAAGCCCTTGAATTCTGTTTGCCGATGCTATAACGGTTTTGATATGCTCTCTACTAGACAAATTGCTACTGAGAATTACTCCTAGGTATTTGTAGCTATTGACGTATTTTAGCTTTAGTTCAGATATTTGGTACGGTGGCGGATGAGGGCAGGGTCGAAATCTCGAAACATCGGTAGCGATTTTATCAAATTCGGGTGAAGGGGAAAGCGCCTTCCGAAATAATAATAAAAAGGCCATTAGGTGGAAGAATACCACCCAAATGAAAAGTAGCGAGGCGAGGGAAGGGTGGCGTTTAGTGAATACAACTACTAAATCGTGATGAGAAAAGTGTCGGACGCCCCTGGTGGCGGCGTGGGAAGCTTTTTTAAGTTGATAGCACGAGGGAAGGGAATTGAGAAACCTCTTCCTCTTCCAAATGAGTTGCTTTCTATTCTCAAGGCATCATTTCCATCGACGAGGCCCCTTTTATTTACAATTTTACGGCTCTTCTCACGATATTCGAAGCTCTTCAAGTTAAATTCTTCTTTCACGGGTGGAGTGTAGGAGCGGATAATTTTTTTTACCGCGCCGTGGCGAATCGGAATTTTTAATTGCGAGAGTTTTTATGGATTTTTTCCCTGGAAAACTCTCTTTGTTTATTTTTTGTCATAATAATGGAGAGTGAAATATAATGGAATATTGCGGAGGAAAATAATAAATGGATTTTGTTACGCAAGAAAAATGCTTACCTATTTTGAAAACATCCTGGGTGCTAACTGCGCGTATACCTGAATTATATACAAAGAATTGTATACTTTGTTGAAATTTGTGTGAAAGTACATTTATAATTTAAAATGTAAAGAAAGCAGTGCATACTCTGAATTTGTCGATTTGTTCCGTTTATTTTCACATGCATTTCCCTCACATTAAGCGTGATAGTATTTATATAGATGCTTCATGGCATTTTTAGCGTTTCGCCACGACAATGGATTTTATTGAACTAGAAAGTATCAAGGTTTCAACTTATGCAAAAATATTTTTCACTAATTAAAATTAAAGTATCCTTTTGAAGTATTTCTAAAAGATCTTTCTTATTTATTGGACTATTAAAATTATTGGAGTCATAATATTTATCTGAATATGATCAGAATAATTAGAATTAGGATAACCAGAACTCCACTGCACTTATTTCGAAAAAAACTTTCGCTTCCGTTCGAAAATAGCCTTGTACTGTTTGATTTCAAAGTAATTAGGGAAGCTCCACAATTAGGAATTAAGTCCTATTGCTTTAACTCTGGGGCGAAAGTCTGGAAAACGAGGGAGCGCTGAATATGAGAGTTATTTTTAGTTGCTGATTTTGCAACGAAAAACGCTTCCAAAACAACAACCGGAAATTTTTTCCATCTCTTCTCAATATTGCCTAGGCCCAAGAGCCTGACGAGTAAAATTTTAGATTTAGAGCGCTCTTCACGTCATTAGGATTAATTTAATTATGTCTTTTTTTCCTCATTTTCTTCGGGACTGTAGTTTTTCGTTAACATTTCATCATCATCATAGGTAGTCTGTCCGTTGACAGGTCCGTGATTATTGTAGGTTAAACTTGGTTTTCCATATATCGTTAACCTTTATGTGCGCATTTATAAGCGTCATTTAATAATGTAATTTAAATGTATGGAATTAATGTAGTTTTTTTGTCTCTCCCAATGGCATTTGACGAATAAAATATCTAACTTACCAGCGAATCAAATTTGACTCATTTTCCCCCACAAGATTATGTAGACAAAAAAATGTGTCTATGCTCATGTGAAACATTTTAAGCAGTTTTGGAAAAACGCTTTTCAAACCTTTGCGATAAAAGCTAAAGAAAAGTACTCAACTCGGATAGTTTTTTAAGTATATTTTTTTCTCTTCCGTATTAACTCGACTATTGAAGAGACGTTTTGCTGAAATGTTGGCTATAATTTATCGAGTGATTGCGAATACATAATTTCATGCTAGAGCGCTCCTGCTTCACATTTGGCTTCCTGCGGAAATTCGCAATTCATGTGCAGTTATCCGGTCTCAGCGGTTCTGGTTAAAAATTCCTTGTCTTGCTCGCCTTCTCATAAAATTTTACGTACCATGTCTCATTTTTCTTCTTCTGTTCATATTATCCATTACAGGAATATATTAGACTACGTGGCCCTAAGTTTTTAAATCGTTCCATGTGCTGAAGATTGGAATATTCTTGTTGAGTCTTTAAACAATTCGTTTAATGTTTCACAGAAAATGAATTGTATTATGTATTTTCATAGCATTCACCAAATAGTTTATATTACATTACATAAATTATACAGAAATACGTTTATATTGTTTTATTTTTTTAAAGGTAATTTTATAAAATACCCTCAGTTTATTGCATAAGCAAAACGGGAATTAGTTAAATCTTAAAAAATATTAAATTTTAAGGAAAACCTAGGTGTGATTTTTGTTTCATCACCAATTTTCGGCACATTTTGACAGGGTTCTCGCATCGAACGATTCAAAGCAGGTTTCGTGTGCGTGTGCGAGAGAGTATATCACTGTATACATGTAAGTACATATATTTTTTTCAACACCTGACGGATGAAAATATGATCGCTTCCCGAAATGAAAGCGGCCAGTTTCATACCTTTATTTGCGGAACAGAGAATCCTAGACTATATTATTCCAACACTTCAGCCAATCTCATAAATCTGTCATGTGAGAATATATCGCTGGAGTAACGGAGAATAATGTCATTCGAGGTTTAATAAAGAGAGTGATGCTCTGATTTATGTCCCTTTGATAAACGACCACTTCCCTTTTCCCCTTTGCCCCTCCCTCTTTCATGGAGCGGTTTGATATAGGTTTTCATCTACTCAGCTTCGCCATGTTTTTTATTGCCTCTCTAGAAACCTATCCTATCGCAGGATTTATAACGTTAGACAACTTTCTAATTCGCGGTAGGTCAACGTCCTTAAAAATTGTTACATTAAAAATGTGAAAATGCAAAGGAATTAGAACGGTGATAACAATTGGGTTAACGTATTCGCGACTTCAAACTAGGGTTACAAACCCTCTCGGATTCGCCGGGAGTCTCCCGGAATAGGGCAAGATTGCAGAAATTCTCCCGGATTGAGGTCTTTTACTCCCGTTTTCACTTAACAAGGTAATCGCCATGCGGGTTTACATATTTGACCTAACAATGCTGTTGAAGAGTTGGCAACAATGGGCCGGGTGGGTCTCATACATCTTTTTATTTAAACTAGTGTAAAAGTTCCTCAATATGACGGACTATCTTCAGTTACACTTAAAATAGTTTTTATCTACTCTGTCTACAGTTTAAAGCAGTGGAGCTCAAACTTTTCGGCTCGAAGGCTATATAATCCTTTTCTGAACCCATTGCGGGCCACACAGCCGAAAGTAGAGTCTAAGTATTATTTTATGGAAATTAAATGGTTTTGTTGTGGATCAGTATTACCCATTTTTTAAACGTATTTATCGATTGTGCGAATATAGGGGTAAGAGAAAATGTAATGCTTTTGTAATATACTGTTTTCATTTTATGCTACATTGTTTTCGTTTAATTATGAAACTCATGCGGGCTGGAAGAAGTCACTCGGCGGAACGTATTTTGGGCACCATTTTGTTTGTGTGTGTGTGTGTGTGTGTGTATGCGTATCAGTGGCGTATGCAGAGGGGGATCCATGTGGTCTGGATTCTTAAGACCCTTAAGAAGTAAGACAAATGTCAATTAATTAATTAACCGTTCGATATTATTTCTTTAAAAATCACTTCTACAGGGTAGGCCAAAAGATGTACCCAATTTCAAAATAAATGAACGGTGATGCGAGTGTGAATCAGAAACCATTTTTTTTTCAAATCTATTTCAACAGATAAAAATTTTCAAAATATCTTCCATCAATCTGAGCACACAAGCGAATGGGTGCAGTACAGTCGTTGATTACAGGCTGTAGGATTTCACGCCTAATATTGGCTATAGCTGTGGTTGTGAACTTCTCTGACACATTGTGAACTTGTGACAAAATGTGTCATTTAGTAAAAATATTTTTGACTTTTTCTTGGTTAATCCACTTTATAATTCAGTCCTATCTTGTATGGTTATCCTGTAATTTCGTTTTGAAATGGGGTACATTTCTTTGGCCCAACCTGTATAATACCCATTAACAATCCCTCATTTTTAGTTATTAATTATTAATAAATAATGAAATAAATTATACGCCACTGGTGTATGTAGCGCAGTGTTTCTCTACCGGTGGGACCAGAGCTGGCTGAAGACATTTTGGCACCCCAATCGGTTACACTTTCTGGCACCTTCTTCTTTATATAGTTAACAGTCAGGTGTAACTAGTTGGAATTCCTTCATGTTGTCGAAATGAAAAGGATTTACTTGGAAATTCCACAAAAATTAACTTTTAAAAATAAATAAAATTTCTTTGTGGAATTACCAAATAAATCTTTTTTATTTCGAGTTTCTCCTTTGTGTCTACCAATTATTAATGTACCACTTATATGTAGATATATAAACGTAGAAATAAATTTATTATAAATAGTGTGGTTTTTCTTTATCTCATGGTGGGACCAAGGTTTCTTGAAAAGGTGGTAGGTGGGACGCAAGAGACAAAAAGGTTGAGAACCACTGCCCTAGCGGTTCATAAATTGCACGACAAGAGTCCACTGAGTTTCCTCCAAAATCTTTTTGCTACGCACAGCTCATTTGACCTTTTTTATTCCTTTTGTGGGTGTAGCATCAGGAAAATTCCTATTTTAAGTTATACTTAAGTGATAAAAAATTCGCAGTACCATTTGTGGCATGTGATGTTAATATATTGAAGATAGCGCTCACTGCATAATTTTAATTCTTATATTTCACAATTAAATTATTCGCATAGTGAGATTCTGTCCTAATCGTTTCGAAATTAAGTGGTTGACGAAGAAATTAGCGATTTTCCTTGAGTGAGAGGGAGAGAGAGAGGATATGAATCACTGAGGGTGATTAATTAACATCTACAAACGTAAACTCGAATGGACAAGCAGCTAAAGCGGATGTTCGTAGCCTTCGGCTCAAGAAGAATAGCACGTGAACCAACAGAAGATGACGCGTGAAAAGAAAACTCCTTTGTTTGCTCTCGTTACCCAATCAAAATCGGTTCCGTCTCTCACGAAGCGTTCGAATCTCCTTCAGCGACCTCAAGAACGATTCGTGACTTCAACATTGTAAATCTCGGTATTATAGGAATTAGGGATGTGTATGGTGCGAGCGTATTTTTTATTTTAAACTACATCCCTCGGAAAACGTGAAAAAGATTTATCGATTGAGAATGCATTGCGAAAAGAGCGATGAAAAATTAGACTCCGCTTTCCCCTTCACGTCAAAGACGTCAGAAGTGGATCGTGTGATACGCGATGGATTTATACGATCCTATCGATCGCACGAATGACAAGTGTAACTTGTGCAGTCTTCCGCGCGATTTTTCGAACACGACGTCTGCGCGCTCTCTCCCCGTTAAATTTAAGCGGAGGGGCGAAAATCACAACTGGTGACAGGTTTTCAGGTAAAACGAAGGAGTGGAACGTTTTCTGGATGGAGTAAAACAGTCTGTTACGTCTTTCGTATCCTAAAAGACTTTGAATCGAAAAATAATGCTAAAATTACTATTATGAATCATATCGGCTGTTGAGGACTACCATTATTGTACAAAAAATGTTGTACGCTCTTTTTATTTTCTTTGTAACTAAATAAATTTTCAATTAAAGTATTTTTATCGAACCTAGTAATGGTTATTGGAGATACCTAAGGCAGGTATTTAAATTTTCAAATTTTTATATTTAACTGCTTATTCTGTAATTTATTTTTATTAAGCCGAAAAAGATTGAGTAAACAAAAGAACGATCTCATTAAAGACTGTACTTTTAATTTTTGACTAAAATGGTCATTTAGACAATTTTGCAGAAGTACGAAATGCTTCCCGTTATACCAAACTGTAATTAACTCCTAAATATGCTTCTTTGAGCTTATAAAACTTAATTTCCGTTTAATTTTTCTTCCACTTCTCGTTGATTCTGCCTACTGACATATTTTCAAAGTAACTGTGTTTATAATATGGCTTTCGATATACGAATGTTGTTAATAGAGAACTCTCCAATAGCGAAGTATAAATTTTTTGTGATCTTATGAGAAAATTTGTATGGAAAATTTTGAGATTTAGTAATGTATTTTTCGACCTCAATATCGTATTTTATAAAATTCATTCCTTCATTTCCAAAACTCAAATTTCAAATTAAAGGATATTAAGAAATTTGATCCTAAAATAACACTCGTAATTGACAGTAAGATAGAAATCAATGGAAGGGTAAAAATAGCGACGGAGGAAAAACGCAAGGGACCAGTCAAACATCTTCGAGTTGCAGCAGAATGAAAGTGTCATTTCCCTTCTTTGGTGCATGAGAAAGAAGGGCGTGGACAAACCCCTCCAACCTGATCTCCAACCTTCCACTCGCATTCCATTTATTTTTTGACTTAATACTCGGTGGATGCAATTTTAAAGCGGGCGTTTCTGCATCGCGATCGATCAAATAAACAACTCGGCCTCTGTGGAATTATTAAGATTACATGCACGTCCACGCCCTAAATTTTGTGAGCTGGTCTGGGCGACCGATTCGTGCGTTTCAGTTTTAAATAATAGAATTTTATTCCGAGTTTTTGATCAGTTTACAATTGGTCTGATGCAACTTATTATTTACAATCATAAAGGAAAGTAATTAAATACATTAGAATGCATAATGTTTTCGGAATATCTTAATCTGAAATACAATTTGTTTAAAATAAGTGCGTAAGTAAGAAATTAATAGGAATTATTTCTAAGACTATTCTGAATCGTAGTTCTTCGATCTCTGACCTAAAGAATTTCCTTGTTATTTAATCTGATCGTTTTCGAAAAACTGTGTGGCATTTTATATACGTATCTGTTAAATTTAATGATCCTGAACCTTAATAAAACACACAAGAGCATGGAGAAACTTAGTGGAGTATTTTGGGATACTGATTTGGTCCCTTGAAAGCACCATTACTTGGAAATTTCTGCAAATGAAATAATTTAGTCTATCCCATGGCTCAAGACTACCCTAGAAATGATCCCAAACACAGGAATTCTAACGGAATACTCACCAGTGACGAGATGTTGGCCGGAGAAAACTGTGAAGGCGAAGAGGATTACGGCTACTACGCCCATCGGAACTGGAGTCGCGCCCATGACCGCCGTGCCTATGGATTACTCCCTGCGACCACGGTTTATAATAAGGGTCCCCGGGCTCACCCACACCGTCAGATGTTGATCGCGGATTTTTCTCACCCTTCCCACTCGCCCGTAACCTTAAAATAAGTCACAAATCACCTCTTTTCTCAATAGCATCCCAATAACCACCTTGTGTCAACTCACATTGTTTGTCCTACGCGGTGATATTTCTGGTGAAAAAGAATCACCGACGGAAGAAAATAGAACTCTTTATTTTTGTGGGGCGGCTGTCGGTTAGATAGTGACGTCAGTTTGCAATTAAACGGTGAGGAGTGCACGCAATAAATCTTTTTGCTAGCGTTCGATGCTAATTCTGAGAACTTTTTATAAAGTTAAAAAGGGAACGATTGAAATTTTCTTTCAGGAAGAAAACTCACAATGGTGCGCTTCTGTGGAGTATCCGTAGTATTCTAATAGCCCAAAATTAATTAATTAAATAATTTCCCGTTACGAAAAGAATTTTTGACACCGATAACACTCCTCGCTCTTGTAAAAGATTAAGGCATCTCATGTAATTTTAAAGGCGTTATATCTCTCATCAACCATAAGAATTTGAGTAATATATAACTAAAAGTTTCTTCGGGTTTTGAATCATCTGAGATTCACACCCACACTAAGAAAAATATTGCCTGACTGTAAAATTCTAATGCTGATAAACTAATAGTTTCCCAAGGTAGGTAAATTCATCGCAAATATACATTTTTGCAAGCTATTCAAAAGCAACAAAATTGAATGAACACATACAGACAAACGAAAATGCAGAAAGACCAAACGATACTAAACATACCCACATTTCAATTTGTGGAAAAACGCCACAGCGGAGTTTATTCAACGCTTTTAATTGATTTTTGACACTATATCATCGGAGGCCATGGTGCGTAGACCAAATCAAGAAAAAAGAAAATTAGAGATGTGATTAAAAACAACTGTAAAAACAAGAGCGTGAGCATGGCATTTGCATTTTCAGATGAACGAATGAACTAGATAAATATCGTAAGAAAATTGTACGCGACTGAGCTTGCGCAGGAATTAACGGAATGCTAATTATAAATGGTGACTACTTTTAAGGAAGACAGAAATGTTGAAAGAGGTTTTTGAATCAATAGTATTCGTGACATATAAGACAGAATCAATACTGTGGATGATTTAATTAAATTAATTACTAATAATTAATAATTATTTAAATTAAAAATAATAGCCGAGTGCAGATAAAGAGAAATGCCTTAAACGAAAAAAGTTTAGATGTTAAACCATTTTCTTACTTTAAACATTTTTAGACCTTTAGAAATTAATCGGTTCGTTTATTCATTCCCCAGCGTACACATAATACTAAGAAAGCAGAAATATCTATAAAACTTTAAGGAAAAGGGAAATTTTTGCCATTTTCCTCGTCTGCGGATATGGAAGGAGCTAAATCGTGCAACATATTTTTATTAAATGCGTCTCGTGTGAACTGCAATTTTACAAATTTTCCTCGTGTATTCCTTGTTGCGAAGCTGCAACTTAAACATTAATCTGATGCGTTCTCAAAGAATATTAAAGTCTCTTTAATTTGGCAAATTTTTCTTTAGCGTGGCTGAACTGCTAGTCAATTCCACGTACATTATATGTAAGAGCTTGTGTTATTGCCAAAAATTTCTTGATGCAAGACTTTATTAGATCCCTGTGTAAGTAGGTACTTGTCCGCATTTTGTCGCTACCAGCAGAAATCTTGGTTAAAGATATTTATGGATCCTCTTTGTGGAAGTGGAAAACGTGTTTATGCATTGCGTGGGATGGAGTTGCTGCGATTTTACTGCCAGGCGATGAAGATTCTCATGCAAATGTCATTTTGCCGCATGACACTCTTGATCCAAAAAAACATGTTTATCTGTTGTTAATTTGTCCCGTCTATGCCATAATTTGGGATGGCAATGGCCTGAGTCCCCGTATTAAGTTAAGGTTTCATCTGGGGTGCGATGGATGACGAAAATCCCCCTGGCGGAAATTTGATTATTTTATTTTCGGGAACGTTAACTGTACGAGTTTTACCAGTTGCACGTTGAGGTGAATTATCACTGCGACGTTAGAAACGATCCAGTTTTGGATGCGGTTCAGATCGATTAATTTAACGGTCAACGATCTTTCTAATTATTACGAAATAAGATTTTTCTCGACGATCGCTTGAGTTGGGTAACCGCTTACAGTGGAACTCGGTTATAACGAGATCCAAGAGATCGAAGAATAATGCTCGTTATAGCTGTTACTCGTTACAACCGTTATAGTAGGTACATAGTACATACATATATATCAAGGGTTTCAAATTACGAATTTAAATTTACAATCTCGCTTACCACTTGGATGCATAATTATGGTAGTTTGTAAAGTGAGATATGCAGTGAGGGATTAACATTAGGGCAAAAGGAGAGAGGCGTGAGGATCCCCAAGGCACTCACCATTTCCAACTTAATAATTTGTGTTTAACTTGTATTAGATAAGTCTGTAGTTCTAGACTTTTATTACATTATGCGAGATGTTGATTTTTTGGTTATCTTAAATTACATTAGTTAATAATAACAACTTTTAAGCTGTGCATTGGAAAATACTTCTTACATGCTTAATTATTAAGAATAAAATTGTCATTTATGCATAACAGTTCGTTATTTTGGTGTGTAACTATATATTAATATTTTAATATATTGGTGGGGGGCCCTTGAGACTGTGTTGCCCCTGGGCCCCACCTGTTCTTAATCTTCCTCTGTAGCTAAGTGAACTACAAATTGAGACGTGTTTTCCGTGGGAAAAAAACATTTTATAAAAAAAGAATTTGTAGCATTTATCCTTTCCAATTTTAATTTGTGTGGTGACACAAGACGTTCAAAATTTTTTTACCCGGCTAAATAAGTTGTTAATTGATGTTTATGGGTACCAAAGCGTCGGTGGTGTAATGGTCAGCATAGTTGCCTTCCAAGCAGTTGATCGAGGTTGGATTCCCGGCCGACGCAAGAGATTTTACTTGGAATTTTTGCCGTAACACGCGTTAAAAGTTCTTATGCTTCACAGGTTAATATTTCTTATTTGCAATTAAAATTTTCTTGAAAAAGTCAAAAGTATTCATTCATACATAATCATTAAAGTAATATAAAGAATTTCTGATACAGAAATTCAAAGATTGAGCTCCCGTCCTCAGGTCGTTTTATTACCCGAATAAGTTATCATCACGAAGAGTATCGGGGAAAAACATAACTCGGAAAATGGCCCATGGCAAATATATGATCAGATATAAGATGGGAAGGTTGTAAAAACATACTGGTTCATATTTTTAACAGCTTTTAAGAGTAAAAGAATCAGTTGAAAATGTTTTCCTTCACCACATGTGATGTTAGAGAAGGATACAAATTATGAACTTGACCGGTCAAGTTCAGAATTTTTCTCATTCTCTAACTTCACATTTGTTTTGTCATATGCACTCACGCATAAAAGTTACCATCCATTCATTTGTTATTTACCGTATACATTACTGTCTTCAGCAGTTCAGAATAGTAAAAGAGCCATTTTGTAAATAACATTCCCCATATTCTGTAAGCTACGTTTTCTCCAATCTGTAGATCCGTTGGGCTTTTTCTCTTAGCGCAGGTCAAACCCTCCACGTTAAAAAGGACATGGAGGACATTATCGAGTACGTTTTTTCCTGCTCTTCGGCTTCTGTAATGGCAGATTCTTCGCTATGTCCTCACGAATTTCTCACTGAGTACTTTTTCTTTTTATTTTATCGGTGAGTGAAAAGATCTCAAGTTGTGTGTTAAAAAAAAACTAAAATTATAAATATTTTTCCTTCCGATGCATATACTTCATGGAAGAAGCAGGTTTCGCGAGGAAACCCCTAACACGGAGAAATTCCGAGCAAAAATCTTTGCGTCGGCCGGGAACCGAACCTTGATCAACCCGCTTGGAGGGCAATTATACTGACCTTTACACCACCGACTCGCTGTGCATAAAATAAAATTATTTCAATCTCTTATTCGTTAAAACAGGCCAGAGATAAAATTTGAAAACAGATTTAGCAACTTGCCGCACTATGGCTTCTTACATCAGTCATACACCTTATTTATTTTAATATTTATTTTTAATATTATCAAGCAAATTCAATTTCTAGAAATATCGCTTAGTATAATGCTCTGTTTATGTGTTCCACGCTGTCAAAAATGGCCTATTAACGATAAATTACCTCCATATTCGCCCACTCAAAGCGACCACAATGCGTGGCGTAATCGGTTACATCCATGGCTAATTATATATTCTCGCTAGGAACGGATATTTAACACATTTTAAAACTTTCCACTTTCCTGAGTGACTCTCACTCTCATCTGTTTCATCGAGAGGGCCTCCTCCCTTTTTTGTGAATAATCACATTTACACACTATATGACTATAATCAGTGCCCACGAATGAAAAAAACCTCTCTCTGAATGGGTCATTTCCAATTTGAGCTGTCAACCGTTGCTTTATGAAACTCGCGACTTATACGCAATTTGTCTTCATCCGAAGAACTGCTAATTTTCAATCGCTGTATATGAAAAGTTTGAGCTGCGATGCCAAATCAATTAATTCTATTCTAAACGGTTTCTAAATGGGCACATTGGGGTAATGATGTGATTGTTTCTCTTTCTTAGAATTTATCCAAGCAAGATTTTTCGTCAAAATTGAATTTTTATGCAAAAACCATTCAATGATTTCCCTGTTTTGTGCGTTTCCTTCCGATATTACTTGGACGTCAAAACAAAAAAACATAAAAATGCGTCTTTGCGCTTAATTAAGTTTGGAGATTCAAATAAACCGGGGTTTAATTCATAATCTCTCTATTTATTAAGATTAAAACATAGCGTGCGGGTGCATGCTCGGTTGTAGCGCCGTTAATAAGGAACGCGTGAGACGAGAACTAAAATGTTTCGTAATACCGGTTTTCATTTATCGACTTGGCAACCAAAAAATTGTTGATTTTTGGAAATCAAGAATAATAAACACGGGTATTGTGGACCTGCGCTGCAGATCACGATTCGTTAACTTATTCGTGTTTTCCTAATCTTTTACATTTCAAAAAAGTTACTAGGTTTACTGGAATTGTTGGCATTGAGTTTTTAGTACATTTGCACTAAATTTACAATCAAACAGACGTATGAAGGGTATAAATGGATTGAACATTTTCATGAAAACTTTCGTCAAATTGTAAAACAAATGAACGACCGCTTAAGAAACTTCTAAACAAAGCGAGTAATGATTGCAGCAACTTAGATAATAACGAAAAATATGCGTGTTGATAAGAGCAATTCCGAAAAATTGTAATCAGCGAGGCTGAACGCGAGGCGCCGAAGTGCCCGAAGCGAGCGGAGGTCGAGGTTGATGCGCGTTGTGGCAGGGTAACTAGTTTATTCGTAAATGAAGGATTCTTAAAGCGTGAAATATTGGATCATCATTTTATTTATAGTAGTAATCTATTACCACAATTCATAACTTTTTGGAGCGAATGTCTCGCGAAGTTAAAAACTTCCAAATTGCAGCCGTGAATGGGTATCTTTTTTTACTATTTTCCATTTTACTCCTCTACCTCTGAGTTACACAAGGCCTTGTCTACGCTGAGGAGTACGTCGTTTTTACGTATGTACAACTTTACTTTTATTGTTAGTTTGAAGCACCCTCTCTCTTTCTTCGCTCTTTTTCAAATGTTTAATTTGGTCCATTTTTCTGTTCTAATAGGATTTAAGGTCGACTAGTTCTTGTGTTAGTTCTCGTCGATAACTAAAACCGCAATGCATTAGGTTTACAACCGTCCATTTCCCGTAATCACATATTCTCCCCCTTAACCGACTGATATTGGGCTCTACAATCTCAGAGGTATTTATTGCCATGTTAATTTCCACTAGCATCTTAAAAATTAGTTACTTCGCATAATTATTTATAAAATATGAACATTGGCGTCAGAAGTGCTCGAGAGCTATCGAGTATCTGCTGAAAGAAAAATCAACTTTTGGCAAACGCCCCATGTAACCTCGTATCGTTTGCAATATAACTCGCATATATAACATTTATTTATTATTTAATTAATGAACCCCACCCTAGCTCATAGGCTGTGCAATAGACATTGAAATGTCCTCATTAACAAAAAGTAACGAAACTTTCTTTCGTCGCACCGATGTAATTCCTCATGTTCATCGCCTGAATTCCATCATACCGCGCGATAGTGAGCCGTTAATGGCCAATTACGATAGCTTATACAGCTCACTTTGTAGCTCTAATGTCCTTAGAACAGAAATAATTATAGGTTTTTGTGTGATTAAAAATTAACTAAAAAATATGCTTTTAATATTTTCTTTAAGTATTTGCTGTATTTATTCACTCGCCTCATTGTATATTTACATTAACGAATGGTTCACCAACGATTGCATTTTTCAGAAGATTGTAATCACACGAAATGCATATTGTTATTATTTTAATTCATAACCGAAATGTGTGCAGGGCAACAGTCAAATTTCCGAACGTAAACTAGTTTAAAAGTAAAAATAATTAATCTAGGTAATTATTAATCACGCCATATGTATGTTATTTTGTGTTTGAGAATACTTTGTATACGCTAGCAACCGGATCAGTAAATAGTCATTGTTGAATCTGCATATTTCTTGAATCTCAGCGAAGTAATTAAAAATCCATAAATCTTTATGAATAAAGCTGAAATATTTCTAATGCGTCTAAGGTCATTATTCCGTGTAAATAATTTTTTCTGATGATTTTTGCAAGTATCGTTTTTACGCAGTTATAAGCATTATTGAATGGATCTTGAAGTATCATATACTTAAAAGTTATAACAATAAGATTATCTATGAGTATAACATTCCATTTCAACTTAACTGGCGTAGCTTAAGAAGCGCATAAGGATAAATGCGATTTACAACCTCGCCTTTTAATAATGGTGAATACTAGCAACCCTGTGAACCGGAATGTTCTCCAAAGATATGTTCATAAGTAAGTGATAAGAAAGATTTCGCTCATTTGCGTAATTTAAGTGTTTCACTATTTATATGATTGTCTACGTATTCTATTTAACAGAATATGCCATTTATAACATTCATCAATCTCTCACGGTATGTCAAAAACAGCTGTAAAAAAAAGATCTGTTTACATTAATTCTGTTTGCTTAGCGCTATTTTTTCTGTGCCAATTAAGAGCTTTAAGCTATGACTGCTAGTATAATCTTTGTGCATGCCTAATTCGAACTTTATCTTACTTTCATCATTTGTTTCCAATGGCTTGGAATCCAAAGAATCATCTAATAAACCGGAAACACGTTAGTC
Organism: Uropetala carovei; assembly: GCA_036926305.1. Lineage (NCBI taxonomy): Eukaryota > Metazoa > Arthropoda > Insecta > Odonata > Petaluridae > Uropetala > Uropetala carovei. The sequence continues at coordinate 4,016,070 of JAXCHB010000035.1, forward strand.
TTCAGATCGAATGTTTGCCGAAGATGAACATACTTAATAAGTGAGTATATCATGAGTTTACTTCTTGATTTATTCGTACAGTTAATTCACTCACTTAATATCCACCAAAGAAAGCAGGCATTAACTTTAAAATATCTTGTCATTTATTTAACAGTTGTCTAATGTAAGGAAATTAATAATTTTTTGTGGTTGGAACAAATTACTGATATTGATTATTAATTGTAACTTAAGTTTATATATTTTTTGCGGATTCCTTTGCGGTATTACTAGAAAGCGTCTACATGGGAGAATTTGCAATAACTTCTCTTTATTTTATTGATAGAATTTTCTCACAAGTTAAAATTGGTCTATAAATCCTATTTTATTGAGCATTTTGTAGCCTCCTTTTAGATTTAAAACTGGTAAAACATTGTACAATTAAATTTCAGCTAATAAATGTGATCGATATCATATTAGTATTTCCTTCTTTGAGGAATTTGATGACAAAAGTTCCGACTAAATAGTAGAAACTATTACCCTGATCTTATTCTATGCAAACGACATCATTAATGCTTTAGTTTTTAAATTTTATGTTACTAAACTTTAAGGGATGATATGTTGCAAGGTTAATCCATAGAATATTTTGTAATGTTGACTAACTTTGCTGCATATTTGTTTCTTTAATGACTCGTATCGCCAGGTGAAAATATTGCTAAGCGATAGCAAGTGAAATTTTCGACTTATAAATATTCTATATGTTTATTGTCACTGTCAAATGTCGATCAATCTTTGAATGCATGCCACGTACAAAAATTGCTCTATCTTCGAAGTTTTTAAAGACATTGTCTTGCGGTTTTAGATATGCTTCAGGCGTCTCCTTCCGGATTTAGAACCACTCTTTCAGATAATTTGTCTTTGCTACTTTTTGAGATTTTACAAAAAGACAAATTACGCCTTTACAAAGGTAAGGCGTTTCTCATCCGCACAAGAAAATGGCACGTAACAAGTAATTTACTAATAAGTCAGACGAGATTGGAATATGAATATGATAACTACTAGAAAGTGTGGGTGCCGATAGGCCCCTAGGGAAGTTTCCCCGTTGCCCCACCCATTTTATAGAACTTTTGAAAATTCCATTAATAAGGTTAGAACCATTTTATTGCTATAAAAGAAGTTCGTGCTTTAAAATAGTTCGTAAATCATAAAAAAGTAATTCCTATCATCCAACTGAATCACGCATGCATGAAGAAATCATTCCTAGTATTTTATGACTAATTCTTAATGGTAACAGCTTAAACTTTTAAGTGGCTAAAAATGTTCTAATCCTTTAATACTATTGATAACATGATAAATAATTTTGAGGCGTTCTATCCTCAAGAGTCATGCTGCCGTCATTTTTACTTTCTCCATATACGTAGTATAGAGCAAGTAGGTATTGTTTTCATGAAAAAAATCGAATCCGAGATTTCAACGGAAATACACGTTTTGAGGTCCCCTGATCACGTTTTGACCGTTTTCTCGATGATGTCTGAGTGTGGTGTGTGTGTGTGACAGAAATTTTGCGTGCGCTCTAACTCAAAAATTATTCATCAGATCAGCATGAATTTCTATATTTGTGATTTTATATATATTCTTAAGATTTCAAAAAGATTTTGATAACAATCGGTCAACCGGAAGTAGCCGTTTACTCTTGTAAAATTTTAGTTTTTCTTAAATATTTCGCTTAAAACTGAATTTTTGTTATATTTTATATATGTGTGTGTGTGCGTGCGTGCGTGTGTGTATAAAAGTTGTAGATATTATTTTTTTCTACAAATAACATAATTACTTAGATGTTCCTAAATTAAAAGAGGCTCAATAACTAACGTTTAATTTAAATGTATTTGCCTCATTCTGAAACGAATCTTTATCTTCGTACCTCTTTACTTCAACATCGATTTATAATCGCAAAACCATGTCGGTAGACTTTTTAAAATGCTTTTCTTTCCGATCGAAACTTTTATATCTCCTCCCCGTAGTTATTCAATTTTTTGCCCGAAGCGATAGGTGACTTCTCTCCGAATGAATTATATGGTATTCGAGTCCCGCTTTGCTATGAACCACTTAAGATCATATCGGAATTAGAAAGTTTCCCCTATAGCGCCCCAATAATCCATTCGGTCATGATATTTGAAGTCATATAAAAGAAACCCGGAAGAGAGAAATTTAAAGAATGACAATTTTCCGAGAAATTAAGTTAGGCACTTAACATTTCATCCCTAAAATGTCAGGTGAAAGAAAAAAGAAAATTAAGGCTGAACATACAGTTAAAATTAATAATTAGAAGAATAAACTATTTTTCTAGTGTATGTCTTATGGCAGGGGTACCCATTACGTCGGCCGCGGAAGATTGGTTTCACCCGCGGAAGCAGCGAGGTGCTAGAAAAGTTAAAAATAACTGAATTCGAAGGCCGTTTTCTAGATTTTAAAGACGTAGCCCATTCTAACATTTTTTCGCCTAAATTAACATTGGAGAAATTTCTAGCAAAATAGGAGATGTTCGACATGGATACAACAAATCTGGAAAATGAAATATTAATTATGTTGCAAAGTGATATAGAGTTGAAAGCAAGGTATAACGATTCAAATTTTTGGAAACTTGTTTCATTTGAAAAATTTTCAAATATAAAATACTAGTATTTATTTTGAAAGCATATTTTCCTTCCAGTTATTCGTGTGAATCGATATTTTTAAATGTGAAACTAATTAAATCTAAGACCAGAAATGCACTCACCAATGAACATCTTGTTTACACCTCTTGTTTTCGAGTTAGAAGCCCTATTACCAATCAATGGCTAAAGATATGCAGTGTAAATGCACCCATATTTGTTTAAATAAAGAATAAATTTTAATACATTTAGCAATTATTTATTTTGTCGATTTTCATAAATTGTATATAATAAATGCTTTCTTTACAGTTATTTTTGTGTTTAACCTAAATTTACAATACCCTGAATTGTATGTTAAAACAATTTAGTTGTCCATAAGACAATTTACAGAATGAAAATAGCCCTTGGCATAAGTTTGGGCCCCATTACCTTATGGTTATAATAAAAAATAGTATGGGGCAGTACCATATTTATTGCTGTTATCCTTGTGCTTCTTTTTGGTAACATTTTGTGACCATAAAATGGAGTGCGAGGGTTGTGCTATTTATACATTTCTTTTCCACATGTTTTCTTCTTTCTGAAAATTTCTCCCACTGTAGTTTTTGCTGAAAGTGTCTTTTACAGGAAAGAAATGATATACAAGGATGACGTCAGGATTCAAATTTTCATGTATAAAAATTTGTGTACGAGAGCTAGGTCAGTGCGAGGGTTATGCCAATAAGCATAAGTTTATTCGCATTTGTCTCAACTATTACAAATAAATGGTAATGAGGAATATGTGATATTCAATTCAATAATTTTAACTGCTTCACCATTGTTCCTATCCAGGTGCCAATTAATGTGCGGTTGCCGTCAGCCAAATTCTAATAATGGTGAGTAAAGATTCAACCAAATTCAATTATATAATTGATTTTTTTAAAGCATAATATATCACATACCTTTCTTAGAATCTACCATTAGTAAATCACCACTGGTGGTGACTTGATTTATATATAAATTGCGGATTGTGTTTTCTTTTTTCTTTACATTGTAATGGCTACTGAAGCAATTAGATTCCAGCAATAATTAGTTTTTGAATTATGAGAAGTTGCTAAAATTTGAATAATTGAGAATAATAGCTTGTGTTAAAGATTTTAACGAGCTCATTATTTATCTAAAAATTATGAGTTTCTTGGTGATCTTTTTCTCTGTCATTATTAAATAAATGCTGGATAATTGAGAGAGAAAGGGAAATAGTCTTTGTAAGAGAAATACTAAGTCAAAAGGAATTTACACATGTTTGAGAATTGAATAAAACAGAATTTGCTACATTACCCTCCTAAATGTGAGGGTGATAAAGTTCTAGAATTTGAATTGAGCATAGTGAACTTCATTAATAACTATAAATGATTTACAAATCTTAAAACATTTTCCTTTCAACTCACAAACTCCTGTTTAATGATAATGATCTTTACAGAAGTTAGCAAAAGACATGCAGCAGATGAGAATCGAAGTAAACGTTGGAAGCAGGCTCTAGAAAATACTGCTTACATGTGTTTCTCTAATGCTCCTGACAGACATATGAAGCTCAAGCAAAGAACCAAAGGGATAAGAGCACTTGCGGTAGCATTAATCCTTTTCTTAGTTTTATTTAGACTTTAAATTAATATAAACAAAAGCAGTTTATTTGAAATAGTCATAACTATAAGCTATGTAAATATGTGAGTATTGGATTATAATTGTAATCTTTTGTAGTATCTGTTTGAATACAATATCACCGCATACAGTAGAAGATCATTTATCCAAAACGATCGGGGTCTAACCCATTTAGGATAAATGATATTTTTGGATGTTGGATGTCATAACCAACCATAAAAGAAAATGTTTGTAACAAGGAAAGGTAGAAACAAATGATATTACAAATACAGTAAACTTGGAAAATGTTATATATAAAGAAAAACATAACAGATATCATCTTCCGACGTAAACACAGTGAATATAATGAGTAATATATAAAGATTTGTATTAATCCTTGGATGGGAGATCAACAAATAACCTCTGTGTTTACCTGGAAATGGAAAAAATAAACAATGTTAAATGATGATAGCTTTGAATTGCTTATACTCATGCAATTTACAAACTAAAGGAGTGTAATCAGGCTAGCTGAGGCAGTAGTGGCTTTCATAATTAAAACTGATGTTGGTTGTCAGTTATTTCACTGTTTAGATGTTTTCGTTGTTTGGAGTTTCAGGTAAACGATCTTCTACTGTATGTATTTTAGATATACATTTCATCAAATAAAGTTAATGCAGTTATTATGTATGTAATTTCATAATTTATAAATAAAATAAAATCCAAATCTTTCATACACATAAGTAGCATCTCTTAATTTAAGTAATGCATAAAAGATCAAAGAACTACAAGGTGAAATCAAACAGTATCTTTTAAAATTTATAAAGAAAAAATTATTCAGTAGAAAGATTGGACGCATAAGTTTAGTTTTTTGATTATATCATTGAAATATTAATTTTACTTTGTGATGTTTATTATTAACTACAGAAAATGTCAAATGTATCCACCTATGTTCACTTGACCCTGTATTATCATCTACATTTAAATTAAGTCATTTATGGTCAGGGCCATCTGTAGGACAAATAATTATGTTTTAGCCTGATATGCATATTAATTGCTAAGAAAACAGTATGGCATCTGTTTTAGAGCAAAAATATTAGGAGAGTATATTGATTACTATTTCATTTTAACTTCTTAAATTACTGTATATCTTCGAGTATAAGTCGAGAAATTTCTTGCTTTTTTAGGCCGATCAAACCCTACCTTCGACATACATTTGAGTCACAAACTAGATGGGCATTTTTCTGGGTCAATAATTAAACATGACTGGCAAAAAAACAACATTTGATTGACCTTGAAGTGCATTAGAATGAAAAATTCACAATAGCTATCGGAAAATATGAAGACTAATGATAAAATAATACAGCATCGCTGTATTTAGTTTTAAAGGAAAACTTAAAATTAAAAACTTACCCAAATGAGTGGATTGAAGAGAAGAATCAATTCAGTACTCAGGCATTGGTTTTTTTATTTTGATCATGAACCCAAATTGTTAAACACTGTTCCATTTCTTCAACGATGACATTTCGTTTATTAATTATAATCACAGAGTGAACAGAGCCTGCATTGCGAATATGATAACCAATTTTTCCTTTGTCTTTTAAAATGGTTGCAATTGTTGAATGATTGAGATTATAAACATGACCATTCGGAGCAAGTGACTCACCTTTTTCTGATCGATTTATTATATCCATTTTAGTTTCCATCAAAAGCACTCGACATTCTTTACCACTCTTAGCACTTTCACAAACATTTACGATTGTTTTCCATATTTCAAAGGTAATAAAAAACAATATGTATATAAACACACAACCGTATGGTTTCTAATGCAAACGGCAAATGACAAGTGTTGACAAGTTTACGTGTTCTTACTGCGACTGATGTTTGTAAGTGCGGGAGGGTGTGTTCATAAATGAATTGCAAGGTGCAATTCATTGGTATGTGGAATGTTCGTAAATACAAATTGTTTGTTTCTTGAATGTTCATAAGTAGATGTTCACCTGTATATATATTAATTTTTTTTGTAAATTTCAAATTTATCTTGTTTTTGTTTACTTTGCTTCGATTTATACTCGAGACTTGGGTTTGAGACGCTGTTTTAGGCTAAAAAGTACACTTCGACTTATACTCGAATCGCCTTATACTCAAAGATATATGGTAATAAAAAAACTACAATCCAGCATTAATTTTATCACTGCATTAAACTATAGTTAAGACACTCAAAGGTTCAAATGTTATGTATAAAAATTACTGCCAGATGTGTATTTAGTGACATTTATCAATTATTCAGCAAATAGAAAACTGCTTACACTCTGGTTGATGCCCAAATTTTGCAACAGCTAGATTTATGGGACTTTTCTTGTTATTGTCACTATATCTGAAAGGAGCTTAAGTAAACCAAAAAAATAAACAAAACATATTCTTCTATGGTACACTATCTATATTGAACATTCCTTGCAATTGATATGGAACTGCATAGGTATTCATTATGACTAGGGGCTCTGCCCTTGGTCACTCTGCAGCCCAAACCCTATAGGTTTTATGGCAAAGCTGCCAAGTATAGGCAGCTGCACTGCCTTGCATGGTAGCTATGCTTTCTTGTTATGAATAAAAAAGCTAAGAGTAATAAGCATACCTTAAACACACTGAAAACAAAACGTTATTTTAATTCTTCAGGAATATTCTTTAAGATTCAATCCAATTCCTTCTGCTATAGGCTTCTTTAAATATTACAGCCTCAAAAACAGAAGCAGAAGACAGTTACATATTGGAAGTCAGTTGTTGGCTTAGATATATTTATTTTATTAATGAGATAAACATTTTCCTGGCATTGTTATTGTTAAATTTCAAACAATTGAAATTCCCGATGAATAGTGTTTGCAATTCTACTTTTGCATTAAAATGGAAAAAATGCTAAAGAAATAATTCATCTAAAAATTCTGATAACTTGATTATTTTAAAACAGGCTTTCCAGATGTATAATAAGATACCTAGTTAAATTTCTTGCTCTGCCCCTTGCCACTCTGCGGCCCAAACCCCATAGGTTCGATGGCAAACCTTCCAAGTATATGCAACTGCACTGCCTTGCATGGTAGCTGTGCTTTCTTGTTATTAATAAAAAAGCTAAAAGTAATTAGCATACCAATCAAAATGCACAATGTGGCCATACAGAAGCAGCAGTAGACATTATAGAGCAATATAATATAGATTTTAGAATTAATAGATTTTTGAACATTGAATAAATGAAAAATAATAGTGATACTTAAAATTGCATTCTTTATTGAAGCACTTCATTATATATGACATTTTGTATAGTCCCATCTTATCCAAAAGTGGCAACAATGTAAATCACTTGATGGCTATTAGCAGCAGCAGTGTTAGGGTAATATTATAAGGATGATATAACTGATTAATTTACATTTGTAAAGGCAAGGAAAGTTGAATGAAATCACAGATATTCTTCTGATAACATATTTTAATATAATGTATTAATGTAAATAACATACAATTTGTAAACTGAAATAAATTGCACGCTTTGGAGGGAGGGAGCACAATCTTGAGACTTTTCCTTGATCATAAATATGCCTTGTCCTGGAGATATCTTATGTAAGTATTTAGTCTTGTCTAGACTGATTTTAAAATTTTGAAGCTTTGAATTTAATCATGTTTTCAGTAATCATGATGTTTGGTTTCAGAAAATGTTTAACATACAAACATTAAAAATTGTTTGCAGTATGGGCTTTTCGTCAGGCATTTATATAGGCAGTGAATTAAGTAAATATTGCTATTCATAGTTGAAGTATTGCATTTAAATTTCCAGAGTTTAGTGAAGAAGATTAAAAAGGATGCTGGATCATTAAGTGATGAAGAATTGTACCTCTTGCTACGTTGCTGCCTTTTTAGTCTCAAATACTATTCACAAAAGTAAGTCCTTAGTCATATAAAAAATAGGTTCTCTAGGACAGTTATTTTCTATTTTTTATGTGTGACTTCTAAATATTATTATTAATATTTATATTTTTACTTTATTGAAAATGTTACTTTTTGGATATACAGTGGACCCTTGATCTAACGGACCTCAATCTAATGGATATTGCATCTAACAGACAGATGGCAGTGCCAGGTCGGCCATGTCTGCTAAATAGTTACTTTTTGAAAATCTGTTTCAAGTGATCCAGTTCCAAGAAGTAACCTGTATGTTTCTTCAATGGACCCCTTATCCCCCTTCCCTACAGTGTTGTTGTTATTTAGTAACAGAGTATTTCAGGTGACATTTATTTTTTGGAAAAGTGACAAAATAAATTTTACATAATTTCAATCGCATCTCTAGTCAACAGTTAGTAGGTGGCAGCTGAACGATCGTGAGCTCCTATGAATTATTACTCAAAATATTTTATTTTGTGCCTTACATTTATTTTAACTGTTAATGATGGCCTCTAATACAAGAGTAATGAAAAGGAAATGTAATGTCCTAACTATTGTAGGTAAATTAAAGGTTGTTTACATATCAACAGCTAAGATTATGGAAGAGTCCAGCATAGCAAAACAAACAGTGTTTAGCATAAAACAAAGCAAAGACAAGATTTCCCTGAAGTTTGATGTGAATACCTCTAAAAGTTCAGTGTCACCTAGGAAAAATTTAAAGCTTCCTAGTGATACAAAACTGGAAGAAGCTGTTTATAAATGGTATGTC